>OU452211.1:0-2400000 GCA_911728435.2 Apoderus coryli | reverse complement strand
AAAATACATTTAGGTATTATTTTAAAGGAAATCAAGTGAGTTGATTCACAACTGCGAATTTCCTTTATAGTGGAAAGATCTGTGTGTTCTTTCTTATTGCAAGCTACAAAAAATACAAAAGAAAGAAAGATATTCTACAGTACCTAGTAAGGTTGAGACCGTTGGTATCTGTTTAAAATAACTTAATTGTCAATTTGCAGACGAGTCAAAAATCAAAAAAAAATTCTTTTGGGCTCTTGGCATTGCCAAAATATTTTCACAATTTGTTTATTTTTTGTTGTAGTAATTTCTGGAACTACAGTAATATTAGAACCTTCCCAATATAATACAATTTCAAATTCTCTGTAACCGTACTAAGCCAGCTCTATAGGTACATGTCAAGTCACACTCGTCAATTTAATATAAGGACATTACAAAATCAGTCTTGGATGTGTTAAATTTAACTGCTATTTCCCATGTTTGCTTGGTGTGGATGCAAACAACCCATCCCCATCAATTTTTCGAATACCTTCATCCTCCAACCATTCATCAATCAAATACCCATCGCCCTCCTCGCAGGTAGTTCTTTGCGTGGAATATCCCGCATCCTCACTCGATTCATGCTTAAACAACTTATTCCTATTAGGTTGCACGTCACTGTTTTTTCTGGAGTTGAATCTCAGGTGTTCATTCTCTTTATTATTACCATCCACGTCTTGGTCATCTTCGTCATTCTTAAAACTGTCACTCAACCGTTTCCGTTGACCGGTAAAAATGCGCGAATGGGGCGTATTTAAATTTGATACATCCATGCGATCACCAAGCGTGGATGTCTCCGAACTGAATGAGAAATGTTTGTATTCCATGTCCCAATGCACTGTTGAATCGCTTAGTGGCTCTGGTTGGGGTGCCCCATTAAAGCTGTCATCTGAAATAAGTAACAACTAAGTATCAGCAAGGCAAAACACAGTAAGAACGGTAGAGCAGCTAGAAGAGCAAGTGCTGAGCATGCCTACTACATATTCTTAAGAAAAACAAATTTTCTATAAGTATTTTTAAATTCCTACCGTTTAAAAGACCTAAACTCCTTACGCTGGCCGTACGATTCTTGTCAATGTCTGGTACCAACATTAGACTCGTATCCACGCTCATTTTCTCATTGAAGCTCAGGCGACATACCGATCTTGAAAATGTAGAGTTGTTACTCTGCTGGCTGCTACCTGACACAAGAACATTCCGCCCAATAGGCGATAGACTACATTTATTTAACTCCGGTATGTCACAGCGATCACTGAAGCCTTTGTCAGATCGTAGTAATGGAGAGAATTGTATTGGAGATAAGCCTACAAAAATGCAAAATAATAGGAATAGTATTAGTTATTGAATAATATTATTTACCAGTTGAAAGTGCCGGAGATGACTGCACTGATTCCGATGGTTTATGGGATGGTGTCTTTGGACTGTCATCAAATTCAAACAGTTGGCGATATAGGTTGTTACTTGGATCAGACACGTCTATAGACATTTCTTGCTGATCATCATGATAATTGAAATATGGTTTCAAAGCCTCCTCCAATTCGGCTGGTAAATGTGGAGGTAACGTTAGAACAGTTTGTGATGCTCCTAAAATGTATAGTAATAACAAATTTAGAGCAAATAGTTTCCAGAAATAATAACTTGTCTTACCATCACGGTACTGAGGATTGTCAGTGTCGTTACTGGTTGATATTTCACAGCGTTTGAGAAGTGGTGCAATTCTGCTCGACGGTGGTAGACCCATTGGACTAGGCACAATTGATTTTTCGCTGAAAAATGTATCAATTTTCTGTTGAACTAACGATTCAAGATGTGGATCTTCAATAACTACATGTTGACTAACTGTAGTTTCGTCTATATTCGCTGGTTTTAAACTAGATATATCATCAATAGTCCATTTGAACTTTTCTGAGGATTTATTGGGTGTGGATACTTGAGCAAACACTGAGGGACTGTAATAAATAAAGCAATGTAATGAAATTCAAACTGATAAATCGTTGAACTTACCTAAATGTTGGTAAATGTAACCTTTCCATTAGGTGTGCTTCGAAAGGATTAAAGATTTTCGTACATCTCGAAGGTGGTGTAGACACACTAGGTATTTTCCTAAATGGACTATCTGCACAATTAGAAAATCTTTTATTAAATAAACTAATATCTGGTTTAGGTGTAGCAGGTTTATCTTCTTGACGATGTTTCATGTCCATGATGCTTATGAACTATTATAACCATATAAATTAAAACTAGGTATACTTTCAAAAAGCTAGATATTTTGTATATTTTAGTATTATAAACACATATTTTACTTATTTAAAACAGTCTTTAAGTTTAAAGCACATCAATTTTGAGGGCCCAAAGGAACGTTAACCGTTATACAGCTTTATCAGTCTTGTTTTTCAGTGTTGTTTTTAAATATTTAAAGCTCAATGTCAGTTAATGGCCGTTGACTTTTCCGCCACGTCAAAAATTAAAAGGAAGTAAATTCAGTTATTAGTAAATAGGTCAACGACCATAAAAATAACCTGATAAAGAAGAAAATTCTAACATCTCATACATCAGTTGTCAAAAATATCACTCACATTTTCACTATATTGCACATTCCTTTTACAAAAGTATCCTATTACTATATGTAGGTGAGCGGGTGATGATATTATGACATCACTTTAACTATTTTCTTATCTTTCTCTCACTCAAGAGTAATGGCCTCCACAAGGTATTAAGCCAATATTTTCTTATAGTTTTCCGTTTCATTACAAATTACAATAAAAACCAAAACAGGCTCACTCAAAACGCAGAATTATGTTGAGAAACAGGTTATCTCTGACTACTACTACTACTTTTAGGTTATTGTTTGGTGTTTCGTTTGGCTATTAAAAAAATTAATTTATTAATATAATGGATGAAGCCCCAAAGCGGGGCCGTGGTAGAGGCCGGGGCGGTAGAGGAAGAGGACGTGGGAGGGGACGAGGACGCGGTCGCGGGAAAAAGGCTATTAAAGTTATAGAAAGTGATGAAGAAATTGATGTAAAAACCGCAGTACCAGAACCAGCTATAACGGAAAATGTTCAACAAGAACAAGAAAACATTGAAAATATGGGTCCACCCCCAAGTAATTAACGCAATTGGTAATATGTAAAACGCTTTGTAATAATTGTAATATATATTTCAGTTGATCTTGAAGCAGATATATCACAACTTGAAGCACCAACATTCACGACAATCAATAGAGGCCCACCAGAGCCTATGTTGAGGCTGAATTGGGACCACAAAGTCAATCTGATTGGCGAGAAAGTCCTCAACCCTCTAATACATTGTTGTGATAAATGCTTAAAACCAATTCTAATTTATGGAAGAATGGTGGGTAGTTTATGACAATAAGCATAGTTTTTTTAAAATTATTAATCTATAATTTTAGATCCCTTGTAGACACGTATTTTGCTTGGCATGCGGTAAACAGGAACAAACCCAGTGCCCTAGATGCTTGGATAAAGTCACTCGAGTTGAACAAGCGGGTTTAGGAACAGTTTTTATGTGCACTCACGGAGGTACGAGATACGGTGCATCTGGATGTAGACGCACGTATTTGTCCCAAAGGGATTTACAGGTAAGTACAGTGTTGCAAAATATTTTTGTTCAATACAAAATTTGAATTTGTGCACAAACAGGCACATATAAATCATAGACATGTGGCCGCGGGACAAGCAATGGCTCTATCACAACCTGTTGAAGTTATTATGGAGACGGAACGTCCACCGCCTCGTCCATCAAAACCAAACTTGGCAAACGATCCGCGTTCAGGACCGGGTGGTGCAAATGCACGGCAACAACGTGCCGCCCAAATTCAAACGGCCGGTGTAAGAACTAATTTGATCACTGTACCAATACAAGAATCGGCCCCTATCGTGCATGAACCAATTCCGGCACCTTCAACTCAAACTTATTACAGGTATTGGAAAACCCAGTGTATTACTATCGTTATTTGAAAAACATAAAATTATATTGCAGTCAATACACTCAACCAGCAGCAAATTACTCGCAGCCTCTGCCTCCAATGCATCTTCCACCTCCGCAACAGCCTCAATATTATGCAGCGCCTCCTGCATACAGTCCTGCCCAATCTTATCCCACACCATATAATCCTTCGCCTGCACAGACAACGCCGCAATCGTATGTCACATCGGCAACCCCTACTGCCCAGCCACGCCCAACCACTGGACAGTATGATTATTCTACGGCACCACCCCCTCAATGGACTAATAATCAAGCCTATTATAGGTAGTAGAGCACTGATAAGAGTTTTTCATTTAAGTTATGTCATTATGAACTAAATATATTATATTACATTGAATAATAACCATATGCCTATTATTTTTGCAAAACAATTCAACGTTTTATTATTTATAAGCAAATACAAATGACTTTTGAAGAATGGTCTCACATCAGTTCTACTGCATGTGAGTGGTAAGGATTCAATTATTGCCCTAGTCTAAAAGAAGAAATCCAAGTTGTCTGATAATTGTCATGTGTCAGTCTGTGTCACTGTCAGTTGAATAAAAAAAAAATACAAAGTCGAAAGTTGTAAGGATCTTATAAATATTAGAATTTTTTGATAAAATACATGATGACCATGTTATATTTGCATCAGCAGATGATAAGAACTGAGAGATAAATCAGTAGTCATGACTACAAAGCTAGTTAGATAGCAGTTTTGGTCTTAAATATAATAATGAACGGCGAAGGTGAGCGATGGACACTTTACGACGCCTCTCAATTCCTGCCCGCAGTCTTAACGGATCCAAATAAAGGCAAACAATCAAACTTCTTTACAAAAACTTGGGGAGACAGTTTCGTCGAAAATACTGCAATAGAGAAGAGTCCATTTCTACCAGAGGTAACGTATGCTCATTTTGAGCACTATCTACGAAAATATGGTAAAAGACACCGAAGACATATACGGATATCACAGTCAAAATTTGAAAATAATGTGCGGAAGAGTAAGAGTGAATCGTCTTCATCGAATCTCTCAGAAGTTATACCAGAAATATATCTTAAACAGGAATTTAATCTTAACGATAAAGATGTGTTTGGTGAAGTGTTTAATTATAGTCATAAAAGTGAACATGACCTACAAGAAGAACTTAGCTTATATTTAGATATTGTGGAAGAAAAAATTGCTAAACAAGTTGCTCAGAAATCTGGAGCGTTCTTCCATGCAATGACTTCACATGACACTATCATGGAGCAAATGGGTATAGCCTGTAATGAAGTGCAAGCATTAAGGAATAAAATGAGTCAAATTGATGAGTCGCTTGCACGTAAATCTCTACGACTCTTAGGTCTAGTTCGAGCGCAGTCTAATAGAAAAAAACTAGTAGATAAAATGAAACTAATGTCAACTGTGTTACAAACTCAACCAAATCTACAATTATTACTTAGTTCATCTGATTATGTCGGAGCTTTAGAATTAATTTCAAGTACGCAAGAGGTGTTGGCGAAAGAATTAGCTGGAGTGACTAGTTTGCGATATTTACCGTCTCAGTTAAAAGAAATGTTAGGTTTAATTGATAAAATGTTGAGTTCGGAATTTGAGAGATATGCAGCGGCAGATTTACATAGACCATTCGAAAATAATGAAGGTAGGTATGTGCGTGTTTTATTAATCTACTTCTGTTATTAACTAATTGTTCTAGGTGTATTAGAACACGAACGATTTGTAAGCATAGTGGCAGGCTTATTAAGACGTAACCATTTACAGTTTTTGGAGACTTACAAGCAGGAAGCCATTACTGCGGCACAGATAATATGGAAACAGTTGCAAATAGAACAGATGTCCTATGTGCAAGATGAAATTAAAGAAGTAATGGAATCAACAGACGTAGCGTCATCGATGGATGCTGTGCATTGGTTGAGTGTGTTGAGTGCGACCAGCAACAATTTAGGTAATAGTAATAATACCTACCTACTTAGATGTGTGTCAACAAATTATTATTACCCATGTATTTCTTTCTAGCAAAGTTAATTATGCGAGTTAAAAATGTACATGATGTGATAAAAGAAACTACCAGTAACAGCGTTTGTAATCATAACAATAACACTTTTAAAGACTCTGAGAGATTTTTAACAGAAGAGCAATACATAAGTGTTTTATCTAAACTAAAAGATTTATTAGTATCGATTTGCGATCATTGCAATGAACGTCTAGCATCACTAATTAGTACTCATTCAGATAACCAATCGATTACGATAAACCAAGTAAAAGAGCTTGCAGTAATTGTCGATGAATTTTTAAAGAAATGTGAAAATATATGCGGTAAACAGAGTGCCGCTTTAAAGGCGGCTTTTAAGATACAGGCAGGGAATTATGTGCAAAAATTCCATTCACAACGGAAGAACAAACTAATGCTGCTTCTGGATGCGGAAACTTGGAGGTCCGCTGACGTTCCTACAGAAATACAGATGTTGATAGATAAGTTAGCTTTAGGTAAGTTTACTGTTTTTACTTGTGTGTTTTATCGGTGTATCTAATCATGTACGATTTGGTTTTAGGTGAAGTTATCGACCGTCTTCCACAGTCTCCGACTGAAGAACAAATGAGTATTGGCCAATATGTTAACAAGCCCGCAATAGCACTTAGAGTGGCCTCACAAGAGTACGTTACAGTTGGCGCAGCCTTAATTCTTGTCCGCTTAGTCACCGAGTATTGTGTGTGTGCGTATGATCTTCCAATCCTAGCGTCATCTATAACTTGGAACTTGGTTGAGCTATTGAAAACTTTCAACTCACGCTGTTGCCAGTTAGTATTGGGAGCGGGTGCTGTCGTTAGTGCCGGTTTACAACGAATCACCAGCACCAACTTGGCGTTGACGTCGCGATCGTTACAATTAGTGTTGTGGATAATACCTAGTGTGCGAAATCATTTTCGTGGTTTAGCAGTGGATAATCTAAGTGTGTTTGATAGTGTAGAGAAGGATATTCATCATCACATTCAGCAGTTAGAAACGAAGATTTTATCGATAATGATTTCGTTGATTGGCGATCAGGTGTCAGAGTGGGACGCGAAACCGCCAGTGCCATCTAAACAGTTTCGGAATGTGTCGAGACACTTAACCAAGTTGCATGAGGCTGTTAGTGCTGTATTACCAGAGGAACAGGTAAATCTTTTAACTATTCCTGTATTTACGAGGCATGTTTTTTAAGTAAGTACCGTTTTGGAAATAAAAAAAGACGTGCAAAGATATCGCAATAATTTTATTTTTACATGAAAGCCTGTACCTTAATCTACTTTTCTACATAATTTCCGTGAATATTGAGGCACTTGTCATAACGTGGCACCAGTTTTTGAATACCCTCCTCATAAAATTCTGCCGCCTGACTTTTTAACCACTGTATCACAAATGTTTTGACTTCGTTATCGTCTTGAAGACGCTGACCACCCAGGTGTTTCTTCAAGTGCAGGAACAAATGGTAGTCGCTGGGCGCCAGATCAGGGATGTATGGAGGATGATCTAGAGTTTCCCATTTAAAAGATTTGATGAGATCTTTGGTCCGATTAGCCACATGTGGACGGGCATTGTCATGCAGCAAAACGATACCCTTACTCAACTTGCCACGGCTTTTGTTCTGGATTGCACGACGCAGATTGTTCAATGTCTCACAATAAGACGCTGCATTGATTGTCTTATTACGAGGCAGAAACTCCACTAGCAATACTACTTTTCTGTCCCAAAAAACTGTGCACATGATTTTCCGGACAGAAATTGTTTGCTTAAACTTCACTCTTTTGGGTGATGATGAATGTCGCCATTCCATGGATTGTTGTTTCGATTCTGGTGTGACGTAGGCCACCCATGTTTCGTCACCAGTAAGAATCTCTAAAAAATCTTCACCTTCATTGTGGTACCGCTCAAGGAAAGTCAATGCACTGCCTAAACGTTGGGTTTTGTGCAAATCCGTCAACATTTTTGGAACCCAACGTGAACACAATTTCCGGTAATTCAAGCTCTCGGTCACAATGCGATACAAAACACTACGAGAATATTGAGGAAAGCAGTCGCACATTGATGAAATTGTAAACAGTCTGTTTTCTCTCACCTTTTCCTCCACTTTCTGCACCAAATCTTCATTAACGACCGAAGGACGCCCACTCCGTTCTTCATCATGCAAATTTGTGCGGCCATCTTTAAATGCTCTCACCCATTTCCTTACCATTCCATCACTCATAATGTTTTGTTCGTAAACTTCAACAGATCTCACGATGAATATCGATCGGTTTTACGCTTTTAGCACTAAGAAATCGTATAACAGCCCGTACTTCATAATCGGCTGGAATCACGATTGTCGGATGCATCTTAAACACTCAGTAAACAACGTATACAATGAGGAATCAGACTGTAATGGCGTCAGTGCGTAGACAAGAGATGTAGGTAACCAGCGCGCATGCGCGGAACGCCGACCGTAGCGCTGCGGCGGCGGAATCTCAAAACGGTACTTACTAAAAAAACGTGCCTCGTATTTCAAGTTAGTTTTGGATTACGTGACTTCAATCTCTAAAAACTAAACTAGATATCTGGAATAATTGCATCAAAACAGTGTTCTTCTTGTTGTGTTTCATAGATAAGCGATATATACCAGGCCATCCATGAAAACTTCAAAAATCGGATACGGGATAAGTTGGTAATTATGAATATTCAAAATAATGGTGGGCCTCAACATGGTGTAGTGACTTCGGAGATGATTTTCTATTCACAAACATTAAAAATGCTTAAAGTTTTACCGGACAAGTATTTAACTGATGATGCTTTAGATGATATTTGGTCAAAATAATAATTCGATTATTTTTTACCTACCTACCTATCTACTAAGTTCGAATAAAATATTGGGTTATCGTAAACTAAAGGATATATTCCCGTGGCCAAGCCTTTTATTTGCTTTTTGTGATTTATTTGGCTTGTTAAAAATAAAAAATATCTCCAACTTTATGATAACTCCATGCCTATATTAATAAGTAAAATTAAACATTAAATTATGAAACTATGTTAAATTTTATTTCGAATTTAGATTAAAAATTCCAGCGTATTAAAATTTGGTGCCAAACTTTATCATCCTTCATAGAATCAAACGTGATAGTTATTTGGATTATAATTAGTTTAATGTTTTATTCAATGCGAATGATCTAGTGGCTAAGCCCGCTGAACCAGTGTGGGCCAGTGGCATGTCGTGTACAATGCTTACAGGATACTAAACAAAAAAACTTCTCGTTGCTTATTAAATACAAACCCCAACTAAAACTGTTATGAATTCAATTTCTTTTGGGATCGTTCGAAATGGAAACCTGTGAAAGTCTTTTCATTAAATTGTATAAAAAGGATGAATGAAGTTGCTGGAATTGTTAATCTTACCATTTTTAATGTGTTGATTTGATGATGATGTGAGATTGATTTTGTCAATGTGTTATTGTTTGTTATTATTCTTTATTTTTGTAAATATGTAAGTAGGTATATGGCAATGGTTGATTGTTGTTATTTTCTTGTCTTTTTTTTAAATATAAAATATATTCTGTTTAATAAATTTTAATTGTATCAATTAAGAATTTAGCCACAATACTTTGTGTCTAATATCTTGAATGACCCTGTACAATATACATTCATTAGAAAGTGAAATCGGATAAAATCAATAATTCCTAATACTAAACTCTTTTAATTTCCTCTTCAGAATTGTTCTTATATGCAATTATTTTACTATAGATCTAAAGATGAAAGTATGTTATAGCAAAATTACTTTTCAGTGTAACGATACAACATTTTGTCTAGAAAAATTTGCTCAATAACAGTCATAAAAACGGTAAAACGGACGCAAGGTTTTCTCCTCAATAATTTGTGGAGTATTGCCCGTAAAAGTATCGTTGCTACCCCAAACATTAACTGTCTGTAGAAAACCTTGCTAGAAAGATTATCAAGATGTAAGTAGGTACGTAATTTGAAATAGGAAGCATAGCCATTATATTAGGTATCTACTTCCTCTTTAACGATAATAGTAGCGGACTTAAAATGTATAATACTTATGTATGAGCTTTCTATCTACCTAGTAGGTGCTCACTAAACAAAATACATTCCGCGTGTACTATAGCCGAAAGAAGTAGGTATGTACATATTTTATTATTATCAAACTGAAAGAAGAGTGCGGCACGCGATCATAAAATTTGTGTAATAAATCTTTTTTTTTCGAATATAAGCACTAATATGCGTTTGAAGCTTAAAGCTTGCGAGCTGTGATTTCCCTGTGTCATTAAATAAAAGGAATACAGTTTTTTATCCATCTCTTTAAGGTAAGTTTCTATTCTAAAATTTTGTTATCCTGGAATTGGTTTTTTTTTTTTAAATAAATGCAGCTTCAGAAGGTTATTGAAAAGGCCTTTTCAATCAATTCAAGTGTGAGGCAGAACTTAGTCTCCAATTTTGTTTTGTATACACATGGGTACATACAATTGTGTGGGAATGTGAATCTATCAAATAGCAATTTTTCTCTAATTCGCTCTGGTATTTATTTGAAAATATAGGTCAAAATAAAGTGCTATAAAAATATAATTTCATGTTACACTTATTAAGTATAAAGTAACGCTACATTTTATTTTTATAGCGGTACTGGATTTCAAAAAAGGCCACAATAATCTTTATGAAAACATTTTTTATAGAATGCGTAAGCTGTAAACAATTTTTACGTGGTACGTGATTCTCATTACAAATAATTTCATCAAATATAAATTATTAAAACAATTCAGTAATGGTTTTTGTACCCATACAACCAAAATGAATTCTTTATTAATTTTTTAGTCGAGAAAAATATTTGCAATGCAAATGGGATTATTGTAACCTACGTTAGTTGAATATTTATTTAAAAGAGTGTCCATGAAGGAAGACAAATAATTTCTGATACAAAATATTTACGCAATCAACATCTATAGGTATATGAAAATATTTGTATCTTAACTAGGTACTTAGGTACTTTTTTAAACCAGCAGTACTGAAACTGAAGCAAGTCCAATGATACAAAACATCAACCTGCAAGACAACAAGTCAAATATTACAAAAAAATATATAAGGGAGTCAATGGGGCCTAGCTCTAGTGATTTTTTTTTATATTAATTTAACGGGATACCCCAATGATATTTACAACAAATTTCTTATATACATGACAGTACCCAAGGCAAAATAAACAAATTCATAATAAATTCAAGATCTGTTATGAGTACTACTCAATACAACAATTAATTTGACGTTTAAATTCTAAAAGTGAATTGCAAAAGATATCTATACAATCATGTTCATTCAGAGTGCGAAGAGTTCTATCAATAGGAGAAAAGTATGTATAATTATTTCTACTTGTATGGTGGTGTCGTAAATCACGCACTGGCACATTGAAGAAAATCCTATGCAGGACAGCAGGACAATTTATGTTACCTTTCAACACATTATACGCAAATACCAAGTCGTTTAAAACTTTGCGTTTACCGAGAGTGTCCAAGTTTAACGCCCCTCGTAGGTCCGATCTATGATAATTGCGCATATGTATCCCCATTCTAAACGCAGCATAACGCAAAAACTTGTCCTGAACTCTCTCAATCATATTTATGTAAGTCTGATAATAAGGCGGCCAAATCAATGACGCGTATTCCAGTGAAGAACGAACCAGGGACACATACAACAAACGACATGTGATTCCGCATCACAAATCCCAATACTTTATGACCATTCTGAGACATTCGGCATATGTGTTCATTAAAGTCAACAGACTCTGAAAAGTGAACACCCAAGTCTTTTATTTTGTCCACATATTTCAACTGATCACCATCCATCGTGTACCGACTAGGAAATCTATTCCTCTTGCGAAAGAAGCTAATAAATGAATACTTATTGATATTGAATTTCAAATTATTATACACTGACCTATTCAACATCGGCCTCGCACGAAATTCTTCTATAAATCTTTAAATCATCCGCAAATAGATTAGCTATCGAAAACTTCAATACATCACTGATATCGTTGACAAAAATATTAAACAATAATGGGGCACAATGGGACCCCTGCGGGACTCCTGATGTTACTCGAAACTCATGACTTTTGTGATTCATGATCTTTACTACCTGTGTACGCCCCCTCAAAAAACTTTCCAACCAAGATAAGGCATGGTCAGAAAATCCGAACACTCCCAGCTTTGCCAACAAAACATCAAAGTTCACCCTATCAAATGCTTTGGCGAAGTCGGTATACACCGAATCCACCTGATAACCTTCACTCACAGCATCCAATATATCAAGTTCATAAAAAATCATATTCGTAACTGTAGATTTTTTTCTACAGAAACCATGTTGACCCTCTTTAATGAGACCTCTGCATTTCCATTCAAGTTGATCGAACAGAAGGCCATCGAATAACTTCGCTACTGCAGATTGATTGCAAACTCCTCTGTAATTCGAGATGTCTTCCGAGGCACCAGATTTGTATATAGGTATCACATAGCTAGTTTTCCAGGCGTCTGGAAATTTCTCTTGATCCAATGACATGCTGTACAGTCTCTGAAGAGGCACCGTCACAGTATGTATGCAACTCTTAAGAAAGTAATTAGGTATGTTGTCTGGACCAACGGAAGTTTTATTAGGGATTCTAAGGATTTTGTCATACACCTCACCTACAGAAATACCATCCAATGTGATGTTTCCCGAATTGATACCAGAAAATTCCCCAACATTACACGCAGATCCATCATAAACGCTGTAAGACCCCCTCGTAAATTCTAGATAGGTAATTGTTCACGATTGCAAGCTTTTCATATTATCATTATCGTCTAGAAAATATCTTCAACAACCTACAGTATTTTAATTAATACTCAGTGCAAAAACTAATAATTAGGTATAACTAATAAATGGATGCAACCAAAGGAAGAAAATATGAAAGTTTCTAATAATATATTAGTGTTTCTGTTATTAAGAAATAGTTGTAATACCAAATTGGTTAAAATTTGCAACAAAATGAAAATGTATTATTTGTTAATCCCGTTAATAATATGACGAAACTACTTAATAGTTTGTTCCCAGATTTTGTGAAAACAAAAGGTAAAGGTCTATCTATATTCTTGAATATCGACACACTCTGTACCTATATCGAGTAAATATTTAAATAATTGTAATAGTCAATGAGAATTTATTGTACAAAACAAATAATGAATAACTATACCTACTGAAGAGAACACATTTAATTATGCAATATATCGCAACATACTTTAGACTAGTTACATTACACTTTCCCCTTTTATCTCATCTAGATTACTATTGCAGTTTTGCGAATTAGCATGCCTCGAAGAAATTCTTACAATTATTGGAATCCAAACAATTCAGAGAGTGGTAGTTCATCAATACACGATTCACTTCCACATATTACAGACAAAGAACCATACATTGATCCTTGGGATCTGGAAAACTATGCGTATATCCGAGAACATTTAGATTCCTTGGAATTGTCTAGTTCATCCGATCCAAGTGGGGAAATCGCTGATACAAATTCATCATCGTTTCTGTATGTACCCGGCTCAGAGGTACAATATTATTATAAATTTCATAGTAATAGTACCTAGTTAACTGATAATTTATTTTTACCTTAAAAGGTTATTGATTATAATAGTAACATGCGGAGAGCTAGTAGACATCAATTAGTCGACAACGCTAATTATGTGGCAATTGATGAAGTAAATATGTATGATGGGCCGAAAGTCGACTATGTACATGGACCAAGACGCAGAGGACCTTTAATGGATCCATATGAAGGTAAGATGAGTTTTATTAACAGACTAAAGAATGGAAATACAAATAAAAAAACAAAACTTTCTTCCAATGATCAATAATAATAACAAGAACATCTCGTTATGAAATACTTTCACTTGCTTGTAATACCTGCTTATTATCTACTTGAGATGTGGAAATAGGTAGGTATTTCATCTGCTGTATAGTTACCTACATCAAATAAAAATGTTTCTATAGAAGGTGAAAACAAAACGCTTTATATATCAATTAACTGTGCCAAAATTACCGTAACGATCTTGTTCGTTTTATTTAGTTTAAATTAGTACCACTTTTACGAAGCCGGCAAAATTAGATATACGCGTCTTGCACAATTGATTTAACATTTCAGATATCTGTAAATGGATGCATTTTTTGCGCTAAATGTGAATGTCTTTGACTACAATCGCGGCCGGAGTATTTAGTTTACGAAGGTCGTTCAATAAGTTGCCAGCAAAAGTTTTAATTATTTTAGAATTTCCAATAAACGTCTGAACCAGTGCAATAATGACGCATAAAGGCTCACTTAAAAAATTGTAGTTATGTACAGTGTGAGCACTTTATCAGACTAAAAAGACTAGTCATTGTTCAATTATTGCACAAGCCTCGTAATAGAAGTTATAAACAAACAAAATTACTAGCAAAAGCCACTTAGTTGCCTGTCTAGCAGAAACAATTAAAATACTTACCTATATTTATTGCATTTTAATGCCATAACTTAACAATAGAAGATATAGTACGAGTTATTCTATGTGCATGGATGAAAGAAAGCCATTAAATATACAATAATTATGCCAAATTGGTTAATTGTATATGAAATTGTTTTTACGAAGGACGCAAAAACAATTAATTAATAATTTCGGTGTATTAGTGTAGGTATACTTAATAGCTCTGTTCCTTTAAAAATTTGATGACACAGAACAGCAATCAACCTTCAAATGTTAAAATTGAGACACAAGACAAAGTTCAAATTAAAGGCAACTATCTATAGGCGCTTTCTTTCAATACCTAATTAGGATAAGCAGAAGAAATAATTTTACAGGTAGTCAAGGAAGTCAATATGAGGAAGATGGTTCAGTATTTGGTATATATGATACGACAGGGCATTTTCGCAAAGTGGCTCTACCCATTTCAACAGATACATTGAAAAAGGAACGGGATAGAAGCATGAGTTTCTCCTACGGTGATTATGAGTAAGTTATTGTTTTAAAAAAATAGAACTAATAGCCAAATTTAGATGTTTTCTCTTTCATCAGTTACCGACAGGATATCTACAGTAAACTAGAGGATTTGGCAGGAAAATCAGAATGTACCCCACCGATTTACGATGACTTGAGAAGATATGGAAAGAAACCTGAAAATTTCGGTTTAAGTAATTATGGTCACCTAAAAATCGACTACTCGTATAGCTGGAATAATTTAAATAAATTTATCAAATGTAATAATTAAGTCAACAACAAACCAGTTGCTGTACAGTGTACAGCATGAGTTTAAATAAATCCTTTTGTTCTGTTGGGGTGGGACAGAACGTAGCAACTATATGTAATATTGCAATTAGGATTTAAAAAATAATTAATAGTATCTTGTGACCAAAAATGATACCATCTGTACTATGAAGTAACATAGTAATAATAATAATAATAATAGCGTAGGCACAATAATAATTATAATTGTTAATGTTATTATGATGATGATTATTGCAAAATTAAATTATGTACTATTTATGGGGTGAAAACTATGTTGAGTAATAATTTAGCGTGGTAGAACAAACCTAGTCTTAATTTGTATAGTTAAAAATAAATGTATGTTAGGTAATTATTGCTTAGATGTATAAGTGTTTACTTTTTAATTTTAATTTGGTATAATGTGAGCAATGAGTCTTTTTTTTGAAATGGAATTATAAGTAAATAAATCAAAATAAAATGTATTTTCATTCATAAAACAATATAACGCATAAAACAAATAAAAACAAATAATTAACACTGATAAAATATTAACAAAATAGACTTTAAACAAAATAAAAGTTGAAACTTAATTAAGTATGTGAAAACTGTGGAAGAGAAATCAGTGCAACACATTTGATTCATTTGAACTTCTTTAACATGCCGGATTAGTACAGAATCAAGAAACAACAATATTAAAGACCGCCTTCAGAATCTCTGATTATCTCAACCACATTTTCCACAATAGCGAAGCTCCTCTAATCCGCTAAATACTAATAATTCTAAATACAACCAAAAATAAGTTATTTAAGACGTCAGAAACTGGGGCGATGATGATTTTTAACCTTAAATACACGAAGTTATGGAATCACAGCCTCAAATATAATGCAGATTATGGAATACATAATGTAAACCATTAATATTTTAATGTAGTCCGGATTAGCGGAGCTTTAAATTGTAATATAACTAGCAACAAGTGAATACATAGTTTAGACATGTTGACCTACAGAAAAAATAACATTCACATGTTCTTTGAAACTTTTATGGGCCTCAATACTTCTGGACAACACGACTTCCCATCTATTCAAAAGAAATCTAGTAGTAGTACCTAATTATTTATGGTAAGATAAAGACAAACTTACTGGTTTCTAAGCATACAATTCTCCTTTATCAGACACTCCGTGGACAGTTCATTTGCTGCAAATAAGAAAAAAATTAATTCAATTAAACACACATGCTCAGCTAAAGAGTAATTTTGAAGCTACACCACAGTATAATAAATAATACAGTATTCTGACTTTCCGCTTGCGAGCCGTACTGCGCATTTTGTCGCGCATGCCGCCATTATGGGTTACAACATCACAATAATTACATAGACGTAGATAAATACCGTTCACTCCTGTGCTCAATATATAGTTCATTGTCGGCGTGTACGTGTGTTTAAATCTAATTCTGTGTTTTGCGTTTTTGGTATAGTGTTCGTGAGAATTAAAAGGATTTTATTTTTATTAACGTATCTTATGATTAATACAATGAACAATCAGGGAGGACATGTGTGTGCTGCAAAATGTTGTCCAAATAAGCGGTACACTTGCTCTAAACATTTTTTTCGCTTCCCCACAGATCCTGTTAGGTGAGTAATAAGTAAAAATAAAGATGAATACTAGATAATTTTACGTTTATAACAACTATTTGTATAACCGTAAAATTTATATTACGAAATGGCAGTATCTAATATGTTTTTAAACTAAATGAAAGTAAAACATAAACACAAGTTGTCTCGTGGCGAGATAGCATGATAACACAATCAGCTAGGGGTTGGGTTGGGTTTTTACAGTACTGTGATTAGAAACCGAAAACTATAATTATTCTTAGTCAGGACCTGACTTGTAACCCAAAATGGCGGCGGTATTATTTCAAAGTGGTAACGTGGAGTCGGAATGCTGTGGCTACACTGTAAGGTATTTAATGCACACCTTTTCTATTAGTTATTGTACTCTTCACTAAATCCTTATAAGAAATTTCACTAGTGGCAAATAATTCGGTCAGTTGCAACAAGTGATTGTAATATTCATCCATCCATTTTCCCAGCAGGCGCGCCGTATTATATAATTTGGACATAACCCTAAAAATAATTATATTTATCTCCCAAAGCAGACTTTTTACGGTTGGTTTTACCTTGTGTATTTTTGAAACTCTTGATTTTGATGCAATAAAGAATATTTTATTCGAACTGTGTTTGATATAATGTGTTTAACATTTTTTAGAAAACTGTCATCTTTCTTTGGATCAATCAGTATGTTAATCGCCTTTGTTAATCTGAAATTAAAATTTGACTAGTTGAACTGATGTGATGTGAATCGCCTGTTGGAATTCTGCCAAGAGGAGAGTATGGCAATTGCAAACACTTGGTTTCAACTCCCATCACGCCGTCTTTATACGTGGCGATTTCCAGCAGATAGTCCACAAAATTTAATACGCAAGCAAGTGGACTATATTCTTATCAATAGCCGATTTAAGTCATCCATCAAGAGAGCCTGCACATACCCCGGAGCGGATGTACCGTCTGATCATGTGTTACTGGCAGCAATCATAAGGCTCACCTTGGCAAAAGTCAAGAAATCAAATAGCAATCGAAGAATAGCACTAGAGAGACTGAAAGACCCCGCAACAAGAGACGCAATCAGCGAACAGATCAACAGTCAAATACACAACATTATACCGGATAACGGAAACGACCTAACACCTTTATGGACAAGAATGTCGGGTATTGTGACGAGGTAACTGAAACTAAACTGGGATATAGGACCAGGACTGGAAAACAGAGTTGGATGAACGACGACATATTGGGACTGATGGATAAACGTCGGGCATGCAAAAATAAGGATGACATCAAATATAATAACATACAAAGAATAATCAGGTCAAAGATACCCACAACAATGGCTAAGTTCAACATTCATCCCTCTACCTAAAAAAAATAATGCTAGAAAGTGTGGAGACCATCGACTGATTAGCGTGATGGGCCACACTTTGAAAGTATTTCCAAAAATAATTCATCAGAGGATCTATAAAAAATGCGAAAGAGATATCAGTAGCTCACAGTTTGGGTTTAGACAAGGGATGGGCACAAGAGAAGCGATAGTGGCCACGCAAGTCCTTGTACAGAACTGCCATGATGTGAGAAAAGACATATCCTTTGCTTTGTTGACTACGAGAAAGCATTTGACCGAGTTGAACATCCTAAACTAATGCAGCTCCTCAGGAATCTTGACATACATCAAAAGGACATCAGATGTATAGAAAATCTATATTGGTACCAGACAATAATGAGCTGTCTGATGATATAGAGATCCAGAGCGGCGTGCAACAGGGATGTCCCCGCTTCTGTTCAACCTGTACTCGGAGGGGGTCTTCCGGAAAGCATTGGAAGATGCGGAAATCGGTATTAAAGTCAACGGAGTATGGATTAATAACATACGTTATGCTGATGACACAGTGCTCATCACTGATAACATGCAAGACTTACAAAGACTGATCAACACAGTCGGTCAACATAGCAGATTGATGGGTCTAAACATAAACACTAAAAAGACGAAGTTTATGATAATATCAAGGAACCTAAATGCGTTTGAAGACTCACAGTTAATATTCAACGCAATGCGCATAGACAGAGTGAACAAATTTAAATACTTGGGCATGTGGTTATCTGAAGACTGGACCTCTGATATCGAGGTCAAGAGTCGCATCGAACAAGCCCGACAAGCATTCATAAGACTGAGGAGAGTATTTAGTTGCTCGGACCTCGATCTTGGTCTGAGGTTGAGATTCTTAAAGTGCTGTGTGTGGTCAGTACTTCTCTACGGGATGGAAGGTTGGACCCTTAAAGTCAACAACATTAACAAATTGGAAGCGTTCGAGATGTGGCTTTACCGCAGAATGCTCAAGATACCGTGGACTGCAAGAATAACAAACGTAGAAGTTCTGTCCAACATCAACAAAAAACGTGAACTGTTAACCACCATAAAAAAGAGAAAGACTTCATATCTGGGGCACGTCATGAGAAACAAGATGTATGAGTATGAGTATGAGTATTTACAGTTGTTGATCGAGGGTAAGATAGAGGGCCGTAGAGGGATAGGAAGGAAGAAATTGTCCTGGTTGCAGAACATAAGACAGTGGACAGGAATAAATGACATACAGACCCTAATTCACACCGCAAGAGATAGAGAGGAGATGGAAAATGTGATCGCAAACATCCATTAGTGGGTAGCATCTGAAGAACTGATGTGAAATGAGTGGCTAATAATCGTTCATATCCCACCAATTCAGCGAAGTATTGCACTATAAATTGACTTACTGTTCATTCAAGTTTGCTGTTTCAATAATGCCATTAATTTTTGGCATAGCACTGACCAAATACTGCTTTCTAAGTGTTAGAGCATTCACATTGGTCTTTAACTCCTGAAAATTTCTTATACTTCTCTCAATATTAGACAGCAATCTTTGCATGTGACTCACACATCTTACATGTTCACCATTATTAGACAACAAAAACATGCAATTATTCTTTTGAAATTCGTTAAAATGTTGAACGTTTTTAAGGAATTTACTTAATGTTTTATTAATGGCAGTGAATTTATTGTCAATAGTATCACAAAGTTCATTGGTACATGTCGAAAATGTTGTAAAACTATTAAGAAAACTATCTAAACTATATTTTTCACGAGTTATCGTATATATCGTGTTACTGTAAAACTGCTTAACCATATTAGGTACGATTTTAAAATTATCCGCATTGAATAAATCACGAATTAATTTCGGAAAATTATTAAAAGCTATTTCTGAACTGAAAAACACTTTTGTTCTATACACAAATATTTCGAAATCATTGGATGTAATTAAATCATTAATTAACTCTGTATCATCATTGCACCTTACATTGTTGTTTGTTAATAAAATTAAATCGCCGATCGGTATTTTAGTATCGCGAGATATCCACGATTTAAGCGTACCCAAAGCCGTACTATTATCCACTTCGTAGGAGTAAAACTCTAATTTATACACCGAAAACACTTTGACAATATTTTTTTGTAAAACATCATACAAATAGTCCAAAACATTAACGTCATTTATAAATTTCTGCGCTCGTTTATTAGGATCATACTGCAGTACGTGTCGTAACCAGACTTCAATGTGCTGTTTAAAGCTGTCGGTAATGTAATGCTCCCTTTTGAGTTCCGTAGAGAATGTTGTACTGCCGGATGTCGAAATGTAGATGCAAATATCATCTGGTGATTTGGATTTAATCTTTTCAAATCTGAAAACACAGTTATATGCATCAACTTGATTGAGTTCGCGCATCAATTTGGGTACCTTTCAAATGGTGTACACTGCGGTAAAAATGGTAACACACCACAAATGATTTCAAAAGCTAATGAACCCAAAGACCAATAATCCACACTGTTATCGTATTGTTCAGAATAAAATATTTCCGGTGCTATGTAATGTAAAGTACCAACAAAACTTACTACGGTATCGTTAATGTCTTTCGCATAGCCCAAATCAATTATTTTGTAAATCACCTGAACACCGGGCCGTGAATTACTAGAAAAAGTAGGAATAAGTAATCACGAAGAAAATAAGTTCAAATGGGTGAAGGCTCACCATGTTTCCAGAACGATATTCTCTGGTTTTATGTCTCTATGTGTAATATTTAATGTGTGTAGGTAACGCAATCCTTGGCAAATATCTTTTAAGATAGATCTAACATCAGATTCTGGTAGACCTGAAATGTTCTTAGGATCGCGCAATACATGCCTCAAATTACCTTTCGAACAATATTCCATTGGTAGTAAAAGCAATTTGGAAGGATTGTATTTTAATAAATCTGTTTCAAAATCTTTCGGTAATTTTTTATAGCGTATTATATTAGGATGGTTAATCATTTGCATAATTTCTACTTCGTTCGTCCAACGCTTCTTCTGTTTCTGTGTGAGAGAGTTTTGTTTTTGGAATTTGCATTTCTTTACAGCTAAAAACGTAGATTTCATTCGTTAATACTATCTACTTAAGTTCCTAATTATAATAATATAATAAACTTACCAACAAACTCGCTTGTATTATTGTTTTTCCACAACACTACAATACCAAATGCACCTGATCCTAAGATACCAATTTTTTTCCAATCGCCAATAAGCTGGGGTTCCTCCATTTTCAAAATTCTCTACTTATTAAGTGAACAATATATATTATGTTACTCAAGACATATAGTGCAATGGTCATTCAATGCCATTTGACAAAAATAGTTCTATAAGCATCTAGAGATTGTGTGAAGTAAACATTACCCATTTATCATAGCTCCTTATCAGAATCAATCAACCTTGATAATGAAATAATTAAGTAAGGTTTAACATTATTTTTTTCATTATTTGTTTAAATAAAAGTATTTGAAATCACTGTAGTAATGCTTACGCTACAGAATCTAAAATTGCAGCATAATGTGTTTTACTAGCAGATTTATACGGCATTAATTAAATAAAATAAAAATTAATATTAAACTAGTACATAGTACACAACTTAATCAAAATAAAAATTAGAAAAAATACTTATACATTGATCTCTAATCACATTGTTGTTATGTGAATTGAATAGTGAATCATTCACTATTAGTGAATATCGATTATCGAATATCCTATCTTTGGTATTGACATTTGACATACTATACACTACTTTAGTAGAATAGGCCTTGTTCTACTCGACGGTTTTCAACAATTGACCCTCTTGGCTGATGTAACCTTCTACTCACCTCACTTCCATGTTTGTTATAAAAGAGAAGGAACTTTTCAAAATTATCATTGGCAATAAAGCACGCAACCTGCATAAGTGAGTAAAAATTGCTGATATTTGGTATTGAAGGATAACGCCTTTTATGTTTGTTATGCTGATGATTACAGGTATTTCTTCACTGGTTTACCTATTATTGTAATTTCCTCTGATTATAAGGGTCACTAACCCCTTGATGGAAATCATCTGTCATGCGTCAAAAATAAGTATAAAATTTCGTTTGAAAAGCAAAAAATTCATAATTATTATTTTCTAGATTGCATCATAGGAGAACTAACAACAGTATATCCATTATTCTTAATAATTATTATATTTATAATTTATAATCTATATACATGTGACCGTTGACCGAGAGTCATGTTCTCCAATAGTAATTCTAGTCCGTGGTGGTGGGCTATTTTTAGTTTGTGCTAGGTACTTATGATTTATGGATCAATCTTTTATTGTAAACGGCGCGGTAAATTGAAAATTAGTTTTTAACGTAACAATAAATTACTAGAGTGGGTTTATAACATTTAACCTTAGGATAATCTGGTCTGTTATCTTAAAATTATTGTCTGATAGAATGCTATTTTAAACAATTGTGTATTTGAATTTGGGTATAAAGAATAATAAATATAACAATATAATAAATAGTTTCTACGTTTGTTGCGGCGCGAATAGATTAGAGCTTTAATATAATAATAAATGACACAGATAATTTAGTTAGTTTTCTAATTAGTTTAGACATTCCATTATTTTTAGCAGAATTTAAAATATAAACATTACATTTTTTTAGGTTTGTAGATAACCAAAATGGATCAATACATTTTGGGCATTGATATTGGTACAACATCCGTAAAAGTTTGTATTTTAAACACAAGAACATTAGATGTAGAAGCTCAACATGTTAAAGACACACAGTCAAATATACCAAGCGATACAGGCCCAGGAGGTAATAAACAAGACGTTTCCAAAATACTATCAGCTTTGAATTTGTGTGTCTCGAAATTGCCGAAACATTTTTTACAAAAGGTACTTTGCGTAATTAGAAGAAACTCATTATTTTAGGTATTTTCAATTTCAGATTAGTAAAATTGGAATATGTGGTCAAATGCATGGTGTGTTGTTTTGGAGAAATGACACGAAGTGTAAGGCTTGGGATGTTATTGACAAAGATAAAAATGTCCGGTTTGATGTGAATCCATGTCGAGTGTCTGCTTTGTATACTTGGCAAGACAACCGATGCGATAGTCAATTCTTAGCAACGTTACCTGCACCGAAAAGTCATTTATGTGTGTCGACTGGCTTTGGTGCGGCCACCATGTTTTGGATGCTGCACAATAAGTAATTTTATATGTTCAATCCTTATTTCGTTGCAGTATTAATTTTTTCTAGGCCACATAAATTGGAAAAATACAACTGTTCCGGTACTATAGCAGATTTCGTGGTTGCAATTTTATGCAATCTGGATAAACCGATCATGTCCGATCAAAATGCTGCTGGTTGGGGCTATTTTGATTGCATTACCAACACTTGGAACATTGATTTATTACGAAACGCCGGATTTCCCGTAGATCTTCTCCCACAAATTGGAAATGACAACGAAACCGCCGGTTGTTTAGTTGATAACTGGCACAATATACCGAAAGGCACTCCTGTAGGTAAGGTCGAATACCAACTTTTCAAAAAAAATTATATAAACTAGTTGTTCGTAAACCGTAGGGTTAGCGTATGGTGATCTACAGTGCTCGGTGATATCGACAGTGGAAAGTCCATCCGATGCCGTATTAAACATATCAACATCAGCACAAATTACTTTTGTGGCCAAGAATTACCAGCCATCAGTTGAGCCACTGGCACAGTCACCTGTTCAGTATTTCCCATATTTTGGCAGAAATAAATTTATCGCTGTTGCAGCATCGTTAAATGGCGGTAATTCTTTAGCTACATTTGTCAAAATGTTGCAGCAGTGGACCATGGAGTTTGGATTTAGTATTCCACAATGTAAGTCAAGGTTCAACTCTCAATAAACCTTAAGTTACTTTCCTTGTTTCAGCAAAAATTTGGGAAAAATTATTGACTCTAAGTGTTGAAGAAACTGCCGAGTCCGATTTGGAAATTGTACCAACTTGTTTGGGTGA
Organism: Apoderus coryli; assembly: GCA_911728435.2. Taxonomy (NCBI): domain Eukaryota; kingdom Metazoa; phylum Arthropoda; class Insecta; order Coleoptera; family Attelabidae; genus Apoderus; species Apoderus coryli. Next base: position 2,375,745 of record OU452211.1, on the reverse strand, counting down.
AAGACATGCCCCAGATCAGCGGGCTTCACTTCGAAATGTGCATGTGGGTAACTTGGGATTAGGTCAAGTGTTTAGAGCACTTTGTAAAGGATTGTTAGAGAATCTGCATAGGTAGTAATTAAATTTTGTTAGATTGTAGGCCCATAGATATCCGAGCGTAACCAGTGACACCAGAACTGCAAGTGACGTTAAACTGCTTCAAGTTGTGAAAGCACTGCTAGCCGGATGTTTATGGGAAATGTTTCTGTAATTGATAATAATTTTCCTTGTAGCATGATGCCAAAACAAATATTGCAAGAAGCCAATATAACTAGGATCGTTGGGAATGGTTCTGGTTTATCAAGGAATCAAGTGCTTCAGAAAGAAGTCCAACATCTCTATCAGTTGCCATTAGTATTTACTAAAGGTGGAGATGCAGCTAAGGGTGCAGCTCTTGCTATGTTAAATAATCACCGATCTAGCTGCTCGTGATTTACAATGTTATAAATAATAGATTGAATATCAGAAATAGAAGGCTGTATCAACATTCGACAATCATTTATTCCCGATCATTGTTATTTGAAGGCGATGTCCGATGTACCTAGTTTCCATGTATCATAATTGTTCCTCTTTAGAGGTTCTATTCTGTTTGTGTTCATTTTATGATTGATTTCTTTGGAAATTCAAAAAGTCTTTTGATTTATAAACACTTGAAAACATTTTTTTATGATATTTTGCTTGTCGAATTTATTCTTATATTGGATCTGGGCCCATAACCTGATGCAGCAGGTTATGGGCCCAGCACGCTTCCACTGCGCGGAGTATGTATTTACTAAAGGTGAGCATGCAGCTAAGGGTGCAGCTCTTGCTATGTTAAATAATCACTGATCTAGCTGCTCGTAATGTACAATCATCTTTCTTCTAGGCAATTTAGTTGCTGCTCGACCTCGAGTATTGATCAAGACCCGTTAATATGCAATTAGAGTCGCGATCGCGTTTGCAGCAGTGAATATGAAGATTTACAGGAAAACTCATAAGCCGTTATCGAACATACGCGGAAGTTGTAGATTTTTGCAGCACCCAAGATAAATTAGAAATTACGAGCTGTATGTTTCGATAATCCGGACCAGTCCTGTTTCAATTAGAGTCACGAATAACGAATCGTTATTTTTGTTACATTAATAAAGAATTCCTTAATAAGTACAGTAATTTGTTTGATTAAAATCCTTCCTAGTCCTGCATGATGTGTATGTTGAACGGGTTCTTGCTACACTCTAACTTTGATTTGATGGTTGTCCACTATTATTTGGGCAACAACTTGCTATTGATAATTGTCGCAGTCCCGAACCTTTATCAGCAGCTGGTACGGTCAATAAGGAATATTACCTTAAAGTTATGTGCTGTTTACGTAAAGTAATACGAAGAAAACGCCCGGATTTAGATAAAATAATGAGTTTTGCATGACGATAATTCACCTGCTCACACTTCAGCCACCGGACTTACCCCCCTGCGACTTCTTTCTATGACCAAAACTGAAAAGACTCATGAAAGGACGCAGTTTTGCCACAGAAGTGCCTCGATGATTGGAAGCGTTGACACTAATGTATTAGATCTGAGGGAGAATACTTTGAAGGGGACAAAATAAATATTTCGAGAAAAATAATTCACTCATATTTTTGGATTTGAAAATCTCAAGAAACCTAACATTATGCGAAGAATGAATATTTGTAATGTTGAAAATTTTGCCAATTTTTGAATTCAAGTTCAGAATTAATTATTACTAAATCTTTAAAGCTTTACATATCCTCCGATTAAACTCAAATCCATCTCTGTTCTGCCAACAAGGTTGTGTTTTTATATAAAACATTTTATCTTACCATGACAAAATTTGCAGTTTGCCGGATGTACCCTGATCAATATAACCTTAATATGTAGCGTCGGTCGTCTCTCTACTTAACTCTGTTATTCCTTGCAACAGATGCGTTGTAACAATGTGATAAACTCAACTGAGTTAACGATACAAATTTACGTGCACCGAATAATCTTGAATATTACTGCACTCACTCCAGACCTGTATGTGTAAGTATCTCGCCACCCCTTTATCGTTGCCGCCCCCAAAACGCGTGCACATTATTATGGCCAGTTGTTGCTTGGCGTCTATAGTAGCACCCTCGTTACGTTTTGCTCACAACGATATGAGTTTCGCGCTAAATATTAAATGAGATACTTTTAAACAGTTTTTTTGTTTTCTACTTGAAACTATTTTGATACGAAACCATTTTGTGTGTAAATTTATTTTGTGAAATTGCGAATTATGGAATGGATAACATCAGTCGATAAAAGGTAAATAAATCAAGTTACAGGTCATTTTTACTCGTATCTTGGATGAACCTTCGATGACCTGCAGGGAAAATATCAGAGACTGCCGCATGATATTAATTTGTAGTTCACAGTGTTGTAGGAAACTTCCATGTCTGTAAAAATAATCATCGTATTAAGTAAATCAATGAGGCCACATATCACGTATTAGTACCTATATAGTTCACGAAATAACGCACTTATTAACCATACCTCGTATTACGATAGTAACAGAGAACTGTCAAATAATGCCTATACACATAGATGTTTCTTTATTAGACTGTAACTGTCACTTTACAATGAAGAGCTATTTATCTTCCAACCCTTCATATTAAATTTTTTTTTAAATCTGCAGAGGCAAAGTTAAATATTCCTCGTGTTTCGACGTAGAACATACGACATGCAAAATAATAATATAGCCGTCTACCTACATCATAGCATAATATATCTCCCAACTTTGCCGAACTTTCAGTCAACATGTAAATTAGTCAGGAGATGCTCTCACCAGTTAATTAATCGTTTGAATCTATATTAGTAGGCACTTCTAATTTACTGATGTAACATAGAATATGCTTGTGTAGCTATAGAATTGACTATCATACGCATAATAAATCATATCATCGGTTATCCTGAATGAAGAAATTAGGTTTTGGTTTTACAAATAAATCATTCTCTTTCATATCCTGCCCGTCATATAATATCAAAAACATTTAGAGTATACTATACTTCTAAATGGTAGGTAAATATAATAATAAATAAATTTACGAGAAGGAAATTCAATTCACGTTTGATGCTATGGCTCAACAGAAAGACGGAAGACCCATATAAGAGGAAAACAGGGTATAAAATCTTTATGCGTCTCATAAAATGAGAACTTCTCAGACCTTAAAATTGTCTGCGATATGAAATCTCTATTTTTGTATAATAAAAAGACAATATTGTGCTTCCTCGTTCATTTTAAAATTTACTTGGCACTATATATAAGTATATCGCTCTGGTTGTTCAGGTATACTTAGTTTTGGGAGAAATCTGCGTTATTAAATGTTCCGAAGTTGTATAAAGTATATGTTTTTACTACCATTTCCGTTTTATGATTTCTAAAATTATGTCGTGAAAAAACGTACAATTTTGTTTGGCAACAGATTCTCATTTAATCATAACTCTAGAAGCAAAATTTTGTATCTACTGTCCAATTATTAGGGTTATTCTTTCGTAGTGATTGATCTGAACAAGTGAATGTGATTATACTGAACTGAATATTTGGCGAAACCGAAAGATCATCTTTTTTGTGATTGGCTTTCACTTAACCTCGAAAACTTGTGAAAACAACCAACTCTGCTCTGAAAACTGGTAAAATTATTTCTTCCATGATATTATTATCCATGTTTTAAACTTTTACAATTTATTGGTTTGATTCGAAATCATATTCCAATTATCTCTCAATATTCAATACTTTTAGAGGTTAACTATTAACTGAACGAACTAACCGATACCTAGAGGTTGATGATGATGAAGAATACGCACAATCGTGAATGAACTGGCAATTTTCAGATTGTTCACTTAGTTCAGTACGAAAGAATAACCCTATTATTACTTAAGTATATCTTTGAATAGAAACTAGGAATCGAGTGAGACTTTGCCAGAAATAATTACAGAGCCAAGGAAAGTAAATAAATAGTTACAAACAAACAATAATTATAAGAATAATAATAATAATAATAATAATAAATAGTTATCGATAACTCTTGAAGATATCGACGGCTAGCGTTGGCCTGGAAAAATACAGTAACTCAAATATATATTTCCCATATAATAGAACAAATTCCATTCTGTATCAAATGTACGTGAATCCCTTGTGGGTTTTGCCACAGCTCTGCAATACGGCCTACCTATATCTCGACATACAGCCGCTATATTCAATTTCTATTCACTTTTTAAAGTCGAAATTTTGGATCTATATACACTATATAGAGAAGTTTAGGAGTTTATCCACAAAGGACAACTTCCGGCTACTTTGTTACCATACATACAATAAAGAACAAAACTGGATTTGAATAGCTGTGTGATTCGTCAATAAAGTCCCCTTTTCTTTTATTGACTTTCATGTTATTCATTTGCATAAGATTTATCGAGTGTTACTTTTATCGAAACGAAATAGATTCTTTCAACAGAAGAGACTTAAATGTATATAAATAAGGATCAACAATCGATTTTGTTGCACGTGTAATGTGTCGAATTTTTACGCAAAAATGGTATGGAGGTGGTCTATAATTCTGAAATGTCCTGCAGTATTTTGTTTCCACATCAAATGATATAATTACGAGATGTTTTTGAAAGCAAAAAATGTGTGGTTTTCAATTTTCCGCTACCCGCACCGATTGCATTGTCCAATACAAACTATTGTTATGAGTGACGATTTAATTATAAATCGTATATTCAAAGGATAAACTAATATTGCAGCAGAGAATAGAGATGAAGAGTTATTGAATTACTTGTTATCTTCACTACAGAGGATCAAAAACCCACGAGAACGTTCGACGCGCTGTTTTGTTTCATGCAGAATTTTGAAAATTGTATTGGATACTTCATCTTCCAGTATAATTTTTCACTTCAATAGACCATTCCATCGAGGGTCGTTTTCGATTGATTTCCTAACCATTTCTTCCCGTTTATTGAGTTGCTTCATGGACGATAGTTCAAAGATTAATGACCGAATGAGATAAAACTTGCGACTTATGCTAATGATGAGTTATAGAAAATGCAACGACTGAAAATATCGCAACCACTAGCTTGCATCCTCACCATTCCACGGAATGAAAGACGCACCCTCGTAGGTACAAGAAATTCATGTACATAATCGATAAAATTGTATGGAATGTTAAGGGAAAAAGTCCTCTCTAGTACATATAAGCACCTCTATAACTATCCAGTGCCGCATAGTCCATTATTTTTTTATGTTTATGTATCGAGGAGTTGGCGAATAACGATACATGTACCGGGTAATTCAAAATAGTTGTTAATAGAGAGTTCTTTTGATTTGTTCACGGAAAAATACGGTTCCATTACTAATACGGTAAAGTCGGACTATCGGAAGAGTTCTTTAGTAAACAACGTCGTAACCCTACGTAAAGGAAATGCTAACCTCACTGTTATAATTTCTGCAACAAGAGAGATTTTTGTGAAGTAAAAAGTTTGTGATTTATGTTATATCATTTATACATATTTTTAAATACTTAATGCAAGAAATATTGGACGTGGCAATTTTGGAAGGCCTCAACATGGACGAGTTTGAGGATGCTGTTATACTCAATACATTAAATCATGGTGTAGGTTAAATCTATATGCTTCTTTATTGCTTTTATAGTAAAAATTTTTGTTTGTTTGAAGTACCCGTCTGGATGTATCCTTGTAGGAGTTTGTTGACACAACTTCTCTCAGTAAAATTAAGTCGTCTTCTACATTGAAATGCACACGTTTTTATTTTCCCGAATGTTCATATTTTTTAGGCAGTTTTAAACTTATAATAGGTATGTAATTTAATTTTATCACAATAATATCACAATTTGTTGTTTGGGGTTATGAAATTTCCCACATTTTTGTCGGTTTTGACACTAAATAGACTTACGGTAAATTATACGGTAACTCTCGCTACATAACGGAATACGGTAACCGAAATAGCGTTAGCGTGAACAATTTTGACAGATAACGTTCCCGTAATAGCGGAATAGGCGTCAAAAGAACTCTCTAATATACTGGCCGCTTGCAACGTATAGTTGAATATCAATCATTCGATAGGTATTGTTTTCATAGTTTATCCTTGTCAAACTTTTCCAAAAGATTCTAATTTCGAATATTATTCATCCTCGTATTATTTATTTTGTTGTAATGCCCAAGCTTTTTCTCTTTAGAGGATAATTCAGTTTTAATTGAGTTTTCCTACGCGAATGTTTATATGCCAGTATTTAATCTAACAGTGAGAGAAAAGTCTTATATTGACGTGATTACTTTGTTGTATTGTTGAGGGACGTAATGTGTGAATTTTTGAACTGCAAACAGTAGCAGTGGTTTATGAGTGTGCCTGTAATCAACTCGAAAATGTAATTACTCCCTCAACTTACCGCACCCGTTGCGTTCAATCAGTTAATACTAACAGAAAACAGAATAATAATATATCGATACCTACAGGTAAACATGCACGCATTTAATTATGTTAAATTTGCTCACTTGGCTCTCAAATGAACTGATTGCATGCATGGTGATAATATCCATAGGTCGATACGTATATATGTCCTATGTAGGTTGCTACACCTACCAAAATACAGAACAATAGGATGGCATAGCAATATGAATGGATGGATTAATGGACATTAATTGATTATAAATGCAATTTGCCCTGAGAGTGTTAGCCAGTGTTCAAAGAGCTTTTACAATTATTATAATAAGTCTCGTCTACTGAAGTTGCAGTAGAAAGAGAAAGGATTATTTATTAAATTTCAGTATTTTGAATGCATAAGCATAAATGGATATTGAACATTTATGGAATTTCATCCATACTAAAATAACTAATTAACAAAATATTGCTCATATCTAATGCAATACTAAAGCTGTATGCAAATAATAATTATCTTTTATGTAGAGAAATAGAAGCTTAATGTAGCAACATCAAATATTAATTAGTCTGCGGTTTGTTTATAACTTCATTTTCAACTAAAGTTTTGGGAAATAGGATACCTACCACGCCATATAACTATTGTACATTAAAATTGGAACTTAATATGTTAGGCCCATTCTATACGAACCGTTTAGTTTAGTTTAGTCGCTCAGTCGCTTGAAAATTTTGCCCATTCTATACGAGCGTGTAGCCACCGCGTCTTTGTAGCGCGTATAACCGGCGAGGGAAACGCGACCCATTCTAGACTAGCGACAAAACGGCTCATATTTGCTATGGATCCCGTACAAGTTGGGTGTATCGCTGTTCACCAAATAACGGTATTAAGTTTGTTGGCCAAAACACGTAAAAAAAGACGTTGGTGGGTACACCCGGTTGGTGCTAATCTTACCTTTTTCATCCTTTTTTTTTGTTTTTGTATCAAGCTCTGTCCAATCTTCAAATATCACTTCAGCTACTTTCACCCAACACTTTGCTTTCACATCCCTATTACACTAATCCTTACTTTTAATATAATATAGAGGACGTTGATTCTCGATTTCATATACATATAAATCTTTCAGTGTCAAACATCATGTTTGCAAAGACCAAAATCGTGGATTGATGAAGATAATAATAAATCGCCTCGGCCGGCCAGACGCGTGCAAGTAGCTACATGTAGAATGACACGCCGGTCTCCGGCGCGCGACTTTTACGCGACGTCTTGCGTTCAACACGTCAGCACGCCAACGAACGCGTCCACACGCGACCGCAAAGTTGCCCGTATAGTAGGCCCCATTTAAACTCTGTGGTTCTGTGACACACGCGTGTCGCTCGCCGGCAACGGTCGCGTTTTTGTGGTTCGTGTAGAATGGCCCTTAGAATCGCTGAGCCACTTAGCTATAGCATTGTCTTTATAAAGACAATGGCTATAGTTATTCTAGCGCACGTATCATTGTATATTTTTGGAAAAAATGATTCAAAATACGAAAAGACACTGTGCGAAATCAGTGCTTCTCGCGATTGATTAAATTATTAAAAATCTTTGAGAACGCGCATAACACTCCACAGATAATCTAACGAAAAATAGCAGTGCTTTGTGTGAGAGAGATTATAGATTTAATTCCACATGGATTAGTCTCTGATTGAACGCGGTTTTTACTTTGATAATATGAACGAAAATAACAGTGGACTTTTCTTTTAAAGAAATAACATTTTTAATTCGAATAGAAATAGAAAATTGCTGCTTATTTTAAAAAATAATGAATCTTTAATAAATATACGTAGAGTAGGTAATCAAACGTCGACAAAAAAAGTTAATATAATATTCCACTCAAAGAAAAATTGCTAAAATATAAGCAAAGGAAACAACGTTTTATACCTATTATCAAAGAAGAAAAAGCAGCTTCTGAAAGCTCATTGAGTAGATTAAGTGCTTGGAAGCAAACGTAATTAAGCTGTTCCTTGCAGAATTTAATAACATCAGCTACAATAGTGGCAAGAAAAAGTGTTTTTATTATTGTTTAAATATCTTCTTTGGAATCTCAAAACTATACAAAGATTATTCAAAACATAATCTGCTGTTTTACCAATCCATGCTGTTTAAATTATTGAAATTATTTCTATATTATTTAATAGACATGTTTATAAATAATATTAAATACATATTGGGCATTAAAAATACTATTTATGTACCGAAAAGGCTTAAAACCTGTAAGTGCGCATCTATAAATAAAAACTGAAAAAGTTAAGAGAACAATAAAATCAATAGAGCTTTAAAAAGACAATTGAGAGTAGGTACATCTGCGGTGTGCAAAATAAATGATATCCTACCTATAACCTCACAATACAATAAATCTGGCCACACGAAAAACGAAACAAATTTATTCAGACGAAATAACCATTATTCAGGAGCAGTCTTTCATACCATGGTATCTGGATTCTTTGAAAAATTTCCCAAAGCCCAACCAAAACAAACACCACGAACAATAAAACACAATGGTTGCAACACTGCTTCTACTCTTTTGACATATTTATGAACCTTATTCGCTTATCGTTTTTCGATTTTGGGTAAATCTCAGCCTGCGAAATTGTTTTCGAGAGAAATGGAGTTTTTTCACACGACTCTGGATGTGTATTGTCACATAGGGAGGGTCTTGCAACACCATACTGTTCTTTGGGTTAAATCGGTTTTTTGTTCCATTATTTAAGTGGGTTTATCGCGTCTGATATTTATGTCTTTTATAGCAGGATAAACCCAAAAAGGTAAAAAAATTATGACACTGAACTCCATCTGATAGTTCAAATAATGTGTTCCCTGTCTAACGTTACCAGGTTTGCACGATTCATGTGGTTCGATTCCTTCTATTAACGAAAGTAATGAACAATATCCAACATCGCCATAATTTGCAAATAAGGTTTAGTCATTCTCTTTACAGACAATGGTTTAGTATTCCCCATTTGAATGTTTATTAGCTATTACAGCAGCTTTTAGCAAAACTAAATAGATATCAAACTGTATTAACTGAGTGGTGGTGATCAGATGAAAAAGATTTAAATCCCCTACATCTGTATAGATAACCGAACGATTCATCGATTTAGATACACCGTTGATTGAGTCAACGATTAGATGTAATTACCGAACCGAAAATAAATTTGTGGCGTCCTTGGCTGTATCACTAATAGGCGTGTTCGTTTTTCACCTCAATTCACGTGAATGATGTAACATGATCACTTGCCATTGCAGTACATTTTTGTTATAAAAGAAACGACATAACGTTTTTATAACCATTCTCATTCCAAATTGTTCTATTGCTTGAAATACTGGCTTCTTATGGGCATTTGAATATTCTGACCAATAGGAACAATTTCGTACCGTCGTATCGCCGGACGTTGCATGCATGTCGCCAGCCTAACGCCTATGATAAAGCAGTTTTGTTTAATGACAAATGACAGTTGTCAAATTTTGTTTGGATGCCAACAAATTTTAAAAACGCTGAAAGATGTAAGAAAACAAAATAACAAAAGTATTAATTCGTTTTTAATTATTTTATTTGTTGTAATTGTGTTCCAGACCCTGTGATAGGAACGTAAAAGATGTTGAATTAATATGTGCCCGCTTACGACGCGTCGATCAACTTTGCAAACTTCCAAATTCTGTTTTACAGCAACTGGCTTTGTGTGGATATTATGAAGATTTGGAAAAGGGGGTTACACGTAAGTTTCAAGATACACTTTCAATTAATATTAGGATGTAAAATTCGACGTTTTACGTATATAAAGAAGTTTTCCCGTTCACTGTTCATCAATTAAACTAAACTGCTATGCAGAATGAAGTTTATAGTGAGTAGGTATGATAACAATTAATATTAGGTATTTATTAAGCAATTTGAATAAAGCATGGGTTTATTAGCGCCACTTCCAATGAAATACAAAGACCGCATTCATTCTAAGGTAAATTTGTAAGTATGATGCGATCGTATAAAAGCAACACAACATTAATATACACGTCGTCGGGTCGCAAAGGTATGATATTTATTTGTACTACTGGTTTAATATAACGTGAAACTATTATAATAAGTAGATAGGGAGAGTAAACTTTGTTTAACACTACAATTTGTGTACTGAGAACACTAGAATTAGTCTGTTTTTTACGGTATCCAACTAACAGACCACGTTTAACAAGCTAATTCAGTAAAATCGGCTGTTTTAAAATGTTAAAAGAAACCTTGTACTAATTTTTAATTAAAAAGTATTTTTATGTGGACCTACTTTGTTTCTTTTACATATTCTAAGAATAAGCAGTAAAAAATAAATACCTACGACACGGTTCAGTTTCCAGACTTGCATTAAAAAAATGTATAATTATATTCCCCGCAACTTTGTCATAAAATTTAATGAACTTTTCCATCTTTTATATTGACATAAAGGTACAGGCTACTATCGTGTTGGTGCTTTAAAAGTTTTGTCACGTACCGAGTTTCACATTTCAAGTCCGCTAACATTTGAAGCATTAAATGATGTAGTAGAGCTTTTCCGTTATTTTACCCCAATTTAACGGTTTTCTACGGAAAATAGTTTGGCGTTTGGTAAATTAGGACTGGCACAATGTATTTGCGAGGTTTGAATTTGAAATGGTAAAAGTTTGGTTTCAAATGTATATATAAGAAAGTAGTGGGTTTTATATACATATAACTTTATTTTATTTTCCGGGATATACAAATATCGCTCTTTCTGCCCATGATACGATTGGTACATCTATTTGTTTTAGAACTGCTGCTTCAATAAACTCTGTCACTTATACCACATCACAATCTCCCTTTAGGCTATGCCAAAAATGACTCCGAATTTCAATGACAACCGCGTGAATAACCTACGAACCACCCAATAACAACAAAGATTAGATCGGTGCAATTCGGTTTTTTTTTTTTTGATTATGCCAAGGCAGAGAAATCATCATGACACCTAGGCAGTTCCTTACCACTTCCCTAGGTAGTGTGGGACTCTAACCCAAACTAAAACTCTGCCTTATCTTTGTAGTATGGCTCGGGAACCCTCCCTTTTCCATGTCCTCGCTTGATTGTCCTCTGTTGCTGTTGTCTTCTGTTGGTGGTGCCTAGAAAACACTTTGAAACATACATTCAGATGAGTATACCTGACCTGAAAGAAACAATAATAATTGGTGTCCTAGTCCTGTGGATTCCTTCGTCAGAGTTGACTCCTCGGTCTCCGGTACCGCTTGACACCGTCTTCTACATTGTAGTTGCCTGCTTCGCGAATCAGTGGATTGGCATGGGTCTCTGCCATTGCAAAGACCTTCTGGGCTCTCAACCTCATGACGTCCCTTAGGGCGTCGAGTTTGAAGTCCCTTCGGATCTGTGCGTTTGACACAAACCAGGGTGCACCCGCTGCCATCCGTCTCGCCTTGTTCTTCGTGGCCTCCAATCGTTTCAGGTACGATGGTGCCGCGTATCCCCATGCTGAACTGGCATAGGTCAAGGCAGGTCGCACGACTGCCTTAACCATTTGGAGCTTGACCTTCAAGGGCATCTTGCTCCTTCTGCAGATCATCGGGTAGAGCTTCGAAATGATGCCTTTGGCATTCGCGATGCTCTTCTCGATGTGCGGTCTCCATGACAGGGATTTGTCCAAAGTTACCCCCAGGTACTTTGCAGTGTCCTGCCATTGTATGTCAGTACCCTCGATTTTGACGAAGTCGTCGGGGCGCACTTGTCTTCTTCTGATGAGGAGCGCGGTGCTCTTCTCGGAATTAATCTTGGTCTTCCACCTGGTGCACCATTCGGTGAAGTTGTCCGCTGCTCGCTGCAGGTATCTTGTCACCAATTCCGCACTGCGACTGCGGGCAATCAGGGCGGTGTCGTCTGCGTAGAGTGCCAAGGTGTTCTGGTCTGTCCTTGGGATGTCGCTGGTAAAGATGGAGAAAATATGGGGGGATAGTACAGACCCCTGCGGCACGCCGGCCTCCAGGGTCCGTGATTCCGAGACCTCCTTCCCTGTCCTGACGCGAATCTGCCTGTCCTGTAGGTAGGAGTCTGCTAGCTTGATCATCGCTGGTGGGTATCCTAAAGTATGCATCTTATAGATGAGTCCTTCCTGCCAGACCCTGTCGAAGGCTCTGGCTACATCCAGAAATACGATTCCCGTGACTTGGCACCAGTTTAGTCCTTGTGCTGCATGCTCAACGAGTCTTAGCAGTTGCAACTCCGTGTTGTGATTGGCTCTGAACCCAAACTGCTCGTCGGGGATTACTTCCAGTTCATCCGAGAACTCGCGAAGTTGCCAGAGGATAATTCGTTCTGCTATCTTGGACAGGGCGTTCAGTGAACTGATCCAGGTCCTTGCCCTACTATAGCCTCTTTCCACTTCGCAGGGAAGTGTCCCAGTCGTAAGATGCCGTTGATGATGGTCGCAATTCCTGCAATGCCCTTCCTCGGCAACAGTTTTAGCGCCTTGTTGCTAATTCCGTCGGGGCCTGATGCCTTCTTTATCTTCAGGTGATGGATTATGCTCCGAATTTCTTCTGTGGTGTGCAATTCGGTTTTATAACAGGAGCGTATTTATTTGGGGCTGCTCGGAGCTCATCTTGTCTTTAAAAAGAATACCGTCACTGAATATTGATACGCACTAAATAAGACGTCATCGTGAGTCCAAAATTCTAAATACTTTTAAATTTAGCTTTTATTAATTATCATTATCGATTTGTTGCCACACATTTTAAATTGATGAGGGTTGAAAAGTTCCAACGTGGAAATTATCAAAGTTTTCAAGTAAAATAAAAGTTTTACCAGTTCAACAAAGTTAGGAGCTAGGTATAATAATAGATATGTACTTTTTAGGAAGTTACTTAATGTGATTTTATCTTTAAGAAATTTAAAGTTTTGGTTTGAATTGACACTGCATAGGATCTGATATATTTGATAAAATGAATTGTTATACCCCCGTATATGTACCGAAGACAAATTTCTTTTCGATGCATAGGAAAGGGTTGATTTTTAGCAGACAAGTTAATGAATGTCAAATGAAATATTCATGTTGAGGAGACAAAAAAGAAAACGTCTGTAAAATACTGGGCTAACTCCTCAATTATGCATAAAAAGCCGGGATCATTTATCTTCTTTTTACCAAGTTTTTCGTTTTATAGAGAAAATAACAATGAGGGTATAAATATTGATTTTTCAAAAGTTGAGGTTGAACATAAAAATGTACTTTCTAAATGAATACGCCTTTATACTAGCTATTCTTACGTAAGTATTTGGGGTTCGCCATTTCAAAGATACAGACTCTGATTAAGATAAATAATTACAACATTAAATAGCCACTACCACTCAGAATGAAGTTTTAATGGAATTCCAGAAGTGTACACGAAATTTCTGATCAGGACTTTGACTACTGTTTATCTGAATTTAAATTGCTTCTGCTGCTGGTTTTTCATAAAGAATTGTTGCTGAGTGTGGCTGCCAATTGCAATTTTGATTTTCTCAGCAGTCAGCAACGTTGATGTATTTGTTGTAATTTAAATAAATGAATCCGATCATCAAAGTATAGCGATGATCAAATTAGAAAAGAACAAGTAGTTAAGTTTTAATGGAGTTGCTAAAGTTGTTTTAGGCCAGGTAATATTATTTTATGAGAACATTGAAATTCCATTCGGGCACCGCGGTATTATACATTTTCTAGATTTTCCATAACTCAACTGCAAGAAGGGATTTGCATTACATTAGTGGTATAGCTGGGCTCGTAATTAAATTCTGCAATACCGGTTAGAAACAGGAACGCAAAGGCAAATTGCTAGTGTATACAATAGTGAATCAAAAATAGGGGCTTTGTTGTTGGTTGATTAAGAATCATGTTTTGGATTGTAAAAGATTTGTCGAAAATTTTGGTTTATCTGTGGCAATAAATATTTTGCGGTTGATTCTTTGCTTCAATCACTCAGTCAGTTTGTTGAAACATATTTGTCTGATAATATAGTAGTAGGTACATAATATTCTAGGTTATAATTTGTTTTAGTGTTTCGGCAAGGCGACTCAGGAAAATGTTGGTACGCAGTTATGTCTGGCGCATTGGAAGTCAAAATCGCTCAACCTGAAACCGATCTAAAAGTAAGAAAAATGTGTTAATTTTTTTTCTTTAAATTTATTTTACAGGTTAACATGATTTTATACAGTCTGTAAATTAATTTTCTGGGGTTTTCTTTAATGTCACCACCACCGTATAGACGTGTATATTTAGCTAAATCGCCGCTATCATTAGAAATGGCGTGCAAAGGAAATTCTATCTGTTTTCCATTAGCCGTGGGATTTGTGGGATTTTCATCTTGTGGGATAGTGCACGTACGTAATTTGTGCCTAGCATGGCAGTTTTGGTTTAAGACACCCACAACACCATGCATCCATGTTAAATGTGGCACATAGTTAAAATAAAAAGATAAATCCATCCCCTTTTGTGCTATATATATAGGTACCTACCTGCAGGTTGTTAGATCGAATTTATTATAGCAGTCATACGAGTATATGGTGTGGAACCAGAAGATTTTGGCATTTTACTTTTACAATTGTAGGTTTTGAAGTCATCCCATTGCCTACTGAGTAGGTTAATAATAATAATAATTGCTTTTACTGCCCAACAGTACAAAACGTTGAGCAATAAAAACATTCTTCAAGATTGTCGCTTTGTGTTTGTCGTATACGTAATGTGATTCTTTTGATGTTTAGAGGATCCTGAATATTTTCTATATGTATATTTGAACATTTTTTGATTCCTTTTTGCATATATTATCCTTCTATATTTGAAATTCCCATTGCGTATCCTATTTGCAAAACAAATATTTCACCGTGTTTCAGGAATTTCTCCTGTTTCACTGACAGCTCTGTTTTTGGGTTGCTTTCCACCACGATATTTCTCTCTTTAGAAATCTCTGGCTTCTGCATTATTAAACAAAACACGAGTTTGTTCCATGCTTCTTTCAATTTGGGGAAAAAATGTATTTTTATCGCAATTGTATTTATAGAAATTCCAATGAAATTGGACTGGATGAGTATACGAGGGATTGTCAATCAATTTAACTGAATTATACGTAATACGATAATCCGGACTGGTACATACTTGATAAGCTGGATTTTCTGTGATGCTTCTGATGCATTCTTGCGTATTGAATGTTGATTAAAATTATGTCACCATTTGATAAATGTCCTGTCATCAAATATCAAGGATTTTTTCCATTCCGTGCATCGCGAAAAACCGTCGTTTTAATCTCTTTCGGGAAGGTTTAGTCCATAGCCAATGTGTCGACGTGGAAACTTGATGGGATTGCGACGAGAAAGCTCCGAAACAGCATCAGAATTGACCATACGAATCATTCACAGAAAAAACCAACCGCCTTTTGATTATTTAGTAAATCACCGTTCGTAACTAAGTTGTGGATCTGAAATTCGTGGAACAGGAGCAATGCGAGGGAAACGTTGCTGCATCTAATACCTTTGCCTGTCCTAGTCAAAAAAGAATTTGCGCTCTGAAACTAGCACAGGTAATGGAATACAAATCTAGCGATCTAGAGGGACACATGGGAATCCTGAATCTAATACCTTTGGATTCAGGAAGAAAACCGTCGGACGCTTTGCCACGCAAACATGATTTTGAAATCGCATTTGAAGTGGTCATTGCAGACCGTCAAAATCGGCTAAATGGGGAACCACGATTCCCAGATAACACATACGTCTGGTATACGGACGGTTCAAAAGGAATAGAAGGGAACACAGGCATGGGAGTATACGGGCCAAATTGCAGGCTCTCTAATCTCTCGGGAAAAGTTCCACTATATTCCAAGCAGAGATCAACGCTATTAATCGTTGTGCTCAAGAATGCCTGCAGAGAGGCGTCCCGGAACGGCAGATCAATATTATGTCAGACAGTCAAGCTGCGTTAAAAGCACTGAGGTCTTACACCTTCACGTCAAAGCTAGCATGGGAATGCAAACAGACCCTTAAGCAACTGGCAGCGCAGGGGAAAAAGATTACTCTGACATGGGTGCCAGGACATGAAGGCATAAAGGGGAACGAAGCGGCGGACCAACTTGCAAAAGAGGGCGCAAATGCTCCGTTCTGCGGCCTGGAACCCATCTTTGGCCTTCCAAAAAGCCATATGAAGGAAGAACTTCGGAGATGGGAAAAGGAACAAGTTAAGTCCTACTGGAGAAACACTCCAGGCCTAAGACAATCAAAAAGGTTTATCAAACCTTCAGAGGCCAACGCTTATCCAACTGGAGAGAAGCGACCTAAGGCGAATTACAGGCCTTTTTACGGGACACCACTCAGTGAAGTACCATCTCAAAAAGATGGGCCTAACCGGTTTTGCGAAGACGCAACAGAGACAACAGAACACGTGCTCTGCGAATGCATAGCACTTTTCTGCAAAAGGCTAAAACACTTTGGAGGGATGACCCTAACACCCGACGAGGCAAGGAATTTAGCCTCCAGAGAAATCATCAACTTTATGAAAAGTGTGGGACAGCTGGGCAATTCATCGATTAGAGTCATTCACAAAAGATCTTCTGCAGGTCGAAGTGAGGGGAGGCCTAAACGACTCCGAAAAACAATCTACAATCTGAAATTCGTGGAGAGATGTCCTCCTAGAAGATCAATGGAGCAGTCAGGCTCTATTGGCTTCTTCATGCATCTTCCATTTTCGATTCTACGAATACGATTACTTGGATTTTGTGTTGCTGTATTTTAATAGCATTGCTTCAATATTTTCTCATTTGCTAACAAAGTTGTTTATTTGGACACAAAACAAACATATCATTATTGTAGTTTGTTTACTGAGCAATAATCGTTTGAGAAAATGTACATTTCTATCGATTTAACAATTAAGATTTTACAGTAACATCCTTGTTTAAAGTTTAGTGTTTCTGTATTTTTTGAAGACGAAATGCGTTTCATTGCTGTTATTTTAAAACTGGTCTATCCTAAGAATTATACTTTTAAGAATGTTTTAAGAGAAGGTAAGGCTACAAACACACCTGCCGCGGCTTTAAGGTTGTTAACAAAGATATTTTTAGTTTCAGGTGATCCTTTGCAGGATTTTTTGAAATCATTTCTTTGGTACATATCCACAACAGCAGCCTTATGTCTTACTTTATATTTCTGTTTAAATTTATTTATTTCATTGGGTGTAATTATGTTTATGCAAAACCATCAACAGCTTGAAAAGGCTCATATTGTAGTAATATTTTTGGCATTTTACGTAAGTTAGTAGCTGGTCATAATGCTTGATGTGTTTGGTTGTTAAATTTCAGGTAATTTTATCGTATACCGCAACGATACTAATGCTTCAAAACACAATGATAGTGTTGGGATCGATAAAGAACTTTCGAAAAACCAACACAGGTCGACCGAATGTTTTAAAAAAAATTAATAAATTTATTTTCTACGCGAAATTATTTAAATTTTATGGTTTAGCAATTTGTGTTTCTATCGGTACTACTTTCCTGCCATGGTTTGGTGATGAAGAAAAATTCCATTTCATCATTAAGTTCATTCATCAATATGGTGGGTTCTTCTCACCCATTTTTAGTTTTTGTTATTATCTATACAATTACCACGGTTTGTATATTACTGTTTCACATTCTGCTCTATGTATCTACTTCATATTGCAAATGACATTTCAATATTTTCTATTGAATGATGATCTGGAAGATTTAATTGTGAATAATTGTGGATATGCGAAAAGTTTTGATTTAATAGAAAACGACAATTATCAACGTATGGTGAATGAGATGTTGAGGAATTGTGCATTTTATCATGCTCTGGTTAAAAGGTATTGCAGGGATTTTCAACACTTTCTTTGTTTGATTGTTTTGCAATATTTAAGGTTCAAATCAAATGTGCAGCGGATTATCTACTTTCCTATGGTTGCACATAATGTGGGTGGGGCAATATTTGGTGTTAATGCAATTGTGTTCATAGTTTGCGTAAGTTCCAATCCAGTTCCTATTTTATTGCTTACTTTAACTTCCAAATATACAAGGTTAAAACCGAGCTAATCAATAGATTTAGCACTTGAACATCTAGTCGCGAGAATCATCCAAAAAGCAAGTTTGATGGATATATTTCACAAGGAATTTTGTTTAACTTAGCAGGGCCCCAGTTTAATTCGATAGAACCAGACCGAGTCATGGGTCGACAGATACTGACGAATTCGTTTCGCTCTTGTTATGAGCTCGTCAGAGTACCATAGTCGTTGCCCATCTACAAATATCGGCCTGCATTTAAGCACAACAGGATACACAACAGTAGACACATGTAAACACGTATCATCTACATGATCATAGTAATGCATATCCTATACCATGCAGAGGCCGTACAAACTCAATGTATATGGTACTCTGACGAGCTCATAACAAGAGTGTTATTTTTATTTCGAATAACAAGATTTCAATGATTTTCTTTTAATTTTACTTCAAAAATTCTTTATTTTTCTCTGACGTTTTTCTTGACAATTTAATCATTAATTCATTTTTTATTAAAAAAATAACAACTTACTGGATATATCAAATTATACCTAGTGTAAACATTAACATTATTTAAATTATATACATAGTGTTCTTTTAAAATATGAAACGATAACAAATAAAACAACATCCTCCCCGCTGGTAGAGAAACTCGTAGTTTTCTACTATTCTCGTAGTATTCAAAAGGATATTCATTTGTTAACTTCCAATTTACATAAACGATTGACTGGTCTTCGATAGGTATTGTTCATGGTAGTAACCTCGACAACACGTATTCTTTGATCGGGACCAGGATACAAGGCAGATATTTTGCCCATCTTCCATTTATATCTTGGACAGTTATCGTCAACTAACACTACAATATCACCAATTTTCAACGGTGCTTGATCTATTGTCCATTTGTTCCTCTTGTTCAATGTGGGAAGATACTCACGAATCCATCTTTTCCAAAACATATCGCTTAGGAGCCTAAATTTGCCCCACTCTGATCTTAAATTATTCGCCGTTGCAGTTGATATTGGCAAACCTTCACCGTTTGATGATCCCAATAAGAAATGGTTGGGTGTTAACGCTTCAGGATCATTTGGATCAAGTGAAACTTTCGTTATAGGTCTCGAATTAACTAAGTTTTCAGCTTCAGCCAATAAAGTAAGTAACGTTTCTTCTTTTTGATGAAATTCATTGCACTGATATTAAACATGTTTTCCTTCACTGTATTCGAAAATGAAGTTGTTGTAACAACACTACTCGTATTTCAAAATTCAGTAAATTCCGAATAACAGCAGAGATATAAGTGTGGTTTCATAATGTTCATCTACGGTACAAGATTATGTCTGCAGTATCGTTGTTTATTAGTTGGAATCGTATAGTTTTACCGCACATTTTGCAAAACAGAAACGTTACAGTTGCATAATACAACCGTTTATCATTTAAATTCTCGCTCATGTCTAACGGTGCTAAATTTATGGTTTGTATAAATTTACAAAATATCTTGAACCTTTTTGCTTCACTTTTATTTGCTGATTATAATTCTATTTAAGGGATTCAGCCCTCCAAGTAATCCAAGGCTCATCATTCTTTATGTTATGGCTATTTCACTGGTAACTATTGTAAATTTATTTGGCGAGAAATTGTATAATGAAGTAAGAATCAGTAAATTATTTTTTTGTAGATTAATTGTGTTGTTTTTATAGGGTGAGAAGTTTTGTATGCTCTTAAATAATTGTCCATGGTATTATTGGAATAGTGAAAATAGAGCATATCTGCGATTTATTGTGCAAAACTCCATACACTCTGTTGTGCTTGCAGGTCCGGATGGCACTCCATTGGATGTTAACAATTTCGTTTATGTAATGAGATTATATAGTTTAATTAAATACTAACTTATAGCACATTAAGTTTCTAGTCTTTAGTACCCCAAGAATTAGCACCCTGGTCACGCCATCTCCATTATGTAAATCAAGTGCAATTCACGTATTATTATCATCGTTGTACCAACTGTGCACTAAGACAGATACTTACACGATTGATAACGGCCGATAGACTTACCTTCTCATGAAATATTGTATCACATAGCTGTAGCATAATATGCGAGAATTATGAATTACTTGTTGCGAAAATCTCTGGGGCCCGTCGTACCTATAATAATCTGCAGTTTTTCCTTTTCCCAAGTAATCGGAAAGGGTGATGGGAGTAGTATCATGCACTGTTGTATGTTTGAAGCCTTTCATAATGAAATCATTGTTTTGGCCATTAGCCAAAGTTGACAATCATACTTTTTGTCTGGGTGGTGAATTAATATTAATTTTGCAAAAACTGTTAATTTGAAGGTAAAAGATTATTTATTTATTTATTTATTGTCATTACATGTCATTACCAAAAAAGGTTTACACAAGTCGTATTAAATATTAAAATATTACATAACACAACATAAAAACATAGAAATGTATATAACTTAATCAAAACAGAAAGTCAGTGCTGAGAAATTCATCAATGGACTAGAAAGACTGGTCAATTAAGTAGTTTTTTAATCTATTTTTGAACATTGCAAGGCTCAGTGTTTTCAAACTATCTGGCAAATGATGCATGTGGGACCATAATAATTCACAGAATTTCTGCTTCTACCCAACCTCATATATTCAGGAAGAATGTCATTTTTGTTTCTGGTATTGTGGTTGTGGACTTCATCATGCCTTATGTACAGATTGTAATTATTTTTCACACACATAATTGAATTGTAGATATAGAGCCACGGGAGTGTAATTATTTTACATTCTTTAAATTTAGGTCTGACATCCTCTCTAAACTTTAAATATGTCATTATTCGAACCACTCGTCTTTGGATTGCGAATACCCGACTAGCATGACAAGAGTGTCCCCAAATTGACAAAGCATATGAAGTCACACTGTGAAAAAGGCCATAATATGCTGAGGTCCGAGCACCGAGCCCTGTGGGACTCCACAAGAACTCAAGGGCTGAGAAGACTTTGACTCAAACATCGTTACGACATTCCTACCAGTGAGATAGGAACTCAGCAAACGAATCGAATTCGCACTCATACCGTATCGCTCCAGTTTACCCAACAAGATATCATGTGAGACGCAATCAAACGCCTTTGTTAAATCAAGAAAAGAAGCCCCCACAAGCCTTCTACTCTCAAAAGCGGTTATAACGCTATTTATAAAGTTTTTTATAGCTGAAACGGTGTTAAGTTTCGGTCTAAATCCAAATTGTTTCGGAGAAAATAAATTATTTCTTTCAAAATAGTTGGCTAATTGTTTAAAGAGTATCTTTTCAAAAATTTTGCATAGAACAGGCACTATAGAAATAGGGCGATAGTTGTTCAATTCATCTGGAGATCCGGTATAATTTTGCTAAATTTCAGACAACTCGGAAACATACCGGATGAGATCGCCAAATTAATCATTATTGTCAATGGTATAATTATTATATCCTTAATATATTTAATTGTTAAGATATTCAAATCAAAAATGTCTTTCGAGCTTTTATTTTTAAAAGAGTTTATTATATCTCTCATCTCAATAAAAGATATTTCATTAAACTCAAAATTGCCACGAATATCACTAGACAACAAATCCAGTGGACTATTATTTGAGGATAAGTCATGGGTTAAAGTTTCCGTGATACTGGTAAAATATGTATTGAAATCATCAGCAGTAAGATTTGTTAATGATTGTTGGGTAGCAAAACTATTCCTTTTATTTTAAAGAAGTAGTCCATTCTGAAGTGGAGTGAATGTATTGTAATAGGAAATAAAACGTCAAACTCCACGAAATCGATTTCGTGGAGTTTGACGTTTTATTTCCTATTACAATATTCCTTTTATGGTTGATAATATCCCATGTAGCCCTGGCAATATTAGAACCATCTGCAATATACGTATCGTTCGCATTTTTTTGCCATTTTAATATGAGATCTATACAAGTTACGATAAGAGCGAACCATGTCTTTTATACCTTCGATTTGTGGAAACTAAGATTAGCTCTTATCTATACAAATCAAACATTGTTTCTTCCTTTTGTAGATATTTAAAGTTACATATGGAATGTCCACTTGCTTTATGTCTGTAAATGGACTAACGGCTTTCCAAGAGTGAGGATTATGTATAGGAATTCCATAGGTACAAATCAACTGGCTTAGATTTATACGTTTAATTTCTGTTTCTTTTAGAAATAAATTAGTCCATAATAAGTATGTAATCTTCGAGTTCAACGTTATATTAAATTTAATGAATTATGTCATCGCAGTTATTAATTGATAAGCCCTACCTTTCTCCTAGAGTGAAAATGCCATAGCGGAATATGGAAATGTCCAATTAACACTCACAGTTTCATGAAAAGGGCTGTGCCTGTGCAATTATTTCAAGTAAACCATTAAGGACATTTTCAATTTCGCTTATGTTATCCTGTTAGTGGTGCACCTTTTAAAATGCAATTTTAGAAGATACAACTAGTTGAAAAAATTTACCTCGAGGTATTTTTTTGATTCCTTACGCGAAGTAGAAGGGAATTGACAAAATATTCTAAGCTTTAACGACACTTTCCTGCGGGCATTTTCACGCGTTTTATAGCCGTGATAGGAGTTAAAATTAAAAACGTATCTCTTTGTGTGTGCATCAAAGCTCCAGTTTTATTGTATCAATAAAATTATTATTTGCAACCGTCTAAAACATATTTATCCAAATTAGTAAATTTCTTCTTAATAAGATCACCACATCCAAGAAGGCTCAACATAGCATTATGCACTGAATTGATGATACTAGATTTCAGTTGGTTACTCTTACTTTCCAATTGTTGATTCAAAACACCCAAACAATATTTAATGTCCTGTTTGGTAGGTGATTTACATTGCTGTGGGAAATCGTCGTAAAATGCCTTCCATATATCAAGATTTGAATTTAATTTGGTTAAAACATTCGGGTCAAAACATGCTGGCAGTTTATTGTATTTTACAAGGTATGCTTGTTGGTACAGTTTCTTGTAGCAATTTACCAGGTTGTCGTCTATTGATTGGACATTGCATATCTGAAAAGGGATACGCTATTGTTATTCGAGCATATTTAGACAGGATAATTATGCTTCAATTCACGACGAACAGCGCGGTTTATTATAAGAACAGCTTACAGTTGTAAGAAACATAGTAATTTACGAATTGAAAATAAAATGTAGTAGCACTGATGATGGTCACACTCGAAATATCTCTGGCACTTAGGTAATAATAAATATAGATAGGTATTTAGTTTATTCCATAGAATGCTAATGAAATATCCTCTGCTTTGAAGCAAATTTTCAAAATCTACTTTAATATTGCATACAAATATAATAATATAAATGAACGAACGTACCTGTAGCATTAATATTACAGCCAAAACACAGGCTACTTTCGACATGTTTATTAAATGGAATTGCTTTCTTGCTTAAAGTTTCTACAACTCAGTAACTGTTCAGTTCGTATGCCAACTTTTAAGTACAACTGTTTGCATTTATGATTCATAACAATAATAATTATGAGAACTTATCAGTTGTTGTTATACTAAAAGTTGCACATAACCACGTAGGTACCTACTTCATTCGTAATAATTGCTAATGGTTAATTATTAGGACCTTATCGTTAAATGACCGTGGAAAATATATTTTCGAAATAATACTAATTAGACAATTTAACTATTTTAGTAAATGAGGGATGGTTTCCAAATGGATTCTCGCCCTTCCGTTTCCTTCTCATCCTTATACAAGCTCTCATTGAGGGGAGATATTTCCCTAGTTGCCTTTAGAAGCCTCACAATATAGATAAGGTTTTTAACAACACCCTTGTTGGAATAGCTTTGATATTTAACTTAAAGGCTAACAGGATTTCTTTGGTTAAATTGCGGGAGAAACACCGTGAACTTCGTATGATAGTCAAGTCTCTTTGTTCTGCCCAGTTAATTTAATTTTGTTGGTGATGTTTTTGTCATTATTTGTTTTAATATGAGAGTCCATTTTGTACTTCTACAAGCGATGGTGCTTTTGACATGTTTCATCATTATATTTATACGTTTCGAGGCAACAGATTTAAAACAATAAATCAGTTTGTAAAAAAATATAGATTACTCATGAGGGGTTAACTTCACCAGGAAGCAATAAATTGCATTGGTGAACGTTTCGTAATGAAGTACATTCACACGCATTGCATTGATGAATCACGTGAAAATCGACCAAAATGAATGAACAAGATCGACATGTGATCTACAGCCAGATAGAGGCATCTCTTGCCATAGCAATACATTCAATTTTGTATGAGCATTTATTTGTGAAAGAAATGTGTTCCAGAGAGATTCAACATAACTTGACCGAAGTTCAAAAATCATTTGAGAACTACTGTTATCCCATATTCTTTCAGTGTTGAATCTATTTATTCATGGATTTGAAGGCGAGTTAGGTCGCTTTCATAGATGTTTTATCTCTGATTTGTTCATCTATTCCAAGAGGCTATCAAACGTACACTACGGGAGTAATCAACCTTAAAGATACGCTGGGCATAGCTAAACATCATTTTTCCCATGATAGGTTGGATTAGGTGTGTAGTACCGTTGACTGCCTTAGGTTTTAGGGCTCTAATTTCGATTTACACCAATTTTTAGGCGAAAAAATTGTTTAGCAATAATATTAGGTACTTATACAATAATAATAATAATATATGTTTATTAGTTCTAAAAGGTATTACATAAATTTGTACAAAAAATGTATTATTACAACCATTAGAACTAAAGGGCGTGAAATCTCAGCCTCTCAACTAGGTTGAGTGTTGTTGAAGCCCAAGAAACAATACACAATAAAAAATAACAAAAAAAAATCAGTACTACACAATAAATACAATATTAAAACACATAAGTATACAAAAATAAAGTGTTGGTTTAAAAACAGTGCAAACAAAATGCCCAAATGAAATGCCTAAACGCTGTCACGCAATATCTTTTTAATCGTGGATCTGAACACATGCAAACTCTGAGAGAAATCCTTAATCACAAACCGGTTAACTAGCGTGGCGACATTATAAGAGAACGATCTTTTAAATATTTCCTTTTTATGAACAGGGACTGTTATTAGACTTTTACGTCTGATGTTTAGATTATGCACATCAGTTCTATACACAATTCTATTAACCAGATAAGGAGGGGTTTTATATTTTATTATTTTGTAAAAGAAGCATGTTGAATGGTGAATGCGTCTGTTATACATATTCAGCCAACCTGCCTCCTTAAGTTTGTGAGATATGCGATGTCTTCTGCGAATGCCAAATATGAACCGCAAGCAAGAGTTCTGCAACTTCTGAACTCTCCCTCTGTCCACACCATCAAGACAAGGACCGTAGATGCTGTCACAGTAGTTTAAGTGCGATAAGACAAGAGCATCACACATACGAATCTTCAAGGTTACATTTAACGAATGTCGGTGAGGGTATAATTTTTTTTAAAATTCCATATCCGATTTTAAGTTTTGATGTTATATGGTCCTTGAATCGCATCTTGTGATCCAGAACAACTCCAAGTTCTTTGCTCCTTCCTGGAAAACCAAAATGTCTCCATCCAATTCAAGGGCATTTTGTTGAATTTGATTTCTTACATTATCGCCACAAAACAGCATACAAACGGTTTTATTCGTGTTTAATTTTAACAAATGATCACGCGATATTTGATGTATTCTCCTCAGGTCCTGATTTATACGATCCACGGCCACCGCAGCGTCTAACGGGTTAAAGGCACTATAAATCTATGTATCATCTGCATACAAATGATATTTACAAAACTCTAAATCTCTGACAAAAACAGACTATAAAGTATCGGACCCAGAACACTACCCTGCGGCACACCAGATAGAACAGATCTCTTCTTAGACATATGCTCATCGCTCACAACACACTGAGAACGACCCGTGAGGAATGATCTCAACAAACCTCTTGACTCTACGCTGAAACCAAAATAATTCAACATAGCAGCAAGAATATCATGATTAAGTAGATCGAATGCTTTACTAAAACCAAGCAGAACCAAAATGACAGCCCTGCCACTATCCAAAGCGTGAAATATATCATCTGTCACTTGAGACAATGCTGTAGAGCAGCTAAAGCCTTTACGAAAGCCCGATTGGAAAGCAGGCAAAATTTCATTTGTAATTAAAAATGATGACATTTGCTGTTCCATATTTTTTTTCTAAAATTTTTGAAAGTGTCGGCAGGACAGATATACAACGCAAATGGCTCAGTTCAAAAATTATTTTTTTTATTTTGATGAGTATAAAAGAAATTTGAAATTTTTATCGATCGATGTAACTCTAGTCCTTGGCTTTAGCAGCTTCGCAAAATTATTGTCCTAATAATATGTGAAAAGAAAGCACAAATCGGTTTAGTATTTATTCATTTTTTATTTCTTGAAAACGTTACAAATCTTTATGAATACATTTTCAAAATTAAATAATCATTGACAACCATTTAGAATGTATTTATCGATATCCTTAAAGTTCTTCTTCAATTCATCAAGACAACCCTTGCTGCCTAATAATGCCGATTGAATTCCTTTAATTAGAGCAGTTTGCATATCAGTTCCTTCAGTCTCGACTATGGTGAAAATATCTTTCACACATTGGTCGACATTGCCTTGGTTGGTGGTTCTGCATCTTTTTGGGATATGGTTGAAAAATGTGCGGAATGTATCTAATGATTCTTTGAAGTCTTCCAATTTATCTGGATCAAAGCAGGATGATAGTTGGTTGAAGTTAACTGTAGTTGCTTGTTTCACAATTTTATCTTTACAGCTTAATATTCTAGGATCAACGTCAGATACGACATTGCACACCTGTAACAAAAATGTATTCTGGATTAGGGCTAATGTAAATGTAAGAGTTTAGCAATCAAAATCAGGTTTGGATAGAGAACATTGTCAAGTGTTAGAATGAAAACAAAAATTAACTTGCGCTTTTCCACAATGTAAGATGGAAGTTTGTTGTTTGTTCGAAAGTTGTTTAATAACACTATAGTTTGTAAACTTTAACTTTGGAAATGCCTCAACAAAAGACGTTGTAAGTTGTTTTGCGAGAACTTAACAGAGAATAATGTTGGATTAAAGCAATTAACTGATTTGGATACAAATAAATTGTTGCGAGAATCTCAAAAGTATATGAATAAATTATTTTAATGATTTACCTGTAACAGAAATACTAGTACCCAAGCAAATAAAATTACTTTTCGATGCATTTTAAATTCGAAATTAAAAAATAGAACAAAATTCAAGACCGTGTTTCAAACTACTGGTGTAACAAACACAGTAATGCAGGAGGGTATAGGCTATGTACTTAATGAACTGTGATAATACTTTTAAAAGGCAAAAATATATATATGTAAGTGTATTTAATAATGCCAATAATTACTAAGCAATAATAATAGCCTGATAAGATTTGGTAACTAGAAAGGACATTCGAAATTTGTATTTTGCCAAACTTTTATCATTATTGTAATAGGGTAATAATTAGAACTGAAATAGAGAAATTATGTACCTAATTCTAGCGGTGAATCATGAGGAATAGCTATCTATTTAATAGTTTGTTAAAATAATTTTTTTGTGGCTCAAAAAGTTACAAGGGTTTTATGTTATCTCAACCCGTCTGATATAATGATCTGCAATATAACTATTTCGTAAAAGATCCATAAAAAATATCCTAAAATAACTTCTAACTTGAGGATATGCTTCATTTTTGTTTGACTGCTGTGTGTGAATTTTTTTTAGCTTCTCCAATTCAAATTAGAAACTGAATAGCGAATGATAAAATAACATACATATCCATTGCAAAGGTATATATACTAACTAGTATCAGCAGTAACTCTACCATGATATTTGGATTTAATTTAAATTCCACTATATTGTACATCCGTTCACTGTTGTGATGATAATAAATAAAATGTGCCTGTAATATTATACCTTTGAAAGCGTTTTGGGCTATTTAATGTTTGTTAAACTGCACCCTTTATTGAGTTATTGTTTAGCATAAAAATATTTTGTTAACATCCTCGAAAAGTCTGTATAAATCGCATAGATCCGCAGATAGTGCCTATTCTAAGCAAAATTTTTGAAAAGATACTCTTTAAACAATTAGCCAACTATTTTGAAAGAAATAATTTATTTTCTCCGAAACAATTTGGATTTAGACCGAAACTTAACACTGTTTCAGCTATAGAAAACTTTATAAATAGCGTTATAACCGCTTTTGAGAGTAGAAGGCTTCTTTTCTTGATTTAACAGAGGCGTTTGATTGCGTCTCACACGATATCTTGTTGGGTAAACTGGAGCGATACGGTATGAGTGCGAATTCGATTCGTTTGCTGAGTTCCTATCTCACTGGTAGGAATGTCGTAACGATGTTTGAGTCAAAGTCTTCTCAGCCCTTGTTGAGCTCTTGTGGAGTCCCACAGGGCTCGGTGCTCGGACCTCTATTGCTTTTGATTTTCATTAATGATTTACCGCTACATCTGCCATGCTCTGGCCTGACATTGTTTGCAGACGATTCAACTATTGTCGATGTTGAACTGTCGAGTGATGTTCTGGCCTCAAGTATGATTAATTCACAGTCGAGGGCTGCGGACTGGTTTGCAGCTAACAAACTCTGTATGAATGCCAATAAAACAGCTACTAAAATATTTACATTACGTGAGACGGATGTTGCTGTTTCTGATGGTCTGGTAAAGTTTTTGGGTGTCACTTTGGACCAAATGCTAACCTGGGCGGGTCATGTCCAGGTTACCATTGCCAAGTTGTCTAAGGTTGTGTTTATGTTGCGAAGCTTGAAGGGTGAAGTCTCTTTTAATGTTTTGAAATCAGCATATTATGGCCTTTTTCACAGTGTGGCTTCATATGCTTTGTCAATTTGGGGTCATGCTAGTCGGGTATTCGCAATCCAAAGACGAGTGGTTCGAATAATGACAGATTTAAAGTTTAGAGAGGACGTCAGACCTAAATTTAAAGAATGTAAAATAATTACACTCCCGTGTCTCTATATCTACAATTCAATTATGTATGTGAAAAATAATTACAATCTGTACATAAGGCATGATGAAGTTCACAACCACAATACCAGAAACAAAAATGGCATTCTTCCTGAATATATGAGGTTGGGTAGAAGCAGAAATTCTGTGAATTATTATGGTCCCACATGCTATAATCATTTGCCAGATAGTTTGAAAACACTGAGCCTTGCAATGTTCAAAAATAGATTAAAAAACTACTTAATTGACCAGGCTTTTTACTCCATTGATGAATTCCTCAAAGGAGTTGTTGTTATTTAATTAACATAAATTGTTTGAGAACTCTTGGGTTTTTATAAGGACTGGATGGCTTTTCATTGTTTGATGCCTGCAAAAGCCTCCATGTAAATATTTTGATGATATAGAAGTTTTCGTGACACGCACGATTTCCAAAACAATTTCTATATTGGTTATTCATCTTTTAAATCAATTTCGGTTTTGTGTATTACCTACATAATTTTTCTTTAAAATTTTATGAAATATGTTGTGTATTTGTTTGTTTTGCTATATTTGGAATCGGATTAGAGCTGGTATTGTTTATTTTCAATTAAAAATGGATTTGAATTTGAATACGTTCCCATTTGTTGGATAAAATAGACATTTTTGTCTGAATCCGAATTAATCTACACATAAAATTCAACAAAGCACGAGAGGTATAAGGGTTTCCAACGAGCCATTGAAGATGACGCACTGCTGGCCTCATCAGCACATCAACAACCGATGAACACGTGGAAAAAGTTTCTTGATATATTTTCGATTTTCTACAAAAAATTTGTTTTTCGCGATTTCTATTTTTGTATGAATATTTTTTTCAGAATTCCGTCAATCTATGTACATTAGGAGTAGGAGCCACTTTTGGTGAGTCAATTCTACAGGACTTACCGCGTGATACAACAGTTGTTACACAAACTACATGTGAATTGCTACGAGTGGAACAGCATGACTTTAAATTAATTTGGGAGGTAAATATATTACAAACTATTCTATGTAAAATTTGGAATAAGTAGGATATTTCATTATTATATTTCTCAACACAAGTATAAACAAAAATAAATAAAACACATTTGAAACTTCAAGTTAACACCAACTTCAAACAAAATAAATTATTTAAACACATTTACATTCTAATTTTCCAGCTATACGAAGTTTATCTGAAGTAGACGTTTATTATTATACTCGCTAACACTGCTGTGTATATGATATAAACTCCTTTTGGGAGTTAATATAACATCGTAGTATAAGTTTAAGGCACTCTGTAATTGATTTACTAGTTACATACGTACAAACAAGCTGAATGCAAAACTTTTTTTTATTAGATTTTAGTTCGTAGACAAGTTTCGTTCTTCGGGAAGAAAATATCCAGCAACTCAACGTGATAGCTCTTATTGACTTTTAATCAAAACGAGTAAAAGTTCGTACGCATCTCCTCCGAAGCGAAACAATTGTAAAATATTATGTCAATGTAACTTTCCCACTCATTTATTAATGTCCTTAATAAATGTGGCTCATTCTCAGACGAAAGATTTGATTGATTTTACTTTTCTGAAGAAATTGGAATCAACAGAACTTACTCGGTCTAATTTGCAGCATTTTTACCAGCTTCAATTTATTGTTGTGACTGTTTCAAGTTCAAGTTATACGTGTATAATTTTACAAACTAAATTTTGTGTCTGCATAACTTTACAACTACTGTGTAAATCGTATTTTTCAAGTAAGACTAATCGGTTTGAAATTGTTGTATGAAAGTTTTCCAAACAGTCTGTATGAGACTGGTAGTAATAATGTATTATAAAAGTTTTTTCATTGAGCGCTTGCAGCGTGTATATAATGAAAACTTTGATCTAACAAAGAGGAAACTTTAGGAAAAGAGTTTAAATTGTTATATATTAAAATCATTTTTCATGTCACAGTTGCCTCTAAGGAACTTTACAACAAATAAATGCAACATTCTATAATCCATTTTTTCGTTTCATTTAAAATGTGGAATAAGATAATTTCAAGTAGGCTAGCTGAGAGTAATTACAGCATCCTAATTAGTGTAATGGGTTGCGTTCCTCAAGATATTTACTATACCTACTTGCTCTGTAGGTAATAGTGCTAATTACATGGACAGATTTTCTAGTTAGTTTTACATAAATCCTTTTTGGATCCGTATACTAAAAATGTTGAAATCTTGAGTTTATGTTTGACGTAAACTAACTTTAGTAATTACTGTGTAGTACCTATCTAGTGAACTTTGTACAAAACGTACTTTAAATAATTCGTAGCCGTCAATTAATCATATCATACGAATTCATATACTACTTAGTGTAATTTACAAAACGTTGTGTGGTGGTACATTTCTCTATGTCCATTCGAATCCAATTAAACTACTAATTACAATTCAGACGGTCAATGGACCAACATTTTGAATAATTTATAGCAGTTAATTTAGAAAATAATAATTATTAAATCAATTTTTTTTTTGAATACCTTGCTCGGTATAGGACTATAGAACGCTATCATTCAAGCCCTAAGAAACTATCCTTAATGACACTGCCTGCACATGTCGTGTGGCATGCAAATAGCCCTTCATAATATCATTGTCCTGTCTAAATTTCACAACCCTTGAGGCACGGAAAAAATTTCAATTTTTTGTTGCTTTTGCTCGGTATTGGACTATAGAACGCTATCATTCAAGCCCTAAGAAACTATCCTTAATGACCGTTCGCAGCATGACGTTATTACTGAGATCCAAACCGATTTTGGATCTTTCATGATTGAAGTTTCAAAGAAATTTCCTGAAGGAAGATTTTGCCAGAGTATTGCTCCGTCTGGTTCTTCCTTCATTCTGAAATTCTCCTTGTAGGTTTGTTTCCCTAAGCCGAATATCGGTTGAGGCCCTACAAAAGGGGTTAACACTCCCTTTTTTGCTAACTTATTTGCTGCTTAGCGTCCCCTGATACCAGAATCTCCGGATTCTGAGTATTTGGTGCTAGACCCAAATATTCCTGTTCCTGTCCCTTTATTGGTTTTGGAGCCGTCTGTCAACCATTTGATAGTGTTCTCTTTGAGGTTGCTGCTGGCTTCCGTAATATCCGTTGACATCTTCGATCAACAAATTTGACAATTCAAGGGATTCTCTGAATATTTTCTGCTCGCAAAAAGCACATTTTAAATTTGTATAGAAAATATTGTTACGATTTGAATTGTACTACTGTTTTAATCCATGAAATTTATTTTATATTACTTTTTTCAAATTCATTAAAATAACAATAAATGATATTTTGATGCTTATCTTTCTTGTAGAGATTACCTTCAGAGATCAGCAGCCACTTGTATTTCAGCAAAACAACGATAAACAGCACGAAATTACAATGTTTAATTTAGCAAAATGATTATTATTTGTGGGTGCAAAATGTTTAATTTAAACTGCGCGTCAATTTAATTGACGTTAATTAGTTCGTGTTCTAATGCAATAAAAATATTAATCAGCTTTATTATGTTTCTGCTATGTTATTTGGAAAAATAAACAGTAGTTGTTGTTTTTAATGTGGTGTGTTTTTTGTGGCTTCCAGAAAAACAAGGAATTAATGAACGACCTGGTTTCCAACTGCAAGTTGAAAAATGGTAAGTGTGTAACCTTATTGGAATTAGCGGGTGTTATATACATTCAGAAAGAATACTAATGTTATAGCTCAATCCGAATGAACCCCAATATGCTATTCAAATTGCCTCATAAAAGTTACATAGTAGGTAATAGAAAATGAAAATAAACCAATCAGAAAAAAAGTCATTTTACAATATATACCCAAATACATTTACAGGGTGAGAACATTACAACATAAGATACATTTTTATTTGTATGTCGACTTTAATAAAGATTCTTAAGTTTGGATTTCGCGACTGGACAAAAACCCATAATTTTTTATGTGCCCATTATATATATATATTATTTTGATATGGGAAACCGTGACGCTTTCCAAATAGCTTTTTGTATATAATAAAAAATGTTCGACATTTAATTTGCATGAAGATCTATCGATGGTTTTGAGTGTTTAGACCATCTGGTTATCTTTCTAACATGTCATTCTTCGAATAAGAGAAAAGGTTGTTCTTTTTAGGTACCTAACAACTCCTTTAGGCAAAAATAATACTTGTATTACTTGCAGATGTTGTAAAACCCATATCAATGGAAGATAAGATAAATAGAAAATATACCCTTAAATTTTATGACTGAGTTTAGAACATTTGTATACAATCTACCTAAATAATATTCCCAAACTGATATAAACCATAAAACTCAGACATAACCACAGGGCCGGACAACAGTAAATTCCATTGCCCGTCCGTTTTATTACAAGTGCCCTTTTGGTTTTCTGTAGATAATGTTCGGTTTTATAATTTTCTTTTTGTTTACTGATATCAGACCGCCTTTTTGCTTGAAATTGATGGTGATATTTTTATTTCGAAATGATAATAACCCGTTTGCATATTATAGACAATTTATTTCTGAACTACCTTTTTCCATGAGCAGAATTGCAATTAAACATTTGCATGATGAATATATAAACCACATATATTTCAAAATATTTTCACGTTTCGTATTCAGAGAATGTTTAAAACATATTTTATACGCTTCACATTATTTTATTAGATGAGATAATTTAATTAAATCTCTTGTTTTTTAATATTATTATTTATATTTGTTTAATTTAATTGAAAACGTTCTAAAATCGAAGTAGACTATGGTTTTTCTTGGGATGCACGAAGTCATGCGGAAAATTGTCAAGACAATTAACAGTTTCAATAGCTAAAGCCGAGTATATTATTCTCCCTTCAGCCCAAACAACTTTTTCTTTCAGCATCAAATTCTCCACTTTGGAATTCCTGAAGGAGAGAATCATTTTCAATATCAGATGACTCCATTTTTGAGTACAGTCCTTTTGAATACAAATAGCCAATGCATCATGTTTACTTTTATTTCCTTACAGTTCTTATCAAAAAATCTTGAAGTTTAACTACGTTCCATTTTTTTCCGCAGTGTCTGTTTACATTCTAAAACCATTATGCTTTATAGGGTTCGGAACAGCGGTCTCTAGTAAAAGTATACAACCAGTTTCACCGCCACCGAGAAGGTCTATGTCGCCGGATCAACCAAATCCGGCGGATACAATTACGGATCAACCCAGTCAAATAATAGGAAGGATAGGTTGGGCATTACGAGTACTGTTATTGTGTAAGTTGCATTATTCTTGTATGCATTTATGTTATTGTTCGAAATTTATTTTTAAGCTTTGAATATAATACGAATTTTGAAGTAGGTAGTAGTTTAGCACAGCGGTCGCCAACCCGTCGATCGCGAGCCCCTGGTAGCTCGCGAAGAGAATTCTGGTAGCTCGCAAAGAGACTTCTGGTACGTAGATCCGAACATATCTATCTACATGCCAAACGACATGCGGAGGCAGGATCATTAAGGATAGTTTCTTAGGTCTTGATTAGGTCCTGTATGATAGCGTCCTATACCAAACCAAGGCCGCAAAAAATTGAAATCTGTTTTCCTAATAATGGGGTCGTGATATTTACGCAGGACAATGATATTATGACGGGCTATTTGCATGCCAAACGACATTCTTCGGAACGGTTATTAAGGATAGTTTCTTAGGTCCTGTATGATAGCGTCCTATACCACACCAAGGCCCCAAAAACACTGTACATTCTACAATTCAGAAGGTTGGCGACCACTGCTTTAGGATGTAGAAGGAAACTATAAATTTATAAAGTAAAGTTGAAGTCACTTTAATTAAAATGGAAATAATTTCAACGTACTGGAAGCACATTTTGATTGGAATTAGATACATGCCCTCATTTTGTACCTTCGGGAAAAACATTTAGAGGAACTTGTTTTTTCATGTTGTCTCATGTCCATGCGAAAGATTTCCCACATTTTCCTCGACACCCTATACTTATATGATCATGTTCTTTAAAATCGAATAGACTTTTCTCTATTCCAATTCCAGCACAAAATACGTGCCTCAAGGATCGAAAAGTGTCTGGTCGATTGGTGCGACGATGTGCACCGGGAACCGAATTGGTTGACTGGTTATTAAATTTAACTTCGAGTATTCACACAAGGGCGCAAGCAGCCGGTATGTGGCAGGCATTGCTGGAAGAAGGAGTGATATCTCATGGTGAGCACAAAAAAAAAGCATTTTTGAATTTGCTGAACCAGATGATTATATCAAATATATTTTTAAGGAGTAACAACTCTTTTGAATCGTACCATTGTAGAGCGTGATAAATTGTCTTACAAATAGCAGTAAAAAGGGGGTAGAAAATCCCTGCCTGTAAATCAACCTGTCGCACTCTAATTCCATTTGATAGTTACCTAATCAATCAAGCTGAATCACTTGTTATAAATTCTCTTTATCTCCGTTTGTGAAGCTGAAAATCACGACAGCAACATAATGTAGGTAAATACTGATTGTTTAGGAGTTGAGATAATCTTGTAACGCTCTTTGTCGTGAAACTCATTTGTAGGTATAAAGGGTGTCCCAATAAAACTTTAGAATACGTTGATGTCATGAATAATAAGTCATGTTTTTGTTTCTATTTTTAGAGAGTGAATTTCTTAATATAAAAATAAAATGGAAATGAACAAATAATATTTATCTCTTTAGTAGTCCAAAGCATATATACTTCTATAATCCGTTCCAGTTGAAATCTCAATTTAAAAGTGCAGCAAAAAATTAAGGAATCTAAAAATGGCTTTTTCACTCGATTTCTCTAAAGAAATTTTAAAGTAAATGCTGCATAAAAATACATGTCTTTGTATTTAAGTACTCAGACGCTGCAAAACTATAGAATAGAAAATATATACTAAAAGGAAACGGGAAAATTTGAATCGAGTGACGGTTTTCCTAGATATATACCAGGTTGCACACAAGTAGTGAATTGTTTGGTTCAAATAGGTCTATTTGTATTCATTCTACTCCTCCTCTTCCTCAGGTTTCACGAATGCATTTAGAAATGTTAGTTCTTCAGCACATCTTCCAAATTATGATTTGAATTCATACATAAAATGTTAATATTTTTTACTTAATGTCAATCAATTTCGAAATTATGAGTCAATTATCTCTCATCTGACCCTCCGTAATCAAGTCAGGGTTTGAAAAGCACTAATATAAAATGCAAAAACAGAAAAATTGAAGTGTCATTCAGATGAGAAATTATTCTTCTTCAATACGTACAAGCATTCATATAGGTAAAAAAATATTTATGTAGAAAATAAGAAAGTGAATTTAGAATTTTTCGATGTGAGACCAAAATATCGAATGGTGTGGCTGCTTGATGAGTATAAACGAGTACGAAATAGGCGCATATATTGGGTCTGCCAGATAACTTTTTTTTTTTGAAAATGCTATAAAAGAAAAACTGCTAAATATTTTCTCAAATTTCTTTTTTTATTTGAAAGTACAACCCTTCCGGTTAATAATGACAAATAATTTCATTCAAATGGCTGCCTCGGCTGGCCATGCAGTAGCCTACACGATCGGTCCAATTTTTAAGCACATTATCAATTGTGTGCAGCTGTATTTCACCAATGGCTTCAAGAATATTGTCCTTTAAAGCGTCAATTGTCTCTGGCTTGTCGGCGTAACACTTATCTTTGACGGCAGCCCACAAATAATAGTCCAACGGTGTCAAATCGCAGCTCCGAGGTGGCCAAACGACATCAGCTCTGCGACTGATAATGCGCTCTTCAAAAACAGGGCGCAAAACATCGAGTGTAGCTTCGGCTGTGTGGCACGTAGCGCCGTCCTGTTGAAACCAAATGTTGCCAATATCCTCCTCTTCAATTTTTGTGAACAAAAATTCGTTCAACATGGCCCGATAACGATCGCCATTTTCGAAGAAAAATGGCCCAATTATGCCTCCGGACCAAAATCCGCACCAAACAGTGACTCGTTTTGGGTGCATCGGCTTTTCAATGTATGCGTGCGGGTTTTCTGTGCCCCAAATGCGACAATTTTGCTTGTTTACATACCCGCCAAGACCAAAATGAGCTTCATCTGAAAAGATGATTTTTTTGGCAAAATCGGCATATTCTGTAAGTCGATCGCAGGCCCACTGAGCAAAGCGAAAACGCATTGGATGGTCAGTTGGCTTCAACTCCTGAACCAATTGGACTTTGTATGGCGTCATACCAAGGTCTTTATGCAAAATCCGTCTCAATGATGTCTCCGAAATGTTCAATTGTTGAGACCGACGGTGAATTGATGTTGATGGCGCTTCACGCACACTTTCTGCCACAGCAGCAATATTCTCGGGTGTACGCACTGTTTTTGGCTTTTCACGCCTTGGTTTATCGATGAGGATGCCAGTTTCTTTCACTTTTTTCACGAGATAACCAACATACGGAGCTGACGGTGCTTCTCTTTTTCCAAAATCCGTACGCAATTTTCGCACACATTCTGCAACATTATCATGATTTTCAAAGTAATGTCGCAATATTTCCCAGCGTTGTTCAAGCGTATACACAACCATATTCGTTCAGACATGAGCTAAGTGTTACCCTTCACGAAATAAGCACTAGTTGAAAAAAAAACGTTAGATGGCGGACCCGATAGTACTCTCTACTTGATATTTTGAAACAACAATAGTAAGTAAAGCGTATTTTATTATTTTTTCTCCTAAATACTTTTATTTACATTTAATGACATAAATTATATACTTTTTTATTGCTTTTCAATGATTTATTTGGTTTTTTTGTTGTACTTGTATACTCAGTTAATTTGATGCCAAAAAGCTAAATAAAATTTTCATTTTAGTGTTATTTATTTAGAAAACTTGTTCTTGTAATTCAATGCCAGTCGTGGTACTAGCCAGTGGAGTAGTTTACGCTTTTAAATGGAAAGTAATATTCTATAAATTCTGTTGTGATACCCAAATTCAACAGCATGTAAATTGTAAACTACATAAACTCCAAGATTTTCATTTTAGTTTCCCGACCCAGGGAAATTTTTTTTTGCCTTGGAATATTGTGTAATTGTAGTTTACTGGTTGGCTCCGACACTGAGTGCAACAGCATTCGTGCTTTCTGGGAAATTGCACTTTCTGAGCAGTAATTTAATTCACGGATGAAGAAAACGTATCCTATTGAATAAAGTGGTGTACGGAAGTTACATTTTAGCTGGCATCCTTTATACTCTACATAACTTAGTTCTGAGCGGGCACTCATATGTAAATCAAATATGTTTAGCTCTGTTTTAAATTATTAATTATAAATTATTTGATAAACAAAGGGATACGTTGGAAATAAAAGAGCTGGAACAAAGTGATATGTTTGTAAACGTTAACCCTACGGCTTCGTGTACAGCGATTTTAACTCTTTCACCGGAAAATGTGTTTTTCTCTTTGTGTGTAGTTAACAAGGAACAACCGTTCAAAGATAAATGTTTTCTCTACCGTTTTTGGCAAGACGAAGATGGAACAGCCACAGCACTTCCATCATTAGAGGATGTTGGAAAGGCTGAAGAACAAACACAAGAGACCTTAACAACGTTAATCAATAGGGGACCAGACGCTGTTTTGAGAATGATACTTAGAAAAGCGTGAGTACATTAAGATAACACGGTCATTTTTAGCCATCATATCAATTTGTCTCGCTAACTAGCGAATGACCCTCGGATGTATTCAATTTTAGGAACCATGAACGTAGTGCCGATGATCAAGAGACAATCTACGAGGAATTGCTCCATATTAGAGCTTTGGCACATCTGTCGAATTCTGTGAAGAGAGAATTGGCTAGTGTCATAGTCTTTGAAGCACATCCTAAAGCTGGAGCAGTACGTACGTATGTAGTAATGTTTCTTCTAGAAATAATGTTACAATAAATTAGACCAACTTTTAATTTCGATAATTGTGTTTATGTTTTGTTTAGTATTTCATCAAGGTGATGAAGGTCGGTCGTGGTACATAATTGTTAGAGGCTCAGTTGACGTGGTGATTCATGGAAAAGGTACTGTTAACACCCTTCATGAGGGTGATGATTTTGGGAAATTGGCTCTCATAAATGATGCACCAAGGTACGACGTACTTCCTTCTGTTAAATCCGTTCTAAAATCATTTTGTTTAGAGCTGCTACTATTGTTCTACGTGAAAACAATTGCCACTTTTTACGAGTGGATAAGGAGAATTTCAACCGGATTTTGCGGGACGTTGAAGCAAACACTGTGAGATTAAAGGAACATGGAAACGATGTATTGATTTTGGAGAAAATCACCACAAATGCTAAACAAGTGTTCTCCTCAAATTACAAGTGAGATTTAGATGATTATCATTAGGACAATTCAAATTTAATACTTTTAGATATACGGTTATGGCAGGTACTCCGCAAAAAATGCTCGAGCACCTGCTAGAGACTCGTTTGGATGGTCGAGGCATGATGAGTGGAGGTGATAATTTCGTTGCTGTGCAAGATCCATTTCTGGACGATTTCTTATTAACGCACATTGTATTTCTGCCTACGCATCAATTAGTTGAAGAATTGGACAAATAATATCCTTTTGTTGGCTTAGCCAATTAGACTTTTCTAAATTGAAGTCTGAAGTTTGCCATCGTTATGGGAACTCCCAATTCATTCTTCAGGGTGGTGTTTTTTTTTACAGTGCCACTTAGTTCCCTTTGAAAAAAAAATACTTTCGTGTCTTTGATATGCTAAAACTAAATAGTTTTTTCAATTAGGTCAATGCATGTGACCTTTAATGCAGCTGCATAATATGGAAGTCTAATGAGTATACACGTCGTTCTCTTTCTCATTGTGCCAACGGCTGTTGGTCATGATTTATTCATTACTTTAATCAAGCGATAATAATAATGATGAAAGGGAAAAAGTTAGACTGTACAGCTCCGAGGAGGAACGTTAAAAAAGGTTTTAAGATGGTTAATGTTTTATTTCTCTTTCAATTATATTCCTTACATAAGATTGTACTTATAATATTGACTTTAGTAACCAAGACAGGGAGTTCATTTTGGCGCAAAAACGGCGAGTTATCCATTTTGTATACAGGTGAGTAGGTAATGTTAATTTTCCAATAAAAATTGTGTAGCATGTAGTAGTCGAACCAACAACACTCACATTAATAAGACAAGACAATCAACCATCAAACTCAATATAAAGATTAATATATTAATCCTCGACAGCCGTCAGATCATTCTGAAGCCGAACAGCAGTAGTAGGACAATAGACCATTTAATATCATCACTTATTGACCTGTAAATAATCATTTAGATCGTCTCTATAAATACAAAAACAGGATTGAACCCAAATGTGACCCCTGAGAAACACCCGAATAAGCTTTTCTGTTTATGTGAGTTCCTAAGTTATTTTTAAAGTGCAAAAAACATAAATAAACGTGTCTTCTAGGAATTACTGATCGAACGAGTTTAAGATCTTTCTTTGAACTCAGAGTGCTGGATAATTTGTCATGATAATTCTTGAGATAGTAGTCCGATTCCTTAAAGTTGTTGGTTCGATTCCCTGCTTTGTAAAACATATTTGTGCTATTGGTGCGAAGACAATTCGTTCTTGACGCAATTAATATTCAAATGTAGGTGGGTGACAACGATAAGACATCCTGTATTTGATGATGATATCGCAGTGGAATTCCTTGAGGATCTGGCTGGGGTTCTAGAGGGCGACATAATGCAGTTTAATGCTCTACAGGAGGAAGCGAGTTTGATGCATCATGTTATGTCCCAACTGAGACGGTAAATAATTAAAATTGATAATGTTGGTATTCTGTTGCACATCTCAGATATTTTAGGTAGATTGATAGGTACCTACCAAGGTATACGTTAAACCTTTTTGGATTAATTGGAATATTTTGTTAATTAAAATATAATTGGAAGCTTAAAATTGAATTACTTCATTGTCATCATCATTTCAGTAGCGATCCTAAATCATTTCAATGTTATATTACCGGATATTAATTTGTCTAAAACCGCAGGCTTTGCACAACCACTCCACATCCCCAAATATTTCCACAATAATTACAGAGCAATAATTTCCTGGTTCACTATTATTACCGCAACGCAAGCTTCTATCTCTCTCTCTCTCTCTGTTTCTCTGCAGCTATTTTCAGGTTAGCACAATTTTAGAGGACGACGTCCTGTCTCGCTCTGTTTCTCTTTTACTCTCCACATTATTTCTATCTGCGGTGTAGCGCCAATAAAATGTCTCAATTTCATTCTCGCAAATCATTTATGGTGTGCAACAACTTTGTTCACATACAGGAGGAGGACAGTGTCTTTTGAAGTACAAAATTGTATTACTCAGGAGGAAAAAGAACACTTTCCCGGACGACTTTGAGCGAGGCGAAGTGCCAACCGAGACCAGCAACCTAAGAGTCTGGGAATGTGCTTTTTCTACGAAGTAGTTGCCCAGTAACAACTTAAAATGCTGAATTAAGAACTTAAAAAAAATGTTGTGATAGTAGTTTTTGAATTGCAACACTGTGATGATGATATTAAATAAATATGGTTTTATTTAGCCAAAGCAAAAATAACAAATAGGGGTTTTGTATGGTACAAACCGTATAATATTTTATAAATTCAGATAAAAAGCACCGCAGAGCAAAATTTATTCTATAGAAACTTTTATTTTGTATGCTTTGTTGCTGTATTTATTATACTTATGTTATAATATATCATACCGGTAGGTATCAGGAGGACCGAAAGGCACACGAGGGACAGAAATGGAAACTGCCCCCATTAGGCCAGCCCATCAGTTTGTTTAGTGCTGGCCATGATATCAGCCGGACAATGATTATGCCTCAGGACGATAGTAAGGGTTTTTTGCTCAACAAAATTTTTTCACTTAAAATAAAAGTAAATGTTTCTCATGTTCTCATCACCAACTGTAAACTTTCAACTAGAAAAGTTGACGTAATTTAAATTGTTTCCAAGAAACTGTCTCTCTTAGTTTTTGTATATTTAATTGAATCCAGCTGTACTTACGTATCATTTTGCCGCAGAGGAAATTGAAAATTCCATTTCATTACATCAAAATATTCAGTCAGCCCTGTTTTATGTTTATACATTATTGATCAGAAAATGTATTTGGTGTGATAGATAGTTTTTAAATACATTTTTTAAGGGTTGGGCCCGGAGAAGTTGAATAAATTTCGTGTATTGCCAAAAACCGATGAAAAATGTGCATTAAATTCTTTGAGATCAGAGGAACAATCTGATAT
Source organism: Apoderus coryli (assembly GCA_911728435.2). Classification (NCBI taxonomy): domain Eukaryota; kingdom Metazoa; phylum Arthropoda; class Insecta; order Coleoptera; family Attelabidae; genus Apoderus; species Apoderus coryli. The sequence goes on along the minus strand of OU452211.1, from coordinate 2,332,924 downwards.
CTTGGAGCACATACATATTGCACCACATCTCTGACTATATTTGACCATCAGCATTGATTGCTTCAAAACTCTGACTCTGCATTATTAAAAATTGCTATCAAGTTTATTAACCGTGAAACTTTATTTCTTTATTATGGTAGATTCATGACAACTAAATCTGATTGTATATAAATTCCAGTTATATTTAGAGTTTATTGTGCTGACCACACCTACTGTACTTTACGACTTCCCATTGATACCACTGCGGAAACGATTAAGTTGTTTGCTGCGGATAAATTGAAAATGCGCGACGATGATCTATTGCTAGTTGAAGTCAAATCCAATGGTGAACGAGTAACATTTAGAGACAACGACATAAGTATACCGACAGCATTATCGATTAATGGTAGGATCTTTGTATCGCCCAAAGACCATTTGGATGCTTTGGTATGCAAACTATGCTGAAAGATTACTCTGGAGTTAAAAAGTTACGGTTTCTTACAGACATGTTTAGGTGAACAAGAAGAACCAACTCAGGGTATTGATGGTGATTTTGAGATGTTTAGTACGAAAGAGTTGGCGTATCATATGACTTTGTTTGATTGGGATTTGTTCTGGTAGGTGTTTGTTATCGAGTTTTCAATATTTTGCTTGATGAGTGTATTGTAGGTGTGTACACGAATATGAATTAATCTACCATACGTTCGGTCGATATCATTTCGGACAAATCACAGCGAATTTGGATGTGTTTTTGCGGCGATTCAATGAAATACAGTTTTGGGTGGCCACCGAAATTTGTATGACGAGCAGTTTGAGTAAACGTGTGAGTGTTTTGAGGAAGTTCATCAAATTAGCCGCATAGTAAGGCAATATTTATCACTCCTTTATCTTATTTTGTTTTTTTTTTATAAGTACAGAATTTTAGTTTGTTCTGATAAATGAATCTTGGAATCTATACTTCTTTCTTGCACTGACTCCAAGTAAAGTTGGTTGTCCATAAATGATTAATGCATATAAAAATGGCTACTATGTCATGTGAAACAAAATCGCAACAAGCTTCTTCAGTTGCGTCTATTAATTACACAACAGTAAAACAAAGGGATTAAATCAGGAGTAATCTGACCTTGAACGCTCCTATATTTTCAGCTTAAAACAGTAAAACACCTGATAACAAAATGCCTCCAGACATTGAATCTTCAAGTCGCACTGCAATTTTATCTTAATCCTAAAAAGAGCATCTCCAACTTGTAAAGGAAAGTTTCAAGTGCGAAATGTCATATGCGACTGTTTCTGAATATTCCCACATAAAATTTCAGACTAACCTTTGTAGGCTGAAATTGTTTTCACGATAATAATTGTCGCAACAGGGAATGTTGGGCTAAAACTTGAACAAGGTTTACTGTAATTAAACGGTTCCACACTGCAAATGTTTATTTGTGAAACATCTTTATGCAAACATCTGTCTGCTTCGGTCGGTAAATATTTGATACTTTAATTTGAACTTTGTACACATATTCATAAAACGGTGGTGCAAACTTTGAAATTAATTTAAATTTTGTGGTTTGGATACTTGATAACATTTTCGTGTAAATTTATTTACTCCAGACGACGGCGACGTGAGATTTTCTTTGACTGGAAATCCAATATCCTATAGGTATTTATTTAAAGTAAACAATGCTACACTTTTTTCTGAGATTTAGCGTTGTGTACAGAAGGGCGGAGGTTAGAAATTACCCAACTCAACACACCTTCGCTCGAGAATGTTCAGATGTATCGTTTCAAAAAACTGATTTTTCCTACGTTAAATGATTCTCCGCGAAATACAATTAAGGTTTATTACCAGAATGTGCGTGGTCTTCGTACCAAGTTGGTGAGACTGCTGACTGGAATCGTTGGCTGTGACTATGATGTGATAGTCTTCACTGAGACGTGGCTGTCGACCGATATAGCGGACGCGGAGCTGGGCATGGATGAATACACAATTTATAGGATCGACCGTGGTCCTAACACTAGCACATGTACCCGCGGCGGTGGTGTGCTCGTAGCGGTTCGCAGGACTTTGTCTGGTTGTGTTCTTGAAAGCTCGACCAGCATCGAACAGCTTTTTATTTTGCTCTCGGGCACGGGAATTTCTATAATATTTGGGGCAGTCTATTTACCACCTAGATCTTCTATAGACCATTACCTTGCATTTGGTGATACTGTTGAACTACTCTCTCAAACATTTCCTTCTGCGGAAGTGTGTTTGTTGGGTGATTTCAATTTGGCTGACGGTACCTGGATCGACGATCGTTTTAGCTCGTCTATATTTTCAGATGAATCTGTTTTTCCGCGAGACTCAGAGATTCTGACGGTCGTGTCCGAAATGTGCAATTTTCACAACTTATTTCAATTCAACAGGACGCCCGGTCGTAGTGGCCGTATTCTGGACTTGGTCTTGGCCCACAATCCCGACTCCAGGGTTGTCGTTGCGGAGGATGTTCTGATCGAGCCGGATAGTTATCACCCTCCTTTAGTTGTTCATATACCATTCAGAACCCACAAAGTGGCTTCTTCTCGTCAAGCGGAAAGATTTTACTACGATTTTAAGTCGGCCGACTTTGAGTCATTGAATGACCGTCTTGGTGGCATTCGGTGGGATTTTCTTCTCTCCTATCGGTCGGTGGATGACATGGTCGACACCTTTTACCACATCTTATTCGATGCGTTCGAGGTTTTTGTGCCCAAGAAGAGGTGTTCCTCTAAACGATTTCCGCGGTGGTATTCACTGGAGCTGAAACAGCTCATATTTGAAAAGAAGACGGCTCACAAGCGTTACAAATTCACAGGCAAAGAGGATCTTCAGACCTGCCCTCGCGTCTATCATGGGGTGAACGAACGAGCGACGCCGATCAGTGTGGGGCGGATTTGTTTGCTGCGTATTTTGAATCAGTGTATTCATCAGACGTTGTTCGGGGGATATCAGTCAGATTGGTACATTCAGAGCCCTGTACACATACCTTGTGAGGCCGCATTTGGAGTACGCCTCTGCGGTGTGGTCTCCATCTTATGTTTGTCACACTGTCTGTATCGAGAGGGTTCAGCACCGTTTTCTGAGGTACGTTCATTTTAGACTCGGCCGTGAACGACCCGTTAATTTTAACTTAAACTACGGCGTATTGCTGAGTGAGCTGGAGTTGGCTACATTGGGCGCCCGCAGGGTTGTCAGGGATCGGACTATACTATATAAAATTTTAAACAATACTCTTTTATCTTCTAGTCTTTTATCCCAGATTGGTTTTCATGTTCCCTCTAGACAAAGCAGAAGTTCTGATCTCTTTCACGTCTCGTTCCACTGCGCGAACTACGCTATGAATACCTTTGTCACCAGAGTGGCGCGACTGGCGAATCGTTGTTCTTATCATAACATCGATTTCTTTGCACCATTTGGTGAGTTCGCCGGTCGCTTGAGGAGGGGGTCTAGAGATGAATGGTTTCCCTAATTCCTTGTTCTTAAAATTTAAAATAAATTATCCTTCATTAATTCCTTAACATCAGCGAGCGTTGGAGTCCTGTGAGCTGTTGTATGTCGCGCAATTGCTGGTTTTTTGTTTTTTTTATTAAGTTCAATTGTAACGGATAGTCTAGAGTTATGTAAGTTTTATAATTTCTGTATTATGTTGTATGCTATTGTTTTGTACATGTTGTAATAATGGACTTTGTCCGTAGATTAATAAATAAATAAATAAAATGCGGACATCTCTCAAAATGACATTATTAATCATGGACTGACTTAATGTTTAGTAGTTGATTTGCTTTAAAATGATGCATTTTAATTTAATAAGTGATGGGCGAACTTTCTGTTGGTAAAGATAAACATTGCCGGAGATGGGGTATTTGTGATACAAGTGTTTGTTTCAGCTGTAGAGAGTACCAAAATTTAAATACTTTCTGTGCCATTATCATGGGTTTGAGCAATGTGGCGGTGTCTCGTCTATCAAACACTTGGGACAAATTACCTTCGAAATTTCGCAAATTGTACACAGAATTTGAATCGATGATCGATCCAAGTCGGAACCACAGAGCTTATAGAGTAAATAGTTGAAATATTTCCGCGAAGAAAACAAAACTGTTGCGTCAAAATCAATTTTGCAGGTGAGCGTAGGCAAGTTACAGCCTCCAGTTGTACCGTTCATGCCACTCTTACTTAAAGACATGACATTCACACATGAGGGCAACAAAACGTGCTTGGATGGTTTGGTGAATTTCGAAAAAATGCATATGCTCGCTCAAACAATGCGTACAATCCGATTTTGTAGGAGTCGACATTTAGTTTTGGAACCACCGTCGCCGAAAACCGAAGGTGAAATCAAATCGTACATTTCTTGTTTACGTGTAATTGACAATCAGAAGGTTAGTGATTGAAATTTGTATTTGAATGAGGCTTTTAAGGTTTTTTTCTACAGGTGCTAACAAATTTTTCACAAAAACTGGAACCAAGACGGTCTTAGTGGCATTACCTAATGACCGACAAAGTGCTCTCTTATGCTGGATGGAGGTGTTGGATTATGTTTTGTCCAATTCCTTATCCAGTCTACAATCATCAAGAAAGTTTTATTTAATGCGTCAAGCATGTATTCTGCGTGTGTAATAATTTTGTGATCGGAGAGTGATATTTTATATATTATAAATTATAATTTTTATATAAATCATGTTGGTTTCTTTTTGAAAATGTTTTGTTCCAACCTACGCAAAGGTTTCTGAATGTACCTATTTTGTTCTTAAGTAGGTACTTATGCCATATTTGTTTTGCAAGTTTTAAAGACCAAAGATGCTATTACTTCAAAATTCCACGTCATTCTATCGGACTGTTAATGTAGGCTTTAAAAAGAAACCAACACCATACAGGATGTCCCAGCCAGCCATTTCTTGTTTTAAAAACACGTCAGGTCTGCTTTAAAAGAACAAAGAACAGGAAAAAAATCAATCTACGTCTACATTTTGCCTGTAAATTTACCGTTTGCACCGAGACAACCTGTATGTACATTAAATGTAATAGCTATACCTATTGTTAGTTCATGTAGGTAAAAGAATATATTTTCTTGAAACTTTGCTAATAATATTTTAAATCTCTATAGATTCTTTTGAATGTGCTACTTTTCTATTTTGTAAATTTTAAGATGTTGGAATATATTATGCGAAGGCAATGAAATTAAAAAACATATAATAAATAGTTAAATGATGAGCATATCAGCCACAAATTCGATGTAACTGAACTTAGAAAGCAGGACTTAAGCCTTGATTAGGTACATTATCTGTGCAACGAAAATCTCAGACAAGCTAGCCGGTATGTTGTGATTATATCTACACAGATAGCGACCAAGGCTTAAGATTGTTGGTATTAAAAGGACTTAATAATGATTTTATTAAGATCTTAATATATTTTGCTTCTGACAATCAAAGTATGTTTACTTTATTTACTTGAGATCAAATATAACAGATTTCAGTACGTTTTGTTTAAAATTTCGCTCTAAATTCACGGAGATTAAACCAAATTGAATGCTCTATTGATTAAGATAATAATTATAAATAGAGTAATAATGACCACAATTTTGTTTGACGGGAAATACATGGGATCTAAATACGATTAGTAAATTCTGTCAAACAAAATTATGATGGTCTACTCAAGCAATAATCATAATATTAGAACAAATACACTTGTGTATAGGTATAATAAAAATATATTGGCACAATATCTTGATATTTTAATACTATTTTGAATAATATGTGTACCTATTTATTAATAAAATAATTTAGTAAACGTAAACTATATAACTACTTATGTAAATAAAAATTCCAGTCCCAAAAACCACTAAATCTTATTCAAATCTCTATATATTAGGTATTATGGTTCAAGAATTAGTCAAGATTCTGCCCAAAATGTGCAAAATCACCACCACTATCTGGAGGTTATTTTCGGTTCTTTCTCAACATTGTTTAACATCAATCATAATACAAAATGCTTGATTGAACATTGCTAAATTCTAGAAACTTAACACTGTAGCATTTACTTTTTCTGGCAATGTAAATTATTCATTTGTAGGATTTTCTAGTAAAATGCTAGTGATGACTTGAAAATCTTGTCAAATGTATGCATAAAAAGAGCCATGAATTACCTTTAGCTATTATGACTTAAATGTTTGGCCCTCAGAGGCTATACTTAAATAATTCCGGGACTATTAGTTGTGTAAAAGACAATCATATAAGGTTTGTGTCATGTGTTAATAATATAAAATTACTTAAAAGTTTCTCAGTTTGATGCACAAATTGTTGTTGAATTTTGAAAATAATTAGCGTGTTTTTTTTCTCGTTATGTCTAACCAGATCACAACTCTTTGAATACTAATCCACATCTTCGGTAATAATAAATTTTGAAATACTCTGTACAGTTTTACAAACAAAATTAATCGAAAACATTATTTTAATGGTTTAAGATTATATAAATTCGTTCTTCCCAAAATAAATATGCATAGTGACCAAATTACTATCAAACAGAGCTATTTAATTTTCATTTGTATGCTGGAATGGTTAGAACACTAGCCCCGTACTTTGCCCACCTTAAATCCTCGGAGAATATCACCCCAATTGCTCGTACCAAGATGGTCCACTTATTGAAACTCATAGATATCAACCAATAACCGGTACATTATGCTTCCAGAGCACGCAGATCACTTGTGATTTTTTTCGGATTCCTTACAGGAATGACTATCGCTGGTGTCCACAGTTCTGGTAAAGATTTATACATTTATAACACTTCAGCAAAGCTTCCGCAGTTTTTTCAGGAGTAAAAAGAATGGTGCTGTTTTATTATCATTTAGCCACTGTGTATAAGAAAACTCAGTTGTAAGGGCTGCATACTTCGCAAAAAAAACTAATGTAATATAAAAATTATTAACACTAATAATGTGATATATTACTAACTACTATCTACCTACTTTAGAATTTAGCATAATTAATATACCTACATGTAATTTGTAGTTTTGTTTTTAATTAAATTTATTATAAAATCAATAATAGTATTTAACAATTATTGATAAATGAAAATGTAAGGAAAACACTCCAATTTCGTATTACCTATACACCTATTGTATGTTATATTTTCAGACTTCCTATTATTAAAAAATACCTACTTCAATATCATATAATTATTAATCTAGTGAAGTTAGAAATTAAGCAATTTACATTATCATAATTCAAAATCCCTAAAATGTCGCAAACCTCAATATCAGTTTAACCAAAATACTCAAACCTCCACTCTTGTTTATACGAAACACTCTGTATAAAAACACCATTTCTCTCAAATAGTTTTACGTTATTTTTATCTTAAATCAAGTATTCATTGTAATAATTATATCCAAAATAAAAACATTACAGAATTAGGGTATACTTTATTTATTTCAAACCTGTTTGGATGTTACTGTTGATTAGGTTCGAAAAAAGTCTCTTTAGCAAGAAGTAAGTATGTAGTTCGAACACAGTAATTGTTCATTGAAAGTTGCTTTATCTTTTACGCGGGGTTTGAATGCATCTACAGCCTCTTCTTCTGGCGAAAATCGTTCTAATTAAAACGACATACGTCCTCCATGACACGAATTCAGACGAGCTAGGATTCTTTATAATAATGCTTTATTTGCCTATATAACAATAGTTATTGGCATCGTCAGATTCAGTATGTACACAAATAAAAATACAATATAAACAAACAAAATACTCAAACAACAAATGCGTGTATAAATAGTACAAATCCAAAACAGTAGAACAAAGTACATAAAACTTAAACTTCGATAAATAGTCTAAAGGAGCACAATTCAAATATTACAACAACAATCAACAGACTATACCTAATACAACTTAAGATTAACAAAGCACTAGAGTGTAAAAAATTCACTCAAGGTGAGATAGTCAGCATAGTCATATGGGACAATCTCAAGAAGTTGTTTTTTCACTTCAACTTTAAATTTATTGTTGTTCGCAATATCTTTTATCTGACGAGGAAGGTGATTCAGACGAGCTAGGATTCTTTATAATAATGAACCTAACGGCCATAACCTGAAACTGTCGATCTGTCAAAGCTAATCTGTGCCGGGGCAGACACAGGTTTTTCTTATGCCGCGTTTCAAAACAGTGTAAATCCTCATGACTTATTAAAGTATTGAGATTTTCCCTAATATAAAAAATTCACTGCCAAATATACAGAGCAGGGACTGTTAAAATATTTATTTTTTTAAAGAAGGGTTTGCATGGCTCTCTATATCCAGCTTTAACCATTACGCGTACAGCCGCCTTTTGAATTTTAAAGATAATTTGCCATTGCGGTGCCTTGCCCCAAAACAGAAGGCTATAACTAATAAGGCCCTGAAAGTATCCCATATATGCGCAACGCAAGACTTCTTGTCGATAGTTTTCGCAAGAGATAAACCACACTGGACAATTTTTTGGCAAGGCAATGGATCTGATCTTTCCATGTCAATTTTGGGTCTACAATTACTCCAAGAAACCTTTAAGTATTGTTTTCGCTAGTAAAATTTTTCCTTAGTGTAAAATCAATCTTCTCTTTCGAGAAGTTAAGAGACAGTCCGTTAGAGGCAAACCAATTCTCAGCACTTTTTAATTTGGTTTGGATTATGTTATTAAAATCCTCGAAAGCCTGGTAAATTGTGGTGTCGTCTGCATACTGAATTACTTGAGTATCCCTCAAATAAGATGACAAGTCGTTGACATATATAATAAGTAAAAGTGGACCAATAATTGAGCCCTGGGGTACTCCGGTTGTCACAGGCCTTACTTCAGACCTCTCTCCCATATAGTCAACTAACTGATGTCGATCACTCAAGTAAGATCTTATGAAATTAAGAGCATTTGCTCTAATGCCATATAGGGGAAGTTTCTTTAAGAGAATCGCGTCAAATGCTCTAGAAAGATCGCAAAATACAGCCGTCAGAATGTCACTATAGACTGCACTAACCTCATCAATGCCTACTCCTGAAGCTGAAAGATTGCATCTCTTTTCGGAAATTCATTGAAACTCAGAAACATATCAAACTTTTATTTTAATTCAATTACATACTTGAACATATTATGCTTTCGTTTCACGTAAGTTACACATTTATTGTTACGACTTCAGGTAGGTATTATTAGCATCATAAATATTTAAATGATAAAAAATAATCTTAACTCAAATTACTAATTATATAAATTTCTTATAAACTAAGTAGGTATTCATTGCTTAGCATCAGCTGCAGCCGCAAGTTTTTTCTTTTCTCGTGTCTTTTTCCCTTCTGTAAGCTCTAATCGTTCACTTTCTGTAAGTAGGGTCAAAGTTTTCGTTACAACTCCCGTACCCAAGGTCTGACTTCCATCCCGAAGTGTAAAACGCTGACCATGTTCCAATACCATAGGCCGCATCATTTTCAAAATGAGTCTAAAAAAATGTAAAATTAACTAGGTACCGACACCACCTTTCGAATTGACTTACCGTGAGTCCTCTCCAGGCATAACCATCTCCTTGTCAGGCACAGTAACCTGCACAGAACAGTCCCACGTACGACAAAACATCTGTAACTGAATGAACGATGTGAACGGTTTCGATCTACCACCCTCCTCTTTACTTAATATGTACACTTGACATTCTATGTGATCATAACTTTTCACGGTTCCAGGTTTTGCCATGACCATACCTAAAAACAAGCATTGTGTGTACTATCTTTAGAGGTTTTTTTATAAGTCAAAACTAACCTCTTTTGATGTCGTCTCGTTTAACGCCTCTTACTAATGCACCTAATTGATCACCAGCTTGTGCTTCTTCCAAGATTTGATGAAACATTTCCACACCGGTCACTGTACTTTTAATCACTTTACTGTAACCAACAAATTCGCAATCATTTCCTTTCTTGACGATTCCTCTTTCTAATCGGCCTGTCACAACAGTACCACGGCCCTAAGAATACCATGGTGAACATAATTTGTCAATATTTTACTGAATAAAAAATCTTACTGGTATCGAATAGACGTGTTCAACTGGCAAGAGAAAAGGTTTGTCCAATTCCCTCACTGGTGTCGGAATATATGTATCTATCGCTTCTAATAACTTCAAAATTGCATCTTTACCAATTTCCGGACTTTTGCCTTCAAGAGCACAAAGTGCTGATCCAGCTATAATGGGAATATTATCACCATCAAATCCCATTTCTGTTAATAACTCTCTGAAATAGAATACCAATATTTAACCAACCAAATTCATTACAACTTCGTTAATTCACTTAACTGAAAAATTGTGTCAATTCTCTTACCTGATTTCCATTTCAACTAACTCAACCATTTCTTTATCTGCAGCGTCAACTTTGTTAATGAAAACAACAAGATGTTCAACACCAATTTGTTTAGCCAACAGCAAATGTTCTCTAGTTTGAGGCATAACACCATCAGTAGCAGCTACTACCATCATTGCTCCATCCATTTGAGCTGCACCGGTAATCATGTTTTTGATGTAATCCGCATGACCAGGACAATCAGTATGACCGTAATGACGTTTCTCTGTTTGGTATTCGATATGGGCGACATTTATGGTTATACCTATCAAAGCAGGTTTATTAAACACCCTATCTATTTATAAACTACCTTTTACCTCTAGCTTTTTCCTCAGGTGCATTGTCAATATCACTATATCCTCGCGCTTTGGCTAATTTCAAGTCAGATAGGACCTTTGTTATCGCCGCTGTTAATGTAGTTTTGCCATGATCAACATGTCCTATAGTACCCACATTACAATGTGGTTTATTTCTTTCAAACACTTTCTTTTCGGCATAGAAACGTTTTTGGTTGTACTGTGGAACGATTATTTGTAAAGTTTTCGAATAGTTTTGGATTTTATGAAAAGCTCTTTTCGATAAAAGCTGTCTGACTGTCCTATGGGCGGCTGAAAAATTGAAAGATTGTATTTAAGGTGCAATATTTATTGATAGCTATATTACCTGGTGTTATTATACGAGCTATAACAATTGACGCCATATCTTTATCTGCAATTCAAACTTTTATAATAAAAATCTATTTTTTAAGGGTAATTATACGGCATGTGTACCTATTATTTAACAAAATTTTGGATGTGACTTATGTCAACTATCAACTCAGGACTCACACCATAAACTATGACTGACGTATATTTAAAAATTTTCACTCAACTCACTAAATCATTGGTTCCATTTATAAACAATTAGAGATACCTGAAGATTTAATGGCATTTTTCAGTTAGTCGATTTTTTATCAGCTCAACTGTGAGGATTCAATGATCTAATAATAATAATAGCAAAAGCATTATAAGCTCAATGTTGTCTTTAAACATATCTCTTGAAAAATATAAAGAAATGACCTTAGATTAATCTAACCGATATGCCACTCACCACACTGTCAAAATTGTCTTACTCAACGATCAGTTATATTAGTAAAACGAAAATTGCTGTCTGCTGATTACATTAGCTGGAGGCCAAAAATTGGAAGAAGAAGAAGAAATCATTGATTGGGAATTGGGGTTTTTACTTAGTTTACTATTTGCCTGTTGCACCCTCAATGCACAAACCGAAACTTTCATTGTTTAAAAGTAGGATTAATAAGTGTGTTTTGGCAACTGTAGTACTGTGTCTCAAAATAAACTCATGGCTTTAATTTCACTGCTTTGTGTGTGTTTCTAAGTAGTTATGTGATTTTAGAATATGGCTACAAATGTATATGACAATTTACTATATGAATATTTGCAATACATAAATTGGATTTATCAAAAAAGAAGCATGTTTGACAGGTATAATACAGCATAATATCAATTAATGAACTTGCCTAGTTCCTGTTTTGATTTGTTTTAGTGATATCGGTGGTCTTTCCGGTTATTACCAAGCCAATGTATTACCTCTATTATCCGATAATCCTGACGACCGATTAGAAACAGAGAAACGTTTTCTCCATTGGTTATGCACCTCAAAGCTAGTAGTTGCTATAAAATGTACAAATGCACATTCTAATGAACAATGTCGCGTACGCCATATTATGGAATTACTTAAGTCTTCTGTTACTAATGAGTATAAATGGAAATGTCAGCACTGCCAAGCAATGAAGCCTATCAAGGACCGGTCGATATTTAAGGGCTTGGAGGCTTGTGATTTAAAGCAAGGTGTTAGAGTCTTATTTGGTTGGGCTAAGGGTGCTAGTGTTGAAAGTATGGCTGTAACATTAGGTAAGATACTAAATTAAAACGGTAATGTTTATGATAATCTGTAATTTTTTCTGTTTCAATTGTCACAGAAAAACGGATAATCAGGTAGTACTTAGAATGTCAGGTCCACCTACATTATTTATCTAAAATTCCATTAACATATCTCAAACTTATTGTTATATTTTTAATAAAATAGGTTTAGATGTTGATACAGTTCAGACTCTATACAAACGGGCAACATTCATTATCGTATCCAAACATATATCTTATCCATTGACCAATATTGTATTGGTTGATTTATATCCAGAATTTGCCAGAAATAAAAAATGGTTATTGGCTAATACAAAACAGATTAGACCGATTTTGTGCATTTCACAGTTACAGGTAGTAAACCAATTATAAATGAAATCGTACATATAATTAAGTTGATTGAAATTTCAGACTATGCCTCAGGAGTTCTGGTTGCAATCGTTGCAATTCTACGATAAAAACCGACCGGAAACATTGAAGAACGTCGCGCAACAAGTAATTGATACATTGCACAACAAAGTCACTGCTGGTTCCACGTTATTATTACGCGTGGCTGCCACAATTCCATTTTCTGACGAACAAATGGAATTATTAAATAATAACTATGCTCGTGTTATTACTGATGTCGATGCTCTTAGCATGTATAACGTTGGAACTAGGTAATGATAGTACAGTGCTCAACATTGGGTTGTGGTATTTTCAATTTATCCTTGTATTTTTAGGACGTTAGAAGGAGCTTTGGAAACAATTCTCAAACAGCCTCTGTCAATATGTGAAGAGGCTCAATTTTACAGCCCAACTTGTATTGATGATTTTTTAGTACAAAAAAGTACAAAGAACAGGGCAGCAGGTGATCATTTTAGATACTTAATCCAGATTTTGCATAATAATAACAATACTATATTTTATTAGGCTCGTTTAAAGTTCATTTCTAGAATACTTATGTACATTAAGTAATCTGCATTTCTGACATCAATAATGGGCCATATGGACGTTTATGTTGACTATAACAGACTGGATATAAATACTCCGTTTTTGTATTCATGTCTACGTTGTTTCTCCCATCTTTTCCGACCTTTATTCCTAAATCCGCTCAGGTTTGATACCTGAGCGGATTTATAAATTTCAGTCATCTGGTTCTTGATATCTTTCGAAGTGATCCTCATTGGACTGAACAGTATGCACGCTGTAACGCGGTTGGAAACTGAACTGTGGAAACTGCACTTTTGTTTCGAGATCGAATCAGGTCGGTTATTTATGGAACAGAGCCCGTAAGACACTTAGGCTTAGGCGCATCTGTCAATTATTCAGATTGCTTCAACTCGTTTTTTTAAACTTTAACCTGGTAAGTAAACAGGTATTTAAAAAAAAAACTTTGTAAGATTTAAGATAATGTTTATAGATGAATTTCTTTGTTATTTTTATTTGTTTGTTATCGATTTACTTTTCACGCGTTTTATGCATTTATGCAATAAATTTGATATTTTTATAATTTTTTTTTTAAGAGATTTTAGAAGCGATATTTTATTTAAATTTGAGCAATACTTTTGACTGTTTAAAATATTTTATACTCTGAATAAGGCAATATTGATTTTGGTGCTGTTATCAAAGTTAAAAATAATTATATTTGTATTTAGCTAGTTAAGTTTACTGATTAATGATTATTATTTTTACTAACAATATAGATTTTATATTAATACCTATCTAGATGTTATTTTGTTTTCTCAGTATATTATTAAACACTTCTATTAATGAGTGATCACTTTTTATTTATCACTTATTCCACTGCTTAAAAAATCCACAAACATCGTATAAAATCAAATATATTTAATATAGTTTAATAATTACATCGTACCAATTGTTGATTCAAAGTTCAATAAGACTTTCCTCAAAGCATCTCTCTCATCTTCAGTTTTAAGTCTTACACAATACTCTTCAAATTTCCTCTGTTGATATATTTTTAAAAACTTGAAACACTGTTTTATCGTTGCACCCACATATAGAATATTTAGGTTGATATTCTTCGCTTCCACTTTTTTGATAAATGGTATGGCACTAGTTATTAATTTGTGTGGTCCGTGTCTAGCTCGTATCAATGCAATTCGTGTGTGTTCATTGAAATACTTGGCTATGAATCCGGATTGGATGGATGCCAGACCGTAGTCGCCATGTAATTGTCCGACTTTATCGTGGATTGAAGAGTACAGTGAGGGTCCTTTTAGCGTTAATGTTTCTGAGCTGTCTTTGCCGTATTCGTTGAGTTGAATTAGAATGTATCTGAAAATGTATGGCAAATAATAAAATTGATAGTTTCCTAAGTATACAACCTTACCTATTTTTTTGTCTAACCATTCTGATTTAGGAAATAAAGTTTCACCGAATATTACGATCAATAAACAATTTTTAACTACCTAATATTTTCAAATTTAAAAATTTCAACTACAAAAAATAACCTTAAATATTTTTCCTCTTTCGAAATAGTCAGGTTAACCGGACTCATGTGCCATGATGCTGATGATTTGCCACTAACCTCTCTTTTGCCGCTAATAAAGAAGAACAGCAAAATACTAACCTCTCTTTTATTTGTAAATATTATGTCTATTATGGACTGTCAAAAAAATTCAATAATTTGAAAAAAATATTCCAAACACCTATTTATATCGCTAAATGGTTATTTGAGTGAATTAACAATTTCAAAAGACAATTTTTGTTTAATGTGAAACAGAACACCGGTAACCCGTAAGTACACTCAATTACATATTACTTACCAAATAGGTATACTTATTCTAGTCTAGTAACGTTCTTTGTAGAATATAGAATTTAAACTTGGTCATTATGCCTACAAATTTCTTGAATGCATTTGATGATTATTGTTTACAACTTGTAAGTAATAGACCTAGTGCAAAATATAATAGCACAATCGGAATGTCAAACAAATCTTTGTTGAGAGAATTTTCAATTAACGATATGACAATTTCATATTAATAAGAATAAACAAAACACAATAATTTAGGAACTTATTATTAGTAATAATACAGTACAAAAATAACATAAAAACAGTTTTATTGTAATTTATTTGCTTAGATAATTTTCTACAAGTAACGATTTACATCTCTTAATCTTAACTGTAATAGATTCCTCTTTCGGTAAAATTGAAATTATTTCTACACGAGCGACATACAAAAAGCTTGGGCTTTTCTGACTTACTTCCTTAATAACATCAATTTCATCACCTTCATTAACACTCGCACTCTTTTTTAGCATTTTATTGCCGTTTACTCGTATTTTACTTTCGTAGAACAGTGTTTCGATTTTATTTCGTGATATTCCAAGACCAGATTTTAATATTCCATCAAGGCGCAGCGATGTGACGTCTAAATACAGAGTTTTTGTACTTTTGTCTAGTTTATCAACAAATTCTTCATCTGTATTTTGTAGGGCATCTTTTTCGCTTTCTGATGATACTTTTTTAGTGCTGATCTTCTTACTTTTGTATCTACAGATTTGGTTAGAACAATCTGGTTTTGGATTGAATAATAAATTAGATTTAGTGAGACTTAACGTGCAGTAATTCGTTTGTGAGTTTTTCGTATTTACAAACAGTGCGTATCTACAATTTCTTATTAAAATTCTTCGAAGTAATAAAGACATTTTGAAATAAACACAAAATATAACCTAAAAAATAAATTCATCTTCGTCTATTGTGGTTTTGTATAGTTAGAAACCATGAAAAGTTTGTTGTTGTAGATTCCCCATTTAAGTAAGGATACTCTCTGTGCCACCATTTTGTAGCAATTATTGAGTGAGGCAATAATTATTGTAATTAGGTAGGTACTAAAGACTAAAGACATTGTCTTTATAAAAATTGAAATCTGATTCCCTAATAATGGGGTCGTGAAATTTACGCAGGACAATGTTATTATGAAGGGCTATCTACATGCCAATGATGAAAAAACTTCAAATGCTCTATAATTTGATATGTAACATTGGTATTTTCTATTATCAATGAAAAAAAATATGATTTTTTTAAAATTAATTTTCCGATTTCAATCGCCAACGAACTCAAACGAGACATTGACCTAGCCGATTTTTTAACCAATTTTTGTTTCGAACTCCTGAATACTTAGATTAGTTTTTGGAAAATCAACTAAAAATATCTTTTAGAGACAATGTTAAAGAACAAACACGTTTTTGAGATTTTCAAATATTATATATAATTTCGTATAATTGTAAAATAAGCAATAAATATTAAATCATTTAAAACATATTGTTAATTAGAAAATGTATTTTTAATAAAAAAAAAAAACAACATTTTTGATAAATATGAATGGTTACGTTTTAAATAAATATTTATTTATGATTTATATTTACAATATTTATAGTTTGCTTATTTTGTAAAATACCACCAAAGTAATTTATAGTTTTAGCGTTATTTCTAATTAATAATAGAAATTATACTAATTATAATTAATGCATTAGGATATAGTGTAAAATGTATTAATATTTTGAAATCTACATTATCAAGGTGATCACAGAAAAATTTATATAACAAAATAGAAATATTCAATAATAAAAAATTAAACTAATAAATTTATAAATATTTATAATAAACTAAACAAATACCTAAGTACGTTGCAAATAAAAAATATTATGTGTATATATATATATTGCTACAACAAAAGTTATCATTCGAATTCAGCCATTAAATATCAGAATAAAAATTAGTTTTAACATGAACAAAATCTTGTATTATAATGATGCAGAATTAAAATTCTTAATACTAATTTTAGTTATTTTCAGATTGTAATATTGTTTTCGTTAAATACATCTTTGGCTCATAGGTATACTAAACTGGGTAGGTATTTTCAAAACAAAATAGAACAGAAACTGAATTGTTACAGGAATAGATTAAAAGAATCAGCACTATTAAAGTAAAATTTAGAAAATTAAATAATAATATGATTGAGTGGTAATAAACGATTTAAGCAAAGAAAATGTAGACCTAGATTGTCAAATGTAAAGAAGGTCTAGGTCTATGTTTATCATCTTTGGTAAAGAGAGCATATGGTATAGAAATATTGCAAAGAAGGAATCTCAAACTAACATTTTAGTAGCTAAATAAAACAAACAAGCACCAACATATCAGTTCATAATTAATTTACCAACAAAAAGGTATAAGTACACACCGTAAATTATAGGTACCCCACCATAATTTATTATAAAATTTAATTTAATTTGATAATAAATAAATAGGTAACAAAAATAATCGGTAATCATCAGGCACATTTTTTTGTTTCGACTTTTATTTTTAATTATATATAATAAACATTGGGAAAAAATATATTGACATGATCATTTAGAAAATCATACAATATACAATTGTGTGAGAATCATGATACAACAAAGAGAAATATGATCGATCACCATACGAAATTGATAAACATGATCAGAATATAAGAATGTTTGTATCATGAGAGAGAATAATATCAGTAACAATATCGGTATTACATTTTGAATATAATCAATATCTGATATCCACTTAATAACAATAATATCCCAAATTGAAGTAATGCCTTAATATCTTTTTAACACCATTTATCAGACTTTTTTTCAGTTAAACACTAGAGGTGAATTACATAAAACGGCCACAAAATATCGTTTGCACTATTGCTACACTTACTAATTAACTCTTAAAACACAATAGTGGAATACCTTTTGGATGATCAACCGCGTACGGATTATACGCAGTTACAATAAAGTGATAAAGGAATTCCACTAGTATTTTGTTTCTAAACATAGAATAAAGAAGAAATTCATTAGAAACAAAGGACACAAAATAACATATTATAAACTAAACATAAATGGTGTCTGAACGGTCGCAATATGTATCATTTTGAGTTTGAACTCGGCAAATATTAAGCCTACTATCCTGTGTCCCCAAAACTTTTGTCAGGACACATAAATGTTCCGCAAGTCCGTCTTACTTACGTATTTAAGTCAACGTTGCCCTAATAATGTACATTGTGTTCCAAATTCGTCTAGACTGGAAAGTATTGACGTTTTTAGCAGAGATAGAACTTTAATTTGCAAAAAAAATAAATTCTGATTGAGGCAACATCAGTTTAATAATAATAAAATATTAGTTTGCGAAAACCGTCATGCTTTATCTCTTCTAACTACGTCAAAACGCTGTGGTATTCAATATAACATTCTGACCGTTCTTCTAGACACTTTTTGAGAAGTTTTAAAACGGAAACGAATTCAATAACAACACATTACGGTATCAACACTAACCAGTGATATATAATCACACATCGCTGTCATGTTCATCGCTTTCACTAGCACGTTTCGGTTGCCCGAAATTTCTCGTTATACTTTCACTCATCGATCGTATATTGGCTAAATGTACATCGTTCACTGATGGTGTGGCATTTGAGAAATAATTCATTCGATCTAAATCGGGCACAGTATTGAGATCGTCATCGGTACGGTAACAATTGTCGTACTCTGAGTCGTAGAGAGCGCTCAGCGAGTCGAGGGACATCATGGCGTCAGAGTCGAAGATGCGAGATGATGCCCGTGATGACATGCTGGTGTTGTCATCCAAATCGGGATCGTGGTTGTGGTCGTTATACGCGGAGTTAACGTCACTGAGAGCGCCTGCATTTTTTTAGAACAATAATTTCTATTAAATCAGTTGAAAACATACTTAATTTGTGTATAGAAACGTTGTATATTGCAGTTATTAACGAAAAAATTAATAAAATGGATAATCCAATAACCAATTTTAGAAAATTCTATTACTATTGCATTAACTAACATAATTAACATTTTCAAATTCGATTCAAATAAATTATCGATACACTTTAATATAACAAAATCGTTGATATCGCAACACATGGGAGCACGGCTTAACAAATTGACATCTGTCATTCATTTTCAAAATAAATCGCACTATCCGTTGCTATGGATACAGTTTTTTCATTTGTTATTATATAAATAAAATAACAAAACAAATGAACGTTGTTTAGCAAAAGTTATGTTTAATTAGTAAAATTGGGACACACAAAAATTCTTCTCGAAGTTATTATTTTAATATAGTGTTTTATTACAGCAATTAATAGTTGATTCGGCTCACAAATTCGTGTTTCGCAAGTAGCAAGAATTTAGTCAGTTTTTATAACAGACCGTCTCATTGTTTAACATGTTGTTTTATTAGTGACTTTGGTGTTAAATGAATGATGAAGTTGTATTTATATGTAAGTATATACATACTTAATCTTATTTTATAGCTGTAAGTGTTAATTATTATATAAGTACGTTAACAAAATCGAAAATGTGGCCAGACAATGTTGCCAGGATAGTTTAAACATCTTTCTTGGTCTGGATTTCAGAAATTATAAACAGTAAAGTTAAGAAAAGTATGAACAATTTTGTAAAATGTCACCTTCTGCATCTGTTAGTCCAGTTTCGTTAAGCATCGATATATTTTCTAAAGCTGGATCATCAGTTGTATATCCAGTAGATTCTCTATCGTTTAGGAGTGGCTCTGAAGCTCCGCCTTCCTCTTCATCGTCATCATCCTCAGACCATTCGGAAACACTGCCCTCGCAAACAGCATTTGAAATGTTTTTGTGTTGGGGATTATCCAGGATTTTTAGTTTTTCCTGGATTTTTTCCTCTAGCAGTCTTTTCACCTCTAGTTCCTATATTAAAAGTTAATGTTCTAATTAATTATTAAAAAATTAAAAGTAATATACTCTCATATATTACCAATTCCAAATTGTAGGGCTGCATGAACAAAATAGTAGTAGTCACATTACTTATTTTATAAAATATTGAAAAACATTTTGCTTAAACTTACTTTTGCTACTTCATCTTCAATCCGCTTTTCCTCTCTTTCGAAACTTTCCAAGTCTGTGTCATCGATAGTATCCTCTTTTCCCCTAATTTCTAGCATATCACAGTCTAAATCAGATTCCTCTATGGCTTTAGGTGCTCTAGTAGAAAAACAGTGATGAATATATTTGTACCAAGATTTGAGATAATAAAATGCTTAAATTTACCTATCCATTGGAGAAATTTTAGGTAGTTTCTTCATGGCTTCTGACGGACCTGGAGAAGCTCCTCTTTTGAGTGAGCTTTCTCGACTACTTACACGCGTCGGTGACATACATTGTAGTGTAACGCTGCCACCTGCGTTAACTCTTAATCCTAGGGCTAAGGCTTGTATAGCTGCAAGACCGACTTGATGATTATTGTTGTTAGGTGTCGGCGTATACCTTTGGAGTTCATCAAGAGATAAGTGAGATAAGGTATATTTCAATTTACTTACCGCACTAATGGTTCTAGAGCCAATTCTTTAGTTTGTTGCTCCAATTCCAATTTTGGCGGTATATTTTGCAACAAGTTTTGTTCGTCCAACAATTTCTGTATTTCCCGTTCAAAAGGACCCATTTTTGTTGAGTTATTATCACAATTCTGTTGTACGAAATTATTGAGTTTAGTCGCAGTCGTATTTGGCGATATTTTCGGAGAAATGTTATGACGCAGTTTGCGTACATCTTTTTTATCAGTTTGGCAGCAACCGTCTTTTTTCGAACTCTTTTCGCTACTCACCTGAAAAACAGCGGCGTAATCTCGTCATTTTAAGACAATTAAAGGAATCATAACTTACCGTCGCGTTTTTATCCGAATCCTCACGTAGCATCTCGCGTATCTCATCCACTTCTTTAAAACTTGGTGATCGTTTACTATAATTACTCGCCGACAATTTATTGCACTCCAATATACTATCGCCTATATTACGTTTCAGATCTAAACTCTTTTGCTTCATCAGCACACCACTACTTTGATTACTATAACTATTATGATGTTGCGATTTATTACTTCCGCTCGTGGCACTTGAAGCTCGCACTAAACTTCCTGCTGCAGATTTCTGCAAGATTGGTCGAGTAACGTACTCGAAACTAGCACAACTCTCGCCCCGGCAGCTGCTATCCTCACCGTCAAAAGCCGGTGGACTAGTCACTGTGGAAGAATCAGCGGTGTTACAAGTCGCTGCTAAAGCTAGGACTGCACTGGGTGGTAAATTGTTAACGACTCTCTTGCTATTGTTGTTGTTATTGTTGAGGTTATGGTTTATTGTAGCGATACTATGAGGAGGGCAATTATTACGAAGCGAACAACCTGGTGGGATGTAGTCAAGGGAAGCGCGTGGTGAGGTTTCCGGCGATGACAGAGGATTCACCTGAAAGTAACTCGAAATATTTTAGACTCTATCTCAGAGAATCTTTAATAGCCACTAACCTGTATATCAGATGGGAATAGAAACTGTTGTGTATCAGTCTGCTGTAAAGGCGGGGACACACATGGCGATGCGTCAGCATCCGTTGTTCTGCTATAACTTTCGTCCGAACTGCTAATGCTAGGTGAATGGTTCAACGAACTAATTTCATCAGCTGATGAATGTATGCGTTGCGGTGCATTTGAACTGCCATACAATCCGCCTATACTTTCATCGGAATAGTGGCGTTGCAGCAAAGGACTTCCATTGTTATTGCTGTTGTGTCGAGTATGGGCTAACATCATTGGATTATTAGTGATACCGCTCGATTGGAAATTATTCAGCTCCGGTGTCCGAGAGTGATGTAACAACGCTTTTCGTACATGTCTGTTTGGTGATTCTCTGCTACTATTACCGCCCCCAGGTGGTCGTGGTAATGGCTTCAAATACGGTTTAATTAAGGCAGTTTCACATGGTCGCGGCCATGGTGGATTGTATTTCGGTTCAGTTGCGTTGTTGCAGTTTTTGTGTGGCGGTAATGGTGGTGGTGGTAAGTTTTCCTCTATGATCATGTTGTTAAAATTGGTATTGCCGCCGTTCTTCCGTAAAGACAGCGGCAATAAGGGTTCATTTTCGCAATTTCCGTTACCGTGTGATGCTTCACGTAGTGTCGGGAGCCGCATTGCGTGACGAATACCACTACTACCACCGCTCAACGAGTAATTGTCGAAGACATTGTTGTTGGTAATTGGTGAACGGTGGTGCTTGGGTCGAACACCACCGACTCCGTTAGCCGATTCCGATTGATGGACTAGTGCTAAGGGAGTAGCTACACCACCGTACATGTGGTTGCCATCTGAAACTTATGAAAATAATAGAGAACTTGGGAATATTTCCGATTATAAGGCATCGCAAATCATTATTGAAATCTAGTTTTATTTCACATTGCCGTCATACCATACTTACATGTATTATTGGTCGAACTATTAGTGTTCGATCTTATTTGATTCAATTCCTCTACTCGCATTGTACCCGGTTGCTTTCTGTCTGTCAAAAAGTACGTTGTCATATCACCTTTGCCTTTAACTTTGACTTTACCTCTACATTGAAACTCATACGGGTAAGTTTTCAATACTTGATAGACTTCTTCAGTGACTTGAGTGTGATTTGGGAGGCCAGTGGAGTCCATGCGACTCGCCACGTTAACAGTATTTCCCCAGATGTCGTATTGGGGCTTCCGGGCACCGATCACACCCGCTACTACCGGACCAATGTTGATACCTACAATTCCAGATAAATTTTCAATTAATGGTGTTGAAGGTGTCTAGTCAAACTTACCAACGCGTAACATGAAATTATTGTAGGAATTCTCGTTGATATTCAGTAATCGATCCCTCATTGCAAACACAAACTCGACCAATGTGGTTAAATGAACTCCTGCCGTTACTTCATCATCATCCAAAATTCTCAGGTCAGGCATCAATCCGACAGCAGCCATATACGTTGAGCCAACAGTTTTGATCTTGTCAATGGCCTTGAATCGTTCCTCGCTGAGTAAATCATCAAAATCGGCAATGATCTCATTGAGTAATCGTAAACATTCAACACCCTGATTATTACCATCTAGTTCCGTATAGAATTCGTGGTAATTGGTGATTGAAGCGAACACAACACCAACACGTGAATAACTTTGGTGATACAGTTCCTGTGATAGAGTATTCTGGAAATAGTTTAGGTGACAAACACAAAACAAGAGATTATTTTTGGTGCTGCGGTTCCTTTTATGTGACACTTAACATTGAAATACACTGATACACTGATTACAAACAGGACGAGAAGACACATTTACAAGCAGATTCAATCGTTCCATTTGATGTGATAAAATAAAATTGTAAACAATTTTGTTTTATTGGTGAAAAGAAATTATTATTATTATTACAGCCAAATAAAGTATGAGGTCTGTCCCATCATAGGCCTGCGTTCATAATTAGAATGCGGTTCAAACATGGTTGCACATCTGTCCACAGTGCTACGCATTATATTGGAAATTTGGAAAAATGCACAGTTCTCCAGTAAGGACCAAATAACCTTGACATTTCTTACACTCTAGTTTGACGAAGCACCAATGGGAGCGTATTGTTCAGGCAATTGGGGATTAATTTGAAGGATGCCACGATGAACACGATATTTATGGGGCAGACCTCGTACATTAAATTCTTTTGCAAAATACAAAAACATGGGATCAACGGGATTATATTACGCGCATATTAGAGGCTTCAAGCTCTTCTCATCATGACATTTAAAAAGCACCGTCGCGTCGGAGTAGTATCACTTACCATATTATTACGGAACTGATTGTCTAAAAAATGCGTGGCAACATGTGCTGGTAACAAATTGAATAATATGCGTTTATTGGAATGTTGAAGGGCGTCCATTTCGCGTTTTTCCTCATTTGCTTGGACCTGCCACAAGAAATCCAGCCGAGCCGTCCATTCGACTTGTCTACCGTGCAACAGAACTGCTAAAACGAACATTAACACTTCTACAACGCTGAGAACATGCGCGGGAACCACACTGAAATCCAAATATTCCATGTTTTATTCGTAAGTTTTACAGATTCTTTTGGCTTACCTTTTGACGCGAATATCGTAACAGAGGAAGAGTTCCTTATGCGATAGTTCAATCAGTAAAGTATATACGGTGGACATCATAACCAGGAGACAACCTTTTAAAAGTATTGGTAACCGTAGAAATATCGCTACAGCTAAATAGCCGAGAGCACACGATAATACTATGTATTGTGGTAACGGGCATGCACGATGATCTTTCTCCATTGGCAGACCTGTATCTAGTGTTACATTAGTCGTTGTATGCAAAATACAGGGTTCTTCCGAGCGACATGTAAACTAAAACAAATAGGTACATCATTTTCATAATAGATCATTGTGCTATAAATAACTTACCACATTTACTTGAGCCACCGTATATATTAACACAATCGTAAATACAGCTATTGCCAATCTTAGCACAAAACTATGGGATATATCCCATAGAATCCAGCGCAATCGAACGGCTAGGAGTAGAATTAATACAGCAGATATCCATATGAATGACACAAGAAATAGCAAAAGTAGAATTATAGTTCGTGGCAGGACTGTTGCTTGCATAGTTCCGAGTAATACCAAAAGTACTAGCGCACATGCCAAGGTAGAACTGTAGCCTACGTCTAAATCGTCATGATACTAGAAATTCAAATAAAATCTGCTTAATTTACCACTTAGGAAAAATATGTATACCTACCTGATGTTCCTTGTATCTGTCCTTGAAACACAACGTTATCAAATTGACATGGGTCGATTTTTCTCGATCAACGCTTCTCGCTTCAATCGCTTGTGCCAAATATTTGTTGACTCTATTCGATGGTTGATGGTAAACGCTGGAATGGCGCTTTTTGAATGGTCTCTTGAATTTTTCTGTTACTTTGTTCTATAGTGAAAAATGTATAATAATTAAATTAAAAACTAAATGATATAATATATTGAAAGTAAATTAGATACAGGCAACTAAATTCAAAGAAGCAACGTACAGGGAAAAGGGCACTTGCGAACAAGTACCTGAAAAAGTACGTAGCTAAGTAACAAAACAGATTATCAAACCAAAATCATTACTTGCAGTATTTGTCAATAGACAGTTGATATAGGCATGTATTAGAAAACGAACACAATTTTCATTCACGCCTAATATACACATACAAATAAGCATTAGCTGTTGGATATGGTGATACTACAATAATTATCACCCCACAAATAGTGCATGTGCATTCATTATAAAATTTTGCTCTAAACATGATGCAAATGACCATGCATAGTCACGTAACTTTTCCGATTTATCCCTAGAACCGCACCTGTTTCATCCATGCTTTGAATTTCTGCCATTAATTAGCAAAAACGGCAAATACAAAAGAAGTGTCTATTTTTAATATAAAACCCTCAATCTCAATATAGATTATAAAGACGTAACAGAAGCTTAATTAGCTATTCAATATAGCTAGAATTTTAGCTTTAAAGTCAAAGGTTGAGCTCATGTTTTTAATTAGAAAATTACGGCGTCTATAGATTATACCTGCATATCCTTGGAGTTATTATCTAAGTAAGATCTAGCAACGTAATAATGGATTAGTCCTTTCATGGCCCGGAATTGGCAATCCCGGTAACATGTAGAGCAATTTGAAAAAATTGTATCAGTAACAGATTTGCCAAGGCCCATATATGCTGTTGGTGATATTGTCAAGGTGATTCAAATTTATCCATTACACAGTTGGACATAGAATGTTAACGATAGACATCCATAGGTTGGGTATACTGGAGGTACCTATATTTAAGCTGTAGTAAAAGCAAAACAAACCTTCGGAAATGCAGAAAATGCAACAAATAATATAAGCTCAACAGCATGTTTTTTTTTTACAATAAAAATATAAAACACTAAAAGAAAAGCACAACTAGTATTGTAGCAACTCACATTATCACTAGTTTGTGGATCTTGTGATGTGTCAGCACTTGAGTGGTCAGCGTGTAGCACCCTTTGAAGGTCTAACACCTAAGGGTGTCATACTATAAGTATGTTACTAATACATAAAACATCAAATAATAATTAAGAGAAAAATAGGTAATAATTTAACTGATTAGTGATTCTTAAAAAAAAAGTGAAATATGTAGTTATTTTAATTATTTAGATGTAGAAGAATCAGCTAAAACTATGTTGCAATGCCAAGAAAATACTAAGTTTTTATTTTAATAAAATCAGGCGAGGAAATACTTATTTTTCTGCAAGCGAAATACCTACGTAATAGCAATATCGATCATACCACTCAGTTAAATTACTTTTACGCATTTTAAATGACGGTTTTAATTTAATAAATTTAATACCGGATCCGCCAGTGAAGCAGAGAATTTTAAAAGTACCATAGCTCATGAGGGGCCCGCAGATGTTCAGAGTTTTAAAAAAGTGTCAAGAACTAATTAACTTAAACATTTTGAATGACTACAAAAAGTCTAACTCTCTCATTGGTTTAACCTTTCCTGGACGGACTTATACCCAAACTTGACGACAGCTTGTAGCACGTAAGACCTCCTGATTTATCGGCATGCGATTTTTGTCGGAATCAACCTGTCCTGCTTCGTCAAAACCATGGTGTTTGTTTAACTTCAATGGCGTTATTTTTAAAAAGTGGAATGGTGAATTGGGAACTTTTAGCATTCCCGTACTTCACTGTCGAACCCTGTACATACATATTAGGTTTGAATTAAATAATTAGATTTTCAGTGAGATTTATAATGTGCTGTAATAAAATATTAAGAGTGCAAATTGTGCGTTAACAAAAAAATTAAAATTAAATGACACTGTTGTCAATGTAGACTTTTATTTTGTTATTTTGACCAGTAATGTATTGACAACACTGTAATTAAAAAAAAAGTTCAAGCAATTAAAACAAAACTGTGATCAATCTAGATATAATGTGACTTACCACAAATTACACTAAAA
Organism: Apoderus coryli; assembly: GCA_911728435.2. Classification (NCBI taxonomy): domain Eukaryota; kingdom Metazoa; phylum Arthropoda; class Insecta; order Coleoptera; family Attelabidae; genus Apoderus; species Apoderus coryli. The sequence continues at coordinate 2,305,850 of OU452211.1, read as the reverse complement.
TGTATTCTAACCAAATTATTTGTCTACTTTTTATTACAACTATCTGGTTAATAATTTTTGTGTGATTTCTAAGTTTTGTGGTTGACTATTATTAGTAGTGGTAGTAGTAACAAGACTTACCGCGTCCTAAAAGTACAAAAAGAAAAAACAAAACTACAGTAATTTAATCAACTACAAACATGCAATTAATAATAATGATAATATGTATTGAAATAAAATTTGACCAGCCAATCATTACTGTCGATGGACTGAAATTATTTTGGACATTTTTTGACAAACTTTAACAGCCCATCACCACATAAATCATACCAACTATAATTTTTAGTCGAGAAAGTTTATTAAGTGGAAATCCAACTTTCCCTACTGAACAACTGAACTATTATAATGGACCAAATGAACCAGAATAAAACAAATTAAAGATCGAGTATTTTTCTGTAGAAAATGTTGTCATTCATTTAACAAACATCTCTTAATTAGGTATTAGTACCTGGTTTAGCTCTATTTACATCGCGATGTTCATTATTTATTTATTTTTTATTCGTATATCATTCATTTCAATTTTAATTGGAACTCAAATTATGTTACAAATAAATTGCTAATGAACGCAAAGGTTGGTTATCGCTCTACATGTAACTATTATGTAATGAACAGATTCCCACTATTTCGTGTGAAAAAATATGTAGAAGTATAAATATATGGTCAATTAATTTCCATATTTAATGAATTTTTGGATCTTATATAAAATAAGTGATTCTGTTTTGAAGGAATGTTTGTCCTATTGTGTGGTACTACTTGCTTTTCAGGCAAAGAAAAATGGATCCAATCGAGTCTAATAATTCTAATAAATCTCGCGAGAACTTACATTTCCCGTTATTAACGAAACATACCTCGTATATTCACAAGTTTTTGATAGAATATGCATAAAGAGAGGCTGTGGTTTCTTTTAGCATTTAATTAATTTTTGCATACTAAGAATTCAGTATATTTCATAGTTAAATCTCTTGGGAGCTATGCGGCATAATATTAATTAATTATACGATACATTTTTTATAAATTATTTCGAGTTCATAAAAGAATAGAATTAATTTTAATTCCATTTTCGTTATTATTTCTCAACGTCCCGCCACCCTTAATTATTACCCGACATTGTTCATTGGTTGTTGTCACGTTCAAAAGTTTCAACGTTATAATAAAAATAATTTGTTTACCTTTCTAGTGTTGCTGGTTTTCAAATCCGTCTGCAACGCCATATTGGAAAAAGGCACCTCCATTGAGTACTTGATGGAATGCAACAGTTGCACCACCACATTCGACACATTTTTGAAGCTCAATTTGCGTCGTTGAGCTGCACCAAGAGCTGAACGCACCTGTAGTGTGTTGAACAACAACGGCTGATGATCATGTAGCATTTTGGGGAAGGGGGACATCATCACCATCATCATCAGACATCGAGGTAGGTACAGCAGACACATATCAAGGTAGGGTTTAGGTTTGTGATGTGGTATAAATCGGAAGGGAACAGTTATTGAAAGAAAAAAAAAGAAAACATTTGGTTAGTCACATACATACAATGTTAATAAAGGTTGGAAACGCAAACATTCCTCAAATATTCAGAAACACTATTTTTGGCACAATGTGCATTATGATTTTAGATTCAAAAGTATCCTTTAATTTAGTAAAGTGACTCATGTTCTGGCTCGAAGTTATAGACGAGGTATGTACCTCATATTTTGTCTAATAATTTCCAGCTTAATTCGATGAGCTTTTAGAACAACTTGCAACTGATTAGCTAATGCCTTTTAACATATTTAAAATATGAATAAAACATACTTTCTATGACGTACAATTGTCCCCTAATTGCAACTCCTAATTATACGTTAAAGCTCAGAATATTTGCGTTCCCTTGTAGGACATTATCAGATAAAATACGAAACTGGGGTTCCTATAAGAATATCATCTTTAACGTTTCAGACAGTTACAGACCTTTGATAAAGATTCTATTTTAAATTCATTGTACTCTGTATATTATAAAAACCCCAATTATGTAACACAAATAATGAAAAAGAAATGAACAATACAGATGAAAAGCTAAACTAGAACTACTTGTATATGAATATTTAAGAAAGATTAAAGAGAAGAAAGCTTACTTGGATAAGTGCGGTGTGTGCACACGTAGAATGTTGTTTTTGTTGTGTTAGACAGTGCAAAACAAATAAGGGATGAAGTGGTGTTACCAACAAAACAAAAAGTGTTGTGGTGTCGTTAATTATTGTTTGTTTATGGATGGTCATGTTAAGTTTACGTGCAGAAGGAAACAAGTTATTGTGTAGCAGCGACCATGCAAAAAGGAGAAAGAAAGACATTAGTATTAAATTTACAGGAGTTTGATTAATAAACAAAATACTGTTCTTTTGATTATGTCTAGTTAAAACTCCTTATCGAACACGGCGGCGCGCCTGGGCTCCGTCTTGGGGCCTCACCTTTATTGCCAAGTCGAGTGAAACACAAAATAAATACCAAAGACAAGTCTTGACCAATACATTGGAGTATCTTCTTAAGAGAGCGGGATTAGAGCCCACTTATTGTGTTATTATTCAATTCTGGAAATATAACTGCATTTTCCATACGTTCGACTTGCGAAGTCAGCAACTCTGATTCAAGGAACTGGACCTAATTCGCTTTAAAAATAAATTAAAGTCTCTTCTAATCACTAGCAGATTTATTGAGTGAAGGATTTCTTAAGCTCTTTGTTATAGAATGAATTTTTGATAATAAAAAATGCGGATATTCGATATTCAAGACAGAATGAGTCGTCCTGTAAATAGAATGAATTTGAAGCTTTAAAAAAAGAACTGAAGCATATAACGTGTTATACCTGTATCAACGTAAATGAACGGACGTCATACTGTGGTCGTGTAGATGGAAATGGTGATAAAAACAGAAGTATGTTTATCTTTTTAAAGTTCAAAATGATTTTATGAAACGGAAAAGCGAGGCAAACGGAATAAGACCTTAAGTAGATAGGCTACAATCTACGGAGAGTATTTGTCAATACCTACATACTGGAAAATATTACAGTCAAGTATTTGAGAATTTCAAATCTTTTAGTAAATAATGTCGAGAGCAGATTAATGGAATGAAATGATAAGTAAATATTGGCAGATCTGATAAATAGTTTTTGGTGAATATTAGACATAATCTAAAAGAAAAGTACATTTCAAAAATGTATTGTTTATTTTGTTTTTGCTGCTAAGAGAGGTAAATAAATTGTCTTACTTTTCGTCTTCTCGCTGGCGGTACAATAAAATACGTTGTAACACAATGATCACGCAAATACTGATTCCTTGAAGCTCCATTTCCGGATTCCACTTCATATTCACCACCCAAATAATCTAGCGTGGCTTGAGTAATATGCACACGCCTGAAAGAGTATGCAAAAAATAATGATCAAACCAGTCAATACGTCTATTGTCTCAACTCACCCTGGTTCACCACCTGCTTCCATGTTATTCGCCAAGGTGACATCATTTGACCACACGTCGTATTGCCATTTTCGCAATCCCAATACGCCACACAATACTCTACCCGAATGGATGCCAACGCGCATGTTCAATTGCACATCGGTCGTTTCCACAACACTTGCGATAGCATCAATCATGTCCAAACCCATTTCTACAGTACAATGCGCATGGTCGGATCGTGGTTCCGGTAATCCAGACACACAATAGTAACAATCGCCGAGGATTTTGATGCGTAAGCAATGGTTGTCCTTTTGACAAATCAATATTACGTAGATGCAAGAGAACAGAGTAAAGACTGAGGCACACTGTTTCTTTGAGAGGCTCCAAATAGCATTAAATAAAATTAAAACTTGCTGTTGAGAGATTGAACATAAATCCTGGAAAATCGGTATGGATACTATTTACAAGAAGAGAAAGGTAAACATTAAAAGTCCCACTACAATAGGGTACAAATCGGTTATTCAAATACAATGAAAGTGGTAGACTTCTGAAAACTGTGATCACGTTACGTTTAAAAATCACTGATTTTCCAGAACTAATTGTATGTCAGAACCATGTGTCTCTGCCTTAAACAGTCAGTTTGACTGGAAAACAATGATGATTAGTATGATTTTCAATACTTACGTTAGCAAGTTGGTCGAATCGTCCGAATAACTCATTGAGTAATCGCACCAATTCTTGAGCTGTACACTGTGAAGCCAGCACAGTGAAGCCGACAATATCGGCAAAGAGAATGCTGAAATAAAAATCGATGTTATATCTAAGAACTTTTTTAAGGTGTAAACACGCTAGTAGTAAAGTGAATGAAGTGTTATAACATGACAATTATAGTAGCAATTATGTACATTGTGGCTGTGCCTTGTTGTCATTTCTTTGGGCTTTCTGAAAAGCTGCAGCATTTGAACTAACTTTAATTTCTAAAATAATTAGTAATCCACAGTAATTTCTTAATGATTTATTCGAGTAAATAAACTCGTTAAGGACAGCGAGCGTTATAAAATCAACGTTATCCTCCTGTCATCTTTGTATTGATAATATGATGTGTTTGACAACAGCGCTAAAGACATACAAAGAATGGGCTGATTAAAAAAAAAACTAGTTTGTCTTTAAGAAGAACCAGTAGAATATTGCAATCTGTTCGTGTAAATACAATCAATCATTACTTATAAAATCAATTAAATTCCAGCTAGTCAGTATCAATTTGTTCATCAATATTTTTTTTAGTTATTTACACTGTTAACGACTGTTTTTATTATGTTTTACGACATATTTTTTAGTTCTTAGTAATAATCTTGTAACTATAATGAAGCTGGTTAATAGTTTTTTAATCTTGCAACGAAATTGTATTGTTGTAAAGAAATTAGACCTTTACAAGGGCAGTTTGAATAGTTTTGCAAATCATGGAAAGGTTTTGGTGCATACAACTGCTCTTGTATTAACTTCTCTATATTCAAATCCAAGTATATGCTTCACCCTCGTAATCGAGATGAACCCTTCTATTCTAAATTAAATTTAGAGCAACGAACGTTTTATGTTTTATGGTCTACGCGATGCATCTACTAAAGACCCCACAGTAATTAAAATAAACTTAATTCTTTTCTGCAGTTCACCCGAAAAGCAGAGCATATAACGATGAATGTGAACATGAAAAAACAACTAGACTTCAAAGCAGTAAAAATAATTACAACACACATTATAGTAGTGGATAAACATAGAAATCACTACATTAAAATTTTACGTTTGTTATTGCTTCAAACTCAGTAGGTATAGTCGTCAATTAACTTCGGTATACACAACATTGGGGCTCATTCTCGCTTCTTTGAGGATACGTTTTTGGATTGGTTTAGCTTTAACCGACAACCGTATGCTTGATGGATGTTGTCTTGCAAGGGATTATAATAAAAATGGTGATTTACCTAACGTTTTCATGTTTTTGTATGTAAATTTTGTGGAATTGTCCCTCCACCGGTGAGATTATGTCGTTCTTCATCTCCATTGCCACGTGTTGAGGTAGAACAGACAAAAGTAGCCGTTCCTAATGAATATAAGAAATAATTTCATTTCGTAAGTTTATCGCAAATTATCTTACCAGTTTTTCGTTTTCATCTTCCATTTCCAGTCGAGCGGCAATACAGTTTCTCGTGTCTAAAAAGGCTTTTCTTTGCGCATGTTCCATGAGGTTATGCATAAATATACCAACGATATTTACGCACAGGAAAACAATTAAATTCGCACTTAACTGGAAAAAACATGCAGTTAAATTATTCAATTAACTATGAGGGTGAAATGATAAGTTTCCAGCTCATTAAGATCAATAGGTACATTTTTTTTATTTGACAGAATAGTTCGTAGTATAAAGAATAGGCAAATTCTTGTTTCTAACCCTGCTGCTATCACTTCATCATCGTATCAACATTTTTCTACTATACCTGTTGCCACATGAGATGTGGGAAGTCCGTGGCAAATACTGATGCCACAGCGACATGGGCTGAGCATAAAATAAATCCGAATGTTCCTGCTACCCAAGATTTTAAAGGCATCATCGCATAAGCGAGGAATACCACGAATACCACTTGCCATGTTCCTTCAGCTGCGACTTTGGCTTGTGTGCTTGTTGGATATAATGGTAGTGATAGCGCACAAAATGTGGCTAAGAAAAATAGCACCACATAGCAAACCCAGAGCAAATAGGCATCCTGCATGTATCTGGAAAAGAAATGTTAATCTATTGATATGGAATACTTTGATTCTGTTATTGCGGCATTATACCGTGTATGTAGAAATCCTAGAAGAACTGCGAAAAGTAGACAATGCGCTGCGTGATAAACGTTTTGTGCAGTTGCAGCGTGCGAATACACCTAAAGTAACATTCAGTTTATTACATCTTTAGTACAGTCTATTTGAACGACTTACCAATCCGAGACTAGCTAGTAGGAATGTCAGCAAAACGAACAATGCCACCACAGCAGCCACACTAGAATGTTGCAATTTGCAATTGTACCGTTGATATAACAATTCCAATTCGTCATTTTCGAAACGGTGCGGATTTAATAGTCTAGCGACAATTCGCGGTGATGTCATCGCCTTCACGCTGTGATCCATCGTTCTGGCAACGTGCTATTCTACTGTCTTCAGGATACTTTGGTGTGCTGCTGCTTGTACGCGGCAACAGCTATGCCGCCAGACGCCATTACTGAAATTCCAAAGTAAATAGCTTAAGAGGTCGGAAGAAACTTAAGTTCGATCTCTTTAAATAAGAAAACTAATATTGCTAGTCTCAATCTTTAAAAATAAGGTTAATTTTTCCTTATCCAGGGACAGTCTATATAAGGTTAACGCTAATATAGTTAATAGAAGATCATAAACGTATTCTCATATCGTGGTAATGTAATATCCTTTAATGTCATCATCTCTGTTCTGTAACAAAGATGTAATATGCCCTATTTCTCTAGGTTATCAAATGAAAAGTTAATGGGTTTAATTAAATGTTGTTGTGGACGTATTAAAAGGTGGTTAGATATTAAAAAGCTGCTTGTAAAATAGTCTTTATTAAACTGTGATATGGACAAATCCATCATAAGCGCGTGTTTGAAACAATTTGGCTTTTAGTTCGGTGATTTTTGCTATGGTTTTGTGATCTTTTAGGCAGCTTTTTTTGGTGCTAATCTGGCCTTATTCACCAGTTTTTGCGTCCAACTGATCGAAAAAGTTTCCTACACTCTGCTTAACATTGCATTAATTTTTTCATATCCTTGAAAGATTGTTAATTTCGAGTTTTTCCGATTTTGCTTAGTCAGTCAGGCAAATAACGAGACCATATGCAATTTGATGATTGTTCATCTAAAATGATTTACTTACATCTGACTTTAATTATTATTATTATAAATTTCTTTGAAATGAAATTGTTTAAAACATGTGTTTACTTGGCTGAAAAGTAAGTAAATGTAAAACAGGATATGTAAAACATTTTATTGCAGTTCAATAAACGAATGCTGCTTGTTTTCATATTTGATAATTTAAATGCAGTGCTTAATGTAGACGTATTTATAGTCTGAATATTTTATGCGATTGGTACGTATATACAGGGTTTCTCACGATAGTCTTCTTTCATAAAACTCAGATTTCTGTTTTTTTGCATTCCAAAGCCCCAACTCACACTACTAAAAATGACCGAAGATCCTTGTTTGCTCAATAAATTCATTGAAATACAAATGCTAAAAATACATAAGCAATTTGAGCGACAAGTGAGATTATTATTTGTAAATAGAGACGATTCAGATTTCATACAGCACGTTTTGGTTTATATTATAAAAATTGCATCTAAAGGCTGAAATTCATTCGACTATTATTGAGAAACAATGTTATTGTCATCATAAACAGATAATTTAACAATAACTACAGGACAGAAAAGAGAAATAAAATATTTTGTAAATATCAGTCGAGTACATACTACTTACATGTTTAAAGAAAAAATATGTGTTACAATAATAATAATAATGTGTAATGAAAGTGAAGATAAATTATGTATGAGGCACATAATAACAATTTTAAATTATTTATAACTATTTACTTTGTACATACATAAAATGTAACACTTAGGTACATGATAGCCGAGACCAAAGCCTTGAACTATAAAAAGATTTTCCAACGCAACAATAAATAATTATTAAAGAAAAATGTTTTATGGTAATATAGGCTGTTATCCACACAAAAACAATTTTTTGCTTTGCTTGAAAGGCATTTAAATTGTTCATTGAATGTTGAACTATTCTCATTCTCTTTTTATTATGGTACAGGCACCGCACTGCATGCATGCGTATCCAAAAATAATCGTTTCAGCCAAAATAAATCTCAAATAGTTTGATATAAATCATCATTTTATTTAAGTATTATGGTGTGATAAATTTGATATGTTTGTTATGATAATTTATATTATTTATGGATATACGAGAGTCGGTTTTATGAAATCAATACAAACAAGTTGACATTAATTACTTCCGATCATTTTCCGTTTGATAATATTTTATTCCCTCCATTTTCTGGAAGACCAGTGAGGAACTAAACTATAATCCAGATTAGCTTGGTTTCAACTCGATGGATATCCAGCACATTTTAGGAGAAACGTAAGGACCTGGCTAAATGGCACAGCCCAAATAAGGGGATAGATCGAGTAGGGCCATCCTCCCATTTGCCCCCATGGTTTTCCAGCTTTGTTTTGTTTTTATAAAATAATAATAAGGAGAATCTCTGCATGGTTAGCGGATTTGTCTACAAATTTTTCACACCCTCCTGCATTTCAACTAAAATTCCTCACAAGTTTTAATTAATAATAATTTCGCATATAACTGAATTGATTGTTCTATTAAGCATATTTTTCCACCTAAAAATTTTCAATGCCACTTACACCTTGTTCGCCTACTTAAGTATCTCGCCTGGAGGCGTGCATTTATCATTTGCATATTATATCATAGCCGGATCATGTTCCAATTAAAACAGAACTTTACGAACTCGCTCTCGTATCATTTTGGTAATCCGGTTAGTTGCATCCCTCGAAGTAATTGGTGCTTCGACGTCCTGAGCAATCCTCGAAGATACGACATTTGTATGTGAATCAACAAATTTTTGCGCAAAATTGTAAAGTAAATGCATTGTTTTAAATTTTAAAAACGATATTGTTGGGTTGTGGTACAGACAGATGCAGTGAACCCGAAACTTCACAAGTCTAGACCCGGCCAGGTCGCTCGGACGTTCTGGTGCAAAGTTATGTACGCAGGTCGGATATTTATGGCATTTTTGAATAAAAACCAGTAATTTATTCCCATCTCGAATCAAATGATCATAAATAAAAAGAACCACGGTCTGTCTACCCTAGCTACGCCACTGGTATAAAGCGTTAAGTTGTCATGGGCGGTGCGACATGTACCAAATATTGAAAAAAAAAGTTTTGTTAAATGTTACTTGGTGTAAAGTATTATCGTTGAAAATATATCTGCATATATGCAAATGCAAAAGTTCAAGTGTGTCTACTACAAATCGTGTTGTAATTAGGTCACTTTTAGTTTATTTAGATACGCAAATTAATTAAGTTACAATCAGTGGCGTACAGAGCTTTCAACCCGCTATATTTGTACGTCACTGGGAATACGAAGTGTTTCTTTCAATCTTATCTGTGAATCAAATAGCATGTTATTTATTTATAAATTGCTTAGTAATATCGCGTAATTTTCAATGGAATTAGAAAATTCATCAATTTACCTTAAACAAATACGTGCACAGAATGAAATGATATTGGGTCAATTAGGTATTTGGTTTCCAATTATGAATTTTATATCTATTTGATTATGCGCGAGGAACTAAATGGTGTCATTCATTATTTCTGTCTAATGAATTTTAATTATATGAAAATGTTTCGTCACATTCGATTATGCTTTGTGGATTGTTTTGTTAGATTCCAACAATGAGTTAGATATACCCATGAGGACTGTCCTGATACAGGTTTTCCTTTTTTTATATGTCAGCTCGGATGATCATCTCACTTGAATTTTTGTTGAAAATAAAGAACACAATACAATAATAGTTCTCTTCTGAATAAGAGAAGAGAAGACAAAACATGTAGCTTCAAAAGGGGAATACACTAACTTTAATTCATCAGTAACTTTTCCTATACGAAAACTGAATTCCCAAGATCATCAAAATGTCATTTTTAAATTTTTCAATTTATTCTAAATTACTATCTATAGTAAGACAGATTTCACGTGAACGTTGAAAGCGTGTAAACCTGTAAAGTATTTTCTAAAAATAACAGTTTTTCAAAACTTGATATAGTTTGTCAGTTATATTCCTACATATATCCGATAGGTATAGAATCTAAAACATGGCTACATCACAGATACATTATAAATGTGTATAATTAAACATTATTTTTAGAGGAAATTATCTCACATTCTTTTATGCATCGGATAATATAATGTAAATGTTTGAGAACATCATGAAAGGAAGTACGGTTTCTAATTTTCAAGGAATAAATTATAATTCCTAATTATGAGAAGGGATCGAGACAAGACTTGAATCCACAGATAACAAACATTGATTGGAATTATTGTAGGTATGTGTGTGACTGTCTACATGGACTGGAATTCAAATAGGAAGACATCATTCGTGGTCTGTACGATCCGCTTAGGGGCCACCTAAAATCAAGTGGCGTACTTTTTTTTTATCAAATATTGATAGCGCTGATAAATTTCCAAAAATTTCGTGAAATATTTTTAAAAAGTCTTATAGGAACTGTTTGGCCTAAGAAACCATTTCCTTAAATATTTCCGGGTTTTCTTTTAAACATATTGTATAATGTATGTATACTGTACACACAATTAATAACATTTTTATTATCTTTTCAACATATTTTAAGTACGTCAATTCCGTATTTGGTTGGTTTAATTGTTTATACAGTAATTCAGATAATTCACTTCTAATCTGGTGATTAACGCACACAAACAAATATCTCTAATACATTAATGACAAAATAATACTCTTGATAGGACGTGTGTGTGTGTGTTATTACTATTCAAGCCGCTCTTAATTCTCGTACAGGCGACAGTTTTACGCCAAAGAATGCACGATATTTTTCAAACTAAGGCAGGTATAAAAAATTTTGTTTTGCAGATGATCATTGATTAAAAAGGCGCATAGAAATAGAATTAAAAAACTTCTCTAAGTTACACACATTCAAAATTCGAATAAATATCATGGACTTTTTTAACACTCTGTATAAAAAAGAATTTGAGAGTTGAAAAATTTTTTAAAATAGAAATGTCTTTCACAAAAAGGTAATCTGACAGCCCGTGAAAACCGGAGATCGATATTTGGTCGGGTTCCAAAAATATCCAGCTTGGAAGTTATGCGAAATTTTCCTTGCTCGAATGCAATAATTGTCCAGCACTTATTATAGTCACTCACTGTAAAGCATAATCTATACCTAAATAGTATTATGACGATTAAACTAAGTAATTTGCTACTTAACAAGGTACAACATTTTCCATGTTTTTTTGTAATTTATATACAAAAATGATAGAAGAAATAAATTGAGTTATGTTTAGATTAGAACACGTTTAGTATGTAGGTATGTAATTTTTTTGAAAAATAAATAACATACTATTAAGTAGGTATATTCTAATAGTTACTGATATTTTCATTAACATAAATTATACTCCCATATAAGGTGATACTAATTTTCTTATGCATTTATGCATGCCTATAAGTACCTAACTGGATATCCGTCGTTCCTCTATTTGCATTAATACGTTTATCCATATTTCTCTTGAAGTCAGGGCCTGTAAACCATCATACAAAGAAAAATTTGATTCCAATTCGATGAAACAGTTCGCCACCGAATTACGAAGGAAGTCCGCTTAATTATTTGAATGTATGTTGTTGATTTGGGTGAGATTACACTTCATCAAAATAAATGCTACACTCAGTATAACAAAAATACTTTAGGTGTCCATCAGTTAGAAGCAAATTATTGAAATCTTGTTATTCGAAATAAGTATCACATTGTCTTTTCTAATTAGTCTGTTGAAGAGTTGCGGTAATGAGATGTCAAAATGAATAAATAATGAAATAATCTACATGGAAAAAAATACCATCATTTTGTGGTTCAACAATCCAGATGATTTAGTGTTTAAAACCCATTGAAAACATTCGACAATGATAAAAAGGAAAAAAAAAAGTCATTTGGATAAATATATTGTGACTGTTTATAGGTATGTATCTCTCCATGTCGAATACCTGTATAGATAATCGAAACTCGAAAATAAAGCCCGTATTTCTATAGCTAGTGAATGTGGAACAAACAGTCGTCTGAACGGAATTGTTCAGATTTTCGAAGCTACTTTTGGCAGATTCAGTAGGTAGAAATATAGTCCAATTTGAAGCAACTTTTATATTGTAAAACTCGAAAAAACTAGTAAATACGAAAGCGGGGAAAATTTCTAAACAAAATCATCCACAAGATGAAACTCAGCAATATAATAATATAATGAGGTCTGTATATATTGAGCCAAAACTAAATACATATTACAAAGCCTGGATAGACTGAATTAGATAAAATTTGCCGAATGCATCGTTTACTTTAATAATTTTGGATATTATGTAGGTATACGAAAGAATGAATTTATATCACCGCGCCCGCCGACCGTCATATATACCCATCCACCTACCTCCAACAGCAATGTATTTTAATTTATTAAAAACTATGGCTTTTTGTGTGAATGCCAAAAAATTCTACCAAACATCATGTTTGAGGTTTCATATTATACCTCTACCTACATGATATGGTGTGTATGTTTTAAAAACAGTACATACACATCTAAACTATTGAGATATTTTGCTACCTTGTTGCCATAAAATTAAAATGTAAATATACGTCAATATGAGAGCGAATTTATGAACACAAGTGGGATATTTATGTGACAGATCTCATATAAGTCAATTGAAAAGAACTAGGATTGGGTGCAACATTCTTTTGCTTGGAAGGAAAAAAAATTGCTGCTTTTGCAAATTCTCACAGATGGATTAAAAACATGATTGAATGGAATGAATGAAATTAACGACATGGTGCTTAATTTTGCATGAAATTCAAAAGATGTAAACGCTTTGTGAAATATGGATGCCGTATTTTCTACAGTTGACAAGAAATTTAATGAAAATAAAATGAATTTAAAGCCCCGTTTCATCACTGCCTATACACATCCTTTTAAATTAAATAAAATTTCATTCATAATAATGCCTTGCGAAATTTGTGACTTACAAGTTTGTCAACAGAGATTTATCACTATTCTTTGAGGTTTTTCATATCAGTTTTATACCCTCGGAAGTTTGAATTCCTATTTATTGAAGTCCATCGTTTTCACTAAAGTCGTGGATTTTTGACAAAGTGATATTATTTTGTTGAACTAAGTATATCAATTTGTATCGCTAATTATTTTTATTAATGCGCTCGTATAATTCAAAATAGTCAACACTAAGTTTCGTTATTGTTATGAACTCTTACATTTCCTCCATCTAAAGGAAATGCGATATTGTCAAGCAAATCCAAGCGCAATGACCTCGTCATACACGGTTCTTTTGAACAAATATAATACAGCAACAATATATTTTCAACGATTTTGTTAAAATATCCATTAGATTATACAACAAAAGTGTTACAATTTGGATCATTAACCGGCAAAGATTTCATGAGCAAAGCAAATGAGGTTAATGTGAAATTGGCATTGTAATTACTTATAATTCCAAATGCTAAATTTAGATTATCCAGCAGACCTCCTATTCTATATAGTAGTTTGATGCTTGATTGATAGTTTCGTTCTACATGCCTAATACATGGAAATTACTGCAAAATTAGATGATGGTTTATCGGTTTTGATGATGTTATCGGAAATTACGGATAAACTAAGTTTCATTAGTTGTCCTATCCACTTTTATAAAAAAATGTATTTGTTGATACAAGAACACACTCGACACATATGGTCTGAATAAATATATATTAGCGAATTCATTCTTATTCCTTCAATACAGTTAACAGTACTTATCTGAATGAGATAATCACTGATTTATTTTTTTCCAGTTTAAAATACTTAATATGTGTTTTTAAATACCGAGGTTAACCAGTCATTTTTATTTATTTTGTTAGTACTTAAGTAATATGGATGTTGTTAACTTAAATAATGAGTATATTTATCATACGCGGGTAGTTCAATTAATTCTTATAGCTAATGCAAAATCCAATAAGTAACATCCAAAATGGTTTCGGTTCTTAAAGACTTTTTTGTTGACCTTATCAACCAATTTGTAATTTTATTTTAAGGGCTTCAACGTACTTGAAATGTTTACTGTGACATTTGGCGAATTTAGTTTATCCATATCTTTATAATCATATTATGCGTAAGGTGGGACGCGTCTTACAAGTTTCTATGGTGTTGAAATAAGAATTATTTTCATTTATTGAACAACTCTCGTACCTATATATTACACCAAGTTGCATTTGGGTATTATTAGCAATACAAACAGCGCGCATTCATTAGTAAGTGAGAATTATTGTTGATTTTTTGCGCCTATAATTAATTGATTGCTATTTATTTACTTGTATCTGCTATAAAAAGATTTGTTAATTAATTCTTTATTTATTTTATTAGTCCATAATAATATGACCATGGTAGAAAGTAATATGAGAAAATGTAGGTACTTCAACCAAATCTAAAATTAATCCCTGGTCGTGTATTCTATTTTTTCAAATTTACTGCACATACGTTGATCATGTCTTGTAAAAAATGTAAATGTAAAAATGATGAACAGATTTTTAAAGGTGTAACAAGATGCAGCGAACAAGAAGCGTTGTTCACATCGAACATCTTTCATTTTGACGCAGCAGTAAATTTTCATACATGCCAATGAATTCCTTATTGTAGGAGGTGGTTTTTAGACTACAAATTTTAGGGGATTATTTTGTCGGCAGTAAGTTTTTAAAACATGTCTGTGTCTTTCAAAATATAAAAGTTATGGCCTATAACGTTAATTATTGGACACCCGGTATAATCAATAAAATCTGCAAGTTTTTTGAACATATCCTGTAATTACATATACCTATTAGAAACACATAAATACAAAATTTGTATAGGTAGGTATAATTTCATGCATAATCTCTAAAATTTTATAGTTTTGACATGGAATATTGTTAGTATAAAATTTATGCCAAGTTTTAAAAATAACCTTTCCAATATTATTTCTATCCAACTAGCTAGTAAGTAGTACCTGCCTATAAGGTATACTTATTATCTGCATGTGCATGTTTAAATAAAATTGAAGGGCACTAAATCGACATTACCTACTAGATTGGTAAAGCCTGATTCGAGTGCAGTTAAAATTATTGTAATTTTGGAAGCAAATTTCCTATCAAGGTTACACCAAGGTATATCGAAAAAAATACAATGGGCAATACCTATAATAATAGGTACCTACGTCTATTAACTAAAACCATTTAGGTAATAACACAATTTACAAAGTGTAACATTCAATAAAACAAACTGTTGTCCATAGTAACAATTAAACTGTATTTTTTAAATCGAACTTTTGGTTGCTTCGCAATTATTATTGATCTGCAATGATACAACTAGAAGCCACGTAAAACGAAGCCATAAGATTCGTGGCAAACGCGAAAATCTAAAGGATCTCAAATTCGACTACCTGTCGGGATGTCATGAGGTTGGGAGCTCAGAAGATCTTTGCCATGGACTAGGGACAATCAGCAGACGGTAGGAGCAGAAGACAATCACTCTATAAAATTTTTTTTTAAGTATAGATGAGTAATAGGGATTCGATGCTAGCGGCAGTCCCATTTCGGGATAGTGATTATATAATATATATATCGGGTCCGCCATCTAACGTTTTTTTTTCAACTAGTGCTTATTTCGTGAAGGGTAACACTTAGCTCATGTCTGATTTGACAGATAATTAGTTTTATCCTTCCGCTGAACGAATATGGTTGTGTATACGCTTGAACAACGCTGGGAAATATTGCTTTGAAAATCATGGTAATGTTGCAGAATGTGTGCGAGAATTGCGTACGGATTTTGGAAGAAGAGAAGCACCGTCAGCTCCGTATGTTCGTTATCTCGTGAAAAAAGTGAAAGAAACTGGCATCCTCATCGATAAACCAAAGCGTGAAAAGCCAAAAACAGTGCGTACACCCGAGAATATTGCTGCTGTGGCAGAAAGTGTGCGTGAAGCGCCATCAACATCAATTCACCGTCGGTCTCAACAATTGAACATTTCGAAGACATCATTGAGACGGATTTTGCATAAAGACCTTGGTATGACGCCATACAAAGTCCAATTGGTTCAGGAGTTGAAGCCAACTGACCATCCAATGCGTTTTCGTTTCGCTCAGTGAGCCTGCGATTGACTTACAGAAGATTCCGATTTTGCCAAAAAAATCATCTTTTCAAATGAAGCTCATTTTGATCTTGGCGGGTATGTAAACAAGCAAAATTGTCGCATTTGGGACACAGAAAACCCGCACGCATACATTGAAAAGCCGATGCACCCAAAAGGAGTCACTGTTTGGTGCGGATTTTGGTCCGGAGGCATAATTGGGCCATTTTTCTTCGAAAATGAGCAAGGAGTGGCCGTTACAGTCAATGGCGATCGTTATCGGGCCATGTTGAACGAATTTTTGTTCACAAAAATGGAAGAGGAGAATATTGGCAACATTTGGTTTCAACAGGACGGCGCTACGTGCCATACAGCCGAAGCTACACTCGATGTTTTGCGCCCTGTTTTTGAAGATCGCATTATCAGCCGCAGAGCTGATGTCGTTTGGCCACCTGGGAGCTGCGATTTGACACCGTTGGACTATTATTTGTGGGGTGCCGTCAAAGATAAGTGTTACGCCGACAAGCCAGAGACAATTGACGCTTTAAAGGACAATATTCGTGAAGCCATTGGTGAAATACAGCTGCACACAATCGATAATGTGCTTAAAAATTGGACCGATCGTGTAGGCTACTGCATGGCCAGCCGAGGCAGCCATTGGAATGAAATTATTTGTCATTATTAACCGGAAGGATTGTACTTTCAAATAAAAAAAGAAATTTGAGAAAATATTCAGCAGTTTTTCTTTTATAGCATTTTCAAAAAAAAAAAAGTTATCTGGCAGACCCAATATAATAGACGTTGGAATACGTGTTATTAAGCTATTAACTGAACTTTTCTGATCATGCTCGTACATAGGTAAAAATATCTTACCAGTATCTACTAATTTTACAGTTCATAGTTCTCCACGCCGAGCCTGTCACAGTCAGATTTTCCACATTAATGGACAAACAATATAGGTATGAGTTGTCACCTATTATTCTATATTTTCAAGTTCATCGGTCTCAAACATCATTTGTGTAGGTAGGTAGCTCAATAAAACCCTAACTATACCAGATAGAGCAGTATATAGAGGGCTTTTACAAACTCACCCATGCTTATAGCTGAAACCTAATGTTCTAAATATAGTGATAATTCGCTAGCGTGATGTTTTGTGCAACTAGATAAATACAACTAGCCGCTACAGCTTAGCAACTATGGTTTAATTTTTAATTCGTGTTACATTAAAATTGCAAATGAATCAAATCAATGTTTCCGATGATAATTTTATTAACTAATTATGGAGGTAGGTATATAGGGAGGTAGTCCAATATTCCTACGCATTGCACCTAAATTGGATTAACGTTTACAGCTATTTTATCCGTGTTATTGAATTTTTATTTCGCTTGATGACTTCGTTCAGGCTTGGCTAATAACTTTATTAGATTAATTTCTAGAGCTTGTTTTGAAAACTAGGTTGGAAAACATCCAATAGACCTAATCTAAGCTCGAAATGTAGTTAAGTACTTTTAGGTACCTATTTATTGTCTATAAAAATCTCTGAACATTTCAAATATATATGTTTCCATTATTATTATTCAAATTCCTTTCCTGTTCTGCAAACCTATGTCTGTCTTTAATAGCAAATTTATTATTGACATCAGACATTTGACTGGATTTGCGTTTTGGCCTTGCCAGACGTCATTTTTTGACACAATACGATAGAAAATAATATGTTAGTCCTGGCCTCGAAGTTGCATATTATGTATATGCATGAATTTCACAATAATAAGTCATTTTTTTTTTATGCTGCCTACAGTTAAATATGACTTTCAAGTCATTCATAATAATGTTCCTTAAAATTTTTTTTGGTACATCAATGTCACCATAAATTTAACATTACTTACGAATGCCAAAGCATTTTCCAAATATTTTCATTCATAAATTAATAGACATGATGTGAGATAAATTTGGCACACGTTATCAGGTTATTTTGAATGTATTTTTTAAGTCAGTTTATTAATTTCGTGTCTCATTTAATTTTAATGAAAACTGGCGATGTAATATTGCAAAAGGGTTCGTGTCATTTGTGAGGGGGTTGTAAAATGAATTAACATGCAGTGGACTATACGATTAAATTTTGAGTTGGCACCCGGTAAGTAGGTGCATCTTACTATTCCTATAATAATTTACTTAATAATTATTTATTGTTACCTTTTTATTACATCTTTAGATAAAAACGTATAATCCACAACTTGTATTAATTCGAATAGTAATTAGGTATTAATAACAAATAAACCACACACAAACGACACTTTAATTTCCAATTTCTTTAACTGTACCTCTTCTACTACTCCACTGTAAACTTAGGTTTAGTTATACTTGCAATCCCTTAAATTTTATGTGGCACTTAAATTGATTTTATCAATGAAATTACATCTGATAACTCTACGCACGTATGAGTCAAAGTTAAAATCGCACGGATTTCATTTAATTTCCTGTTAAAATGTAAATTTTGTCACTACGGAAGACAAAGGCGTATATTTTGAACCTAAAGACACGATATAAACTCTCAACTCCGGTGGTAAGCTAGCCGCTTTCTGAAAAAACAAATGAAAATGTTGCTATTCTTCGTTTAAAAGCCCATTTACATGCATTGGTTGGAGAGAGATGGTGCTGGAACATGCGTATATATTCAAAAACAAAACAAATTATTTCATACGCGGAATGGGTAGAGACATCTATGATACGATGACTCAGAACATACAATTTGTTATACAGATATCTACGACGACACCTTATAGGGATCTTTCAATACAAATGTAGAAAATCTTTTTATAAATAGTCTAGTTTTGACCCTAGATAATAGATGGCGCCATTCACCTTTCGTTTAGTGACATTAAAAAAAAATAAAAGATCGTAAGCCGCCATGTTTCTTATGTTTAGTTTACATCGAATAAATTATGTAAATCGAATATAAGTTGCAAAGTGGTTTTGGTGATTTAAATTTTCTGAATTCATTTTGTGAAAGACACATCTTTCTACCTACTAACTAGGAACTATGTACAAAGACTTGGTCCAGGTGTGTTGGTGTTGGTTGCTACAATAATAAAGTTGTTGGTTGCTAGCATTTATTACCTGTGGTTCACCTGTGGAGACGACGACGCTTCCATAAAAACAACAGGTAGGTAAACATTCATTTTCCATCACACTCTGAATTGCAAGTACCCCTTTATATATCTATTTCACTCTCGCTACCAACCAGGAATCGCTCTCTATGAGCATGCAGTCTCTTGTATACATAACTCGCGCTTGTTTAAATATGACTCAGTTTCAGTTTGATCGCGAACTGTTTACGTTTAGGTATAAACGATGTTATTATTATTATTAACTGTATTTACAACGATCTAATATCTTATCTCTAAGAGTTATGATATAGTTTCACATATTATAAGTAATTTTAATGGAAATACCTACTTTAGAAACTTAAAGACAATCATGACACCGCAGTGTAATCCAGTGCTGCACTATACGAAACAACCCTTGTTGACGCATAGAAATCAGGTGGCATTTATAAACGGTAACAATAATAATAATAAAAATAAACTTAAATCAGAGAAAAATCGTAAAAAACGAATTAAATGCGTGATAGTGGGTGACAAAGCCGTTGGCAAAACTTCTCTGGCAGTTTCATACAGTAATGACACTTTTCCAAGTGAATATGTGCCGACCGCGTATGACAACTATAATGGTAAGAACTTTTTTTAATGGATATTGTCATGTACCTTGTTACTTGTTAGCTTTTAAAGAATTAGATACGAATTTCTTACTATTCTCGTACGGTAGATTAGGATACAGGGTGGTTTTTTGTATAGACTGGGTATTGAAGTTTTCTAATTTTCTCTTTCTTATTTCTTGACATGTCTTTGTTATTCAAAGAATAAGTTTGACTCGGGGTTCAACCGGAATCTTTAAAAATCCGCAAACAAAAAGAGTCTATCGTATTCCGTTGCTTCTTTTCTTGTCTAGTTGTAAGTATCGTTTTTCTTCAATATTGTTGACAAGTGATTGATGATGTATTCAAAAAATTAGAAATGTTATGTAAATTTCGTTGTCTTTCCTTGTTTCAATTCCGCTTATATCGGAAGTACCTATACCTATGTATGTAGGTATATTTTTACACAATAACATGGTAAAAAAGTAGTTACCAATTAACTATTTCCTATCACCGAACTGTTTTAGTGCGGAAGTGGAATTTTAAATAAGAGACCTTAGAAATAATATCTATTGCATTTATTGTCAGCAGAGGAAGTTTGAAAACGCGAGCAACTTAATATTCAGCTAGCATTGATTTTACTGTATCTGTTATAGAAGAGAGTGAATATTGATTTAATTACTTATCATAATTTGTCTTGGAAAATACTTATTTGTAATTTGAAACTTGTACCATCAGCGAAATTGATAGTTGAGGCACAAAAATCGTCGTAAAGTTGAAAATATCGTGTTAGTCTCATCTATAACTAGGCTCTTAGAAGTGTGGAGAGCTATTTAATGTCAGTCAACTGGCTGGTCTCTATAGCGTTTGTGTTCGGTATTCATTGCAATTTTTATGGGCCTTGGAACAGGTTCAAATTGATCAAATCTTTTTTATCGGTAAATTGTGTTTAGCAACGAAGCTCATTTCCTTTCGGCTCCTCTCCTGTAAGCGAAAGGTGGGTTGCCATTTGTGACAAAGACCTGAACGCGCCATGATCTTCCGGTTTCATCAGTCGATCTATCCTAAACGTTTAATTTTAATTTGTAAATATAAAAATTATTTGCTATTAATATTTCATAATTTCTAGTTCTAACATAGTAGGATCCCCGTATAATATGTGGAAGATTCGTTCACCTGTACGGATAGGTACATGAAAAGAAACTGTAAGGTCAGTCTTAAGGCTGTCCATGCATTGACCTTGTGTTACGTTTTCCTTATATGGTCTTTTATAATACGTTCATAATGTAGATGTAACTTTTTATCTACTTATGATATTATTTTCTACCTGCCGATTCATCAAACACTTTGTATACCTACCTAATCAGAAAAAATAATACAAAAGATATTATACAGGACGCGTTGACGGGAAAAACAATGATATAGGTAACTGAACTCGATATAATTAATACATAATGACCATAATGACCTAGATAATTCGGTAGTTAATAAGAATATTTAGTGAAAAGTATATCCTATATTCTTGGCCTAAATTCAACTAGGTTGATAATTAGATTTCTGGTTAATCGGATTTCAAATTGGTTTAATATATATTTATACTTATGAATAACCTGTAACAATGCAATTAATTTTATGTTTTATAAAATCGAATAATGAGATTATACCAATGTAGTTACACAAAAAAATGTAGCTTTTGACTGTTGTAGGTATTCCTGTATACATTCAGTCCAAAAATGGAATAGAATTATTTATTAAAAGCAAAAGTGGATTTATATCCATATATATTTAATAATTATTATACCAATCAACAGCGCATACTTTTAATTCAATGTCGAATTTGTCCATTAATATTGAATCTTATATACGAGGTTTGCTAAACAAAAAACAACAACTTTTCTAATAGTGATTTGACGACCGTTGTTGTCTGTTATTGTTTTCTGTGTCACTTTTATTTTTACTTGTAGCTTATATTCTATTTGGCCTTTCGAGCTAGATTTTCCCTGAATAAACTACTCTATCAATTCGTTATTTCTTTTCGAAAAAAAAATCCTGCTTCCTTAAAGTCGACCTTGGTTTTCCATTGATTACAGCGTCAGATGACTGACTGCGGTTGATATGAAATAAAATATACTAGCAAAACATGTTATAAATAAATTAATATTGAGGTGTGTTAAGTTTTATTATTGTTTTTTGTGGTTTTAAGACAGATAATTATCAAAAATGAGAAATGAGGTGTGTTATTTTACTTAGAAACCATATATCTACTTACCTACACGGTGTCTTACGATCTAGCATTAGATTTGTAGAAAATTAAATTATTAGAATTGAATTAATGTTACTTTTGTTGAATAATATGAATTATATAGCTTTCATGTAGCTAAAAATCCCAATTTTAGTAAATTTTGCAAAACTTAATAAATTAATAATGTTTGTATATAGAAATTAAATAATACAGGCGCCATAAAGTAGACTTATGTCAGGTAAAACGTAGGTATTCTAGGAAAGCCACAATTCCTCAGAATAGTGTCTAATTTCTCTTATATTTAAGTAGTGTACACGACTATGCTGTATGTGTATGCCCAAAGGTTTCAAATTACCTCTATCTAGTCGCGTGTATAATCGTTGTTTTTTTTTTTATTCTGTTTGTTTAAAAAATGATAAAAGTGAGGTCAAGTGTGTGTTATAACCAGAGGTCGACTCGCCTCGTTTAACACCAGGCATATGGTATCCCGCAAGGTTCGTTATTAGGACTAAGGCATGTTGCGCCCACTATAATAATACACGTGAAACAGAACGTATTTTTAGGTAGTTGTTATTAGATAGATTCGAGGATAGATTGTATTAGAAGTATTTTACTTTTCTTAGTTAGGAAGTATTGGTTTTAATCTCATTTCAATTTATTATTTTTCCTTTTAAGACAATTTTTATTTGTTGGGTTTGATGGTTGAGTTATTTTTTGGTCAAAAAACAAAACAGTTGAGTATTTCATTTGCAACTGACTGAGTCAATCAACTTAGCCATAAACAATGGGAACGGTTATGACTTATGATAGGACTAGATACTGACTACTTGCGTATTCTGCAACATCAAGGTAATCAAAAAACTTTCTGGAATGGTTTAAAAATATTAAAAGAAGTAATAAAATTGATCTGCCTTCTTCATTGAGTGAACCAAAGAAGGTAAATTATTCTTTTGTCAAGGTTTTTAACAAGAGTAACGAGAGTCAAAATGCCATCAAATTTTTCAATGAGCATAAGTTTGACCAGTTATTAAATTTTAACTTAAAATGATCTTCAATTTCTGATGTTAAGTTCATTAGATAAAATCAAATGCTTGTGAAATCGACAAAATTTCATAACAAATGATTAAGTTGTGTATCCCTACTATTTTACGGCATTTTACTGATCAGTTATTCCGAGATGCTGAGATTTTTGATGTAAGACAGATTTTTGCTTGCAAAATGTTGCAGCGAGCATATAAAAATAGATCGGAATTAATAGATTGTAATCCCCTTTCGATTTAAATTTTGCTCATGTTATAGTAAAATAACGTCGGAAAAAAATTATCAAATCTGTGAAAGTGCTTATAATACCGCATAAGTAAATTTGTTATCTTTTGTCATTGCAATTCCAAATTCTGATCGGGTGATGTTTTAATATTTTCGGGGAATTTACATCTAGATAATTACAATCAACTATTGATAAAAATGATTTTACCATAGAAAATAGAGTATGCCAATTTAACAACATTCTATATAGGGTGTCTCACAAATCAATTTGAGACTGATCATGAGTGTATAACAATAATTATTAATGACGGGAAAATTCCCTTTTCTATTATATTTGTATGTATGTATGTATTTTGTAATAAATTGCGGAACACTTTGTAAAAATTATTGTAAGTGATAATATTCAATAACGACCCGAATATCGAACAAAAATAAAATCAATATTTAATTAATTTAACTTCATTTATCTATAGTAGGTACCTAACACTTTATCTTACACAAATGTATACAAATGAAAACAATAATGTTAATAAATCATTTTTAACTAAAATACAGTTTAATCTTTTTAATTCCCACAATGTGATCATTGGCGTATCAAACAAATATAACAAATTTTTTGAGTCACACAAAGTAAACACACCGCACGTTACCAGAGGGGATTTAATGGGCAAGGGTAACCGAATCATCATCATAATAAGTAAATAAAAAAGTTTAAACTACCACTTAGCGAATTTGTGTGAAGGGAGGGTGCATTCAATTTCCATATGTAAATATCGTATAGTAGGTATGGAGAGACCATTTAAAACGCATTTGGTAAGTTTGTATAGGATGTTTTGATAATACACTTTATATTTACAAAAAAGCACATACGCTTGTGAAATATCGGAGGTACCTACATTATTCCGAAAGTTTTAGGAATAAAAAAAAGTTTAAATGGCTTCAGGAAATCTGGTTATCATGACGATTTTTTTTCGTGGAATATTTGTATATTTAAGTTGCTCTTCGGCCTTGGGCATGTTTTCGAATTGTTCCCGTATTCTGTGGAATACGAAAAACAAAACATTTAAAAACACGAAACGTAATAAATTCAAAGAGGCGTTTCTTTAATTCGCTTTAATGAGACTTAATAAGAGTGAAAGACGCGCTTCAGCCGGATCCTATATAGTTATACTCATTTAAGGTTGTTATTTAAAATAAAAATGGCACAGCAGAGCGTAGAGAAAAGGTCAAGGGTCGACAAGGTTAAGCACCTTTATTGTTATTTATTGTACCGTTTTAAATTATTATATTGTGTTCTTTCGAAATCTATGATATAAATAAAAAAATAATAATGAATCGACAGTTACAGTTTAATATGAAATTTATTGCAACTAACAAAGGCAGGGGCGTGCGATCCATGTACACGAGGTGGGACAACCCTCACAATGGTATCATAAAATATATAAATAAATAGTAGGTAGTACCTACCTACTTGTTGTTGTTGTTACTTCTAAGTGGACCACATAGTTATAACTAACATTCAAATCTCGGATGTCATGCTGCAATTTCTTATAAATAATATATTATAAGCAGTTTCGCTTAAGCATTATAAAAGAATTCGAATTTTAATGAAAATTTAATTTGAATCGATTTTTTTCCCATGCCTCTGTCTTAATTTAATTTTTTTATCATCATTAAAGCTGTCAACTTTTATACACATTTTCTAGTCGTTTTATAAACTTACGATAAACAGAATAAATCATTAGTTGATTTATTTCCGCTCCAGGTATTCTGTTGAAAAATTTCAATATTATGATGTAGATTATGTTTATAAAGTTTTTCTTTTCCACCCACAATTGAAAAAGAAAGTCTCTACCTATATTAAATTTTCTATTGACAAATCTTATTATTTTACAGGCAAAACTTTTATAAAGAATAACTACATCAACAATGGGGTGTACGTCGTGTATGTGATGTAATTCTTATTAGAAGCTACTAAAAATAAAGCTTTTAAACGCACATAAAATTGAAAATTGAAAAAAATATAATTAAAGTAAAGTTTTGTTTTTCGTTTTCACTTTCACATTTAGCAATTTGGTTTCGACTTTTTTAGGTATTTATAAATTTAATTTATTCTCGTATCTTAAGTTGCGTATAAGAAGCGAAAATGGTCAAATTTACCGTTAAAACGTATATGTGTTGTGTTTAATTATATATTTTTTAATACATTGTTTCCCTACTAACATAGTTTTATTATTTGTTTTCATATGTCATTTTATCTGTAATCTAATACTAGTTTATTCATTTCATTTATTTTTGCGAGCACAAAGCTTGCAAAACGGTTGTTTTTCTACAAAAGAGTTTTGGGACTCGATGTATTTGATGATCAGTCTTTACTTTCTTTTGCGAAATCCTTTCAAATTGGAATAATAAATCAGGATTTGGTATACATATACTTACCTTAAAAGTCGGTAGATACTTTTGTTATCGACATACCAACAGACATTTATAGGTTGAGTATTTGAGTATACAATAATCTTATCGTTAGATATTGTGCTAAAATTTAAGTGAGCAAACTTGTTAAGCTGTTATCATCTCATTAGATCATAGGATTGTTTAATACATTATTTGTAGTGCTAATGCCAATATTTATTGCCTCTAAACGCAACCCATAGCTTTGATTCAATCATACTTTTCTCTCCATCATCTTGTATAATATTTATACATCATTTAATCTAATAATTTATTTTTTCCGAATAGGATTTCGATGTATAAGTACACCCTCAATTTTTTGCACCCCATTTGTAGAGGTGCATCTCACATATTCGTCAAACTGTCTAATTGTGTTCATCCCCTATTTCGACATTTGTATTGTGCTGGGTAGGGAGCAAGTTGAAACATGCAACACGCATCTGTTCTATATGGTATTATTTTGCTGTTGTTAATATCCAAACAAAATTACGAAATTGTCACAGGTTGACCAAATAAAAAGTAAAGGTATAGTTTCAAAATTAATATTTTTCAAGTTTTTTGACTTGCCCTGTATACAATGTATTTCTTCTATTCTTCATACCTCACAAATACATGTTTTATAAATAAAATAATCTCTTCATGATAAATGACTGCAGTGAATGCAACTGCGTTACTTTTTGTCGGCATTTTTTATACTCCGCATGTAGATACCTAATAATAATAACAACAATAATCCAGATTAAATCAATCACTTTTGATTGCTTGAAAGTTATTCTCATTTCATCATGGGAATAAGACGAATGATAAAAATGCCTTTAATAATAATTATTTGTTACTGTCGGAATTTTATCTAAGTAGTTTTTAATGTGAATAATTCCCTAGTCCTAGTCCAGACTATCATTAATTCTTTTTTTTTAAATTAATAAGTATAAACCTTTCTGACCTTTAGATTTACAATCAATTCAGGTCAGGATTTTCTTATACCGTGAATAATTCTCCTATATAATAGCTTATGGTTGGTTGATATTTCGATAGTTTAATAAATTTTGATTTAGTTGACACCAATAAAATACTCATTGGGCAAAGATCTTCTCCCAGTTTATACCTATGTGGTTACAAAGGTCAAACGCAACCTCGAGTTTTTCTTCTTTGTTGGCGATTTTAACAATAACTGACCATTTTCCAATACTGTAGAGTAAGTTTCCGAACCAAAGCTCTTATACATATTCACAAAGCAAAACAAAGGGACATATAATGAAAAAACCATTACATTGAATTGAACGTTATATCAAGCTGTAAGAAATACTGTATCCTGTAAATTTATGATTGTATTATTGATAACATAAAGTATATTTTCACTTTGATAGGAAAAATAATTCAAAATTGCTATAAATCTCAACTATAATTAATAGTTGTAATAATAATATCGCAATTATCTTATAGTTTATGATGGTATATATATATATATATAAAGCAAGTTTATACTTTTTTTTTTCGTGAAACGGTTGTAGTCTCACCTTGTTTGCCCAGTGGCAGTCATAATTCTCATTATTATAAATTCTGGAAGCATAAGAAAAAAAAACTAGTCAAATTGTTAACTTTCTCTCTTTGTTTTAATCTTGAACAGATGTAAAACAATTACATTGTCTAGTATAATTATAATAGGTACCTTTATTCTCTATAATATAAATTATCAGATCAAATTTTTATTAGATAAACGCATCCAGAAAATAATACGGTTCCGGTATCGCTTATAATTTCATCAGAATCGGTTTCATATATAGCAACGCAAATGCCGGGATCATGATTCACAAATAATTCTATCAAATCGAACTTTGATAAATAAAACAGAAACTTCTATGACTTCAAACAAACGAGCACGATCTCATTATCAAATGATAAATAAATCCAGTCAATCAGAACATATCAATTCTTAAAATTCAAATGACTTTTCCTATATCTTTTTTCAAATATTCTTTATAGAAAACCAACCAATCTTCTGATTCTTGCCTTTCCATTTTAAAATATCGCCTGGATGCCAGCTTTTATATCTGCAAATTAAGAATTTTTATTGCATATTGTAAATTTGTGAAAATTTAATCAGAAATATACAATTTAAAATTTCAGTACATCAAAACATTCATTATTGAAGTGAAAGTTCTTTTGATACTATAACTTTTGTTGAATCTTTCATCGACCATTAACAAAAATTTACGGTAAAATATTGTTTTGTGTTTAAAACCAAAAATTGTCATCAATAATAATAATTGTAATTAAGTGTTTCTGAACGATTTGATGGTAAATAATCTCAGAGATTCGCTCGCTTAAAAATGTTACTTTCGTCACTCGTGCGAACAATATACCAGCTTTGAGCCTGCAAAACCTTGTGTTTTGTTTAAATAATTATTAGACAAAAAAAGTGTCCGAACACAAACCGAAATGTATTTATTACTCATAATGTTAATTACTTTAGACAGGTGAATTGTGTAAATGTTGCAATCATTTGTGGTTGAGATTATATAGTGTGGTAGTAATAAAATATATTAGTTTTGCAAATTGGTAACAAAAATAAAGAATGTTCTAGAGATATTTTCATTAGATTTGACTATAAAAAAATGTCTCTTAAAAGTTAGAAAACAAGATAGATGTAGTTTTTACTGATCCACAATTATCGGTAGGTAGGTTTCTTTCTTTATCGTGCTGCTCTGTAGTTGTATAACTTTTAGTTATTTAAATTATTATAAATTCGTTCAATGGAAACGATGGTTTTTTTCATGAAAGGTTAATACTGTTGTAACTACATTTGAACAAAACATTGCTGTTCAATTTACATGTAAATTTAAATGTCGTATAATTAATAAGCTATTTTATGCACCTTTTACTATTTAACAATGTGGCGAGCACTATACGAAGGATACAAAGAAAGCGTACACCGTACGAATATCTTGATTATCTAACATTTTTAGTAGATAAATTAGTTTTTTAACATTTCATTGGTTTTTCCAATGTAATAGTATTTTTTCATTTGTACTTGTTTTTCCTTGTGTAGTCGTTTAAAAATCCATTAACACTGATAACGTGTTACACCTGGTATACTAATGTTAGTTTACGAACTATAATATACTACAGCCGTATTAGACTAACGTGCAGGTAGGTATAATACATAAACTTATTTTACTTTTTCTAATAAACAGGCTTGCGAGAGCCCAACCAGAGCGTTGGATATGCAGTGGTTCTTTTGTACAGAAACTGTACCTCACCACAAAAGAAACTTATAGAGGTTTATGGTTGAATGACTTATTAAACTTGAAGCTTCTTTCTGTAAAAAAAATCAGGTAAATACCCTACGGCTTGGTATAATGTGACTATGTTTTTACAAGGGCGCAGTGTGAAAAAAATATTATGCGCAACCTATAACTATTTTCATATTTCAAAATTTCCTTTCAATAATATTGCAATAATCAAGGATCACTGGAGAGTTAGGTATTTCGTCGACGTTATGGTCTAATCTAATAACTTGAATTAATATTATAAGGTCTTTGTATAGTTCTCTGGTTTCGGGTTTAGGGACAGGTTTCCCTGATAAATTTATGAAATTCAATTCAGTTCCACTTTATATAAATAATAATACTTATATTCTCAACGTTAACTTGTTGATGAAGCCTTACAACCCTGTATACCTCCTATACCAAAAATTTCATGTAATTTCATCTGAATCTTATTTACGGCGATTTTTTTTGTTTGTTTCAGTTGAAGTACAGGTGAACAACAGACCAGTCCGTGTTGAACTCTGTGATACAGCTGGCGAGGTAATTTTTTTTAATTCCATATTATACGTTACTTACTTTTTATTTATATTTTCTTCGCTCTACCTTTTTATAAGTGACCAATTTACACATTTATATAGGGTTGTCCACGTAAAAAGGTTATGTTACCTAGTAGTTAGTATGGAAATAATAATATATAAAGTAATAAAAAGAATAATTTTTGTAAAATTTTAGCGACTGTGCATTTAATGTAAATTAGTCATACACTTATTTCAGAGGTAAGTACTTAACTAGCCATTTAACAAGTGGCTTAACACTCTCTTTTTCGAGTGAATAAAGAACATAATAAATAAACAACACGACCTTTCTTCTGCCAACAATTAATAGAACTTATGAATCACCTAAATTTTCACGATTGCTCATGCGAGCAGTACAGTTACGAATAACACGTTCTTTCTGCTGGTCCGAGATACATAATATATAAATCTCTGAACTAAACACATTCATAGTAGGTAGGTACAGCTAGTCCAAAATAGATCTTCTTTGTTTGATGCCACCAAAAATAACAATTAATAAATCTTTTACCACTTTTCACAATATGTTTACAAGGGAACATTGTTAAATCTGAGATAACAATATTTCATATTGGCGTTCTCTATGGAAATTTGAAACTCCAGCACGTGTTGTACTCATATTGCTACTGCTAATTTGATATGGCCGTTATATTATCTTTCTGTGTTGGAGAATTTATAATGAGACGAAAATCAAGAAAACCGTAGTCTAGGTAGGCATCCTATAATATACGCCATTTTGTCAAAGTAGGAACGAATAAAAGAAACGGAAGAAAACAGTTACGCATAAACAAGTTCAAAATATACAACAACTGAGTCATCTCTTTCTTCATCGTCAAAGTAAGCTATGTTCAACCGCCTAGTGCAATCTGAGATGCAATCAGCTGAATAATTTCCTCTATATGCTGTTAGCCCTCAGTCGTGAACAAAACTAGTAAATATGTAACATCGACCACTGTTTGACCACATAAACCAAACTTTATGTCGTTTATTAATATTT
Source organism: Apoderus coryli (assembly GCA_911728435.2). Classification (NCBI taxonomy): domain Eukaryota; kingdom Metazoa; phylum Arthropoda; class Insecta; order Coleoptera; family Attelabidae; genus Apoderus; species Apoderus coryli. The sequence goes on along the minus strand of OU452211.1, from coordinate 2,274,911 downwards.
ACATAAGTAAATAAAATTCTAATGAATGTGCAAAAATTTATTGAGAGTTTACACGCTCTGAATATTATTGCATGGCAAAGCCAAATAATATTAAACAAATTGTGTACTTTCTTTATTAGAAAAATTTCATAAGTTGTTAATTTTTGAGACTTGAAATATTATCCATACCTATACTTATTCACTTGTAAATATTGACATGCAAGGCGTGATTTAATCTCATTGAAAAAATAATTTTTTAGCAAAATATTTCCTTAACAAATGAAGTCAGATTTAAAGTCGCATTTAAATTGATCGAAAACTTTTCTTTTTTAGGATGAATTCGGGCCTCTTCGGCATCTATGCTATTTTGGCACCGACGTCTTCATGTTATGTTTCTCCGTGGTGAAACCGAAAACGTTTCAATCAGCATGTACGCGATGGGCAGACGAACTGACACGATTAGGTGCCGCGGTCGTTTTGGTGGGAACACAAGCAGATCTCGTAAACAATTTGGATGTCCTAAACAACCTTAGAGCTCAGGTAAATCCTACATTTTACATTACCTAGTTTTAAAACAGATTTGATATTTAAAACTTTGTGTTTCCAGGGTTTAAGGCCTGTGTCGCCAGCGGATGCCCAACACCTAGCCGATAGACTCAACGCGCCTTATGTGGAAACTTCTGCCAAAACGTGTAGTAGACTGAAAGAGGCCTTCGATCAGGCTATCATAATAGCTTTAAGACAGCAGAAAAAAGAGAAATGGTGGAAGCCTTTATGCTGTATACCATCCTGATTAAAACGACTTTTAACAACGATCTTATTATAAAATTTAAAAATTTATTTATTTACATGTCGTTAGATTTTGATTGAAATTTTGGAATGAGTCTGTAGGTTAAACTTTTTTTTTCCTTTAAAGTTGTAATGAGAAGCAGTTAAGAAAGAATTCAACATCTTATTTGGAACTATTCTATTCCCTCGTAAGTGTTAGAACAGTTTATGTTGTTAATCCTGTCTTGTCCTCATATCTTTAATGCTCTTAAGGACTAAAATTTTTTTGTACTAAAAGTCGTGTCTCACTAAGTATAAAAATTTGATTTTTAAGTTGAATGAAGTAGTGTCTCTCTAAGAAAAACATAATTTATTTATTAAGACCCCCGTATTATTGAATATCCCCCTTCATATTTGGGTAGCAGCAATAATTTTAAAACAAGTCGCTCATAACAATAGAGATTATCACATATTTTTATTAATTATCTCTCAAAATCTGAATGGTTTATATTTGAAATTTTTGAATTTATTTTGATAGTATTTAAAAAATTGTATTTTTTTTTATTGAAAATCTTCCAACTTGTGATATATATAATATGTAAGCATATTTTAATTATATAATAATTAATTACATTATAGTAATTAATGTTTATTATTACTCAAACATTTTTGTGTTATTGTAATTTTTATCATTACTTTTGTTATTTTAGTTTGTATTCGTTAGTTGTAAGAAAAGATAATATTGCTAATAAGACTTATACACACATCGGAATATTATGTTGTTTTATTTGAAATGTTTAGCAGTAGTAGTAAGTTTGACGACTGGTGTATGTTCCAAGTATTCGAAATCGAAACAGCAACATCTGATTGTATACCGTTTTACAACAGAGTGAAAAAAAGTCGAATGTGGCGCCATCTCGTGACTAACGCTCAAAGCTTTGGGGGTCTAGATACAGAAACCCATAATCTGGTTTGTCTTAGTTCTACTATTTTCCAACAGATGGCGCCACAGTCTGCTATCATGTGGCGCCATCTCCTAACTAACACTGAAAGTTTATGGGTCTAGATACAGAAACCTATACTGTGATTTGACTTAGTCCCACTATTTTCCAACAGATGGCGCCACAGTCAGTGGGTATGTGGCGCCATCTGTTGGTCAACCCTTAAAGCTGCGAAAATCTAGATACAGAATCCTATAATCTGGCTTGTCTTAGTTCCACCCTTTTCCAACAGATGGCGGCACAGTCTGCTATCATGTGGCGCCATCTCTTAACTAACACTGAAAGTTTATGAGTAGAATCAAATTTCGAAAGTTAATTTTCTGTTGAAAACGTGGCACCATCTATGATTTAGCAGTAGAATTTATTCATTATGCAGATAGGGGATAGGTGGTGCCACATGTATCTTGTAAGGTCTGAGGCATTCTGCACACGGAGACACGTATCTTCTCATCATAGACGAACATGTAAAAAAAATGCTCTCCTAATACTTTACATTCACCTCTTAAAACTTATGTGTTCCTGGTACGAAATCGTGATTTTTAGAAAATGAGATTTTGCTCTCCTAATACTTTATATTCACCTCTTTAAACTTATGTGTTCCTGGTACAAAATCGTGATTTTTAGAAAATGAGATTTTGCTCTCCTAATACTTTACATTCACCTCTTTAAACTTATGTGATTTGACTTAGTCCCACCATTTTCCAACAGATGGCGCCACAGTCAGTGGGTATGTGGCGCCATCTCTCGGCCAACCCTTGAAGCTTTGATAACATAAATGTAGAAATCTGCATTTTCCAATTAACTAATTCCACGGTTTCCCAACAGATGGCACCACAGTCGGAGAATATGTGGCGCCATCTCATGACCAGCACCCAAAGCTTAGTTTATTCAGATACAGAAACCTATAATCTGATTTGACTTAGTTCCACCCTTTTCCGACAGATGGCGACACAGGCAGTGGAGTATGTGGTGCTATCTCTTGGTCAACCCATAAAGCTGTGGAAATCTAAATACAGAATCCTATAATCTGACTTGTCTTAGTTTCACCTATTTCCAACAGATGGCGGCACAGTCTGCTAGCATGTGGCGCCATCTCGTGGCCAGCACCCGAAGCTTAATTTATTTAGATACAGAAACCTATAATCTGATTTGACTTAGACAGAGGGATATGAGGCGCCATCTCTCGGCCAACCCTTGAAGCTTTGAGACTCGATATATAATCTGGTTTGTCCTAGTTTCACTCTTTTCCAACAGATGGCGCCACATATCACAGACTTTGGCGCCACCTATTGAGTAACGTTTTAACTACGAGTTACTTTCAATCTTATGTAGCCCGATGGCACTACATTCTGGATAGACTTTTAGAGTGTAATAAAACCAAAATTGTTCATAGTACATTATTTTATTTACAATTAAATAAAAACAAAAGGTGTGTAAAGGGAATCAAAATAATATATTACTAGACCTATTCCCTATTTTAATTCTGCGTGAGACTCACCCTTCGGAGTCAGGTGTTCGTTCAACAAAAATTCCAATTTTGCTAAAAAACGTAACCTTTCACAAACAAAATCCAGAATTTTTCCAAACACATACATTACGTTCTCGAAAAGGCCTCTGTTTTCATTGGGCACCCTGTAAAAATAATTACCTCATACTCTTAAAATAATAATATATACATAGTATCAAATAAAAAGCAAAAAATTCTGCACCACTATCATTTAAGTAGCTATCTGTGCCCCATTGAAGCGAAGTAAAGTTAACAATACTTAAGTACCTTCAGGTTTAAGGTTAGTGTGATCATGCGATTTCATTTATTATTCAGTATTCAGCTACAACCTATCGATATGAAAGCAATTTATAAACTAAAAAATACCCTACATCGGTATATTAATAATTTACTTGTGAAATGAAAAAAGCTATTTTCATGCGAAATAGAACACATGACATAAAGAATTAACAATAATTAACATTTTTTAGTATCTGTTCAATAATTTAATAAACATTTTTAAAATAACTACGTAAATATGATATCATTGATTAGGTGTGTATTATCATTAGCTAATTCTAGTAAACTATGAAATTAATGCTGAAGTACTTAATTTTTTTATTCAAAAAAGTGAGAAATTTTCTTTAACAAATAGGTAGTTCGGAGGAATCTCTATTTCTTCCAAGACTTGTTTATTATATTATTTTAAGTAATTGAAAGAATATCTAACAACAAATAGTGAAATAGGTGTCGACTGCCTAACTCGGTTAAAGAAAACCGCTAGATATTAGGTATCCCACTCTAACCTGCGAGAAAATAATGCATAACATTTTGAAAACTGACGCGACACACATACAGATTCAAGCGCGGTACGAGAGTTTGTTTTGTCGTGTTCGAATTAAAGCCAAGTTTAATTTCAGTATTATTATTATTTTGATGAATTTCTTATTCTAAGTTTTCAGAACTTGTAATTTAACGCGCTTGTGCAATATAGTTGTGTTGTTTTTCTCATCATTATCCTTGTGTGTTTAACTTTCATCACGGTATTGTGCATTAGAGTAACAGGTGTGTCGTTTACACAGTTTCGAATTTATTCGCGTAATTATCATCAGAGTATCGCGTAGGTATATTACAAATGATGACGGAGACCGTGGTGAATGTGCAGGAGGCACCAAACAATAATGCAGCTCCAAATAAGACGCAGCAACAAAGTGGAGATCAACCATTATCATGGTTGAAAATTAATGTAGATTATTTTAAAACTACACCGGGATTGTTAAAAATTGCTGAATTGGTATGTAATACAAGTTTATTCTCTGGAAAATTTGGAATTAGGTACAACTTTTTAATAGATGCAGATTTTTAATAAATCAAAATTGAATATTTCAATTATGCCGTTATTTTGTTAGAATAATGTAAGGTTGGGATTGGCAGGCATTATTATCCATCATAACAGTTAAATAGTACATGGACTACTTACCCCTGGAATTAACACCAAAGATCTTTTCCTCATTTCCATGATTATAACAGGTATATGGTGAAGTGCGGCTAATGGACTACTTGTGTTTGTTGAAAAATCGGTATGAGCCCCCAATTCTACACAAAAATAATTAAACCTTGATTTAAAAAGTCCTTCAAAACATACGTAAACGTAAATATTTTAAATTGCGAATAGAGATAATTAATTTACGCACTGAAATGAGAAGTAGGTATTATGACGAAATTTTTGGTACAAAAGTTACTTTACACACCATCTTCAATGAGAGGTAGATGACCTTATGCTACTTTCTTACAGGTGTGTTATGTATGTCTGTAATAGGAAATACAACATGCAACCAATATAACCTTTGTTTACTGCATCATCATCATCACCCGTAAAAGTCGAAGCGGAAACTCATCCATATCATCACCGATAAATGTAAGGGACTTACACTTATGAGTGAGAGTATCGTTAAACGACCCCAACTAAATATTATATTAATTGGGCACAACAAAATGTTTATAGATAGACGTAGGTATTATAATCATTTATAAATTAATTATTATAGAGGAAACTTGAATACGCTCCTTCCAAATTAACAATAACAACTTTTCGCCATTTAATTGTTTACATAAATTCTTAAAATAAATTTCGTGTCATACCTACCTACTTATTTGTTTCTACAGTAGTTGTAAATTTATAATAGGTATAAATATATATTGTTCTGGAGGTACATGCGATTGTTAAATTATTGAGATTTCCTTTCAATATTTTAATAACCATAATCAACGAAGTTATTGGAAAACTTTTAAATGCCGGCTAAATAATTTTAGTGTTAGTAATGCCTACTTATACCGATTTTCTATCAAACCATTTGAAATTGAAACAAGCGCAACGCTTTTAATGACATCTGCTAATGCATAATTTAGAGGATTTAACTTCATCAATACTTGTTTCGAGTTGACTTAGTATAAAGGAAAATATGATGAATTTGTTAAATAGCCTTTCGGGATTTTTTCGATTAAAAACAATAAACTATCCATAAAAAATAAGACTCATTCAAGGGTAGCCAAGAATATGAAATACTGGAGTTTTCGGAAAATCTTGAAAATTAGTTTTATTTTTACAGTTTAAAATATGAAAGTATGTATTTATGCAAAGAATGTAACGTTACGATAATTACTATCTTTACCTATATACACTAAAACAGTTGACAACACTGTTTTAAACAATCTATATGGATATTTTATATAATGTTAACAATATTTTATGTGTTAATTTATCAGTTATTTATACATACCATAAATGTAAACTATCTATGTTTTATGTATTTAGTATTTACTTAGGTTAAAAAGTAGGTTTACGGAAATAAATGTTCTAAAGCACATGGATATAAATAATACACGCAATTTTAGCAAAAAATTACTTCACATTCCGGAGATTTTTCCTCAAGTTCTATTTGCTATTTTCCTACTCCGATTTTACCTCAAGATATAAATCCTTCTTGATAGAAATATCCTACTGAAATTCATGGTCTACCAATGCTGGCATAAAAAAATCTCCACTACACCTAGACTTTAATAGCCATCGGTTCCGCAATAACCGTAATTTCGTGACGGACATCGCGTTCAGAATTATTAAATATTTAACGGGAAAATCTCTTGGTTTTAAACAAGAAACACTACTCGCTATACCTATATTTACATGGCATATGTAATTTCTTTCTATATAAACAACGTGATATTTTGGTCAACGAAGCCAACCAATTTGAATGGCTGACACGGTTTCGTGACTTCGTTTTTCGTTTCTATAATTAGCCTAATCAAGCTACCTAACATCACTTGATTGAATACTAAATTCATAAAGTGTTCAATGTGTAACACATTATTTGCAACGTTGTTTTACTATTTTTTTTCATGTTAATATTATCAATAAACCAAAAGCCAACTTATTTGAATTTCCGTTTGAAATTTCCTTTATACATATTTATTCAAAAAGATAACTATGAAAGATTGCGAACTAATGTATTGGCAAAGTGAATTATCCGCATTAGTCAAATTAATAAAGGCAATGCAATGACTTTGGTGGGCAGAGGAACCTTCTTGAAACTTGCCAACATAATAACATTGAAAAAACATCAACGCAGTAAACAACTTGCAAACAAATTTATTCTTACAAATAGTTGCATACATGTCTTGCTAACTAATGGGTGTTGCTTTTTACTGTCATTAAAAGTGACGTATTTCATTGTTTATTAAGTTATAATACCACTAATTTCATCATAGACTCTAGACCTTGAAAAAACAACATTATTTTATTTACAACGAAATGGTACTGCTTATTAGATATTTTTCTGTCTATTTTCTGCATATTTTCAACAATATTATTATTATTTGAACTAATTGCCTTGTATATATCTGCTGCTGCTTCTATTGTTCTAAAGAAACGTCCTATATAAATTTTCCAAAACTAATAAAATCATAAATTCACCACAAACACATTAAAAATATTAATAGAATTGAAGGCCGGCTGTCGATTATACAGGGTGGTCCAACGAAAAGTTTGCACCTAGCTTTTCTCTTTTTTTTGTAGTCGAATGCGAAAATGCTCGGACACGTCGATTTTGCTTTTGAGGGGGACACATTTTAAACATATTTTTCGATCTGCGCCTTTAACCCCCTAGCGGGGGTGAGTAACAACCCTAAAATTTTAAATGGAAAGAGGGGTCTAATGACATATCATTTGAAAGGACACAAAATTGTCTTTCTAATGATACCCTATTTGTCGAATTTTACTAAAACAGTTAATACGAAAACGACTTTAAAGACATTAAGCCGATAATTTTGGTATTAATGAGAAATACAAATAAGTTTTAATTATTGCGAGTGAAAACACCTGCAATCGTTAGTACATTCCAATGTTTGTTAGTTTTAACATTGCTTTGTAAAAAAAGTAAACAAGCTGTTAAATTGATTTATTAAAACGTTACATTAACAAATGTTGAAAATGTGACCCATTTGATTCCATACAATAATACAGATTTTGTTCAAATCTATTTCTAACATTTTGTAGCATATCAGGTGTTATGTTTCTGCACTCTTCTGTAATGCGTTGGCGAAGATCTTCTATGGACTCGGGCTTCGTGGCAAAACATTTATTTTTTAAGTGCCCCCAAAGAAAAAAGTCTAAAGGCGATAAATCCGGTGACCTGGCAGGCCATTCAATTGGGCCCCTCCTTCCAATCCACCGTCCAGGGAACCGGTCATCTAAGAACTGTCTTACAGGAGCCACATAGTGCGGAGGTGCTCCATCTTGCTGGAAATAAAGCCGATCAGCAGTATGATTTTGGTCATCTTCTATTATTTGTGTTATTAAAGGATCAATTGTGTCTTCAAGCATGTTTAGGTACACTTCACCAGTTAAATTTCCAGGAATAAAAAGTGGTCCTATAATATGATTTCCTAATATGCCACACCAGACGTTTATTTTTTGAGGATACTGGGTATGAACCTCACGGAATAAATGTGGGTTACTGTCATCCCAGTAACGGCAATTGTGCCTATTTACAGCTCCATTCAAATAAAATGTGCATTCGTCGGAAAAACAAATGTTAAATAATAATTGCGGATCTTCAATTAAACGCTGGCTCATTGCTTCACAAAATTGCAGCCTTCTATCAGGATCATCCTCATTTAGTTCCTGTACTAATTTGATTTTGTACGGATGAAATTTGTACGCTTTTAAAATTCGTATTATGGACGAACGGGAGACACCTGAGGCTTCAGCTAGTTGACGGGTACTTTGACTATGATCCATTTCAACATGCCCTAAAACAGCGACTTCCACAGCTTCATTTCTGATCGGTTTTTGCGGCTGGTGTTTTACATTACAGACAGATCCGGTATCTACAAACTTTTTAACTAACTTGCCAACGTACACATCATTCACATTTTTATCGGGATGTCTCTCATTAAATAAGCGAGCCGTAAGTCTAGCACTACTATTATTTTGAAAATAAAGTTTAACAATTTCAACTCGTTCTAGAATGGAATAAATCATTTTGTACGGTAAAAGTAAAATAACTTGAGAAGCAACCAAACTGAATCAATGAAAAGACTAAAATAAACGGTGTAAATTCTTTTCCTACACGTATCTGCAGTTTTTATTTCAACAAAAAACGCAAACGATTAGTGAGGAATTTAGTTCTGATAAATAAGATCGTGTTTTTGAAATCCCGTTTTTCTTCAAAGTAAATAATTTAGAAATGATTGTAGTTGTTTTCAGTCGTAATAATTAAAACTTATTTTTTATTATTCTCATTAATACCAAAATTATCGGCTTAATGTCTTTAAAGTCGTTTTCGTATTAACTGTTTTAGTAAAATTCGACAAATAGGGTATCATTAGAAAGACAATTTTGTGTCCTTTCAAATGATATGTCATTAGACCCCTCTTTCCATTTAAAATTTTAGGGTTGTTACTCACCCCCGCTAGGGGGTTAAAGGCGCAGATCGAAAAATATGTTTAAAATGTGTCCCCCTCAAAAGCAAAATCGACGTGTCCGAGCATTTTCGCATTCGACTACAAAAAAAAGAGAAAAGCTAGGTGCAAACTTTTCGTTGGACCACCCTGTATAGATACCTACCTAAATACATTTTTTAATCTCCGAATTTTTGGATAATTTGAATAAATCAAAATTTTTATGTCCGCCATTAGGAAAATGATTTTATATTATGTAAATAACTAAATACAAGTTTTAATTTCATAAATTTCTGGCTAATAAGAAAGTCCCATACTATATATTTTCGATTTAGAACGTGGAGGCTATAGCAGCTTCTTTTACGGCAAAAAAGAAGCGAAAATGCTAAAATTCGAACAACACGATGTTTTAATTTAAATTTTTAACATCTTCTCTGAAATATACAAAGGCATTTTCATTTTCTCCTTGGCTATTTTGATTATTGGATAATATCCAATAGAAAATGTTGTAATCCGACCACTAACGACAATATTTAATCTAAGCTTAATAAATCAATTTTGCGGAGTACACAAAATATATTTCAAAAAACAATGTTTCTCTTTGGGAGGAACTTATAATGGTACAGTACTTTTTGAATTAAATCCCACTGGACATAATATAATTATTCTATCCATCATAATCAACTGGTGTATTTGACACACCTCATTCTTCAGAGTGAAAAATTCTTATTCTAATGGAATTTATTAATGGTGTAGCAATTTTCGATATTACAGATTCATGTTTGAAATATTTTAAACATAATGAGAAACAGGTTCGCCTACCACAGCACAGTTGTTTATTATTTAATAATAATAATCAACAAGTAAGTATATTTTTTTCTAATTATTATCATTATTAAAACGTCTAAAAATAAATTCGTAGGAGTATTAACAAACACGTTAAAAAGAGGAGTCATAATCTTGTATATGTATGTATATGTCGTAACTAATAATGACTATATAGAGATATGACGATATTAATTAACTCTGTTGTTGTAATTTTAATTACCTTTTTAGGTAAGAGAGTCATAGCACGGTTCCAGGGCACTGCGGAAATTTATAGGACGTTAAAAAAATTATACAACATAAAAGACAAACTTAGCCGCTCTTTTTTTAAAAATAAATATAAAGAAAATAGGGCATAAGGTATTCAAACTCGCCTTGAATGAATTCCTTTATTATTATTATTGTAAGTTTGTTGTAGCAGGTTAAATTGCAACTATACATCAGTCACTGTATAAAAAATAGAAATAAACATGAAATGGCCTGAAGACAAATTTTTGTCGGCCAACAACAACTTTCACTATGGCTACGTTAAATTTATTTGCAAGTGCAACTTGTTCTCTCTCGTGCGTAAATTGTATTATGCATTTTCAATTAAAAGATTTTAGACTTGCCATGCGTCAAGCATATCTCAAAAACTACTTCGTGTATTTACAAAACCCTATAAAAATAAATTTCCAGCCCCTGAGACGCATTTTAGCTCTTGGTATAATGTTAGATTTGAGGTTCTGTAGGACTAAAAGAGAAAAAAGCGAGCCAAAATTTCCGTGATCTACTTTTTCTATATTTTCCTTTCCGCAAGACCTGCGAAAGCATCAGAAATCATTTAATTCTTCGCATAATTATCCCTCAGATCAGCTAAATCATTTGTTCAAAGTATTCCAGGACGGTTGGATATGAAAGGTGAAAGGACATAGTATATTGTGCAACGAACATGAAATGGCATATATTTTCTACGAGTATGATCGTTTGCAGCATGAGCCTGCGGCTCATGCTGCAAATCATACGAGTAGGAAATGGTCATTTCATGTGAGTTTCACACTATACTTTTTCTACGACTGTTTTAATGCTTTTGAATAAATTAAACATAATTTTTAGGAAAATATTTGTTTTTCATAACTTACCCCTGTTAGTAAGCCTGAATATGATAAGTTAGAAGCATTAAATCTAGGTGGTGTTAAACTATATTCACTATCATTGTTTTTGTGTTTTGAAATTAGCGAAATACTTAATTATAATTATTATGAATTATAAATAACTAAACTGTCAATTTGGTGTGTTTGTATTGTCGGCGTTGCTATGGTGATTTTTCATGCCCGACGCTACTTTTGTCATTACCAGGAAATTTGCCCGTGCACAATAAATATTTCCCACTAGTTGCCTAGCAACTAGTACGAAATATTTATTGTGCACGGGTAAATGAAAAACAACATTACAATGTACTACATTTTCAAATCATGATTGAACATATAATAAAGGCATTGAAAGACAGTCGTAGAAAAAAAACCATTTTCCTTACCAATATGGGGTATAACAAACGTTTATCCTTTTTCACAAACTCAAAATAATTTGAGAAAAATCGCCACAATTTGAATAAATGCAACTTATATTGTTGATGGTCCCTCAAATTCAATTAAATGATTTTAAAACATGCGGGTGAAGAGGAAATATGTTTTAGAATTATTCTACATTTATTGTTTTTTTTGTTCCAGATTCTCGGTATCCTATGTATGTCACTAGCATCACCGCCACTATTTGGTGGCATGCACTTTTTCCTGTTCGTAGCTACAACTAGTTTTATCCTTACCTTAATTTGGGTATTTGTCTATTTACTTGGTGTTAGAGAAGCCATCAATTTTCCTATCAACTGGATACTAACGGTAAGATTTAAAACAAAATAAAAAATTATACATGATTCGGTTACTTATAATTTTTTTACGTTTTAGGAACTACTAAACACTGGCTTTTGGACTGCAATGTATTTCCTGGGATTTATTGTTCAACTAATAGCAGCCACTTCATACCACTATTATGGACGAGGAGCACAAATTGCCGCAGGGGTGAGTTTTTTTCCAATTTCCAAATTCAGACAAGTACAGAATGTCAAATTTTTAGGTATTTGGATTGTTGAACTTTTTGGTATATGGATTCGCAACATATCTCTTACATATTGAATGGAAAAGCAGCAGGACACGAACATAAATAAATCAAAAATAATTGTAACTTAGAAATAAGTATTTGTTTTTTTTTTAAATCATTCTCTGTTCAATTTATATGAACAAAAATAATACATAATACATTTTTTAAATATCACTTTCGATGAATTTATTAATTAATACATTTGTATGTGTTTTTTTTTGTAAATTAAATAACAACATTAAATGTTAATATATTTCTCATTTAACCGTACCTAATAATTAATACTTTTCTACAAATATTTCTATAAATTATTTAAAGAAAAAAAAGTACTAAATTAATTATTTTATAGTTAAGTTGTAGGATTATTTGTTTATATTGTTTGTTTAATAAAATGTTTATATTTTGTGTTTCATAATTTATATATTTATGCTTATAGGACTCGAATTGAGACGTCAAATTTTAACATTTGTACTTCTTCTATTTTCTATATAAATAAATATTTTCACAACTATTGCAGGTAGGGAAAATACTGTAATACAGATAAAATTAAGCTATTCACAGATTGGTGTATTTATATTCTTAAAATATGTGTTTTTAGTTGATTCTTAATAAAAAAAAATCGTTTTAATTATTATTTATTTTAATAATTATTTACTATGTCTACTATAATAATTATTTGTTTCTCTCAAATCTTCGCCTAAACTTGAGGTCTTTTCGCTGCCATTAAATAAAAATTGCGCCTTTTATTTTTATTGAATTTCATGCGACACAGAAATTTGCCATAAATAATTCAAGACCGCCTATAAATATATATTTTTTTAATTTCGTGACCACTATGTTCTTTAAAAGAGTCATATTTTGATATAAACAATATTTTTAAAAAATGAAGCAGTGGCATGCTATGGGGGTTAGTGACACTTTTTCTCCCCCTATTTTTTACGTCACTGGTATATATATATTTTTTTAAATTCGATGTTCATTTTTGCTTAAAAAAGTAATAACTCATTATGGGTCTAAAGTGAACAGCCATAATATAAAGAACATAGCGGTCACTAAATTTGAAAAGAATACGTTTTTGAATTATGGCAAATTTTCGATTTAGACAATATCCCTATATCACAATGCACAATTATCGAGAGCTTTCTGTGGTAGATCGAATTTAGAAACCCCCTATATAGCACCACATCGTAAACAATGATATCATAAGTTATTAAGTCTTATTTTAAACTACTAATTGTTTTAATTTATCGCTAAGACATAAAGTGCGTAATGAGTAAAATTATCAATAAAAAAATAAAGTCTTCTGCGCATACGACAATTGAACATTGCACATAGACTTGAAATATCCATAGAGGCCGAATAAACAAGTAAGAATATACTCATGCAAACTTAAATGCAGCCTGCATACACTTACTAACGTAGGTATTATATAATTATATTGAAATGTAGATGCACAGTAAAGTTGTTGTCGGTCACTATAGTGGCCATCCCAAAAATGCTATACGAAAATTGTAAGGCATGTCTGGTATTGATATTTCAGTCTGAACGTTAACGTTACCTACACCCACAACTTATTTTTAGTAAACACAAAGTTTTCATGAATTGCTGTGCTATTCAAAAATACTATTAAATCAAGTTTTTGGTAAGAAACAAGGCTTATTCTTATTTTTTCAAATATAATAATAATAATATGTCAATTCAGTAAGTGCAACTAGTTTTCTATATTAGAATTTTCTATCTATCCCTGCTTCCTTCAATAATGAAGCTTTGCTGAAAACCACAATCATGATCATATTACATACTTAAGTATACAACTTTAAATCCACTGTTCGTAAAAATTCTTCTTATTGACTTTGCGATAATAAAAAGCATCGAACATATTCTTTGTTAGGGAAAATAAGGCTTGCAACATATACCGGATGTGTTTTGAGGTCTTAGAACTTAGTAAATAGGTTTCCAATACGTGAAAACAATCATTCATTTTTTAACCAACAACGAATAAAGCATAGGGACCTTAAAAAAGAACCCTTCGTATAGAAAGAAACAAATATTTTTTATCATACACATTTGATTACAATTTTGTGCAAATATGAATATTTATTTTAAAGCAAACGCTTACCAAAATATAACAATCGACCCGAAATCTCGATAGTGTTAATGTATACCAGAAAATAATCGGACCTGCTGACGCCATCTCTGTATTAAACCAGAAGGGTTTTATTTTCGTATTAGAAAAAATTCAAAACAAAAATTGATGTGTAAAAATAATTTCCCTAGATATTCTACAAAAAAAATGTGTCTTCCTGTATGCAAAGACTTGTGTGTAACACAGATTCGTTGAATAGGCGAAGTTGAGGACAACTCTTTTAGAATAAAGAACAGACTTAAAAAGGATTGTCACAACCACTCTCGAAATTGTGGTTCTTAAAATGCCATCTTAAATGCTCTGTGATTTTCTGTTTCTTGTTTATATTTCTATAGAACTCTAATGCTTGATTGTATAATTGTGATTTGATACAGGGTGTAACTTAAGTTACTAATGAATATAGTTGAAACCATATTTCGTATTGACATCTAATAAAGATGCATGTTTTTCAATATAAATATCACAATTACCATACCAGTGGAGTGCGTACGAACACTGATTTCCATACTTTGAAAGCAAACAAAAATTGGTACTTACGTCAATTTGGAGTTATTCTCAAAACTAAATTTAAATAAAACTTTCTCTTGATTGAGCGCAAAATTAGTTTTATAAAAATGTAAAAATTTTAAAACTTTTCTATAGTGCATAAACCCACTTCTAACAGTTCCGTCTTCTGTCCAAGATTTCAATTCTAGGCAGAAGGAACTTTTTACCTTATGTGAGCAAAGAGATTACATCATTCAGTATTATACTTAGTTTTACATAAATAAAACAAACAACTATTGAAGTTTATCCGATAAATGAATCACTTAATTAATAACATGCATAAGCCGCATGCGTATTAACTAATAGGTAAACCCAAAAACCAGTCAGACCTACGCCATAGCTGCATTAAATGATGCATAAGATCAAAGACAAGTTGTTCTTACCTGGTGAAAATTGCAGCGATAAACCAAGCCATAAGACATATCAGCGAAGCTCGGGCTTTGGTACAAATATAACCAGCTTTCAGTGGCTTACAAATAGCATAATATCGTTCAAAACTTATGGCTAAAATTGTTAATACTGATGCATGAGCTACTGTTAGCTCGACAAAGGGTACAGCTTTACCTGAAACAGAAGTAACTACTTACATTGTGGACACGACATAAAACAAATCACAAAGTGGCCCAAGCTTTAAAAGAAACTAGAATTATAATTCGGACTATAATGCTGCTTTTTCTATATTAATTCTACGGTCGTCTTCGTCCTTACCAAATCCCACAGAATGAAAAAATCCAACGAACAAAAGGAAGTATAATAGAATGCTGATGACTATTATTTGGTTCATAATTTAACTTTATTTCTTTTATCCTATTGCGATGGCAGCTTTTAGACATAATATAGAGTATATTTTTAGGATTCTTTCACCACTAATAAATTAGCTTTAATAGCTACTATCTTCTTACAAGAATGAAGAACAGAAAGAAAATCCAAACAGGATAAAAAAATGCAATATATCAAAATGGCGTTAAGATATTTTTGTGATAACTAATCGATATTAAGAAAAGTTTTTTTATTATTCTTATTATCTACTACTTGAAAATACGGGGGTGGGACGAAAGTTTCCCTAATCTGATTTTTCGAATGATATATAGATACCTCTAGCAGTTTCTGAGTTTGTTCCATACTCAGGGTCACCATATAGGCAATAAATCGTTTGGGATATAGTGATGTAGGTAAAAATAAAGAAAATAATAGAATATCTATTGAATGAATAATTTAAACAATACTTGACCAAGATAAAGATAAAAACAATCACCTACGGGTATTCAAAGTATTAATATTTGGTAAAAATAACCATTTTCAACGCCAACTGAACACCTACAACAAAACGAATTTCATTAATATGGAAAGGTTTAAGGTACTAACGCTAAACTACTGCCTACATATAAATAGTTGCTAAAATATATATGGTATTTCGCAAACAACGTAACAAATATTGTTCGCCCAGATTTCATTTCGTTACTTAGATCATCTTACATAATATAACGATTGAATGCTGGTGCGAGTTATATTTCAAGGAAAAATATTGCAAAATAATTGAATCGTCCCAAAGAGACCCCGAGACACTTTGCACTGTCCTGCCACTGGGTGTTTGTTTCTTCTAAGTCGATAAAGTCAAAATTTCTTCAAAGAAATTTGCCTACATCTGGCGAAACAAAAGTATTTTTATTAAAACTAAGAAAAACAAATTTCTTTACATTTAAGTCAGATGCAAATAAATCCATTTAAGCGTACAAAAATAATTGAACCGTTACTGATTCCATTTTAGTATGCACTTATCTGGTTTGCGGTTAAATTGAAAAAAAAATCTAAATATAAATTTACAAGTTTATTTTTATTAAGATGCTCAAAACGCTGTTCTGCAATTGATTGGCGAGGTCATGATACTAAACCACGATATGTAGTATGCATCTTTAAAAATAGTTATGCAAAAAAAAAAGGTTTATTGAACTAACCACGTTTAATTGATAGACCAATAAAAATCCATATACAGGGTGTCCCTGGATGTGGGTTACTCAAAACACAAATAACTGACTTTATTTTTAAGTTCTGGATTGTAAAAGCATTATAAGATTTGCCATTCGATATTTGTATACAGGAACTAAAAACTTCTTCTGTCTAGGATAATGCTTACTTTCAAAGAAAACTGAAATATCATGTTACATAGAATTTACAAAACTAATTACAAAGTTTGAAGTTGCAGAAATATAAAATCAACGGAGAAAAGAAGAGAAAACATAAGTACAATGAAAATAATCTAGCAAACAAGTTAGCAATCAACTTTGAGGAACAAATTTCATACTCTAGGTCCCTCGTAGCAAAAATCCTAAAGCAGATTGTCTAAATCACTGGCAGATTGGTTTTGTGCAGAAAATAATAAATATTGTATTACTGAATTTCATTTCAAAAATAAAACGCAGTGTATTTTCGTATATGCTTTTAACATTTTTTCACAGTGTTAATAGCTTTTCCGAAAACATCGTTTGCAATAAATTCATCATTCATCACTGCAAAATTTCTTATAATTTGTTCTACAGCAGTAGGTATGCTCACAGGTTAAAAGCCATCACCATAAAAAAAATAATTTCAACTTGTTGCTGCTTCCACGCTGTGATTATCCTCTGAATTTTATTTGTTATTTTTTTTTTTAAATTATTGGTATCCCCGTTCTGTCAATTATTTCAGTACACAATATATTATCTCATCTATCATTTTAACCCATCATATTTTACGATAAAATCTTGACAAATATTAATTGTGTTTTGCAAAAAAGAAATAGCACATTGGGTCGAACACAGACATATTACATTTACAAATAGCCTACAAATTTAATCATAATATATTACTATATTTAAAAAACATTGGAAATTTCTAAAGAACAGCAAATATTCATTTAAACATACACGACTGAGTAGATAAAAATAACTCCTAATCAAATCCACTATATAATTCGTCGAGATCTACTTCAAACGGACTGGGCTTATACGACTTTACCTGGTCCAAATTTAAAGCTTATTTTTTTAAGTAGTGCCTATATACGTCTTCTGCTCCAGGTGATTTAAATTTTTTTAGATTTCCAGAAAATAAGGAGTTTTCTAAACGAATTCATCCAAGAAGGACGTTCCTAATATTTAGGTAAAAAAAATAATCTACAAGCCGAGTGCTTTAGTTATTCATCAGGGAAATTTATTACGCAACATCTTTTTAACATCATTAATGGTTTATATTATGGTTAGTTTAGTGTTTATAAAAGCTGCAATGGGACTAGAAGAGAATATCTTTGTTTTGTATATTTTTTGTTGTTCTTTTTTTGATTTTTTCTTTCTCACAGTTTATTTATTGAAACACAAGTAACCGTCTGACTTCTGACTGATCTTTACATTGGTATTGTAAAGTTAATTTAGTATAGAAAAATGAGATATGATTGTGTTAGATATGATGAACATTTATTTTGTCTGTACAAAAAAATAAACCAGACTTTCGAAATTGTTACTTTATTTTTACGCATATTCAACAATGTGTGTAAGACAATGTGCGTAAGAGTCAGGATTATCCAAAATCGAGAGTTCAAAGAACGTAATTTCCATGGTCCAATATCATACTTTATGATAACTTCGAATCAAAGAAACCATACTATAAATTAAAATAAAAGATGGCCTTAATCGACACAATTCCCATTATTGGAGTAATTCAATTTTCATGAAGTAAAAAAAAAAGTTAGTTGACCCATATAGTAACAGAAACCGTTCTATAGTTTAGGCATATGAATCACCCTGTATAATATGTACGCTACTGTTGAAAAATATCTTTATTATTACATTTATAACTGGAACTTAGATGCAACAACAACATTGAAAAAGTTATATACACCATAGTAAAGAAAAGACTATTTTATTCAGTTACCATTGTCCAGTCAACACGGCAACTTTATTTTAAATCCAACTACCTGCAAAAAAGTAAAGACTTTATAATACTGTTTTTATACTGATAGGGACATGGCTGAAGTTTCCTTTTATGGGAGTTCAATGTATCTTAAAACTTTCTTTGTAAGAAGTACATGTTATTGTTTCAATATACTCATAATAAACTTCTTAATAATGTTAGTCTCGTATTAGATTAAGAAAAAAATATCTGCGAGATACGAGGGCAACAGTTATTGTTTAGCAATATTTCTGATTTGTTCAATAAACATTTTGCATGAAGAATTAGTGTGTTTTGATTATTAGAGATACGCTCAAATTAGAAATAATGACCCTCGTAAACACTATACATTATCCAGTCGTGATAAATGCTCGTAGAAGCTGTGACCTTTCCCAACAGTAAGAACTATAAACAGCTTTATTCCAAAAGGATGTGGCTGTTAAGTTAGCCGAAACTACAAGCTCTATAAGATAGTCAGAAGTTCGTAACAGCGGAAAACGGCAAGTTTAATACAGGAAGCTTATGCTTGTGTAATGTACACTTTAACTTGAAGTTAATGTTGACAACGAAAAAGGTTCAAAGTAAAATTACGAAATTAAATTGGTGAATTATAATATAAATATCTTTGACTTGAAAGTGATGTCGGATGCACAAATCTGCATCAACTAGATACGAAACAAAATAAATAAACTTGTTACATCAAATGAACTGTTTAATATTTCCGAGGCGCCACAAATACTTGTATGTCATTAATCAAATAGTTTTGAATAGTTGGGTGTTAGGAAAAACGTTTGATTTTATAAAACAGATTTTCAGTATTATAGTAGTCAATATAAAATAGAATCTCTAAATTTTAGTCCACTTTTTCCACGTATATTTCAATCAAACTTCTATAATTTTTAGAAGAAAGTTGGATCTATATTAACTTAAGTTTATAGTTGGGTTCTGCACCTTTAGAGGAACGTAGACTGGTCAATTTGTTTGCCGGAAATCTTTGGTGAAAAAGTTGAATTGATGGCGAACAACGAATTTGTTGAAGCAGGTATCGCTTTCTTTTGAAGTTAATTTAGGAAATGTAATCAGATACACATTGAATAGTTGCACATCCGAATCATTATCAATATGCAGAAAGTGTATTGTACTAAATAGGTAAATTGATATTGTGTTTCAAAACGTGAGTAGGTATGCTTTTTTTGATTCGACTATATTATCCTCATCTTGCTGCTTTAGGTGTGCGTTCTCAATTATTATTCCAGGCGTATCAGGTGTACTAAAAGTACAATGCGATATTTTTCGAATTGCTCAGAAGGAAAAAATATCCAGTTAAATATTTGATACCATAGGCGTAGCCCAGAACACAAAAGTAAAAGCTCCACGCAAATGCCTAGGAATGGAAGTATGGATCTTCGTGAATTCATTCAACTTAGACAATTTATATTCCGAATATTCCGAGTTGATCAATAATCATTGTAGATTTTGAGATTTGACTAACTGACCCCATTATTCTAATGTTTTAGATTGCAAATTCAATATGTTGACTATATATTATGTTTTTCCAGTTTGCCTATTTAGAATATCTCTCATTTCATTAGCATTATTTAGATATAACAATAACAGTTTGGTTTTATTAGTGTAATTGTACTAAATCTGAACAATATAATATATTTGCTGCCTAATATTTACATATACAACGTGAGCCAGTGAACCGGGACGACTTTAAAATATCACGAAAGGAGATATTGTTTAAGGCTATCTTCTTATCACTCGTCTTGTTCATAAGACCACTGGGGAACTCCTGTCTTAGTAGGATTGATCTTGTGGCAAATTGTTATTTAACTTTTGTACTTCTCTGTATCAGACGGAACGAAGAAAAACAGACAGTAGAGGAATTTTAGCAATGTACACTCTACTTACCTCGGCTGTACGTTTGTAATCATAACATACTTCAGCCAGCTAAAATTAATTACATGTAAACACACTATCTTTTACCTTTAAAGTAAATACCATAAACTTCGTTAGATAACTTGACTTTCTTAATGTTTATGTTAAAATCTGTTTATAAATTGTAATTTGTTCCCAATTCATGTGTCTTCGATATCTAAACTATAAGGTAACCCATTACTGTTGTTCATTATAGTCTGAAAGCTTTGGATTTCTAACTGTAAATTTATTGGTTTTGATAAAATTCGACGGCTATAGTAAATTGTCATTTATGTAAGTAATAATTATGACGTCCAAAAGAAATCTAGATCTGTTTTTGTTTGTTAACTTTTTGAGGTTTCACAATTGTACGAGTCCCGAGATGATAGCTTAACTTAAATAGGTTTCACATGGTTATTTTTATAGGTATTATGCATTTTGTACACAGAGCGTTAAAAATTAGCTTATCATGTTGTTGTTTAACTAGAGTATGGCACACATAATTGATTTTCATAAACTACATGCAATTATGCATACTTCATAAATTAGATTGAGTATATTTGCATATTTATTTGCATAGATTATCAATAATATGTTTAACTATACCCATAGAGCTTTAACTTAATTTTCGACATACATATCGAATATCTACATTATTCGCTTAGTTATGTTACAGAGCGTGGTGCCGAAACTTGAGAAAATCCCTAGATTTTATATTTTTTTCTTATTTAGGATTAATTATTTCTGTAAGATTGTCTATGCGAGTATTCCTCAAAACAATATTCTATAGAAATAAAACACAAATTTGCAGCAATCCATTTTAAAATAATGTGAAACGTATAACAAGATTCCTGAAAATGCAAATTCAAATTTAACTGTACTTTATCGCAATGCATAAATGTACATAAAATTTGCGTCTAATTACAGACATGTTAATATTGTGATTATTATGAATTTAGAGCAAAAGTTGCATTCTACTACTTACTACTGCTTCTTGCATGATGAAATTAAAAAAGTAATTATCGTTAATTTCAATAATAATCCTGAATGCAATTTCAAATGAACTGGTGCAAGAATCCATTATTTGATTATAAAAATTTATTTTCGAAACACAAGGATGTTCTTGTGACCAACATCTTAGGAAATCCCTAAGTTGGACTAATTCAAACTCGCTAGCGATGATGATATTGTACGACCCTCGTACTCTCTCACTTCGAGAGCTTCTTGAACTAAAATATTTCGCTCTAACAATACTAAATTGTAGTTTATATTCTAGAAACGTACATTCTAAACATGTAGGTATCTGTTATATTCGGGTTTGAATCTGAATAATTTGTTGATAAAACTAAACAACACGAAATGCATTATTATGCATGTGTTTTGGAATATCTAAACGAATTTGATTTCCGTTAATAACTTCCTTTTTTAAAATTTATATGAGGGTCTTGAGTATACGAATCCACATAGTAATTTTAATTCTGTGTGAATATTTGTGATAGAAATAAATGTAGTGGAAGGGTACATAAATTTAAAAATGGATAGAATAATAAATTTTACTGAAATGTCGCCAGAAATATACCGCTGTTTTTGTTCTAAGATAATCTGGCCAAACAAATTAGTTTTGATTTACAAACGACGTTTATTAAGGTGGCACTTTGTTAAAATGTCCAGGAATTTGGTTTAGGAGCAAAATAATTTTGAATATAAATGAAAAATATTTAGCACCTCGACCATCGTCATTTCTGATCATTTTTTCTGCTTCAAATTTCACTAAAACCCACAAAAACTTTAATTTAAAAAACCGGTGCAATCATATCCAGTAGGTATTCTTGTTCACCAACTGCATGTAGCACACCTAATAGCGAAAAATTAAAAATTCACGTATCGTGCATGTAAAATCAGTAGTGCCCAGGCATAAATAAATTATGAGAACATAATATGTAGGCATAGTAAGTATGCGAAATGGACAACTCGTATGACGAGATAAAAAATAAATCATATTAACGACTATTAATTATGACATAACCAATGCATAAATCACTTTCCGAAGTTGTGCGTGGGTTTCTGATTCAGCCGCACAAATCTCTTAACTTTAAATATTTATTATATATACAGAGTGTCCCATAAAGAATGGGGTACAGCGTACCAGCAAATTCGTATCTCAGATTTTACATATCATTGTTTTTTGGTCAACCAAAATCTGTGTCCTATACCTGAACCTTGATTCGGTAAAAACATAAAACGTAACGCCGCCGGTATAATATAAATTACAATTATTACAGAAGCAGTATGTATTTTCCAAAATTTACCACTCAAGCAGACCTCCCCTCTTTTATACGTTTTATTCAACTGTATTTAATTAATGTAATCAAAATTAAGTAGATTTCGCAGTTGAATTAATTCTAAATTCAAATATATGTACATGTAACCTGCTCGGGAGAAGCAGGCTATTTTATTTAAATTGCTCCTGAAAAAAAAATATATTTCTGATGGACCAACGAAGGAAATACAAGAACAACGAAACAAAATATAGGGAAACCCAGAAAAAGATAAGAACAAAAATAAGAGTAGCAAAAGAACGTTTCTATGACGAAAAATGCAAGGAAATAGAAGAGCTACAACACAGATTTGACTTGTATAACCTACATAAGAAGATAAAAGAATTGGCAGGTCTCAGAAAAGGAAAGATTACTACAATCCTCTTAGATAAAAATGGGAAAACACTATCAAACACAGAAGACAAACTGAAGAGATGGCAGGAATATATAAAAGACCTTTTCGACGATGTGAGAAATATCACATCCGTAGGTAGGGTAGGACTGGAAGACACAGGTCCCGAAATCACGAAGGACGAAGTCACCCACACACGAAACAACATGAGCAACGGTAAATCTCCTGGCCCCGACGGAATTCCTATCGACATTCTTAAGATCATAAGTGATCAAGATATGGATGTCGTGGTGAGACTCTTGAACAGCGTCTATGAGTCTGGAAAACTACCAAAGGAATGGCTCTCATCAGTCTTCATATGTTTACCGAAAAAATTGGGTGCAAAAGAGTGCAGTGACCACCGTACCATAAGCCTCATGTCCCACACTTTGAAACTACTGTTAAAAATTATACTCAACCGCATCCACCAGAAACTCGATCTGGATATAAGTGACAGTCAGTTTGGCTTTCGCAAAGGATTAGGTACAAGCGAAGCACTATTCGCATTCAACGTAATAGTGCAACGATGCCTAGATGTTAATCAGGACGTATATGCCTGCTTCATCGACTATAATAAGGCGTTTGTGTTCTGTCACCTATTTTGTTTAATGCCTACTCTGAAGAGATTCTAAAAAGGGCAATGGAAAATGACAGTGCAGGAATAAAAGTAAATGGAGTGCCTATAGTTGTTCTAAGATACGCTGATGATACCGTAATTTTAACGGAAAACCTGGAAGATCTACAAAGAATCATGGACAAACTTGTTCGATATAGCGAAGAATACAGCCTTACACTCAACGTAAACAAAACAAAGTTCATGAAAATAACAAAGAAAGCCCAGACTAACAACGAACAGATAATCGTCAAAGGTGAACCCATAGAACAGGTAGAGAAGTATACTTATCTTGGAACAACAGTTACTTGTAATAACGACTACACGAAAGAAATAAAAGCACGCATAGAAATAGCAAGGTCCAATTTCAATAGCATGAAAAGAGTTTTGGACAATAGAGGTCTAAGCCTAAAACTGAGACTGAGACTAGTTAGATGTTATGTTTTTGCCACTCTGCTTTATGGCGTCGAGGCATGGACTCTGAACGCAGAAATAACCAAAAGACTAGAAGCTTTTGAAATGTGGGTGTACAGAAGAGTACTGAAGGTGTCATGGGTCGATCGGATAACTAACTTAGAAATACTTGAGCGACTAAACATAGAAAGAGAGTTGTTAATAACAATTAAAAGCAGAAAACTCCAGTATCTCGGCCATGTGACTCGTGGACCAAGATACGCCTTACTTCAATTGATAATGCAGGGAAGGACCCAAGGTACAAGAAGCGTGGGTAGAAGAAGGATATCCTGGTTGAGAAACTTGAGAGAGTGGTTTGGATGTTCCTCGATCGAGCTTTTTAGAGCAGCTGCATCCAAAATAAGAATTGCCATGATGATCGCCAATCTTCGTCGCGGAGATGGCACCTAGAGAGAGAGAGAGAGGAAAAAGACCGAAAAAATAGTGTTTTACTGTTTTGGAATTTTTGGTGATTCCGTTTAAAGTTTTTTTTGGCAAATACAGGGTGGACTATTAATTTTTTCGTTGCATTCGTAATACGAGTACGAAATAAATAAATGTGTAATCGCATAACAAAACTACTAACAACTAACTATTAGACATCTCTATAGGTATTTATTATTAAATTCACTTTCGTATGCTGTGGACGTGATACAGAGATGAAACACATGTTCAATGTCGTGTTGTGTGTTGTGATTGCTTCTGGTAAAATGCCAAACTGTTCGTCATTTTGATGTTATTATGTCTATATACACTTTAGATATATATTATGCTAAAGATGCGATGAAAACACGATTGAAATTGTACTTTTTTAGATAGGTGGTAGACAATCTGCACCAAAATTACAGACTTTAAAAGCTTAAAAATATTTATCAGAGGCTTGGTAGACTCCTATTTGGAAATTACAATATTTTTCATTGCATCTATTTGTAAGTTGTTAATTTATATTTATTATATATATATATATACTAATTATTACATGGGATATTAATAAAGATACATACACATTTCCTTGCCAAGCACCCAAGTTTCCGGTCGGGAATTAACCTCAACCAAAACAGTGGGGGTACAGACTAACAGCACCATCAAATCGGCAACGCTGAGATTCACCAGAAAGATGTTGGTGCTGTTTCGCATATCCTTCGTCTTGAATATCACGATGGGTACCATAACATTACCCACCACCCCAAGACACATGATGATGATGCAGAATACCATTGAAGTGGTGCGGATATAACTCGGAAAAACCTGTTTTAATGAAGTTTTAATCATTTTAAAACGAAATCAATTCACTCTTTTTAGGGTTGCTCAATAAATGCTCTAATAAACTTACTGGTGTAGTAAATTCCGTTCCATTAGTGACATTATTCAATGTAGAATTGATTTCTGCCGATGTAGGATTGTATAGATAATTTGATGTGGTTGCGTTTAGTTCTATCGTTAGTGTTGCATTAAAAGTTGCTGTTGCTGATGTGACAAGTGTTGAAATCATATCATAATCTTATTTGATGGTATCATGCGAAAAGTTGTCAAATAAGGCTTCCGTTTCGTCATGAATACCTGGAACATGATAAAGTTACAAATTACAAACAAACACTGTGAAAATTATCCTCAAAAAAGGGAAGAAAATCAAGGGTTCATTGATTTTAACCACGATATTTCTTGTGTAGCTCTCGTAACATCGACTTGTACATGTATTTGTAACAACAAACAACAAGTCGTATTTAAGATTTTTCTTCAACGATAATAAAATGATTCAATCTGTCCATTAAAAGACTGTGGTATGCCGTTGCATTCTCTATCTAAAGACAACTATTATTTTCTTGATGTATTTTTTCTCTTGAATCCACACAAACCGAGCAATTTACTTCATTGTTTTTTTAAAATATATAAACGAGAAGAAAGAAGAAGTTAAGTAGTAATTTCTAAATGTCAATTTCACTTCTTCGTTTGATGGTTTCTTATAGTTGTTTTTATGTGATCCTTGTAGTGCTTATTGATAGGTTTACTAACTATTAGCTTGTTAACATTATTTTTTAATACTGCCCTCGATATGCATGTCGATGATATTCGTCGTGGGCTACAAGTATTCATATTTTGCATTAATTAAAGTAATTAATTTAAAATAGTATGTTTCTAAGAACTTCAATGCTACTCTTCTGTGTCACAATAAAATTTTCCAATTTGCAGAAACATTTCCCCTAAATCCAGGGAGAGAACGAGAGAGGAACATCGAAGTAATCGTAATTTTAATGAGATATTCAGTAACAGGTGGCTGGAAAATGGTTTTATTACTTTAAGTGATGCTAAATTCCGTGCCATACAAATTCCTTAGCGGCTTCAGTTTGTTATTCATTTTTTCCTGTTTGCAAATCTGTCTGTATTTCACGTTACGGTCTAAGATTAAATACTTTCGTTGTGTTGTCTTGTATTTATTATTATACCAGAAAATTCTCTTCCAAATGAGGTATTGTGTTCCATGCCAGATGAATGATAAATGGAAGTTGTGGTGAAATTAAAGGATATTATGTATTAATACAGCATGAAAAGTATGTTTCGTTTTACCAGGGTGGTCTGGTGAAATTCCCGCCTAACCATTCATCAACAAAATCGGCTCTAAAAGTAATGTAAACAGCGAAGCAAAATGGCACGCGTTAGGGTTTGTACTGCTTCTGGATTAGGTTATATATTCGCCAGATTTAGTCCCTAGTAAATTGTTTTTTTTTTCCCAAGCTGAAAGTTGCGCTTGGAAATCAGAGATTTGTGTCAAACGTCTAATTAAAAATGTCAAAATGATATCAGAAGTTGATGTTATATTATAGACAGCGTTGTTGTACGTCAAAATTTATCTAAGATGCCTCGTATAACAATATCTTAATGTTTCCAATGAACTTTAAACTATACAAGAATGTCATTATTCACTATCATATGCAGGTATTTAGAAAAATCTATCCCATTATATACATTTTATTGTTTAATAACAAGAATATTTCATAATCTATTGAATAGAGATGTTTAATTTTTTTCAAATTATATCAAATTGTCCACATATTCTAAAATGCCAATCGGTTACCATTTTTGTGCCTAGAAAAAATATTTTAATTTTACGTAAGAATAGGTATGTTAATTATCTAT
The DNA here is from genome assembly GCA_911728435.2 of Apoderus coryli. Lineage (NCBI taxonomy): Eukaryota > Metazoa > Arthropoda > Insecta > Coleoptera > Attelabidae > Apoderus > Apoderus coryli. The sequence continues at coordinate 2,247,315 of OU452211.1, read as the reverse complement.
AAAATAAGATCTTCGCTGATAGATTTGATTGTCCTGAACAACTTTTGCAACTATTTCTTGGTCTTCCTGATGTCGGAATATCAAACTTTGCCCATCCTATTAAGTAATTTTATTCGCGAACAGTCTGTATGTACATTGAGGATACTAATCGGATTAAAACTTTTTCCGCAATCTTCAATACCTACATGGAATGCCCTGTAATGTAATTAAAAATATCTAAAAGTTACAAAGAAAAAATAAATGATACCTTAGAGATAGACCACAACAAAGTTTACTTAAAATCTAATAATCTCACCAAGTAAGTTTGTTGTCGTATACTCATATGGAAGTTTCTTGACTGCTTCCATTGTCCCGTCGCATACGCGTGATAATACTGAGGATGTCTCCAGGGATGAGACGTCCACAATATTATGTTTTCATAATATACTATAGTATAGTGAGAGTTGCAAAGATGCGGATGGGGTGTTTCTCTTAAAAATTGAATTATGGTCTATTTAGAACGAGAGCAATTTGTAAGAATGTAATGAAAGTATTGATATACAGTGTATCGCAATTAACTCCGCTCCACCATGGTTCTTTTCCAAACTAATGACAGTGTGTTAGAAAGAATGCCTGAAGAAGAAGAAAAACCCAGTCTGAAAACGTTGCATAAATATATAGGAAAGTTACGTATTAATAAAAATTGATAGTCCTATCCTGATAATACCAGTATAAACTTTTGAAACTTATCTTAGTATTTTATCCAATTAAAACAAAAAGGACTTTTTAAATTTCCTCTCAAAATTACAATTCTCAACTTGATTTCCTGAGTTGAAAAGCGAAAAAAGCACAATCCAGCAGCAAAAACAAATAACATCTATTCCATCATCTCCGCGTTGAAGGAAATATTAAGCGAACAAAAGTGTGTGGCATGACGACTTGGGAACATTAATAAGCTTTATAGCGTCAGATGTTTATTTTTATGTTCATTTAATTTGTCAGTAAAGCTTAAAACAAATTTTAAATTAACTTGAGTTTGAAAAGAGGAAATTTGTTACTTTTTTTTTTTGTAATTTCTACTGTTGACATTTTATTCTATTTAAATGGAATATTCGTCACGGGATTTTTTTGGTAATGTCAATAACCAGCGTTTCTCGAGCTTTAATATTAAATGTAAACCATAAAATTGTTACTGTCCAAGACAATCTAGAAGTCACAGTTCACTGGAAGATTCACTTTCGCCACAATGGTGCATAGCTTTGATAATATCTAAGATTCAATTAACGGAACTGCTGTTTTCGAGAAAATTGAAACGAAGTGATGGGTATTTCAATGAGAAATATATTTCTAGAACCTCTAACATTGTTTACCATCAAATATTTCAATTCCTGACAGCGGCAAGCGTATTCTTTTAATAAATTTAGTTATCGTTTCAGTAATAAAAATAAAAATCTCTAACCGATGTACAAGTTCTGGTCCTACATGTGCAAAGAGGTCACTCTTCTAGATTTGAGCCCAATCGGTTTAGCGGTTTTTGAAATAATACGTGATAAAAATGAATTTTGGGTCCCTTTTTGTGTGTCAAAAATTAAAATTAGCGCTAAATATTTTGGCACAACTGGTGTCATTTTGAAAAAAAATGCAAATAATGATACTTACTTTTATTAATATTAAGTTTTGCATCATGTGCGTCCCAAAAATCCATAAAGACAAAAAACTAGGCGCACAAGAACTAATTGTATTTTTGCACTACTTGTGCTTTATTTATGTGTTTTCCAAAAAAAACCGCAAATATTACATTATTATTTGTTCAACGCGAGAACCGAAACAATAACAATAAACATTCAACTGATAAACGTATAAGACATACAATCATCACAATCTGCACAATTGCGTCCCTTGTCACCGCAACAATGACAATGTGATTTAAATAATTATTCACGAATAATAATAAATTAAATATAAAAAATTAACATTGCGATATTCATTTACATATAATTTATTTATAACAATAAGTAGGAAGTTTCGAAGTTTTATTGGAACTTCTCACGTAAGGTTTTCTTAAGTTAAGTAAGTTGGCTGTGAAACTGTTCCGATCGAGGCAAGCGATGAAAACAAACTACCTACCAACCATAATATCGCGTGTGCCAAGACAGCTCGCGCCACCGATTTCATTCATACAATTTTCTTTTACTACAAAAGATTCCCAGAGCATTGTGCCGACACATTGTTGTTTTTAGTTATTAAAGTTTGGTTTGTTCTGTATGCACTTTTTTTTTTTTCAAGAAAATGCCAATATGACAAATTTTTGACTGCTTGCAAGAAGCCGTGGTCTGCGTCATAATTCGACGCGTATCCAGAAACGTTGCTTTTGCAATTAGAATGTTTTTTTTCCAAAAAGTGGAGAAAACTAATAATAAAAATACTATTTTAACGAATTAATAAACCTTACAATTTTTCAAAATGTCGATCATTTTAATAAATTTATTTTTAAAATAAAAACTGCTATGTTGTTTATTTTAAATGCGACACCTCATATATTAGTACATTCTACGTAAGATTTTAGGCAGATATCATATCAAAAATAATAAATGAAAATAATTTAGTGGCAAAGCGTACTAAACTGTTGGTTTTACCTACACAAGGAATTTTGTTTAATTTAGCAGGGCCCCAGTCTAATTCAATAGAACCAGACCGAGGCATGGGTCGACAGATACTGACGAATTCGTTTCGCTCTTGTTATGAGCCCGTCAGAGTACCATAGTCGTTGCCCATCTACAAATATCCGCCTGCATTTAAGCACAATAGGATACACAACAGTAGACACATGTAAACACGTATCATCTACATGTACATAGTAATGCATATCCTATACCATGCAGAGGCCGAACAAACTCAATGTTAATTTATCAAAAATAATATTGACAGGCTTTTAAATAATATAACTATGAATTTTAACTATAATTGCAATTTAACTTTTTATTTTTCGCAATAAAAATTGAAAAAACAATTGCCTGATGGATTGGAGTGAAAAAACGCTCCTGCATGTGTATAATAATAATATACAACATCAGCAGGGTGTATTACCCATACAGCAGGATTCTAACCAGCAGGACAAATCTCGTTTTCACAGCGGGACAATACACTTTGAAAGCGACCTTCAAACCCTAACGTTGTATGCCTAAAGATTTAATATTGTGCCTGCAAATAATGGCAATATGTTTTATCGTTAAGCTGGATTTACACATTGGCTGGAAACGCATTCTCTTATGTCGACATAGTAAAACAAAACACTTCTACAATTTATTTTGGTCATCTTCAGATGTTGTAGTAAGTTTTCATTGTTCATGTTTTCGACTATAAGAGTCATTAATTATTTCTTTTGTCACCTAGTTCCATTTAACCATCATTGTGTAATCTGTTTTGTGTGAGCTAGACCAAGAGGCCATCAGTGGGAGCTCTGAGCTATTTAAGTACCTATACAAAATGTCCAACCACAACATATTCTAGCTTCTTTCGTTATTCGAGCTCAACATGAATAATAGAGATAAAATCGCTAGTAAGAAAAATAAAAGCACACACATTCCTTGGAATCTTAGTTGCATAAAATTAAAATGATTTAGGTATTACTTAATCTCCATAAACAATCACATTATTATGATACGCATGGGCTTGTTCTCTTGTCCAAAATTTTAGTTTATGTCCCCGTTTTAAAACGTATAACTCTCTCGGAGATCCACAACAAAACTTCAAAGTAGGATATGTCAGCGTTGATGAAAGAAAACAAAACAAAAAAAAAATACATAATAACTGTGGAATATGCTGTAGGTATACTATATTATTTATAAATCTTCATATTGTTGCGTGATGTTTGAGATTTTTCAGTAAATAGTTTGAGATTATGGAAGATTTAACTTTCGGTAAGTTAAATGCACAGGAGCGGCCTGAACAGATGCGAAACACATTGGTTCGTCAATTGTGTGGTTTCGAAAGTAAACAAATAAAACACATTTCTAATTATGATTTGGACCAATTTTTTGTTCAGCATATTATTTGGATCATACCATTATTTTTTGAATACGACATTGGCGGGCCATAAGGTTGGCGGAAGCAGGTATCTATTAGAATTAAAACACAATAAGACGATTTTTTCTAGGATTCACCAGCCTCTGGTAATAAATAATTAAGAGGAAACAGGCTTAAAATACAACAAAAGATACTCAAGGAAAGAGCAATGTTCCTACTGTATAATTCGGTTTCTTTCGTTCTCTAATGTCGCATAGAAAAGAGAATCCAACGGAAATAAATATGCTGAACGGACAGACCACAATGTGCCCTTTTTCCCAATTCATCGCCCAGGAATTGTAGCTGCAACGCCCGTTAAAATGATATTATCTCTACACACCATTTAAAATTATTCTAATTCGTCCCTGGTTGTTAATAAATAACGAGCTTAACTAAAAACATTTATTTAAAATAAGTAGCAATTAATGTGGGAAGCATTTTTTATTTAAATTACCACGTTCCTCAAATCTTAATTTTGAAAATGTCTTTAATGTTTCCAAAAAAGTGTCAGGATAATTTCTTTATTACAATTTATCACGTACCAAAAATACCTGACAATGTTTAGATTGAGCTTTTAAATATTCCTTGTATAATTATTGTGAAGATGAAACTGTCAAATAAATACGGTAAGAATTCGTAGTCTCAATAAAGTAGAACAAAATGTATTTTCATTTATTTCCTAGATCGTTAATAATAGTTGATCAAATGCACCCCAAATATTTGTTGAAATGTGAGGCTCAGTAAATGCAATCTTCTTCACTATAAAGACAAATGGAGCGGGATGTGAATTGTATTAGATTCCAGCTGGTAGGCATCCCTTTTTGTATAGGGATACTTACAGTTGCGTATCATTTAAGTTTTATTTAAGGTGCTGTGATATCAAAAACAACCAAAATTGATGAGGAAACTTTTAGAGTTGCTGTTTTGGGCAACGTCAGTACCATGATCAGGCATTTACACCCCTCGAGGGGAGTTTGTACTTTGAAAACGTACATTACATATTGCTTGGGCCAACCTGTATCAATTTTTCTGGTTAATTAATGAATGATCTTGTGAGATTTCACCATTCCGAGCTCCTGCTACTGTTTTGACGGTATCATAGATATCATAATTTTCTTTGTAAAACATTGTACTTATTGAAAAGGCTCAAAGTGTGCGTCATCTTTCATACAACGTTATGCGATATTTTTTTTCTCGCACATATCCATCTGGTATACTTAAACCTTTTTCTTTTGTCGATTATTTTCCGGATATTTTCCCTTTTCCTTCCAACATATCCCGTTATCAAACCAAGTATTATCTTACAACAAGGGTTGCCTATTTATGTATACCAACAAGCGTATACAGGACGATTTTTCTTTTATAAGTATTTCCTATATGGAACTCACTGACCTGAAAGTTTATTTGAGGCTCCGGCTGCAAAACAGATAGCACCGGGGGTCCGCAGGCAGCTGTATCCTTTTCTGAAGTTTTTGTTGGGGAGAGATGGAGATGTTTTACAATTTTTGAGTTCTCCAGCAGACTTTAATGACAATACATTAAAATCGAGATATCCTACAAAACCGTTGAATTTGGAACACCCTGTAGGTATATATACTCAGAGGTGCTCTGCTTTCCCATATAAAAAGAAATAATAAATATATTTTGAACTATTTCGTCCTTCTCATGATGGGAAAATGAATTTTTTGCTCGCAATATTTTCCGAAAAAATATAATACGAAACAAAAAATATTGAAATGTGCGCAATGCTCAGTTATAACCTCGTATAATGTGACATAGAAAGTTCGTCAAATAGAAGAAGAAGAAAAAAATACACAAATTTCCTGTATTATTCAATTTCAAAGTAGATTTGACCAAACTAAGACTGGAATAATTGATTGAAAGAATGCAGTTGTAAACTTTTAATCATTGTGTGTTGTTTCAAAACATAACACACATTTTGCCGGCGTAAAAATGGTTTAAATGTTGTCTATAATAGTGTTTATATATACAGGGTGCTTCATTGGCCCAAAACATATACGACAGTAATGCTCAAACCTAAAAGCAGGAAACATTATTTGCTGTACGCGCCGGTACTGATATAAATTAAATATAAACAATCAATATTTTGGCACCTTCACCAGAATATTAAAACTCAAACGATAGTAATCACATTTTTAATAATTTCTTTATGTTTTTAATATGTAAATATAGATTGAATAGGAATTTGAACATAAAATATATCTTAATCAATATACCTGTCAACATATTTATTGAAAGCAGTTTTGCATATCTGCCAGTAGCGTTTCCGAACAAAATCTGCTAGAAGATTCGGTTATTTTTTTATAATAAACCCATCCTGTTCAATCAACACCCTTTGTTTCAGAATTTTCGGTTATTTTTAAGCACTTATGCCATTATGGCCGAAAAGCAAAAAAACTTCATTTCGTGTGAGCTTCTCTCGGCGTGATTTGGTTTGTAAGTTTATGTTTTAAATATTTTTATACAGCAATACGTGCAACTCCAATCAAGTTCATTGTCTGTTTGTTCCTATGTGTCCTGTATTTATATTCTGTAGCCGTACTGTAGAATATTGCCTAATAAATTACCAGTATAACGTTTGGTGCTCTATTTAACGACAATTTCCTTCAAATTGAGAAAACTTTAATGTATCAAATCGACACATTCTTAATGACCAAACGAACTGATGGTATTATGTAACTTTGGAAATGGAACTTTTTCAGATCTCATGGGGTGTCATTAATGAGTTTTGAAAAGTAATATTTCACCCCTTTTTTTTTAATAAGTAGTTAATAGGATCGTGAAACTTTGAACCTTATTGGAACGGTATACCGGTTGTCCATATTGTTGATAGATGAAAAATAGCGCAACAAAAAGAAACTTGAACATCAACGGTTGAGTCTTAACAAAGTTAGTTCTTTTAAAATCAACTGTTTTCTGTTTCTGTTTGGTATTTCACTCTGTGTACCTACTTAAAACTGAGATTGCAATTTTATTGGACTGTTACGGGTTGAAAATGCCGCCCAAACTGTTTCGGACCTTATCGATTAAATTTGCAACTCGCCGATAATATTGAATCACTTAGACTTACCTTACCTTTAGAACAAAAGCAAAACACTCGCGGTAGCTGACCTTATTGTGTCGGTTTACTTGCGAGATAGACACCCCACTGTTTCTCATAATACATATACTGCTTATTTCCTGCTTGTTAACGCTGCAAGCTTGAGTTTAGCACTAAGCCCTTTGTGGGTATTGGCTTTGTTTACCTAAAAATTATAGGGATTCAGGGTTATGTTTTGAATATCAGTAACATCATTTTTAAACGCAAAATACCGGCAATATAAAATTAATGAAACGATTTTCCATCGGAATCTTACCCTTAATACATTTAACTGGTGAGGATTTGGCCAATTTCATCATTTAAACATCGCTTCATTGTTTACGTTTGTGTTATTATGAGGCCTATCAGTTTGAGTAGGTACCTTCTGTCGGTCTGTCATAACAAACGTCTTCCAAAATCAATTGTACCAACTTCTATTGGTTTTCCAAATATACCGGACTGTACTGTAAAATGCATGTTTTCCATAAGGATGGTAACACTTCATGCCCGGCCTGTCGTCGGTTTTCAAGAGCCATTTTGTTGCGGGATTTGGACAGGTAAAGAGCGTTATTTGTGAAGTGCTGCAAATATATAGTGGAGGCACTCTTATAGTAGTCTTGTGGGTGCTCCACTCAAATTTTGGATTTAATTTGTGGACAATAACGCCTCTTTACAACAAAAACAGTACCCGGTACTTCTCTGAAAGGCCACCCAACATCCAAGGTAGGTCATACTATAGTTTCATTTTGTATTTGTCGTGCTTGGTAATATTTGTAGCTTGCTTTTGCTTACGCCTTGAATTCCGCTTTTTAGGCCTGTTTGTTTATGCTTTATTGCATGTATAACTGTGGATTACACTAAACCATCAGTGGTGTAACGTCCCTTGGCGGAGGGCTTCTTAAGCCAACGTAGTTTTACGTGTGGTTGGTGCTGGCCATGTGGTATGGTGTTTGGCAATTCCAATAACGACCTAGAATTGCAGATTTAGGGATTACCAACAGGACCCTGGCGGTAGGATTTGGATTGAGCCCACGACTATCCGGGCTCCCAGGTCAATTTTAATAGTTACATATTTTAATTCTAAATATATACTATCCCGTATAATTGAACAGTATTTATAGTGTGGTGTGAACTGTTTATTGTGTCAAGGTGTTTCTGTGATAGGTGTATTCTTTATTGTTATTATATAAATTCAGGTTAATATTTACATGATTATACGTAATATCACTTGTAACCACCAGACACCAAGTTGTTAGCGGCGAGATAACGTTATCGGTTCGTATTTTGGGTGCTGGGTTTAACCTTTTTATTGAAATAGGGCTTTTCTTTACCTGTAACAGTTATATATACCTATTTATTATTTAAACTTATTGTGAGTTGCGGTATCAAATTACTCACCGTAATATCTTTATATCCTAGTTTAGAGAATTGGAGAGGACTGTTGGTCATCGTTTTTTTGTTAGTTTTCATGTATCTACAGATTTTTATTAAGATTTTATTATAGGTTAGGTTAATCACCTGTTAACCGCTTCTTCTTTTTGTGGTATAAAACCTATCTGCTCGACTGAGAGCCAAGGAGAGCCAGGACTCCTATAGTATATTGTTGCTAGTTTAGGGCCACATATTGGCTTGTTAGTTAGTAGTATTTTGAATTAAATATTTAGATTACTTCTTCTCTATATTTACATATTTATTTACACCTCTATCTACATATTTATTTACACATCTATTTACATTCTAATTTACAAATTTGTTTACAAACTTAATTATATATTATATTTACAATTGTTATTACGGAAACAGTGGAGTGTCAATTATCCTTCCCGTAAGATACCCTAGGCAATTTTCCCATTTTTATGATTAAATGATCTCGGCTTCTCGTTGGGCTCTAAAAATGGGTGGCGACTGTTAAATAGAAGTAGCTCCTCGACCTGCGACCTCTCTCGGCGAGCTAGCGGGGCAGCCCCTTTGAACCAGCAGTTGGCCTTGGGGAGACGTGATTGTGCAGTCCGCTGGTTAAGCCAGCATTCTTATTCCATAGTGGCCCCTTAGTCCGTGGCGACCAAAAAGGGTGGCCACAAATTTACTGAAGAAGAGAGTTTAGCCATCAAGAACCTTGTAGTTAGCAAGAAAGCGTAGAATTGTTTTAATTAAGTACAGGGTTATCGTACAACCTTATTTTTTTTTAGATTGCTATTATTTGGTGTTTTGTATCTATTTGTTATTATAGTAATATACATGGTGCGCCGGGAAAATTCAATCTTTACAGGAAGCGAAAACCTACAATAAAAACACTCATACAATTCATAAGAAATTAATTTTTGGAGACAGTGTATTTTAAAAACTAAAAACATCCCCCGTATAGGCAGCCTATGGTGTATAAATAGCTGAACGGAAGTTATCGCTGCTTTGACCTGAATGAATTTGGCATATAGTGCATTCTAGATCTATAAAATAAACACCACATACATATATTGAAGGGCTTAAGCTGAAATCCCTTTTTGGATGTCTTTTAGAAGAAATCACCCTTATAGGGGAAAAGTATATTACAAAAAAAAAGTAGCAGACCGCACATCCCATATAATAGGAAGTGAAAATTCATTTCATTTGATTCTATCCACAAATTGATAATAATATTAGGATTTCAGGCTGCTGTTACACCGTGTGGTCATATAATATACGACATATCCCATTTGATTTATTTCAAAATAACACCTATTGAAAGTTAGAACAGAGACCGTAAATCACAACGGTTAAAATTTAAAAAAATTGCAGGTTTTGTAAAGGCCTTTGACCGCATCAATTATGTAGTATTGATTACGAAACTCAATGATTTCGGGTGATATTTCTATAAGAGACAACCGTCATTGCACCCCAAAGATTTAATTTAGGTTCTTTTCCATTCCTAATTTTTATTGATGACTTTGGCAAGGCACTCATGTTTTGCTGATGGTAGTAATATATTTAATTCGATAATTTTAGACTAATTTGGCTGTGATTCAAAGTTGTCAAAATAGGCTACAATTAAATTCAGCCAAATGTAAAACTTGGAAGAAGAATACACAATTGATGATACTGTTCTGTCATGTTGCGAATGGATGAGACCATCCAAACATATAACTTTGTAGTAAGAATCTGTAATTCCTTTGAAAGGCTTGTGCAGTTTTATACTTACGTACGTTCCCAAATGGAATGAAACAGTTGTATATTAAATTAAATACTTTATTTCCTAATTAATTTTAGCTAATAACATTATTAATGTTTAATGAAATTTAAATGTAATTTTCTAATTTAAATAACATTAATTAATTGGATTAATATATAGGTTGAAAATGAATTAGTACCTATAAATCAGGATGTTGCGTTTTAAAAATTATCTACTAATTATGTATGTAAAATAAATAACATTAGATACAATTGGATTTATTAAGGCATTTTCAGAAGGAAAGGAGTCTATGTGGAAGATGAACCATGCAATGGTAGGCCTTATTAACGATGTACCTTTTTCCGCTTCTCGTCATAATATATAAGGAACATCATTTTCTGAAGTAATCGACAAGGTGAAGGCTATGCCAGGCTCTGGAAAATAAAAAAAAAACTAATATCATTGCTCAAATTTAAGACAAACCCCACAAGCCATTTCTGCAATATCTTCCTGAAGGAACAGCGGTCCAAGACCCCGTTTTCTTTTCGTTTTCCTTGTGAAAGAAATTGTCGCTGGCATAGAAGAGTTCATTTTTTTTGTCCCTATTCTAAAGGTCCTATATTATATGTATAACTTCTTATTAAACAAGGTTTTGATTGCCTAAATTATTTTAACTCGTCTGCATCAGACTCTTCTGAGAGCATATGTTGCGATATCATTGATAAAAAGAGAGACTAATATTATTTTGCTTAAGTTTTGAACGCGAGGCTGAGAAGATCAATAATAACATTTATTCTGTTCAAATGTCAATTATCGAATTTATCGTTCTGCCAATGATCTTAAGTTTAGTTGTGTTAGTAGGTATTATTCATGGCTAAAATGTGAAAGGATTTATTATTTATAATTGATTGATTTCCTATTCTTCTTTACTAATGGACTATAACAATTTTTGTGTATAGTTTATCTATATAATATGTTTGTTAGTTCTAATTAGTAACAAAATGTAAATGTTTCTGTAATTAAATCTAGGTAATTATAAAAATATAATAACTGAGTATAGAACAATTATGGACATTATAAATTATCTTATTGCAACAGAGGCGTTCTTAGGATTTTTTTGGGCGCGCTAATTGGAGCGATTTTTATTTTGCTGACCAACAACTCGGAAATGACGACTGGCGAACCGCGTGAAAGCTCAATAACTACATGAGAGTATGTATATAATTTGGAAAGGTATTTGAGATATTATCTTCGCATGATGTATTTGTGTATATATGTAGGTATTCGTATTTTCCACTGGTAAAATATTTCTCAAATAATTTTTCAAACCGATGCTATGTACCTAATCCGAAACGGAAATTTTCAGAAAAATTGCCTTGATACTACCTAGTTTGATGTGAAGGGCCCTGTACAAAAATATTTAAATGAGTGAAAATGTCCAGATTACAAAATTCCCCAGCTGATGCGTACAATAAAAATATAAACGTATCAATTTTACCAGAAAAACCAAAATACTTCAACTGACGCATAAGTTATATGAACTGATAAATTACTACTAACTAGTAGCAAGTATTATATGTGACTGTCTTTTGGGTTTCCCTACCTCTTCAGCAACCAAATCACTCGCCGCAACAGTGAATGTTTACTTTATTACCGTCGCACGTTTAGGTCCCCACAAAACAACATCACCATCTCATTCTTGCACATCAGCAAATCCATTATCAACTAATTGAACGAATAATATTTCTATTTCATTCCAACAACTATAAGTATTATACCAATTTTCCTTCATTTAAAGTGTATATAAATTTTGCCAGACATACAAGAATACCCTTTAGTATCATTCAATGCATGTGCTTTTGAAGTATCCATTCACTTTTTAGAGATTATCGTTAACGCGCATTAGTTGAAGAAATATTATTTCAAAACAAACGTTTAGTCAAGATCGGAAGTGTTTTTCAATTCGTGTTGTTCATATTCCTAAATAGAACGAGGTAAGTTATCATTAGAAACTCATCTTCTTCAAAAACTTAGATTTTAATAAGTATAAACCGCGCATGAATAGATGTGGATAATGCAATTTGGAACGCTTTAATTTAAAGAATACTTCATGGATTTTGAGGTGTTTGTCAACAATGGAAAACCTATTTTCCTCCATTGTATGGATTTTCTCGAAAAGTGCGTGATGTAAAGGGTAAAACAGCAAATGATAATCAATATCAAATATTTTTTGAGGAGAATTTTCAATAAAGATTTCAAATTTTCCCACTTAAGGTTTTATTAAGTTCAAGGTTAACAAAAAAAGTTTTGGAAAATTCCAAATTTCTGACGTTTTCTGCGATTATACAATTGTTAGAATTACAAACAGCACCTGTAGCTAATTGGGCAGTAGAAATTCTTAACTTGAATTGCAAAATATGAGTAATTATTTTGAAGGGCCCGAATGGCTTTCAAAAAATATTGATCTGTTTCCAAAATGCACCACCTGTCATGTTTTTCTTGGTAAAGAAAGTTTTGATAGATTTACTAGTGTCAAAATTCAAATTTATTGTTTAAGATTTAACAATAATTGTTTCAGACAGAACCATAAACATAAAAAAAAAATGATTATTTACGTTTAAAACGATCCAAACGTTCTCCCACAAAAAATAAAAAATTTCATTTGATAGAATATTCATTATAGAATAATTTAGATTAATGCCAATGTCTGGTGTACCACAGCACGTCGAGCAATGAAGATCAAGACACGTTTAGTGAAGCCTCAACTTTGTTAACTTAAAAGATTCATTTGCGAATGGAATTTATGTATTTAAGTTTGTGTAATTCGACACGAATTCATAATAACAAAGAACAACATTCACAAGAATCATAAAAAGTATATTTAAAGTTGCGCAATTTCTTCTTTTTAATTTCAGATGTATATACGAGTATAAATATGAAATGGAAAGCAAAATAGTATTGAGTAATTCTTATATATTATTAAAAGAAATAAAAACATTTAATATAATTAACTTCAGAATACGATTATCAATTTACCTGCTGAAAAACGCAATAACCAATGTAGCCCAATTTTTGTTGCATTTAAAACTCATCTCACAACGAGGGATCAATATTTTAGTTAAAAAACGCTGCTCATTTGCTGTATGCATACCCCATGCAGGGACATCTTGTATCTATCATTAGTAAAACAAATCAATAAATAATAATAATCTAAAAAACCCATTAAATCTATATTAGTGTTAATTAAGATATTCTTTTTGTTAGTCTTAATTACCAGTAAAACTAACGCAACAACAGAATTAAAATTGTTATAAATCATGAATATTTAAATACCCATAAATGTGGCATTTCAAACGTGTAAATGCATAAATTGAGATTAAAAATTTGTTGTTATTTCCATTTCCATGTTACGTCGTTGATTACGCTTTAATGTTCTCTTTTTGTACTAATGAACTTCAAAAGAGGCTCAAATATGGGGGCTTGTTCGATGGAGGAACTTTTTCGAAAAAGTTAATTGTCTAACTGCAACTAGTGTCACACCAAAAACCCCGCTTTCTAAACACTTTAGGTGTTCAGGAATTTCCATTTGTAGCCTGGTAATTCGTCGAAAGGAAATCCAGTGTAGTCTTAACAATGTCTAATAAAATACAAATAAATAAGGCTTAATAAACAACAATTATTTGCCGACTAGGTACTTACTATTTAATAATAATTATATTTTTTAATTAATATTAAGGATCATTGTATCAGAGAATAACCTAATTATACCATACAAAATTATAATTCTATTGTTAATTATAGATACAATCATTGTTGTTTAATTAATTTTTAATTAAAATTTATAACTAAAACCAAGGTAATGAGACTCTCGGTATTTGCCAATTTTCAGTTTCAGTTACTGCGATTGTTTATTTTTTAATTTGCAGAAAATGGGATCCATCCCACAACTGTCAATTATCAAAGGACCTACAAGAACTCTAAATCCAAATCTTCTACATAAGTTGTTTGAAAATGTAGCTCAAGGACCACAGGCGACTCAACCCTCATTAATAATCAACGGTTTGTATATCAGTTTATTTATAATTCAAAACATGTCTGTAAAATATCGAGACTAAAATCGGCACGACTAGAGTGATTTGTTGAAAGCACCAGTCTCATTATCTATCATAATATACAATGTGTCCAAGATAACGAGGGGATTTTGAACACAATTTAAATATCTTTTACCTCTTTATCTTGAACACACTCTATAGCTAGCACCTTATTTGAAAATCTCCTTTGTCACTTGATTTAATTAGATCACGACCAGATCAGACAGCATACTTACGAGGAAGTCGATAGGATCACCAACAAATTGGCCAGAACAATTCATAAAATCATTCAAACGAATGATGTACAACCAAATTCTGACGGTGATTTCATTGTGGCTATCAATATGTATCCCAGTGATAATTTAGTGATGGTCTTACTAGCAATTTGGAAAGCTGGAGCTGCATATCTGCCTTTGGATCATGCGTTTCCTGGACAACGCATTGAACATATTGTACGTGAGGCACGGCCCGTTTTAGTTGTATTTGACCAAGGTAAGTACATAAAATTAAAAATAACAATAACTATATTCATAAACTTGTTGCTACACCTGTTTTTATATAATAATAGTAAATTTAATTTATAAAATAGGAAAGACATTCCGCAGCATACCTACCGTACGCTACGGTAATTTCCATAAATGAAAAACTTCATTTAAATATAAATATTTAAACTAACGTTTAAATATTTAACATTATAACTATTAACGTGAAGCATTATTGCAATTTAAATAAATAAGTAATAAGTATACTATAAATTTCTTTAAGCCTAAGGTAATAATAATTAGCAAACATGAATTCATTAATTGTTTACTTGATTTAGTATAATCGAATACTTATAATAATTATTTATAAACGGTAAACGACACTATTTATTTATTATCTACTCCACCTACTTTTCTGTCAGTTTTCTGGAGGGTTTTATGTTCATTATGAATGACTAATCTATAATCTAGAGATCACCTAGTTAATGGAGTATGTAAATTTAAAAGAAATCTGATAGAAGCTTTTCTTTCAAATTTGTTTATTTGAATATTTAAAGACAACGGTGCGTGCGCTCTATGTTGAAACAATATTGTATGTTAATAAGAAAATAAATGTTTTAAACATCATAAATTGATTCAAAGTATTCAATTAATTAAGTGTGATTTATTACCTACTTACCTACCTCATTGTATTTTTTCCTATTTGCGTCTCTATCATGTTCAATTTCAATGTTATTCCATCGATTAAATTGAAATAAAAATATGTCATTTATATATTTCCCGTGTTG
Organism: Apoderus coryli; assembly: GCA_911728435.2. Lineage (NCBI taxonomy): Eukaryota > Metazoa > Arthropoda > Insecta > Coleoptera > Attelabidae > Apoderus > Apoderus coryli. Next base: position 2,231,665 of record OU452211.1, on the reverse strand, counting down.
AAAAGGTAATAACGCAGAAAATTTAAAATTTTAATACAGCGAACATAAGAAATCAATCAATAATAATAAATCTTGTGTGCAGTATAAGTTGGTTCCATTTTGCAGGTATTTCAACTACATACAGGGTGGTCCAACGAAAAGTTTGCACCTAGCTTTTCTCTTTTTTTTGTAGTCGAATGCGAAAATGCTCGGACACGTCGATTTTGCTTTTGAGGGGGACACATTTTAAACATATTTTCCGATCTGCGCCTTTAACCCCCTAGCGGGGGTGAGTAACAACCCTAAAATTTTAAATGGAAAGAGGGGTCTAATGACATATCATTTGAAAGGACACAAAATTGTCTTTCTAATGATACCCTATTTGTCGAATTTTACTAAAACAGTTAATACGAAAACGACTTTAAAGACATTAAGCCGATAATTTTGGTATTAATGAGAAATACAAATAAGTTTTAATTATTGCGAGTGAAAACACCTGCAATCGTTAGTACATTCCAATGTTTGTTAGTTTTAACATTGCTTTGTAAAAAAAGTAAACAAGCTGTTAAATTGATTTATTAAAACGTTACATTAACAAATGTTGAAAATGTGACCCATTTGATTCCATACAATAATACAGATTTTGTTCAAATCTATTTCTAACATTTTGTAGCATATCAGGTGTTATGTTTCTGCACTCTTCTGTAATGCGTTGGCGAAGATCTTCTATGGACTCGGGCTTCGTGGCAAAACATTTATTTTTTAAGTGCCCCCAAAGAAAAAAGTCTAAAGGCGATAAATCCGGTGACCTGGCAGGCCATTCAATTGGGCCCCTCCTTCCAATCCACCGTCCAGGGAACCGGTCATCTAAGAACTGTCTTACAGGAGCCACATAGTGCGGAGGTGCTCCATCTTGCTGGAAATAAAGCGATCACCAGTATGATTTTGGTCATCTTCTATTATTTGTGTTATTAAAGGATCAATTGTGTCTTCAAGCATGTTTAGGTACACTTCACCAGTTAAATTTCCAGGAATAAAAAGTGGTCCTATAATATGATTTCCTAATATGCCACACCAGACGTTTATTTTTTGAGGATACTGGGTATGAACCTCACGGAATAAATGTGGGTTACTGTCATCCCAGTAACGGCAATTGTGCCTATTTACAGCTCCATTCAAATAAAATGTGCATTCGTCGGAAAAACAAATGTTAAATAATAATTGCGGATCTTCAATTAAACGCTGGCTCATTGCTTCACAAAATTGCAGCCTTCTATCAGGATCATCCTCATTTAGTTCCTGTACTAATTTGATTTTGTACGGATGAAATTTGTACGCTTTTAAAATTCGTATTATGGACGAACGGGAGACACCTGAGGCTTCAGCTAGTTGACGGGTACTTTGACTATGATCCATTTCAACATGCCCTAAAACAGCGACTTCCACAGCTTCATTTCTGATCGGTTTCTGCGGCTGGTGTTTTACATTACAGACAGATCCGGTATCTACAAACTTTTTAACTAACTTGCCAACGTACACATCATTCACATTTTTATCGGGATGTCTCTCATTAAATAAGCGAGCCGTAAGTCTAGCACTACTATTATTTTGAAAATAAAGTTTAACAATTTCAACTCGTTCTAGAATGGAATAAATCATTTTGTACGGTAAAACGGTAAAAGTAAAATAACTTGAGAAGCAACCAAACTGAATCAATGAAAAGACTAAAATAAACGGTGTAAATTCTTTTCCTACACGTATCTGCAGTTTTTATTTCAACAAAAAACGCAAACGATTAGTGAGGAATTTAGTTCTGATAAATAAGATAGTGTTTTTGAAATCCCGTTTTTCTTCAAAGTAAATAATTTAGAAATGATTGTAGTTGTTTTCAGTCGTAATAATTAAAACTTATTTGTATTTCTCATTAATACCAAAATTATCGGCTTAATGTCTTTAAAGTCGTTTTCGTATTAACTGTTTTAGTAAAATTCGACAAATAGGGTATCATTAGAAAGACAATTTTGTGTCCTTTCAAATGATATGTCATTAGACCCCTCTTTCCATTTAAAATTTTAGGGTTGTTACTCACCCCCGCTAGGGGGTTAAAGGCGCAGATCGAAAAATATGTTTAAAATGTGTCCCCCTCAAAAGCAAAATCGACGTGTCCGAGCATTTTCGCATTCGACTACAAAAAAAAGAGAAAAGCTAGGTGCAAACTTTTCGTTGGACCACCCTGTATAGGTAGGTAGCTACATAGAATGTTATGTCTAAGCTTTGTCCGTTTTCAATTTACAGATTCCGAAGCCTATTTGAACACAAATAAAATTTCCTTCAACGACTTGGTAAGCCAGAGCGTTCATCACACAGAAGAAACCTTGAGTCATTCCGAAATTGTACAAAACCATTCCAAAGACGACCTTGCAATAGTTCTGTACACGTCCGGAAGTACCGGTGTGCCTAAAGGTATCTAGACGTTCTCTCTTAAATACTACAAAAAATAACTAGTTTACTTGAGATTGAATTTAATATAAAAACCATTATTTATCACATATAAATCTTAGACGCACAATCTAATTGGAACGACCAGCAACCAGTTATTTATACTATAATAAAAAACAATCAAAAATATTTTTATTTAATAATAATTATTATAATCCTTACATACCTTTGATTCTAACTTTTTTTTTGTCGGTATTATATATCTGATCTGGTAGGTATGGGATTTTGCAGATTGAAATTAACGATTCCTCTTTTTCAACTTTTTTCACGTAAATCGGTATTTAAATTAAAAATTATCTTCAGAAATCACGGAAAATAATAACATGAAAAAATTGCAAAAAGTAAAATTATAATTAGACCTGGAACTTATCGTACCAACCCCCTGTGTAAAAATAGATGTTCCACTATTATAGGTGTTCGACTTCCGCACAAAGTAATTCTCAACAGACTTCAATGGCAATTCAAACGATTCCCCTACAGTAATACAGAGAAGGTATGCGTTTTTAAAACAGCTCTAACATTCGTCGATAGTATTACCGAGATATGGGGTCCATTGATAAATGGATTAACTTTGCTGGTAGTCCCTAAAGACGTCACTAAAGATCCTGAACGTCTCATATCATTGTTGGACGAATTTAAGGTGCCTATAATAGACTTTTTATTTCTTTTTAATATTCCAACAAGTGAATTTTTTTTGTCAGATTGAAAGATTAGTACTTGTACCATCATTGTTGCGAGCGATGTTGATGTATCTGGAAATCGAGGGAAATCAAAACAAAAACACATTATCAAACCTGAAAACATGGGTATGCTCTGGTGAAACTCTAACTGTATCACTTGCAGAAGAGTTTTTTAAATACTTTGAAAGTGGCAAACATCAATTGTGCAACTTTTACGGAAGTACTGAAATTATGGGTGATGTCACATATCATGTAATTGCAGGGAACCAGGAGTTACAGCATCAATATAAAGTACCAATAGGTAAGTGGCTAGCAGGTTACGTAAGTACCTAGAGCTTATTTATACTTGCTAAATCATATAATAAGTATGTAAATAATAGAACGACAAGCGATTATGCATCCATGACATTTCAAATTATAGTGGACTTGAACTAAAAAAATTAATAATTAATAGTAGCATATTTAAACAATTTGTATTCGTAACTACCTAATTTATTTACTACTTTTTCACCGCAAAACTATTCGTTCTATTAATAAATTATAATTATAAATAGGTACGTATATTTAATTGCAGTAGAAGTACTTACATTCTCAACTTTGTTGAATGTTCTTTTCTTTCTGAGGGGGGTAAGTCGCCCATCTCTGAGGAAAACTCTCAGAGATATCAATAAAAATACTGGGGTAAAAGACGACCCTAAACACTCCAAACTAGGGAGTTCTCAGCGAAGCTGAAAGAGACTAAAATCTAAAAACTAAAAACACAGAAACTAAACCTACACTAAACCTAAGAGAGACCCTGGTGCACTCCAACGGAATTTACAAGGGGGGAAGAGAAGGATTGGAGTCAAAAAGTGTAGGAGACAACAGCGCTAGCCCTGCGGAGAGCCTGCTCGCTAGGTGAAGCTGGTATTGCCTCAGCATCGCTCACAGATTTCCTACAAAGAAAGACACTATTGCCAGGATTTGGTTAGGAACACTTGACAAATCCAGCGAGACACCATAGGCGCCTCCGTGTAGCTGAAAAAAACCACAATCCACACGAGTTCTCGTAAGAACTAAAGGTTTGTGCCAAGTTGGTTTAGAGAGAAATCGTCGGCACCAGCGAACTACCGTAGGCAGCTCCGTGTGACTTGTAAAAATCCACTGTCACACGAGTTCTTTTCAGAACTAAAGGTCCGCGACGAGGGAGAAGATTGAAAGAGGGGGGAGCTGAGTGGATCGTCCCAGCTGTTGACCCTTAGCCGTGCTAGGAAGTGCCTGTTGTACTTGAACCACTTGTTGCGTGAGGTACTCGGTGTTCAAATCTGCAGAGCTCACGACTAATTGCCTAGCTTCGTTGCCCGCCCCTTACCAGCTTGGAGGTGGGTCCTAAAGATTTCCGTGTTACCGGGAACCTTGAGTTCGATTTTTGTGAGCTTAACGGCAAAGGGATATATCCGTAAGAAGAGGAAAATATTATATTAAAGAGAGGTATCCTTTTATCTCTTTTCGCTCACAAATCACAATCGTAAATCGCTCAAAGGGGCGAAAGATTTACTCGCATTGAAGTGAAACCAAGGTTGTTGAATGTTCTTTTCTTTCTGATAGTCTGTACAGTGGACGTAATGTAATGTGAAAAATTATATTTTTTGGCATTATTTTTGAAGGTCGAGTGATAGTCTTGAGAAACCCTTTGTTTTTTTAATTGGTTGAATCTTTTAGGATTTCATTCACTAGCATAATTTTGCAAAAAATGTACTTTTCGTAAACAAAATCGACATATATTCAAAAATTTATATTACAAAGGCCTGTTTCATTTTCATTGGACCATCCTGTACTTATATTTCCTACTGGAATCAATTTTTTTTCAAAACAGGTGAATGGAGAATTGAACGATAGATTTGACAAACAACTATCAAACCTACCTAAGTGATTTAATTATTTTTTTGTGTAACTTTAAATGGATAATTATAGAGTTTAAGGTTATTTTTAATACGCTAATTATACCGATAGCGCTTTTATAATAATTGTTTTTGAATTTTATATGCTTCGCGCAATAGGATAATTAATGCTATTGAGACTCAACATTTCTTATGTAAACTGCTTTATTAAATACTAAAATTAAATATACAAATTAAAAAAAACAGCATTCTACTGACAACGCTCTCCTTAAAAAAAAGCAGTCGATAATTGATAAATTTTACCCCTGCATGAATTGCTTATTTACCTAGAGATCTCATCTCATCATCGCTCAAAAACCCCACAATTTTGCAGGTTTACCTCTTGACAACACCATGATATATTTGTTGGATAAAGATTTTCGTCCAGTAAAAGCTGGAGATGTCGGAGAATTATTCGTTGCAGGACTCAACGTAGCAGCAGGTTACGTAAACGGTAAACTAACTTTGTTTAATCGTTACTTCAACTACTTACTTAGATAATTTTTCAGGAAGAGATCCCGATAAATTCATCGACAATCCTTTATCAATCGATCCAGCATTTTCAAAACTTTACAGAACTGGTGATTTTGCGCGTATTGAAAAAGGCACTTTAGTTTATGAAGGTCGTACAGATTCACAAGTGAAAATTAGAGGACATCGCGTGGATCTCGCTGAAGTTGAGAAAGCAGTTAACTCAATTCCTGAGGTTGATAAAGGTGTAGTTCTGTGCTACAATCCTGGTGAAATCAATCAGGCGTTATTAGCGTTCGTTACGACTAGAAGTCTATTGAGTGAACAACAGATCGAAGGTATTTTAAAGAGTAAACTCACATCGTACATGGTGCCGCAAGTGATTTTGATTGAATCTATTCCCTTGCTTGTTAATGGGAAAATTGATAGACAAGCGTTGTTGAAAAGTTACGAAAACACTAACAATAATGGTTTGTAAAACTCTTATTCTTAAAAATTAACTTGTTTTAAATGCAGTTTTTATTATTAATTAGATGATTCTACTCCGGAGGTGGATATTAACTATGAGAACGTACCGAATCATCAATTAGGTGCTGCCAAAGACTTGTTTGAGACTATCGCTATGGTTCTAGGACGGGCTGCAAGAGCTACAGTTTCGATTAATTCAAATTTTTATGAAATCGGTGGGAATTCATTGAATTCAATTTTTACAATTTCAAGACTAGCAGACAAAGGATACCATATAAGTAAGTAAATACATTTTTTTTCGCGGATCATTTTTTTTGATAATAAATTTATAATACATTACTTTGTTTAGATATTGGAGATTTCATTTCTGCAATGGATTTAGGGGAAGTTCTAGAACGAATGACTTCCGGTACTAAAATCAATATAGAACCACCAAATTTTATTGCTGAACTGTTAAAACCAGAAGACAAGCAATCAGTGCTAGAGTAAGTTTTTAATATTCTTAAAGTGTAGAACTCAGTAAGTAAACTATTTTTTTTAAAGGATGATTACAACGAGCTTTTATCAAAAAGCAGATTTAGAACAATGGATTATCTCAGAAATATCTGTATCAGACTACGAAGAATTAGTGCATAAGCTTTGGGAATCGCTTTTAGAGAAAAATCTCAGCTTTGTAGCGAGATCAATACAAACTGGTAAACCTATCGCTGTTGCATTGAATTTTGATGCTAGAGATGAACCGGAAGTTGAGATTAAATCGAAATTGACTGTGATTTTTGAGTTTTTGGAATATTTGGAAGGTCCAATCAGGTAACAACAGTTGACGATGACGAAAAAAACCCGAGATTTATTGTTTTGTATTTTCAGGGATAATAAATTGCCTCAAGGTAGAGGTAAAATCCTGCATTCCTTCATGATGGCAACGCATTCAACTCTAACAGCACAAGAAAATGTTGCTGTGATGCAATTTATGGAAAATGAAGTATTGAAACTAGCGAAAGATAGGCATTTTGCAGGAATATTCACCACTAACAGCAGTCCATTGACGCAGGTAAATTAGTCACTTTTTAAATTTGTGAGCAGTCGTTAAAAAAAAATTATTTTCAGCAACTGGGGACGGATGTCTTCAACTATCAAGTGATGTTGGATTACCAAGTGAATCAGTACGTGGCTAGTGATGGGACGAAGCCTTTTGGTCTAGCTCCTGATGATCAAAGAGCTGTTGTTCATTGGAAATCAATACTTTAAGAAATGTATTTGTAAAAATCGTTTGTAAATACTGTAAATATTATAAGAAAGAATTTATTTGAATATATCCATAATCAAAAGAATTTCTTGTAGAATATCCAGTGATACTTTAGGTCTTTAGGATTTGTTTAAGGTACGCATAATTATTTATTTGTAATAATTTATTAAAATAAAAATGTTAAACAATTGTTGATTTTTATCATTAGTTTAAATCCACCGAATTACCGGGCGTTGATAGCGAGGAAATAGAGACTTCCGATTGTCTGAATTGATTCAATTCCTTGCAAAATTGCATACAACAAAAACCACTACATAATTCTTTGATTATTCTCAATTTATTTATTACAACAATAATTAATACAAAAATAAATTTTACAGTCACATTCTTTATTAAGTAAATAATTTTCCCTATAATACAGAAAAAGTGTAATCTTCAAATTGCTGTTTCGCCAATGCCAGCATTCTCAAAAAGTAACTCTTACTTTGTTGACTGACATAATATGACAACACTGGCGATTCCTGTTGAATGGCAGCGGGACATGGGGAATTACCGCGCGATGAGAGAGGGGAAATACCGATCTCTGAATGTCCGGAAGGGGCTACTTCCGGTAGATTTAGTAGACCTGCAGTACTGCGGACATAGTCGGCTACACGGGCTCTATTCACAGGGTCCATTTCTACAGCAGAAAACAAATTATATGCGTAAGATAAAATAATTGAAAGCCTCACCAATTGCGAGTTCATCAACTTCGGTTTTTGCCTGCTGCACAATCGGTGGAAGTAACTTGAATGCTAGCACTGTCGGATCGGAACTGTTACACATCGTGAGTTCTGCTAACGCTAAAACTTTAACTATTTCATCGTTATCCACATCGATAACGAAAAGCGCTTCTGTAGTCAACACCAAAGCAACAGCTTCATATTCACAGCTCTGTGTTACACTAGTAGCTTCAGTGACATAAAGCATTTGAGCGTGCGATAACGTGTATTTCCACATATACTTCAATGAAGAGTTCGTCGATTGTGCTATAGGAAGTACGTGTGGTTTTGATCGAGAATTTGGTAAGGGGTTCCAACCGGCACCTTGCAGAAGACCTGGAAGAACTCTTCAGTTTACTTCACCTCAATATCTGATATACAATTATTGTACCTTGTCCGGTAAGTGCTACAAGTTCCGCAGCTCCACTTAAAGGCTTCGTAAATACTCCTACAATCCCCAGTCCAACTCCTGCAGCAAGCGATCTAGCTGAAGCCCGCTCTGACATAACCGACTGTAAAGGATGATGTGCTATCCCACCAACAGCACCTAGAAGACTTATTCCCAATCCTGTTAAACCCTGAAATACAAGAAAATACTAGTAAATCCTATCAAAATCTTTAGTATTGCATCAGCACCTGCATGAAACCTTGCGCAACACCTTGCGGCCGCTGTCTTCGCTGTTCCTCAGTCCGCTTCAAATGTTCCTCATCTAAAGTTAACCGATCCAAATTTCTAGCAACACTTGAAGCAAGTTTGGTTACTGACTGTAACGTTCCAGCTGTAATGTGCTTCATCAATGAAGCTGAACCATGAGTAATACCTTTAAGGAATGCCATCGGTCCTTGGACTAATCCTCGGTAAGGCAGGCTAACAAAATCTCTCAAACCTGTACCCATAGCCCTAGCAAGTCCTCCTGGACTACCCAACAATTCCAAGGAACTCACTACCCAACCAGCTCCAAAGATTGCACCGGAAAGATAGTGCATTGTAAGGGCATGACCAAGTCTACATTAATACATTGATTAGGAATCGTACAATTGCTCAATTATTCCTTACCTATAAGCCGTGGTATTCACACGCCTCCGCTCAAACTTGGCAAATTGTAAAGGCGATTGATCCAAAGCGATGTAAAACTTGATGGATGAATGTACGGATAACAGCAGCGATGTCGGTGATACATAAAAGTGTCTTAGCGTTAAAGGGCGGGCCAGAAGCGTTGATTGCCATGATATAACTTCAGGCACATCAACAGCACCTGGTATCGAAGGAAGATGTTTTGTAACGGCTTCTTCTATTTGATTAGAAGGAACAGTAAGGACATCTGGGGACAGTACTTTAAGATAATCCATTAGACGCGTGAAATATACATCTTCGATGTAGCACGAAATGGGATTTATCTTGACTTTTAATGTTTTAACACCTGCAAATTAATTATATTACTATCACTAGTAGGGAAATTGGTGCCTCTATGGAAACAAACCTGTGATACTCTTTTCAGCAGATACATCCCGCCACGTTTCCAATACCAAATGCACAATTAACAAAGCATTATCCTCACAACTTTCAACTAATGCTCCAATAGGAGCAGACAAAATATGTTGGCGTTTGTTAACTTTCTTATCTTGTCCAACAAGAACCACAGGAAAATCGTAAGACTCTTTGGCGAATAACTGATTATCTACTTGAATATCCGATACGGAGAGTTTAACTTTCAATTGCTGCCAAAGAGAAATTAATTAATTAAATAATAATTAGAATTACCACCGATAAACTTACATCCTGTTGATTCAACTGCATCACAACATCATCACAAGCGAAATTGATTAGTTCCCATTTTTCTTCGCCAAAATTCTCGAAATCCGACAACAGTGTTATGTCGAACGACTGCAGAAACACTTGAACCTCAATACTACTCCAACTGTCCTCCATTGGTAACGTACTGACAAGTAAAGATTTTGCTGCAGCTGGCATCATACTACTCAAAGATTGGTAGGATTCGAAACTCTGAGATTGTTCTGAGTCTTTAGATTCGGAGTCGTAAGTGAAGTTTGGACTCTGTAAATGACTGTTTATAGTTCAAGGGCGATTTAGCTCTTCACTTATAAGGGGAAAGCTTAGAGGAACAAAAAACGCAAAAAAAAACTTGTGTCTAATTACCCTGACGAATTTATCTAGGTTTCGATTGGCGACATAAACGTCAGGTGGATGGTTCATTTCATGCATCGATAATCTGACTCGAATGTCTCTTGCGCTTATTTCAACCTCACTAACTGATGATATCCTTAACACTGTCATACAAGCTGTGTTGGTGATAGTTAAAGTTACATCACCATAATTCGGTATCCTCACAAATATTTCGTTATTATTTGAAATACTAATTGCCATAGACCATTGAAGGTCTTTTGAAGAATCTAAAAATTTAATTTAACAACTACTGGCGTTAAATTTGTCCACTTCTTACCGTCTGAATCAACTGCAAACGATAATTTCTCCGGGACATTACTTTGTGGCAACTCAGGAAATTTCTCAGCTAAAGCAGGCATGGTATAGTACATACTACTGAATCCAGCTATTCGACAATTCCACTGAATATGCTCACATTCATCAGTTACTTTAGTGTCATCAAGCGATACTTGAGCACAATAAATCGTTGTTGAAGTTGTATTCTCCACCAAAACCTGTGGTCTAGGATTATTGTGAAGCGCTAGATATACCTGACCTTTAACTTCGTGCGCTGTCAACACTACTGGAAGCTGGGACATGGGAAATTAAAGTTTATTTACTAGCCAATACCGAAAAATACTTACAGGATTATCGTCTGTCGCGAGGGAAAAAGCTTTATTCACCAGATATTTGTCCACGCGAATAGGACATGACCATCCTAAATCCGGTTTAACTGAAAACCTCAAATATAACGCATACTCTGCATTATTATCGATGTTTTGATCAATCGAATACCACTGGACTATAGGAATTCCCGAATAGCTACAAGAAAAAATTACTCATCGTTATCACTGTCACAATCGTTAGAAGCGAATTATAGGAAGTGGAAAAGTGATAGAATGCAGATTACCTTTTGTGCATGTGAGGGGCAACAGTAAACGCGTAATCCGTTATATTTGCTGGTAGTTCAAACGTCTGCCCAGAAACATCTGGTACAGCTATGCATATCACTTGCATTTGCATTGGCATATGATTCGATAAAATATGCGTTGATGATATTTTTAACAATCGAATCTCATTTACTATCGAACTAGATACAGATAACACACAAATCTACAATGAAAAAAAAAAATAAAGTCTAATTTAAACAGCGCTTGCTTTACAAACAACAAAAACTTACATGTGTATCACTTTTAACAGTTGTCTTTACAACGCCATCCAGTGGAATTGTTCCGGTAATTTTTGGCATATAGAACGCCTGGCTCCAATCTGATTTCGCCAGTTGTAATGGGCCAGTATACAACCATGCTGTTCCAGAATGAACGCCAAGATGGAAATTTTCCTAACAAATAATTATCTAACTTTGTATTAGTGCAAACTAAGCAATATTTGAATTGCTTTAATTCAAGAAACGCTCCTACAATAATGGTTCATCATTCCACAATAAACACATTTGAAGCCTAGCTGTTATTTTGTTGTAACAAAAAAATTCTAACATCAACATACCTCTAATTTCGGTGGTGCAACTATCCCATAATGTTGTAATCGACATAACTCGACGCCATTCAACATAACTGAGACAGAAGTGCCTAGAGTATTCGCTATTAGACACCATGGGAGCAGCTCGACTAACAGAGCACAGGAATGTAAACAAGCATTTTGATATCTGACCTGGAAAAATATTAAAAGTTCTCGAATTGCTTATTGGAGAGTTTGACACTAATTAACATACTTGCACATGCGTCAATGGTTGATTCTCTACCATCCAATCAATTCCATCTAGTTCCTCGCAAAAGAACGGCCAATTCGGTTTATTGTACGTCGTTAAAACATCCAAAATTGCTTCGATATCGGCTTTAGTACATTTTTTAAAAAACTTGTGGTGATCTACTAAGCTATAGTTTAGTGGAACGTATGGACTTGCATTGATATTTATGTCAGTATTACTAAAAAAAAAAAGGTATTAGTAGGTATCGTACCCAAGTCCTCCTGGGAGCAACCTATCACTTTACAACCTAAGCCAATAAACAATTGCTTACTCCAAATGAAACGTCAGCTGATGCGAATGATCCAAAGTACCAGGACAATACAATTGCTGAATCTCTCCTCGACCGTTAACAATAGAATCGATATGAACGTTTAATGTCGGCGTCTCAATATGCACATTTGCAGGCACAGGTAGATTGGACTTAATCATAAACAACGGCCACAACATAGCTAAGATTCGCTGTCCTTTAAAAAGGTCTTGAATGACGATGCGACACCAAATACTGAGGAACTGTCCACGCTCTTGTAGCGGAACTAAATGGGAATTGAGTTGTTAAAATAAATATATTGTTTTAATGAAATAAGCCCTACCTTTAACTAGCCAAGGTTGGGAGCCACTAGCGTGTTCTCGTAACGGTATATCTCCAGTCCACGCCGATTCTAACCCGTAAAATCGTAATCTCAAAAAATACTGTTTACGATTATTTAAAAATATCGATGGTGTAGTGTTTTTAGCCGCAATTATGTAGGTCTGAGCATTCTTAAACTCAAACTCCTTATTATCAGTAACTGCTTCCACTACCTTCATTTCAAAATGTTCTATTAACATGTTACAGATAACAAGCTGTCCAAATATCGTTATCTGCTTCTGCGTGGCCGACAACGATTTCACTTTAACAAACATGTTTTGATATCGTTCACCGCCCAGCGATATGGTTTGAATACCATCCTCGAATATCGTAAACGATTTCGACCACATCCAATTGTTCTCTTCCAAAGCTACTTTCAATTGTTGCTTCTTACGTTGCGATCGCCAACTGTACAAATTAAACTGTCTCGGTGCTAACAGTATGTCCTCATCAGTATTACTTTGTGCGAACCGTATGTTCATGTTAGTGTCGTTACAAATTATAAATCTAGTTGTCGGTACCAAAGCAGTATTATCACTATTTCTCAACCATAATTGACTACTCACAGCCAATGTGTGCGCTATGGTAGGACCAAATCGAACCTTAATCGGTTTGGAGACGAAATTACAGGTCAACTTGTCCGAGAAACAAACCTGTAGTTTCGAAGTGAATGGATCGATTATTGATTGATGAGTTAGAAACGCATAATCGATTACAGAACAACGTGAACTCATCGATAGTTCAGACGATATTATATCGAAATTGTTCCATGAGTTACAGTACGCGGATAAATTATCAAATGTAAGTGTTAAGAAGTTCTGGTTCTCCGGAAATAATAAATCAGAACTATAATTTTTAAGATATTCCGGTAAATTTACCGCTAATTCCTGTTTTGACACATAATTAAACAGTGAAATATCAATTTTAGTGACATAAACTCCAATGTTTGCTGATGGAATTAGCGACTTGTTAAAGTACGAATCAATTCGCATACACGCAGCTAAAGCTCTCGGAGATATTGTTGTAACTAAATCCACAAATTCATCGTTGTCTCGCACAGTATTAATCACAACCCTCCACGTGGATGCAACCACGGTTTTAGGACATGTTTGTGGCAAATTCAAATGGCACACCTCACTTTCTGACAAATAGAAATTAGTATAAGGCATGTAGCAATTTCTACAGTCAGACCAATACTCCAAATGGCATATAACGAGGAAATTATCCTCTACCCCTAGAGCCATTTTATAAGGAACAGGAAAAATGCGTACTTTAGTTAAAGCGCGTGGTTGGGGATAGCGCCATGCCATGACAGAAACGTTTTGGCTCCAAAACATCACCTGGAACCATGAAGAAAATGATAAAACGTTTTCTTCTTGAATTAGGTAAGGTCGGATCCATAAATCTACGGCCTGTGTTTAAAGTCCAAATTTAGGCTGGACAAAACGCTTCTTTCAGTGTTTCCACATCCTACGCAGGTCGTAGATTTAACGGAAAGACGAGCTCGTTCACTTACTTGATACGGTAGAGGTAATTCATTGGCATTTGAAGATGTCGCATCAACAAACTGAAACGCTCCAGCTCTTAAATCATCTTTATAATGTTGATCTTTCTCCACGACGGTTTTCCTATTATCACATCCACCTTTGCAAACATTAGCATCGTTCCTCCAAACATTTAAAAACTCATTTAAATCCTTGGATATGATTTCAAGACATCGCAATTGGTGCACAGTCACATCAATCGAAATATAATCACTTTCAGCGATAATTTGCACTTGAGGATCACTATCGAATGTCTGCCAACTCTCCCAGAAGACGCATACTTCAAAAGTGATATTCCACGGGTGTAATAGTGGTCGTTTGAAGTTATCGCTGATTACAGTGATTGTAATACAATCCAATGACACTGTGTTGCATAATTTTTCAGGACGTTGTGTTAGTGTTAATGTGTTTTTAAACTTTTGTACACTAAACTGGAGTTCATGATCGGAATTCGATTTTAGCGAGAGGATTATTTGGTCCGTAGCTACCGATACAGTATTTATGCCTAAAAACAACCTGTTAGTCGTTGCTTGAATAAGAGGAATGTTAGATAAATTGATTATATCACAATTTTTCTATCATTCCTCTTAGATTAAGATTGACGTTACCTTGGAGATATGACTTGATTTTCTGATACTTCACATAACTCTCAGCTACTAAATCCTCAACATCGGTACAATGCTGTTTTGAATTATATTGTGATAACGTTTCACTAACTCCTTTACACGAATCCAAGATCTTCTCTTTAACAGTTAACAAATGTGCCCAATCAGCAGATTTAACATTAACCATTGTCGGTTTGGAAAACTTCACATCTAACTGTGCATGATTATTCAGATTTTTCACATATTTCAAAGTGAAAAAAGCTGGAAAGACGCCGGTGTTAACATCAGGTAAACCCGTCTTAGTCTTGAGCAACTGAAATGTGAAGTCTTCCTCTAACGGGAAATTGTTTAATGGCGAATATTCCGGTCCACTTAATTTAACGGAAAAATCAAAGCAGGATATTTGCAATCGTTGTGTAACTTGATATGAATAAAACATGTTGGGCTGTTTGATACTTAAGAACAGTAATGGGATGTATTTTTTGTAATTCACTTCATCGATGCTCTCATCTTCACCTTCACCTTCGTATCCTAAGTCTTGATCATCCTAAAACAAATTATTTAATTAATTCTTATGGTGCGTATTTTATGCAAAGAACGTTTGGTATTATGGAGAATATCCTACCTTTTTCAAAATCTTCCTCCTTTTCCCCTTCAATTTCACTGCGGAAATCTCATTCAAATCACAATCCTCATAAATAGTACAAGATATCTGGCCTGCAGTGAACAACCCCTCAAATGGAACAACTGCCACTTTGCTCAACTTCAAATTATCAATATCAGAAGGAGTTACGGGAGTCGTCGTCGTCATCATCTACAAGAAAATATCCATAATTAACAAAAAATTATCAAGAACTCGGATCATATACCTTTGCTTTAAGTGATAATACACTTTTAATATCGCTACCTTCAATACCAGAATCTCCTAATACTTCCAAGTCATCTTCTAACTCCTGTTGAACAGGTACTCCACAATACGGAAACTTTATTCTAGAACTTGTGTCTAAAGTTTCAGACTGATGATCGAATATCTGGATAAACTCACTTATCGATGCGGATGCTAACCGGATTTGTCGTAAGGAGATTGTGGCTATTATATCTGACACAAAGTTAAGTTCAACGGAATGACCACAGATGATTGTTGATTCTTTGTAGATCATTGCGGGAGCAGCGAGGAACGTTATATCCATTCTATCGATCAGAAAAATAGAACTTAGTTGTGATAGGGTAGTTTGGAAGGTATCATAATGACGTACTTATCCACAATATATTTCAGATTTAAATTCGGCGCCATATTCGGCCGACCCTCCTCCAAATTATTCCATTCCAATGCAGGATTTTCACTAAGACCATCATCATTAGCAGTAGATTTAAAAATTGACATAATATCGTCCCAACCTCCACTGGCTACAGATATCCCGCTGAAATCCAATTGATATTGGCGATCCTCAACCTCACTACCTAAATAAAATGTTATTCAAACCAATAATAGTAACACTCACATTCAAGATTACCTGGAACATTCAAAATCCTGGCGTTAGCAGCTTGTTCGTACAAATCCAGCCTTAAAGGTACGCGACATATCGGATTTATTGGTGATGGAGTCAAACTGATCTTCTTCATCTGTATAACCATGGCATCTTGCTTCTCATCGCATCCGACTAGTTCAATTGACGGCACAATCACTCTGATACTTTGACATTCAAAATACGCTAATGGTAGTGATTGATTGTTGAATTGTTTACTCGTGGTCTGAGTCTTTTCAGATTTCTAAGGAAATAAATAGAGATAACTAAGATATAAAGCTAGGGTTAGAAAATTCATTAGTTTCATATGGATGGACACAACCCACCTTACATTTCCCGTCAAGATTCTCTCGATCCATGCTTTGTATCTGCAGTAGAGGTGCCAAAATCAAATAGAAACTCTTCAAGGTATGAAATGACACCACGAAATCCACCGGTTGTATATTGACTACTGTCTCAGTAATGTATCGCGTTTTGGATAGAAACTGACTAGCCAAATTTGACTTTTTCTCATTGTGCCTTCGTTTAACTGCACCCCAAAGTGTATGCGTATGTTGGCAATTGGCTCTGGTTATAGTAACACTGACAAATCCATTGTCGTCCTGGCGTTGATTAGACGTTAAATCGTCACGTAATCGCATAACGATGCCAGAAAAAGCTCCTGGTTCCCATTTAGATGATGATGCATCCCTGTTAAAATTTAAACTTTTTCATCAACAAAATAACTTTACAAGTACCTAAATCAATTACCTTTGGTAATGCTGAATAGAAGCCGACCCAATCTTACTCTTAATCTTCAAGTAAACACTCTGAAAATCCAAGGAACTAACAATATCCTCAGCATCGATCACTAACTTTAATTTAGCGGAATCATTTGTTCCACTCGACAACAATTCTATCGTGCATCGAGTAATTGTCCATTGCACCCAAGCTGTCAATTTGACAGATTTATCGTTCGAACTCAATTCCGCTTGTAGTAGTGGCGCCGTTTTATCACTAGCGCTATCTATAGTGTTCTCACGTAAAACACTTGGTGATAGAGTAGAGGAATCTTTGATAACTGTATTAGATAACGCTTGATCATAGCATTTATTTGTAGCACAAGATTTCGGTAAGAAATTGTTAAACACTTCAATCAAACCATACAAAATGCTTGCGAATAAATATACTTGGATCTCTGTAGTTGATACTTGGATTGGAGTCATGTCGATGTGAACGCATATACCTTGGGAAAAAGTATTAATGAACAACTGAAGTCAGCGACAGTTCTACATATGTGACTCTTTTCAACCGTTTAGGGGTTTTTAAGTAGTAAGTGCTAGAACTGCCGCTACTCTAATAAATTATGTTGTAAGAAGTTGATATACCTAAATATCCAATATCCTGTTTGCTGCCACTATCCAAACCAACATTTTCCACTGAAGTTCCCTCAACTGTCGTTGATCGCGTTGATAAACCCACTGTAGCACTTAACGAGACTGGTTTTAAAAAGATTAAGCGCTCACCATGTTGTATCGTGTAACAACTCAATTCCGATATTGAAATGGACCAAGGGAAACTGGATTTATCTACGATCAACATAGTAGTAAAGTTAAAATACTAATTCAATTGATAATTTACCTTTAGACCATACACTGTCAGGTAATGAAACTGGCAGAATGCGCAAGTACTTGCTGACGCTTTGACGTTGGGAACTTCGTATATTTGCAAAGGGCAGAGTTATAATCATTATTTCTGGGGGATTCTCCTTGGATATCGCCTGTTGGACAGCTTCTTGGATACCTTCAAATGTAAAAACAGCAATTAGGTACTTCCACAAAAGACATTAAAGTGTAGCCAATCACAATAACTCGAAACACTTACCTTGTGAGCCTATAGCAGACAGTGATTCAACAGGAAAATAAAGAGTACACTGTGATATATCACCGGAAAGTAGCATACCTTTCCAAACACCAAACCAGGTTTTTAAAAAATTGTAGATTTGTTCCTGTACCTATGGACAGACAAAAATTACTTTATCTCTAAACTTCTCTCTATAAACTTCTGTTGAAACTATATGGACGGTATACTTACGTCTAAACCTTCAACTTTCGTTGTCTCCTGCACAAATTGTTGTACAAACATGTTATCTCGATCCGAACTACTATGAATCGACTCAATTTGATTACTTAGTTTTCTAGGAGTTTCCATAAAACTACCACTAGCTTCCGATATATTCTTATTCCTCTGACCTGCAGTCGACTCTAGCAAAAAAATAATAACAATTAGTAAATTAGGTATGGTTTTAGCAAAAAAAATATTACCAAACGACTCAGATTTACGTAAATAACGTTTCGGAACGTACAATAACCATTTGCAAACCAGAGGATCAACACAAATTCGAATCTCCTGCAAATTGAATAACAAAATCGGTGGGTGATTTTGCAACTCCGGTGTTAAAGGATACTGTAACGTCGCAGAAAACAACGGTGAATCCTCGGATATACTGCAACAAATATAATTAGGATCAATGGAAAGTGACAAATTCTCAGAAATATTTACCCTTTGAATTTTGGACTGTTA
This sequence comes from Apoderus coryli, assembly GCA_911728435.2. Lineage (NCBI taxonomy): Eukaryota > Metazoa > Arthropoda > Insecta > Coleoptera > Attelabidae > Apoderus > Apoderus coryli. Next base: position 2,212,845 of record OU452211.1, on the reverse strand, counting down.
TTACTGCTGTCGATATCGATTTTCGGATCCGGTCCAGAGATAAACAATACCTGCTGGATATTTCGCGATTTATCCGAGACACTTTTCCGTCCTGGTATAAAAGCCTCAGTATTGGCAGTCAATTTCAAATCAACTCGTTGAAATATGAACGATTGCACCGATCCCAAACTCATATCAATTGTAACCGTGGAATTCGTAACTACTTTGCGATAACGTATGCCTTCCAAACAAAATTCTTTATGTGGAAACACATAATCTTTAGCGGCATCCCCGACTAAACTAGTTTCGAAAATATCATTACAATTTGCTTCCGGTTTCACCAAGCGTTCAATAATCGCTAACAAAACCATCAGTTTTGCTTTAGTCCCGTTAAGACTGCAACTTTCAGCCTCCAGCGTTAATTCCTCATGCGGTATATTTGAATCAACCCAATACTGCGGTTTCATGATAGTTTTACAAGTGTAGGAGACACTAGCAGGTGTTAAAACTATGCTGTGCTTCGTTGGATTCAAGACTAATCGTGCTAAAACACCCAGAACCTTAACATCGGTTTTGGAGTAACAGGCTTCAAAGAGCGATTTCGGTGGATCGGGTAACTGACACGTAGTATGCACTAATCGATTTTCATACATGGGATATCGAATTGCGATATCCAAAAATTGACATTCGACTGTCAACTTAGGAAGAACGACGTTAGTAGAGGCATTTGACGATACCTTCTTGCTTTTCCTGAATAAATTTCCTTTAACCGGTCGAAAATACGGATGATTCATTAGCTCCAATTCAATATTTGGAGCAAACAGAGTTATCCTCATAGTTCTGTTCGGTATAAATTCGTTAAGCGCATCAAAATCTTCCTCGGACGGCGGTAAAAGCTCATGCAAAGCCGGATCCGGTTTCGGTATATAATACGGCGGGTAATCACAAGATGTCGCGGCAACTTGTAAAGTACTGAACCGATGAAGAAGTCCTGAACATATGCGTAACTTAAACGGACCGACACACAGTTTCATACTTGATTCTTCCACTAAATTGCTGAAAATATATCAAGATTCCATTAGAGGTGTTTATAATAATTATTCTCGACAAATTGTACCTATACTCGTAGTTACTACCCAAATCCGACATCATTTCACTGGTCATATCACTTGGTATCTCCATATGATAGACGTAATCATATGCAAAAGCTGGAGTACGTTCCAAAAGAACTGATTCAGTGTATGTGCTTAAATGCACGTCCCAAGCCACGTTATAATCACGTCGTCCACCAATATTCTCCACTGCTTTCGCATCAAATAAAGAATCCGCTTTGTAATAGGTCGATTTCGAACCTTGAAAAACGATAATCGAAATCATTTTGTGTATTTCAAAATGTTCCAAATGATGTTTTTTTGCTTTTGAGTATCATTTAACTTGCAGTCACTTACCCAATTGTAAATACGGCACAGCCGATTCGTTGTTGAGAAATTCAACGTGAGCACAACTACAGTTGCCCAAAGGTAACAAACGGGCCTCGCTAATACCTCCTGATGCATTGAACCACTTAATACCGTGCATAACATTCTCACAATAGATGCCTTGAAGTTGTAGAGTTAACATCGGTAAATAGCGAAGCTTCTTATGTGCGTAATAACCTCTTTCACCACTAGAATCCAATACCTAGAAAATAAAGTTATTTGTCCTAATGACTCTTCTATTTGCAGAGCAACAGTTCGCGGACAATTGTGAGGTTAGTAACTTACCTTAAACGTGATGTCCATAGAATCGACATAAAATCCAAGATGAAAAGTATGACCGGAATAAGATCGTAACTGTTCTTCACTCCATTCCTCCTCCCAGGGTGCTGGAAGCACCGAAGAAACATACGACCAAGCCCATCCTGACCATGATTCCGCTTCCTCACCATTCTCTAAGTAAAAATAATTTAAAATACCGATTTGATAACTCGAAATAGTAAATTAGTACCTCGCTGTTCGATTGACGTAACGGAGTCGTGCGACTCTCGCGGTTCTGGAGCCAATTGTTTTTGTTGGAGGGCGTAGAGCAACATTAGAAGTCGAACTAACATTGGTACTTGTTGTTCGGTCATACTAAATTGCATGCTGAAGAGTAAATAAATAAATAAAAAGCATGAGGTTACAAGTTGTTACAAATTCACTCACTCACTTGTTGCAATAGATATCCAAACGAGTTGTCGATGCTCGATTAGCAGTAGCAGAATGATAGATTTTTAGCAAATGCATAGTCATTGAACATTTATACAACATCGGTTCTTGGTACACTTCAATTTTTCCTGAAGCGTTCCGTTTATCCAGACACAAAGTAAGATCGTTCACAGAGATGACTTTCCGTAGAATTACTTGAGCTGGGGAAAGATCTAAAATTTACTTTAGCTTCTATAAAAATCTGAAATGAAATTGTTTTACTTCCTTACCAGTATAAGCAGGCTCCCATTTTTCGTTAGCCGATTGGAATTTTAAATGTTTTACATTCACAGATAATACTATATCTTCTTCAACGTATTTCAATATTAGATTATTACAATGAATACTAATATTACTCACTATTTTATTTATGAGGGATTGTATATACCCTGGTGGTGCCTCAATATCTTTACTATAACAAAATATAAGTAGGCATTTTATAGAAATGTTTCACATCAACTTTAATAGTACGTACCTACCACCAACTGTTTTCTTATTTTTATTAGAAGCATTATTAGAGTTATCAGTACTTCTCACAACATTATCATTTCCTTTTAGATTTAATATACATTCTAAAATACCACGAATAGTAAACACCAACTCAAAATTAATTCACCTTACGTACCTACTTACCTATGGTATTAATGGTGATTGTAATAGGTTCTGAGGTAATTCGTGTCCATGGTACATGAATTATAAGTTCTCTAATACTACCGGATACAAAACTGAATGGTAGTTGTAATTCCTGTTCTAATACATGTAAATTTAGCTCTAAATTGTGGAAAGATGCATCGCCTCCCCATAATGATACCTAACATTATTTGTTAATATATTATGTTAGGCAGGTAGGTATAATGAAAATGTTTTTCTAACACTTACTTGGGAGTCTTCTGGTTTAAAATTATTAATATATCGGTTCACATAACTCAATAATATAGGGGTGATATATGATTCAATTTTGAACATGTTTAGGACGTGTAATTATTATTAGTCTTATCTTGGCTAATTAGCTGATTTATATTAATAGATAATATAGTGTTTTTGTCGCATCTACAACGATAAACGAATTATTTTATCATAAAACAATATAGAAATTATAGGCTTCATATTTAATTTGTATTGATAATTAACATACTTTTTAAGGTTTATAAAACTAAAGAGTAATTTAAATTTTGGGTGACATGTTTGCGGAATTTGACATTTAAAATAATCAGCTGTTGTTAAATTTAGGGACGCCACACATCGAAATTTATCGATTCGTATGTTATGGTTCGATATCCTATTGTTAGAATTTCACTAAAAAGCATCAGTCATGTATTTTTTGGTTTACTCAATTTTTAAATTAATACTCAAATATCATTAATCTGTTATATAAATTTTTACCTCAACGACAAAGCAAGTAAGGTGCGTTTTAACCGATCATTCCCAGAGTTATGTAGAGTAGTAAGAATGAGCGTCAACATGCGCAAATTTTCTAATCACGGGGGCCGCCATCTTCTAGCTTAGGCTTACAGGGTAACGTCAAATTTCTTTATACGATACGAAGACCGTTCATAAATTTTAGGTTAATAATTGCAAAAACAACTCAGGAAAACCAGAGTCATCTTTAAATGTCTCAGGAAAACCAATTAACGTTATGGAAAAATGTATTTATCAAAATATATTTAAAGTTTCACAAACATTTACTTATAACAAGAAATTCAAGAAATATGAACAGGTAACAATAAATCAATTAACATTTAATATCAAAAATACGGCGATTGAATTGTCTTTATTGTAGTGATATCACACGAATAATAATCAAACTTCCGACTCTAACTCTTCCTGCGCGCTACTAGTTTCATTATCATCAGACTTTTCACTATTTTGTTGTATTTTCTCGCTTTTATCAATCACATTTTGAACACACGCACGGATTTTAACAAACTTTTTCTTAAACTCTAAACCACATCCTTTGGCTAATCGAAAATCTATTAGAATTCGTTCATCCATTTGTATCACACTGATTCGGAACAAGAGTTGGTTTTTCATATAATCCACGGTGGTAACCAATATCTGGAAACGAACATTTTACTCAAATTCCCTTTAAAATCACTACCTACTAAACTTACCGATCCAGCAATTTCACTGGTCCAGCTATAATGCAAACTATCCAAAACCGAACACAATTTGGCTACGGCGTGTGCAAACGAGCATTTCACATAAAATCTGGTCATTCGCTTCACCAACTTATCGAAATTATCTCTGGTAATGGGACTTTGAGTTAAATACAGGATCACATCGTCGTTTCGAACGGGTTGTGAAAAACATGTCGTGTTTCGAACAGTTTCCTTCGATGTCGTTATTAATTGATCGATGCAAGGCGGTCGTAAAACTGTCACTGGTTGTGACAGGGTTACTTGGGGCAATTCTCGGTTGTTTTTCGTTTCGGATTCCACCATTGAACGCCAGCGTTTTGCCGGTCGTTCACTGGTACCTTCTTCTGTGGAGTCTTCACTAGAAATATCTAAACATAGGAAAGTACACATCAAAACTTCAGTAAAATTCACGTGGAACAAGTGGAATCTTTACTCTACATATAATTACCCATAGGCTGAAATTCATGTAGAAGTACGTACCTCCGAAACGATTATGCTTTGGTAATTTAGCTTTATGGATATCATATACTACCGTTGAAGCTAAGTCTCCAAAGCATAACAGTTGAAGTTAAAAAATCTGCTGCTGTAAGCTGTAAGAAATGTATCAACTACATACTCTATTAAAAATTCAAATTTCTCACCATTATCAAAACTGAATCTCATCCAAGAATGCTTTAATATCTGCGATAGGGTTAGTCGCTTCTCAGGTTCATCTGTCAGCATCTGACGGGCTAAACTTAGAGCTGTATTGCCTAATTTAGACCAAGGTGTCTCCGATACATAAACATCTTTTTTCCATTTTGTGTATTCTGAATTAGAGTCCGTTGTGTCACTCCAAGGCAGCTCTAGAAACGTGAACGATAAACGACAGAGATAAATCAAAGATAAAAAATACTAAGTACCTCCTGTCAGCATCGCAACAAAAACGATACCGCAACTCCAAAGATCTGCAGGTTCAGCGTGATAAGGTCGTTTCAAAACTTCAGGTGCTAAATACGGTTTTGTTCCACATCTAAGTATTTGATATTAACAATAACAGCATAAAACTAATTACTAATTAAGATAATGTATTACTTTTTATCCAGCAATCTTTCTTTGCCTTTGACTCTAAAGATAGTTGCCAAACCGAAATCTGTTATTTTTAAAATGCCATTCCCATCAATAAGCAAATTCTCCGGTTTAATATCACGATGCGCAACACCTTTTTTATGTAAATACTCCAAACCATTTAAGAGGTGTTTCATAAAGATTTGAGCTGTTTTTGAAGCCATACCGATATCAGGCTCTAAAGAATTCACAAATAATTAGCATACTTAGGTACCTACTAAACAATTTCTGTTGTTCAATTTACCAATCATTTGAAACAATTCACCACCCGAAGCATATTCTAGGAATATAAACTCTCGTAACGGTTCCTGTCTACGTCCAAAGTATCTTACAATATTATCGTGTCGAAGTAAACTGTGTATAGTAACTTCTCTATTAATTGCAGTAGCAGCATCTTTGTATTTGGAATGATCAATGATTTTACATGCTAATTTCTCATCAGTAGTCGCATGGACTAGCAAACGAACCCTGAGAAGGAATTATTACAATCATTCAAATAACGACTTGAGAGCCTTACTTACTCTCCATATGCGCCTTCTCCCAATATTGAGTTGTAACATAACCAATCATCAACAAATTGTACAAATGCACTTGGAGTTTCCATAATAATCTTGCAACAGTGAATGTTATTCAATATTCAGTTAATTTCTGATGATATACTTAAGTATTCAATGGTTGTAGGTAAATGCATGTCATTATTCAATATCTTTAACTTAACATAAAGTGAGGTATCAACGAATTTTCTATTGCACAATAAATATTCACACTAGCTTCACTGTTTGTATTTAAATTATGAACACAAAATTATGAATTTGGGTTAACAAATTTTGAATAAATTTAGTTTAGTTCTACCGACATGTTGATTCTTCTTAAAATCGATTCCCGGTTTTGTTTTTAATTTAAGAAAAGCGCCATCTATATCATAAAGGCGAGTACTAAATATCTTCTGCGTTTTTCGTGAGTGATGAGTGATGCATTTTGCACGCGATTTGGAAACGATGCGATTGTTATATTGCCTTATCTTATACTTTTTTCGACTAGCCACATCTATACTTTCGGCGCCTGCAATAAGAAATTTCTTTATGTATTAAATTTAAACATCGACATAGCGGACTAATATAACGATCTTTGTAAAATATTTTAGGTATGACATCAATAACTACTTGTTTTCGAGTTACTAATTCCACATTCTTAATTAAATTGATGGGAATATAAAATGGAAAACGAATGCAGCAATTTGTATGTTACAAATTACACTTCCTTGGCATGGAAAACTCCGTCCTATCCGGCTCACTAAAGAATTGGTTACATACACGAAAACTGTGTGATTTAATTTAATATACGCTTTGCTAATTCGTAATTGGAGTATTAATTAGTGTACTGCCCAGGGTTCCACCGTAAATAAAACAATTTAATTGATTTAGTAAGTTTATTACTGGTTTGAGGTGTATCTAAATAAAAATTTAGTGAATTCTTGGTGAATTGAGTGTAAGATTTCTAATTGTAAAAACGAATAGGCCACTCAGCTCACTTGTTTTTCTTTATTTCTTAAAAGGATATGGACCAGAGTCTCTATAACAGCCCAACACTAATCTCAATGACATTACAACATAAGGGTTATTCTTTCGTACTGAACTAAGTGAACAATCTGAAAATTGTCAGTTCATTCACGATTGTGCGTATTCTTTCGACTTCGGTCACTTCTACCAAACTGATTAAAATACCTACCCCCCTTGCCCCTTACTGATCAACCTCTGGGTAACGGTTAGTTCGTTCAGTTCACAGTTAACCTCTAAAAGTATTGAATATTGAGAGATAATAATTGGAATATGATTTCGAATCAAACCAATAACTTGTAAAAGTTTAAAACATGGATAATAATATCATGGAAGTGTAGAACTGAAACACTCATTTGTTTAATTTTTATAAATGATTTAATAACTAATTGAGGATAACATAATTTCTTTCACAACTATTACATTTCTCTTCTTCATACATAAATGTCTAATACCTAACATAAGTGACAACTGACATAAGACACATTTCATAAACTTCATAAACCTGCCCTCTACATTCCGGTTGTACAACTACTCTCTGAACATAAGGCTAACATAAAAGAAGAGTAGTTGACAAGAATGACATTTGACAATACACACACAAATATACTTTTAGCGGTAAATTCAAATGATAAAATATACTACTACAGTTTCGGCCAATCTGACATATCAGATCGTCCTCGATCACCTCACCTGTAACATAACATAAATTTGCACATAAAACATAAATAAAACTCACATAAGTATTTTCCCCTGGACATAAGTATACATAATAATACATAACATAATAAATGTATCAAAGAATCAAAAGTTGTAATAGTTAAAAAGCAAGATTAATTTCAATTTATTCAAACAAAAAATATAATACTTATAACAAAACAGAATAATTCTTTTCTTAAAACTACTTCTATAATCTATAAAACACTTTGTTTAAACCACTTCACTTTCTTTAATATTATTAAATGGTAACCACATTTTCATGTGATCTGGCCCAAAAACTCCTTCAAATGGTATCTGTGTGATCTGAAACCCTTCAATATCACCAACGACATATCTATTATAGTCTAACTTGGCCTTAATTTCATAAGGTCCTCTAAATTTAGGTATAAGCTTTTTATTAGATCCTGGTGTAGTATCTATATTCGTTACAACAACAAAATCTCCTACATAATATTCTCTTGGAGGTTTATGCCTACTATCATAATACTTCTTATTGTATTCTTGAACTTTAGAGTTTTTTAAAAGGGCTTCTCCTCGAACAACATCTAAATTTCTATCAGTATCATTATTTGACATTTCTAAATAATGCCTCAAACTATCATGTCTGTCTCTTTGGTTTACACCAAATAATAAATTTGCTGGACTTTTACCAGTTGATCGACATACAGAATTATTTATTGCGAACTCTACCTCAGTCAAATGTAAATCCCATTTATTTATAAGTAAAGTCAGTTTAGATAACATAGGTGTAAGATCCCTATTTACACGTTCTATTTGTCCATTAGACTGGGGTGATGCTGTAGCAATCTTTACATGAATAATATCGTGAATGTTAACGAAATTCTGAAATTCATAAGACATAAAAGCTGTGCCCCTATCTGATACTATTTTTAAAGGTTTGCTATATGAATTAAAATAGTCTAATAATTTATTTATAACTTCTGATGACGACACTGTTTTTACAGGGTAAAACTTAACAAATTTTGTAAAACTATCTATAATTTCAAAAATATACTTTTTCCCTGATGGCGTCTTTTCTAAAGGTCCATAATGATCTATGTGGATGGTTACAAACGGTTTATCTCCTTTTGGTATAATCTGTAAATTACCTTCAGCTTGTCCTGCTTTCTTATTATATGTTATACATTTAAGACAATTTAAAATATAATTTTTTACTTTTTCCCTAACATTTGGAAACCAATATACTCTTTGTAGGTATTCTAATGATTTTTCTAGTCCAACATGACCTAATTTATCGTGACAGTGTTGGATTACATTGTATTCCATTGATGTTGGTACATAAAAGAGAACGACATTCTTATTTTTACGGTATATTAAACCATTTCTCATTTCAAAATTTTTAAGTTCTGTGGTCGCTAATATTTTTTGAAGTTTGACTATTTCTGGGTCTAAATTTTGAGCATATGCTAAATTTTGTTCAAATGAATTTTCTTCCAAAATTAACACGGAATTTGCTCGACTAAGCGCGTCTACATGTCTCATTCGATTTGACTCCCTATGTTCTAAAATGTAATCATAATTTTGTAATAGAAGAGCCCACCTATTTATTCTTCTATTCAACTCCTTTTTGTTCAGAGCAAGCTTAATAGAATTACAATCTGTAACAATTTTAAATTTTAATCCCTGTAAGTATACCCTGAATCTTTCTAAAGAATAAACAATAGCTAATAATTCATAACTATGAAACTTTGACTCACTTACAGTAGTTCTCTTACTGAAATAAGACACCGGTTGGAATAAATTATTTTTTTGTCTCTGTAATAAAATTGCACCGAAGCCTTGAGCACATGCATCACAATGAAGTTCTGTGTCCAAGTCGGGAGAATATATCGATAATATTGGAGCTTCTACTAACATGTTTTTAAGCTTATTGAAAGCTTGCAATTCTAATTTTTCAAATTTAAAGTTATTTCCTTTTCTCAAAAGGTCGTATAACGGTTTAGCTATGACAGAAAATCCTGAAATAAATCTACGAAAATATGACGCAAGTCCAAGAAATCTTTGAACTTTATTTACATCATCAGGTACAGGATAGTCTTGTACAGATTTAACGTTAACGGGGTTTGGCTTAATCCCATCACAATCTATCATATAACCTAAATATAGAATTTTGTTCTGAAGAAAAGAACATTTTTCTAATCGGAACTCAAGTAAGTTATTGACAGATAATTTAAAAACTTCGGAAAGTATTTCTAAATGTTCTGGAATTCCTTCTGTAGCGACTAAGATGTCATCTAGATAGATTAAAACTTTATTTTCTCGAATTAAATCTCTAAATATTGCGTTTATATATCTCATAAAACAAGATGGTGCATTCGTTAGTCCGAATGGCATGTACAAGTATTCATACTGCCCTAAAGGAGTTACAAATGAAGTAAATTTGACAGAATCTTTTTCTACCCTTACATGGTGAAATCCATTTTTTAGATCCAGACAAGAAAAATACTTTTTATTTTTTAATAAGTCTAACTGGTCATCAATTAGAGGAATCGGATAATGATCTTTAATTGTGATTTTGTTTAGTTCCCTGAAATCTATACATAAGCGTAAACTATTATCTTTCTTTTCTCTAAGCACTATAGGACTACAATAAGGACTATTACTTTCCTGAATTATGCCCTGATTTAAAAGATCATCTAATATTTTCCTAAGTTCATTCTTTTCGTAAAACGATAGTTTTCGAGGTCTAAATGAAAAAGGCTGGTCATGCGTAAGACAAATTTTGATTTCCGTATCGACAATAGGTTTATCTGGTGATGCCAAAAATTTGGTTTTAATTTTGTCTATTCTTTCGAACCATTGCTCGACATCTTCGCCCGTATGTCCGGAAAACGTAGGAATTAGATTCGTTAGGTCAGCGTTCGAAATTTGGTTAATGTTATTCATCTGCAATGCAGTAACTGTCGATGTTACCAAATCTTCCAACGTCAAAGTAAAACCAGCTGCTCTAGGGTCATCTGGAGACGGATTCACTCGAGTCCCATTGTCTGTACCGGTAGTTTCCATTGTTACGCTCACGAGGTAAGTACACTTTTAGGTTAGGTTTTTACTTTTACTAAAATTTATAAAAATAATCTCTTTTCCCCAACCCCACACCTGAACTGTAGAACTGAAACACTCATTTGTTTAATTTTTATAAATGATTTAATAACTAATTGAGGATAACATAATTTCTTTCACAACTATTACATTTCTCTTCTTCATACATAAATGTCTAATACCTAACATAAGTGACAACTGACATAAGACACATTTCATAAACTTCATAAACCTGCCCTCTACATTCCGGTTGTACAACTACTCTCTGAACATAAGGCTAACATAAAAGAAGAGTAGTTGACAAGAATGACATTTGACAATACACACACAAATATACTTTTAGCGGTAAATTCAAATGATAAAATATACTACTACAGAAGAAATAATTTTCCAGTTTTCAGAGCAGATTTGGTTGTTTTCACAAGTTTTGGAGGTTAAGTGAAAGACAATCACAAAAAAGATGATCTTTCGGTTTCGTGAAATATTCAGTTCAGTATAATCACATTCAGTTTAATCACATTCACTTGTTCAGATCAATCACTACGAAAGAATAACCCTATAATGTCATTGACTAATCCAAACAAATTTAGTATTTAGTGAGGTTATGTTTATTGTTTATATTTCTCGGATTCTTACCACTTTCACTTTTATTAATTATTATTATAATTAAACCTGAACTACTTCCACATTCTTAATTAAATTGATGGGAATATAAAATGGAAAACGAATGCAGCAATTTGTATGTTACAAATTACATTTCCTTGGCATAGAAAACTCCGTCCTATCCGGCTCATTAAAGAATTGGTTTCATACACGAAAACTGTGTGATTTAATTTAATATACGCTTTGCTAATTCGTAATTGGAGTATTAATTAGTGTACTGCCCAGGGTTCCACCGTAAATAAAACAATTTAATTGATTTAGTAAGTTTATTACTGTTTTGAGGTGTATCTAAATAAAAATTGAGTGAATTCTTGGTGAATTGAGTGTAAGATTTGTAATTGTAAAAACGAATAAGATCGTTGAGATGATAATGCTTGAATTTCAATATAAATTTAGAGCTATTATTTGTTGTCTTAATTTATATTAATAAACATTAAGTTCATGTGTACGTATTTGTTAACAATAAACATTTATTGTTGAAAGACTTCCCTAATTATCTAATTGTTAACACTATTTCTTATCCTCGACTATATCTAACAAATTTGTTATTTAAAAACATTATAAACAAAAAGTTATGAGATTCAGGTAAGAGTAGGTATTCATTATATTTTTCTTAATATCACCTTTTAAAGTACATAATATATTATAGTCTTTAAGTATAACAATAAAATTTATAAAAATTGCACATGCTGCACGAGATAGAGGTGAAACTTCTTAAAAAATAGTGGCCCTCGTTACAGGTCCTCAAATTCTCGTTTAATATAGGGCGTAGTCTAAGAAGTTTCACTTCAAAAAGTGTATCCTACCTAGTAAAAATTGTATAACGAAAAATAAGTCCTAGATAAATAAAATTTGACAGTGATACCTAATAACAATATACTTTTTCAGTCTTTTTTGGAAAGATAATTTCAAAAACAAAATCGTGTCTACAGAATAATTTCTGTATAACAATAATTTCACTAATATCGACTAGTTTTAAATATCATTAATCACTAATTACATTTACATCGATCAATCTACCGGTACTCCAAGCCGTTGTAAATCCCTTAACGGTGCTAGCGGTCTTACAGGCCACACATCAATCTTTCTCATCACTACAGTGTCATTCTGTATCTTCTCCAACTGGAGGATAAACGGATAAATCCTTTGCTCGATCCATTCGGATACTGTGTATATATCGAAGATGTCCGTCATAGCCGTTACTGACGATCTAACCAGTCCTAACATACCATGATGTAACCGGCCTAAATCGCCATTAGTCAATTCGTCAATACGTAGTGGCGAACTGTAATTATGCCGCGCGTTGTACGCTGTTAACCATCCACGTTGCCGAGTTGTTGTGTCTAAATATTCTGTGGCTTCGGACTCTGCATTGTGCAAACGATAGGTCAATCTGAATAAAAAAATTAATTGGTCCCGCTGATAACAAAAGTGTTGTGAATTGTTTTACCTGAAAATTTCACTACCGGGAAACATGCATCGAGACAACTTCTCCCAGAGAAACGGGTCACTATCCAAATTGATAAAAGGATTACCTGACCGTCCTGAGCTAGGTTGTGGGCAGTTTAGTGAAGTTAAAAACAAATCTTTTAACGAAGAATTGAAAAATCCATGACTGGTCGTTATTAAATTTAATGCTAACGATGGTAAAGCTGCTGGTAACAGTTCACATAACACTGCGAAATGATCGTAACGCTGCCAACCTGAGAAAAAGCACTTTACTTTGCTTATACTAGCAACAATAACTCTTTGACTCACCTGTCAGAACTATACCCGCAAATCCCTGTTTGAATATACCAGTTTGTGTCGCCATAACATCCAGCCAATGCAAATTGTTTTCCAGATGACGTTTCGCATTGGGAATGTACAATGTTTCCCCAAACGCACCTTTAAACGCTGATGCGGTCCAAGCTGTTCGAAACACAGCTGCATATTTCTCCCACACTTGCGGCTGTACAAATCTGTAAATATCTTCGGCATACACCCATACCATCGGTTCGACTAAATCACCTAATCTCACTTCAAGCATTGCTTGTTGTGACACATGACGCAACATGTCGTCCCACATGATCAGTCGCAATTTAGGGTATTTTTCACGAATTGTACTCACAACATTTTGCAAATGCTTCAGGAATAACGTTTCGTGCATTTGTAGTCTGCATAACTCACATTCACCCATTTCAAATACTTCATCAGAACCGATGTGAAGGTATTTACTGTCATAATGTAGTGACATAACCTATAAAGACGATATTTTACTACAAAACAATCAATTAATGGCAACAACTCACTTGATTTACGAGTTCACGAACTAAATCCAGCGATGTATTCCTGCTGGGGCATAATGCTTGCGGACTGCCGCTCACTTCACGTAAATGCTTGAACGCAGCATGTTTCAACGCAAATTCCATATGACCGAAGGTTTGTATTAAGGGAATTACTTCAATTCCGTGATCTGTTGCTATATTTAATACTGATTTTATGTCTTTTATCGAGTACGCATTCTTTGCTGCTAAAGGCTTCAAAGAACCACTAAAGGGGAACATATCTTCATATTCTAGAGAAACACGTACCTAAGTAGTAATGATTTGGAGAAGAGAGAAGACAACTTACCTAGAAGAATTCCTGTAGCACCCATATTCTTTATCAACGGGATAATTTTCTTAAAATATCCAACTAAAGGAGGTGCACCTTTCAAGTCAAAGTGCACTAGCCTTTTCTTCGGTACATATGGATTCTTTCGATCGTAACTAATGTAGGGTATACCCATTTGTTGCTCTGTTTCTAATTCTTCAATCTGACGTTTAATAATTTCATCTTTACCACCGTCTGTGTTTATAATAACATTATTAGAATCTAATAAAACATTGGAATGCGTAGGGGCACTTTTAGATGCTTCGATAAATTTTACATTAATACTACGTAAGAGAGCGTCTTGTACACTTTTAGCGTCTCGTTCTTCATTTAATAGAACATTTTTTGCCTCATCGAATTTTGAGTATTGTACGCAAATAAGAATTAATGTGAACAGTGCTGAAGCTATTAAAATAGTTGTTTTTCTTCGCCACACTGTTATACCCATATGTTGAATTATATTATTCATGTTTTAATGCTTAAAATTAAGTTTTTCAATTTAGATCCATTTTAATTCAAGATTAATTAAGTAGCTGGTGATTTCATAATAAATCGATTACTTGGTTTTCATTATGTATTTATAACAATGGACACTTTTTTGCTGAACATTTTTTAATTACGATAATTATGGCTTTATTATTAATAAAGAAAATTAATAAAATGTTTTCTTAAAATGATTAAATTTTACTGTTATATGGAAATGAATTAGAATTATTAAAATTATTTTGATTTTTTTTAAATGTTAATATAACAGCTGACTTCAGCTTGCAGCACTAGCGACATAAAACTTGTGCTTTGTGCTTTCGGCATGCATTGTTGCCCAGTTGCGACAGTTATAATATAAAAACAATAAAATTTTATTTTTTAAATTCATGATTCTTATACACGATACTTTCTAATAAGATATCTAGTCCAAATGGTCTCGAGTTAAATTATTAGGATTTTGAATTTTTGCGTACTTTGGGTAATGTTGTTGCTGTCAGCTGTCTTCTACAAGTGGCCACAAATCAGAATTACAACAAATAGGGACGGGTTGCAATAGTGACTTATACACCATAGTTGCCATGTCTGTGCGAATTTAATTTAATGTCAATCGTTATGTAATACCAGCATTTTCAGGTCGAGATTTAGTAAACTTTATTGGTTCGTGCTCCGTTACTCTCACGTCATAAAAAATGTGACGGGGAGTAGGGATACCTAATAGTTTTTTCGTGGAATCTCTTGTTTTGAATTGTCTACATTATGCATGCAACAGGGACAAGTGATGTTGCCAGATTGTAGAGTATGGGAAAGAAACTATTCTAGAGTTACTTTAAGGCTTTATTTTTCTCAATTAAATTCACTAGTATAGTTCAATCAATTGATATGGTATAAATATGAATCTCGTGTTTTTTGGTGAACGCCTAAGTTAATAACTTGCAGGATTACCAACTTAAAATTATGATACAATAACATTTATGCGATCACGGTAATTATAGTAAGATCTGGCATCATCACTGGACGCCCTGTGATGCGCAAAATGTAGCCGATTAGGAATTATGGGAATTAATTTTGGCCACATTTTGTTAGATTTTTTTTTTTATAAAATATTTCATCACATCAACTTATTACTTATTGTGTATTCACTATTCAGTTAGTCCGGCTAAACTAACGAAGACCATTGAAAAAGTAAATGAAAGTGTAGGTATATGAAGCGGAATGTTGACAACTCAATCTAAAAGAACGTTTTGCTAATATAGTTTAGGGTTAAAACAAGTGGCAAATTTTTCCTAAAAAGTTATTAAATATTCCCTGAATCCAATAATGGCTAGGGCAGCTTTGGATAACTATTGTGGTTCAGAATTTTGGGTAAGTCAATTACACCATACCTGCCAACAAAAAATTCTATTTTAAAAACTAAATAATATAATCCCATCAAGGTCCAATCAATTTAAATCTTTATGATTAGTAGGTAATTAAAATTGATTGTATTTTATTTAATTACAGAACCGTTCTCAAATATGGGACACAGATGACCCAGATTTTACAATTTGTTTTGAGAAGACAGTTTTCGTTTGGGTACCATGCGCCTTCCTCTGGATATTCGCTAGTTTGGAAGTGTATTATTTAACGAGTAGTAAAAAGAAGAATATCCCATGGAACATTTTAAATTTATCAAAACTAACTGTAACATCTTTGTTATGCGTGTTAATGTTAAGTGATTTAATAAGTAGTGTTCAACGCAGTATTGCCGGTGATTTTGTGCCCAATGTTGATATATATTCACCGCTGATCAAGTTATTAACTTTTGTAAGTATCATAATAGGTAATGAATTGAGTAGACACAGAAGAATTACTTGCTGAGCAGGTATTATTATACGTAATAGGATGTTGCAATAGAATCAATCTCTAAGAGATATTTTATAATTGTAATTAAGAGAAAAAAAACCTGTTTTGCTATATATTTAAGGTACCTATTTCAAATTATGTAAACGGGTTTTCAAAAATATCCTTTGATTTTTTTAATTATGGGACTCGCTCATAGTTAAAATAGGTATTCAAAGTATTTAACAATATTACGCAATAATAAAATGATATTTGGTTCCTTTATAAAGATATTTAACAGGTTGACTGCCGATCACTCCGATCGGAGTGCATCGGCTCCCCTCGCTAACGCCGACTACTCCGATCGGAGTAATGGTTAATGTACGATTCTATGCTATAGTATTTTAACGGCGTTGACCATGTGCTGCTTTTATGTTTGCGGCTTCGCAGAAGACGGTTGGTTTTAACACGTGCTTTTGTTGGTTTCGTGTTTTGTCGTTCAGTGTCGTTATAATTTGAGTTTAAAAATGGACAATAAAGCAGGTCCTTCTGGTGTTAATAAAAGACATTTTAGTGACAAAAAACAGACTAATAAAAAAAGAAAGTTAACCGATAGTGAATTATTACATATTTTGGAGAATGATATCAGTGATGACGAATTTCTTCCCGATCCGGATGATGGCGGGTCAACCTGGTTTATGCCTAGACTGCTTTGAAGATTATCACAAAAATGTATAAATAGTTGATAAATAAATGATTTTGAGCCCAAAAATATCTTTCTTAGTATGCTTATAAAAATTACATGAGGACTCCGATCGGAGTGTTCGGCATCTATTAAAAAAATTTTATATGACGCCGACCACTCCGATCGGAGTGCAATTTTTTTCCTTACGTTTTAGGCCAAAAACTACATTTACAGTCTTTATTAACTTATTTCACTTTCTATTTAGCAAAACAAAACTAAACACAAAAAAAAATTATTCCGGCACCAGCCATGAACTCAGAATAATAGGCCGGCAGTCAACCTGTTAATAAGTATGCAAGTTTTTATTCACGCAGTCTATTATTGTTAAGTTGATCTTCGAGTTTAACCATAGGCGTAACATTTGCGGAGTCAAGTTAGATTAGATGTTTCCTGCATCTGTTTGCCTAGAGCAACTGGCATATTATCATTATTTTTAAGGTTCTTGCCGGTGTTCTTCTGTACTACAATCGCAGAAATGGGCTCAGAACCTCAGGGTTGCTCTTCTTGTTTTGGCTGTTCGCTGGGCTATTTGGCGCAGTGCAGTTTCGTACAGAAATTCGCACAGTACAACGTGAAGGACTACCGGAATATTATTATCTTTACGTCAGTTACTTGATCTATTATCCTTTAGTAGTCCTGATGGTTTTGTTGAATTGCTTTGCTGATCAAGCCCCGAGGATATCCAAATATGCTAAAACCCAGGTATGTTTATGGATGTTGTATTGAACTTTTAATGATATAATAAGTGTTTTAGAGACCTTGTCCTGAGGAAGGTGCAAGTTTCCTGTCACGTTTGCTATTTTCCTGGTTTGACCGTTTGGCAGTGACAGGTTTTCGTCGGCCGCTAGAAACGAACGATTTGTGGGACATGAAACCGGAAGATTCAGCACAAGAAGTCGTACCAGTGTTTGAGAAGCATTGGAAGACTACGTTGAAGAAATGCGAAAAGTATTTGATTGTTTTATTGTTATTTCGTAATAAAATAATTAAGTGAGGATTTAATATTTCAGTTCGGCTGTAGCGCATGAAACAAGGGCCCGCTTTAAGTCAGATGCAGCTCAAGTTGATTTTGTTAGTAATAGAAAAAAGAAAGATGCCTCGATATTGCCGGCTTTGGTTAAGTCGTTTGGACCGATGTTTCTGTTTGGTGCATTGTTGAAGTTGGTTCAGGATATGTTGGCGTTTGTTAGTCCACAAATTTTAGGGTAAGTTCCGCCTTATCTACAGTTTTTTGAACAAATCTCGTATATAGAAAAGTCTGTTTGTTTCAGGGCTTTAATAACGTTTGTACGCGATCGTGACAACGAATGGAAGGGATATTTCTACGCGGTGTTACTGTTTTTGATAGCCACAATACAGACATTATTTTTATCTCAGTACTTTAATCGAATGTTTATAGTTGGTATGCGTATACGTACCGCTCTAATAAGTACGATTTATAGAAAATCGTTAAAAATCTCGAATAGTGCGCGTAAAGAACGCACAGTTGGAGAAATCGTTAATCTCATGTCTGTAGATGCACAGAAATTCATGGATCTCACTGCCTACTTGAATATGATATGGTTAGTTTTCTTACTAAGTATGTCGATCCAACAAAACTAACCATAACGTTTCAGGTCAGCTCCACTACAAATTTGCTTGTCCATGTATTTCCTATGGCAGGAACTGGGACCATCAGTACTAGCCGGTTTAGCCATAATGATAGTCCTGATTCCTGTGAATGGTTTAATAGCGAATAAATCGAAAATACTCCAAATCAAACAAATGAAAAACAAAGATGAACGTGTCAAACTTATGAATGAAGTGTTAAGTGGAATCAAGGTATGTTTGATTTTTTTATTTAACAAGTAGGCTGTGATAGTGTACTAAGATGGCGTCTATACCTGTCAAGCTGGTAAGCCAATATGGCTGCCCATTACTGTCTTAATTCCCATTGACAGAAGTAGCGCACTCTGTTGTGTATAGAGAACATTTGATACAGTAAACGTCAGAATTGTTAGTTCAACAATTAGGCCGCGATTGTGCACTACCTGTCAAGTTGGTAAGCTGACAGAAGTATTGCATTCTGACATGTATAGAAGATATTTTGACATAGTAAATGTCAGAATTTTTAATTAAACAAGCAGGCCATTAAGATGGCGGTTATATCTGTCAAGTTTTTAAACCAATATGGCTGCTTCTTATTGCCTCAGTTTTGGTTTTGTTCAATGAAGTTGTGTTTGTTTTTATTTTCAGGTGTTAAAGCTGTATGCATGGGAGCCGAGTTTTGAAAATAAAGTGTTGAAAATTCGTGATAAAGAAATTAAAGTACTTAAAGAGGCGGCATATTTAAATGCTGGTACTTCGTTTATATGGTCGTGTGCACCTTTTTTGGTAAGACATTTTTTAAAAAAATAATCCATGTACGTACTTAACTAATTGATTTATTAAAAAAAAAGTACAGAGTGGTCCAAATCGACTGGAACCCTTAATGGAGTCTCGAAAATGAAAGACGTCATTTAAATTTAAAATATTCATTATTGTTTAATGGATTGGCTTAGTTTTGTTGTAAGTTTTGCTTATAGAATTCCAGTAGTTTCAGGTTTACATTATCTCAGTCCATCGATCCAAACAAACGCTGGATATATCATAACGATTGTGGAGGAACTTCGCGTTTCGTCACTAGTAGTTAAGCTATGGGGGTTCTGCCATATGTCAACGTCAAACGTCATAAACAATGTAAATGACGACGTCAAAGTGACATTTGACGTTGACATATGTGTCCCCCACCACTTTTCACGCCGTTCAACGTTGGTTTTGTTTGATGGACTGGATTCTAAACCTGAACATTTCGTATTTTCTTTGAGTCACTTCCAACAAAATTAAGCTGATTGATGAAAAATTTGAAAAGAATTTTGTTGATTGAAATATTAGGTTGTCCTGGCCACATTTGTCACATATTTGCTTAGTGATCGTGTCCATATTTTAACGCCGGAATTGACATTCAAATCCCTAACCCTGTTCAGCATAATGAGTATACCAATGGGTTTGCTGCCAGTGCTGATTGTGTTTACAGTCGAGGTAAAAACGGCAGTAGAAGCAACCAATTACAGCTATATCACCAGTAATAATTATAATTTGGTATTTGGAGTACTGACATCGAAGCAATTTTTAATTTTGTTTGAGAAATTCATGTTCTTCTTTAGCCTTAACTGTAACACTGCTCGAACCTCAAAAATTGTAGTTGTACTTTGGAGTAAATTCCAGATAATCTCGGGTCAAATCTCTCAATTTAGCAAAGCTCTAGTAGTATCAAGTATTGAATTGAGAAATCAAATATAATAGTCTAAATACAACCAGGAAACTCACTAACAACTAATTATCAAAGCAATGAATCATCAGCCAGAAAAAACATCCGGGAATTAGTATAAACCTAAGAAGACTGAACAAAACTAATGTCAACTCAGGAATCTAATTCTCTTAGGGTAACATATAGATCTCATAGAATAATCCAGAAAAAATCTGGAATTAACAATGCCGAAAATATTCTGGATAAAATAGCACAATGAATTCCTCAAAACAACATTAATGTCTATTAAAAATTGCTTTGCATTTAGAAACTAAAAAAAATACCACATTTCCATTAACAATAATCATTTATTTGGTAAAAAGTCTGTTCTAAATTAACGTTAGCACAAAATTCTTTTCGCATGTCATAGGTGTCACTAGTCAGTTTCGCTACTTACGTCCTGGTGGATCCCAAAAATGTCTTAGACGCAAATAAGGCCTATGTATCTATCTCTTACTTCAACATACTAAGGTTTCCGCTGAGCATGTTGCCTATGATGATTTCCAATTTAGTACAAGTAAGCAAAAATGATCATTGTCATTCATTAACGTAGAATTCATAATGCTTTAAGATTTCTTAGCAATTCATCATGATTGCTTTGGGGAAATGGTTATTTCTAAGATTAGCTTAGCACACGTATAGTAATTTTATTCCCAGGTGAAATTTTTGCAAATTGAGCGCTATTCCAAGTTCTAGTCTAGTTCTTGCACCTTAAAATCATGAATCAAAGGTCCAGTTATTTCGATTTGGGAATAAAAATGCTATTAGTACCAAAAACAAGTTAAATAACATGTATTTTCTCATCTTCAGACGTTCGTATCGGTGAAACGAATAAATCGTTTCATGAATTCCGAGGAATTAGATCCGAACAATGTCCAACATGATATTTCCGAAGGTAAATTGGATCTTGACAAGATTTTCCTGAATTAAAGTTCGCTCTTTTTTCCAGTCGATCCATTAGTTATCGAAAACAGTACGTTTTCGTGGGGTGAAGATCCTGTTCTAAAAAACATTAACATCAAAATACCGAAACGGACTCTGACAGCGGTTGTAGGCTCAGTTGGTTCGGGTAAAAGTAGTTTGGTATCGGCATTTTTGGGTGAAATGGATAAGATATCTGGAAGGGTAAATACAGTGGGTTCGATAGCGTATGTGGCACAACAAGCCTGGATCCAGAACGCTACTTTACGCGACAATATACTGTTTGGAAAGGTGTACGATAAAATTCGGTATGATAACGTTATTGATGCCTGTGCTTTAACACCTGATTTTGACATTTTACCTGCTGGTGATCAGACAGAGATTGGGGAGAAAGGTTTCTAATTATTATTATTATTATTATAGTTCGAAGTATTTTTAAAATTGGAATTTGTAGGTATAAATTTATCTGGTGGTCAAAAGCAACGCGTCAGCTTAGCCCGAGCAGTGTACTCGAATGCCGACATCTATTTCCTGGATGATCCATTGAGTGCTGTCGATGCACATGTAGGTAAACATATTTTCGAGAAAGTCATCGGTCCCAAAGGGCTGTTGCAGTCTAAAACTAGGGTTTTAGTAACACACGGTATAACTTATTTACCACAAACCGACCAGATATTGGTGTTGAAACTTGGTGAAGTGTCAGAGAGTGGAACCTATCAGGAACTGCTGAATCGCAAGGGTGCTTTTGCGGAATTTCTGTTGCAACATATCCAGGAGCAGGATGCCGATGATGCGGGTAAGATACGTTATTTGCCAGTTGATTGATTTTCCCAGCTGTTTTTAATGATATTTCGGTGATTCTTTGTTCTTATTATAGGATTAAACGAATTAAATAATGAAAATTTGGTAACGGGTATGTCAATCGTGTAGAGTAGTGTGTTTTTATCATTAGAATTTAGTGTATCTATCTCTCTCAGCTAAAGCTTTTGTAATATATTTCCATTTTCACTGTAAGATCATTCAATTTGAATCTCAATGTCGATTAATTACCTTCAAAAATTCAGAAAAGGCTTGGGTGAGTCAGGAGGGTCTTTGGACCGCCGAATTTCGACATAAAGTTGACAGATCTGTCAATACTTTTGTAACGATGCCGAATTTCAACTTCGACGGTCTAAAGCCTCTCCTGACTTAGCCAACTCTTTTCTGAATTATTGGTTTGATACTTTTGTAACCATGTCTAGGCTCTAGGCCCTTGGTTTTACTTTTTACGCTCTCGCCGTTCCCGTTAACTCTGGTAAAAATCTTAAACAGCCTGCTTTGCTTCAAATTGGATTATCTTACAACAAATCTTGCTTTTACCTCACACGAAATTACAAATAATGTTATAATTTAAACTAGAATTGGACGATATAAAAAACCAGCTGGCCAGCACGCCCCTATCGGAAGAAATATCCAGACAGTTGTCTCGAACGCGTTCCAGAGTCTCGGAATCTGTATCCGAGACTGGATCCAGTCACGTATTAAACGGTAGTTTGCAGCGCCAGAAATCGACAGATAGCGGCGGTCCAGGTCGTATAGGATTACGCCAAAGGACTAGTTCAAGTGGATCGAAAACTGTGGACATTAAAAACGGACCGAAACGAGGCGAGAAGTTGATTGAAATCGAAAAATCTGAAACGGGAAGTGTTAGTTGGCAGGTGTATAAACACTATTTGCAATCGATTGGGATATTCTTAACTTTAGCCACTGTCGTACTTAACATGTGTTTCCAAGGTATGTTCAATAGTTGTGAGGAGTTTTTAGTGGTAGTGACGATTTATTATTTAAGGTTTCAGTATTGGTTCTAATGTATGGTTAGGTATTTGGGCTGATGATGCGACAATCGTCGATGGAAATGGTACGGTTAATACAGGGAAAAGAGACTTGTACCTTGGCATTTATGGTGCTTTAGGTATCGGTCAAGGTAAGCTGGTAGATTTGATGATGTCTTGTTATTTATTATTTTATGTTGCAACTTTTATTCCTATCAATCATTATCACATTACTTAGATAGTTTGCATGGTTTCGTCAACGTCGCCGAATTGAAGAGACTGCGCAGATAACATGCATTTCTGTCTTTATTTATCATTTTAATTAATGTTTCTGTATTATGTGGTATTCAGTGGGGCTTGCTTGCTTGCTTAAGCGGGTATACAGTTAGCTTGCTACAGGAGGACGTAACATGTGAAGAAGGCTGTGATGTGATCCAAAACAGGACTCCATGCAAGGACTTATAAAAGGCATACACCACCCAAAATGTTGCTTTAAAAAATCACACGCTTGCTTCCTATGCGCATGTACCATGTGTTTTATTAATTTATTTATTAATCTATGATTTGTTCTTAACAAAATTGTTATTCTTTCAGTCGTAGTGAGTTTCTTCGCATCACTAGCCTTATATATAGGCACATTAAAAGCGGCTAAATTGCTGCACCAAATCTTATTATCAAACATAATGAGATCGCCGTGTCCATCATTTTTCGATGTAACACCTGTTGGACGTATACTGAATCGGTTTTCGAAAGATGTGGATACATTGGATACGGTATTGTCGATGACTATTCGTGGTTGGATTACGTGTCTCTTTTCGGTTAGTGGCTACGATACACTTCTGGGTAAAATTAATACACAAATCAACCACTTGAATCGCTCAAGTCTTGCAATCTTGCAAATCTAATGCTTGAATTCTTTTTTTGTTAACATTACAGAGGATTTAACGACAGCAAAGCCTCTCTCTCTGCAAATTAAGCATAGTATCTTGTACGGATAGGATCTCGCATTGTTCTAAACAAGTCCAATTCAGGCTCCAGATCAGCATATTGGACTGCAGTCGCCTGTCTATCCAGCTCTATCCTTAATGATCCACACCAGGCATGTCGTTTGGCATGCAGATAGCCCTTCATAATATCATTGTTTTACGTAAATATCACAACACCATCAGGCCCAGAACAGGGTTCAATTTTAATGCTTTGGTATAGGTATAGACCATATCACGTTAGCCCTGTTATGGTCCGCCAAGACCCTTTGAGCTCGTTTCAGTTTTTAAAAAAACTTAAGAAAATATTTATTGCACAAGAAAATAATACTTAAAACGGTGAATCAAAAAAAAATGTCAGAAAAAATATACTCGGCGAATTAATTTTGTGAAT
Source organism: Apoderus coryli (assembly GCA_911728435.2). Taxonomy (NCBI): domain Eukaryota; kingdom Metazoa; phylum Arthropoda; class Insecta; order Coleoptera; family Attelabidae; genus Apoderus; species Apoderus coryli. The sequence goes on along the minus strand of OU452211.1, from coordinate 2,188,277 downwards.
AATTTTATCCAGGAGTGTACTTACTTATCTGTGGATGCCTCAGATAAGAAACTTAAAATCAAATGTTTAAAAATAATCAAATTTACCCCATAATTAAATTTGAGATAGTTGTAGACATGTTTCTAGTATACAGGGAATTTTTATAACTGTCTGTAAGGCTAATTTTGGAACATCTATAGGGCTTATCTGCCTGTGTAAAATTACAGATTCCTAACCAGTTCCAATGCTCTCTCTATTCTTAATATGCTTCCTCAGGCCACAATGTTCAACTAACAATTTTTAGTTCTGCTACCGTCCTATAGATAGCGCTTGCGATTTTCCTCGCGCAACTATCATGGTATACTTCATTTGTCAAGCAAAAACTAACTGCGTCATTAAATTATATCACTTGTTTCTAATAATAAATGTCATGATATGCAGACTAAAACCTGAAGAAAAAGATTTGCTAAAACGTTAGACTTGGATTCGGTTAGCTTTCACCTAAGACAAACATGTTTGCAACTATAAATTCTCCACCACAACTCCTTTGGTGTTTATTTTAATTTGTGATGATCGATATATTATTAAAGCAGTTATATTTATTCATGTGTTATTTGTTTTCGTTTTATTAAAGGCTTCTTATTAACGTAGTTTAACAATATTTTTAATTTAATTGTTTGCCATAGTTTTCGTTTTGTTAAATAGTCTAGACCCATCATTGTTCTGTTATTTTTTTGGTTCTGGAATGGTAAAATAATTTAACTAAACATTTTTTTAGCAATTACCGTATGTTCGTCTGAGGTAAATCTAACGCTAGCTTGCTTGAATGCTGCCACTAGGATTCACTCACATATGCTTTGCAACGTGTTACGTCAACCGATGTATTTCTTCGATATTCTACCAGTTGGTCGGATTATCAGTCGGTTTTCTAAAGATCTCAGCGATCTCGATATTGAGGTACCTTTCAATTGCTATGAGGTGATCGAGAGTGCACTTATTGTAAGTCTTTATTAACAATTATTTAGAGTAGTTGGTAGTATTTATCGTGGGGAGGACATTACTTAATTTTTTTTTTATTTTCTCTTTTGTTGTTGGGTTGATTTTTGAGTTTTGCTGAAGTAATTAAAAAAATTATCTTTCAAATAATGTTCAAGAAGTTTTTTTGGATCGTCACTAAGACTCATTTGACTACTTTGAATTCTCCATACCAACGAGGCATTATCTTTGACATAATTTGGCTTCGAAATTGTTTAATTCAATTTGATACTTCGCTGTGGCTAACACACTATACATTTCGCACTGATACTTTGGATTTAGGTAAGTGAAGGTGGAGGTTACATTTTTTTTTAGGGACATTTGATCAGTATGTACAACTCCAAGTCAGTCATCGTACTCAAATAATTCAAATTTCCTTTGTGCTTCAACACCTATGCTTTTTTGCAAACACTACACTCCCTTTTGGGCCTTTGTTCCACTGAATATTTACATTACATATCCTTAATATCCTGAAATATTAACCATTTGCATACATTTTAATCATGTATAAAGCCAGAAAATCTTTGGCTTTGACCTCTTTTATCCATAACGGAAATAATAGTAATTTTAGCACTCCTTGTAACAAATTTCTTAATATACGGAGTGGTCCATTTAAAACACTAAAGTTTCTAAGACTTTTTGATAGAAAATTGTGTAAAGATGTGTCCGTACGCACTCCACTAGTGGAGGCTACGGCCAAACTTTTTTTTTTCTATACGAAATCTAAAAATTTATTATTACAAAATTTGAAAATTATCATATTACTGGGCATTTAAATTCACAACTGTTCGTTACTCTTAAGTTTTTTACAATTTATTTTGTGTAGACAAATTAAGGATCTGATCTGACAATTGAGAAACCCGATCCCATAACCCAAAATGCAATCCTTTCCAAAAATCCAAATCAAACGTCATTTTTCCAGCTTTTATGAGCGTTGGAGAGGAACTAGCGCCATCTTTGGGCGGTGTTGCCGCCTCCGCAGTCATTCATCGACATCTACTTAGTGGCGCTATGCGTTGGCCAATGCTGTTCTATGATACCACACCAGCCGGTAGAGTTCTGTCGCGGTTCTCCAAAGACGTTGACATTGTTGACAATAATTTACCGTGGTATATCAGTGATGGTATTTATTGTTTTTTCGAGGTATTTCTCTTTATTTTTTCTTGTGTTTGTTTATTTTATATTATTTAGTTATTTGTTTTGTTTAAATATAACTGCTTTAATTTATGTTTCAAGATTTAGACAGGCACCAAAGATTATTTAGAAATTATTAGACGTAAAATTCACATTATACCTTTTGTAGGTCATCGGTACTTTGGTGGTTATCAGTTATACTACACCACTGTTTATCGCTGTGATCATTCCCATAGGTTTGCTCTACTATTTCATACAAAGATTCTATGTGGCAAGTTCTAGACAGTTGAAGAGATTGGAGTCGGTTTCCAGATCGCCAATTTACTCACATTTTGGGGAAACTGTCACTGGAGTTCAGGTAAGACTGCTCTAGCATTTCCCCATGTGAAGTTATGTTTGAGAGTTTTTTTTTTAAGGCAATTAGAGCATATGGACAACAAGAACGATTCATACAGGAATCAGAAAACAAAGTGGATTTCAATCAAGTGTGTTACTATCCCAGTATAATATCCAATCGTTGGTTAGCAGTCAGATTAGAGATGATAGGGAATCTGATTATATTCTTCGCGGCATTATTCGCGGTTTTAGGCAGGAATAGCTTGCCAGGACTTGTTGGACTCTCCATCACATACTCTCTGCAGGTACTACTTATAATAAATGTCTCAACTCTCCACTTAGTTATTGGTTTTAGATCACACAAACTTTGAATTGGTTAGTTCGGATGACATCCGATGTTGAGACTAATATCGTAGCGGTAGAACGTATCAAAGAGTATGCTGAATCGCCACAAGAAGCTCCTTGGGAGATACCAAACAAAAAACCAGCTGCAACATGGCCATACGAAGGTACAGTTGAATTCAAGAACTATTCAGTCAAATACAGACCTGAACTGGATTTAGTATTGAAGAGTGTGAACTTTAACGTTCGTGGCGGTGAGAAAGTTGGAATAGTCGGAAGAACTGGTGCTGGAAAGTCCAGTTTAACTCTATCGCTATTCAGAATTATTGAAGCCGCTGAAGGTTCCATATTAATAGATGGTGTGAATATTTTCGAATTGGGATTGCATACATTAAGATCGCGTCTGACAATCATACCACAGGATGCTGTACTATTTTCCGGATCGTTACGAATGAATTTGGATCCGTTTGATAAACATTCCGACGATGAAGTGTGGAGATCGTTGGAGCATGCACATCTCAAAGCTTTTGTGAAAGGCTTATCGTCCGGTTTACAACATGAAGTATCCGAGGGTGGTGAGAATCTCTCAGTAGGCCAACGGCAGTTGATTTGTTTAGCACGAGCTTTATTGCGAAAAACTAAGGTGCTAGTTTTGGACGAAGCCACAGCTGCCGTTGATTTAGAAACGGATGATTTAATCCAGAAAACCATTCGAACAGAGTTCAAAGATTGCACAGTAAGTAGAAGACTCCATACAAAGTTTTTCAGGATTTCTCTATATTTAAATTTTGCTTGACAGGTACTTACAATAGCACACAGACTCAACACGATCATGGACTCGGACCGAGTCATAGTTTTAGACAAAGGGCGGATCGTGGAGTTTGATTCGCCGGCCACTTTACTTACGAGACCTAAGTCCATATTTTATGAAATGTGCAAGGATGCTGGTCTCGCCTAATATCTTTGCAACTTGTTTTCTTTTTGTTTCTACAAATCAGTTTTTTAGCAAAGGGTTTTCCTTATTATCTGTCCTTGTATGTTCTAAAAACTAACACAAACACTTTTTAGTTTTCATTTGGCATCAGGCGTGGTTTTCCATATATTTTTCAGGAACCTCAACCGGATTTGAGTATGACAAAGAACTCCAATTGCCGTTTTTGAATTTTAACTTCACACATCACTTTTCTTTTCTTAAATTAGTATTTGTACTGAATTCTTTTGAATTGTTTATAAATGAGGGGTAAGAGAGAGATTCTAGACATTTCATGTCACACTGTATCTATTTTTGTTGCGAAACAAAAAGTTTTATACACTTTTATTGTTATTAAGTGGAAACAAAATAGAAGTCTTGACTTCTAAGTCGTTATTTTAGCTAAATAGATATTTAGTTATTGTTACTTCATTTTTTAAATACTCGATCTTGCCTTAAACGGTTTAGGTAACGTTAATAATCCAACCAAGTAATATCAAAAGACTTCGCTGTATTTTATAAGAAATTGAACCGCTGTAATCGGTGTCCGCGAGTTCCAAATGCTGATTCTTGTTTTTTCCGGAGACCGTGTTAACTTGTAAACTAGTCTATTGATATTGTTAATTATACTTTTATGATTGAACAGTTTTGTATCTTGCTAAAATGGTTGGAGCAAGCTCCTTTGGAATTTTTTTATATTTTCCCATTACGTTTTATTTACACCTTAAATATTTTCGTTAGTACTTATGTTGTTGTTTTTATCTACTTAAGAATCACTTAATATTGTAATTAGTTATGTTTATATAATATTATATACACTTTTATTTTATGTTTATGCTAATTAAATCAATTTTTTAATATTCTGAATTATGTAGTTTGACTTCTATTTTTAATTATTAAAAATTATAGGATTTTTTTCAATGGTTGCCAAAGCTTCCTTTTGTTCTTGGAGGTGTTTTCTTCGCGGTGCAGTTTCAGGCATTAAAATATAATGTTAAAACATAGGTATCGGTTGATATTTGCTCCAGATTATAATAAAAATAAAACAATTATATAGTTTTATTAGTGATTTTGTTCGAGCTATTTCCATGGACGTGATCTAAAATTATTACCAACATGTGAAAGATCGCCCACGTCCACCCAATTTCTACAGAATGTTTTTTTGCTATGTAGTGTCATCTATGGCATATAATCGGAAACAGTAAGGAAGCATGTAGTGACATCTATTCTTCAGTAACCAAACTTATACTACAATACGTAATTTAATTGTTGCCTAAATATAAGGGGCAACAATAAAACGACTGAACTGGGAATTTTTGCTAGACATCTTGACTTGACAGAAGACAAATGCAAAAACATGCACCTTCACCTTAGTTTAGGCAGCATACGAAAACCAAACAATGGCAACCAGCTATAATCATATGAGTGTGGCATAAATATTGATTATGTAGTTTGTTTTTGTTCAGTAATAGTTTAAATTGATAATGGAACTTTTTGTATTAAAAAACTAGTGAAAAACATGTGGATACCAACGAAAACGAAAAAATACGGTGTCGGTAAGTTGTATATATCTTATATTTGTATAATTATTATTGGTTTCATTATTAATTAAATATTAGTAGGTAAATCATGTAGTAGGTTGCTATTATCAATTAATGCTTATTTACCTTGATATCTGTATTCTATAGAAATAGCAATAAATTGAATATGGGAACCTCCCTAATAGATAAATGTTATTAGTATTTAACTATTGTTTATTATTATTGGGAACATATTTTAAAAATTATATTTATAATGCATCTATAAGATCATAGATGGTATAATTATTCTTTTGCATCAAGCAATCATTATTTGTTTATTGAAATCTCTCCAACCCAGCACCGACTTAGATGAACTTCCTGTCTGTTAATAATAATACATACTATATGTACTCAGCATTAATATAATATTCACAGTTGTGTTTTATTTATTTACGTATTGCCGTCTCAATATGTACGTAACATAAAAAGCTATTTCCTCTCCAGAATAATATATGCCCGGAATATATAATTAGACATTCAAAGAACGTAACACATTCATAGTATTGTGTAGGGCAAGGAACAAGGGTTGTACGAAATATTCCGAAAAGAAAACGTACAGTTACCAGACTGTTCTACAAAGTAATTGTTCTAGAAGTCTACGTTAAAATAAAATACTAAATACTCCTTTTAAGAGTAGTTGTAGCTGACAAATATTATGTTTTAATGAATTTCAACACTAACATTTTTAATTTTCCTAATTACCTACTTACCATCAAAGCAGGTCTTCAGGAATCATGTCAGGTGTCAACTAAGTGTCTTTACACTGTCTCAATGACGTATTGGCTTCAATTCTTGAAAATCGATCGAAGTGAGGCAACGCCGTGCTAATTCAGTAAGGCGTGCCTCACTTCTCTACATCGTTCAGCTCTTCGGTTTCAAAAATTGATACCCAAGAATTTATTATCATCTGCTCTTTAGCTCAATTTGAATGTTGGCTTGGTTTTCAATCAGTGTGCTTACTTTAAAAATTGCAATTGCTCAACTCTACGCTGCAACTTCTATTTCCTATACTCATGTTTTCTACATTTAGACATTGCTCAACTTGTTCCTACATGGTATTTTGACAGAATAGAACAAATTGTATTTTTTACCGTTTTTTACGTGTCCGGCGTGTTTTTTTGATGAAACCAACTATTATTTCCGAGTAGGAATTAAAAGAAGTGATTAAATGTAGTCCATAGTCCATATAACAAGATAGATAAATAATGAATGTTACGTTTTCCAGCTATTTACAATTGGAAAGGCGACACCAAATGTGGACTGCCACTAGAAATCGGAGACACTCTCCAAATATTAGAAGAATGTGAAGGCTGGTTCCGGGGTTTTGCTACAAAAAACAGATCAGTCAAAGGAATCTTTCCACAAACTTACATTTTCCTGAAAGTACGTGTATAAATACCTAAATGCAACTGTTTAAAGAACTTAAGTACCTATTTAATCATTGTTTACAGCAATGTAAAGTGGACAACGAAGGTCTGTTTGAAAGTGTGGTACCAGTTGAAGATCCTGTGGTTCGCGAGGTTACTCTGGTACTGCGAGAATGGGGTAGAATATGGAAGGCAATTTTTGTGGTAAGTTGAGTTATTATTAATTCGTTGTTATTCTCAATTTGTTATTATCGAGTTAGATTGTTTAAACATGTGTCATCTTAATCGTGAATATTTTCGGTATCAGCAAAAACAAACTGAAGGTTGATTGATTATACTGGGATCATTCGAAAAGTATAGCAAAAATTTCATACATTATTAGCTCGTCGGTGTTTCAGGAAAGGAACCACTACAAGTTCGAAACAGTGGGTAAAGTAATGCGGGATCTCCTGGAATGGCGACGACAACTGTTTTCTGGGACACTGACCCAGGACCAAACCAGGGAGTTGAAGTTGAAAATTATACAGAAAATCGATTGGGGAAATCGGTAAGTTACTCTTAAATTTACATTTATTGTGAAAATATACTTTATAATAATAATAATGCAGTCATAAACTAAGCCTAATTCATAATGATAAAATTTAGTCAGATCACATTTTATTATAGCTAATTTAAAAAAATAATATCGATAATTATTAACTATTAACTATAAAATAAAATTTATTCAAATATTTCTTCAATTGGAGCTCCAATAAGGTTAAGTCTCCGTCTCTTTACCGAATTTCTGTATTGGCGGATAAATTGGACTCATTTCCAAAGTACTTGGAGCTGTCGGTAAATTACTGTTGCTGCCGAAATTAAGTCGACGCACAAATTCGTCTAATATTTCCCCAAATATTAGTAAATTCATATTTTGACCTAGTAAGTGGAGTAGCAGAAAGTCGCCGACCTGAAAAATCAGAAATACAATAATGAGAATCACACGGAAGCAATTTTGCCCAACTCTCGGCTGAGCAACCTGTAGCTTATTGACGCTTTTGAGGCTCAGAGATCATGTCCGAAGAATTTAGAACTGTTTGCACTTACCTGTGTCTTTCTAATAATCGTATCAACAGCATTGGGTGCTCCGAACCTGAACCGTCGTTTCAGAATTGTTTCCCGTGTACTTGGCAGTAAGACCACAGCTGCAGAATACACTAAAGCCAATCCAGAGAGTACAGCTAAGATTATGAACCAGAACCATAGGAAGATGTAGATTTTCTCATTGAGAATGTTCAAAGCTAATATGCACAGAGCATCGTGTTTCTGGATTGATCCAGATGGACCGAATTTGTGGAAAGTACATTTGGTGACTCGCGGGAACACTTCTACCATTGGATCGCTACGATTCTCCTGATTCATGTTGGAGAAGTGGATCACGTCCGTGCCGTAACTCATAAAGGCTCCGCCGAGGAATTTGTCTGTCATGAAAATGTTGATGATCTGAAAGTGGAGGAGTATTATATAGTCAAACAGTTTGCACAAAGTCCGTTTTCGGAATGGCATCGTTTCAGGCCAAGTTGGGACTGTAAACGCTTCGCTGCTCGCCTAAAAATGGAGCTGTTTGGTTCTTAGTGCAATCTTTTCGAACTTCAAGGTAAAATTCTTTATTGGTCGCCTGAAATCTTGGAACATATTCATGGTGACCTACTTAGGCACATTTTCATTATCATCTGTGACTATTGCGAGTCATACAAGCATTTTGAATGCATAAAATGATTTGGACTAGAAATATCTTACTTACCACATTGATAAAATTCAGTGCCTCGCTGAGAAAATATCCAAAAGCGTATGTGTTATGTTGATGCATAGTTTCAATCAAATATTGAACTAACCGCGTTTGGCGATGCTCCCTTTCAGCTTTTTCACCGACAAGAGCGCCTCGCATCCCTTCGGAAATCATACGGATCTTTCCCTGTTCCCAGTTTTTCCAGAGCCAATGCGGTACGTAGAAAAGTATCCCCTACAAAAAGGGTGTTTCATCAGTAATTACAATCGGAGTGTTATTTTTGTAAGTCGTCTTACCTGAAAGAATAGCATAAACGGTACCCATTGGTAGTAACTGTGGTACCTTTTCTCTTGGTTCTCATTGCCCAAGCCTGGATGAGCGACTTCAGTACCTACGAATTTCCCTTGTTCATGTGGTAACGTGAACGTGTACGTAATCCAACAGTACGTGTTGATGACGTGTCCAGGTACGCCTCTGTCGTTTATACACTGTATTGGATCACCTGAAAATGTACCAAAATATTTAAAAATCACCTAAGGATAAAGGGTGCTGACTTACCGATTAAGTTATTGGCTGTAACAATGATACAACACAGGAACAGAATGGCTGAAGTTATGCGGTAATGTGCTCGGAATACCATATTGTCGATCATAGCTTTGTCTATGAGGTAGCGGACTTTTACAAAGCCCGCCACTGCGGATACCATACCGAATACTGTCATTTTGGTTTAGATCTTTTGACTGGAAAAAATAAAACGGATAGTCATCAATTTTCTTCATCTGTGACATGATTTTTAACAGTTTTCGCATGAATTGCGTTTTTCCTTTCAAAAACAATAGTATATTGTGTACTTAAGAGGAAAAAGAACACTTCCGGACGCCTATGGATACGAGAAATAACTTTGACGTTACTTAATTAAAATTGATAACTGCTGTTTGGTACTTGTTTTCAATTATTAACATGTCGTTAGGCTACTTTGTCCGTTTCAAAAAAATCCAACACTTGTCCACTTCACACATACTACTTGATTAAATTAGTAAATATTGTGAACGTGGTATATTAACATCAACAGGACTACGATGCAGTGTTGCCAGTTGGCTTCAAACTTCACTAATTATCGTACCATCCTTGTATATTATTATATTAATATTCATTTATGATTGTGCCTGGTATAAATTATGTTAAAACAATTCCAGGAAGGTCATAAAAATGTTAGATAACCAACTTCTTGTTTGTAAATTAAACCTAATTCAAAGCTATTAATTTCACTACTGTATTATGTAGACGTAGATAATTTCTGTTCTATTTATATTCTCCATACCAATGATTTTAATTTTGTAAATCGTGTAAATGTACGTAAGTAGGTAAATCTGTATTTCTTCGGACCAAAGTATAAATGGGACTTGTGAAGTTCCTTAAAAGGATGTGGTTTTTAATGTTAGTGAGAGGTTTACAACAAGGTTATAGGTTTAAAAAAATTGCAAAAAAGCTCCCACTATCGTATATTTTTTTTCATTTCACAGGAAATACTACAGGGTATATCCAGGTGCTGATGAACTTTTAGGAAACATTGAGCGTAGGCAAGGGGTTCAAAAAAAAGGGGCCAAACTTTAAAAAATTCATACTTCGTAAACTTATCCGAAATATTGAGTAATTTTTCATTAGTTTAATAGAGTATAACCTAAAATATTATCCATAAAAAAATTAGATCACATTGGCGTTCCAAAAGAGTGTAAAAAGGGGTTAAAAACTTATAAAAATCATATTTCCTAAACGTAGAAGAAATATTGACGAGTTATTTTACATATGAAAGCTATGAAGTGTATTATAAAAAATTTGCTTACATAGGCGTTCGTAAAGAGTGGAAAAGGGGTCAAAATGAAAAAATATTTCCTTCCGTATTCGAAATATGGAATAATTTTTCATAGTTATGATATAATATAACCTAAAAAATGTCACATAGGCGTTCACAAATATTGTAAGAAGGGGTCAAAAATGAAAAAACAAATATATTCTCCAAACATACCAGAAAAATTGGCTAATTATATTATACGGTTTTGATATAAGATAACTTACAAAATGCAGCATAAAAAAACTTATTTACATACATAGGCGTTCATAAATACTAGAAATAGGGTCAAAAAAATTAAAATGATATATTTGAAGTAGGTGAATGTGTGTTAAAAATACACGACAACAAATTTAAGTACCATAGGCGTCCGTGAAAAAAAATCGCTGATATCTACTATAAATTAAAAAAAAAATTATTTGGAAATGTGACAAAAAGGGCACAAAAATATTACTTTTACTTTTCTGAATACCAACCACTACAAATTTGTGGATCAGACGTGGAAAAATCACGGAATTAAAGTGGGAATTATTGCCAAATCCAAAAACAATTCTCTTTAACTGGTTTATCCAAATTAATCCAATTTTTTAATGGGATTCATGGGTTTTTTGTTGGGTTCGTTCGGAGTCCATGTATTTTATGCCACCTATTTCAACAACCCTGTGTTTCGTGGGTTTTTGTGGGGTAAAAAAACGGTTTCCTAAATGTCGTCGTTTCGTAAAATTTCTCGAGACATTCTTGGGTATAAAAGTCACAACAATAGTCCTGAGGATGTTAAGGAAGATTAGTTTTCTTTATTCTACGAAGTCCGTTATAAAAGCAAAGATAAAAAATGTGCTTCCAATTTCTGTGTATAAAAACTACTCTAACAACATTATTACACCAGTTTGGTTTTCTAACACAATTTATTACTAAAATTGACGCAATCACCACGTCGTTTGTGTGTTTATTAAAGTGTAATTTCACGCTTAATTGGTGATTAATTGAAATTATGGATTATTTTACCTTCTTGTTTCAATCTCAACTATTATTCAATCATAAAATCCAAATCGGGCACAAATTATTAGTTACAATATCACTACAATGTATTTATTTATTAATCACAGTCATGATAAAACAAAAATGTACTGTTACTTTGTGTTTTGCAAGAACGTACAGTCAATAATATACAACACGTACCTACTTGGCTTTAGTATAAACTGTAAACTTACTGGCCAAAGAACTTGTTTTGTTAGCGCGGTAGGGGAACTATAATATTGTATTCTATCTCATTTCCACTTGTGTGTGAGATTTGAGCATTTGTCTTGCTCGTAGCGCGAAGCATCTTGTTGTTGGGTACAGTGTGAACCAGCATAGTTGGGTTGTAAAATAAATTCTTTAATTTCTTTGTATTTTCTGCCATTTAGTGTATAGAAAATAAATAAATACCTACCTGCTTTAAATCATTGATGCAAAACTTCAATGCCTGATGAATTTCAATATAAACAGATCGTATTTTGTCGAGTCTGAAGGTTTTAAATATTTACTCCACCTCTGGAGCACGCCAAGGATCAAATCTTGGTTTTAATATTCATGCTGTTTTCCCAATTTATCTGTCTATACATCATCGTGTTTTCAATATTGATCTTATGTCTACAATCCTGGTTTGGAATCAAGTAGCCTTAGATCTAGATAGATTATTGGGCCTTACCCATGGATACTCGTATTAAGATGTGATTCTCAATAAATGTTTCATGCCATTTTTACTGTACAAATATTAATAAATAGACACCCTGATTCTTAGAAAATGCTTTGTAAACCTCTTTATTATAAATATGCATGTCTCTAGCCAGGTATAAAACTGGTTTTCGGTATACAGTCAGGTATCGAGTACAGATCAGAGCTCAAGAAATATTTGTCTTGTCTGGCAGCACATATTTTATATTTTCACACAAGGCATATTTCTTAATTGATAGATTTTTTGACACAATATGCGTAGAATAAAAAACTCTCTGATATTTTTACTATGCACTAAAAGAATGTCATGCTTAATAGGTAGTTAAATGGTAACTAGCGAAAACCAATTATGCAGCATAGATAATTTATCATGTTATTTACTTATTTATGTCACTAGGAATAATTTGTGCAAATTTGCACAATGTTAGTACTGACAGACTAGTAAAGTAAAGCATGTTTTGTGGGAGAAATTGTTTTTGTTGTTATTTGTTTTATTTTTATTTTTTTTTTGCTCTCAAGGCAGAGGTTCTAAGTGTGATTTTGTAAAGAATCGTTTGTCATAAATCGGAACTTACCTAGCTTCTACGCCAGACGTACAATTGAGGGTCAAAAATTGCTCATCAATGACTATCATACTTTTTTTTTAATTTACCTACTGTATCGTGATATTTTTGTCAATTACTGTAGATTGGCCCATTTGTAAAATACTTCGTTGACAAGAAATATTCCATTTAATAAAGGAAAAATAATAGCGGATAAAATTACTGGCGATTTTATCCGCTATGTCACAAAATAAATTCTTCTTTATTTAAATTATTATCCAATAGATTAGAGTACAAAGGTCTGCATTTCTTCAAACTCAAAAGACATATCTGTGTGGTTCATTGACCGTTTGTTTTGTATTGTTTTTCCCATGAGGAATGTCTTGTTATGCATTTAAATTTTATTATATAAAGAAAATGACACTGAACTTAGTTTTAATAATAATAATAATAACTCTTTATTGTCTAACAGGTGACAACCCAATTACAAGACAACTGCTATGAATATAATATTATATAGTAAATACAAATAATAATAATAAATTTACAAAAGTAATAAACTGTAGGTGACAGTAGCAAAAATACAATACAAACATATAGGATCGTATGGATATATTTCACTGAGCAAGTACATGGAATCTATTGAATCATTTCCTTCAGAACATTCCTCAAATCACGCTTAAATCTGTTGGGATTCTCATTGAAGTAATTAATGCTAGTATAGATAGAATAAGTATTACAGAAATTACATGCTTTGCAGATGGGAGCTCTTGTTTCATAATTTGCGTGCACCGGAGGTACTCTGAAGAGATAGGCACTTCTCGAATTGAACTGCGGAATATTAAACCGCAACATCTCCAACAATTGCGAACAATCTATAAGACCATTAATCAGACCAAATATAAAACACTGAGAGGAAAAATGCCTACGCATCTCCAGCGATTGAAAATCAAATCTCTCCAATAGCAAACGATGGTCGTATCCCCGGGCAGGAAACCGACCATCAATCTTGAAGGCTAGTCGTTTTAGGAATTTTCGTTGAACATTTTCGAGAGAGTTAACATAAACTCGATATATTGGAGACCAAGCAATGACAGCATATTCAAGCCTTGATCTTACCATTGCGTTGTACAACACTATAAGACAATCAGTATTGTTAAATGAGTTCGTGGTTCTAAAAATGAATCCCAGACATTTGAGCGCCCTTTTCTTTGTTTCGGAAACATGATAATTAAAAGTTAATTCGCTATCAATGAACACACCAAGATCTTTAATAACAATGCATTTATCAAGAGCAGCGCCAGAGAGTCTGTAATTGTAAGAAACAGTGCGGCGTCTTCTTGTGTATGTTATATATTTGCATTTATCGACGTTTAAATAAAGCTTATTCACAGTACACCAATCCTCAAGCATATTCAGATCTCTCTGTAGTACATCACAGTCATCTTCGGAGTGAACAGCTCTGAATAGTTTAAGATCAGCTTCGAAAAGTAAATAATTGCTAGAGAGGTGCGTTCCTATGTCATTAACGAATATTGCAAATAACAGGGGGGCTAGGTTACTACCTTGGGGAGCGCCACGTGTGGCCAAGTAAGAGTGAGACTTAAAACCACTGTATTGCACAAAGTGCATACGTCGATTCAAATATGATTCAAAAAATGAAATTAAAGACTCCTGGAAGCCAAAGTGAAGCATCTTTCGTAGTAGTATATTATGGTCTATTTTATCGAATGCTTTAGAGAAGTCTGTATAGATTGTATCGACCTGAAGACCCTTGCCCATTATAGGATACACTTGTTGTAGGAAAGCGACAAGATTTGTGACAGTTGATCTCTTGTGGAAAAACCCGTGCTGCTGAGGTATTATACGATTCTTTATTTGGTTAAAGATCTTGTCATAAATAATCGATTCAAAAACCTTTGAGAAATTTGATAAAATTGAAATGGGTCGATACTTTTCTATCCTATTAATGTCCCCGAATTTATGCCGTCTTCCAGAGGTCAGGAAACATTTGACCTTGTAGGGATATATTAAAAATAATGTGTAAAGGCTGTGCCAAAACATACGCACAGTCTTTTAGTATAAAAGCGGGGATTCTATCGACACCAGATGTCATTTTCGGTTTTAGTTTTTGTAGTGCTCGTCTAACCTCGTCCTCACTAATCAATCCAAGAGACACCAAGTCACCACCATCCTGTGACTCTATAGTGACGTCAGCGTTTGATGGCATATAAACACTTTCGAAAAAATTTGCAAAAGCATTGACTATTTCTTGTGGCTCAGAAATGCAAGCCTCCGTTGCAACCCTCATTGAACCGGGTATTCTGGACTTGCGTTTTTTGTTTTGAATGTATTTCCACAGGTGCTGTGGATCATTTTTAATTGAATTTTGAACCTCACTCAGATATTCACCATATGCGATATTAATTTTTTGTTTCACTTGTATTCTTAGCTGCTTAAACATATTAATATAGTACTGAGATTCTGTTTATTTCCATTTTTGTAGATATTTTGACTTATTTTTTTTTATTTTTGAATACAAAATGATGTGTGTGAATTATTTCTAATTACAGAAAACTTGGTTTGGACCTAGTGCCTCGACAAGGTGCCAATATGGTCCAACCCGACTCGATGTCTGTTGTGGAACTATACCATGTTCACATGGCCAGTGCAGAAAATACTCAGGGAGTGTCTGTAAGTTTTGTTTTAATACAAACCCTGGCAAAATGATCGGCTACATTTTAATCTTGCATTTGAAGTCATATTTCTGCAAATTCTTAACGTATCGTTAGTCTTAATTCGTCAACAAGTCAATCAACTCTCTCCAAATGATCCACCCTCAGCTGCCAATATGGAGATATCCCTTCAGGGGTTCGTGTACAGCGGTGATGCAAAATGTCGCTGATCATTTTGCCGAATCGCGTATCAATGCAGCCTTAACTTTGCGTTATATTTTTATAGGCCAGGGGCACAATCAAAAAGAAAGAAACGAAAAAGACTTTAACGCACCATTTGTATTTTTGTATGCGAGATTTTGGTCATCATGTTGGTGAAGACACCGAGATATATTTTTCTCTATACGACTCAAGCAAACAGAAGTATTTAACCGAACGGTTTCTAGTCAAAATTTCCAAAGAAGGCTTCTCGAATTATATTGAAAAGTTGCATAGTAATTGTACAGTATTCACGGTTAGTACGGTGACTTGCGAAGTTTCTGAATGATTGCAGTTTTTTGTTTTTAGGATTTGGGTAATTCTGATCTGAATAAAGATGTGTACATAGTTGCTCACGTAATGCGAATAGGGAAAATGCTCTATTCCGATAGCTCAAAAAAGACTGACAAGGCCGCTACAGGTCAACTACAGTTGTTTAAACGACCCTACGGGGTTGCAGTACAAACTTTAGGTGATTATCTTATTAGCAAAGAGACTGATAACGAGGAGAAGGAGTTTAATATGAAGGTAAGGTAATTCCGTCGATTTTTCCTTCAAATTATTGTTGAGAAATCTTTTGAAGGTGTACCAAAGTGAAGATAAAGACTTTTACCAGTTGCACGAGTTCATAATCCGACAATCAGGCAAATATAATGCACTATCAGGTCCAATTAATTACGGAATTATGATTTCACTCAAAATGTTGCACGGGGAATTGAGAACAATTCGAGAGGATAATCCTTTGTTGTTCAAAAACGTGAATTTAACAGGGAAATTGGGTTTTCCCGATGTGATTATGCCCGGTGATGTAAGGAATGATCTCTATTTGATTTTGGAGAAAGGTGAATTCGAGAGGGGTGGTAAATCCACGGGGAAAAATATTGAAGTCAGCGTCGTAGTGTTGGATAGTGAGAAAAATATTGTTAAGGTTGGTATTATTGAAGAATGACGCTTGCAAAATATTTTTTGATCGTTCTTTCTTCCAGAGTTGTCTATGGGGAGCTTCAGGAATGGAAGCAGCTTCGGACTACAATTCCATGATCATTTATCATCATAATTCACCGGCTTGGGCGGAAAATGTGCGACTAACACTGCCTATTGATAAATTTGCTGGGGCGCACGTCCGATTGGAGTACAGACATTGCTCAAGTAAGCAGTTCAAAGGGTTTAATGATTTCTGGCCCTTTGTAAAATGTATGTTTTTCCAGCGAGAGAGAAAAATGACAAGAAACTGTTTGGTTTCTCATTTATACGGCTCATGGATAAAGATGGAGCTGCAGTCCCTGATGGAACACACGAATTGTATATCTACAAATGTGAGGATCCAACTAAGTTAGATAATTGCGGGTATCTCGCGTTACCAGCATTCGCTAAAGACTATGAAGGTAATCATGAAGCTAGTGGACAGTTTTCGCGAAGCCACAAGGAAGTTGTTTCGTTAAAGACGTTGTTGTGTTCGACAAAACTAACACAAAACGGTAAGAATCACTTTTGTTTATGAATTGTGAATGCATCAAGGAATTTCTAGTTGATTTGCTGGCATTACTTCGATGGAAATCGCATCCGGAACGGATCCAGGAATCTTTGCAACGAGTTTTAAGACTGGGCGATGAGGAACTTATCAAATTCTTACAGGATGTACTTGATGCGTTGTTCGCATTATTTTCCACGGAAGATGGAAATTCAACCACGCATAGTGGTTTAGTTTTTCACGTTTTAGTGTCGATTTTTAATTTATTGGATGGTTCCAAGTATCAACACTTCAAACCGGTGTTAGATGCGTATATCAAGAACCATTTTGCAGCTGCGTTAGTATATAAGTAAGTATACAGTGTGTCCAAGATAACTATAATGTTTAATTTGAAATGATTTTATGTTAGAGGTCTTTTGACGAGTGTTCAACATTGCGCTGATTGGGTTGTTTCCTTTGATAAACAGGAACCGATACAGAAATGTTTCAAAAGTTTAGAGTATATTTTCAAATTGATTATACAGAGTCGGATACTGTTTTCAAGAGCCACTGGTGGGCATTTTGAGGATAGCTTCAGGCGGGATTTGTATAGTGTGTTCATCGCTTTGAATAAGATGCTTACAATCAATGATAATCATATCATTAATACTCAGGTAACTGCATACTTTGAATTGTTTCAGTATAATCCCCTTTTAGGTACCTAATGAACCTCTTGTCTCAGGGCTCGCGTATTTCTCCAGTAGGACTCCTTGTATCATTTACCTTGACCACAAAAGGGGCGAAATAACCACAGAACATATAACATATAGAAGAGTCAATCGCCGAAAAGCTCGAAAACACCCGATACGTTCCGGTTACCGTTCCCCCTTTCTTCTCGCGCCTGCTGAAAGAAGTAGGGCTAGCAGACGTTTGTACCAGACACTTAAACCAAGACTGTTTAGAAAATTTCTGTACTATAGAGTATTTAAAAAAATGTACGTATCAAAAATTTAAAATTGATTGGCTTCAAGATGTCCCAGGGACGTTCCTTTGGAGTTTCCCATTATTGTACGTACTCAGGATGCTTCAAGCACTTTCTCCAGAACTTTCTAAGTGCTAATTGGACGATCATGGCATGTCGCATGAGAAATAGTTTCAGGTTGCTTTACTGTTGTCCATTAGCTCAGTATATGAGCAATTATCCGAAGTACTGCCTACAATGGAATGCACAAAACTAGCATCGACAATGTTGGATACTATTCCAAGGGATTTACCGCCTCTGCTAGTTCAAGCAAAATTATCCTGCATTAAAAATTTAGTAACCAGCAAACTGTTTCAGTATAATCTCCTTTTAGGTACCTAATGAACCTCTTGTCTGGCTCGCGTATTTCTCCAGTAGGACTCCTTGTATCATTTACCTTGACCACAAAAGGGGCGAAATAACCACAGAACATATAACATATAGAAGAGTCAATCGCCGAAAAGCTCGAAAACACCCGATACGTTCCGGTTACCGTTCCCCCTTTCTTCTCGCGCCTGCTGAAAGAAGTAGGGCTAGCAGACGTTTGTACCAGACACTTAAACCAAGACTGTTTAGAAAATTTCTGTACTATAGAGTATTTAAAAAAATGTACGTATCAAAAATTTAAAATTGATGGGCTTCAAGATGTCCCAGAGACGTTCCTTTGGAGTTTCCCATTATTGTACGTGCTCAGGATGCTTCAAGCACTTTCTCCAGAACTTTCTAAGTGCTAATTGGACGATCATGGCATGTCGCATGAGAAATAGTTTCAGTTTGCTTTACTGTTGTCCATTAGCTCAGTATATGAGCATTTATCCGAAGTACTGCCTACAATGGAATGCACAAAACTAGCATCGACAATGTTGGATACTATTCCAAGGGATTTACCGCCTCTGCTAGTTCAAGCAAAATTATCCTGCATTAAAAATTTAGTAACCAGCAAACTGTTTCAGTATAATCTCCTTTTAGGTACCTAATGAACCTCTTGTCTCAGGACTCGCGTATTTCTCCAGTAGGATTCCTTGTCTCATTTACCTTGACCACAAAAGGGGCGAAATAACCACAGAACATATAACATATAGAAGAGTCAATCGCCGATAAGCTTGACAACACCCGATACGTTTCGGTTACTGTTCCCCCTTTCTTCTCGCGCCTGCTGAAAGATGTAGGGCTAGCAGTCAGCGACGTTTGTACCAGACATTTAAACTAAGAATGTCTGTACTAGAAATGGCAGGACCCATTCCAATTCTGTAGAGTTTTTAAAAAAATGTGCGTACCAAAAATTTAAAATTGATTGGCTTCAAGACGTCCCAGGGACGTTCCTTTGGAGTTTCCCATTTTCTCCAGAACTTTCTAAGTGCTAATTGGACGATCATGGCATGTCGCATGTGAAATAGTTTGTTATATTTACAATGGGTTTCAGGTTGCTTTACTGTTGTCCATTAGCTCGGTATATGAGCAATTATCCGAAGTACTGCCTACAATGGAATGCACAAAACTAGCATCAACAATGTTGGATACGATTCCAAGGGATTTACCGCCTCTGCTAGTTCAAGCAAAATTATCCTGCATTAAAAACTTAGTAACCAGCAAACTGTTTCAGGATGATGGTTGGTTATTAAAGGCAGTAATAATGACGACATTGTATTCATTAAAATTTATTTTTAGAATCGCGGAATATCATACTGGCAAATGCTTGCAAGCATCTGCGTTACCATTTGATTCGAAGGGATGATCTGAAGTTGTGTACGGATATCTTAGGGGAAATCTTGGGTTATTTGTATAAACAACGGAAGACTAGCGATGAACTTGGGAAGATAAATAATTGTATCCATCACGATGTTGATACGTTGAATATTGCGTTGTTGGAAGTGTTGATTCAAGCAGTGCTTGTGATCATTGATAAAGATAATAAAATCCTGGTGAGTTAAACCAACCCACCGCTTATTGGGGAATCGAAAATTGTTTTATTTCCAGGGTTGTTTAGTAGCATGTCTAATAGGAATTCTCCAACTGCTGGATGAGTTCCATTACAAACGTCTTTGGGAGGTTCTAATGGGCGCTAATTACGATAGAAAACCGTTGAAGGATTTTCTTTTGCGCGTGTTCCTCGTGTTCCGCAATCTGATTCGTATGGAAGTGTTCCCACCTGATTGGTTGGTGATTAAAATGTTGACTAATAATGTCATTTTGAAAGCGTTGCAAGAGTTTGCACAACCGCTGGCGTTTAAGTTTTTGGATAGTCGGGCAGGGTACTTTGACAAAGAGGTAAATGATGGAAAAGTGTGGAGGAAGGACTTTTTAAATTAAACACAGTTGAATTATACTTTCAGTTTGATTTCTTGTTGTAGTTGTGGACAAATTACTTCAATTTATCCGTGGATTATTTGACGCAGCAGTCGCTGCAACTAGAGCAGTTCTCCGATGTGAAGCGTGAGAAAATTATTGAGAAATATGGCGATATGAGAGTTTTGATGGGTTTTCAGATATTGTCTATGTGGTCACAATTAGGTAAGTTACACCCAATTACAAGACAATTATTTGATTCTATAATATGAACAAATATGCTCGGAGACAAAGGACCTCGGTGTCGTGGTTGATTCTCCACTTTCATTCAACCAACACATTGTAGATTTGCTTGAGATCAAGCGTTGACTGTCTAACACGTTAGTATTTTTAAAGCCTGTGCAATTTCTAACAATGAAACCATAAGCCCTAATCGCTTCATTCGCCTTTAAGTTAATATGAGAAACGAAAGACAATCTCGAGTCAAACGTAACACCCAAATCGGTAGAAGTTGCACATCTCGCGAGAATAGTCTGTCCAAGTCGATACTGAAAATTAAAAGCAGTTTTCCTTCTCGAATAAGACATGCATTTACACTTCTTAGCGTTTAGATATAGCTTGTTATTGTTACACCAACTCTCCATCGCCTCAAGCTCACTCTGAAGACCTATGCAATCCTCGTACGACACGATAGTGACGAACAGCTTGATATCGTCAGCGAAAAACAACCTGTTAACTTGCAGATACGCGTTAAGATCGTTAATGAAGATCAAGAAAAGCAGGGGAGCCAAGTTTGAACCCTGAGGCACACCAGAGGATGCTTTATATTTTTTGGAATTGTAGCCATTATAAACTACATACTGTAGTCTGTTCCCAAGATATGAAATAAACAACAATTTCAGGTTATTCACAAACCCATAGCTGTCCAGCTTCCGAATTAGCACCCCATGATCCAACCTGTCGAAAGCCTTGGCAAAGTCGGTATAAATAACATCCAGCTGTCCCCCCCCCCTCGACAATACGCGTGGCCCTCTCTGTGAAACAAGAAAGATTAGTGAGAGTGGACCTATTCGGCATAAAACCGTGTTGATTTATGGTGATTTGACCACGCAATGCAGTAGAGATTCTATCACTCAAGATGGCTTCAAAAATCTTGGATATATTCGACAGGATGCAGATCGGGCTGTAGTTGCTGATGTGACTTGTGAATTGGGACCACACGTGCCTCCTTCCATGGAACCGGGAAAGCTCCATTCTTAATTGCCAAATTAAACACCCTGCGCAACGGGGACGCCAACACTCCCACACAGTCTTTTATGAAAAATCAAAATGTGTTGTATTTTTTCTTCAAGGTGAATGCAAATTGCATTTCATTCCGACCATGGTAGGCCCGTTTCTGGAAGTGACTTTAGTACCTGAAATTGAATTAAGAAAAGCCACTTTGCATATATTTTTCGATATGATGGAGTGTGAACAGAGGTCGTATGGGAATTTCAAGCAAGTGGAATGCGAATTGATTGATAAATTGGATATTTTGATATCGGAGAATAAAGGAGATGACGAATACAGGCGGCTGTTTAATACTATGTGAGTTGTTTTTGAAATATAAAAGGTTTGCTCGGGTACGATGGGTAAAAAACAGTTATTCAACTCTGCGCATGCCCAAAATATGAGGCAAACGTTCCTATTGGTGGTTTCACAGAACGTCGAGAGTTGAACAACTGCTTCGGTACGTTATAAACTGTGGTTTGGTAGTTAGAAAAAGAATTAAAATACCATTAATTAACTGTTTTAATTTAATCGTTTTGCTGCTAAAGGGAGCATTTAAGTGCTGTGTAAGTGTTTTGAAATGTTAGATTGTGTGCGTTTTTTATTATTTTAATATTTTATCAGACTACTGGATAGAGTCCAGTCCGAGGATCCTACATGGAAAGAGAGCGGGGCTGCTTTTATCAGTTCTATAACACGGTTGTTAGAACGGTTGCTAGATTATCGTAACGTGATCCAAGGCGATGAGAATCGAGATAAACGGATGTCTTGCACATTTAACCTACTTGTAAGCAACATCTCCTTTCTTCTAACGATACTTTATGGATGATTTTTGTCTTGTGTCTTTGCAGAACTTTTACAAAAACGAGTTCAACAGGAAAGAGATGTACTTACGTTACATTTACAAACTACACGATTTACATTTATCAGCTGAAAATTATACTGAAGCAGCTTTTACAATTAAATTGTATGCGGACCAATTAGCCTGGAACACTAGTCAAATTGTTACAGATCCAACCTATCCTAACCATTCTGAATGTCAAGTGAAGGAATTGTTGTATAGGCAAATTATTAATTATTTCGACAAGGGCAAGGTTAATATGCTTATAATGCGAGGGTGGGACGAGAAATAAATTGGTCTGACATTCTGGCCAAAACGTTGTACAATTTGTCTATTTAAAATTAATTAAAATCCTGCTCGAAGGACCAAAAAGTCTGCACAAACCACTTTATTTGTTAATCCAGCCTCGTAATTGTTTTTTAAAATTATTTTTAATTGAAAAATAACCACTTGTAGTGTTGGGAAAAAGGGATTCCATTATTAAAAGAATTAGCAACGCTCTACGAGACTGTGTTCTTCGATTACAAGTTACTGAGTGACATTTTAAAGTATCAGGCGAAATTTTACGATAATATTTTGACACAACTCCGTCCTGAACCGGAATATTTCAGAGTTGGATTTTACGGGTTGAGTTTTCCATTGTTTGTTCGGGTAAGTTATTGAGTAGGGTGGGAGTTTTCATAAATAGCATACCGGACTTTGTGTTGTAGAATAAACAATTTGTATATAGAGGGTTGGAATATGAACGAATTGGAGCTTTTACGCAACGTTTACAAACTGAGTTTCCTGCTGCACAAATTTTGATGAAAAATACTGCACCGGATGATACCATTATTAACTCGGATGGACAATGTATCCTTTGCTCATATATATCTTACACTTTGTAATGTAAGTATATCAATACCACTATTGCTACAAATGCGTGTTTGCCAAATCTCAGAGGCCAGTAGGTTCATTCGATGTATGGAGGCAACTTGGTTCAGCTCACATAAAATTTGTATATGTGTATATCTCCAGGGCGCCACCTGAGCTTTTTTTCTCGAACTAAACTGTATAACTGTATATGTGTAAGTGGCGAACTGGCCTTCACCACAATTTTCGGCAGTGGCCTTCTTGGGTCTATTCTAATCATTTAAACTACTTATACACGGGGGTACTGAGTTGCCTCCGAAATTTCGCAGTTGCCTCCGTTTTGGAGGCAAGTTCGTTCAGCGAATGTACTGATACGGAGGCCAATTTGACACTATGGCTATATATATATATATATATATATTGCGCTGTTGCCAAATCTCGCATCAAAGTTAATGCACCATTAAAAGTTAATTTTCTCGTAAACTGCTGAATCGATTTGGACATTTTTTTTTTGATAAATTATAGCTGACATCTTTAGGAATGACTCTGTGAAACAACTTTTCATTGAGATCAAAGTTTTAGGCATATACAGGGTGTTTTAAAAGAAAGCAGTTTTTGTACTTTCCTTAATTTACTTTTGCCAGTTATTCAAATATGTAATGTCAAACCAATACCAGAAGCCAATCCAGTGACTTTAGCTAATGATATTCCGGAAAAAATCTCGAGATTTTATCACTACAACGATGTGAAGAGATTCCAGTGCGATCGACCAGTGCATAAGGGCATTATCGATAAAGACAACGAGATTAAGGTTCGAAACCACCCTCTAATGTGTGTTTGTACACTATTCTACTACTCCTTTCCAGACATTATGGATTGAACGAATGGTTTTGGAGATTGCCAGTCCATTACCAGGGATTCTGCGATGGTTTGAAGTGATTAATCGTCAAACTGAAGAAATACCTCCAGTGCAATATGCCTGCGAAACAATGCAATCGGTGGAAAATGAGCTTCGTCAACTGATTAAGATTTATACGTTGGAACCGAAGCGAAATTTGAATCCGTTTACCATGCGACTTCAAGGTATTATTGACGCAAACGTCCAGGGTGGTATCAGCAAGTATCAGCAAGCGTTCTTCACCAAAGAGTTTGGGAAATTATATCCTGAACATAAATCGTACGCGAATATGCTTCAGGAGTTGATTCTTAATGCTGCTAGGGTAAGGTTAGAATCTTATTCGTAAGGACCCTAACTAGTCCAATAATTCCAGGTTATTGAAGAAGGTTTGTATCTTCATGGGAAGTTGGCTCCTCCTACTGTTCAACCGTTACACCAAAGGTTACTTGAAAGGTTCTTCCAGTTGAAAGAGAGTTTGGGATCGTTCAACTATCAGACATTAAGCAGCATTGTGAAGTAAGTGGAAATGAAATGCTTTAATGGATAATTGAAAATGTTTGTGTTTCAGTACACCTCTGCCACCAGTGCCAATTGAAAAACGTCTACCAATCGAAAATGGTGGTAGTAATCGTTCGTCGGGATCCAGTGGCAACTATGGGCATTTGGTGGATCATCATTTTATGGATTACGACAACATTTATACGAAACCAACGGTATTCAAATCTATGTTTACTAAACGGCGAACTAAAGTCTTGCATGATGAGTACACATTTAGGTTCTATACTGGTACTGATGCATGCGAAATGGTGAAGAATGCTTAAGAGCAGCTTTTATTTCAGTACGCTTTTACTATTCTTTTCTACTCTGTTTTATTATAGCTAAATTGGACCAATGTGGCTTCAGCTGTATACTGTCTGTTATCCACAAGCGTAGCCCGACTTTAGCCTTAGCATTTTGGTCCGATGCTGACTATTTCACACAACGTTATGTCCTTGTACTTCAGTCATCATTGAGTTGAGTTAATGTCTGTATTTTTTTCTTTTTCACTTTGCAGGAGAACGTAGTTAGTAGAGAAAACTTAACCTTACATATGCCCAATACTATAGCAGCTCCACCGATTCCCCAAAGAGATTCAAGGCCCCGATCTCAGGGTTTCAATAATACGAGTTTTTCCGATCTAAGAACACCGACGCGTGGTACCTTTGAGTATAACAGCTCCAGTTTACCATCGATGAAATCCAGGTGAGTCTTGCTCGCTTAAAACAGCTCACCCTGTATAGTTAGTTATGTTTCAGGGACTCTGATCCATGTGATGTACCTCTACCACCGAAACCAACACATTCTCGGGAAAGATCGCTGACCAAACCACCTTCACCGAGACTTTTACGTCATGCAATTTCGATGACACCAACGACAGAGAGCACTGGAGCATTGCCGTTAAGGAATTCTTGGCCGGACTCTGGTATTGAGGAGGCCCCACCGTTACCGCCCAGATCCCACAGTAAGTTAATTTAGTCTCTTCTATTTTGGCAGAAACAATTTAACAACATTTCCAGCACCTGATAAAAGAGTACAAAGCTTCCCGCCTGAGGCTCCACCAAATATTCCAAAACGTAGTCAGAAGAAATCAACGCCATCTATCTGCAGTATTGAGTACTTGTCATTGGACGATGCGGCGCAGGAAACAAGTCCTGTAGCAACGACATCTACGGTGGCGACTACAAATTTAAGTGCGGTTTGTAACAGCGATACGCACGATCTAAGAGATTCCGGGATCAGTATGAATGAACATACGAATTTGAATAATTTCAATACCGCTTGTTATGAGGATTTCGAGCTACGCGGTAATCATCAGTCGGACTTGAATATCAATTCCAGTCCACCGGAGGACAGACCGGACGTGGAGAATCCACCACCGATACCGCCAAAGTGCAGTGCTGGTTTGAATCTTAGTTTTGATGGATCAGGTGAGTTACTGTTGTTTAACATATTCATTCACTGATGATTTGGATAACATTTAGCTAGTTTGGAACGGTCATCCAGAAGAAAGGATCATACATTAAGCGGCGAAACGGTGACGCCGGAAAATTACTCGCATCCAAAAACGCAACAAAAGGATTCTTTTGTTCATAGTAACGGTGGTGAGAGCAGTGATTTTTTAAACTGAATCCGAATATTATCAATTAACCAGGTAGCAGTGAGATTGATATGTTGTAGTATTTATTTATTGTGTTTTCAAAGAGAAGAAAAAACTATTTTTCATATTTTTATTATTGTGTAGATTTATTCATTCCCATAAAGAAGAAGATATTCCAGTAGAGTGTAGATGTTAAGCTTCGTTTAGATTTTATTCTTTAGGAATCCGTGCCAATAATTATGAATCGTGAATACGCTATCTTCACAAAAAATTGTTCACTCGCTACTTTAATATTATCGTGCAGGAGTCAAAGTATCCGGATGAATTGGCTTCAATATCCTTCACAGAGCCTCACGGTTAACAGAGTCGAATGCCTTGACAAGGTCTATAAAACCCATGTATAGAGGACGATTTTGCTCCCGTGATTTTTTCTCTAACAATAATAATAATAAATGAAAATAATTTCGTGGTAAAGCGGACTAAAATGTTGGTTTTACCTACACAAGGAATTTTGTTTAATTTAGCAGGGCCCCAGTCTAATTCAATAGAACCAGACCGAGGCATGGGTCGACAGATACTGACGAATTCGTTTCGCTCTTGTTATGAGCTCGTCAGAGTACCATAGTCGTTGCCCATCTACAAATGTCAGCCTGCATTTAAGCACAATAGGATACACAACAGTAGACACATGTAAACACGTATCATCTACATGTACATAGTAATGCATATCCTATACCATGCAGAGGCCGAACAAACTCAATGTATAGGTAAAACCAGTCGTATAAATAGCTGGTGGGTGTGAAAGTTTCCGATTTATGACCATTGTATTCGACATAGTGTTGTCGATCAGACAAGTAGGAGGCAAAAAACGTTAAAAGATCCTCAACCTCGACATTTTCCGTAGGACAAGCGAATGATCCAGCTTATCGAACGCCTTCCAAAAATCTGTATAAATCGCATCGACCCGCAGACCCTCCCCGAGGGTACGAAATACATCCTCTAGAAAACAGGTTAGGTTGGTTACTGTAGAGCGGCCTGGGAAAAAACCGTTCTGCTGTGGATCAATCTGATGCTTAATTTGAGTAAATATTTTTCGGTGTAATGCCGCTTCAAAAACCTTCGAGAAGTTGGGCAGGAGCGAGACGGGTCTATAATTTTCAACATGGGTAAATGCGGGAAATTTTCCAAACTTTTGGGAATATATTGGATCGCAGAGTCTGCAGTGGAACGGCGAAAACAGACGCACAATCGCGTAAAATGAAAGCCGGGATGTCATCCGGTCCCGAAGTCATTTTGGGCTTTAATTGTTTGAGTGACATGAGAACATCATCGATATCAAGCTGACCCACCGATATGCGGGAACAATAACTTATGGTTGCTGGTCTCGACTGGCGCCTCGCCCGTCATCATCCTAGTTTGGTAATATGGGTAGTATGCTTGTAATAATTAAAACACTGTTTAACGGGTATGTACAAAACTGAATATTTATTAATATGGAAAAGAAAACTGGGGTAAAATTATAAAAAAAGCATCTCTGTTAAGAAAGTACCCCACATCTGGTCGGTACGTGGCTTTAACAATAACCACTGCTTTTTCTAGGTACGGACTAGGGATTTCTTTTGTTCCCGAAAATGAAAACAGTAAAAATGAAACAGTAAAAAGAAAGTAGAAATATTGGTGCCAATGTTTCGACATTTTGTGAAATTTAGAAAACATTATTTACAACAACTATACTAAATTTGTACACAGAAATAACTAAACTTAAAAATACATATATACAGTGTGGCACAATAAAAAGGTTGCCATAGTATCTACAGAATAAAACACAATATATACAGTGTGGCGCAAGAATAATGGTCGCCACACTAGTAAGCACATTTCTCTAGAAATCAAAAGCCTGTGCGTATAGTACGTCAAAGACCACTTGCAAATTGCAACTTTTTTATAGTTAAAGACATTTTTTGTGTTGATAGACGTATTACTCTTTCATATATTACAGACAGTCACTTTCAATTAATTTGAGCATTATTTTATATCAACAAGCCAACCGATCTTTGTGTGAGTCGTCTTCGGTGTATTTTCTTCTCTTAATAAATCCCTGAAGATGACTCTCACATATTGATCGAGATTACTTATCGCTGTTAGGTACATTTTTGATTTTTTCTATTCATGTAATGCAAAACGTAGATGAAGTATACCTAATTAATAAAATGTTGTCGTTTTATGATCAAAAACAAAATTAAAATAATTGTGTATGTTTTGTCGTATCATAATGGAGATTGTTGATTATGCTACTAAAATCAAAGTAAAAAAAAATTACCAATTAAGAGTAGGATGTTAGTTGTTAGATATACAAATTTCTCTCATCGAGTGGGAACTGCTACATAAAACTGATTGGTCCAATTTTTATTATTATTAAGTTAGTTTTCATAATAATATATTGAATGATAATCTTTTCCAGCTAGAAACTTCGCAATCCTTTGTTGTAAAATCTAATATTTATACAGTTTTCCTTTGGATAGAATTTTTTTCAAAAATCTATCAAGCAGGCGCAGTCTGATATTTGGGAGTGAAAGGGCCCCACAGGCATCGACGTCTACTCGCAGGCTTTATTTTTTCTTGGTCTCTAGAATCTTTACTCTTGATCAATAAACTCAATTAAAAAGTCTTGGTATATCTGCCATAATTATAAGGGCAACTTAGTCAGCCACCACTCAAATAAACTTTGAACGATGTCACCACAAACAAGCAGACTTGACTGATATTTCGGAACGCGATTAAATCGGACTGTTTATAGGGCGGTTAAGGTTGCATCTCGATTTTAACGGGGACTTTTATAGCTAATGCTGTTCCAGCAAAGCCAAATCGTAGTCCATACGTTATGGTGAATGGTTCTTGTATAAATATTAGATTTTCAACAGATTTGTAGAAGAAAAAAAATAAACTTAAACATCGAACTGTTTTTATTTTGTATATAAATGGTGCTATATAATTTAATTTTTTAATTTTAATTAATAATAATTATTACAGATTCCTTTAAATAGTCGCATCCCCTAAGATTGAGTCCTTTTGAAATGCCGAAAATATTTTACTTTTCAAGATTTCTCTTTCGGTATTCTGAATCGCCCTTAGGGCTGTTTGATCAGACTCCAAATATAGGTATAAGGCATTCATGATTGTGAACTTATTTCTTAATCGATTTGAAAAATTCTTTTTGGATCATAGAGAGAACACTTTAACAGAGGTTTATATAGGAATAAAAATAAAATTTCTTAAAAATTTATTTTGAAGTCAATATAAATTGCTAAGAAATTTTTTTTTATTCCTATATAAACCTCTGTTAAAGTGTTCTCTCTATGATCCAAAAAGAATTTTTCAAATCGATTAAGAAATAAGTGCACAATCATAAATAAATAAATAAGCGTTTATTGCCCAACAGAATAAATCCCTTTACAGAGCAACATATAATACAACATTATAAATAATAAACAATAACAAAGATAATAAATCAAATTAAATTACAGCAAATCATGAATGCCTTATACCTATATTTGGAGTCTGATCAAACAGCCTTAAATGTTTCTTCAGTTCCGAAGCAACGGCGCTTCAAGTAAAGCCAACAGCCGTTTTTGAATATTATTTTGTCAAATTTGAGTAGCAATGGCACTTGTCGAACTTTGCAATATTATTTTATACGGCACCATTTTCAAACCAGAGCAACATTTGCCTCGCGACAGGTCATGCCGTTGCAGCGTTCCTCGACCTTTACTCTTTGGATCAGATTTACTGTTGAGATGTTTGACAATAAAAGCACGTTGGCGAACGGACTCATCCTGAAAGTATTGAAAACTACTCTATTTAATTAAAGGCTTGTCTTCGTTAGGGGATGCGTCAATTTGCCAGGGGTATGTATTATTATTTTCAATATATCATCAATTAATTTGACAATTTTATAACAGCGTGTGATATATGATACCTATGTAATTATTTTTTTATATCTATACGATTCTTAATCATTTTTAAAAATATTTTAATTATCGATATTATACTAGTCAAGTAATTGATATTTTTTAATTTATATACTGTAATAATAGCAAGATGTAGGATTGTTATGAGAAATGTATTTTCTCATCAAATACCATTGTAGTTGTAGCAAATTTAAATAAAATAAATAAAACAATTATAGGGATTTTATTACCTTCACTAATCACTAAAATTAATTGCCTAAACTTAAAAGTAACGCAGCCCCACGTTTAATCCAAAAATCCGAGCCTTCCGGACCACATTTAAGATCCACGGCTACAACGAACGCTGGACGGAAAGCAGCTCCAGTCCGTATTGGGAAATAGTAACATGGACATAAATAAACACCTAAAACCAAATATAGTTTACCCCTCCTAATCGTACATGTATTGGTTCATCGTACCTCTAGTCTTTTTCTTGGACTGTTCCACCGGTTTGAAATGAATTAGAGGCATCGGACAAACCAGTTGCATCGGTTGAGGTTCAATCAAAATCGCTAACTTTTTGTTCCAACCTGCACCTTCTAGAAACGTTTGACGTACGTATACTCCAGTTTCTGGAGCTTCTTGGATTGTATTTTCTTCCACAGTAAGTACGGTGAATTCCCAACTGAGAGTATCGATTGGAACTTCTTTAGCTCGAGCTGTAGTCTGAAGAATTATGTTGTAATAATTACACAAACAACCCTCATTGGTATAGTAAAATTACTTGAAGTACTGCAGTCAAGAATCCAGTTGGAAATGTGTAGGCTGCTAACCAAAACAATATGGGTACATGGGTTGTTAGCGCCCAATTGGAGAAATGTTCTACTCTAGCTACCAAGTCTCTAGTCCATGATCCAAGCAACTTTAATGAAGGATATGCTGAAATAAACGTCTTTAAAATCGCACTGAATTAGCTGCTTCATTAAATACCTTTCAGCCATCCAGACGGAACTCTACCTTCATAGACACATATAAAGATATCTTCTAGTTCTGATGACATTACCACTAAACCTTTAATACCCTTCTGAAGATCCGCCAACGAGGAATTAATTAAATTCAGTAACGCGTTGTATCTAAACAACGATAAGCTCTTTAAAATATCCCTGCAATGACTACCTATACATTACCTTTGTATTTCTTGCAATAAAACAACATCTAACGGCATTTTATGTGGTCCAATCAATTTTTCCGCGATCTCATAATCAATTGTTGATGGGACTTTCGATAAAACATCAGCAGACAATTGTGCAACTTTCTCCTCTTTCGATTGTGCAGCACTTTCAGTCGATTGCACCTGCAGTGACATCAACGTTTCAAATAGCATCCGCGTCTCTGATATCAAAGAGGTGATGTCAGCATTTGGATGTTGACCAAACGCTTCTGGCCGATCAATTGTTGGCAGCAGCGTAATGTAGTCTTGATATGATTGCAGCGAGCCATCGCGTGGGATGTAGTAGGTGCTTAAACTTGATAATCTGCAATAAAAGCGAACGAGCGTTCAGCTAGTGTAAAATAAGTGCCTCCAGTAAAAGTGTTACCTATAATAGGGAACAGCTAGACTATCATCGCAAAAATATTGATTAATATATGTTGTTAACAGTCTTCTGTCCCAATCATCAGTGACATGACCCCCATAACTTACGCCTGCGATTAAATACTTTAATGCATCCCATGGAGTCTCTTTATATTCATCCAAATAAATTGTTAATAGATTCTCCGATACCTAAATGGAACGTTTTAAATTATTCTCTACATTAATAAAATCCATGGTACTTACCTCAAAGTCAGAATCATTAAAACTGTAAATGACATTCCAACCCAATTGCTGAAACTTCTTCCTTTCCAAAAGAATTGAATGGAAAAAACATAAACCAAAGAGCAATTTCTTGTATTTCTCCGGACTTTGACAGGCATTGAACTGCTCCTCAGTCACCAGTTGGTAGAGCCTCTTTAGATTCGCTTTAAGTCCCTAAAATAATATTGAGCATCAAAGTTAAAGCACCACTAAATTTTGGCACAATTGCATAGTTGATTTTCCCGCAAACTGCTGAATCGATTTGGATATAAAAGTGGTCTCAATGAAAAGTTGTTCATTCTTAAAGATTTCCACCTCAACTCACTTCTTGACTCTTGTCAATTGGCACTTAGGAACATGAATCTTGGTACTTTATACTTGCAAAATGACGCTTATAGCGGACATGACAACTCTTGAATGTCCAAATATCGATTCAGCAGTTTCCGAGAACATACTTTTGGTGGTTCAGTGGTCATCTTAATACCAGCTTGCAGTATGGATAAAGGAAACTCAGGATGGGGACTGGAACTCAGCCAAACACGAAAATCTGGATGCACCTTACCAGTTTGTAGAATCTCAATGATTTTATCCAGCTTCGGCATCCAACTGAGAGATAAATGACAATTTGCCAGGAAAATCCAATGCCCATCACGAGCACCAGTATGTAGCAGTCTGAAAACAACAAATAAAATCGTAGAAATTTAATTAAACATTAAAATAGAGCTTTTTACTAACTTCGTTGCTATCGGTGCTTGTCCCTGTCCCAAACTCAATGACTGAAACCTTTGTGTCATATTGGATTGTTCAGCCAATTGGATTAAACTGGAGGTGGGATCCACACCAGGCGATAAAACAAAAATTAATGGCGTTTGTGGGACGGATTCTTCCAAAACCGCTCTTATATCGAGCACTGGAGGCTCAACGAATTGCGGTCCTAGTTGGTTAATGATGAAATTGGTAATACTGAACTGCACGCGATCCGGCCTTAACGAACGCACAAACAGCATTTTCTGGAATTCATTACAAATTCCATCCCATTCACCTAAAAAACAAACAGTATGAGATAATGTTATAAGCATAAACAACGCTAAATCACCTAGCAAAGGTTGTGTTTCTGGCTCCGTATGAGTATACCAAATATACCAGTCTCTGGAATATTGTTCAAAAGTATCAACAACACCGTGAAATCCTGCTAATTTATCTAATTCAGTGATGTTATCCCATGCCAATTCATTTAACCAGGCTAAAACAGAATTTCAATGAATCAAATTCCAAAAGTTCGTTCGATCAAAGCGATGCCAATGTGATCCTTCTATGCCGTTTGATGTTCGATGTTCTACTATACCTGCACATGGATTTTCCCGCTGATTTTCACGATCCAACACAACACCGCCTTTCAACAGAAAATTGTATTCGGCGTTAATAATTTTATTCTGAGCAGTCAGTATCTTAATGCACATGTGAAATGAAAACAGCAATTTATGCCGTTCAAATAACGCTCGACAAGTATTCCTACAACAAAATCAAATAACACAATTCGCCACAACAATTATTTACTCGGTTACTTGTAAACTGAAAAGGTGTGGTATTCGTTCAATGCAGCAATTCGATCGAACAGCACCACGGCCTTTGGACTGTTATTGATCGAATTGACGAATAAAAATATATACGCGTCCAAAGCAAATTGATACATTGGATCAACATTACCCAAATCGTTTAAAACGAAGAACAGAATCGCTGCTCTTTTAGAACATGGACGGTATCCCTAAAAAAACTCAAATAGAGAGGCTCAATCTCTATCGATTTGATAAAAAGTACTTCTCTAGCCTGATCAATTTGGACTTCAGTCTTTTCCGAAACTTCCAAACTCTCTTTCACGGCTTCTGAAGTCGCTTTAGATGTTTGTAATGTATTGAATAGTTCCGCATCTTCTAGTAACGAACCTCTAGTCTCGTTTAAAAGTCGCAACAATTCACTCTCCAACTCAATCAAAGTTCTTTTGCCTGTGATAGTATAAAACAAAATGGTTATTAAAACATATTCTCCCTAAATTTCTTTTGCTTTAAACCTTTAGAAATGGTCATAACAAGTTTATCCTTTTCCTCTTCCAATTCCGGTCGCTCTTTGCGCACAACAATACCCAACAGTTGCGCCTCCAATCCCTGCTCCTTCACAGCAAAATTTACCAAAGTGGTTTTCGTCGATACCTCCGGTGCGAAATGGGGATTATTTAATTTTGTCGTGACGAAAAATCGGAATTTGTCATTATAAGACACTAGAGTATCATCGAGTTTGATCAAGTTTTCTCCACCTTGCTTCACTATAGCTTTACCCAAAATGGGATTGATCGAGGGATCAAGTTCTTCCAAAACATTTTGCAGCAACACCGGCAATCCAAATTGCACAGCTTTCTCAATGATTTTCATGAAGTTTGGCATACCGAAATCGATCACCTATGCAAAACAAAAACATTCCTTATTAAGTTTCCTGTAGGTAATAATTTTTTATTTTTATTACTGCTAAGTCATTCTTGGATTCCATCGATTTGATCCATTTCTGGGCTTGACATTGCGGATCTATAAGCAACGGCCACCTGGTACCTTTCGTTATAATAATTCCATTTTCTGTACTAAAACTATCTGCTGGCAATCCTTGGGTATTCCATTCCCGCACCGTGGTTGGATCACTGAGAAATGCGGTTATACTAAAGTCCTCAGAAAACGGTATTTCCAAATTTTCCACCTAAATTGATAATGAAACACTTTACAATCAGAAACACCAAACAAAACAACGTAATCATACTTCTGCTCGCCACAAACTAAGCAAATCATCTCTATATTTGGTCACAAATGGTCCTAAATACGACACAAATGCAGTCGCCAATAGACAATCGCCAGGGAGCAATTCGAATTTCATATCCAGTTCAGTAACGTTCTCCTCCCAACGTGTACGTTCCCCGGCAAGACATTCCACTAAAGTTGCAGCTCTCTCCAATTTGAGCCGTAATAGAATTGCTTTTTGGTTCAACTCCTCCTTTTGCTGCAACTTCTCTTCATACTCTTTCTCTAATTTTTCTAATCGTTGATTGATTTCCAATAGCTTTGCTTGTGCAGCTGCAAGCATTGCTTGCTTCTCTTTAAGCGATTCCATAGCTTCATCTAACCGTGCTTGTTTCGGACCAACAACTCTGGAAAATTATAGAGTAGCAAATTTATCCGATACAATATCAAAAAAATGCTCAACATACTTCCAAACTTTTGCATATTTTTCAATGGCAATCACCCACATACACAAAGATTTAGCTGCAAACGATACAATTCCAACTTTTTCGGGCACAAATTCCGGATTCATTGTATAATTCGCAATCTTTTTCAACGTTTTCTCCGTTACATGGTTTCTATCAAACTCTTTCAGATCTTTTAAGAAATTTATTTCACCCAATAGCCTTTTGGCATCATCCCAAGTCGGTGGTACCTACAACAATAACTGTAAGTTAATCTAAAGCCTCCTCCCAACCATCAATTCTTACCCCTTTAAGGATATTAACAGCTTCCATAACCATTTTAACCTTTTGCGGTGGTGTACTGTACGATTTCATCTCACTAATGTCTTTTTTACTTAAAGCATCCAAAGCTTTAATGGCCTCATCAAGTGCTGGCATAGCTTCATC
The DNA here is from genome assembly GCA_911728435.2 of Apoderus coryli. Taxonomy (NCBI): domain Eukaryota; kingdom Metazoa; phylum Arthropoda; class Insecta; order Coleoptera; family Attelabidae; genus Apoderus; species Apoderus coryli. The sequence continues at coordinate 2,152,500 of OU452211.1, read as the reverse complement.
CAAATCGGCTTGGGCTAACGCCGCCATTTTCTTACATTCAATTTCCTCCTCACTAATTTTTACACTCTTTTTCGCTACTTCTTTTTGTTGCTCATCCGCCTCAGCTTTTTGTGCAAGAATTATAACCAAATATTCATCGCATTGCTGTTGGAATTGAGCAACTTGCGTCTGTGCCTCTTCCAATTCTATCGACATTGTAGTCACTTTTTCTTTGCAATCGTCAATTTTTGATAAACCATTGCGTAGTTTGTTTGCTTGCGTTGCTGTTTCTTCTCGTTTTTGTGCCAACATTAATTTGAAGCCCATCACTTGCTCCAGATAATTTACCTGCGAAAATTCCTCGGTTAAGGTTCTGAAATCTTAAGAAAAATTGAGGATTCCTCACCGGTGTCACATAGTTGTGTCTCTTCATTTCATTCAACATCTTCTTGGAACATTTACTGACAGAATCATGGACAGTGGCAAACGTTTCAGCTACAGCTAATCGTAAACGATCTTGCGTGGACAATATAGCAGATTCTCGACGTTTCCCCACATCATATCCAGTGATAGTTTGTACAAAGTTCACGTCAGCAATAAACTTATTCGCCACTTCCAGTAATGCTTCCTTAGGCCATTCCATAAACCAATCGATAGTAGTACAGTTGACCAATGCAGGATATTGCCTGAGTCGATTTCGGAATGCATCCCCAATCGGACTCATGCACAACACTATATGCATGTTGGTTCGTGCTCGCATTATCAGAAACTCATAGATTGCCTCGTTGGAACGTAATATCCCTGCTTTCGCTATGGCACTTTCCATTTTTCCTTTCACATCTTCAAACTCGTCTGGTTTGTAGAGATTTGACACTTCACCGCTGCTCAACATGTTGTTGATAACTTCCAGGAAACTTTCATCGGTAATTTGGGTGTCGTTAAAGAGAAATGAAGTCGGTTTGTTCATTACACCAGTTAAGCCGTAGAGAGTCTTTAAATCTTCCTTGAATTCTTGCATTTTGTAGCTGCGCGTCACTGAAATACTGTAGGTATTCAGTTCGCAAATGTACGCAGAGATACGGGAAAGCGATTGTCTTCCACTGCCTCCAATTCCGACAAGTAATACGTTACCTGTGAGGAAATTACTTCAGTCAATGTTTATTGTCAAAATTCCATGCTTAACTCACCCCTTGGTTGAGAAATAACTCGTACAATCCTACAAATATGTTCGATAGCATCCTTAAACAGCACTAAATCCATTCGTACAACACCAGGTGAAACGTTATACTCCTCCATCTGTTGTTCCAAATATTTCCGCAACACACTAATATCCAAATGTTCCTCGTAAACATGCCACGGATTCACAAAGTCCGCATAGATCGGAATCTCATTTTTCGCACACAAACTGTGCAACGTTAGATCGAAATGCCGCCCCAACTGTTCGTTCATTTGCGTGTAAAACCAGTCCTGGTCGCTTTCATCCACCAAACGATCAAAAAATACCCGAAAACATTCGTGAATCCACAGTTTCAGCAATGTGGGTTTGTCATTCTGGTAATCTTTATGGCTGCGCAATAGCCCTTGGAATATTTTGGAAATGTCGCGCAAATTAAAGAGGTAATGCGTCTTTGCCGGAGTGGGTAACATTTTCACCGTTACGTTATTATAGAGATCGATTGTGGCTTCCGTAATAGTCTTACCGACTAGTTTGACGCCTTCATCGAACGACGATAAATGTTGTTGGAGCATTGTGCCATAGATACGCTCGATTGTGTACTCATTCGGAAATGTCATGCTGATTACATTGAAGCGGCTTTGGAATCGATCTGAAATAACGTTTCGACCTCCACCTGGAGGTCCCATTGACGCTAGGATACGCACATTCTGAAACAGTTAACACAGTCCGACCTTGTTCTATGTTTATTGAGTAACTTACCTCGACATACATCCTTGTCTGTTTCTGTCGATCGTACCAAAATCCATAATCCATCCATTGCCTCAAGAGCTCCAACGGCGGTTGTGACCCATATGTTTCCTTAGCAGGCATATTTAAATCATCCAAAAACGCGATCATAGTTTTACCGGCAGCAGGCGCATAATGGGCTTTCGTCTTTTTCTCCACACGACTTTCAATGGTTTCTTGCACATTCTGCGATGACGTTTGTGCAGACATATTAATGTTTAATATGAGGAAATCGCCCGGATCCAAATTACTCAATACCGATTGAGATGTGGATGTTTTTCCAGTACCGATTGGACCAGTAACTAATACTGGGTATCCTTTGCGTAGCAGTGAATTCACAATAAACTCATAACGGATTGTATCGATGGTTGGGACAATTATTTTGTAAAATGGAGCCCTGAAGAGGAACATTTCAGTAAGTAACGTTGTATGTAGGTATAAGAGGGAACTTACGTGGGATCATATTTCCAGTCGTAATGTAACTTTTCTTCCCAGGGGGAGAAACAGCAATTTGCTACGTCCACATAGTATTCATAAACGGAATCTTTTATAGGAAATACACCCTCCTTTTCCCTTATCAAAGTATCAAACTTGGCTCGACCATCTTCATCTGTTGTAATGCCAACTGACCATATCAAACTGAAAAATTGATTCATTAAGACAGAATATTTATACCATCGATACCATGATTTACCAAAATAGAAACCAAATTTTCACGGAATCTTCAAAATGTTCCACATCAGCTGGATTAATACCATTTTGTTTGGTACAAAACACGTCTAAACATTTGCAAAACGATGACACCAAATTGATTTCAGCACATTCAACTTTTTCCGCACAATTATGACTCTTAAAATCTAATATCAAATCCATATACCACTCAAATAAATTCGACATCTATAACAATCCGAAAATTTGACTTCAAAGTTAATTTTCTCGCAAACTGCTGAATCGATATTTAATTGAATCATTGAGATAAAAAAGCAATGCCTTAAACTGTAATTTCTCAATGAAAAGCTCAATCCTAAAGATTTCAGCTACAATTAAAAAAAAGAAAATGTCTCAATCGATTGAGCAGTTTGCGAAAAAATCAACTTTGAAATTCTACCAAAATTTAGTTGTGCGTTAACTTTGATGCTCAATATTATTAGTGACTCAAAGGGAATATAAAGAGGCTCTATCAATTGGTGGCTGAGGAGCAGTTCAATGCCTGTCAAAGTCCGGATAAATACAAGAAATTGCTCTTTGGTGTATGTTTGTTCCATTAAATTCTTTTGGAAAGGAAGAAGTTTCATCAATTGGGTTGGAACGTCCCTTTTGTTGGAATCGGAGAATTTATTTGGCTGAATTTTGATGCAAAGTGTAGATTTGTTCATGATATAATTTCGTAATACACTCACTTGGTCTATAAACTGTTTTCCCTTATCCTCGTGCGATTTCATCCAAGATTTCACATAAGGCGTCCACCCCCAATCTTTGTAATCATTATAAACCATCCCGCAACGACTTACAGTAGCTGGGGAGGCAACAGCTAAATCCCCAACCTCAAACAGCAAAGACACTTGCTCTGGCATCGTTATTCTATCGCTATTTATCAGGGTCAAGACTTTATTGTCATCCATAACACTATTCATGTTTTCTATCCATACTGCATCTACAGGTCCATCGAAAAGAACCCATTTCTCGTCGGGAGTCTCCTCTGAAAGCCAACCAATCATTGAATATACTACAAAAAACACATATCCAACCAATATACCTGAACATGTCTGTCTCATAATCGCACTAATCACTCCATCCAACCATTCGTTGGTGCTCAAGTTATATTCACCATACAATTCACCTAAATTCAAGGCTTTGGGATTCAGTGGATACACAACAACATTGTTGAAACCTGGTTTCTTCTGTTGCTTCAATTTCCCCATAGTACCTTGCAGAGTTTTCCATGTCACCGATTTAGCTGATCCAGTTTTCCCTATAATCATCACCGAATGCCGAGAATTCTTCGTTTCATACAACTGAATGACTTTTGTTAATGCTATTGGTATTGGCTACAAAGAAACAACAATTATCTGTTAAACTACGTTTAGACAACTCCTTAATTGACAGACCTGCAAGTTATTCTCAGTCATGAAATCAATAATAGCAAGATTAATATCCATATAGTCAACTGCTGGGATCGTTACACCTGGGAAAATATCAGACATGATCCCGTTGAACAATGGAAGATCATCAGCTGTAAATCTAGCGACATTCATGTCTCTCATGGCTAAATACACCACTTGTTCTTCAGGGATTTGCGACATTAATCGACGTTTCCTACCAGCATACCTCAGAAGAGCCACCATCGATCTTAAACCGAAGTCGTAATGGTCTTGCTTGCTGAGTTGTTGGATTGCTAGTTGGTATAATGTAAATACCTATAAAGGCAAAATATATACTTCATTGATTGAAATATCTAGAAGTAATTAGGTGGTACAAATACTTTTTTAGCTAAAACTTTTGTGTTTTGAAAGCCATCGCTGAACAAAACATTTTCAGCAATAATCGCGCTGTCGGGCACCATCATAGAAATCGGTCGAAACATCGATTTCAAATTATCAGGTAATTCCGTTCGACCTGCATAGCCTGGATTCATAGTTATGAAAATACCAACAGTAAACTTCAGGTCTAATTCATTTCCTGCAACAGAAACACTCACAACAACTCCTCCTCCTCTCCTGAAAAATAAGTTACAAACCTTCAAAAACAAACCGAGGCAACCGCTGCGAAATCGCTGTTAAAATACATAAAATCTGTTGAGCAACAACAGACAACACTTCAATATTAATACGATTGAACTCATCGAAACATCCCCAAGCACCGGTTTGTGCTAAACCGGAAAAACATTTACCCATACTTTTATAATCCAAACCTTCGGAACAATTATTCACAATCACCCATAGACCCATGGCTTTGCCCAAATCTTTAACGGTCTCCGTTTTACCAGTACCGGCGGGACCTTTGGGACTACCACCGCGGTAAAGATGCAGGGCTGTAGTCAGTGTTATGTAACATCTGGAACAAATTGAAATTATATTATAGAAGAAACCCTAGGGCAATAATGACCTGTCAGTAAGAGGTGTAATAACCAATCTCCCGGAATTCCCATTATATTCGTAGCCATATCTGAAAGACGTGTTGGTTTGTTTTATAGCACATTCTTCGTTATCTCTATCCCAGTAAAATCTCAACTGTGAAAACCATTCAAAAGAGTTGACATCTCGACAATCTGTAAATCAATACAAATGCCTATAGTTTGATCTCAGGGTAGGTGCTCAAGCCCAAGTCCGCCTTAAGCCACGACTATAGGTTCGGGCATAAATCTTTTGAAAGATTTACAATCTCTGTCCTATAAATATCTGGTCGGCCTTGCTTGTCGTCGAAACATTGTCGACCCAATCAATCAGTTTCCGCACAAGTATCCTTAAGGTTGACTACATAAGGCTACTCTTGAACGTTCTGGCACACAATTATGCAAGCAGACCGGATATTTATTGGACAATAAAGCTCGTCCTTACTTGTTTTGTACAGTCTATCAATCACATCACGCGAATGAATCTCAATGGTAATTAGAGCATTAGCTTTTAGCCTCTGTAACTTCGTCAAATCTTTCCGACTCAATTCAGACAATTTACTCAACACTTGATTTTGTTTCTTACGTAAGCGTTTCAAAGGTTTTTTGCTCTCCATAATTCTGGCATGGACTAATGCACGAGTGCAATCTGTCGTCCATTGAATCTACATCATAAAATGCTACATTTAAGCAACTGTTGTAGTACCAATGCATCAACTTACCAAACTACATGCATTGCAAAGTTGCCCACAATTATTCAACAACCATTTATCACGTTTGTTCAAATTCTTCTTCAGCTCGTTACGGACTGGCTTAAAAGTCGAACGCAAAATAGCCCGCATGGCCGCTTCAATTTTCAACAACCACATTTCCGCAGGTCCATCCAACATTACTGGAGCACTAAACTCCATATATTCCCCATCATCGGCAAACATACCGGCCGCCTCCAATTTAGCCAAAGCAACATTCTTCTGAATCTTTAATTTGTTTAAATTGTCAAACAATTTCTTCAAATGTGGCTGTACCATTTCCGGCTTCTTCGAATTACCGAGTATCTCCAACATGTCATCGTTAGAAATAAAATAGAATCGGGGAAAGATGTGGCGTTTCGTCTCCAAATAAACCTCTAAAGCTCTTTGGAGTAGATCGAGTTTATCATACATTTTCGTCAGTTTATTGAAGAGGTATGGGGGTGGTTTGTATTGTACAGCTTTTAAAGCAGATTTTGCGAAAAATAATCGGGTCGTTATACTTTTCCATTCGATTGTTAGATTTTCGAAATCTTCCGATTCTTTCGGCAGTTGCTTCCGGATATCTTCACCAAAGAAAATGTTCTAAACACATAATTATAATTAAATAAAAATTGTAATAAATATTTATAACTTGGTATTACCTCAAGATAAAGCCATTGCCTTTGCACTTGTAGAGCCAGCTCCAACGTTTCCATAATATACGATAGAGTATGTTCCCAATAATCTACAATTTTTGCGAATGGAGCTACAAATCGAGTACTTTTCATTGTGGATAACTGCATTAGATTCTCTTCAAGCGTTGCAAGACAATCATCAACACTTTTAATTCTGCAAACAACTCAAATCAATATTATTTCGTAATCAAACCGATAAACATCACAATCCTACCTGTAAATTCCTTTATCTTTATGGGGAACAATTTCCACCTTCATCGTACTCCAAATTTCTATAATCGCTTTCAAACCTTTCTCAATTTGTAGTTCCATAGTTGCAGCATTAGAAATCTCACTAATTTCTTCAACAAAATTATACAATTCCATCGCGTAAATCGCTTCCAAATTGAATTCCGGTGCATTCTCATCAAAATCCACACCCACGAGCTTCCTAACTTTATCCCAATGCCTTGGACGCATTGCTGGATTCTTTAAATCTCCAATTAATGGCAGCATTCTTCTGAATGCGTCTACTTGCGACCGGAGATCATCCACGATTTTCCATCTAAATCATAACAATTACTGTAAAGTTAACTTTGTTAGAGGGAGGTAAGCCACACACCCTTTATCTTGCAACTCTCGCGATAATCTCGTCAATTTTCTAAATAACGTTTGAGCAGTTTCTTCCATTTCAAACGTTTCAATCGCCCAAAATTTTCCAGATTTGTACGAATCCCATGCTTTCTTCCACTGTTCAGCCAAATCCCAAACGTTTTGCAACGATAACAGTTCCTTAAAAAGCGTCGATTAATTTTAAATTCAGAAATTCATCAATAATCTTACAGATTCCAATCGAGACATTTCAAACGATTCCTCAAAACTCAACCCAAACACACCTAAATCAGCCCTGAGTCTATCATCCTTCTCTTTCATCACCTTCAATGTTGCAAACATATTCTTCAAATAATCCAATCCGTCTTTCACAGACCAATCGGATGTGAATGGACCTTTACGTTGAAACTCTTCCAGCAATTGTTTCACAGATTGTCTAGACGACTCAGCACTTTCCAGTAAGGTATTCCTGAAATGTTCCTTAAAAATACTCCAATAATTAATTCAGAAAACCACTTAAGCTTTACCTCTTGGAATCTAAAGATGAAGGCGATAGTTTTAGTTATAACAGAGATTGAGGGGGTAGGTTTTTGATTAATACCTTGGAGTAATCCAACATTTTATCAGCCTGCTCCAATATATCGAGGTATTGGTGCCATTCATTTGATAAATTTTTAAATTTAGTCCGCATTTCTGGAGGAATTGGAACTACGTATTTGTCTAAAACGGCTACTTGGTCATTGATCAAGGGAAATCGTTCCTCTTGAGCGTTTACTTCCTGTTTGAGTTGGTCAAATAGAACTATTGCGTATTGCATCTCTTCGAGGGTTTGAGGTTCTTTCATTATCCTAAAAAAATGTCAAATGAAAATATACAATTATTGAAGATAAGAAGCGAAAGTCGAAGAAGAACTAGAATAAATCAGTATCGTGCGATTATTTTTTACAACTTTCGAATTGGATTAACTCAGGAACAGTGCATGGATGAACTTAATTCAATTTTTGGCGATGAAGCTCCATCAAGGACCAGTGTTTATCGATGGTATGGTGGATTCAATCGTGGTCGTAGTTCACTCCAAGACGAATATCGTGAAGGTCGTCCAAAAGTTTCTACTTACTCAACAGTATAAAATTGTATGTATTCATAAATTTCATTGATATTCGTATTAGTCAGTTCAAACAACAAGGTGCACAATTTCGTTTGCCATTCAACGCAATGATCAATGATTGCCTTCTTCAATTCCGAACAGTTGATTTGCAAAAAATGCACATCCGACATGGTTTCTTCAATTTGAACATTATTGGCCAGATCCGAGTATTTCCCAATATTCGCATCAAACATTATTGCAGTGGGATTGTCCATTCGATAACGTTCAATAACATCATCCTTCTCCAACTCCCATAAATCTCGAAAAGGCTCCCAAGTTCTCACATAGAATTTCACTTGATTCACAGCTTCGCGAACCTCTAAAACGTATCACAACAAATCAATGATTATTGAGCGCAAAGACATTATTAAGTACATTATGACAAATACCATTATTCAAAGACGTTTGCAGGGTTTTACAGTCAAAATCCTCAGCAATAATTTCACTGTAAGTAGGAAAATCCACATCAGCCACATGGAATTTATCATTCAACCGTGGCAAAGCCCGAACAGCCTCAACCAAAGTATTGTGCACATTAGAAATGACTCGCGCAACTTGCGACAGCGATGGTTTAAAGTTGATCTGGAAAAACAGTCTCAATCAATTTCTCAATACCAATGCAATCAATACTCACTGCATTGTTCACCAAATTTATTTCAATTTTTATTAAAGGATTTGGATCAGTGGTTCCATCGCCGTGCAATGCTTCATACATGGATTGAAGTGAATTTTTACAGCATATCTTCAGTGATTCCTCCATAAGCCTATCGAAATTATTTATATATTTGATCCATTGATTCCCCATCTGAAATGTGAATTGTTCGCAAAAATTCTAACCCTTAGACAAGGCATGATAAAATTTACGTACTGTTCCCATATAGTTCTCAAATCCTTCAAACACCAGCACAAGAAACTGTATGATTTTCTGGTAGAATTCAATCAATTGCTGAATTGTGTTCTCCATACCTTTGCTTAACTCATCAACGAAATCATTGAGCTCGAATGCAGTGTACTGTACAAGATTAATCAATGGTATATCACAAATCTTTTCACAGATTTTCACAATATGAAGATTACAACTCTTATAATCATCGACGAATTCTTGAAGCTGCAAACAAATTGACAGACAAAAGTGGTTAATCATCCCCCTTCCCTTACCTCCGCAGTAGTATTACTGCATTCGTTGATGTATTCATCACCAATATCCGAACTCCAAGTTAATTTACTCAAACCAGGTGCGATTTTCTTCTCAACATTCGATATCAACGGTTTAAACAGTAACCGTTCTTCGTCAGATAACGAAGAAAGTATTTTATTGTAATCCAATACAACATTCAAAACACATTCGTACATGAACTTGATTGCATCAGCCTTGATAGTAACTGATTTTATGTACGTGGGTACGTCATAGTTTAGTGTCTCCCAATATTTCGCTTCCCGAAACATATCCAGAACCGATCTAAGAAAAAAAAAAGGCTCATGTCGATTGGTCGAAAGAAATGCTCAAAAAATACGATCGCGGTGCTTCGAAACACGTCTATGACATCGTGACAGGGGATGAATCGTGGATTTACGCGTATGAGCCCGAAAGTAAACAGCATTCGACTGTATGGGTGTTTCAAGATGAGCCAAATCCAACAAAAGTTGTTCGTGCACGAAGCATTTCCAAGCAAATGGTCGCCTGTTTATTCGGAAAAAGTGGACGTGTCGCAACGTACCACTAGAACAACGTAGAACAGGCAATTCTGAGTGGTACAGAACCATTTGTTTCCCAGTTGTCTTCCAAGAAATCAGGAAAACCAACCGCCGAAGACGGATCACTCTTCACCACGACAATGCGAGCTCTCACACACATTTTTGAACACCCATGTGGAAAAAATTCTAGTCACCCTAGGGATGTCCTGATAGTTTAATTACTGAGATGTACTGACCTATCGATATTACATTCCAAAAGCCCTGGGTTCGTGGCACTTTTCCGCATCAACGGTCTACCAAGTCTAGCACTGAGATCCTCACCAGTATCATCGATCCATTCACGATACAAATTTAAAATTTTATCATCAATCGAATTGATCAATTTCTCGTATTGTGCAAAAATCTCTTTGGAAGTACTGCAAGGCAGCATCCATTTCGCATCATCAAACATTTGTTTCATAGTTTGCAAACGATGTTTCTTCATTTTGAGCAAATGCGCCCTGCCGGAGTAGTAAGGCATGCTTGAAGGATACATTTCTGATTCAGCTTGAGTACTATGCTTGGTATCTAAAATTTCTTGCTTCAACATTTTGTAAACCTGAAAACAACAACAACAGAGTTGCAAGAACAAAGAATAATAAGTAGATCGAGTCGTGGGTTGTAGGGCAATGTTTTTGAATCAAACACTCAAATTTAGATTCAGCGACGTTTCGCGGATATATTTCCGCTTTTTCAAGCTACAACGGAGTAAAAACAGGCTATAACATGATTATTTTACGTTAAAACTATTACAAACATTAACAATAATTATCAGCTTCACAATACATTCACAATACACATTAAAATTTACAATTCTACATATATTTCTCCTCCCTTCATTCTCCCAAATTAGTAAATTCTATTACCTTCCTCCACTTAGAGTGTATATGTAATCAACTTCCGTAGGAATGTCAATATTAGTGTAATTATATAAACACTTTTCTTGGATCTGTACATCAAATGACGACTGGGATAGTTTAAGATGTTTTATTTGCTTAACGAAATATTGTCACCAATTACGACAACTTTTCTATATAATATAAAAAACTCATTTGATTTTGTTTCTGCGTTGAGCACTGTGAAGCTGCCTGAAGATTACATGTTGGTTTCTTTGGACGTGAAGTCTTTATTCACTAATATTCCTAAAGCTCTAGTCATAGATATAATAAATAAAAATTGGCGACATATTTCAGCCTACACTCTCTTACCTAAACATATTTTAATAGATGTCATCTTGTTCTGTTTCGAATCAAGTTATTTTACATATAAGAATAATATATACTTACAGTTAGATGGTAGTGCCATGGGCAATCCAGCCAGTCCTGTCCTAGCGAATCTGGTAATGAATGACTTACTTGTAAACGTTTTGAGAGCCTTACCATTTGTAACTCCTTTGGTAGCAGTTTATGTTGATGACACAATTCTAGCAATTCCTAAAAATTTCGGGGATAAGATTGCCCAGTACTTTAACAATTATCATGCTAAGTTACAGTTCACGGTGGAGTTTGAAAACAATAAATGTCTGCCATTTTTAGATGTTTTGGTCATTAGAAATCATGACGGAAGTCTCTCTACGGACTGGTATAGAAAATCAACTAGCTCCGACAGAATTTTAAATTATAGATCTAATCACCCCATTAAACAAAAAATAGCAACTATTAAGGGCTTACTGAACAGATCTTCAAGGTTGAGTGATAGCAGATTTCATAATGAAAATATTAACCGGATTAAAGATATTCTAAAGCAAAACAACTATCCTCTAGCCTTTATCAATAGATGTATAAACACACATAACGCCAGAAATACATACAATTCAAGTTCTCAAACAGGTCCTCAGGAGCGTTTATATATTAAGTTTCCATACATCGAAGGTCTATCCTACAACATCCAAAGAGTTTTCAGAGACACGAATATCAAACTGGCTTTCTATAATTTGAAGACAACAAACAGTCTATTCTCTACAATAAAAGATCAAATTCCGTTGGCTAAGCAATCAGGACTGGTATATGGTGTTCCTTGTGAGTGTGGTAGGTGGTACGTGGGACAGACTAGACAGTACTTGAGCAGCAGAATTGGACAACACAAGTCTGACTGTGCAAACAGAAATCAATACAAAGGTGAAAAAACAGCGCTGGCACTACATCACTTTGAGAATGGTCATATTTTCAAGTTTGACGACGTCAGGGTTCTCGATAAAGAGACTAATTGGAATAAACGTAATGTTAGCGAAATGATCCAAATAAAACTGCATGACTCTGTTAATTTAAGGACAGATACTCAGAAATTGAGCAATGCGTATATTAATTTATTGGATAAATATAAGAACCACAAGAATCCACCCTAGCACTAATATATACACTCCCTCGTATTATGATAGTTTTAGTATATCTGTACACGTTTTTATTTATGCGGTTTTGTTGCTATGTTTTATATTTTAACTTCATTCTTTCACCTTTCCTCTAAATAAAATTGTTTAATGCTGTTAATGCCAACTATTAGTATTTAAGAACTGATGTATATACTACTCCATGGAAATTATACATAATTTGATTACATATACACTCTAAGTGGAGGAAGGTAATAGAATTTACTAATTTGGGAGAATGAAGGGAGGAGAAATATATGTAGAATTGTAAATTTTAATGTGTATTGTGAATGTATTGTGAAGCTGATAATTATTGTTAATGTTTGTAATAGTTTTAACGTAAAATAATCATGTTATAGCCTGTTTTTACTCCGTTGTAGCTTGAAAAAGCGGAAATATATCCGCGAAACGTCGCTGAATCTAAATTTGAGTGTTTGATTCAAAAACATTGCCCTACAACCCACGACTCGATCTACTTATATAAAATAAAGGGCACGAAATTAAGTCATGAACAAAGAATAATCACAATGCAGCTAAATTTACCAATTGAGTCTTTTTGTCAAACAAAGAATTTAACGTTTTCCTTTTTGCATAATTATGCATAGCAGCTAAAGATTCAATCCCTTCCTCTAAATTGGCAATTTCATCAAACACTGCATTCGATAAATTCTCCACTACCACTTCGATGTCTTTCATTCGTGTACGGAACTTCAATATATCATCAAACCATTCAGCCATTTGCACATTCAAAATTGATTCCCTCACCTGAAAAATATTCATTTAATCCATATCTACTGGGTAAAGTTTAACTTCAAACACCTTTTCGATTTCCGCTAAACTTTCACTGAACATTGTTTCTAATCTGTCTACCCAATTGTCAAAGCGCTGACCTTGTGACGTTCCAAACGAGGGTTTCGGAATGTTTTCCGTCTCATCAAACCGTCCAAACACTATCATCGCCTCACATACCTCAATCATATCTTTGCAACGTTGCATAAACGAATCAACGTGAGTGAAGATTGGCGCCATTTCCAAATCCCATTTCCTCGAACTGAAATGGGTGTGACTGTCTGAAACCTAATTATCACTACAGTTATCTAGAGGGGTTAATTGGCATTGCGTGTTCCGTACCAATACATAAGTCTTGATATAATCAATCATTGCATTAATACACGTTTCGAACAACTCAATCCCTTTCCGAGTCTGTTTCTTTGCAAAAACCACATCCAAATCGATAAAACTCTTACACTGAATTATAACTTGATTACTCAATGCTCGACAAAGTATCGTGATACGTTCCTCAGTGTTATAGAATGGACTCTTCATCCAAATATACCGAATCAAGTGCAATATCTTCCTTATATGCGGTGTAAAATCGATAGGATTCACAACTTGCCTCAATGCTTCAGACGGTTCAACTAGTATTGTAAGGTATTCAATGTTTGATTTGGATTCTTCTACATTTCTACGAATTTCTTCACTCAACAGTTTGAACTGATGAATGTATGACGACTGGACAACTGTTAGAATATCGCACACGTGTTGGATGCCTCTGTTAGTTAGTTGATGGTTTAGACCAGTTAGATTTTCATCTGAAATTCATATGCGTTCGTTATTATGTGAGCACATTTCATGAGGCTGATAGAGAAGAAAGAAATTGAACCGTAAAATGACTTACATCTGTATTTCCAAAAGTCATATTCGTCCAATAAACACAACATATCTTCCGGTGTATTTTGATCCTGATCCTGTAGCCCTATTCGCACCTGTTTCGTCCAATACACCACGATTCCTTCTAAACTCTTAATCAACTCCTTATCAGTTGCGGCTTGCTCAATAGAAAGTGCTGCAATAGTTCTAGGAATGTACAAAACAGTCAAACCAAATAGTTTGTAATGCAGATCAATGAATTTTGCAAGAAACATGTGCATATTGTGGGAAAAATCATTCTTCACACCTGAAAGACTTAGTTAAGGAATGTGATTCTGCGAACAAAGGAATGTATCGTTAAGACAAAAGGATACTATCAGGCCAGTTTGCAGTATTAAACAAAATGGGCGTGTAAACTGTTTCAATGATCTGTAATATCGTTCCTTCAATGTTGTTTCCAAATGTACCGAAAACAACTGTATCATGGAATTTGTCAACTTCAAAGTACTCTAATGGTGGTCGTATAAAATACATCATATCCAGTATAGACGTACGTGGGACATCATTCGAACATATCAAATTGTCACCGTCAAAATAAATAGTTAATAACAACTCTGTCGGATCTAACAACCACGATCTGAAAGAAGAGTTGGACATTAATAATAATAATAATAATCTCTTTATTGTCTAACAGGTATTGCTACCCAATAACAAGACAAAATCTTACATTAACAAAAACAATTGCCTAGCAAACTAACTGAAAATAGAAAAATACAAAAAAGGAACTACACGCATCAAAACGAAAGAAAATTGGGAGGATTACAAAAGCAATTAATAATAACAATAAATAATTAACACATGAACATAATTCATCAAAACAAATCCAAATCAGTAGCCCGCAAACATGTTTCTAAACTTTTCTTAAAAGAATCAAGCGATACATTAAAAAAATCAACGTTTTCATTAATAACTAATCGGTTACTGTATTTACAGGCCCGAAATAGCGGTGCTTTAGATTCATAATTAGAACGAATCTGTGGTACCCAAAATAAACTAGCGCTTCTAGAGTGAACCCTCGGGACACGAAACCATAGCTGCTGAAGCAACCGAGGACAATCCAACATATTGTTGATCAACTTAAAAAGAAAGATCTGAGACGCAAAGATGCGTCTCTCGGCTAACGGCCGAAATCCGAACCTTGCCAATAACAGGCCGTGATCACACCCACGAGGAGGAAAATATCCATCAATTTTAAATGACAAATATTTTAAAAACTTACTCTCCAATCTCTGTATATGAACACGGTAGATGGGCGACTAAATGATTGTAGCGAATTCCAAAATAGACACAACAAAGGCGAAATAGAGACTTTTCAGGCAGTCCATGTTGTTGAATTCTCTGGTCTGTCTAAAAATAAACCCTAACATTCGCAAAGCATTAGCAGAAACTTGCTCAATGTGGTAGTTGAAAGATAAATCACCATCCAAGTATACACCAAGATCTTTGAATAAAGCGCAGCGTTCCAAATTTGAATTATCGATGGTGTAGTTTCGCAAAAACGGATCTTGACGTCTTGTAAATGTCACCGACTTACATTTGTTCAGATTTAGAGGAAGTCTATTTAGATCACACCATTCTGAGAGCCGACACAGATCTGTTTGAAGCTGTGCGCAATCGTTCTCACAAACAACAGTACGATACAATTTTAAATCATCCGCAAACAACAAATAATTGCTATGGAAACCAGAGCCAATATCGTTTACGAATATTGCAAAGAGAAGAGGAGCCAACGTATTGCCCTGCGGAGTTCCACTTGAGGCTGTGAATGACCTTGAACTGAATCCATTGTATTCAACAAATTGTTGCCTTGCTCCCAGATAGGACTGAAAAAAAGATATCAGATTCCTGCCGAAGCCAATGTCGCACATCTTCTGTTGAATCAGGGAATGATCAATTTTATCGAACGCCTTGGAAAAGTCACTATAGATTGCGTCGACTTGCAAACCTCGACCGACGGTCGGAATTACATCCTGCAGGAAAGTGTTTAGATTGGTCACCGTAGAACGACCCTGTTGCTGGTAAACTAGCCTAATTAACAAATTATAATCAGTTTAACATTATGTAAATACCTTATAACAGCCTCACAGGGTAATGTCCAATCGTCGGGTCTAAGGTCATAAAGAATTGTCATTGATTTAACGTAATTCACTAACTGTTCAATTTCTTCATCTGTATGTATTATACCTTCATCTACTTCGGTTTGTTCCGGAGTTTGAAGTTTTACAACTCTCTCTGCAAAGAAAAATCCAAGATAACTATACTCCACTAATACTGAGTCTTGTTATAAAATATGACAATAATTTCCAAACTTACCCTCAGAAAGTTGACTTGAAAATAAAGAATCTCTGTCCACTTCTTCTTCATTTGCTATTATCGGCTCTGGTGAAGCCATGTCTGCTTATTTCTTTCAATAAATTAATTTGAAATAGTGTTTGATTATTCTTCAAACAACAATTAGGTGTTTCTTAATTTGATAATCAATAATTATTGATATGTGCGTTGCTAAGCAACTTTTTATTATACCCGGTACTTCATGAAGGGTGGACAGGTAGCATATCTAAGGGACTAACAGTCGTAGGACATTGCATTGGGGTAAAAAATCTCAGTTACAAATGGATCATTTGAAGTCGATTGGAGACCATAGAACATATTTAAAAAACAAGACGTGAGGCTTTATAATTTCTATAGTGCCTGTTCTAGGCAAAATTTTTGAAAATATACTCTTTAAATAATTAGCCAACTATTTTGAAAGAAATAATTTATTTTCGCCGAAACAATTTGGATTTAGACCAAAACTTAACACCGTTTCAGCTATAGAAAATTTTATAAATAGCGTTATAACCGCTTTTGAGAGTAGAAGGCTTGTAGGGGCTTCTTTTCTTGATTTAACAAAGGCATTCAATTATGTATGAGAATAATTACAATCTGCACATAAGGCGTGATGAAGTTCACAACCACAATACCAGAAACAAAAATGACATTCTTCCTGAATATATGAGGTTGGGTAGAAGCAGAAATTCTGCAAATTATTATGGTCCCACATGCTATAATCATTTGCCAGATAGTTTGAAAACACTGAGCCTTGCAATGTTCAAAAATAGATTAAAGAACTACTTAATTGACCAGGCTTTTTACTCCATTGATGAATTCCTCAGCACTGACTTTCTGTTTTGATTAAGTTATATACATTTCTATGTTTTTATGTTGTGTTATGTAATATTTTAGTATTTAATATGACTTGTGTAAACCTTTTTTGGTAATGACAATAAATAAAGAGCTGAAGCAACTCTGTAGAGTTGAATATCAATTATTTAAAAAAAAAGCAAATATAACAGCATCTTTTTTCTAAGAATACTGTCCCTACTTCATGTTTAATTTATCAAATATTCAACAATGAATTACTACATTGTAATTACGGGGGTGGAAGCTGCCGCCTCCGACTACTCTATAGATAGAGTAGTAAGAGGTAGGGATGTAGATATAGCGAGTTTGAGCAGGTGGTAAATTCACAAATCGTTCTGAATTTTGTCCAAACGCAACGTGCCTATAACACGGGGTTGTTAAAGTTGAAGTTCAGTTTTCGTGGGTGTAGTTAAGTGCGTAAATAATTTGCCAGGTATGAAGTTGATAACTTTATATTATCTAGTTTTGTTTTAAATAAAAACTGGATGAAGTTTTATCTAATTTAGTTGTTGTTGTTAAGATATTTCTTCATTGCTTTTTCGATTTAAGTTGTTTAAGTTGCCTCTGGAAGCTTTACATAATTTATTTTTGCATTTAACAACAACAACAAATAAATAGGACTAAAAAAGCTTCACAGAAGAAAGCCCATTCCTTGATTTATATTTCGAAATAAGGCTGGATTTATACTAGAACGAAACTCTTTCGGTCGTTTTTGTGTTTTGTTTAAATACTCGTATAATACGATTGAGCTACGTTTTCTTTTGCAGGATGCTGGCACCATTATCCTTTTGGTTTGCAATTCTATCCTTGTCAAATCTATGTTTTGTTTGTTCAGTCCAATCTAAAGAAACTTGGTATAAACCCGGCTGTCATAAAGTTGGTAAGTTATTAAGATATTTTTATAACATAATTTTGGATCGTTCAGTAATTTACAAGGGTTGTAAGCCTCGTTAAGATCCTCAATAAAAGCATTTAATAGATTTAGCTTCAGTATTTTTTTTGTTCTGTATTCGCTCATACTCTCTTTGCAGGTCATACCCGTAAAATCAGCATCCCCGATTGCGTAGAATTCCAGATGACCACGAACGCATGCCGAGGCTTCTGCGAAAGCTGGGCTATACCGTCAGGACCGAAAACTATCGAGGCACAACCGATTCGATCTGTAGGCCAATGCTGTAATATTATGGAGACTGAACCAGTTGAAGCTAGAGTTCTATGTATTGATGGCGTTAGAACGTTGACATTTAAATCGGCTGTTACCTGTTCTTGTTACCATTGCAAGAAGGATTAGATCTACTTTGAAATACTGGTTTTAACCTACAAATTTACTGAATAAAATACCTCGAGGATTATTATGTATAGCTTAACTGCGTGCTGAAGCTTCCGAGTCAAATTATAAATAAATTCATTCAGAATAAACTGGGACATAACACCCTTTGTAGGTATGCTGAAAATGGCACAATTAAAGTTGTGCATTGCATTGTTGTTTAGTAAATTTGTAGTAAATATTTAAATAACGAACTTTGATCTTTATTGTTAAAAGAAAAAGACTGTTACAGGTGTAACATTGTATTTACTATTACACCTAAGGCTTCAGTAAATTTTGTTTGTCTATATTTTGTTAATTGATTCTGTGATTACAGTGTGTATATTGTAAATAGTATTATATTGACTCTGACTGATTTGATAATATAAAATAGATGATATAATATATTAACTTGGACGTGATACATTTCTGAAAATTATAAAATGTACTTAAATAAAATTGTGTTTCATATTATGCAAACGACTTTCCTTTTCTGTTTTGTACCTTTTTTTTTTTCTTCAAGAAGCTTCAATGATTTAGTGACATGGTTTTATCGAGCAAAATCCACAATAATTTATGCACCGATTAATTCTTTTTCGAAAATATTGACGCTCAAATATTGATGGTGGTCAGCCTACGGATGTGTTGTATCTGGATTTTGAGAAAGCATTCGACAGAGTGCCATTTGCTCGTTTGTTGCTGAAATTGGAGCATTACGGCGTGCGGGGGGCACTCCTGAGGTGGATTGAGATGTTTCTTACAAAAACAATTTTCCAAGTTAGAGCGAATGGTGCATTATCCGCTAAATTGCCGGTCTTGAGTGGTGTCCCGCAGGGGTCTGTACTGGGGCCATTGCTTTTTCTGGCATATATATCAAACTTAACAAGAACCATCACGTCATACTGAGCTTCTTTGCTGATGACACCAAATTGTTTTGTAACCCACTGCGAGACGGTAATGTATTCCAGATCGACATTGATGGGGTAGTGTCCTGGTCGGCGGTTTGGTTGATGAACTTGAATTTGGAGAAGTGTCAGGTACTACACATCGGAGCTAATAATCCCAGGACACCATATTTCATCAATGGAAATGCCGTTAAATCTGAAAATCAGCAGAAGGATCTTGGTGTCATAGTAACAGCGGATTTGAAGTGGGAGGCCCATATTTCCGCCACAGTGAAGAAAGCTAATAGACTGTGGTATCTGATACAGAGAGCTTTCAAATCGATATCAAACTCTCTAATATTGCAATTGTATAAATCGTATGTCAGACCACTATTGGAATATGCCAACAGCGTTTGGTTCCCCTACTTCATTAAGGACATAGAGGCATTGGAAAGGGTTCAGAGGAGATTCACTAAGCTACCTCATGCACTTAGTCATATACCATATGAGGAGCGATTGAGGCTTTTAAATTTGACACGTCTTTATGATCGACGACAACGAGGCGATCTAATTCAAACATACAAGATACTTAGTGGCTACTACTCGGTGAATCTCGATGTATTTCATCCTGCTAGAAATCCTAATCTGCGTGGCAATAGTAAGAAACTTGACAAGGAGAGATGTGCTAGACTTCCTCGGAAGAATTTTATAACAAACAGAGTTGTATATGCATGGAATTCATTACCTGAAGAGGTGATAATGGCGCAAACGGTTGACAGCTTTAAAAACAGGCTGGACAATTTCATGGACGACCATGGCGATCAGTTGGTCCACTACTCGCTATAGAAGATTAGTGAGGATGACATCAATATTTCAAAAACCTCAAATTAGGAACTGAGCAACAGTTTCATCGGTTTTACCGTTTACTGTTTTACGACTAATGATGATAAAAATACTACGGGGTTCGTTCAATAAGTCTTAAATAAGATTTCCGAACTTACCTACTCCAGATAGGCGTACTACCAACTTTATAAAAAATCACTACTACTTTTACCATGTATTAAAACATCTAAGACCTAAAAATACAGGGTTATTCACAATATAGTTGAAACTATAGGACATTTACACCATCCAAAAGCAAACAGTAATGGATTTTGACTGAGATAAGTAATTATTGATGTGCTGTTCATCTACGTTGTCTTTCGATTTTACAATTTATTTTTGCTATTTTTTTTTTTGCTGAAAATGCTACAATTTTAATTTTTGGGAACAAAAAATAATCGCTCGTGATCAGGTTTGGGCTATAGGGTCGGTTATTTATTGTTTTTCATGGGTAAGGTTTCCCGAAACCCGATGACATCTCTTCCAAAATGATTCCTTGCTTTCAGGAACTTTATAACTGTGCGGGCGCAGTGAAGGCGTGGTTTTAGTTAAACCAAATTAAAAACTGCTGTTTTAGTTAAACCAAACCCAAAACTAGAAGAATTACATTATAAAAATAGTTAAATAGGTATTAATTTTATACATATTGATTTAATAATAAAATCTGCAATTTAGAGACTACGGTATCATAACTAACCTCCTACTGATTTTATTAGCAGATCGTAAAACTGCATTTGCCGGTAAATCTGTTTCTATTATTATTATTATTGATTTGATACACAGTAAACGAAACAACACAATTTGTTAATCTAATTCCTTTAATTATTAAATGATCGTTAAATCAGTAATGTAAAAATCCTCAAAATACCCTACAAATTGCTCTGTTGTCGTTCTATTTTTCTACCACCGATTTTTTTAAAAATATTTCAATATGTTATAGAGAGCTAATATAAGGGCTATTTTTGTGGTATGGATAACCCCATCCAAGCTCACCCTATATATTATTTTTTGTGTTAACAGGTAGGTAGTTTTAGCAATAAAAACGAGATCTCTTTTATTTCTCGAAATAAAAATCAATGAAGTGTAAAAACAGCTTAACATTTGCAACATCTGTATTCATTTTCTTGATGCGCTTAAGTGCTTTGTGAATACGTTGGTAGGTATATCATAAAAGTAATAAAAAACAACGTGAATATGAATATTAAATATTATTGTAGTTTAATTTTACATTTAGAGTTCGCACTTGAAGGGAAATACTGAAAATTCCCTTTCCCAGTAAAATAAAGGTAAAAGATATATATCAATAGTAATTATTACCTTTCAACCCCTTGGAGGACTATTAGAGTCACTCCCAGATACCTAACATGTGAAACCATGTACTAATGGATTTTATTAGGGTAATTGCAGTATACAGGGTGTCCCCTCTCAATTGGAAAAACACTTCTGGGGCATATTGAGGCACCATAGACAAGCAGTTTGAGATAAGAGACTGATGTCCGGAAGTGCATGGTTTTCAAAATACAGGGTGTCAATATCAATATCTCAAAGACACGTTAACCGATTTTCTTGAAATTCGCTGGTGATGTAAGCTTAATAAGACGCTCAGTTAGCACTAAGTAAATGTTAATTATGACTTCTAGTGGCGCAGTGTCACGAATAAAAATGACAAAAAAATGTACGCTACTGACTTTTTTTGAAAATTTTATATTTTTTTTAGAAAGCTCAGTTAAAAATACAACTTTTTTGTCACTTGATATTTTTTCGTATCTCTCTCCGTTTTTGAGATTTTTTTTTATTAAAAACTTGATTAAAAGGTTCATTATTATTAGAAAGAAAAACAAGGAGGCTTTTTTACAAATAATTTATTATTAATAGTGGAGCAAATGCTCAAAGTGTTCACCATGCATTTCGATGCATTTTCTGCACCTGTCGAGCCAGGATTCGCGCACCCGAGCAAACACGCCTGGATCGTTCGCGATAAATTCCGCCGCCACCACAACTCTAGCAACTAGGTCCTCCATTGTCGGCACAGGAGTTGCATTTCGCCCCAAAGAAAAAAGTCCAGGGGGGCCAAGTCCGGCGACCTCGCTGGCCAAGGGACATGACCACCTCTACCAATCCACCTGTTGTTGTAGGTTTCGTCGAGGTAACCTCTCACGGTGCGTGCAAAATGCGCTGGACAACCATCATGTTGGAAGTAGGTATCGACTACATCTTCCAGCAGCTCGGCCAGAATATCTCGCAAAAAACTAGATAGCTATTCCCGTTGAGGTGATCAGGTAGAAGGTACGGCCCAATCAAATGGTCGCTCAGAAAACCTGCCCAAACATTAACAACAAACTTCTGCTGATATCCCCTGATGTGCGTAGCATGGGGATTTTGTTGGCTCCACTCGTGGTTATTACGAGGATTGAATGTCCCCTCGTGCGAAAATCCTTTTTCATCGCTCGTGAAGATTATACTTAAAAAATCAGCGTTTTCATCCGCTTGACCGAGCAACCACTCGAGCCGCCGAGGAGCGTCGCCCGGCAGTAGATGCTGCACCTTTTGAAGTTTAAATGGATGCAGATCGCGGATTTTCAATACTCGATGGACAGTATTTTTGCTGCAATCAAGTCGCGACGCAATCTGACGAGTGCTAGTGTTGGGCTCATTCTGAATGCGTGCCATGACTTCATCCTCAACGGCATCTCTGATCGGACAATGCCTTGCAAATTCTCGAATAGGTTGCAAAGATAACAAAGAAGAAGAAAAAAACACAGAAAGTTGCCATTTCTGCAATACTTACCACGAATGAGCCGGTCTCCCGTAGATTTTGATTAATATTAACAAAAATGTTATGGTTTGGCAATTCACGATTTGGGAACCGCTGCCCGTACAACTGTTGTGCTAACAAAGAATTTCCGCGCGCTTCCCCATACAAGAGATGCATATTTTTGCAAGCTCGGCTAATTCAAAACGATGCATTTTTGCAATTAGTGTAACGTTTGAAGATAATTAAGTACTTATAAACTGACACTTTTACTAAAGTTTGACATGTTTATGTGTTACCATGATAACATTGTTTTGTTTTAGATTTTCACTATTAATAATAAATTATCTGTAAAAAAGCCTCCTTGTTTTTCTTTGTAATAATAATGAACCTTTTAATAAAGTTTTTAATAAAAACCGTTTACTTTCCTATAAAAATTCTAGAAGCAACATTTACAATTTGCGAAATAACAAAGCAACAGTTAGACGTGGTACATTCTGAACATATCAATTCGAAGAAAGTTGGTATAAGGGATTTACTTGAAAACTTCATTTATTATTACCCTCTCATATTATGTTATGTGTGTCAGTTCAACTCAACTTTGTGATATCCTTAGAACATAATTTACACCACAATATACTTATTAGAATAATGAATATACAATTTAAGGAAATTTGCCTTCATTATCATATAAGTTTTCTTCCCAGAATTGTGGAAATAATACGTGTAGGTATAATATGATAAATGGTCGTTTTTTGATTCTATAGGTAAACTTGCTTAAACTTTACAAGAGCGTAGTTTTGTCTATATCAAGTTCTAAGAAGAGGCGTTCAGTGATTTACATTTGACGTAAAATATATTTTGTAAGTAGGTAGGTTTTCTTTGACACCCACTTCCGGTATGACGGGAAATACTTCATGAAAACATTTTATAGCCGAAGGACTACACCATATTTTCGGACTTCCCGATTGGACATCCGGTATATAGAAATTATTTGAACAAAAATAACAATAAATTGCTCGTGATCTTAATCTTTATTTCAATAGGTAAATATAACAATTTTAACTAAATGTGTCTAGAGAAAACGTCTTATAAATAAATAGAACCAAAATTATAGACCTTTAAAAAAAACTTTATTCATATACTAATGGTCTCCAAAAGTTAGTTCTTACTTTCATATATTCCTATAGCTAAAATTTCAAATAGATATCTTTCACCAACTATACAGGGTGATTCATTATGATGGCAACAAACGAAAACTGGCCTAAGACCATACATGTTCATTATGGTTTGTATTTATGCCATCTCTAAACTCTGAATATTATTAATCTTCTTAATGCTTTTCAAGAACCCAATTACAAAATACTAGGGCCTGGACATCTTGAAGATGATAGGGAAACAGCGATCGTTCGTTGACTCTAGGAAAAATGCTCCCTGTCGTTCGAAGCCTGTGAAATGTAGCCGTTGCATTTGCATTTCACAAACCATAACAAAACACCATATCTATATATTCTTCAATTGAAAAACTCATTTTAATTTAGAAAAAAACATTCGCAATATTTAAAACAACTACGAAATAATAAAACAATTTTAACTAATTTAAATTTGTTGGTTTTTCATTTGGTTTTCTGGTAAACGTTCGGTTCGGTTTCCATAAAAATGGTGGAATTTACAACATCGACGTAATTAACTTTTTTGTAGCTTATACGTTGCTCTTTTTAAAAAAGTAATAATTTAAAATAATGAAGCTTGTCAAAATTGTCTTTAATTAATTTATGTATAAAATTACCCAAATGCCCCCTATATCTACGCCAATGAACAGTTAAAGAAAGCCAAAATAATGCAGCATTTGCGAACATGGGTTCAATGGCAAATAATGCTTAAATTACTTTCAGGACTCTCCAGTTTTCGTTTGTTGCAACCATAATGATTCACCCTGTATAGGGAACAGCTTTAAAATGTTTTTAAAGCCGTCCTTATGGAAATTATTGAGACATTTTAATTGAAAAATTGATCCAGGCATATTCATTGGACCTATTAATGAGAAACTATAACCGATTAGAGAAAAAGCCTGATAGCGCATAATCAATTCGATATTGATGTAAAAATAAGGACACAAAACTCCTTCGACTAAGTATATAAAAAGTACAGGAAGAGCCTGAAACAATTCAATTTTAATATTCAAGTTTGAATCCCAAAAAATCCGGATGCGATCTGCTGGGTCGGTATCGTACACCTTCGCAACTTGTGTCTGATGATGTACATAGTTGACATTTACATCCCTCCGCCTCCAAGTACTCGTAACGTGCTGTAGAGGGCATCACACCTTCCTCACAATGACGTAACTCAACTACAGCTCGATTACGACCGCTGTGCAAACAGACTGGATGGTTGGATTTTTTGTAAGGGAAGCGCCAATCTGAAATCTAAAAGAAGCCGTCCCTGTAAAATATGGTAGTAATCCTCTCGAATGGTGACAAAAAGAATTATTGAATGAATTTTGTTCTGGGGTTTCTCGTTTATTTTGTTTGGACTAAATTTGTTTGCCAACATATTTTTTAAATCCCTATATAGACGTCGGACGTCGACATGTTGGTTTTTAATTTTTCGTTGTGTTTTGCCCAGGTAGGGGAAATTAAAATTTCTGTTTGTTAGAGCTTGTGAATTACTAATATTTCATTGACAACAGTTGATATAGGTATAGAATTTTTTATTGGTTTTATTTTTATGTCTTGCATATTCTATAAAACCTGAAAAGTTTACCTCATTCGAATCACAACGACCCCAACAGGCCCATACGCTCACCGTATCCCAGCATTGCTTGCCATTAACATCAGTCTGCGTGAGTTTGTACGTATATAATCGCCGATGGCAGTCCAGGGTGCTAGCATCGTCAATTTTAAGTTGTTCCTCAACCTCGATGATACTTTGCCCAAGAATTGATGAAGTTGTAAGTAGAAATATGAATAGATTTGGAGTTACATACATTTTGGATTGTCTGAAAGACCAATAAAGGTATACACAAGTCATATTAAATACTAAAATATTACATAACACAACATAAAAACATAGAAATGTATATAACTTAATCAAAACAGAAAGTCAGTGCTGAGGAATTCATCAATGGAGTAAAAAGCCTGGTCAATTAAGTAGTTCTTTAATCTATTTTTGAACATTGCAAGGCTCAGTGTTTTCAAACTATCTGGCAAATGATTATAGCATGTGGGACCATAATAATTTACAGAATTTCTGCATCTACCCAACCTCATATATTCAGGAAGAATGTCATTTTTATTTCTGGTATTGTGGTTGTGAACTTCATCATGCCTTATGTACAGATTGTAATTATTTTTCACATACATAATTGAATTGTAGATATAGAGACACGGGAGTGTAATTATTTTACATTCTTTAAATTTAGGTCTGACATCCTCTCTAAACTTTAAATCTGTCATTATTCGAACCACTCGTCTTTGGATTGCGAATACCCGACTAGCATGACAAGAGTGTCCCCAAATTGACAAAGCATATGAAAAAGGCCATAATATGCTGATTTCAAAACACTAAAAGAGACTTCACCCTTCAAGCTTCGCAACATGAACACAACCTTAGACAACTTGGCAATGGTAACCTCGACATGACCCGCCCAGGTTAGCTTTTGGTCCAAAAACTTTACCAGACCATCAGAAACAGCAACATTTGTCTCACGCAATGTAAATATTTTAGTAGCTGTTTTATTGGCATTCATACAGAGTTTGTTAGCTGCAAACCATTCAGCAGCCCTCGACTGTGAATTAATCATACTTGAGGCCAGAACATCACTCGACAGTTCAACATCGACAATAGTTGAATCGTCTGCAAACAAGTCAGGTCAGAGCATGGCAGATGTAGCGGTAAATCATTAATGAAAATCAAAAACAATAGAGGTCCAAGCACCGAGCCCTGTGGGACTCCACAAGAGCTCAACAAGGGCTGAGAAGACTTTGACTCAAACATCGTTACAACATTCCTACCAGTGCGATAGGAACTCAGCAAACGAATCGAATTCGCACTCATACCGTATCGCTCCAGTTTACCCAACAAGATATCATGTGAGACGCAATCAAACGCCTTTGTTAAATCAAGAAAAGAAGCCCCCACAAGCCTTCTACTATTTATAAAATTTTCTATAGCTGAAACGGTGTTAAGTTTCGGTCTAAATCCAACTTGTTTCGGAGAAAATAAATTATTTCTTTCAAAATAGTTGGCTAATTGTTTAAAGAGTATCTTTTCAAAAATTTTGCCTAGAACAGGCACTATAGAAATAGGGCGATAGTTGTGCAATTCATCTGGAGATCCTTTTTTGAATAACGGTATAATTTTGCTAAATTTCAGACAACTCGGAAACCTACCGGATGAGATCGCCAAATTAATCAATATTGTCAATGGTATAATTATTATATCCTTAATATATTTAATGATTACGATATTCAAATCAATTATTAGATTTATTAAAAAGCTCCTTTACGAAATTAGCTGCGAGCCGCTACTGAATTAACCAAACAATCAGGTGCGCTTCAGTTTATTTCAAACTGGTCAAATATTTGTATTGAATTTGTTTGAACAAAACCACTGCCGTTTTGTTTAAGTTACACATTGTTGATTTGAAGATGATCAAACAATAATTGCCAATTATTATTGCTATTTAATTTAGCCTTGCGCCAGTTCATTTTTCGTGTGTTTAGGCTGACAAAATAAATAATAGGGTTTTGTGGAAAATCAGTGTATTCCAAACACAAATTGTTCATTTAAATAATTTCGTATAACAATAAAAGTTAAACGCATAATAAACAAATATTATTCGACATTGTAAGTTTTAATTATTTGCCTGTATAATTGGATGATGAGGCAAATAAATCGCAATTCTCCTGCCTATATTCAGTTTTCATTAATAAAATATAAAACAACCACCTGTTACAGAATATGGTAACGAAACAAATGGAACGCTAAAAATAATGATAATAAAATTGTCCAATATAACGCTGATGAATTGATCTCCATGCCACTATGAGATATTTATTGATAAGGCTAAGGCTGTAACGTCCAGTGGCGTATCTACGGGTCTTTTCCACAAATCAAACTCGAAATTTGCTTTGATTCTTTCGAAAATTCTAATACGATAAATTGGCTATCAAGACCACCAAATTCTAACCAATTATTACGGGTATTTAGTGTACGATGAATTAATTATTTATTTATAAATATTTATGCGTATAACCATAGAAACATGTCTCTTTGGTTTTAAAGCCTTTGTGAAGTTGACGTAAATTATTGTAAAAAAATTGTTAATGCAAACCCAATTCAATAAAACTATATTTGAAATAAAATAACGATGACGTTTTTGATTTCCATTTTCAAAAATTGCGTACACTGCCGGAAATACTAGCTACATTTTTAAGATTTAGAAAAATCACTCTTTAAATAACATTTCTTTAAACAAAAAGGCCCTAGTGTGAAAGTAAATTTTCTTTAAATTAACAAAAAAGTGATATAGAAACGCCTCTGTCTACTTCCTAAATAAAATCACAAAAAACACCATAAAATAAAAAGTTCAACTTACCAACTACTCGTTTGTGATGCGTCGCAAAAACTTCCTCAAGTTGTTGTTTGTATTTTGCACTAATGACGGTTAAACTCGCGTGTTTATAGAAACTCTTCAGGATGAATTCCATTACACGCGTGTTAAAAAAGGGGCGGGTTGTGTAGGGTAAAACAGTAACCTGTTGCGCAGATGTAATAATACAAAAAAAACTACCCCTCTTTATGATAAATATAATTATTTATTAATTCAATTTTAATTCGTAGAACTTTGTGAAACTTATGTGCAAACGCCTATTTGCTTCAACGTTAAGTCTATTTTCCTATATTTATTATGTTCAGCTCTTTCTGAGCATACTTGCCAGCATTGGCTCGTCTTCAACAGATTGATGTTCTTTATTGCTTTGTTTGTGTGTATTATACAAGGTGTTTCTAAAATAGGTGGTGTTTACCAGGGACTAAGTTCTACACCTTAACGCTTAAATTTTCAATACTCTTATTTTATTTTCGAAACGAGTAAAGATGAAATGTAGCATATTTATTCACCTAGTTAAATGTCGTAAACTGACATAAAATTGAATAAAAAAGGACGACCATAGGCGGGTAAATGGGGGGGACTTTGCCTTAATTATAACCTAACTTTTTTTCCTTATGATTTTTATTCATTTTGTGTCAAAAATGTGATAAAATAAAGTTTTCTACATAAAAAAGACATACTTGTTTTTTCTCGAAAAACTTAAAGGTTTTCGAGAAATTTGAGTTTGAAAATTTTAGGACAAAACTGGTCCCTACAAGAACCAGTTTTGTAGATTGTTTTTCGGAGTCGTTTAGGCGGTTTGGCCTCCCCTCACTTCGACCTGCAGAAGATCTTTTGTGAATGACTCTAATCTATGAATTGCCTAGCTGTCCCACACTTTTCATAAAGTTGATGATTTCTCTGGGGGTTAAATTCCTTGCCTCGTCGGGTGTTAGGGTCACCCCTCCAAGGTGTTTTAGCCTTTTGCAGAAAAGTGCCATGCATTCGCAGAGCACGTGTTCTGTTGTCTCTGTTGCGTCTTCGCAAAACCGACAAGTGTCGTCCGCGGTTAGGCGTTAGTTGTCTTAGGCCTGGAGTGTTTCTCCAGTAGGACTTAAGTTGCTCCTATTCCCATCTCCGCAGTTCTTCCTTCATATGGCTTTTTGGAAGGCCAAAGATGGGTTCCGGGCCGCAGAACGGAGCGTTTGCGCCCTCTTTTGCAAGTTGGTCCGCCGCTTCGTTCCCCTCTATGCCTTCATGTCCTGGCACCCATGTCAGAGTAATCTTTTTTCCCTGAGCTGCCAGTTGCTTTAGGATCTGTTTGCATTCCCATGCTAGCTTTGACGTGAAGGTGTAAGACCTCAGTGCTTTTAACGCAGCTTGACTGTCTGACATAATATTGATCTGCCGGTCCGGGATGCCTCTCTGCAGGCATTCTTGAGCACAACGATTAATGGCGTTGATCTCTGCTTGGAATGTAGTGGGACTTTTCCCGAGAGATTCAGAGAGCCTGCAATTTGGCCCGTATAGTCCCATGCCTGCATTTAATTAGGTTAATAAATATCCTACATTTGATTAATTCATCTTTACTCGTTTCGAAAATATTTCAAAAAAATCGTCCTCAGGCAGTCATCTTTATCTTTTTAACAAATTCAGTCATGTTGCGTGAATATTTTAATAAAAAATAATTTTATAAATGAGCGAAAAATGTTTTAATAATTATGTAGAAATAATGTTGTATAAATTAAATAAATAAGTACATAAACCGCTAGATATATCGTATACTAATACTGGTAAATAGTCCATTTCCATCTTCAATCACATAGAATTTGTCATTTGAGCAACAAATTTTTGCTTAAACCTTAACCACAATAAATTATTTAAAGTATTTTCAAAAACCAAAACTAGCCATTTGTTGCTCTATATAATTCGGATACGTTATTCTACAGGTCCATCTTGGTCGTGATCCTCGATATCCATTGGTAGAGGATTTGGATTCGGAACTGGGGCTGGTGGTAAAGCTGGATTTAGATTCGCATTCAACTGTTGTAGTATATTAAGCTGCTGCATGTTAGCATTAACGGCAGCAGCAATATTCTCCTGAAAACAAGCAACCCTCACACTATGTAGGTACTTACAGAACATTTAACCAACCTGTTGGTTATTATTGTTGCCATTATTGATCCCTGCCAAATTCCTTTGATTTTCCAGAGCAATCATTTTTTGTCGCTTCTCTTCCATCAGACGATCCCTATGCTTGTGAATGTAATCCTGTACGTTTGGTAAGCCATCTATGACACAGGCTGACAACGCTGACCGATAAATGTTCATATCCGTAGCCTCATACCATTCATTCGTTTTTTCATCGTAACATTCAACGTGGTAAATTGTTGTGACTCCTGAAAAATATCATTCATGAATAATGGACCCAGTCAGGGCCGCAGGCTTCCCTTCCCGTACGAGGTAATGTTTTTTAGGACTCCCTATCGGACCCCAAAGGCTCTGCGCTTGGTTGGCAGGACGTACTTTATTATCAAGTCAGGAACATAACAATTTTGCTCAAAGAAAATATGTAATGCATTCTGCAACTTACCATTAAATCCACCAATGGCAAAAATCATATCGTCAATAACCTCCACGGCGAAATTACTTCGAGGATTATACATGTCAGGTATTGCCGCCCACGTATTGCTTTGCGGATTGAATTTTTCTCCACTGCACATTCTCGATATGCCGTTAAATCCTCCTAAAAAATCAGCATTAAAGGCAAAGAAAAGAGAATTGACCGTGGATAATTATTACCTATAACGTAGACTTGTCCATGGTACGCGATACACGATACGCCTGACCTTCGTGAACGCATTGGACTAATCAATGTCCATTGATTTATTTCTGGATCATACACTTCTGCAGAATGCATGCACTCTTGCCCATTGAATCCACCAGTTATGTAGATTTTTCCTATCCAAACCAAAATGAATGTCATATCAAAAAAAGAAACAAATTTGATTGCATTGCGCCTCAAGATAACATCAACAGACCCTCTCTGTCACTTAAAGTAAGAACTTGCGATGCAGAGATGTCTTTTCTGCCTCATCTCTGCTGCCCAAATGCTTGGATTTATCATTAGAAACAGTAAGGATTTTCAAGACCCAAATTATTGTTATGTTTTACTGTCGTTTTTCAAAGCGAATTAATTTTCTTAACAAAAAGATGCAGGATAAATGTTCAACAGACTAATCTCCTTAAAGAACTGTCTAGGATCGAGATCAATTTCGCCCTGATGACTAACTGATTAAAATTTAGAATTCACGTACAACAAAAACTTAAATAAGATAGAAATATATTTCCCAGTTCACTCTGTGCATAAACAATTTTTCACACAATGTTCCAATATAAACTTTGTTAAATTTACTCTGTATACGCTATGAAAACTTCATTATTGCTGTGTGACTGAGATTAAAAATGCCTTTTAATGTGAAATACACCATCAGCATAGTCGCATTATTATGGGACTAAACGAATTAAAATTGTTATTAAATCGACCACCTCTGGGAACTGATGAAAATTCATCTGCAGCTTAAAATAAAATTATTTACGTACGACATTATTATTTGGTGTATACTTGGATGGTGATTCATCTTTCAACTACCACATTGAGCAAGTTTCTGCTAATGCTTTACGAATGTTAGGATTTATTTTTTGACAGACCAAAGAATTCAACAACATGGACTGCCTGAAAAGTCTCTATTTCGCCTTTGTTGTGTCTATTTTGGAATTCGCTACAATCATTTGGTCGCCCATCTACCGTGTTCATATACAGAGATTGGAGAGTATCCAACGTAAGTTTTTAAAATATTTGTCATTTGAAATTGATGGATATTTTCCTCTTCGTGGGTGTGATCACGGCCTGTTACTGGCAAGGTTAGCCGAGAGACGCATCCTTGCGTCTCAGATCTTTCTTTTTAACTTGATCAATAATATGTTGATGATTGTCCTCGGTTGCTTCAGCACCGCTATTTCGGGGTTGTAAATACAGCAACCGATTAGTTATTAATGAAAACGTTGATTTTTTTAATGTATCGCTTGATTCTTTTAAGAAAAGTTTAGAGACATGTTTGCGGGCTACTGATTTGGATTTGTTTTGATGAATTATGTTCATGTGTTAATTATTTATTGTTATTATTAATTGTTCTTGTAATCCTCCCAATTTTCTTTCGTTTTGATGCGTGTATTTCCTTTTTTGTATTTTTCTATTTTTCAGTTAGTTTTAAGTTAGTTCTAAGTTGGGTATTTTTGTATGCTAATGCTAGGCAATTGTTTTTGTTAATGTAAGATTTGTTAATGTAAGATTTTGTGTTGTTATATTATTAACGTACCGTTCAAAGAACAGGCACTTGCATCCGATCTCTGCATGTTCATTGGTGCTATCAACGACCATTGGTTGGTTTTATGGTCATATTTTTCAGCAGTATTTTGTCTATGATGCCCATCGTATCCACCCATAGCGTAAATAACATCATCCAAGACTGCAGTACTCACGTAACATCGTCTTGCATGCATTGGAGCAACTTCGCTCCAACATTTTGATACAGCATCAAAACACCTACAGGAATTAAAGTAATCCATACCTAAAATCAAAGAAAAAAATCATACAGGACTCTTTTTCTGATATGACTTGTCTACCCACCGTCAAATCCACCGATGACATAGATTTTATAACCCACTACAGCAGTCCCATGATACGCTCTCGGCCCGGTAGGATCCACCTCCTCAACTTTGACCCATCTATCTGCGCGCGTATCGTAAGTTTCAATAAAATTAGTTGGGGAACCACCAGACCATCCACCAATAGCAAAAAGTATCTCATGTGGCATACGTGGTCGAGCAATCTCTGGAGTCACGACTTCGCCATCTCTAGGAGACAAAATTAGTAAGAATTGATTGGTAGTAACGCTGAAAGGAAAAATTTTCATCGAACATTTTTCTACTTCAAATTATCATGAATTGCTGTTAGAAGTAATTTTGATTCATGACGAAAATTTTTCATTTACAGTTGTTCTAC
This sequence comes from Apoderus coryli, assembly GCA_911728435.2. Classification (NCBI taxonomy): domain Eukaryota; kingdom Metazoa; phylum Arthropoda; class Insecta; order Coleoptera; family Attelabidae; genus Apoderus; species Apoderus coryli. The sequence continues at coordinate 2,118,808 of OU452211.1, read as the reverse complement.
ACGAGGAGTAGTTTCTTTGATATGAAAATTACTTCTTAAGGAAGAAGAAAATTTTTCCTTTTGATTCCTAAACGTTAGTTGAATTCTTACATGAAACCTATTTGATTTCCAGAGTCACCACTTGCCATTTCAACCGGCCAAGTGTTTATTTGTGGTGAACTAGTTAGCCTGTAAGAAAATTCTAAGTTCTACAAAAACATTAAGAAGTAAAGTTCATAAAAGTTCTACCCGCCACGAACTCTAAAGATCCGATCCTTACCTGTGAGTTATCATTTCCAAATCATAGAGAAACTTCAAAGTTTCAATAATCATCGGTCGGCTTTCTTCGCTACTAGTAACATACTGATGATCCTTAACGCGTTCCAAGAAAAATTGCGTATCCAACAAACCCAATCTGATGCATTTCATTAAAGCCACGATGTGATGCTTCCTTGCTTCAGTATCATAGTCGATCCAACGCAATATCGTTTCCCAGACTGTCTCCTCACTTTTCACATTCAAATAATCGGAGTTGATAATTTCCTGTAGCTCGTGCAAGGATAGGGTAAGGACTTCCTCACTTTGCGTTGAGATTTGTGTGAAATTCTTCATAATATACTTCCAAGTGTTTTCAAATAATTCACGACAGAAATGATCGCGAGCAAAAAGTAGGACACCGATGCAATTGCTCGGTTTTAACGTTCGTTCAAGATATTTACAACATAAATTTAATACACCAAGAATGCTGAGGTAATCTGCAGTTATTAACAGCGGATATACGTTTCGTTCGTTGATATCTAACTTCCTCAGATAGATGTAAACTAAAAGTGTTTGAAGCATTTCCGATGAGACGCCTGGTAGATGAACGCGATTCTTTTCGTGATTGTGAAGAGATGTGGTGAAAAGAGCTCTGAAAACGAGTGTTTGGATTTATTAACTAGGACAAACAATTAATTAAAGATGTTTTAGGTACCTAAAATAGGAGCTGCATGCACATAAAATGGCTCTATGCACTGGTATTTCTGATCCATCGTCCAACACAATCACTGCGTCACATAGTTGATTATTTTCTTTGAGCTCAAATAGAGCTTGCATGGCCTGTACGCTCATACACCTACCAGATCCCACATCCACAGGCTTGCCGAGAAGGCCGTTCGATTCGCCCATCTCATTATTTTTAGCCAGTTTTGTATTAAATAACCAATAAAATTGATCCGAATTTGTGCGGGTCTAACACGAATAATTTTGTTCTGTTGATAAACAGATGATGAAAACTTAAAGTGAAATGATGTGAAAAGTCAAAATTGATTAGTGGGGAATGGACACATCGTCATCACTGTTATTTTTGCTAGGCTACTACTACTAAAACAATACTACGCAGTAATTTTGAAGAGAATTATTATTGTTTTCACACGGGATATTGAAAATTTTGACATGAATGCAGAATTTGACAGCCTGCCAATGTCCTATCAACAGCAGAATACAGAGAGTCCAAGCCACAATGAACTAATAAAATAAACACATGCTTGGAATATTCATCAATTTAGCAGAATGTGGCTGTCCTAATACATTGATTCACCTCTTAAAACTTATGTGTTCCTGGTACGAAATCGAGATTTTTAGAAAATGAAAATTTAGCAGAATGTGGCTCTCCTAATACATTGATTCACCTCTTAAAACTTATGTGTTCCTGGTACGAAATCGAGATTTTTAGAAAATGAAAATTTAGCAGAATGTGGCTCTCCATACTCGTACATTCACCGTCTTATGCATAGAAAGCAAGCGGGGTGTTAAGTTTCCGATAGGCCACCCTGTATACTCTTATTCCCAAAGATAAAAACAACAATTTATTTTGCATATTCATACAGAAGCAAACAATGACAATAATGTTATACAAAAATAAAAAAAAATGAGGATTGTTTACGCACAATTTGTTTTCGTAAGTGATTGCATCTAGTTTTCACAAAACACTTAAAGTACATAACATATTTATCACATTTCGTTTTAGTTCCATTAGGATTTAAACGATATACTTGGGTGTAGGATGATCTCCGTAAAAAGATGATGGAATTTAGCATAATCAATCTTGTCTTCATGCTAGTCTGATTTAACCTTTTTAATTTATTTTTATTAGTTAGTTTATTTGAATAAAATGAATGTTTTTTTTTTTGATTATGCAGAGAAATCATGATGACACCTAGGGAGTTCCTTACCACTTCCCTAGGTAGTGTGGGACTCTAACCCAAACTAAAACTCTGCCTTATCTTTGTAGTATGCCTCGGGAACCCTCCCTTTTCCATGTCCTCTGTTGCTGTTGTCTTCTGATGTTGATTGTCGTCTGTTGCTGTTGTCTTCTGTTGGTGGTGCCTAAAAACACTCTGAAACATACATTTAGATGAGTATACCTGTACTGAAAGAAACAATAATAATTGGTGTCCTAGTCCTGTGGATTCCTTCGTCAGAGTTGACTCCTCGGTCTCCGGTACCGCCTGGCACCGTCGTAAAAAATGAATTTAAGCCAGTAATAGGTATTTATGGGCCAAGGGCAATAAAAAGTAGTCCTTTCCCTCCCTATAGGGAGGAAAATGATTACAAATAATAATACATTTATTTGCATTCAAATCATAACAACGTACAGATTAAGTCAGAATATCACAAATACATAACATAAAATGGAGTTGAAAACAATTAAAAAAAGTTCTAAGTTCAACCCCAAACTTCATAACTTTAGAACCAAATTTCTAATACGTCCGACCAATAACTGCACTCCTTAGTCATGTCTTTTACTACAATCAAAGTTTACAACTTTCCACAAAAATCTGAAAAGAAAAATGAAACAAAAAATCTATTCGAAATCCAAAAGTCGATTCCTGTATTTAAACTTAAAAGCTGTAACCCCTAACTTTTTGAAGTCCTCTGGCATGTTATTGTATAGCATATAAATTTGGTAAGTAAATAATCTCTTGAATAATGTAGTTTTGTGAGGCGGGAGCGAAATAAGTCCCCGAAAACGTAAGTTCAACGTATGAACATCATTTCATTATTTAATTTTATTAGAGAGGTATGGAGGACGATGGTTATTTATTATATTATGAAATAAAACTAGCGAATGTAACTTTTTTCGATCCTGCATGCTCAGCCACATAGCCTCCCTCAATTTGTGCGAAACGGGCTCAAATTTTTTAATTCCATACACGAATCTAAGGCATGATTTCTGAACTTTGAATTCTGTATTTATCAGAACAATCTAGGCACGGTCCATACACAACATCACAGAAGTTAAAGTAGGTTAAGACTAAACTATCGGTAAGTTTTTTTTTTCAAAGGATTAGTAGATGCCTATGGGGATGTAACATCTTTAATGACGAATATGCTCTCTCGATATTGATGCTCACATGCTTGTTAAACCGCAATTTGACATCCAATTCCGAGCCAAGATTTCTGGTTGAAGTTGAGAACTTTAAACTTGAGTTATTTACTTTGATATTCAGTTGCAACTCCAACAAGCGCCTGTTTTTACCAAAGACAAGAACGTCAGACTTTTAGAGGCTGTGCTTTTGAGAGAGCTCCACAATTCTGTTAATATCCTCGTTAATATCTTGATTTACTAAGTACAATTTTGTAGTTTACTTAAAGTTAATCCATGTTTAGTAGAATTATTCATATAGAATTGTTTTGGATTATTTGTTTAAATTAATTTTGGAGTCATGTTGATAACAAGTACCAAACAGCAGTTATTCAAATTTAATTTTTACAACACTAAAAAAATATTACTTTTATTATCACTCTTTGAAAACCTTGTACCTAGTAATTTAATATAATTCAATAAAAAAAATAAATATTTACGTAAAACTATTTATTAAATAAAAATTTATTTGCAATATTATTTATGTATAAATATCTTATCTATTCAAGAGCTATGACCTGAAAAAGTAATCTTTTATTTAACTCTTACAAAATATCATTCTAAATCTTCGTGAATTTTTTTGAAAGAAATAAACAATGTTCCGTAAAATTAGTGAAGTAAACAATCATTTAAACATTTCAAATCAGGCCGGTTCCTGTTTCAATTTAATGCTGCTGCTTACAGTCTCTGCATATCTCTCCAAAATAACCTCAGTTTCTTTAACACTACCAGGAAACAAATCACCATTCAACAACCTCATAGTCCATGTCACTACAGTGAAAGTGACAGCATTAACTGGAAATGCTCTGATTAACGTTGGTGTTAATCCGCGTAACAGAAATATCGGACCTTCACTTTTGAGGCCTTGCTTCAAACAGTCGTAAGCATTGCTGTATTTCCCACTACTGTCAGTTTGTATCCGAGTCTTTAAGACATCCACTGGGTATACAAGAGCCCAGGAAACAACACCTAGAAAATCATTTTGTTGTTGGTAATTTCGGAAATAGTTATCATCAGCGTTCTCACCTGCTAATCCTCCTGCTATAAGCATTCGTAAAGTTGACGCTGGTCTATTATCAGTTTCGCAACGCATAAAATATTCAAAAGTAACGAAATAACTTGCGAACGCTGGTACTTCACGTGTAATTGTCACACCAGTACCTTTGAACAATCCTTTAGCACCTTCAGATTTGTATATTTTTTGCAGACATTCTAACGGTCCTTTACTAGTGAAATCGACAACTTGCATTCGGGATTTGGCTAGTTCTATTGGACTGCAAAGGAAGCTTTGGGAAAATCCTGCAATAGCACCTGAAAAGTTCGATATGGTTTGAGGGTTTTTAAATTTATTTGAGTAAACTCTTACCTGCGATCGTATGTGACTTGAGACTATCAGGATCTTTTAGTCGCTTTTGTGTATTGCCTTGTACTCCAAAAACGATTGCGTTAATTCCTGCAATACCGAAAAGCGGGCTAGCAATACCACGATACAATCCTCGAAATCCGTCCTTAATGAGAATCGATTTGAAGCAATCTAGTGTCCCCTTATATTTCGGATGCTTGGTATCTTGTGTTTGAAGATGGACCTTCACTGTGTCGAGAGGATGGCCTACAGCTATACCTGCACAACCTTCAAACGATTGGTTTAAGTAATAGTTTTATTCATTTCAAGAGAGGATTAAGTATTACCTCCAACACATCCAGCGATAAATTCAAGAGCCATTCCCAGGACTTTCTATGTGATACACGTCCAGGAAAACTGTAATTTTCCTTGTTATTTTGCAGGAGGCGTTCCAATAAACGTAACGTTCTTGATATTTGGTGTGGAAATCTGGAAACTGCTCCATGTACCAGAATAAATTCTACTCTGTATTACAATCAGAGATTAATTATTGAAAATAGTTCTTAAATTTAATATTATTACTATGTAAAAATTTTTGATAATTTAATATTATTTATTTTTTGATATGGCTCCATATCTTCTTCTGTGAGAGGTCATTTCTTGATAGACCTACATTAATAAATGGACTGAAATTTTTCCAACGGGATTTCTTTCATAACTCAAGGAAACTAACCCTAATAGAGGACAATACGAGGGCGACTCTAATTGTTCATTCAAATTATACCGCAAATTGTTCTCGTGCATTTTTGCTCATCATCATTCAGGACTCCAGCAGCACCTACAAAGTTTCAGGTCTTTTAGGACTGAGTATCATCATTCACGGACTCTACGGGTTAAAATAACAACAGTAGGTACATTTTTGAATCTAATTTGTCTGGCCTACTATGGTACAAATAAATCAGTGATACAGTGTGGATATTTTGGTCCCGTTTTTATCACACCAAACAATATACTGGGTGTATAATAATATACAGAGTAAAACTGACGTTATTTGTGATTTTCGCGATAGCTGATTAAATATAGTGACAAAATTCTGACTTACCTCAAACAATATTCAATTCACAATGTAGTCAAGAAGTAATTTTAACATATTTTTTAACTTCGAACTGTTAAAAGGCCTTGTTTTAAATTTAGTTAATTATAAAATTTCGATTTAATATGTGTCGTAGAGATTATTCAAATGATTTTCAAAATATCATTTATTATCAGAAATTAAAATAACAAATACAGTGTGTCCACATAGCTACATACCTACTGTTTGGTGCTGTGCAAGAACACAATTTTTGACGACACTATATTAACTGCGCTAGAATTCAATATAGAAAAATATAATATTCCATTAATGCTATCGGGGACTTACTGTATAAAAGATATAGTGATTTGTTTGTACATAAGCATTAAGAAATAATATCGAAAAAGGTTACATTGATAACAATAAAAGACCCATAACTTTATTATTATTTGATTAGAATTTAATTTACATACGACATTAGAATTTAGCATAGGTAGCTACTTTTTGGTCATCTTAATGGTCCTATTTATTTGGAAAATAAACTAGTGGAGAGGACGTCGTCATCAATGTGTTTTTTCTTTGTATCTTAAAAAATATAGAAGATATTTTCTCATTCGATTTTTTAATTTGCCACCTCGTTTTGAAAAATATGCAAAAAATCGCGAAAAAAGTTCCTTTTTCGCATTCTCCTGCGCATAGCTCGAAAAATATACTGTTTTGAAAAAACTTTCGATATACAAAAATGAACTAAACGAAATTACCTACAAATTAGGTCCGTAAGGTTTTTTTGCTAGCCAAACAATTTCACCGATAGAGCACCTTGAATTTTTATAAAATTTTCCATAGTTGGTAAAAAAAAATATTTTTTTGGATTTCTCAATAATTTTAATTTAGACTATTTGAAGTGTATTAATAGGCTGCTCATCATCAGCATGGAAATATTTCTGCTCTTGTTTTATCAATTAGCAAGGAAATTTTCCTGGGATACAGTGGAAACTATCTTGTCACTGAAGTTCATTTCCACGGAATGTTTTCCGTTTGCCTTTCTCAAACGCTCTATGTTTTTGGTTCTTCTGTCTGACTCTGGATATCCATCAAAAACTATGACATAAATTAGTTCACGTATTTAATTAATAGTACAATTTCAAACAAATAAACCCAAATTTATTAGCAAACACGTTTTGTCGTTCTGTGCTGTTTTTTAGTCAACTATGGAAATTTGGTCTGATTTCAAGGCTCTCTAGCGGCAAAACTGTTTGTCTAAACAAAAAAATGTAAGACACCTAATCTGTAGAGAATTTATCGTACTTTATTTTTGTATTCTAACATTTTCTTCCAAAATGGTTATTTTTTGAGTTATTGGCAAAAAACTGAAAATAGTGTATTTTTTCGCAGCATTCATCACATTTTATGTAGAAAAGTTTGGACTCGTGTTCAACCAGATTTTCTAAGAATTTAAACGGTACATTTAATACATATTGCGCCCTCTATGGAAAATTAACGTTACTATACAATGTTATTGAAGAGACGCGTAACATACCTACCGACGACGCTACGCTCGTCGCGACGATCGACGCTCGACATTGCTATTCTAATTCATTTCAATAGCACAGCTGTAGCCGATACAGATTATTCAACCAAAAACCACAAATAGAACTAAGATATTGGTCAAATAAATTAACCTTCAATTATACAACAAAAAAAATGTCCTACAGTCTTTATTTCTAATATTAAAATATCGTTTTGAGTATAGTGATTCGTTTGCAGTAAGTAATAATTTTATTTCGGTGCGATAAAAAATCTTTTACTGTTTTTCCCAGGAGTAATAAATAATACCATGGACGGTTTTCTACGGGCTGACCATCATACTTCGCATTTACCAAGATCCTCAACAAATTCATACTTAGCCGATGAAGTTGCGTCTATATGTCCTTTAATAACTCCATCACCCCCAACAAATGACTTGATAAATGCTCTACCAGAACCCACTGACCCTAACTATGAAATTGGAGAACAGTTAGCAGAGAAGTTGCAGCAAGTTACAGGTAACTTCTTCACAATTATAAATTATGTTGTTCGAACAATTTGTTTTAATTTAAATTTAGCTAAAGACAAAGGAGATGGTGATTCAGCATCGTCAACTTCATCTGCGGAGCCAGCCTGTACGCAGCTGCTCAATCATAGGAACAATATGTATCACCATATTACGAAGAGTGAGGAGACAGCGGGACAGGTAAATTTTTGCTTCAAAATAACCCTCGATGAAGTTTTGTGTTTTCTTGTAGGAAACTATGGGTAAAACGCAACCAATGCAACTAACATTCCGTAATCCCCCGGAAGATTATTTCTTTATGTCTTGGAATTGGCCTGTAATCAGGAAGATATCTATGTGGGTCTTCCTATCAGGTCTAATGGCTATGGTTGGGCTTGTTATAGCCATGATATGGAATCTACCAAAGACCTGTAATCCCCCAACGCAATGGTAAAACAATTTTTTTCCCGCAATAACTTCTCGCATTTTACCGAAACATTGTTGCAGGTACCAAGGTAATGTGTTTTACGAAATATTCCCTGCAAGTTTCTACAGCAGTAGCCAAAGCATGGAAGGCGATCTCAAAGGTATTTCAATGAAGAGCGACTATATAATGGAACTAGGCGTTAGAGCCGTTCATCTCAACTCAATCTTTGCTACACCTCACTATCCAATGGATTTTGAAAATATCACTAGTCTAATAGAAATTGCTCCAGTACTTGGTACGATTAGTGATTTTAAAAGTATGATAAAGCATTTGAAGTCTAGGAATATATCGTTGGTACTTGACTTACCCATTTATCCATTTGTGAAGCAATTAAGTGCCAAAAAGGAGGTGAATAATTTGAAGAACGAAAATCATAGTTTACCGAGTGTAGAATTCCTAAGAAGCGGTGAAGAATATGATGTTATTGAAGATGCTTTGATGTATTGGGTGAGCCATGGAGTTGAAGGCTTCTATATCAAAGGTATCTAATGCGTTTAATTTGATAAAAGATTAATATTCCTTTTGCAAATCTCCCTATTAGGTTTGGATAAATACGTGGACGATCCAAACTTTGCTCAATCCTTACGTCGATGGAACAAACTCCTTGGGCCAGAGCGTATCATCATAGTGAACGAGAATATTTTAGAACTATGTCCAACGAATCTGATAAATATTCTCCTAAACAACGTGGATTTGATTGATGTAAAACTGAAAATAGAAAGTGGAGTTATGCAAGTCAGTAAACAAATCAGGTCGATCCAAAATGGGACTTTGTTCACGCAACCTGGAATGCCGTGGATCCATTGGTGTCTGGGAAATGTACATTCGAAACGTTTAGCCGATGTATTACCATATGGGAATGCCACGTTGGGAGCTACGCTGCTTCAGATGATGTTACCAGGTACAATAAATATTGTTTGAATATTTCGTTAATTAATCGGAATATTTTTGCAGGAACCCCATCAATATTCTATGGTGACGAGATAGGTTTGCGTCAAATCTACGATCCGAACAATGAAAGACATGACCAGCATCATTTACACCATTTAACTATGATGCAATGGCTAAACCAGAAATCCAAAGTCATCCCATGGAACCATGGAGATTCCAGTAATCCTGCTTCAACATCTTTCAATCAATTAGAACTAATTTCAAAGATGGCATCACTGCGCAGAGAATCACCATCAATTTACATGAATTCAGTGCGCAAAGAAGATGACACCAAAGCAAATGCGGAAGTGAAATATTCACACGAAGACTTCCTGGTGATTCAGCGATGGTATCCAAGAAGGAAATCCTATGTTGTAGCCTCCAATCTCGGATATGAGATGATCAGTGTTGATTTGTCTACATTATTGTACACTGGGCAAGTTGTTGTTGGGCCTAGAGTGGATTCAAGACCCGAGATAATATCGTTTAAAAAAGTGACTTTGTGGCCTGGGGAATCTGCTATAATTGTTCTAGATTAATCTATTTTTTTGTTGTACAGAGTTATTTGAAAATAAAAATTGAAATATGTTGTGGTCGCACTTCATCGACGTAACCTTCTTGAGGAAATCAAAAGCCTTGGGTTCTTGCCAAGGACTATTCTATTTTCACGTCCAATTTAAAAATTCAGGACTCAAGGACCAAATTTGGACAAGAACACTAAGGAAATTAAACCACAAACGAAAAATCTTAATTTTTTTTATTATTTAAATGATGGCAGCACCATACACTTGTCTGATTAAAGCCTCAAAAATTTGACAAAATAAAAGAAAAAGGAACAATAAATAATAAAAATCAAAAAAATATAGTAAATAGGTACCTATTATTATATAAAACTAGGTATATGTTGTCGAGGCACAAATTAGTATCATATTTTTTACTCCGTCGTATCGTCAAAATAATAATAAAAATAATAATAATAATAGTAAACTTTGAGCAAGTGTATACAATGTTATTATTGCTAAACGTTTTAACTAATATTTTTATTTATTATTAAAAAAAATACATTTATTTATATTACTACAAATTATTATTAATCGATTATCAATAATTACAAAAATAACTTCTAACTATATACAATTACAGGGAAAATTAAGACACATAAATTAACAAAATAATAATAAAAATAAACAAAAGAAATTTAGCAATTATATAAATTTTCCTTATTATTTATTACAATAATGGCACCCTGAGTATAACAAAATTACAGTTCGCAAACTATTAATTATAATTAAAAGTGAACACTTTTTTTTTTATTTCTAAAGAACTAATTAATACAAGTTTTCAAAAAGACAAAGCACCACCCACTTTTAATTTAGAACCAAAGGAAATGAATGCACCAAGTAAAATGCTCCTTTTTTGAACTGGAAAACTGAGTGTTAAACGGTTTCCTTACTTCATCATTAGGACAAATTAAAACAACCCATAACAAACGCTTAATTATTATTCAGTCTTTTGGTCATTCTTTCATCAATTCAAATTCATTCTCTAAGCACTTTTTTAATTTTTACAAACCCCCAACAGGTCTGAAACAGAATATACAAAGTGATTCACAATAAGCACGTTTACAGTTATACCTTTTTTTTTGTTTCAAATAAAACACCCTGTACATTATGCTTTCAAAGCAAAAATCAAAAATATATTACACGAGGAGCAAAAATATCAAATTTATGTGTCCAATAAAATATTTTAATTGAATTATGAAGGACATTCAATACCATTGCAGTGCAAATATTTACCAATTTTAGTTCTAGGGTTTAGTGGATAGTTGTGCTCCCTCTGACGCTTTGAGCTTCTTATTTCCCATATATATGCGATGTACCTACCTAAACTTAGGTTAATTAAGCACCAGAATCGGCAGCATCATCCGCTACACTAAACGTTAGGGTTTCCTAGAAAACCACAAAGGCGGCCATGAAATCATTATCACAGATGACAGATTTTGAAAGATTCCATGGCCACCTTTGTGGTTTTCTAAGTTGCTATTTTGAATCAATGATCAAGTATGTGCGCGTTTATTAAACTAAAGTAAAAGAACTGAAAATGCAGTTTTGTCAAAATTGTTTATTATTAAAAGGCAGTGCAAATAATAAAATAGTGAGAACAGAGAAAGTTTGTACGATTAAAAATAATTTTGAAAGCTTTCATGACCACCTTTGCAGAAAATATTTGCATCTGCAAAGTGATTTCGTGGTTAAAAGTTTTCGGTAAACGTGTAAGGCTGCGAATGACCTTGTATATAAAAGTGACTTAACAAGTTCATCAAATAATCCTAAAATAATTCAATAATCTTGCATTTCCCACTATTAAACAGTAAATCAATTAGTATGATCACTTCCTGTTGTTTGATTCGTTGATTCATCGATATTTTTTCGAATTAGAGAAGTCTAGGAGGCACAGTACAATCTTTTTCTCTTAATCCATGTTTTCCATGGATCCATCCATGACTGGATTAGACCGTTTTGTGTTTCCCACTCATCAAATCCGTAAAAACTTAATTGTTCCAATGGCTAACACTCAAAGTCCTCCTACTGGTCTGCTGGTTGATTTCCATACTGCCCATTCCAGAGCCTGGATATTTGGAACAACTTCAAATTCGTGCTTTTCCTGGATCTGGTCTGGTCTTTAAGACTGCGATTGCATCGTTTTGTGCTTCCCACTCCTCAAATCGGTAAATACGTAATTATTGGGAGGTGCTCTAGGTATATCCAGTAACTTATCACCCGGATGTCGATGGCTAACACTCAAAGTCTTTCTAGTGCTCGGTTTATTGACCCGCGTACTACTCAATCCAGAAACTGGATATTTCGAACGGGCTGAACTTCGTGATTGTCGTGGAGGAGTAGCAGCAGGAGGCACAGTACAATATTTTTCTCTTACTCCATGTTTTCCATGGATCCATCCATGACTGGATTAGACCGTTTTGTGTTTCCCACTCCTCAAATCCGTAAAAACTTAATTGTTCCAATGGCTAACACTCAAAGTCCTCCTACTGGTCTGGTGGTCGATTTCCATACTGCCCAATCCAGAACCTGGATATTTGGAACAAGCTGAAATTCGTGCTTTTCCTGGATCCGTCATTAAGACTGCGATTGCATCGTTTTGTGCTTCCCACTCCTCAAATCGGTAAATACGTAATTGTTGGGAGGTGCTCTAGGTATATCCGGTAACTTATCACCCGGATGTCGATGGCTAACACTCAAAGTCTTTCTACTGCCCGGTTTATTGATCCGCGTACTGCTCAATCCAGAAACTGGATATTTCGAACGGGCTGAACTTCGTGATTGTCGTGGAGGAGCAGCAGCAACTTCATTAGTGGGATGTTTAGGCATTACAAAGGCTTTAGTTTGCTTCAACAACGATCTGTCGTTGCACAATGCTGATATCAATGGCAAATCCATTTTCTTACTCTTTTCTCGTAAAGTACGAATATCTAAAGCAGTTTGCTTCTCAGTTTCGCTAGGACTCTCCACCAAATTGTGTTTCTTCAGTAGCGCATTATTCTTTTCTGGAATTGGGGGTGGTGGAGGTGGCACACGCCTCAAACGTGGGGGTTGTGGTGTTTCCAAAGAATTCAAGATATTATCATCGGACCTAGTTCGCATAAAATGATGTGAAGTCCTTGTAGGTGGTATCGGTGGCGGAGGTGGATCCAAACTTCCAGTTGATGAAATACTTGGCGTTCCATACACAGGTAATTGCACATAAGTGTCAGACAAGTTCTGACTTGAAGCATATCGTCCTAGATACGGAGTACTTCGATAAAACACCGGTTGATGCGCTAGAGCCGCTAGGATTGATCCTTGTTTTGCTTCCAAATACTCTTGTTTACTAATCGCAGGTTCTTTTAGCGGGAACACAACGAAATCCACGTCGCTGTACATTTGCTGCTGGTACTGTTCGATTTGCGTGCGAGATAACTGGCTTGTATACACTGTCGCTAATGTTTGAGGCGGTGGAGGTGGTGGTTGTCTCGGTGCTGGTTGAGGAGGAGGTGGTAGGAATGTACATGGAACTAAAACACTACTTGAATGACTAACTTGTCGAGGTACCTTGGGTGGAATCGGTGGAACTACATTCGGCATTGAGTATCTTGGCGATGCGTTAGCACCAATTGCGCTGGCATGTGCTGTTAGAACGCTCGGAGAGCGCGTCGTTATGAAACGAGCTGCTGCTTCTTCGTACGGATATACTGAACGTTGCGCCGGATACGGCGGAGGACTTTTCATTTCTTCCAATTCGTCACAATCCGTTGCAACTAGTTTTGACGATAATTGCGCTCCATATGGCGGTGGAGGTGGACGAAATCGTTGTTCAACACTATCGATTCGCTGTGGCGGTACAGGAACGTAACCCTGATACGTCGAAGGTAATGTCACATAATCCGAATCCGAATCTAAAGTATGACTAATGCTTTTACACGAAGGATATCGACCGACAATTAGATCCGATAATTCCTCCGCTGACAACAACGTCTGTTGATTATTCGTTGGATCACTTCCATCACCGTGAAACGATAAATTACTAACATTCGAATTTGTACGATCCCGAAAACCACTATCGACTTGATCCGCTATTGGATTACTGTACTGTTCACTTCCGATAGTGTAATTATCACTGGAACTCAATGTGTATTGTTCGCTGGATGTCAACGTGTAAACACCACTTGTATGACTACTTGGAGCAGGGCCGGAAGTGTAAACTGGGTCTTGAACATCAATTTCTATGCAAGTAGCATCGCTGACTGCTGAATTTTGTGCTGTGTGCGAATAACCCAGTTCCAAACTACTGCTTGTGGAAGGACGACGTTTTTTCAATTCTGAAAAGACAGAGTTAATTGTTACATCAAGAAATACCTGTAAAGTGTTACGAGACTTACTTGGAGGTGCTGCGGTAACAACAACAGTACTACATGATGAACTGCATTGCGAACCAGCGCACTTGCCGCTCACAGTTTTTCCCGAACTCTCACTTAAAGACAACTTGGTCGTATCCTCCTCCTCCTTTTCTTTCAACGTTAAAGTTGCTAATGCTGCTGTGGCTGAAGCTGCGGAAGTTCGCGTGCTAGCTGGTGCACTTTCCAACAGATGTGCTAATGCCAAGCTCTCGGTTGATGGAGCTTTAATAACAAAAATGAACTTAACGTTAATTAAACTTATCGATATAATGTTAATTTACCTGGTGGACTTGTAATCATGATCTCCAGTTCATCTTCAGAGTGAACTCGATCGCTGACAATTCCCGAAGTGGTGTTTGATGATGTTGAACTGATTACCGATACACGTTGATCACCGTCCCATCGTTGACGTTCTTCTTCTTCTTTCTTAGCTTCGTTAAGTCTTGGTGCAACAGCCATACTGAACTGGTGAGCAGCCTGGGAACCGAAACATTGTTTAATTGAGCAATAAATAAAATTTGTATTGAACTATCCTTACTTTGCACAGAGATAACAGTAATCGACTCTTTTCATCGCTACTAGTGTACAGTGTCAACTTCTCATGGCCAGTACGAATCTCAAACTTCTTCCGTTCGAAGCTCAACTTTCCAATACTGCTCCACAAGAAAATTGATGGTGGATTGTTCTCCGGACATACTCGCAAACCTCTAGCACAAACAGCTAGAAGTAGGGACCCCGGAGCTTGTTCTGCTTTTGAAGCTCTTAATCTAGAAATGATTCCGTTAGAGTCGCTATAAAATCACACAAAACCTTTCATTACCTAAATAAATGTGCATTTACAGGTTCTTGAAGCTGGCAAGCTTCTGCTATAAATCTGGATCGTGCTTCTGTTTTCGATAAACCTCTATGTGATCGATGAGCTGCCTCAATCGTTCGAAGAGCTGCTGGTCCCCGCATATTCGGAGATACGTAGTCCTCAGGTCTGAAACTAATTATCAATAACTTTAAAGACATTTTCCTTTGTTGGAAAGAACCGCACCGCACCTTGTTCCTTCAACGAAATCCCCAAGGTCCGCCTGTAATGCCAATCCGGCCAATTTGGCGCTGTGCTCCGCAGCTGCTCCCGAGGCTGCGTTGAGTCGTAATTGAAGGTAGTAGTGGTGTCTTGTGACGTCATCGCGCAACAACAACGGACTGTCCACGTAGAATTGGACACGGAAGTAGAAGGCCAATGCAGGACGTCCGTTGGCGTCCAAGCCGTGACTGTGTGATGAACGCCAGGATTTTGGTGCATATTTTGATAGTTTACTGTCTGGCTCGGCAAACAGATATTCACCATCTACAAAATGATTGAGAAAAACATTTACAGAAACACATCCGACCGTATTTGTATTTCGTTAGCGTTTCAGATCTATGTTTGGACGCTAACGATAAAAACTATAGTATTTATAGATGAAATCACTCAACTATTTTACTGAGATACAAAATTTAAACTAAATTGCAACAAAATTTAATAACATTCAATTATTGAATCTGAACATAACCTTAAAACTTAGTTTTAGGGATGCAGGATGCACGATACAATTTTAGATTATCGATAGATTCGACTAGACGTTTCGCTAGAAATTCAAAACGTCTGTCGTTAAAAGGGCTCCTCCTTCTACGTAATATGTCTACTTTTTCTTTCTTAAATATTATTATGATGCCAGAACCGAATTATTGAAAGTGATAACATTACAACAAAAAGGTGAAAGATTATTATTGTGAAAAGCGATCTTAGGTATTTAAATATAAATTTATTTAATGATTTTTCTGAATAAAACGGGTTGGGGTGCGCCGCTGATTGTTTTTCTCCCTTGGCAATTTGTCTCGTTTTAGGTCCCCCGATATCAGTGTTATATAGACGTGCTAGTCGCGCGATGCTGCCCCAGGCCATCAGCACATTGGAATGCGGTTCAGCGTTACGGCATTCCGCTGCGCTTTCTGCCTGCCTTTGCCTTGTTGAAGAGGTACACTCTGTGACAAAAGTCATATAGTACCGTATATACATATATACTATAAAAATTTTATATATAAACGAATCAGAATTTGAACTTTTATTCATAAGAATAATTATTATGGGATTCTTTCCATTTTCAATCGAAATACAAATTCATATTGATACAATAATTATATACGAGGGCAGCCAGGAAATATGTTGTTGTTTCAAAATACTCAAAATTGTGTTTATATAGAACTTGTAGGCTTATCATTTTTTTTACAATGGGAAAAAAAGTGGCCTGTTTAACGGAAACGTATACAGGGTCAATCGTGTAAAGATAAACGTAATTGCACTTTTTTTACCGAACCCTACCTGTAGGTATATTTACTATCGAGATATTCACGGTTGAATAGCACAACAAATCTTTAATGGTGAAGTTTCGTTGGTTCTGACTTACTTGTCAAATAAGACAGTTTGCAAGGACTGATACGACCCTGTTCGCCAACAACTAACCACAACCTTTTTGATAATTCCTTTCCTTCAACACACGGCTGTGTGTAGATAAATATGAAAATAAGAAGAACAGAAAAAAAGATGATTGAGAAGAATGAAAATAAAATAATCAGAATAAAAAGGAAAAAACATCATCCAGCAGCGGACGTACCATGCCGGCCGGCCGCATTGCTCAAGACAGGTAGCAGCCGAGAGATGTTACGTGGCAAAAGGAAAAAAAACAGGGTATGTAGAGAGGCAAGGGGCACAGACCACGGGGTATCCACTATGAGGATCATTTGTATACACTTCGAGAATGCGGTTAGGTACATTCGGCACCAAAAACACTATAACAAGACGAAAATTTTATTTATGTTTAAACTGAGTGGAACATATTTAATGTGGATCCGTTATTAAACGGGGTTCTGATAATTTAAAAAATATCAATAGTGATAAAATAAAAAATTTGACAGATCTAGATGTAACAATATGGCCGCTATGTTAAAATTCGAAGCGTTCACCCGTCTATCAATTACTATACCTACTTAAACATGTATCTATGGCGTGCTTTTTAATTATTTAAATTGCCTCTTGAATCATGACACATTACATTTATTTCAATAATAATTTCAACGGATCTGGTTTATAATTGCGACGCCGAAGTCCAACAAGGAAATTTACTTAATATAATGCGAGTAGGTACCACCATTCAGACATTTATTTCATAACGCTCCTTAACCATTTATAACAGCAATTATCTAGTACCATTTAAATACAAAAATATTACAAGAATGTTTACTAGAATATTTCGCCATTCACGTAATAAGTAAGATACATTGGTAGGTACCTACCTACAATTTCTGTTTAGGAAATGCGGATATTATTTTAGTTATTACCTGATTATAATATGCAGCTTTTATGATACATTAGTCTACTTAGCGATATTATTGTTAACGTCATCATTTAAATAACTTTATACTTATTTTTATTGAACTTATTATCGGTGCAATTATTATTGCATATTGTAACGATTAACGATGGCGACGACAATTTCGATTTTCGATGCTTTGACATAGACGATATATAAAAAAATCGATTTTTGAAGTTCGATATTTTTGTAGATATCGAAGATTTGCTTCTGATTAAAACTTTATGTTTTTCTATATTTCATTCCTATCAAGATTAGTTTATTATTTACTATAATATTAAAACTACTCATATATCAAATAATAAAGTTACAATATGCAGTTTAGCAATAATAGCGGTATCAGCCGAGCTTAGCTCAGCTCAATTCGTTTGTATTATGCGTTATCCTTTATCTTTCAACAACTCAGATCAACTGGGCTGGGGGTAAATTTTTGAAAATCTGTGAGCAACATCCGAGAACGGAGGCAATACTGTGCTAATTTAATAACCTGTGCCTCGCTTGGATCGATCATTCTACTCCTCGGTTCGCGTTCGCCATCCCTAGATATATTATGTCTTAAGTCATAAGTTATTTTGACTACTGACTTTTGACGTTCTTGTAATCGTCTTTCTATTAATAACAATTAAAATTTTTAATTAATAAACTGGAATTAAGTGAAAATTAGAGAAGAAAGTGTTAATGTAATTGCAAATAATATAAATAATTAATTATTGACAACCGAAAACTTTCAAATTGAAGTCGAAAGTGGCATATTTACTAGGGATCTTGTGATCGCGCGCCAAAGTTCAGGCTGTACGCGAAGAAAAGTATAAGAATCTACGAATTGTTTAATATAATATGAAAAAATGACCAGTCCCGGCTTCGAGCTCTCATAATCAGTGGTTGAAGCTCAAGTAAGTACATCTAGAAAATATTTATAAATCACTTACCACAAATAAGTGCTAGTCCAAAGAGGTCAGTATCGAGCATGCCCTGTTGGGCAAAATGCCTGCATGTCTGCTGGTAGAGCTCGCGCACCCTACTTTTGGCCTGCACCACAAAATATAGTGTTTGCTGTTGTAAAAGGTGGAGAGCCAGAAAGCGCGCCGAGGGCGGTAGAGCGGCGGCTGCCGGGCTGCACGCGGCCAACGGGGCGCTCACCGTGCACAGGCCGGCGCGCATCGCCCGCTCATCTCACTGATGGGGGGAGGCGGGGGCCGCCGCTGATGGCCGCTCACCTGAAAACAAAAACAAAACCGTTTATAATATGTCGTTTCAATAGATTTACAAATTGTTAAATGCCCTCGTAAATTTTACACTTACAGTACGGTTAAGTACTACGCTAAAACATAAATCGTATATTTGTATAAAGTACATAAGTTGAATAAATAATAATAAAACGTATATAAGTATGTTCGAGAGAAGTTAAGAGACCGACGAAGGTCATCTAGCCGCATTCCACTTCTTATGTTGGCGCCCATCGCATTTACCAAATTATTGTTATTATTGGCCGATTAAGAATGAGCTCTACGACTGATGGGATGCTGTTTGTCGCGGTGTATTTACAAGAACAGACATTTTACGTTTTAGGTACATAATTTTAATAGCAGTGAAGTTCATTATCCAGTGTTAACCTATGAATTATTTTTCAAATTAATTACAATTAATTAAAAGTCAGCAACTTTTATTTATCTAAATGTCTTCTTTATTTTTTGTTCTAATGGTTTATTGGACCGATAGACGATAGGTAGAGACTATAAAGTTTTTATTTAGACTATACCAGTGGTGTCTCATATTTCCTGCTCACACTAGGTGTCGCCACAAACATGATGTTGTCATTCGGCTCTCGTGCTAGTATATAAGCTCTTAGTAAATGTTGGAAATTTGTGTTACACTGCCTGCCGTTTCCCACTGTTGTGGATCAACGAAGCGGCTCGTCTGGTGAAAGGATGGTAGTGTGAAGTTTCCAAAGTCTTGTTACTTTATGTAAGTAACAAGCAATTCGTAAATTTTATTGTTTAAGTAACCCAATGGGTCTATTAGGTCGTTCCAAGACAAATTAAACAATAAAGGCCTAAATTTTACCTGAGCTACGCCAGAGTAGTCCTAATAATTGGGCCGGAAAACCAGATAACAGATATTGGCCAATTCGAATTCAGAAGACCTTTGAATAATTGCTTGACCACATTTTAACACAGGAATGATTCTAGTGAAGGGATCACCTGATGAATCTCTTCAAGTTATATATATCATTTAATCGTCGTTTGCTGAGTTATTTGGCATCTGGTTTCTAGCCGAATAAAATACAAGAACATCTTTAAAGATGCAGATAAACGCCTGGGTAATAAATTAAGAAGAAAAAAAGCAAACTGCTCTGTTTAGTCTACATCGCGTCTTACTTTTTCAAGAATAATTCAGATTTTTTTATCAACCG
Source organism: Apoderus coryli (assembly GCA_911728435.2). Classification (NCBI taxonomy): domain Eukaryota; kingdom Metazoa; phylum Arthropoda; class Insecta; order Coleoptera; family Attelabidae; genus Apoderus; species Apoderus coryli. Next base: position 2,098,792 of record OU452211.1, on the reverse strand, counting down.
CCATTACCCATGCCATACAGTTCTCTCTATAAGGCTAAAGGCATCCAGTACCCGTTTGAATTGCTATACTTGTGCATGCGTATGTTTTTTTTTGTATTTGCAACTACAACTTCTTCTTCTGTTACAGCTTCCATTTTTATTTTGTAATTTTAGATTATATACAATGGCCGTATACTTCTTCTTCGTCTTGGTCACCGATCAATGAAAATGCATTGATGTTCTTTTTAATTCAAGCCGATATACGCGGTCGATCGATGGCCAATCCATGGTAGGAACACTTTCCGTTTTATATGTGTGTGTTTCTATATTTGGAGAAGACGACGACACTATAAGAAAACTTATTACGACAATAATATGTAATGGTGCATTATATTATCTTAAATCAACCGAGAATGGCGTGAAAAATTCCGTTTTACCACTGCACCAAACCCCTTTTATAAATTTCGAGGATGCTAACAGTGTTTTTGTGAAGTGCTGACACGATTTTTTCTATATTACTCTATGCCGAAGGCGTAGAAGGGTCATACAAAATATTTTTTTCTATTATTATGTAAAACAACTCAGAATTGTTAGTATTCCGACTTTTTTTTACAAAATTCTGTAAAAAACTCGGAATTTTATCATTCTGACATTTTTTTACAGAAATCTGTAAAGAAACTCGGAATTTTTATCATTCGGCCTTTTTTTTACAGAAATCTGTAAAAAAACTTGGGAGTTTTTATCATTCTGACTTTTTTTTACAGAAATCTGTAAAACAACTCAGAATTGTTAGATTTCCGACTTTTTTTTTACAGAATTCTGTCAACAACTCAGAATTGTTAGTATTCCGACTTTTTTTTACAGAATTCTGTAAAAAAACTCGGGAGTTTTTACCATCCTGACTTTTTTTTACAGAAATCTGTAAAACAACTCAGAATTGTTAGAATTCCGACTTTTTTTTTACAGAATTCTGTCAACAACTCAGAATTGTTAGTATTCCGACTTTTTTTTACAGAATTCTGTAAAAAAACTCGGGAGTTTTTACCATCCTGACTTTTTTTTACAGAAATCTGTAAAACAACTCAGAATTGTTAGTATGTATGTTAGGTAAGGTAATTCTGACTTCTTTTTTTTTACAGAATTCTGCAAAAATAACTCTGACTAGTAATAAATCTGAGTTGTTTACAGAATTTTGTAAAAAAAAGAAGTCAGAATTACCATACCTCTAACCTAGGCAGAAATTAATAACTGTACTGATTATATAGGGGTCTCAAAACGAAACAGAAGACTTTGCGAATATGTAATGTATGTTTTCATACAACCCTGTCAAAAAGTGAGATTTTGGTTCGATTGTCTGGAAGAATTCCGGCAAACAAATCAGAATTGACCGTTCTACATTCCTTTAAAGGTACAGGTGCCACTTTTTCCCAAAAAAATAAGCGAGCATTTGTTTTGAAGTCTCTCAATCGCCAACCACCATTTAGCGAAACGTCGCGAATAATCTAAACCTTCGTGGTTGCATGAATCTTTTCCCTATACCGAAGCCGATCAATTGGTTAAAGAAAATTAGTAACGAATTTAGTTTTTGGGGTTTTTCTGGCTTTGTGTCTGTTTCTTGTCGAAAGATTGCAGGTAAGAAAACAGAAAAATATTATCAGCCATAATTATTAATCGGTAAACAACCCCCTATACGGGTTTTTTTTATCATTTTACAAAATCTGGTAAGTATCAACTGTTCTCCTTCGTTTTGTTGTCCCGTTGAGCTTGAACTTTACAATTTGGTTGTAAAACTTAAAAATAAATAAATAACTTTCGTATAACACCGATAACTTTCTATTTGATTAATTGTATTTAACATTCCACCGAGGTTACATGGAAAATAATTCCATAATTAAAAGAAAGAAGTGTCGTTATTTGTTGGCCATACCTCGTATATCCATGTGCTTTCTGCTCTTTTATCCGTCATCGTCATAGTCTAATGCTCATGGAATGTGGTTTTGCAGATAATAATTATTTGCTTACTATTCATTTTAATAAGATGGTAATTTCATTAATCACTGCAATTTTTTTCATATATTCATCTCGAATAATATGCTCATCTACACATTTTCTAAATTATTATTATTATTATGATTAGGTACATTATTACATAATAGGTATATGCGAAATATGTATCTACCTATTTATATGACTGAGAGCACAAAAAACACATAGATGACGTTACTAGAATTGTTTCCATATGATTTTTATTTAGTACTAATCTAGAAGTACTCGTCTTTTTTTTTTATCAAACATTGATGACGTTCTTGTGTATCTACAAGAATATAATAATTATATTAATGGTTTCTTCTCTGTGGAATTCGTTCAATCTAATGGAAGAAAATTACAGAGTAATTTTCTTCATCGTCCACAACAAAAATATCTTTTTAATAGCTGCCATTAAACAAAGAAAGAACGAGAATACATAAAATAAAAAAAGAAAGAAGAGTCGAAACACAGAAGGGATCAGAAATATGGCGCCCACAAAGAGACATTCTTGTGCATGCCTGAAATACGTAAAATTCTTCCGAACGGTACCTACATTATCGTAGGAGAAAAAGGTCACATTATATAATGAGTAAGTTTGATCTGTAAAATCACAAATAAATTCGGAAACACCTTGTATGCTTAACTGTAATTCCCGTACAAATGTATACCACATTTTTGTTACGCCCTCAAAGATTTGAATAACATACCCACTAACGCATTTTTGTATTGTTTAAATAAATAAAAGATAAAAGCCTATAATAACAACAACCAGTTATTGTAAAATATATCTAATATGTATGCCTACATGGTCAACTAAATATTTTAAACAAAATGACACATATTTAAGGAATTTCGCACTCTAGCGTGGAAAATGGACGATAAGTCAATCTACAAAACAAGAGTAGTGTTTGCATATGTGCCTACGTAGACTAGCACAAAGCAGTTTGAAGGCAAAGTACACAAATTTTCTTGTGTTTAAAATCCACATTAAGTCTTCGCCATACCATATGATGTCCATCCGATTTAGATCTAGAGTACGCCTTACTAGCCTATGAAAATGTCATCAAATCAATAAGACAAATAAGTTAAAATATTGTTTTCTTGGGAAACAAACGAAAATGCAGTGAGTTCAAGTGATTTGGCTAGAATCCCATACCATATTGTAGCTGTTGAGTTAGCTTGGCGAGGTGGTGAACCAGCTGATTGCCTTATAGATTATTTCACGATCGAGAAAAATAATGATGGAACGCCAACCAACAGAATTGAATACAATCCAATATTCAGTAAAACATGCCAAGGAGGATTGAAAAGTTGTACAAATATTAAGTGGCTTGTTCCAAATATTGCAAACGAAAGTGCATGCCCTGTTCGGTTATTCCATAAATTATTGTCCAAAAGGAGGAAAAATATTACTTCCAGTCGCCTATTCTTGAGACCAAATCGTTTCCGGAAATCCGAAAGTGACACATGGTTTGAGAATGTACCGGTAGGCAAGAACACAATTAATATGTGGACCAAATCATCGCGCAAGCTATTGGTTTGGACACTAAGTGTAAAAAGATATCCAATCATTCGAACAGATCAACTGCAGTTAGCCATTTGGCAAATAAAGGAATTCCTGAACAGCAATTAATAAAAATAACAGGACATAGCAGCTCTAATTCAATTAAACCGTACTTGAATATTAACCAAGAACGCCATGGTGAAATAATCAATGCGAGGAATTTCTTCAACAGTGGAAATTAACAATCCGTCAACTTCAACAAACTCTTCTTCCAATTTAACATTTACCAATTGTACTTTTCACAACTGTAGTTTTAAATAAAAATTAATAATATTTGTTTGATTAAAACTAATACATTTCTCCTCGGGCCTTGATAAATACTCAAAATTTTGTCATAGAGAATCCTTCAAGCCAGTTGCTCAAGGATAATAGCCTGCGGCTATTATCAAGCAACACGCTTTCGGCGTTCTCTATGACCCTAGGGGGTAAGTGACGTCTATTTTCACACAACACAATGTTGAAGTAGTCTATTTTCGTATGATCTCCAAACAATTTTCTAAGCATATTATTTGTTATTGTGCTAAAAGCATCTCTCATCATTTGCGATAAGAATAAATCTACTGGAGTTATGTCAGGTGATCTTGCTGGCCAGTTATAGGAGCCAATCCCCAACATCAATATTATTACACCGATCGATGGTTGAAATTCATGCCACCTACAGAATTTATGTCACTATCATTGTGAAATAACACAACATTCCTTTTCAATTTAAAATTTTTGTATAGTTAGTTTTGAAAACAATTTAATAAATTCACACCATAACATACGATTCTTGCATTTTAATTTATTTCAAGTCCTTCTAGATGGCCGTAAACGAATAAATTGTAGTATGTATTAAAGATGTGGCTAACTACACGTTCACATACTGATCAATCACTCTGTATTCATCAAAAATAACCTCGATAAAGTCAGTAGAGGTATTTGGAATAAGAAGAGCTCAATTGAGAATATCAAAGAGAAATTTCACAATGGATGTGTGGCATATTACACTGCGAAGAAACACTTCAATTTCCTCAAATTCCTACAATAGAATATGCGAGGCATGTTTTTTAAGTAAGTACCGTTTTGGAATTAAAAAAAGACTTGTAAAGATATCGCAATAATTTTATTTTTACATGAAAGCCTGTACCTTAATCTTGTCATAACGTGGCACCAGTTTTTGAATACCCCCTTCATAAAATTCTGCCGCCTGACTTGTTAACCACTGTATCACAAATGTTTTGACTTCGTTATCGTCTTGAAGACGCTGACCACCCAGGTGTTTCTTCAAGTGCAGGAACAAATGGTAGTCGCTGGGCGCCAGATCAGGGCTGTATGGAGGATGATCTAGAGTTTCCCATTTAAAAGATTTGATGAGATCTTTGGTCCGATTAGCCACATGTGGACGGGCATTGTCATGCAGCAAAACGATACCCTTACTCAACTTGCCACGTCTTTTGTTCTGGATTGCACGACGCAGATTGTTCAATGTCTCACAATAAAACGCTGCATTGATTGTCTCATTACGAGGCAGAAACTCCACTAGCTATACTCCTTTTCTGTCCCAAAAAACTGTGCACATGATTTTCCGGGCAGAAATTGTTTGCTTAAACTTCACTCTTTTGGGTGATGATGAATGTCGCCATTCCATGGATTGTTGTTTCGATTCTGGTGTGACGTAGGCCACCCATGTTTCGTCACCAGTAACAATTTGGTCTAAAAAATCTTCACCTTCATTGTGGTACCGCTCAAGGAAAGTCAATGCACGGCCTAAACGTTGGGTTTTGTGCAAATCCGTCAACATTTTTGGAACCCAACGTCAAAACATTTGTGATACAGTGGTTAACAAGTCAGGTGGCAGAATTTTATGAGGAGGGTTTTCAAAAACTGGTGCCACGTTATGACAAGTGCCTCAATATTCACGGAAATTATGTAGAAAAGTAGATTAAGGTACAGGCTTTCATGTAAAAATAAAATTATTGCGATATCTTTGCATATTATATTCTGTTTATATTCCATGTCTAAGTAAGTTTGTATGTCATGCCACTGATGATGGAATAGCCTTTCTGAAACATGTCTGGCAACAACCCCATCCTGAATTTAACATATTATAAACAATTTTGTGGAGCAGACGTCGTCCTCCTTTTTAGTAGTGTTTTTTTGAAATTTTCCCAAACCCGTAGCATTAGCCACGGTATTTTTTTATATAAGCCATGGTATTATGATATCGTGTGGTTATGGACAGTTTTACCTTGGCATTGCGTTTTCTATTTTATTAAACCATTAATTACTACTTGTGTCTTGTAACTTTTATTATTATTATTAAGTTAAAAGTTCACTTTTAAATTTTAAAGGTAATACCTAATATGTGACATCACAATCACTATGGCTTGAAGGATTCTCTATGACAAAATGTTGAGTATTTATCAAGGCCCGAGGCGTATTCGATAAGATAATTTTTTACTTTGTAGATATCAAAAATTTGATTGCCAATCTGACGTTTAATAATTTTCAATACAAAATTTATTAGTTTTAATCAAACAAATATTATTTATTTTTATTTAAAACTACAGTTGTGAAAAGTACAATTGGTAAATGTTAAGAGTTTGCTGAAGTTGACGGATTGTTAATTTCCACTGTTGAAGAAATTCCTCGCATGTTATTGATTATTTCACCATGGCGTTCTTGGTTAATATTCAAGTACGGTTTAATTGAATTAGAGCTGCTATGTCCTGTTATTTTTATTAATTGCTGTTCAGGAATTCCTTTATTTGCCAAATGGCTAACTGCAGTTGATCTGTTCGAATGATTGGATATCTTTTTACACTTAGTGTCCAAACCAATAGCTTGCGTGATGATTTGGTCCACATATTAATTGTGTTCTTGCCTACCGGTACATTCTCAAACCATGTGTCACTTTCGGATTTCCAGAAACGATTTGGTCTCAAGAATAGGCGACTGGAAGTAATATTTTTCCCCCTTTTGGACAATAATTTATGGAATAACAGAACAGGGTATGCACTTTCGTTTGCAATATTTGGAACAAGCCACTTAATATTTGTACAACTTTTCGATCCTCCTTGGCATGTTTTACTGAATATTGGATTGTATTCAATTCTGTTGGTTGGCGTTCCATCATTATTTTTCTCGATCGTGAAATAATCTATAAGGCAATCAGCTGGTTACCACCTCGCCAAGCTAACTCAACAGCTACAATATGGTAAAAAAAATTTTGTAAACCTTCTGGTGTACATTCATCCGATAATCCAATGATTCTAGCCAAATCACTTGAACTCAAATTTGATGAACTGCATTTTCGTTTGTTTGGATCTTTTACGTTTTGCATTTCTTGCATCTCGCGCATTTTTGAATATCACACTGGTAAACGGGTCGAATACAATTTTGAAGTCATTGAAGTATTTTTCCTGGAGTAGCCTACTCTTAGTATTCCAAATTGTTTTTACAGTTGCTTCTTTATATTCAGTTCCGTCAGCTTTTCTCATATTTACCGCATAATCTTTCAATATATTAGCCAAATTATGCAAACTCGTTTCAGCATTCAGTTCGTATTCTCTAGTCGCACAAAACTTTTAGATTTGATGGTATTTTTTGGTATATTATTAGATATAATTTCATTAATTGCATCGTCAGATGCAATACCAAATCTTCACGACATTTTTAAACCAGTTGTCAGTCAGTTTGACGTTTAATTAATTTTTAATAAAAAAAACACCAAACTGAAAACACCACACGAAGGGTATTATCGCTGTAATCCAGAGGTGATTGGATTGACACATGACTTAAAATTAAGTAATTTGATTGGTACCATCTATTTGTAAAACGCATTGGCGTAACTATAAAAAATGGCTTATAATGGGGCATGTTTTTTGACTTTTAAAATTATGTCAACTATGCATTTTAGATTTTTTACTAGTCGATTTTCTTAGGAATGAGGTTCAGATGAAACTAGTTTTTTGAACTTCAATGCCAAATATTAAACAGAAATGATCTGAATTTTCTGGTACTTATTAATGTTGATATATATTATATGTATACCTAAATGTCTTGGTCAAAATGAAAAGATGTTGTAAGAAATTATAAAAAAAAAAAGAAGTTTCTGTTGCCTGAAGAAGGCAACGTTAAGTTATCGAAACGTACAAAAAGATATGACATGAAATAAATATTATTTCAAAAAACTAGTTGCATCTGAACCTCATTCCCAAGAAAATCGATTAGTAAAAAAATTAAATAATAATAATAATAATGCTTTATTTGCCTATATAACAATAGTTATTGGCATCGTCATGTATATAAATAAAAATACAATATAAACAAACAAAATACTCAAACAACAAATACGTGTGTATATAGTACAAATACAAAACAGTAAAACAAAGTACATAAATATCACTTTAAAATTCAATAAATAGTCTAAAGGGGCACAATTCAAATATTACAACAACAATCAACAGACTATAATATAAATTAAGATTAACAAAACACTAGAGTGTACAAAATTCACTCAAAATTTGTAGGTGAGATAGTCAGCATAGTCATATGGGACAATCTCAAGAAGTTGTTTTTTCACTTCAACTTTAAATTTATTGTTGTTCGCAATATCTTTTATCTGACGAGGAAGGTGATTATAGGATCTAACGGCCATAACCTGAAACTGTCGATCTGTCAAAGCTAATCTGTGCCGGGGCAGACACAGGTTTTTCTTATGCCGCGTTTCATAGCAGTGTAGATCCTCATGACTTATTAAAGTATTGAGATTTTCCCTAATATAAAAAATGCACTGCCAAATATACAGAGCAGGAACTGTTAGAATATTTAATTTTTTAAAGAAGGGTTTGCATGGCTCTCTATATCCAGCTTTAACCATTACGCGTACAGCCGCCTTTTGAATTTTAAAGATAATTTGCCATTGCGGTGCCTTGCCCCAAAACAGAACGCTATAACTCATCAGGCCCTGAAAGTATCCCATATATGCGCAACGCAAGACTTCTTGTGAACATGTAGTCAATAGTTTTCGCAAGAGATAAACCACACTGGACAATTTTTTGGCAAGGCAATCGATCTGATCTTTCCATGTCAATTTTGGGTCTACAATTACTCCAAGAAACTTATAAGTAGTGTTTTCGCTAGTAAAATTTTTCCTTAGTGTAAAATCAATCCTCTCCGTTTTCGAGAAGTTAAGAGACAGTCCGTTAGAGGCAAACCAATTCTCAGCACTCTCTAATTTGGTTTGGATTATGTTATTAAAATCCTCGGAAGCCTGGTAAATTGTGGTGTCGTCTGCATACTGAATTACTTGAGTATCCCTCAAATAAGATGATAAGTCGTTGACATATATAATAAATAAAAGTGGACCAAGAATTGAGCCCTGGGGTACTCCGGTTGTCACAGGCCTTACTTCAGACCTCTCCCATATAGTCAACTAACTGATGTCGATCACTCAAGTAAGATCTTATGAAATTATATAGGGGAAGTTTCTTTAAGAGAATCGCATGAGAAACACAGTCAAATGCTCTAGAAAGATCGCAAAATACAGCCGTCAGAATGTGTCCTTGTTCCATTGCACCCACTATAGACTGCACTAACCTCATCAATGCCTGCTTCGTAGATCTTTGCTTTCGATATCCATACTGTGTGTCTGAAAGCAGTTTATACTTATCCAGAAAACTATTATTAAAAGCAAGCTCTATTGGCTTCGAGAGGATTGGTATAATAGAGATCGGACGATAATTGTTTACCTTTCCCGGATCTCCTTTCTTGTGAACTGGTGTTACTTTGGTTAATTTTAACTTACTTGGAAATTTTTGAAGATCAAGACATTTATTGATAATTATGGCTAATGGTCTTATTAGGCCATATTTAATTTTTTTAATAAGAGAGTTACTAAAACCATAAATGTCCTTGGCGTCACTATGAGACATATTATCTATGATCTCTAAAACCTCGTGTTCATCAAATAATGTATTAGGGGAACTTTTTAAATGAACAGCAACAATAATAAGGTTCAAGAACATTTTCAAGAATAATATGCATTTTAGAGCAAACAAACCTTATACTTATCAAAAACATTGAATATGATGGCTTCACAGTACCTAAATGATCTCTCCTCTATTCGTTCGCCCTTGCACTTTAATTATTCATCTTTTCCCGCCAAAATGAATTCGAAATTCTACCGAACGAACTAGGTACATTTGAAGCATCTTTTACCAGAATAGCCATTGAACAATTCAATAATATCAACAGTTTCCCAACTACCGTGTAGGTACTTAATAATTGATTGTCACAACTTACCATGTGATTGTAATTCCAATGACTATTTATTCACTTCATATCACATCCCAATAAATGTTTCTGTAACACAATAACCTGGCAACAGATCCCGCAGTTAGGTAAATACTGGAGTAAGCAAATTCCCACAATCACTAATAATAATAATAATTGAAAAGGCACTAAATAGTTTATGTTTAATTTTCAGGAAACAAAATGTATCGCACGTGTTTAATATTTGTTATTTTGTTAATTACTTAATCCGAATTGTTTGAAAAAGTTCAGATAGACAAATAAATAAAAAAAAATCGTCAAAAAAAAATGTGTTCTCCACCAACCGGCGTTAATCCAAGTCGACTGAATTCCGTATTTTTACTTTACTGCGGTCAGGTACATTCTGAGGCACAACATCGCTGGAATGCACCAGACCAGTTAAGTACTCGATATGGCAGTACTATAGTACGTTCGTGTTGTTTACCAGTTGTGTTTTGTTGGTAGTATATACACAATTATTCTAAGTAGAGCAAGAGTTCGGGGATAGACTCTCACAAACAATTTAGGGCTTGTTTAGATGCAGGCCTTTAAAAAATGCACGAAAAAAGTAAGCAAGTTCTCTTTCTCGTCAAAATAGGCCTCAGTTCATCATTGGACTTAAATTTCTTTCCAGCAAGGATTCTCCTGAGATCTGACAACAGGAAAAAATCGCTGGGGGCTAAATCTGTAGAATACGGTGGGTGGGTTAGCAATTCCAAGCTCAATTCTTTTAATTTGGCCACAGTTTTCCTCAATTGGTGAAACAACAATGTTTGCTTTTGCAAATGTGGCTGTTTCTTTGCGATTTCAGCCTTAAATCGATCCAAAAGTGCACAGTAACAGTGGCATATTCTGATGAAATAAGTAGGTAGTTTCTGCACAGAGTACTGGCAGACCATCCAGAATTAACAGAAATAATTTTATGGAGCGATAGTTGTGTCCCACAAAATAGAAATAGTCTTTTGAGTTATGCTCTAATGTATCTAGTCCAAATGCAACAGAACCTACGAAAAAAACGATTAAATTTTCGGATCCAGGTCACTCTTGTAGCTGGTCGAGTTGAACAGTGAAACATCTTTTCTTAAAAGGGTGAGATATGGGGTGCCTCAGGGCTCTGTGCTTGGCCCATTACTTTTTATTATATACATTAATGATATCTCCCATTATATGTCAGATATCTCATTTCCGTCCCTTTTTGCGGATGATGCCAGTTTTGTGTCGAGTAGTTCAAGTTTTGACAATCTGAACACTATATCCCTTTCGATCTTGAATGCTGCCAAGAAATGGTTTGGTGCGAACGGGTTAAGGACAAGTGCAATGTTCTGAAGCAGTCTTCTAATTTCTCCCATATCAGTGGTGACACTGTCAAAGTGCTTGGGGTCTATTTAGATGACAATCTTAACTGGTACTCTCACATCGAACACCTATGTCGCAAGTTGTCCAGTGCTCTATTTTTGCTTAGACAGCCTGCGTGTTACTTAAATTTTCATGTCCTTAGAACGGCTTACTTTGGGGTTTTCCATTCACACTTGACTTACGCCATCGTGCTTTGGGGTGGTTCTTCGCACGCCTTGAGAATTTTCAGATTGCAAAAGAGGGCGGTCAGAATACTGGTTGGCGTTGGGCCACTTGACCATTGCAAGCCGCATTTTTTAAACCACGGTATAATGTCATTGCCGTGTGTTTTTATCTATCATACCTTATTGGAGATCCATTCAATTCGGGATTCACTGCGGCCTCACTCTAGTAATCATACCTAGAGTACTCGGTCGGCTGATTTGTTGATCATTCCAAAATATAGACTAACAAAATCTAAAAATAACTCTCTTAATTACAAATTTTATAATAAGGTACCGAAGCAGATTCGGTCGTTTAACTACAAATTATTTAAAACTAAAATAAAGACATATTTGTTAAAGCACTGTTTTTACTCTGTCGAGGAATTTCTTGAGAGTGATTGGTTGTAGAGTTCTTGATTCTTGTTGGCAATATGGCGTTGTTTTGTTGTGCTGTATTGTCCTAATTGTTGTATATTGTCGTATATATTTTTATGTGAGTTGTATTGTATTTGCAAGTATTGTATTTATATTGACAAACTGTATTTTTCGAATATTGTAATAAACTATCTATCTAAACTATCTATCTATTCAAGATGTCGATGCTATACATAGTCATTGAGCAAAATAGAATAACATTCTCCGGTCTCACATCTCCGCTTTTTATTAAAAGTAAATCGACAGATACCTTACACAATAATTCAGAAGAAGAAAGAGGATTTCATAGACTTCTAATATTATCCAAGTCAGTTAAACTTTAACACTGTGCCATTTTCAAACGTAGTATCAAACATAGTTCTCCAGAAGGTTTTTTGAGCTGAAATATACAATCTTTCAAACCGAATAATGAATCTAACTCGTTCAAAGTCGTTAACTTGCATCAACGAAACCTCAGAAGAGCTCATGTTATTTCTGAGAGCGAATCACGCATTCTAACGGAACTAAAAAAATGTGACAGGATTGTTGAACTGCCTCAAACAAAAGTAGATGCCCTAAAATCGGTGTACAAGTGGATTCCTGATACTGAGTCCATTTTTAAACAAAAATAATTACTAGTATAATATATGATTATGTTCTTTTGTTAGAAAAGTTAAGTTCCAAAGTTCTATGCTGTGATGTTTAGAAAAAAGTGTCAAAAATTCCAAAGGCTTCGATCTGCATATCCTTAGGTCTTCCACGTCGTAATCGAACGTTTTTAGAAGCCTCAAAGGTTTTTATCAAGTAGCAGACGAGTCCTCTCTTCTTGTTGCTTTTAGGCAAAATTATCGAAAATTTTTAAACACTAATGTTCCATCATTAAATTCATGTATACAAAACTAAAGTGAATGGACTATAGCAATGGGAGGCTGTTCTGTGCAATGTACATTTGAGCAACCAGATGGTACAGTCAATAGCAAAACAAAACCTGAATCGTACGATCGTAAAACACGTTCTCGTCCATATTGCATGCTATAGTAAGTTTTTGTTTGGGTATGTACAAGAACTCAGGTGTGTTAAGTACCTGGCTAGAGGCTACATTCCTTAATAAAACGCGGCATTCCAGCAAGAGAAAATCGAAGTTAGTCTCTGGTACGGGACCCATAATACCAGGGGTATATTATTTTTTTTTTTGTAATTATATTGCCTATCTAGTATGTATGAATTTCCCGGTACATAGAGTATAGTTTTCCTTACTGTAGAAAGAAATTTGTTTCTCACTTAGTTTCTACAAGGTGTTCCTAAAAAAGCCGGCCAAAATTGAATAAAAAACGATGACCATAGGCGGGTAAATAGGGGGCACCCTTGCCTTAACTATAACCTAACTATTTTTCCTTGTGATTTTTATTCATTCGAGAAAAAAGAAATATGCCTTTTTTATGTAGAAAACTCTATTTTATCACAAAATGAATAAAAATCACAAGGAAAAAAAGTTAGGTTATAATAATAATAATAGCTTTATTACTCAACAGAACAAGTTCCATTTACAGAGCAATGCATACAAAAACCAACTATAACTAAAGCTTAACTATATTAAATAACAGTAGGTACATCAATAAACAACGAAAATCAACCAAAGTACACAAGTATTAATGAACATCAAGTTCCTTTAGTATTGATTCCGCGGAAGACAATATTTCATTCAGAGAGTCAAAAAATATATCACACTGATCATTAACCAAATTAAATTGCCGGCACATAGTATAAATGGGAGATTTTAATATAACATTTGTTCTGGCTCGCTCATTATAAAATGCAATAGAACTTCTAGCATTGATACGCGGAACCAACAGAGATACCTTTTCCAGTAGCTCAGGGCACACTACATCACTATTGAATATCTTATATAGGAAGCTTATACTAAACAAATTTCTCCTTAAACTTTGAAATTGAAATCGGTCAATAAGATATTTGTAAGGTATTTCGTGATCCGGGTAAGTTCCATCAATCTTAAAGCACAAACATTTTAAAAATTTACGCTGAACTTTCTCAATCATTTGAATATCACAGTCATAGCAGGGGTACCAGACCAAAGAGCAATACTCAAGTTTGGATCTTACATATGCAAAATATAGAGTATTCAAAGTAACGACACTCTCGAAATATTTGCTGTTTCTAACAATAAAGCCATAAGCTTTGGTCGCAGCAGCCACCATATCTGTAATACGTTCCTTGAAAGTGAAATGCATGTCAAAAGTAACTCCAAGATCTTTAATAGACTCCTTTCGATTAAGAATTACTCCATTTACATTATAATAAAAGATGGTCGGGGACGTTTTGCGGGTATAGGAAACAACATTACATTTCTTAGGATTGAGGGAAAGTCTGTTTTGTTCACACCAAGCATTCACCAATTGAAGACTGCCCTGTAGCGAAATACAATCCTGCGGCGTACTTATCGTTGTATAAATCTTTAAGTCATCTGCATAAATCAGTTTACTACAATTCAATAGTTCTCCCAAATCGTTAATGACTAATAAAAATAATAGAGGTCCCAGATTTGAACCCTGAGGTACTCCAGATAGAGCTGTATAATAATATCTCGATGTATATCCATTGTATGACACAAACTGAACTCTCAGTAATATAAGATTGCAGAAGACAGACGGCATCAGCGCTAAAGCCAAAATGCGGAAGCTTTTGTATAAGGATTGTATGATCAATTCTATCAAACGCCTTGCAAAAATCGGTGTATACAACGTCAACCTGACCGCGGTTATCCAACGTCCCAGACACGTATTGTGAAAAAATTGACAAATTTGTAAGTGTGGACTTGTGTGCAATGAAACCATGCTGATACTGGACCAGCCCATGTTGAACAATTGGATAAATACGATTGTAAAGGACTATTTCAAGTAATTTAGAAAAATTAGACAGAATTGATATAGGCCTATAATTGGTTATATCCGCACGATCTCCGCTCTTGAAAACAGACACATTTTAGCATTCTTCCAGACCATAGGAAAAGTATTACGTCTTGATATTAAGTTATAAATTATACACAGAGGAACGCACATTACTGAAATTGTATCTTTGACCAAGAATGAGGGAATCCCGTCAGGTCCGGAAGTAAACCTGTTCTTTAATTTGCGAGCAGCCATGACTATCTCTCCCTGAGTTATATTTCCAAATGTGATATCATTTCCACACAGGAGCGATAATGCATCATCATTACCACAACCCACAGGTCCCACAAAGACACTTTCAAAGTATTTAGCAAACGTTTCAATAATACTTTGCGGATCCTCAATAACATTGTTGTTGTATTGCATAGAACCGGGAATGCGTGACTGCTGGCGCGACCTGTTAAGAAATGACCAGAAAGATCTGGGATCAGTGACAATATGATTCTCAGCAACACGCGCGTAATTTTTATAATCCTCAGGCAGTCATCTTTAACACCCTGTATCTTTGTAAATATGTCCCCAATTCGAACACAAATTTTGGTCAGCTTTTTTAGAAACACCTTGTATAGGTTTTGGTGTATCATAATTCATAGATACGAGGGATGCTATTTATGTATTGAGAATAGAAACCACAAGAAGATGATAGCTCTAAAAGTGTTTGGCTTTAATTTTCGTACGTTTTTGGATTTAGATCTAATTCATCAAAATTTCCCATGAAAATGTTTAATACTTTAGCCATAAATTGGTAACCGTTATTTATTGCCAAAACGTTTAGTAGATTTTCAAAAAAAAATCAGAAAATCGACACAACGAAAATTTTGAAAAATTTGTATGCAGTCCTTGGATAGATTTTGGAAGAGGAATAACTTTTTTATTTGTAGATTTAGGAGAAAAAGTCATTCTTTAGAAAAACGTCTGCTTATGTCGAAAATACAATTTCGAATACCAAACTTACGATTACTATACAGGGTATATCAAAAATAACATTTTTAATAATTTTGATTTTTTTAAATTTTATGAAAGTTTTTCCTCTTCCAAACTCTATCAGTGGACACATTGTATATATACAGGATGTCCCGAAATTAACTTGAAATAATTTAAATGCTCTTCTTGAATTATAATAGTTTTAATGGTCCTGTAAGTACTCCAAGTTAGTGTTGGCTTCCTCCAAAGTAGATTGATAGTTTTTAGCTGATAATAAATAAGCTTTAGCCAAATGCTTATGCCCAGTTTTATAGTAGAGAACAGCGATATTATTAAAAGCTGGAGCATTATTGTTATCGCAGTTTAATGATACGTTTAAGCATTGGATCGCCAAATCAATATCACCAGCGGCCTGTAACAAGAAATACTATAGAAAAACCTCAAACAGAACTTACCTAAACGGTTACGAACCATGGCTAAATGGGATAAATTGTACCAGATCTCCGCTTGTATATTCGGTTCGACTGCTAGATCAAGAG
This sequence comes from Apoderus coryli, assembly GCA_911728435.2. Classification (NCBI taxonomy): domain Eukaryota; kingdom Metazoa; phylum Arthropoda; class Insecta; order Coleoptera; family Attelabidae; genus Apoderus; species Apoderus coryli. Next base: position 2,082,522 of record OU452211.1, on the reverse strand, counting down.
CCCGTTGAAAACAGGCTAGAGTCAAGTCAAATTGCTGTGAAAACATGCAGCACAGCCCGAGGTTGTTGTAAAGTTCCGGGGAATATGCCCCCATATTTAAGACTCGTCTAAAATTAATAGTTATTAGGCAATCATATTAAAACAGATCTAGGGTTACCTGTAGTATCTCAAAGCCATTTCTGGTTGGCTATTATAAAAATGGTAAAACCCAATGCAAGCGATAGCTTCGATATTCATCGCGTCTTGCACAACGATCTTCCGGTAATCTTTCACGGATGTTGTTGGATCGTTAAGGGTTTCTGCTAGGCGTGCCATTTCTGTGGTAACGGCAACATCGTTTGGGAAGATATCCAGAGCTGTCTTGCAAATTTCCAAAGCTGACAGTGGCTGATCTACAAGCAGAGCTTTAGTTCTACTATTTTTTCTGCAAGGATCAAACTCTATTGCGTTTAAACATAGAAAGACCTCGTAAAATTTGATTTTACCTAGTCGAACGTATATTCTAGCTAATCGAATAAAGGTTTCGACGTGATGGTACTGTTTTAAAGCACTTCTGAACTGTTGTTCAGCTTCTCGCAATAGGTTCAGAGATGTATAACATTTAGCTACCTGTACCTTCCACCACCAGTCCTATAATAAAAGATTACAGGACTATTTCAATTCTATAACCTTAAAAATTACCTTAAACTCAGAGGCTTGCGTTGCCTGTACCGCCAGTTCCATCGCATTCCTAACATCTCCTTCATGATAATAGAGATATTCAAATAAAGGTTTATTTACCAGATGATTTCGAGCATATTTTCCCAAATTGAGTCGTGATACTTGAATAAATGGACCGTCTTTCTGTGTCAGCATAGCGGCAGTACCCAGACGAATTGCTCGTGCAGATTGGCCGGTGCCTATCCGACCGGTACGGACGCGGTCTAATGCTGATCCTGGTCGCGTTGATTGTAATCCTGGTCGAGCTATACCAGACAAAGGACGACCGGTTGATGTTCGAGGTCTAGCACTAGCAAAAAGAGATTACTGACCCTGTTATATAATTTTTCGTCCTTGTATTTACCCCAAATTTGAAGCTGTTGCTGATCTAATAGACGTTCCAGGCCTGGGAATTGTAGCTAAAGCATTGTCGTCTAGGAACTCTTCTTGAAGTATCTGTTAAACAAGGAGAATGAAGTCGGAATTTGTTACTATTTGTGTAAAACTCACATCCTCACTGTCAATATAGTCCACATGGACTCGTTGAGTCATTGCTCGCATTTTAAGACACCACGCAGCTTGATCCAGAGGTTGTTTATCCAAGATGCTTGTACAAACTTCGATACATTTGTCGTAATTTTTGCGACTAAACAAACTTAACGCTAAATACATTGGATCCATTACAAAATAGTTTAATTTTACCCAGAAAGTATATTAAAGCTTCCAGTGTTTGTATTGAGAGTTGCCATAACAGAGCTGCCCGTTGTGCTATCGATTAGCGTCGCACATACAAGATCGTTTGCCGGTAGTCTTTGGTGGAAAAATACGGAATGCTCACAGCATTTTTTTTTCTATGTCAAACGTTTGAGAAAAAGTCAAACGTTTGTGAAAAAAAGTCAAACGTTTGAGAAAAAAAGTCAAACGTTTGCGAAAAAAGTCAAATGTTTGAGAAAAAAAGTCAAACGTTTGCGAAAAAGGTTACGTTTGAGAAAATAAGTCAAACGTTTGCGAAAAAAAAGACAAACGTTTGAAAAAACCGCTCAAGATAGTATGAATCAGATTAGAGATGCCGGATCTTTGCCCAGGAAAGTCTGAATTAACAGTCTCCTTGATGAAAGTGAAACTGTTTCTCAAATAATGTCCCTGGAATTACGACTAAACTACTTACAATTGAGCGCTGATGATTTTATCTCAAACGTTTGACTATTTTTCATAAACGTTTGACCTTTATTCTCAAACATTTGACTTTTTTTCACAAACGTATGCCTTTTTTTCTCAAACGTTTGACTTTTTTTCACAAACGTTTGACTTATTTTCTCAAACGTAACCTTTGTCGCAAACGTTTGACTATTTTTCTCGAACGTTTGCCTTTTTTCACAAACGTTTGACTTATTTTCTTAAACGTTTGACTTTTTTCGCAAACGTTTAACTTTTTTTCTCAAACGTTTGACTTTTTTCGCAAAACTTTGCCTTATTTTTCAACCGTTGACAAAGAAAAAAAATTCTTTGAGCCTTCAGCACTTCCGTAGAATGAGGTTCACTTTTATATTTTTTATTTTAAAGGCTAAAAAAAACTTCAAGTGTCAACGTTCCCCCGTATATGTTAATTAACAAACAAATAATAAATGTAAAACATTCATTGTATAAAAATCAAATTAATTGACATTAATCAAGAAAAAATTCTAAAATAAACAATAACATTGGAACTTACAAATATTATACAAGATGGATAAGAAGAAGAAATTCAAAATAAATGCATTCAGGTAATGAAATTACTTATAATATGTTCGTAGAAAAGGCTCACCAATTTGCAGCAGTTTTCTTCCCTATTATGCGTTTAGGAAGAGTATTTACACCTCAAACATACAGGGTGAATCACTTATCATAAAGAAAACCTGCTTCGATTTTTTTATTTTTTGTTGAGACTTTTTAATTTTCATCATTGTTTTATTTTGCAATTGTTACATTATGCAAATTGTTCGTTTTATTTTTGATGATGAAGGGAGAACTTGAGGCAAGTTCGTACAGATGTAATTGAAGATTTACACACCCTTTTGGAAGAGAGCGACATAACAGTAATAAACGATTTGTTCAACAAGCAGGAGGGTAGAAAAATGAATCGTGACCAATTAAAAGATGCTCTACTTAAAGTTGCTAAAATTGAATATCGACCTGATGTCTTCGAAACAATGTTCCTTCGCATGAACAGCAATTGGTAATTGTAAAACAACTCATCACAATCTTTGGTTGATTATATTATGCAATTATAGTAACGGATATGTTTCGTGGAATGAGTTTATTTCGCACTTGATATTGGGATATGAACAAGGTGAGGTTATTGCGGAATATAAGACCTTGGAACCTCCGATTCCTGTCCTGCCAAATATGATTCGAAGCAACCATAGACATACTATTAACAGGATAACGTTTTATCCTACAGGTATTGTTAGCAAGGATAATAATTAGTCAAGTTGTACCTTAAGAGGTTCGTTTTGTTTGTAGTAAAGCCTGATAGAAGCAGTACTTGGCATGATGGCAGCATTATGACTTGCAGCAATGACGGTGTGATTAATTATTGGTCACTAGACATGACCCTTGAACGGACAGTTCAGTCAACATGTCCTGACCTCAAAGTCCAAAACACCTGGGTAACTGACATGGTTATATTACCTGATGTCAGTGTAATTTGTACTTCTTCCAGTGAAAGAGACTTGAGGTAAATTCGGCGACTGTAATTTTCTCAAATAATAAGTTTACTTTGGTAGATTCTATGATACTTCAGCTAGGAAGTTCCACTTACGCGTTATGATAACCTCATTGGATTACGCAGTTACTGCGATGTATTACAAGTTCTACACCGATCCCGAAGTAGAATCAATGTTGATTTTGGGTGATATGGCTGGCGGGGTCAGGATTATATACATAAACTCAATTGCGAGAGGTCCATTCAAGTCCCAGCCAGGTATACCGTTACTGAAAGTACGTTGGGAAAAAGTGCTTAAAGGTTTCGTACCGAAAATGAGGGCTATTTACTTCCCGAATGTTCATACGGACTACGTACGGCAAGTGTCGTACTATCCACCACTCCACTGTGTAGTGTCCTGTTCACAATGCCCTAAAGCAGCCTTGATAATGAAGGATACGAACGAAACTACGTATTCTTACAATATTTTGGCTGGAGTCTGGTGTTTTGCCTTGGAAGAAAACGTTCATATGGTCGCGACAGGTAGTCCAGACTGTTTGGTTCGAATCTGGAACCCGTTTGTACCGTATCGACCGACGTGTACGTTTTACGGACACCACACTGGGATTGTTCAATTGGTGTTTCAGGATGATGGGAAAAAACTATACAGTCTTTCCAAGGATAAGTGTATTAAGGTAATATAAGGTATCAAAACCTTTGACGAATTGTATAGTTACAATACTTAATTATTATTATCAGGTGTGGGATATCGGTTTGCAAAATTGTATGCAAACATATCTGGACTTACCACCTGAATTGGGAGAGCGTAGCAATTTGACTACATTGTATAACCCTGAATCGAGACAATGGATTCTCGGAAGCATTATGATTGCTATTATACCTCTAAGTCCCGAGCAAAGTGGGGAACATACTGATGGTAATACGCATTTTAGTGGTGTATCAGTGGTGCTTTACAATAAACTGTTTAAAGTAAGATAAACTTCAGCATTGTTTTGTGAAGTGGATAATTCGCTGTTATAAATAGGTAGTGGTGACATGTGGATTGGACAGTTATATCATGGTATGGAACCCTTGGGATGGTAGAAGGCTTTTAGTTATTAAAGAAGCTCATACTCGTATGCAACATGGTGAGATTATGTCGGTAGAAATCACCGCTGCAACGTTTGATCCCGGATATCAAAGATTATTGACTGGTAGTATCAACAGAACTGAAGCCACAAGAGCAGGTGATGTGATTTAACTATTTCCAGGAGCACATGATGGTACGTTGAAGATATGGAATTTTAATACTGGTACTTGCATGAGGAACATGAATATTGAGTCATTATGTGAGGTTCAGTCGGTTATTTGGGTGAGCAATCGAATATTGGCGATGGGTTGGAATAAACGAGTCACTGAGTTTGCTGATACTGGTGAAGCGATTGGACCTGAAGGCGCTTATAGGTAATGATAAGAATCCGTCGTTCAAACGGACAGTCCGCAACATATATGGAGGATTCTTTAATGTGTTTGACAAATTGGATACGTCTTTCTTGAGCATCAATGATTTGTTATCCAATTTGGAAGCACCAATCAATTCCATATTTAAATAAATATACACGGTATAGAAAATATATAAAGTTTACGTAATAAGGTTAACGTTATTTTGACATCTGAGCATCCGCATTTCATTTTGAATAGGGTAAATTTGTATTAACGATTTACCCTATTTAAAATGAAATGCGCATGCTCAGATGTCAAAATAACGTTAACCTTATTAGGTGACTTAATAGACAGTTATTGAAATAGTGACTTCAACATTAAGGATTCATCTTAACTTATTACTAACCTCGCTTTTAAATTGTTTTGATTTTTTTGATTATGTTATTCTGGACAATGTTTAATTATCAGAGAATTTTTAAATAAAACTAAAATCAGCCCGGAGTCCCGCTAAAAATAGCAATAAACAGTGAAGTTATGTGAATTAAAGCCAAAATACGTTGTCATAAACGTCAAATTTAAGGCCTGGTCTTATCCCTGCACAAATAGGGACAGGCACTGTCCTTATTAACGTATTCCTTATTAATGAACCCCAGTGTCATTATTCGCGTCCAACAACTCTATAAGTCAAGCACTACGCTTAATAAGATTTACCTTATTTTAAAATCGAATGCGCATGCTCAGATGTCAAAATAAAGTTTACCTTAATACTGCTAGACGTTATTTGCGACTGTAATATCTCTCTAATATCTATAGTAAAAGCTGGGACTTACGTCACTCGGAAGATATCAGTGCATCAGCTGTTCGTGAGCCTGAAACACTAGCAACAAGGTAAGGAATTGTTTGTGTTTGTATCGAATCAAAATAAATTATTCAGTTCGTATGTTGGTGAATTGGTTCTATGGCGTTTGGAGACTGGTCAGCCCTACAAGAAGTTTATCGTATCCAATCCAACAGAACGTATCAAAATTCACTATGCAATTGAAAAACCTAAAGAACGTCATACTCAAGACGATATGCAGCATCTGAGTATCACAAAGCAGGACTTTATGAGACGCATGTCACAAATATCGAAGCATTCTCGTGATGAGGAGGAACAGGCTGAAAAGAAATCGATACCAATGTTGACATTCAAGCGTGGACGGTCGGTTTCTGGTGAGGATTTTCCTTTGTATCTCAAGGAATTTGGCAACACTGTAAAAAGATCCTAAGTTTTTCGACTAGCTGCTATCTGGAATTTAAATTGTAGGTTCGAAATCTAGAAGAGTATCAACTATATCAATGCCTGACGAACTGTTCAGTCTACGCCGTTTGGCAGTACACTGTATGATATTCCTGTGTTCCAGAAAAAGCGACCAACCGGAAGTTGGAACATTATTGGTAGCACTGGAAAACGGGCAAATACAGGTAGGTAAACCTGGTAATCCCAATGCGTCGTTTGTCAGTTCACATTTCTTTGACGTACATCCTTCAATGTCAACGTCAACTGTCTTGTCAATACTGAAATCGTAGACACACTACACATACGAGAGACTAAAATATCGATATTTCTTTAATCGATTTTTCCTCGATAATCACATCGATAGAAACTATTTTTATTCATGTTTGATATTTGATTATCAACAACGTTGTTTTTTCATCCCTACAGGTCTGGAATCACCATATTTCCGGTGGATTTATTTCGGCGTTTTCAGCAGTTCACAAGGCTGGCGACTACGTAATTTCAATGGCGACCGATGATCAAAATGAGTTCTTATTTGTCGGTACCAACTTTCGTGGAGATATTATCGAATTTCTATTAAAATTAGTACGTCTAAAACTTTAGGTACTACCGCGGGTTACATCAAGACATGGTTGTTAAAGAATTTTTGTGTATTGCCGGAGGACAAGGTCCATATTTGTATGCCAAAGTATCGGTTAATGTTCCCGTTTTTGTGGGGTGATCGGTTCGTTGGTAGAGCTGCCAGAATGACAGCTAATCAACCAGAACCGATACTGTTAAGCAGTTTTAAAGGTCACTTTATGCCTGTGTCAGGATTGACGTATATTGAAGACTGTAAATTGATTATAAGGTAAGTTTACCATTAAATTTATATTTACTAAAATAATTGTAGTATTTTCTAGCTGTAGTGCTGATTTTACAGCTAGAATGTGGACTTTAGGTGGACGGTACCTTCAAACTATCGGTACCTTTAAGCCTTGGAAGAAAATTAGTGATATTGAACAAGTACCAACCGATTTTGAATTTACTATACCACCTGATATTGAGAGAGTTGCTAGCTCTACTACGTTACGGGTACCTCAAAAATATCCTAGCCTTGAGCGCTGCGATAATCTGTATTTTATTAGGTTTTATGTGGTGGGGCATTCCCCAAACGTTTAACGATAAAACAACTGCAAAAACAAGCAGCTAAAGATTTGATACATATTGATCATTCCAAGATTTATGGTGTTCGTCTCCAAGATCCAATCTTAGGGACGCATTATCGTATTCCAGAACGAACAACCGTATTGAGAGATATTAAATTTGATATCAGTTTTCCATATGTAAGTAATTTGATCAAATTACCGATAATAGTTCGCTGTAACTATTTTTTTTTTTAATAGATACCAGTTTACAATCATCTGATAATGCCTGAATCCGCACCGTTGGTTCGAATGAAGACTCCTCCTGGAATTAAAAGCAAATCAGAAAAGCGTTGATATTTAAAGCATGTGTATTGTTTACTTATATTAATTGTTATCGATAGAAATAAAACGTATAAATAATCGATGGTCTCGAAGTATTTTTGTTTTTGTACATCTCTAGTACGTTAGGCATCGACCAAAAGTCTACTGTCTGTAGTTATGCAACACAAAATATAATATTTTCATGTTTGCCGCAATATGGCCGCCAAAATAAATAGGAACAACCGATGGCAGCGCTGTGCTTGCGACTTGCTTCGCTCGATCGTTCTACTCCTGGGTTTTCAAGAATTGCTCACCAGCTGAGTTGTAAGAATAAAAATCGATACACCTCTAGTATTCTTTAATACCTGGAAAAGTAAATGTTAGCAACATTACCCATTAAAAAATTTTTGAAATCTATAAACAAATATTACTTTAAACAATTTAACTTTTCTATGTAAAGATAATTAACTTTAAGTATAAAATGCAATATAAAAAGATAGCCAAATAAACGAATTATTTTCGACTATTGACATTAGCAACAAAAAAATCAATAAGTTGTATGCCAAAAGTCATAACTAATTATTAATAACAAAATAAGATTTAAGTGCCATAATTTAAATTTAATTATCAAGTGTAGAAATTACGTAAATTCTTATTATAGCAATGGCTACAACAACACGATCCAAAGTAAAATCACAAAGAAAACTAATAAATCCAATATTCTATCGACAAACCAAAGATCAGGACGATAAACATTTGAACAAAGATGTAATTAAAACTGTCCGACAAACGGGCAAATTAAAATTATCTGGCCTTCACCTCGTTACTGGTAATTGTATTTCCTGAAGTACGTTTAATTATTTAACTTTGGTTTAACTGTGAATAATTGTAGTACCGTCAAAAATATTTAAAATATATGAACTAACAGAGGAGAATGCTTTAAATGTAGATTTTAACAGGCCTACTCGGGAGGATGAACTATGGTGGAATTTAACACCTTTAACATTACTAGATTTAAGTTCAAACGTTTTAACAAATGTACCCGGTGATATTAGCATGTTTCAAGATTTAACAGTATTAAATGTAAGACTTGAACATTTAAATTCAATACTACAAATACCTAATAAATTAATTTATAGTTACAAGATAATAACCTAGCATGTCTACCTAAGGAAGTAACTACATTAACAAAATTAATAAAACTTAACTTAAGCCATAATAAAGTTAATACTTTGCCGGACAATATTGGAGATTTATGTGAGTTAAAGACTTTACAGTTAAGTTATAATTGCTTAGACATCGTACCGAAGTCTTTGGTGGATTTAGTTATGTTACAAAAACTGGTATGTATTGTATTTCTTTTTTTAATTACAAAATCTGTTTAGTCTTTTGTGTAATAGTATATAATATAATAATTTTTAGGATTTATCTAATAATAACATACAGAAGTTACCAACGGGTATGGGATTTCTAGTTAGACTTTGCGAATTGAATGTTTCAAATAACAAACTAGTAAAGTTACCACCAGATATTGTGAATATGAGGAGTAAGTAAAACATTACATATTATAGAGATTTGAGACACAAAACCTTGTAACCTGGTCTTCTAGGCTTGACAAAACTAGATGTAAGCCATAATAGTATTAAACATTTACCAAAAATGGGCGAGTTACGACATTTACAGTTACTCTATGCACAGCACAATGATATCGAAGAAATACCTGACTTTAACGGTTGTGAACAGCTTCTAGAAATCTATTTCGGGAATAATTTTATTAAAGTACGTTTAAAGATATTCTATAACTAATTAATCTTGATACAATAGTTGCATCCTGCAGGAACTACCGGGTCATTTCTGCGAGAATATGATACATTTAAAGATACTGGAGCTAAGGGATAACCAAATAACTTCTATACCATCTGAAGTAATTTCAATGGCACATATAACTAAACTTGACTTAACCAACAATGAACTAACAGAGTAAATATATAGTTTTCCGCCAAGAAATTGATCTAGAAAGTTTAGGGAATCTTTATTTTAGAGTTCCAAATACCATAGCACTTTTACCGCATCTACAGAGCTTTAAGCTGGAAGGCAATAAGCTGAAGCAAATTAGGACAGACATTATTCATTCAGGAACAACAAGAATATTACAGCATTTAAGGGAGAAGTTGAAAATTGAAGATATTCCCATTGCATCCATTGGGGGAATGTCTAAGTTGGAGTTTAGTGAGAATGTAACTTTCCCTGATCGGTAATTTATAACTTAATTGAAGTATTTTTGATTAGGGTTTACTTGGTTAATTGTAGGTACGCTATGCGGAATGGTAATATGTTGAATTTAGCTTTGAGAAATCTTTCATCGGTACCGGACACTGTTTTTGAGGAAGCTAAAGCTGTTAACGTAACTACAGTGGATTTATGTAAAAATAACTTCACAGAAGTTCCGAAAGGGTATAGTGCAAAAGATTTTTGCAGAAATGTCCTACTGAGTTACGAATTATTTTAGTTTGCAGGTTTTGGAAGATTTCTTAACTGAATTAAACTTGTCGAACAACGTTATAAGGGAGATCCCAAGTTTTTTAAGTCAATTTGGAAAACTAAAATTCTTGGATTTAGGTAGTAATCAATTGGAAACACTACCCTCTTCCCTGGATTGCATGGTTTATTTACGCGAGCTGGTTCTCTCGAACAACAGGTACAATATTTTGTTATTATTTTTTGTTGATACATATAATGACATTTCTAGATTTTCCTCTGTGCCTGAATGCGTATATAAAATGGTTGGGCTAGAAATCTTGTTCTTGAACGATAACAGTATAAAAGAAATTGATGTAAATGGTCTACAGAACCTTACTAGACTTGCAACTTTAAATGTATCGAATAATAGTATTGGTCAAGTTCCGCCTCAATTAGGAAATATGTCGCATATTAGGTAAATTAAGCTTAAAGGCTTTATGCTGTTTACTTACTTATTTTTGCAGAAGTTTAGAGCTGCGCGGAAATTCATTCAGACAGCCGAGATACGCGATTTTGGAGCAAGGGACAGAAGCTATTTTATCGTACCTAAGGGATAAAATTCCAACCAAATAGGGCGAAATATAACGACTCGAAGGGCACAGATAGTATTAAGCACATATTTACAATTAAAATAATAATATATTATTAAATATCTAACACATGTCGTTTTTTTCAATATCCTTCTTTTCAAATTGTTTATTGCATCCCACACAATGTGAATCATCACAAAATGTTAATAAACAAGTCCTACAGAATAAATGTCCACAAGTTTTTATGAAATACAATGATTGATGATGTTTAGTACACTTTAAACAAGTCTTTTTGGTAAAGCTATGAAAACTAGGATCTTCTTTTGCCTTCGTAATAACTTTATCCAACTCATCTTCAGGTTCGTGATTTCGATTATTGATTTTCCTACTACTTCGACCAAGAACGTTATAACAAATAGTATTGTTCGCCTCAACTTTGCTACTGTTTTGTAACACGAACATATCAATACGGCTTTTTAGACCCACATTCAAAATTGGTTTCAATTTATCATTGAACTTAACACCAGTAAATGGATCGCATGGTTGGCGGCCTAAACTAACTTCTTCAGCATTGTGTCTACTTAGAGTTGATTGATCAATCGTTTTACCACTTGGTAAAGTCATGGGTAACGACATTAATTCGTATGTTAGCTCGTCTTTAAAGTCTTCTGGTATAGAAAATTCTTTATTTGTATTAACTACTATATTAGGTTTATGTATGATATGATATACAGTTCTTACAGTGTTCATTGAACAAGTCTTAGCTGGTTTCCCGTGAATTTCAACTCGTTTCAGACATGGCACAGATTTTTCTGTGCGAAATATCACTAGTTTTAACTCGGTTGTATTTAAAAACGTCCTGAAGGTATTTGATTTGAAATAAGTTAAATAATATGTATTAAGGTCACATCGAAGTGGTAAATTATCACTAGAAAACATCCGACTGTTACAAAAAAACACTCCATTCTTTTTTTTATCGTAGACCGCTTTGCTTAATGATATAAATTCCGATTTAGCATCGCTTCTAGCTAGAAGTTCCACACCAGTACATCTTTGATTGCCCACTGTAGTATCGATCATGATATAGTGGATATTAACTGGGCATATGAATTCGAAAATGATATCGATTGGTGGTTTTATTGATGGGTATGCGATAAATCCACGAGTTTTCTTTGTGTAGTCTTCACTAATTAAGTTTTCAGCTTCATAATTTTCTGTTACAGGACAGTTGCATGTTACTTTTGGTGCTAGTTTTGGGTCAAGGAAGTTCAGCAACATTTTTGTTAGTTTTTTGCATGCAACTTGGTAAATCGGAGTTCAAACCATTAGTTTTCATAGATTAACTAAAAAATAGTAGTGATATTTTAACGTACAATAATAATAATGATAATAACCACTTTTTGTTTTTGTTTATTTCATGATTACTGACAAATGACATTTTAAACACATCGATTTTTGGTTCACTTCGATTATTGTATTATCGTTTTCCTTCAACGCCAAATATCCGACAGAAATGAGGCAATAGGCAATGCTGTATTAATACTGTAGGCCATGCCTCGCTTCTTTCGAACGTTCTACTCCCGGTCAACGACAATGCGGTTGGCCCAAGTACCCATGATAGCAGAGATTTGCTAACATAACCTTTTTCTGTATGGAGATGTCTCTGTAACAGTAACAATATTATGAACATTTATCTGTGGCCACAACATAATAAGTAAACTTTCTGCAATAATTCTCCTGTGGGATTTATTTTCTTGTGTGCTAAGTTTTAACGTAACTTATAAAATGTGTACCCTAGGAGCTGATAACATAGAAGATGGTGCCGAATCTTTCATGAGCGAAACCGAACCAAAAGAGTATTAAACAAGCTTAACGACTCTTCTCAACATTTTAAACCGCAAATAATATGTTTTAGATTACCGTCAGTATGCATAAAGTGCAGAAATAATTCTCCAGTCGTAGTCTTAAGATCTAAAGATGCATATTGTAATGTTTGCTTTAATGTTAGCGTAGTACATAAATTTAAAGCATTATTGGGAAAATCAAAGTTAATACGACCAAGCGATAAAGTCCTGGTATCATATAAAACGGGTGCACCTAGCACAACTTTACTGCATCTTATTAGAGATGGATTAAACCTCGATACACCAAAGCGACTAAAGTTTTCACCAGTGATAATTTTTATTGAAGGTAGGTATATCCGATCTCACTCTGCCTTATACTTACTTAATATGTTATTTTTTAGATAATTTTGATTTACCAATAAAAGAACGTCAACAGGTATTGGAGTATGTTAAGGAACACGTTAGTTCGTTTAATTTTAGTGTACACCCTATTTCTCTGGTTGATTATATTTTAAATGACGGTAAAAACCTAAATTTTGAGGATACTGGACTGATAAATTTTAAAGAATGTGATGGAGAGAACCTTTTCAAACGTTTCAAAAAATCAATTTCGAAAACAATGAGGAATGATTTGCTTAAGATTTATGAGTGAGTTAACTGCACATATAAAATTGATACAGTGTAAGGTCTTTGTGCTTCTTTTTTTTTAGAAAAGACTTGTTAATAAGTGCTGCAAAACATTTCGGTTGTAAATTTGTTTTTACTACTGAACTGTCTTCTGATGTGGCTGCAAATTTGTTAACAAATGTCTCTTTAGGTAAAGGATCACATATCCCATTAGATACGGTACGTGTTACCTTTATTGTCGAAGCAAGCTGTTAATACGTATCTGTCTTAACATTTCAGGGGTTTTGTGACGATAGAGATGACTCAGTTAAAATACTTCGACCATTACGATCTTTTGATATAACCGAAGTAGATTTCTACAATACATTGCATAGTTTAACACCAATTGTAGTTGATAGGCCTACAACAAATGCATATGCGTCCGTGCAAGATTTAATGGTGAAGTTTGTAAATGATTTACAAGTCAATTACCCGGCTACAATTACGACTATAGTTAAAACTGGTGATAAATTGACTTTAGATCCAGTAAAAGACCCTCGAAAGTGTACTTTGTGTCAGGTGAGTTGGTAAGGTTTCTTGTGTATATTTACCTACTTGTAATTTTTTTTTAGGTCAATATAATGCGTGGAAATACCGAGTTAACATCGTTGGAATCAACGAATTTCTCGCGATTGATCTCGACAAGCCAAGTCAACCACGCCATATCAAGGCGGGAAAGATATTCAAACACTATTAGCGAGTTTTCTACTAAATTCAATGATGACTATTGTTATTCATGTGCGAAAATTAAAGACTTTTTGTTGGATTAATAAAGTTAATTTAATTGTAAAACATTTCCTAAAGCATGGAAATTTGCTCGCATCTGTCCTATTCATAAGTCGCCTGAAATCGATCAAATCAGAAACTATCGTCCTATTTCCATTTTACCCAATTTCGCTTAAGTATTTGAAACTACACTTCACCGTAGATTATATGCTGGACAGGTGTTCCTCTTTAAAATTAATGGTGTGATTGACTGTCCTCAGCTGCTGGGGCGGATTGGTTTCAACATTCCACGGTTTTTTTCCAGAAACACTAGGTTATTCCATATCCATAGACTTCGTACCAACTATGAATATAGGGCACATCTGTTTAGAGTATTACAAGAGTGCAATGCACGGGGGATCAGCAGTGAGATCTTATTTATTATATACACATATTCTTTTCCTAAATTAATTTCGATGTTATTAGTTTTAACTCAATAATGTTTATGTTTGCTGTCTTAGTATTGGTAATAATTTTTAAGAGTTTGCCTTGTAATTGGGTGTTAAACCTGTTAGGTAAGAAATGAATGAATAAATAAATAAAATAAATAAATAAATTACGTACGAATTAGGTATACATAATAACAGACTTTTATTCCTTTATATCTTCGATTAATATTTACATTTTCTTTATTATATTTCTATAAACCATGTTAATATTGAGATAGTTTTTCGCAACATATTAGGTCAGTCAAAAAGGCCATAGGATGACACATAGATGGCGTTACTAGAATTTTTCCCATATGATTTTTATTTAGTACTAACCCTCAAACGATACGTGTATAAATTTGACAGCAATCTGACTATTGGTTCGTGAGTTATAGCATTTTGTGTGACGCAACGTTTGTTATTGAAAAAAAAAAACGGAGAAAAGTGATTTTCGAGTTTTGATAAAGCTTTTTGATGAAAAAAATACAGTGGAAACCAAACAATGGCTTGATAAACATTATTATCCGAACTTTGCTCCATCGAGGCAAATGGTAGAGGAGTGGATTGCTGAATTTAACCGTGGTCGTAGCAACACAAATGATGCAGAGCGCAGTGGACGCCCAATCAGGCTGTTATCCCAGAAAACGTCAAAGAAATTCACAAATTGGTTATGAACTATCGCAAATTGAAGGTGCACGAGCTAGTTGCCATTGTAAAGATATCAGATGGTAGTGTTTTTACCATTTTACACGCACATTTGGGTATGCGAAGGCTCTGTGCAAAGTGGGTGCCGCGTGAGCTTACAGTCGACCAAAAACAAAAACTAATTGATGCTTCAGAGGAGTGTTTGGCGCTGTTCTATCGTCGATATGTGACAATGGATGGAACATGGCTTCACTATTACACACCAGAATCCAAAAGACAGTCAGCTGAATGGACAGCAATCGACGGACCGAACCCAAAGCGTGCAAAGACGCAACAGTCGGCCGGTAAGGTGTTGGCGTCTGTATTTTGGGATGCGAACGGAATAATATTAATCAAATACCTCCAAAAAGTAACCACCATCAACAACGACAGTTACTGTGGACTTTTGGTTCGATTGACGACTGAAATCGCAAAGAACCTGCTACATTTGCAAAAGAAAAAAATGTTGTTTCACCAAGACAATGCAACGTGTCCAAAATTGAATGAATTGGGCCTCGAATTGCACCGTATTCTCCAGATTTAGCCCGCAGCCACTTTTTCCTGGTTTCAGATCTCAAGAGA
The DNA here is from genome assembly GCA_911728435.2 of Apoderus coryli. Classification (NCBI taxonomy): domain Eukaryota; kingdom Metazoa; phylum Arthropoda; class Insecta; order Coleoptera; family Attelabidae; genus Apoderus; species Apoderus coryli. The sequence continues at coordinate 2,066,951 of OU452211.1, read as the reverse complement.
ATGCTTGCTGGAAAGGAATTTAAGTCCAATGATGAAGTAATCGCTGAAGCTGAGGCCTATATTGACGAGAAAGATAAATCGTACTATAGTTTTGTCAAAATTTTGTTTTTTTCTTACTTTTCCTACAGACTTTTTGAATGACCGGTTATTAAGGGTGTATAATCAACATGGTTTAAGAATATGGCACACTTTGTTATACAAATTTATTAAGAAAATCTTTTTACAGAAAAATAATAACATTTTAATATAATTTCAAAAAGTTTTTCACGTTAGTTACAACAAAATAATAATAATAATAAAATTTATCAACAATCGGGGAGCAACAAGTCTTCTATTATTATAAAAAAAATAAACAACAATTAACAATTTTATTTTTCCTGTAGGTACGTATGGGGGGAGGCAATTTTGGTGCCGAATTTTCTACAAATAAATCACTCGATGGATACAAAAAACTGGAAATGTCGACTAGTACTGTGAACATACATTTACAAAGAGATACACTTTTTATTGCATTTCCATGAATAAGAATGTGAAACAGGGAATTTGTTTACAATTTAATAAATCGGTGTGTCACGATGGTTTACAAAATGACATATTTCTGACAGAACTCATGCATAGTGTTTGTTTCCGTTTCTTTGTGCTCCTTTTGTGACCCGAATGACTGGTGGTATTGTTGCTGCTGGATTGTGCGTTACCATTCGATCGGTGTTGGTTCTCTTCAGCTTAAAAGTAAACAAAAAATTGATATTATATTATGTGGACCGTTGCCTTAGGTATTATTTTTATTACTAAACAAAGCAAACTGATTAGTATCAAAGCACGAAAGGCGTTTCTGTGTTAGAGCGTCGGCGTCGCTGCAACTTTCTAGATACAAAAATCAGATATTAATTGAGGTTTATAGAGGCACACGTTAATCATTCCCACCATGACACACTATCACTTACATAAACAATACGTCTACTCTATTCTATCTATCCCCATTAGTATATTACCGTTGAGTTCCCGTTCTGTCACATATCGTATGTCTTCATCTTCTTCATCATGCCTGACACGTCCATCTGGCGCATCATCGTAATAGTGGTCATACAGATATGGCAACACTGTCATGTTGTGCCATTGGTCGCCTTTCAGCGGTGGGATAGGCACCTGATGCTTACTGCGACTAGGTTTCCGCGTAAACCAACTGTAAACAAATTGTTAGTAAATAATATTTGTAGTAATAAAAAACAAGAAAACTTACGAATGTTGTTTGACTTGTTGAATGGTAAACCTATCGTTAGGCTCTTTCTTCATCATACCCAAAAGTAAACTACGTAAAGGATCCTCAATATCTGATGGTATTGTAAACTCACCTTTACCAATATTTTCGTACAGTTTGAATATATTGTTACCCTCAAACGGGTACAAACCCGTTGTAAAATTGTATCTGAAACACCACACAATCAAATCAACGCGATAATAATTGGACCCAACTAATATACAGAGTATTTTTTCAATTAAATGTCATGGTTAGGGCCCACCTCGACCTACCCATCGGCACGATCTAAATATTCTCTTGAAGGGCACAGTCAAGTGCTAGACCTATGTTTAATTGTTAATCTCCTTAAATATTGTCACTCAATTAGATAATTCCCTGTCTAATTACTTTAACTACTTACAATGTAACCCCGCTACACCAGATATCAACCTTAAATCCTGGAAATGTGACTGCGCCATTGGCAATTTCTGGCGGCTGGAATGCCGGTGATCCTTGACCCATGGTACATGTGTCATCTGCCGCAAAAAGTTCGATTGTCTAAAAATGTTTGTTTAAATAAAAATAACCTCAAATACATTAATAATCCTTTAAAATGTACACAAACATCGGTGTCTTCTTTACGATAATGTGTTTGGCTGTAAAATCGTTTAGAAAAGGGCAAATTATTATAGAGCTTACTCTGACAGTACCCTGTATATTATATTCAATCTACACTATCCTCAGGAAGCCCCAGTTTTTTACAGTAAACGCAATTTATACATATTTATAAATAAGTACCAAATTTTAAAAATAAATTAAATTTAAGAGAAATCATAAGTGAATGTGGTACGATAACAAAGCATAAAGGTCACAATAAGTAATTAACAAATTTATTAGGCACCGATAATTTATTTTTATCCCATATCAGCGACGAAGGATTAACAAAAACAATATTGTCCTAAATAATGTAAATGGAATGCTGTAGGTATTTTTTTTTCAGTTACTATCGATGCAGTTTTATTTACAAAATTCTAAAGAAGTACATATTAATGTTGCATTTCAATCAGAACAACAATATAGTGTTTGTGGACAATGAATATTTAAGATTCTGACTTTTAAATTTTGACCTTTGTGCACGCTGTTTAAAAGTGTTCTTCAATACATACAACATCACTTATATATATTTTTAATTTATTTATTTATCATCTTCTATGCTGCATTTTTACCAAAACTAATAACAATACTGCGTATCTATTACAAGCCAAGATTTATTATGGATAATTTCAGTGAAGACATGTTCAATTCTATTTTAATAACAATATTTGTTGTTGTGATCTCCGTTTTGATAATATTATTTTTTAACAGGTATGTTTTATATTTTTTATAGCTCTTATTGATAAAGTTTTAAAATATAAATATATCTTCGTACCTAAATTTGAAGATTTAAATGTACAAATTAAAGTTTGCAGTGTTGTTATTGTAAAAAGTGAACGTTGTTTAAAACCATCAAAATGTGTTTTTTAAGGTATAGAAAAGAAATCTTCAGGTATACTCAACAAGTCCTGACAGTATTTTCCTACATAAACTTACAAATTGATAGAAAATTCACTCACCTCTGCTATACCCAAATCAGTAATTTTTAATACACCTTCTAGACTCAACAGCAAATTACCAGGTTTAATATCTTTATGTACCACTCTCTGACTGTGTAGGTACTCAAGTCCTTCAATTAGTTGAATGAAATAATCGTGAGATTGACATTGAGGAAATTTCTTGTCTGGAGTTGAATCCAACATAACTTTGATACAAAAAAAAGAACAAATCTTGTAACAATAATAAACAGTTTAAGTTTAAACCATTAAGAAATATTGTTTGATAGTGAATCAGTACATACCTTGCAAAGATCCGATACAAAATTCTATAATAAGATAGAGTTTCTGTTTTTCTCTATTATATAATTCATCTACCAGTCTGATCACATTTGGATGCTTTAACCGTCTAAGTAAACTTATTTCTCTGAAAGAAAATTAATTAAATAGCGCAAGCTTTCGGTAAAAAGTGATTTATTTGTTTACAGATTTTTAAATCCAATGGCAGCGTTCTGTGCTTGGATAATACATTCATTGACAAAGACTGTAGGAAAAGATGTAAGTTTTTTAATTAATTCTCTTCCCTACACTTACTTTTGTACATGTTGTTCACCGTTAGGTATCCGTCGAATTTTCTTATCTTTAAGTATTTTCACAGCACGTCGACTTAAATTTTCCGAATCTAACATTTCTTTAACCTTACCATAGGAACCTTCCCCCAAAAGATCACCCATTACATATTTGCCTATCAATTTTAGCTTTCTTTTATTTGCTCGATAAATTATTTCATCACTATCTACTTTATGGAAAAAAGTCGCAATATTTACTGTCTCTAAATCATCATCTAAATCAACGTTGTTCCCATCGTTTAGCCAAATTTCCGCATTTTCTACCGGATTGATCGGTTTGAATTCCTCATCGCTCTCAACACTAAATATTCTGTTTGAAAGTTCGATCTCATGTTCGGCTTCTTCACTATTAATACTATCACTTAAATTACACATATTCTTATTGTCCATAATTAATTTGAAGTTGGTTGTTTACAAAAATATTCTAGGTCCTACCACAATTATTTTTATTATTTACTAACCTAATTTTTTATTTACATGTCAATCCGCCTTGACATATATCATGCTGTCAGTTCGTAAAATCTGAGAGTACTCGATTAAGGGAGAGAGGCACGATCTTCTGAATTAGTATAGCGTTGCCTCAGTCTTAAGGGCATTTTTCCATACGTCTTTTTATTTGCTGACCTTAAGCACATAATAAAAGTTATTTTTTTAATCTTTCCAAATATCGAGAGTTTATGTTAAATCTGATTGACGTATGCGGGAAAATAAAATTTGTCAAGTTAACTCGATTACTGCGGATAACATGAATACCCACACACAAAAGAAGATGGTGGTGGTTTTAGTAGGCATGGGTCGCCACAAATGCATTTTGTATCAGGAACGCAGAAGTTTAGAGAAATGTATACAGTGATTTGATAGCAAAAGTGGTGACAAGGTTTGTCTACATTTTAATTGCTAATATTTGCCACAATATGGCTGTCGTCCAACCCATGTTGTCAGCGTTTGTAACATATATATAAATTCTTAACTTCGGTTATCAATAATTGTAGAATTTAATCAATACCGTGAAGACATGCTTAAACACCTCATTAAAAAAATATTTTATTGTTTTTAAAAACACATCCATAAGTATCAGAGATATAATATGTTGGATTTCTAACTCTAAATGAATAGATTTTTATTACATACACATTTTTTTACGTTTGGTCTGGCAACGTTGATGCGACTCTACGCTCATGCTCATTAGGGTTATTCTTTCGTACTGAACTAAGTGAACAATCTGAAAATTGTCAGTTCATTCACGATTGTGCGTATTCTTTCGACATCGGTCACTTCTACCAAACTGATTAAAATTCCTACCCCCTTGCCGCTTACTGATCAACCTCTAGGTACCGGTTAGTTCGTTCAGTTAACAGTTAACCTCTAAAAGTATTGAATATTGAGAGATAATAATTGGAATATGACTTCGAATCAAACCAATAAATTGTAAAAGTTTAAAGTATGGATAATAATATCATGGAAGAAATAATTTTCCAGTTTTCAAAGCAGATTTGGTTGTTTTCACAAGTTTTCGAGGTTAAGTGAAAGACAATCACAAAAAAGATGATCTTTCGGTTTCGCCAAATATTCAGTTCAGTATAATCACATTCAGTTTAATCACATTCACTTGTTCAGATCAATCACTACGAAAGAATAACCCTATTGTTATTTATGTTTTCTCAAAGTCACCTTCAACTTTAAAAAAACGAAATTTAAATTAAAAAGGTCTTATTATTGTGGATTTTTGATCTTGTACAAATTTTATTTACTTAATTACTCTTTATTCACTTATTTATATAACTGGTGTTATAAACAAATTATACGTGCATTGTAAATTGTAAGTGTAACCTGTTTTTAATCTCTGTACTGAATGTTAAAATTATAAATAATGTAACGATAATTTAGCAGTTATATTTTCAACAGATTACTTATTATATTTGATTGGTACCTATAAAGCAAAAATAAATCTTTAATTATTGATAATAATTAAGAACGACCTATGTAACTCAAAATGAACTTAAATCTTTTAATATGTTTTTGTCTAACAACAATTTAACACCTACATTTTCCATGCTTATTAGTTTTTTAATTATTTAAGTATTTGAGTTGTTCTCGTACCCATGTATACAGAATTCTTTAAAGTGTTTTTATTTAGTTTACGCCAAATTACATTCTGGTGTCTTTCAATATTGTTATGTATATCGAAATTTGTTGAATATGTAAGTGTTATTTTAAACGAATTTTCCACATTTCTTTATGATATTTCAGTATTTTTATTTTGTTTAAAAAGGTCACCGACGCACGAGCGACAACTTCGTCAGCCAAATTCTCTGATAAAAATTCCACACAATCGAAAAAACCCAAAAGAACTGCAAAAAAACAAACGAAATCCAGCGAGTTACCTGTGTTTAACACAAAACTTACTACACCAATTGAATCCATTCTAGAGGAGGCAATTACCGAAGAATTATCGGCCTCAGAAACTACATCAAGCGTAAAAGATATTGGTAAACAACAATTAAACTCTAAAACCACTAATAAATCAAAAAACAAATCTCGTAATAAGAAACATCAGAAACCCGAAACAGATAATTTACTAGTAAGATCAGGTAGCAGCGAAGAAAAACTTACAGAAGAAGATAGTGATAGTTTTCTTACAGTGGTAAAAGATAAACGCAATAAAAACAAACCGAAAGGTAATAATAGTTCGGAAACCAGTGGAAGTGGACAAGTTAAACAAATTGATACAAATACTAAATCATTAGTTACATCTAAAGAAAGTAAAACAAATTACTCATTAAAAGAGATAAAGGAAAGTAAAAAGGTAGAGCCGTCACTTTCGTATGCTAATGCTGTTAGTAACAACAATTTCACAAAGAACTTGGATGATTTAAATAGCTTCAATGAAGAGGAGAATGACATAATTGAGAATAGAGAATTTACGCATGTGACAAAACCTTATGATTCAAATATTGAAGAATCAACAGAACAACTGACGGAGTTAGCTGAAGCAATAGTTGATAAGCCTATCGTTGAACTATCTAATTCTACGACAAACTTCAATGAAGTAATTCATCAAGAAGACTTTGATATTAAAAGTTCACGTGAAAGTTTTATTCGTACTGAAACTGACGAAGTCTGTACAGATGTCGAAGCTGAGGCAATAGTTAATGAGCCTATCTTTGAACTATCAAATTCTGTGACAAACTTCAATGAAGTAATTCATCAAGAAGACTTTGATATTAAAAGTGCAAGTGAAAGTTTTATTCGTACTGAAAATATTATCGATCAAAATTATTTTGAAACGTGTGATTTGAAAATCGCTGCAGAGAAATTGCAACAGTTATTAGATAATACAGAAATAGATGACGGTATAGATTATAATAATCAAGAAATTGATGAAAACCAGCATGACATTGAATTAAATTCTCAGGAAATAATTGTAAATCAGAATGGAACATTTCACGAGGAAGAATCAGTTATTGGTCTAAATAATTCACTTGAAACCTCTTTTGATTCTTATCAACGACATAAACGAGATCTTTCCCTTGAAGCTATGACTCAAATACGTATTCTATCGTTAAACGATCGAGAACATCAAGAATCGACGATATATCGTGTCGAAAAGAATTGGATCATTCAATTTAGACTTGGACCGTCTTTGTTTGGTCATAAAGTGTTTCTCTATTGTAATTATCCGAGGCAAGTTAATGGGAGATTGGAGGAGTTTAACAGACGCAAATATCAATTGCTGACATGGTGTCAAGATGAGGGTTGCAAAAATTCAGATGATACAGCGGCATTTGCGCAAATCGAGGCGGAGATGTCTGGTAGTTTTCATTATTATTTCCTCTATGATGATATGTAAGTAGGATAGTTTCTTGCTTTGTTGGTTTTAAAAATATTTTTTTCAGAGAATCCGATGACAGAAAGGGTTCGGGATACTTCATAATTGATCCAATCTTGAAATATGGTAAAAATGAGGATTTACCGCTAGATTGTATACAAAGTCAAACTGTCTTAGCGAAACGTTTAGGTCCGTTTACTACTTGGGAGAGTAAATTGAAAGTTGCCAAAGAATCAGGCTATAATATGATTCATTTTACACCCATACAGGTATAGTTTTGTGATTTACCATAGATGATGTAGAAAATAATTAATTGCAAACGTTTATTCAAATAGGAACTTGGTGCTTCAAATTCTTCGTATAGTTTGAGTGAACAATTGAACTTAAATCCAGTGTTTGCAGATGTAAACGGTAAAATGCCTACTCTTAATGATGTTGAGGCTTTTGTTGGGAATTTACGAAAGGAATCGAAGGTATTACTTTCCCTCATCAGAAAAATGAAGATATGCTAATTCGGTTGTTTTCCAGATTGCTTCAATTTGTGATATCGTATTGAACCACACAGCTAATGAAAGTCAGTGGCTGAAAACACACCCGGAAGCAACATACAACTGTCACAACTGCCCCTACATGCGACCTGCGTACGTTTTAGACGCCGCGTTTCATTGTTTCTCGAACGATGTGAACAAAGGAATGTATGAGGATCGTGGAATCCCACCTGAAGTCACTACAGAGGAACACTTAAACGCTATTCGGTATCATTTCAAATTATCCGTGTTGGAACCGCTGAAATTGTATGAAATGTTCACAGTCGATGTTGAGAAAGTCACTGCAGATTTTTTAATTTTGGCTCGTCAAAGTGCACCTAGTTCTGGACCTGCCAAAGGGTTAAAGCAGTTGGAACTGTTGCAAGATAACCAATATAGACGGCTTCACAGTGCGATCGATATGGGTCTCGCATTAAAACTTTATAATGTTTATCGAAACGATTGTTTCGATGAAGAAACTAGATTAAAGCGGTGCGCAGAAGAGTTGAAACTCACACTTGAGAAGCTTAATAGTCGTGTTAAGGATGAGGTTAACGCTGATTTACATGCAGCTTTAGAAAATGTCATTGCAGGTATCAAGTATTTCCGTGTACAGGCGGATGGGCCTAAATTTAGGGAAATTACCGTTGACAAACCGTTAGTTTATCGATATTTTACCGATTTTGGCACCCCAAAGTCTATCAAAGAACATGAAGAAATTATGTATGGACAAAATGGAGCATATCTCATGGCACATAATGGTCAGTACGGTGCAAAATTGCTGAATTCCAATCAATTGATTTGTTTTACAGGTTGGGTGATGAATTCGGATCCTTTGAAGAATTTCGCTGATCCCAGCTCGAAAATCTACATCCGCAGAGAATTAATTGCTTGGGGCGATAGTGTGAAATTACGTTATGGTGATTCCCCCAGCGATTGTCCATTTTTATGGGAACATATGCGCAAATATGTGGAGTTAACTGCTAAAATATTCGATGGTGTCCGTTTGGATAACTGTCATTCCACTCCATTGAATGTAGCGGAATATCTGATCGATTGTGCACGACGTGTCAACCCGGATCTTTATGTTGTTGCCGAATTGTTCACGAATTCCGATCTCACTGATAATATTTTTGTTAATCGGTAAGGCAATACGAGCTGGTATGATAATTGATGAGCCTCCCAATGCTCTGGGAGCGTTGTCTCACCAATTATCGTAACATTTCTTTTACTAATCGAATGCTACTTTCTATTTAGGTTAGGTATAACGTCACTTATTCGTGAAGCAATGTCCGCATGGGACTCGCACGAAGAAGGCCGACTTGTTTACCGATATGGTGGAGTTCCAGTTGGCTCGTTCTATCAACCGAACATCCGTCCTCTTGTACCGTCAGTAGCGCATGCGCTTTTCCTCGATTTAACACATGACAATCCGAGTCCAATAGAGAAACGTTCTGTGTTTGACTTGTTACCCAGTTCAGCGTTAGTTAATATGGCTTGCTGTGCCAGCGGTTCTAATAGAGGTGAGTTATTCGATTGAGGTTAGTGGTATGAGGAATTCATTTTTTCTGTTAGGGTATGATGAGTTAGTCCCACATCACATACATGTTGTTGATGAAGGCAGACAATATGCCGAATGGACGGACGATGCTGATTTGGCTAAAGGGAGTTCTCGATACATCAGCAAACGATCTGGGATAATTGCTGCTAAACGGGCTATGAACGAGCTGCATTATAAATTGGGAAAAGGTGGTTTTAACCAGGTAAATTAAGATCGTAAGGATTTTAATGTAGAGAACTATTCAAGATCAATTTTTTAAGGTTTATGTGGATCAAATGGATCATGACGTAGTCGCTGTGACCAGACATAATGCTCTCACTCATGAGAGTTACATCTTGGTGGCACATACAGCTTTCAGTCATCCATCTAAGGAGAATGCTCATAGTCAAAAGTATATTAGACCACTGAAAGTTGAAGGTGTATTAGATGAAGTTGTATATGAAGCGTCTTTAGTTCACGTCTCCCAAGAGTAAGTAAATTGAGGCTCATTGAGCATAAACACATATCCTTTGTGTTTTTTCAGCTCTCCATTTGATAAATTCGACAATTTCGTCCAAGATCCCGACTGGATTAATGGTTTAACGGAGTACAAAGTGAATTTAAAAGAACATATTAGTATTCATGAATCAGACGTGTTTGAACTGGTGAATTCTAATGCTTCCAATGAGATTCAATTGAATTTCAGGAATTTTAAACCGGGATCTGCAGTAGTGATAAAGTAAGTTGTGATACAAAACCTTCTGGAACTGGAGGAGTTTATCTGTTGCAGGGTTTCTTTACCAGCGGAGATGTGTGAAGCAGTGAACAAAATCAGAAAGTTAATGAGAGAGTTCTCACTAACGAAAAACACGGAATTGCGACAAATTGTTGAGAGAATGCGGTTGGCTGATTTGAATAGAGCTTTATACCGATGTGATCAAGAAGAACGTGACGAAGGCTATGGATTTGATGTGTATAACATACCTAATTTCGGCAGCATGGTTTACGCCGGTTTCCAAGGTATTAAAAAAATAATCTTGTGATCCAATTTGATCTTAATATAATTGTTTCAAGGCATGATTTCGTTACTATCAAATATCCGACCGAACAATGATTTGGGCCATCCTATGTGCGGTAATTTGAGAGATGGAAATTGGATGATCGGTAAGTTGGGATCTCTTTGGGATGATTTACGTATTATCTATTGTTTATCTTAAGAGTTTGTTTGGAAGCGGCTGAAAATGGATGAGGGTACCAAACAATTAGGTCAGTGGTTTGAGGAAAACACCAAATGTTTTAAATCTCTCCCAAGGTATTTAGTGCCATGCTATTTTGATGTGGTCGTCACCGGGACGTATATACAACTTATTGAGCAATGTTACCAATTAATGTCAAGGCAAGTGTTTTATATTTCTATTTTGCTCAAGTATTGTCAAAATAAATCTCTCTCATTGCAGCTTTGTCGCTAATGGTTCCACCTTCGTCAAAGCATTATCGTTGGGTTCCGTGCAATTTGGGGCGTACATAGAATCAGCTGATTTACCGAATCTATCACCGAATTTGTTACCGCCAAAACCGCCGATGCGTGATTTGAAGCAAATGTGCGTTACTTTATCCGCAGGTAAAATTAATTGAATAACATCGTAGCCTAAGTGCTCTCATGTTTTTGTTTTCCAAGGTTTGCCTCACTTTTCTGTGGGTTACATGAGAAACTGGGGTCGTGACACATTTATAGCACTACGAGGACTATTTATCATTACCGGTAGATATCAGGAGACGCGAGAACATATCCTTGGCTATGCTGCATGTTTGAGACATGGATTAATACCCAATCTGCTTGATGGAGGTCGCAACCCAAGGTAAACCAATTAGTTGCAACTGATCTTCATTTAATTACGTCAATTCTTAGTTTAACTGTGATCTAGGTTTAATTGTCGTGACGCCGTTTGGTGGTGGTTGTATTGCATCAAGGAGTACATACAGAACTCACCTCACGGTGCTGCTATTCTCAAGGATAAAGTGTCTAGAATATTCCCTAAAGACGACTCTCCACCGCAGTCGGCAGGTAAATTTGAACAGCCACTACATGATGTGATACAGGAAGCACTGTCAGTACATTTTCAAGGACTGGCCTTTAGGTAGGAACCCACTGTGTTCGTTATTATAAAATAGTCTTCATAACCGGTATGTCTTAGGGAGAGAAATGCTGGTAAGCAAATTGATGAGCATATGAATGAAAGAGGTTTCAACAACCAAATTGGAGTGCATCCAGAGACTGGATTTGTATTTGGTGGAAACGAATGGAATTGTGGTACATGGATGGATAAAATGGGTTCGTCGGATAGAGCAGGAAATAGGGGTAAACCTGCAACGCCACGCGATGGTTCCGCTGTAGAAATTATCGGACTTTCAAAATGTGTGATTTCTTGGTTGCATCGAATGAATCAAGAAAAGAAATATCCGTACGACGGCGTAGGGAGAACACATAAAAATGGCACAATCACCAAATGGACGTTTAAGGAATGGAGCGATAAAATCCAAGAAAACTTCGAAAAGTACTTTTGGATACCATCCAATCCAGTACTTAACGATGATTTAGTGAATAAACGAGGTATATACAAGGATTGTTACGGGGCTACACAGCCTTGGACGGATTATCAGTTGAGATGTAATTTTCCCATTGCAATGGTTGTCGTAAGTAGACTGTAACTTAGAGATAATTCAATGTGGTCTTACACAAGTATATTTTTAGGCACCAGAGTTATTTAGTCCTCAAAATGCTTGGTTGGCATTGAATAGAGCGGAGAAACACTTACTAGGTCCGTTAGGGATGAAAACATTAGATGCCTCGGATTGGAATTACCGGGGTGATTACGATAATTCGAATGATACAGATGATCATACAATAGCACATGGTTTTAATTACCATCAAGGACCTGTAAGTATTGTTCTACATCGAAAATAATAAAGAATTAATGCTGATTGTTTGGTATAGGAATGGGTATGGCCTGTCGGTTTCTTCCTTAGAGCGAAATTAATGTTTGCGGCTCAAAATGGGGCTCTCAAAGAGACTGTAGCAGCGACTAAAGTGATTTTATCGAAACATTTCGTAGAATTACAGACGTCGCCCTGGAGAGGGCTACCGGAATTGACAAACAGTAATGGTACTTATTGTAGGGACAGTTCTAGAACGCAAGCATGGAGTATGTCTTGTATTTTAGAGGTAAAAAGCTTTTCCTCTTTTAAAACCTACTTCTAATAAAATTTGTTCTATTTCTTTTCAGGTTTTACATGAACTGCAACAAATTGAGTCAATGCAAATCTCGATTAACTGACTTGTAGTCCATACAAATATAAACAACCCAATACTAGTCGATAACAACAGTGATATAATTAAAAAAATGTCAAAAATATCCATTTGGCGACGACCGAAAGTTTACTGCTCCAAACAAATTGACAAATACCATACTTTTAGTGATAGTTCTGTGAATAATTTCAAAACACTTGAAACTCTGCAGGTTGATTTACTCGATTTCGTCCAAAGCGACAATAATTTGCTGCCTGTTGTGACACCGCAACTTGAGTTAGACCATATACAACCTCTACCTTATGATGATGAGAATAGAGACTGTGTAAGACTTTCAGAAAATAAGCGCAGTAGTCAAAGAAAGGAGTCTAAACAACGATTGAGTACCACGGAGAAAAATAAAATAATCCGTATAACTATTTTGTATATTTTAGGGTTTTTTGTTTTAGTGCTTGCCACGTTTTTTGTCTTATATTTAGCGTAAGATTTTAGTGAAAATATTAATGTTAAGATTTTTTGTGCATGTACAGTTTTACTATATTCATTAACGTAAATAAAGTGAATCTTATGAAATATTCTGAATGTCTTGTATTTTTATTGTTTCTTCATTCATAATTACAATGAACTTATCATTTACAAAGTCCTTTCAAACCTTTTTTTTTAAGTGAATACTTCTTTAGCCGCATGAGGGAGATAGACTATATCCTATACCATACACTATTATGTATATAGCAGCTTAACGTTGCCTATCCTTCGGTTGTTTCTTTTGTGCCGTCATTCGTATTCACTTCTATCACGTGTACTGTGCTGCACGCGTATTTTTTTTGGATTGAGTTTTCTTTTATTTTGATTTAGAGTCTGTTTTTGCGTTTTAGAGTACTTTTTTGCGTACCACCGGTAGAACACCTTCCCGTCAAAATTAAAAGAGTCTATTATCGTGCCAATTTATAAAAAGGGAAGTGAAAATTATAGACCTATATATAGCGTTGTTAAGCGTTATTTCAAAGGTATTTGAGAAGATTGTTTCTGTCAGAATTATGAATTTCCTGAGTCAGTGTAACATAATTACTACTTCTCAGCATGGTTTTAGGTCGGGACTTTCTACCGAGACTTGTGTGACTCAATATGTCCAGCACGTGCATGATCTCGCTGATGGAGGCAATTACGTTGTTTCGTTGTGTTTTGACCTGTCTAGGGCCTTTGATACTGTCGATGGAGATTTTCTGAGGAGCAAATTGTCCGATATGGGAATTCGTGGTGCGGTCAATGGGTGGATTGCGTCGTACTTGTCTGATCGAAATATTAGTGTCAGGGTTGATTCGTCGGTCTCGGAATCTAAAAGTATTAATGTGGGGACACCACAAGGGAGCGTTTTGGGTCCGCTTCTATTTTTACATTACGATCTGCCCCTGCACATTCCATCTGCAAGGGCTTTTATGTATGCCGATGATACATCTCTGGTAGTCCACGACAAGGATCCAGAAGTACTGCGGATAAAAATTCTATCCGTTATGCATATATTTAATTCCTGGTGCACTCAAAACAAACTCATGATCAATCACGATAAGACTGTCGTTCTGCAGTTCAGTAGGTATCGTGCAGTGCTGAATTACGACTTGGGTGTTTGAGGGCCATCGGCTGGAGTGGGCTACGTCTTCGAAGATTTTGGGAGTGACCTTCGATCGGCGGCTGCAGTGGGCTGATCATTTGGAGTCCGTCAGTCGTAAACTGAACAGCCAGGCTTACTCAGAAGTCACATGAATACTGGCTATTCCTAAATTAGGGTTGAAACTAAAAGATAAACGTTGATTTTAGTATTGCAGTTAAATAATTTATTATATACAAACAATTATGTGAAGAAGCTGAAATATAATTTGGAATGTTTAAGAAGATCCGATATACATAAATTTCTTACAAATTCCGTTAAAATTATTTATAATAATTAAGAGACATAGATATTACACATTTTTTTGGTTACAACAAAACCTCAAAACATAGGTAGATACTTACAAAATAACTACATGTAATTTTAGACATCGTCAAATATACCTCGTGGTGGCATGCCGAGCTTTCCCCTACTATTAGAATTGGTACCAGATTGATAACCATCCAAGTAATTATCCGCATCTAAACCATGAAACTTATGCATTTTCAAGAGTCTTCCAATTATAGGATATTTACCTGATCTTTGTGAAACATTGTATCGTTCATTAACTCTAGTACTAGCACCAAATCTCGAATCAATATCCTCGTTATCGTCAGGCGGAAATCTCGTATCCACATCTGTGCTTATATTGAAACTATTTACACCGCTATAAGTTTCCATGGTGATAGAATCTCGTATTCTGGTACTCTCCATATTATCCTGTACTTGTGGCATAGCTCTAACTAAGGAATACAATCAAAACAAAGTTTTATTAAAACAAAACTCTACTTACTAGTATCGGTACTGTTCCGCTGCCTGTAACGCTCTGAAGAGGGGAATCGATCGTGGTACTCTTTTCTACGCAACGACGATTCTTCGGCACGTTGGCGTTTTCGCTTCTCTAAACATATTTTACGTCAGAATTACGATTCATCTAACCGGTCACAATATATAATTACCCCGCTTGATTAAGTCTCTGCCTTCTTGCACCAGATCAGTGGTCATTTCTTCGTCCCCAACAAACTGATGAAAACCTAACATAGACAGTAATCGAGCGCCCAAACTAAAATATGTCGCCAAACAAAATAATAAAATCGCCATAGGGAAATAGATGTTAAACCCTTGAGAAATGATACTAATCACGTCCATATGACCCATTATCTGTAACATAATTTTTTATAAGCCCTGAATAAATAAAGCAAAACGAGTTTACCTGTGTGTAGCTAGTCTCCATGACTTGACTCTTAATTACATGACTGTCCATATGAATTAATCCCAAAAAATTCAAACATAACGCTGGCGTTAATCGACTGAACATCATTCCCGAAAATATTAAACTGTGCTCATTGGTTTGATGGTGCGGTGCCAAATAATACAAATTCAATAACTTTATTTTAAGTACAGTGGAATATGCACAAAAACTTAAGTACAAAATAACAATTGTCGATAATACCTAAAAAACAACAACTCTAACATGTTATATTGCCAGTCAACTAATTATTGTACTTACCTCTATCATGAAATAGTCGTAATTCTCTTTAGCAACGTAGACGATGACTGCAAAGATTGACAAAGGAGGTGATACATTGAAAAATGTCACTTCAGACCATACAATCCCAACTGACATTATACCCATTGCAACTGCCAACATCTTCATAAAGTAATTTGATATTACACACCTCCAATACCACTCTGAAAACATGAAACTAGCCTTCAAGTTGTAAGACAATAAAATAAATTCAGTTAACAAATGCATACCAATGGTCGGTGTACAGATTATTTTCGAAAACATATTCTTCTTGCGCGGAAAGGTGCGTTTGAATTTAGTCTCGCGTGACATCTGATTTTTTAAAATATCTTCACATTCAAATATCTTCTCTAGCAGAATATTCCACTGAGTTTCGGTTCTTTGCAGTACTTGAAGTGACTTAATTGTCTACAAAATTACTATCATTAAATTAAGTCGATATCGAACATAAGTTTACTTTACTTGAGCATGTAGCCTCACTAAAGCTTTTTCAGAAGGTGAATCTGTTGGAGTATCCTCTGGCAACTGTCTACGTCCCATTCTATCCCTTAACTCAGTAGGCACTTTTTGTAAAATTGTCTCTAAATGCTGATGCA
The DNA here is from genome assembly GCA_911728435.2 of Apoderus coryli. Classification (NCBI taxonomy): domain Eukaryota; kingdom Metazoa; phylum Arthropoda; class Insecta; order Coleoptera; family Attelabidae; genus Apoderus; species Apoderus coryli. Next base: position 2,050,524 of record OU452211.1, on the reverse strand, counting down.
ATATATGGTCCGACCTCAGAGCCAACGAAACTGCTTGCAATGACTAAAATTTACGATTACTATTTAAAAATCACAGTCGTGATTTACTAAAACCTTTATTTACCTCTAATACGTCGTCAACAGTCTCCTCAGCCTCACATTTATCTGAGCTTAACTTAGCTGCCTTGAAATAGTAGTGTGTTAACGTGTAGCTTTTATTTGAACTATTCCACAAATTTCTAGGTGCTTCTACTAGTGAATAACCCAATAATAAGACTAGCAAAAACAGCCCCCATGTGTTACTAGCTGATGATGCTATAGCTTTTAGTTTCCCCCTAAAAGAAGCATCAAAGTCGTAACAAATATCACTTGAATGTTGACTTATAAAACTATTCTTGTTATCAACATTTAAAATAGAAGACTTATATTTACCAATCTAAATCAATGCCTGGTTTAAGAGCCAAATAAACCAGTAGAATCCCACATATAAGTAGGTACGATCCATAGTAGACTGTGTTGTCAACTAGAGCAGATTTTAGTTTACCTTTCACTGTAAAATCACCTGCTTTAATATATGACTGCATCATCGGCATCACAAGCCTGCAACGGTAAGTAAGGTAGGTTTAAGCCTAAGTAGTATTGTTTTGAATTAGAGATACCTACATACCATGTTAAAAATTGAGTGCTCCAATAAACCGTTCTCCATAGATTTGGGAACACTCTTTCTGGTAAATTACTCCAAGGTTCTTGACAATTTAACATCGGCGTTTCAGTTGTATTTGAAAACAGAGATTGGTTTGCAGTAGTAGGATGTTCTGCCAAACATTGTCTATAAACAGTCTTAAAACAACGTAAACATTATTACAACATTGTTCTTCAATGATAAAAGTGCTACTTACAGATATAACATCCAATGGCAAGGCGAATATAATCAGAAAACTAAATGACCACGCTATTAAAACTGTTAAAGTCACAAAAATACGATGTCTAAACCAATTACCATACCGATAAAGCACAGTGGATGATATTATAAATGATAATAATATTTTGGATATTAAAGGTTTGTAGCTCATGATTTAAATTAATAGACACGACTAGGTATTATTTAGTTTATCTTATCAAATTGTTCTTCTTTAGTATTCACAGCTTTTTGTTGCATTTTCTCTAATTTTTCTAAAGTAATACTTTTCAAAGGTATTAAACGGGGTTTACACAGCACTAGATCAGGTACATCCTGGGTTATAATGTGCCCTTTTGTATTAATTATTGGTTTTAGTTCATTGAGATTTTTCGAAGACATTCTATGAGTTACCACATCATTTAATTTAATATATTTTAATTATTCCATGGAAATTAAATAACAGGTCTTTTTAATATTGCACAAACAGACGTAGAAGATTATTACAAACTAAATTTTATACAACAAATTATATTAACAGGAATGATCAAAGATCAGAGTAGAAAGTAGAAACCTTTTTTAGAAAAGTCTTAGTTTATCTATTTTGAACGAGATGGTGTGAGTCGAGTGTCACTTTAGACAATCAAGACACCTGTACAAAGAGTAGACTGAAAGTAACCTGTATTCAGGTATATCTTAGTTCGTGTATTTTGAAGAAGATGGCGCCAGTATTGAAGAAAAAAATCAATACTTTTGTTCCATATTATTACACTACAGCTCAGCTAAACTGATGGTTGGTTGTAAAAGAACACTCAAACTGTCATAAAGCATTTTGTAAAACAAAGATGGACGTTTGAAAATCTAAACTTTCAGATTCAAGCCAGTCTTTATAAACCTTATAAAGAAAATGTTCAAGCCAAGGCTCCTTGAAAGTCAAGAAATACACATTTCTTCTCAACGTTTCGCCAACAAGAGTGGTTGCATTACGTGATGGTGTCTGCACTAATGTTGGCAAAACATGAAGAAGAAATTCTACAAGACACCCGGATAACCCGAGACATTAATTTCATATCATTATTTGAATTAAAACAACTAAAAGTCGTAAGTAACAGTTTATTAAAAATGTATTTACAATATAAGATCTTTGTGTATCTTCCTTTTACTATTTACATTGCTTTACAAATATTATAACGAAGTATTTACAACTCTACGAACATTATCATTTAAGTTAGATCTTTTGATAGTTTTGATTTAATATTTTTAAATTTAGCTTTCAAACCATTTTCTTTCTCCTTCTGCGTATTGAGCGCATTGCTATTCCTTCCTTTCTCTCTCTTCCGGATTTCTTCCATTCTGAAACACACAGATATACTTACTTTCACAATGAGGGAAATGAAAAACACTTACTTTGCCTTTTCCAAACTAATAAGTTCCATTTTGTAAATATCTTTGAAGTCACTACAGAACGGCAGCCATAGTTCAAAAAATGAGTTCGGTGGAAATGTTTCTAAAGTGCCCGTTTTAGGTTTGAATAGAAAGAATTTCATAGCTTTAATAAATTGACCTTGACACTCTTCTAAATGTTCGCATTCATGTGCTAATTGTTGTTTGGAATCGTCAAGAAAAGCTGCCATTTTGTCTTTGAACGGTTGAACATTATCTGGTGATGAGTCTTGAATTATTTTCGTTGTGGTACTTTCACAGCCTACAAGCAAAAACTGTTTGTTTCGACGGTCCTAAGCAGCTAGAAAACACTTACCATCTAATTTCTTCTTTAAGACGTTTAACTCAGCTTTCAGTTCATCAAAATTGACGTTTGCTGCTCGCCTTATATCACCGGGTTCTGGAATTGGTAATGGATGATTACTTTCTAACGGGTTCTCAATTTTCTTCACGTAGGTTTTCACCTATTATGAATAACAAGCAAATTTAGAGTTAAATCGTTAGTAATGTTTTCCTTCTACGTTGCTTTGAGATAGGTAAAAGGAAAACGCCAATAGCGGTGCTTAACTAACCACGTAATGTAGCAGCGTAATTTTGGGATCATTCGATTTCACATCCTTTAATTTCGACAGAATCTCTAAACCAAATCCATCAGCCTGACCTCTGGTCATATTACCACCATTCATGTAATTACCAAACGTCAGAATTATGTCCATTACCACTTTCAGTTCAGGATTGCTGGTTAAAAACTGAGGAAGACATTAGTAAAAACAACTGAACTGAACAAAAAATGTATTTACCTCACATGTAGCCTTAATGTTGCTCAAAGTATGTCGGATTGTTATGATTGAATCATCAAATTCAACTTGAAACATCAGACATGATATTCGTTCCGCAAAATGTGAAATTTCTGATAAATCATACAGAAACTGTTCGGGCTTATCTAAGTGGATTTCTGGTTTTGTTTCCCAATGTGTTTTAATCATCTCCAACTCGTCTGGAGTAGCGCGCTAAAAGCCAATTCATTACTGAAATATTTAGAACTCACTACCAAAAAATCGCACCACTTCGTAAATTTGTTGTAACGCCTCCAAGCTAATAATAGAAGTATCAAAATTGTAGATTGCATTCTCGATTTCGTGGAAATCGACACGTAAACTTTGAGCCAAAATCCCAACGTTTTGTGATCTTTTACTGTCCAGCAGTTTCGCCACTTCGGTTTTTGGCTTCTCTGCCGCTTTCTTAACTGTAACTTTACGTGTTATTACCTGAAAATGAAATCGGGGTTTCAACAATTTTATCAAAGTAAAAGTTATGTACTCACTTGTCTGGAAAATAAATCAGCAAACTCCTGATATAAACTGGACGTGTCATCTAATTGATCACTTAATTCATTCCAAAGTGTTTTATCGTTGGGTTGAGGCGGACTATTCGGAGCTATAATTCGCGTCCAATATAACGGCTTCATTGGAGCTTTGGGTTGAATTGGAGCTTTCCTTAGGGCTAAGATAACAAAAGGATAGATATGTTTACTATTATTGTTGTATAGATATCTTGATATAAATAGAAATCATACAACTACAGGGTATTTTATGGGGTAATAATAATGCAGTTGTTTTGCCCATTGAACTTCATTTAAAGTTTGGTACCAACCTACCTATATCTAGTCAAATTTATTTCCCAATGAAACACCCTGTATCAATAACTTAATGCAGTTGGTAGTGGTACCTAAGCAAACGATGTGCGGCTATAAAATATCAAGACTGATGCTTCTAGAGAAGAGGTACAAATAAAGCGGTGCTTACATAAGTTTGCGCCTTCCTATAGACAACTCTGGCTATTGGCTAGTTTCAGATAAAATTTAATTAAAGAAGCAATTATGTTCTTTTGTCGACATTGCCATTTCTAATTGATTTATCGTTGGGCTTGGAACTCTACAAAACATTTTTTGTTTAGTAAATATGAAAACGAAAACATAAAAAATGTCAAAAAGTTGCATATGACATCATATAAGCTACTTTCAAATTTCATGTGTCAAAAGTCATTCATCAATGGTATTAGAGATGTGTATATTAACGTCTTTTCCTTCTGCATCTTAGTCACCGAACCATTAAATGAGGTGAGTGAAAATTGAATTGAAGGAAGACGTCTTCTTCTTATTCTCCTCCTCGGTATGGCCTTCACCTTAAGGAAAACGTCTATTTTATAACGGATGAATTAGGTTATGTTTTTGTTTTTTATATCAATTCGTCCGTTTGTACAAGTTTTAAAATTGGTTTCTTTAAAGATGAACCGTTGAGAATAACTTTAAAACAAAATGTTTTACCGGAAAAGCCTTGTTAAGATATAGCCGCATCCTGAATATTATGGAAAATTGTCTAATGGCTTTTAACCGCAAAAGGCCAAAAAGCAACCAAAATCCAAAGCAGTCAAATCATATTATGTTGTATTGAATTGTTGGTCTTACCTAAATGTGTAATATGAGCTGATGGTAGCATCACTATGTAATATAAAACAAAAACATGTAATAACGAACACACTAAAAGTAAATGAGAAACGAAAAAAGTGCGATACAAAATAAAATTAATGAAAGACAAGACAATTTTGAATATAACGCAAGTATTTACCTGCTTTTTGTGGATTCCATCCACCAGGTGGTGGAGCTGGCATTGGCATTGGTCCTCCCATTGTCGATGGGCCATCAGTTTTTTGACCCATTAACGGTGGAGGTGGCGGTGGTATTCCCCCAGGTTGAGGTATAGGCGGAGGTGGAGGAATCCCTCCCATTTGAGGTATAGGCGGAGGTGGTGGGATCCCTCCAATGTGAGGTAACGGTGGAGGGGGAGGAGCAGGAAAAAGTGCATCTCCTGATTGTGAAATAGGCAGAGGAGGAGGAGGTGGTATACTTCGATTTTGATGCAGAATAGGTGATGAAGGCAGCGGTGGAGGAGGAGGAGGTGAAGGTACAGCCTCAGTTTGAGGTAATGGGGGTGGAGGTGGTATAGTTACAGTTTTAGAGGAAATAGTATCCTCGGTTGGTAGTATAGGAACTCTATTTAAGTTTTCTACGATGTCTATCGTTTCTGTTGAGGCATCCTTATATGATTTAAGGTTTTTTGCAGTTAAGTTAGTCCTTGAATAGAAAGAAAAACTATAACATTGTAATTCGATAGATCAATCACTAACCTTTCGCTATCAAAAACTTGTAGGTCTTCGGGTTCAGTTTGAACCGCAACTGTTCGCTTATCTGCAAGAATCAATTCCGTTTGTGCATTAAAATCTTTCAGTTGTTTTTGTGCGGTGGTAATCTCTAAATTTAATTTATTGCTAATCGCTGTATTTTCTTTATTATCACTACTTATTAGTTCTTTTATATCACAACCATTGATCTCTTGAAATATACGAGTTTTTTCATCTACAGGTGAACTGAAATCTAGTACTGTTTTTGCTGTTAAGTTCTCTATCATTGAGAATATTTCTGCTTGTTTACTTGCACTGAAAAAAGAATAAATTAATGTTGACCTTTTCAAAAAATCAATCTTGTATCCTTACCCCAATTCGTTAGGTGGTGAACTAACGATACCCTCTGATGGCGACATTGGTGGCCACGAAATCATACTTAGACGACCTGGAGTTTGTGGTATGGGCGCTGGTGTCTCAGCATGACTCCAATAGTAGATACAATCTGGCTAAACAAATTCGAGATCGCAAGGGTTAAGGAAAAATTGAAAAAGGAAACAGTAACATACCTTGAATATGTTGGACATTGGTACGTCTTTATCTGGTAGCTGCTTTAAAACACCAGCAGCTAATAGATGTGTACAAAATTGTACAGCTAACAGTTTCAGGTCTTGCGAGATATCTGTTAGTGGATTGTTTTCATTAAACTCCGACAGGTACCAATTGACCAACATATGTCCTGTAAAATAAAGTCGTTTTCAAGAATATTGAAAGGGTGTATTTTCAGTAAAATCTTTGAGTTTGTTGCACCGGGTCCAATCCAGACCAGCAACCATAGCTGCCGCAAAAATTGGTTCCAATGAATACAAAAGGGTATTGATAACAATCATTAGTTTTTTTTTTCTAATATCGCGTAAATAATGAACTTTGAAACTATCAACTTGATATGATAATAATTATTGTAAATAAATAATTTCTAAATTCTCATTTATCACTATTTGTTGAGAGACAGATTTAAACTGTTCAGACTCACACAAGTTGATGGGTCAAATATGTTAATTTTTATGCGATCATAATGAAAACTACTGCCATTTGACTTCCGACGTTTCGCGAAGTATATTCACATCCTCAAAACTCGCCTGTTTCTGAAAAAATGTGACCCATCACCTGTATGTTTGACTGTGCATGCAAAAATTGAGATTTGGATTCCTTACAATTTTATTTAATTATTTTAATTTATAATGAAAGTTCGAGTGATAATTTGTAAAATTGATAAAATGTTTAAAATATAATTTCAATAAACAAAAAAATTATTTCGATACGTACTTACAGACTAAACAACACAACAATAAATTTTAAACACAAATTTTCAGATTTCCATATTTTAATATTCAACTACATACTAATAAGCATAGCAAGTTTAGACTAAATATCTTTTTTTATTATTATTTTCACTATTAACAATAATAACTCTATATGTTTACAAGGAAGCATGGGCTAGTGATTTATACGAGTCAAAAAACCATATCGTGGTACCAAAACAATATATAAATATCTGTTATAGTTCGGTTAGATTCATATTCTTTGATATTATCATTTTATGTTGAGAGAGTTGAGTTAAATTATTCGACGGAATACCTAATAGTTGAATTTTATAATAATTAATTACCGTTGATTACAAGGTTAGTTAAGAAAGTATTTATAGCAATAGGTAAAATGAGTTTGCAACATAACTTTGACAGAACTTTGACTTTGACTTCAATGGTCTCAAGGGCTCTGAAGGTTCTTTACACAAGTTTGGTCAGACCGTGCCTTGAGTATGCGTCGGATGTCTGGTCTCCACATTATACTTGTGCAGGTACAGCACAAATTTCTTAGATACCTAACCTACAAACTGCACATAGACTTTATTTTTGAGAATCGTTTTGAATTATATGCCGCCTTAGAGTCCTACCTTGGCATTGACACGCTGGGTGATCGACGACAGAGACATGATTTGATTTTATTGTATGACCTTATAAATGGAAGGTTGAATTGTCCTGATTTTTTGGGCAAGATTGGAATTCATCTTCCATATCCTGCAACGCGTACGAGGAGTATGTTTCACCAGACACATTCCAGAACAAATTATGGTTGCAATTCATTTTTGGCGCGCTCAATGCGTCTCGCCGATGACAGTGAAGAGACACTGGATTTTTTTTGTCCCGAGAAATACCTTTTTGGATTCAGTAGGGCACCTCTTTGGTAATTGATACGTTGTGTTGTACCATATTGCTTTATAATAGTGAAGTATTGATCGTGTAGATTATTATTCATTTTATTTGTGATTGATTTTTATTGTCTAATTCTTTTGAAGTGTTTTATTGTAGAACTATTTATATTTATTGCAATTTTGTATAAAATGGGCGTTTGCCCGTAAATAAATAAATAAATAATTTCAATTATTTGATAATTATTGGATTTCAGAAAAAATCCCACATTCCCGGGCTGCTTTCCACTCAGAAGGAATCCTGGTTATAGGCGATGAATGCAGAATGCTATGCTTCAATATTAGAACAATTAGAAATTAAAGCAGTTTCAACATTCATGAAGAGATCGATCACTGAAGTTACTACGTTGGCCATTATTGTCCGTTAATAAAAAAAAAAATATAAACAAGTCATTCCTACCTTTGCAACGGCACATTTTTGCAAAACAAAAAAAAACGCTTGTTAACGCTACGAAATTTTTGCACTACTAGATAAATATTTCAACGTTATCATACAAAATATTAATAAATAAATAATGATAATTAAATACAGGCTTATTTTTATTTTAAATCAGTAATTATAAATCGCACTCCTCTGTAATACTCATTGTACGTCATTAGAGAACACCGTATAAAGGCTATTATTTACCAGGTCTCTACGAAAAGTAAGTACCGTATCAAGCTTTCAAATACTGAGCACAAAAAAGCAGCGATTAATAACGCAATTTAATATAAAAAAAATAACTCACCCTCAAATTTCTCATAGAGTTTAAAATCCAACTTCTCAGGTACGAATTTCGGTTTACAAACTTTCGATTCAATATCAGATTTACTTAAAGAAACAACTTTTTGAAGTACAAGACTGTCTGGTTGGTTCGCACGAAGGTTTGTTGGGTCTAGAGGTACTGACATATGCCGTTTGTACTCTGCCAAACCTAGAATACAATCATTGTATCACCATTTGAGGGTAGGAATGTTGTCGAGGGGGTGTCTCTTAACAATTAGTGTTTTTTTTTCAAACAAATTATAGAAAATCACATCAAATCTTAACCTAATACCATAAAACAATAAACTCCCTTTATTAGTTTAATAATAATGATTAATTTATTTATTTATTTACTCTGTTATTATGATTTAGATACCTTGTGGTGTAATTGATATCGATACGTTATAAATCATTACCAACACATATCCATAAAAAAATAATGTCTGGTCATATACCTACGTTTTATCATTTATTAGACTTAGGCTTGTACAGGGTGGTATAAATGTCTTGTTTCCTTACCAGTATGGCTGAGACTAACGTCAGACATTCTTTTACCGTCCCGAAGTCTTATACTGGCTATTTCGTCAATTTCTCCATTTTTATCGGGGCTTGTATCTTGCCTCTTGGACAAATTGTTATTGTTTTCCCAGTTAGCAATTCCACTATCGATTTGTTGGCTGATGATCTCGACATTGTCCGAAACAAAACACTCTTTAGGATCGTTTTCTAAGCTGATTTGACTCGTTTTGGATATGCCCAATTTGCTCAACTTTTTTGATCTGTCGTCTGTACATCTGTATGAAGGGATGTTACACAATTAATTTGCTGAGAGAGTCTTAACAAAAATAACAACAATCTCGAATAACGAACTCGTGGGTTTTAGTCATCAGAATGTCTAGTGATTTGGACTGGACTACAGAAGTGACTGTGGACTTAAATTTCACTGTATTGAAGCTATGAAAGGAGAAGGGTCCACGTCATGAAGTAGAGAGATCGAGATACGAGGATTATCTATATGGAAGTGTCTACTATAGGTACCTTGCACGATATTCGTTCAATTTAAAGCTGTTCAATGCTAGATTATGCAGAAAATTGTCTTGTACAGATGTATTGGGCACATCCACATCTAAATGCACGCTCTCCTCACTGATACAATAATCTATAAGATCAATCCCAAGCCCAGCTGGTGTCAAAGCATCAGTGAAATGAGAATCAGAACTGCAAGTATAAAAATTAAATGAAGCAGTAGTTGATAAGAGATAATACCTACCTGGACGATACTGCACTAGGCAGTGATGCTTTCTCGTTATCATCTTTAAAAGCAGCATCAGTTTTACAGTTTTTTAATAATGTTTCCAAATCATTTTCAATAAAAGTTTTCTCATCTTCTTCTTCTTCATCATCTTCAGCGGTATTTTCCACCGATTCAGTTATTGTGACATCCTCTATTTGAGGTAGGATACTAGTGAATGACGGTTCCTCTGATTTACCGCGTTTGCCGCGAACCAACTTTAGTTTGGATTTAGATTTTGATGTTTTAGATTCATTGGTTTGAAGATTGCCCATGATTGATTTACGTTTGTGATTTGCCAGGCATTATTTAGTTTGACATTAGTATAGGAATTTGCAAAGCTGGAATAATAAACACAAACAAATATTACCAGGATATGCTCACGTGAACATAGAAATGATTGTCCATAATTTTGCTAATAATGCACGACATGGATTCGATACTTTTGGTTTATTATAACAACAAAATGACAATAAACAATAATAAAAATAGACAAGTGATATGATGGCCTTTAGTTAGGTCTCCGTTTCCCGGTTTTGATATGGTTGATAGAGTAATTGTATACCGGATGACACAGTAAATACAAAAATACTGATTTTTTTATTGTCTTTCATTTGAGTTTAAAATTTTAAACCAGTGGTACAAGTTGAAAGCTGCTTTTTCTACGAATTGCCAAGAGGTTTTTTATCTTTTTTTATAAGATCAAGGTGTCAAATTTGACATTTTGTATTGTTTGTGTCACTTTCTCAAAAATTATGACCAGACCTTGTATATTTTTGTTAATTAGATATGACAAATGTAACAGCAGTACAAGCAGGAAAACGTTTTTAAAAACAACCCACTCGAGGTTATTCTTTGAGGACATTCTGTACTGTATGTCCACGAATGGGGTTTACATTGAGATTGTAAGATAGGAAAAAAGTTAATCTTGATAACACTTTTAACTTTCTCTAAAAATAAGATATGATGGAATTTGTTTTGTTATATTATACAGGCAGACAGAAAAATGTTCAGTTGTGAAATTGTGTATAGTCTTTGTTAAAGGTAAGTTAAAAGTCCTTCGAAATTTGAATATATCCAAAACCTATAAATAATAAAACTCTACCGTGACTGAGGATCAGAGTTAGTGTATTTATAGACTAGGCCTGCTCTAATAGAGGGCCGCATTTTGTTATGTTTAATTTTTATTGAAAATAGAGTTTTAAAGTTGTGTTTTACATTTTATAGTCACGAAAGGGGCCCTTGCAACCATTTCGATGTGGCAGGCCTGCTAAAGATAGACTATTCTAGGTAATTTATTAATTTTGTATGTATGTACCTACCTGCTGTCTCTACTACACCCTCCATTCCGATTTTTTAATAATTTGTTCACAACTAATTCACTCAGTATAAATATAGACTCATGCTTCGTTTAGCATGACCCCAAAGTCGACAATAAACAGGAAAAATTGTCCATTGTTAAATTTTATAGAGTAGGTAAAGTGTTTTTAAGTCAGGAACTAACTGTATTATTGCGGATGGCTACAGGATATTACAAGAGCAGGATAAGCGACTGCGTGCTCACTTTCCAGGATCGATATATTTTGCGCGGGATCCTCATGTCTCCAAAAATATATTTAATTGAGTAGTTTTTCTTTTAATTACATTTGTTTTTACACTGAAGTTGCATCATAATTATGGATTACACTGTATGTCTATACCGTGTGTCCGTAAAGTACGCCTACTACGTAGGCTATAAAATTACTAAACATAAATCAAAACGTGTCTCAGCTTTTCTTTTAAAAATTTTGAAAATAATCGCACATTCCGTTACTTTACTTGAAAAAATATTACAACAAACTGTAATTGCATAAAATTATAATTCTTTAGTTGCCCTAATCACATTTTTGAGAAAACACCTTTATTTTATACAGGGCCGAACTAAAAGAAAGGCACTTTTGGGACCCCTTTCGTAGCTCGGAATCTACAACAAATATCAGATATAATGTTTGATAGTTGTTTTTATGTGGAATTCATTGACGTATCTATTATTTTTTTGGAGGTCCAGGTATAAAACAAATGTAATAATAATTAACAGGGATTTCATTGAGATTAGACTTTTATTTCAATACTGTACTTGTAATATGTTGGGAAAATTATCACTCTGTGTTTCTTTTACCGACAAATCGGCAACATCACATTCCCCCTACATATCCCCTCCAGGTGTAAGAACCCTTGGATATTACAGCATTGCCGGTGCATCTTTATTGTAAAGAAAAACATTGCTTTTTGTTTCCGATATTAATAAAATACAAAAAGGGTTTTGGCGTGAGCTAATTTAATAGACAGAGGCGTACTAACGGTCTTTGCTAATAAAACGCTAAATATATAACACAAAAATATATTTCAGATTAATTCTTACAGGGATACAATGACTTAACTACGGTAAAAATTCTACAAAAAAAAAAAATTTTACATATCACTGAATATCATCAACTTTGGCACCTCTATTGCGTCGGGTACTTGTAAATACAGGTCGTGGCTTATACAGATCATCGCTGGAGTAAAACTGGCTTTTCTTTACCGAATCTAGTAAAACAAAATAGCAGACAAACATGTTAAAAAAAAGAGTTACCAAGGCAAACAGGTTGAAGTATTAAAGATACGATGAGGACATCGAGACACTCAATATCGTTCCATTGTCATGATTTCGATACTAACCCCCAGAAGTTGCATTAAAACGATATGACAACTTACTTCTGTTTGGCGCTTTTTTCGATTTCATCAAACTTCCATTGTCATGATTTCGATACTAACCCCCAGAAGATGCATTAAAACGATACAGAAAACGTCATGATTTCGATACTAACCCCCAGAAGTTGCATTAAAACGATACAGAAAACGTCATGATTTCGATACTAACCCCCAGAAGTTGCATTAAAACGATACAGAAAACGTCATGATTTCGATACTAACCCCCAGAAGTTGCATTAAAACGATACAGAAAACGTCATAATTTCGATACTAACCCCCGGAAGTTGCATTAAAACGATACAGAAAACGACAACTTACTTCTGTTTGGCGCTTTTTTCGATTTCATCAAACTTGGCGTTGTGGTAAGCTTCTTGTTATTTTCAATAGAATTTTCACTGTCAGTTGGACTTAAAGGCAGGGAAAATGTTTGGGTGTGTCCTGGAATATCTAAGCAATAAAAGTAATTGACTTAATTAGGTACCATTCAATTTCTTCGGAACGAATTTATCAATGCAGAGTCAATCATTCGTTCATTTTACAGCTACAGACTTACCAATCAATTTCTCTTTAAAATTAGTTGAAACGACACCATCATAGTTGGACAACCTCATTTTTTTCACATCTAAAAATTCTAAAATAAGCATCTTTCAACAAATAAAAGATTCTTCCCTCTGATTGCCTTACCTGCACTGTCTTCACTTTCCATATCATTCGTATTCCGACCCTGATTAAAATTCCTTTTCCTATTTCGTTCTGCCCTTGGAATATTGTTTTGAATCTTCAACGTCAAGTCCTCAACATTTCTCTTCAATAAACCGATATATTCATACAAATCCTGCAAATCTCTCTCTTCTTTTGGGGTTGGTTTATCCAAATACAGACAACAAGTGTTTGAGGAATCGATAACAATGTTTAAACCGCGTTTTAATCCGTTGCTAACTTTATTATGTTTCATGTTTACATCTTCCTCATTAGCACAAGTCTGTTCAACTCCCATTTCCACATCTTCTTCAATCATTGCTTCATCAACCGTAACCACGGCTTCTTCAATGGAAACTACTTCTTCAGACACATAATTCAGCTCATTTTCTTCACCAATATGTGAGGAATATGTTATGTTATCAAATACAGTAACACTTTCCGGAACTGTTCCTTCCTCCTCAGGTACAGGAACAGTTCCCACTTGCTGTACATCTTCTTGGTCTTGATCATTACCTTGAAATGCTGTGGAATACGATAATTTATTACAAGGATAATCCTTTGCTTCAAGCCTAGTTAAATACACTGTTAAAGATTTTTCACTCTTTCTCAGAACCTTCTTACCAGTGCAATCAAAATCTTTAGATATTTCTTTGTGCGATAATTCTTCTTTTCCTTCTTCCGCAGGGTTTGATTTCAGCGTTTCATCTTCTCTAATTTGCGGTGAATCACCAATCTCTTCAGTGATTTCATTGCCGCCAGTTGCTTTGGATTTACCTAAAACAATTCACAATAAAAAATAGAAATAATGTAGATTAGAACAAGCTCGATACAACTGAAACTCTTCCCTGAGCACCCTGGGCCCAACTCAGTTACTAAGTGATCTTTCGAAATGAACGAAAGGAGCTGTAAGAGGCTCTAAAATGAACACGTGGAATGCCTGGATATAATTGTAGATTATTTTAAAGGGATATGAAAGTGTTTCAAAAATTTGTTTGCATTCTTCAAGGTATTCCAGGATTGGAAGAAACTTTTGAACAATCAAACAGAGCATAAAATGGTCTCCTGCTAGCGTTTTGTGTTCATACTATTTTTATTTCTATTTAAACGACTGGTTTTACCTATACATTGAGTTTGTTCGGCCTCTGCATGGTATAGGATATGCATTACTGTAGATGATACGTGTTTACATGTGTCTACTGTTGTGTATCCTATTGTGCTTAAACACAGGCCGATATTTGAGGATGGGCAACGACTAACGAGCTCATAACAAGAGCGAAACGAATTCGTCAGCATCTGTCGACCCATGCCTCGGTCTGGTTCTATTGAATTAGACTGGGGCCCTGCTAAATTAAACAAAATTCCTTGTGTAGGTAAAACCAGCATTTTAGTCCGCTTTGCCATTAAATGATTTTTCATTTATTATATTTACGGACATGAAATCCTTTTAAGTAATTTAAAATTATAATAGTAGTTGCTAGTACCGCTCTCAGGAGTATTTTGTTCTTCTTTGGTGTTATTGGCTGACAAATAATTCTCCATTAACACTTCATTCTGTCGCTCCATCTTCGCTAATTGCTTCCGTATTCTCGACAAAGCCATCGCCTCATGTATGTTTGATGCTATTTTCGGCTTAATGTATTTCAATTTTTGTATCACCTTTTCCACAAAATTATTAATAATTAATTATACCAAACTACTACTAAAAAGACATTATCAATCTTACATTGCTGACATCTATATTTACACTTTGATTATCTACTGTTTGTTGAATGGTTTGATCAGAATTCCCTGATGATTCACCATTATTTCCTGACGAAACTGAACTTTCTTTTGTTGAGCTTTTCTCCGCCGCAGTTGAGTTTTCATTTTGGGAACTGCTACCACGCAAGGGCTTACTACTAGTGGAACCGTCATTTGAATCTCTATCCGTTGACCTGTCAATAGAACAATCCCTCCTGCATAAAATACAGGGAGCACAGTCAAAATTCTTACCTTCGTTCTAATTTCTTCTCCCTGTTACTATAATGATCGTCTTTAATAGATTTTCTGTCCTTTTTAGAGGAATGTCGACTACTAGCAGACGACGAATGCTTACGATCACTTTCACTACTCGTCCTGTGTTTAACACCACTTGATTTGGACACTTTAGAATCGGAACTAGACTTTTTACTGCTTTCTTTGTCTTTGCTGGAACTTGATGACGATTTTTTGTCTTTGTTGGTTTCTTTCTTTGAGGTACTACTCGATTCCCGCTTCGATGAAGACGAAGACGATGGATCTCTTTTAGCAGAAGAACTGCTACTACCTTTAGTACCACTAGATTTATCCCGTTTATCGCTCTTACTATTTGATTTATCTTTTTCTCTACTGCTTTTTTCCTTACTATTCCTATCTTTATCCTGCTTATTGTTATCTTTACTTTTATCGCGTTTATTTTTATCTTTTTCATCGTGCTTTGTTTTTTCTTTTCGTTCCTCACTTTTATTCTTGTCATGTTTATAATCTTTCTTCCCTTTGTCTTTAGATGATGATGATGAAGAAGAATGTTTTTGGTCAGTGTCTTTTTCTCTGTTTTTCCTATCTCTAGATTCATTTCTATCTTTGTCGCGTTTTGAAGATTTATGTTTATCTGATTCTCTAGATTTCTTATCACGTTTTTCGTCACTTTTGCTTTCGTTGACTTCAACTTTCTTATCCTCCTTATCTTCATTTTGTACATTATTTTCAACCGGTTTTTCAACATCAACTTCCATTTTTTCTATTAGTTTACATTCTTTAACCGCAATATTAGTTGCATCTTTAACTTGGGAGTCTTCAGATGAAGTATCCATTTTCATGACTTCTTCGGTAGTGATTATTGACAATTTATCATCTGAACTTACTTGGGATTCATGATTTTGAATTATGGTTTTTATCTCGACACTATGACTAGATTCATGACTTGCCAAACCTAAACAATAAACAAGAATTATTTTGAAATAATTAACCGATATCCAGACACTTTACCTGAAAACCCGGACACATTACTATCAATTGAAATATCTTCTTGTGGCCCAGACTCATCCAATGCTTCAAACGGAGGACTTTCATCCTCTTCGCCAGCTTCTCTATCTGCACTTTCGACTTTTGTAATGGTTTTACTAATATTTTCCTTGTCATCGTGGACAGATTCAGGCGATACTGCTTCCAAGTCAGTTGGTAACAGATCTTCAACATCAACTTTAAGTTGTTTCTTGATTTCTGTTTTTTGCAATCTTTCAGGTTTTGCAATGCCAAGAAATCGGTACACTACATCTTCGACTTTCGGGAGGAACACTGTGTTGATTTTAGGATTAACTACTTGATCAACAATACGTTCTACACCACTTTCTAAGTAACCAGACCTGTTAAATATACATTTTTTAGCAAATAGTTGTTTTTACTGAATGTTTTTTATTCTAAAGCTCAAAAGTTGATAAACTTATAAAATAAGAACCGTTGATAGGACCACTAAGTACCTAGGTCATAAATTTAATGATGTTAAAACTTCTTACTCATGCAGATTTTTCCTTAGTAGCTCTCTAACATGATTTTTGTTCATATCAGGCTTCCAACATAAATTGCTCAGGAAATTTGTTACACTGCCCTCCACCCGTTGCCTCAGGTTCTGGTAGGCAGGTTTAGTGTCGACATCAGATATGCATTCTTTACGAAATTGATCGAATATGCCTTGTGACTTTAATTCATACACAATTTGATCGATGAGACGATGATCACCAGGTATGAAATTGTTTCCAACCACGTCCATTTTCTTATTGTTTAAAAATACTAAAATACAAAATAAGAGTATTTTATTTAACAGACCACAGACTAAACTATTTTGTTAGTAAACATCATTAAATGACAGGATCAAAATTGTTGACATTTTAACAGTTTCAGGTCTTGCGAGATATCTGTTAGTGGATTGTTTTCATTAAACTCCGACAGGTACCAATTGACCAACATATGTCCTGTAAAATAAAGTCGTTTTCAAGAATATTGAAAGGGTGTATTTTCAGTAAAATCTTTGAGTTTGTTGCACCGGGTCCAATCCAGACCAGCAACCATAGCTGCCGCAAAAATTGGTTCCAATGAATACAAAAGGGTATTGATAACAATCATTAGTTTTTTTTTTCTAATATCGCGTAAATAATGAACTTTGAAACTATCAACTTGATATGATAATAATTA
The DNA here is from genome assembly GCA_911728435.2 of Apoderus coryli. Classification (NCBI taxonomy): domain Eukaryota; kingdom Metazoa; phylum Arthropoda; class Insecta; order Coleoptera; family Attelabidae; genus Apoderus; species Apoderus coryli. The sequence continues at coordinate 2,033,075 of OU452211.1, read as the reverse complement.
TTGTAAATAAATAATTTCTAAATTCTCATTTATCACTATTTGTTGAGAGACAGATTTAAACTGTTCAGACTCACACAAGTTGATGGGTCAAATATGTTAATTTTTATGCGATCATAATGAAAACTACTGCCATTTGACTTCCGACGTTTCGCGAAGTATATTCACATCCTCAAAACTCGCCTGTTTCTGAAAAAATGTGACCCATCACCTGTATGTTTGACTGTGCATGCAAAAATTGAGATTTGGATTCCTTACAATTTTATTTAATTATTTTAATTTATAATGAAAGTTCGAGTGATAATTTGTAAAATTGATAAAATGTTTAAAATATAATTTCAATAAACAAAAAAATTATTTCGATACGTACTTACAGACTAAACAACACAACAATAAATTTTAAACACAAATTTTCAGATTTCCATATTTTAATATTCAACTACATACTAATAAGCATAGCAAGTTTAGACTAAATATCTTTTTTTATTATTATTTTCACTATTAACAATAATAACTCTATATGTTTACAAGGAAGCATGGGCTAGTGATTTATACGAGTCAAAAAACCATATCGTGGTACCAAAACAATATATAAATATCTGTTATAGTTCGGTTAGATTCATATTCTTTGATATTATCATTTTATGTTGAGAGAGTTGAGTTAAATTATTCGACGGAATACCTAATAGTTGAATTTTATAATAATTAATTACCGTTGATTACAAGGTTAGTTAAGAAAGTATTTATAGCAATAGGTAAAATGAGTTTGCAACATAACTTTGACAGAACTTTGACTTTGACTTCAATGGTCTCAAGGGCTCTGAAGGTTCTTTACACAAGTTTGGTCAGACCGTGCCTTGAGTATGCGTCGGATGTCTGGTCTCCACATTATACTTGTGCAGGTACAGCACAAATTTCTTAGATACCTAACCTACAAACTGCACATAGACTTTATTTTTGAGAATCGTTTTGAATTATATGCCGCCTTAGAGTCCTACCTTGGCATTGACACGCTGGGTGATCGACGACAGAGACATGATTTGATTTTATTGTATGACCTTATAAATGGAAGGTTGAATTGTCCTGATTTTTTGGGCAAGATTGGAATTCATCTTCCATATCCTGCAACGCGTACGAGGAGTATGTTTCACCAGACACATTCCAGAACAAATTATGGTTGCAATTCATTTTTGGCGCGCTCAATGCGTCTCGCCGATGACAGTGAAGAGACACTGGATTTTTTTTGTCCCGAGAAATACCTTTTTGGATTCAGTAGGGCACCTCTTTGGTAATTGATACGTTGTGTTGTACCATATTGCTTTATAATAGTGAAGTATTGATCGTGTAGATTATTATTCATTTTATTTGTGATTGATTTTTATTGTCTAATTCTTTTGAAGTGTTTTATTGTAGAACTATTTATATTTATTGCAATTTTGTATAAAATGGGCGTTTGCCCGTAAATAAATAAATAAATAATTTCAATTATTTGATAATTATTGGATTTCAGAAAAAATCCCACATTCCCGGGCTGCTTTCCACTCAGAAGGAATCCTGGTTATAGGCGATGAATGCAGAATGCTATGCTTCAATATTAGAACAATTAGAAATTAAAGCAGTTTCAACATTCATGAAGAGATCGATCACTGAAGTTACTACGTTGGCCATTATTGTCCGTTAATAAAAAAAAAAATATAAACAAGTCATTCCTACCTTTGCAACGGCACATTTTTGCAAAACAAAAAAAAACGCTTGTTAACGCTACGAAATTTTTGCACTACTAGATAAATATTTCAACGTTATCATACAAAATATTAATAAATAAATAATGATAATTAAATACAGGCTTATTTTTATTTTAAATCAGTAATTATAAATCGCACTCCTCTGTAATACTCATTGTACGTCATTAGAGAACACCGTATAAAGGCTATTATTTACCAGGTCTCTACGAAAAGTAAGTACCGTATCAAGCTTTCAAATACTGAGCACAAAAAAGCAGCGATTAATAACGCAATTTAATATAAAAAAAATAACTCACCCTCAAATTTCTCATAGAGTTTAAAATCCAACTTCTCAGGTACGAATTTCGGTTTACAAACTTTCGATTCAATATCAGATTTACTTAAAGAAACAACTTTTTGAAGTACAAGACTGTCTGGTTGGTTCGCACGAAGGTTTGTTGGGTCTAGAGGTACTGACATATGCCGTTTGTACTCTGCCAAACCTAGAATACAATCATTGTATCACCATTTGAGGGTAGGAATGTTGTCGAGGGGGTGTCTCTTAACAATTAGTGTTTTTTTTTCAAACAAATTATAGAAAATCACATCAAATCTTAACCTAATACCATAAAACAATAAACTCCCTTTATTAGTTTAATAATAATGATTAATTTATTTATTTATTTACTCTGTTATTATGATTTAGATACCTTGTGGTGTAATTGATATCGATACGTTATAAATCATTACCAACACATATCCATAAAAAAATAATGTCTGGTCATATACCTACGTTTTATCATTTATTAGACTTAGGCTTGTACAGGGTGGTATAAATGTCTTGTTTCCTTACCAGTATGGCTGAGACTAACGTCAGACATTCTTTTACCGTCCCGAAGTCTTATACTGGCTATTTCGTCAATTTCTCCATTTTTATCGGGGCTTGTATCTTGCCTCTTGGACAAATTGTTATTGTTTTCCCAGTTAGCAATTCCACTATCGATTTGTTGGCTGATGATCTCGACATTGTCCGAAACAAAACACTCTTTAGGATCGTTTTCTAAGCTGATTTGACTCGTTTTGGATATGCCCAATTTGCTCAACTTTTTTGATCTGTCGTCTGTACATCTGTATGAAGGGATGTTACACAATTAATTTGCTGAGAGAGTCTTAACAAAAATAACAACAATCTCGAATAACGAACTCGTGGGTTTTAGTCATCAGAATGTCTAGTGATTTGGACTGGACTACAGAAGTGACTGTGGACTTAAATTTCACTGTATTGAAGCTATGAAAGGAGAAGGGTCCACGTCATGAAGTAGAGAGATCGAGATACGAGGATTATCTATATGGAAGTGTCTACTATAGGTACCTTGCACGATATTCGTTCAATTTAAAGCTGTTCAATGCTAGATTATGCAGAAAATTGTCTTGTACAGATGTATTGGGCACATCCACATCTAAATGCACGCTCTCCTCACTGATACAATAATCTATAAGATCAATCCCAAGCCCAGCTGGTGTCAAAGCATCAGTGAAATGAGAATCAGAACTGCAAGTATAAAAATTAAATGAAGCAGTAGTTGATAAGAGATAATACCTACCTGGACGATACTGCACTAGGCAGTGATGCTTTCTCGTTATCATCTTTAAAAGCAGCATCAGTTTTACAGTTTTTTAATAATGTTTCCAAATCATTTTCAATAAAAGTTTTCTCATCTTCTTCTTCTTCATCATCTTCAGCGGTATTTTCCACCGATTCAGTTATTGTGACATCCTCTATTTGAGGTAGGATACTAGTGAATGACGGTTCCTCTGATTTACCGCGTTTGCCGCGAACCAACTTTAGTTTGGATTTAGATTTTGATGTTTTAGATTCATTGGTTTGAAGATTGCCCATGATTGATTTACGTTTGTGATTTGCCAGGCATTATTTAGTTTGACATTAGTATAGGAATTTGCAAAGCTGGAATAATAAACACAAACAAATATTACCAGGATATGCTCACGTGAACATAGAAATGATTGTCCATAATTTTGCTAATAATGCACGACATGGATTCGATACTTTTGGTTTATTATAACAACAAAATGACAATAAACAATAATAAAAATAGACAAGTGATATGATGGCCTTTAGTTAGGTCTCCGTTTCCCGGTTTTGATATGGTTGATAGAGTAATTGTATACCGGATGACACAGTAAATACAAAAATACTGATTTTTTTATTGTCTTTCATTTGAGTTTAAAATTTTAAACCAGTGGTACAAGTTGAAAGCTGCTTTTTCTACGAATTGCCAAGAGGTTTTTTATCTTTTTTTATAAGATCAAGGTGTCAAATTTGACATTTTGTATTGTTTGTGTCACTTTCTCAAAAATTATGACCAGACCTTGTATATTTTTGTTAATTAGATATGACAAATGTAACAGCAGTACAAGCAGGAAAACGTTTTTAAAAACAACCCACTCGAGGTTATTCTTTGAGGACATTCTGTACTGTATGTCCACGAATGGGGTTTACATTGAGATTGTAAGATAGGAAAAAAGTTAATCTTGATAACACTTTTAACTTTCTCTAAAAATAAGATATGATGGAATTTGTTTTGTTATATTATACAGGCAGACAGAAAAATGTTCAGTTGTGAAATTGTGTATAGTCTTTGTTAAAGGTAAGTTAAAAGTCCTTCGAAATTTGAATATATCCAAAACCTATAAATAATAAAACTCTACCGTGACTGAGGATCAGAGTTAGTGTATTTATAGACTAGGCCTGCTCTAATAGAGGGCCGCATTTTGTTATGTTTAATTTTTATTGAAAATAGAGTTTTAAAGTTGTGTTTTACATTTTATAGTCACGAAAGGGGCCCTTGCAACCATTTCGATGTGGCAGGCCTGCTAAAGATAGACTATTCTAGGTAATTTATTAATTTTGTATGTATGTACCTACCTGCTGTCTCTACTACACCCTCCATTCCGATTTTTTAATAATTTGTTCACAACTAATTCACTCAGTATAAATATAGACTCATGCTTCGTTTAGCATGACCCCAAAGTCGACAATAAACAGGAAAAATTGTCCATTGTTAAATTTTATAGAGTAGGTAAAGTGTTTTTAAGTCAGGAACTAACTGTATTATTGCGGATGGCTACAGGATATTACAAGAGCAGGATAAGCGACTGCGTGCTCACTTTCCAGGATCGATATATTTTGCGCGGGATCCTCATGTCTCCAAAAATATATTTAATTGAGTAGTTTTTCTTTTAATTACATTTGTTTTTACACTGAAGTTGCATCATAATTATGGATTACACTGTATGTCTATACCGTGTGTCCGTAAAGTACGCCTACTACGTAGGCTATAAAATTACTAAACATAAATCAAAACGTGTCTCAGCTTTTCTTTTAAAAATTTTGAAAATAATCGCACATTCCGTTACTTTACTTGAAAAAATATTACAACAAACTGTAATTGCATAAAATTATAATTCTTTAGTTGCCCTAATCACATTTTTGAGAAAACACCTTTATTTTATACAGGGCCGAACTAAAAGAAAGGCACTTTTGGGACCCCTTTCGTAGCTCGGAATCTACAACAAATATCAGATATAATGTTTGATAGTTGTTTTTATGTGGAATTCATTGACGTATCTATTATTTTTTTGGAGGTCCAGGTATAAAACAAATGTAATAATAATTAACAGGGATTTCATTGAGATTAGACTTTTATTTCAATACTGTACTTGTAATATGTTGGGAAAATTATCACTCTGTGTTTCTTTTACCGACAAATCGGCAACATCACATTCCCCCTACATATCCCCTCCAGGTGTAAGAACCCTTGGATATTACAGCATTGCCGGTGCATCTTTATTGTAAAGAAAAACATTGCTTTTTGTTTCCGATATTAATAAAATACAAAAAGGGTTTTGGCGTGAGCTAATTTAATAGACAGAGGCGTACTAACGGTCTTTGCTAATAAAACGCTAAATATATAACACAAAAATATATTTCAGATTAATTCTTACAGGGATACAATGACTTAACTACGGTAAAAATTCTACAAAAAAAAAAAATTTTACATATCACTGAATATCATCAACTTTGGCACCTCTATTGCGTCGGGTACTTGTAAATACAGGTCGTGGCTTATACAGATCATCGCTGGAGTAAAACTGGCTTTTCTTTACCGAATCTAGTAAAACAAAATAGCAGACAAACATGTTAAAAAAAAGAGTTACCAAGGCAAACAGGTTGAAGTATTAAAGATACGATGAGGACATCGAGACACTCAATATCGTTCCATTGTCATGATTTCGATACTAACCCCCAGAAGTTGCATTAAAACGATATGACAACTTACTTCTGTTTGGCGCTTTTTTCGATTTCATCAAACTTCCATTGTCATGATTTCGATACTAACCCCCAGAAGATGCATTAAAACGATACAGAAAACGTCATGATTTCGATACTAACCCCCAGAAGTTGCATTAAAACGATACAGAAAACGTCATGATTTCGATACTAACCCCCAGAAGTTGCATTAAAACGATACAGAAAACGTCATGATTTCGATACTAACCCCCAGAAGTTGCATTAAAACGATACAGAAAACGTCATAATTTCGATACTAACCCCCGGAAGTTGCATTAAAACGATACAGAAAACGACAACTTACTTCTGTTTGGCGCTTTTTTCGATTTCATCAAACTTGGCGTTGTGGTAAGCTTCTTGTTATTTTCAATAGAATTTTCACTGTCAGTTGGACTTAAAGGCAGGGAAAATGTTTGGGTGTGTCCTGGAATATCTAAGCAATAAAAGTAATTGACTTAATTAGGTACCATTCAATTTCTTCGGAACGAATTTATCAATGCAGAGTCAATCATTCGTTCATTTTACAGCTACAGACTTACCAATCAATTTCTCTTTAAAATTAGTTGAAACGACACCATCATAGTTGGACAACCTCATTTTTTTCACATCTAAAAATTCTAAAATAAGCATCTTTCAACAAATAAAAGATTCTTCCCTCTGATTGCCTTACCTGCACTGTCTTCACTTTCCATATCATTCGTATTCCGACCCTGATTAAAATTCCTTTTCCTATTTCGTTCTGCCCTTGGAATATTGTTTTGAATCTTCAACGTCAAGTCCTCAACATTTCTCTTCAATAAACCGATATATTCATACAAATCCTGCAAATCTCTCTCTTCTTTTGGGGTTGGTTTATCCAAATACAGACAACAAGTGTTTGAGGAATCGATAACAATGTTTAAACCGCGTTTTAATCCGTTGCTAACTTTATTATGTTTCATGTTTACATCTTCCTCATTAGCACAAGTCTGTTCAACTCCCATTTCCACATCTTCTTCAATCATTGCTTCATCAACCGTAACCACGGCTTCTTCAATGGAAACTACTTCTTCAGACACATAATTCAGCTCATTTTCTTCACCAATATGTGAGGAATATGTTATGTTATCAAATACAGTAACACTTTCCGGAACTGTTCCTTCCTCCTCAGGTACAGGAACAGTTCCCACTTGCTGTACATCTTCTTGGTCTTGATCATTACCTTGAAATGCTGTGGAATACGATAATTTATTACAAGGATAATCCTTTGCTTCAAGCCTAGTTAAATACACTGTTAAAGATTTTTCACTCTTTCTCAGAACCTTCTTACCAGTGCAATCAAAATCTTTAGATATTTCTTTGTGCGATAATTCTTCTTTTCCTTCTTCCGCAGGGTTTGATTTCAGCGTTTCATCTTCTCTAATTTGCGGTGAATCACCAATCTCTTCAGTGATTTCATTGCCGCCAGTTGCTTTGGATTTACCTAAAACAATTCACAATAAAAAATAGAAATAATGTAGATTAGAACAAGCTCGATACAACTGAAACTCTTCCCTGAGCACCCTGGGCCCAACTCAGTTACTAAGTGATCTTTCGAAATGAACGAAAGGAGCTGTAAGAGGCTCTAAAATGAACACGTGGAATGCCTGGATATAATTGTAGATTATTTTAAAGGGATATGAAAGTGTTTCAAAAATTTGTTTGCATTCTTCAAGGTATTCCAGGATTGGAAGAAACTTTTGAACAATCAAACAGAGCATAAAATGGTCTCCTGCTAGCGTTTTGTGTTCATACTATTTTTATTTCTATTTAAACGACTGGTTTTACCTATACATTGAGTTTGTTCGGCCTCTGCATGGTATAGGATATGCATTACTGTAGATGATACGTGTTTACATGTGTCTACTGTTGTGTATCCTATTGTGCTTAAACACAGGCCGATATTTGAGGATGGGCAACGACTAACGAGCTCATAACAAGAGCGAAACGAATTCGTCAGCATCTGTCGACCCATGCCTCGGTCTGGTTCTATTGAATTAGACTGGGGCCCTGCTAAATTAAACAAAATTCCTTGTGTAGGTAAAACCAGCATTTTAGTCCGCTTTGCCATTAAATGATTTTTCATTTATTATATTTACGGACATGAAATCCTTTTAAGTAATTTAAAATTATAATAGTAGTTGCTAGTACCGCTCTCAGGAGTATTTTGTTCTTCTTTGGTGTTATTGGCTGACAAATAATTCTCCATTAACACTTCATTCTGTCGCTCCATCTTCGCTAATTGCTTCCGTATTCTCGACAAAGCCATCGCCTCATGTATGTTTGATGCTATTTTCGGCTTAATGTATTTCAATTTTTGTATCACCTTTTCCACAAAATTATTAATAATTAATTATACCAAACTACTACTAAAAAGACATTATCAATCTTACATTGCTGACATCTATATTTACACTTTGATTATCTACTGTTTGTTGAATGGTTTGATCAGAATTCCCTGATGATTCACCATTATTTCCTGACGAAACTGAACTTTCTTTTGTTGAGCTTTTCTCCGCCGCAGTTGAGTTTTCATTTTGGGAACTGCTACCACGCAAGGGCTTACTACTAGTGGAACCGTCATTTGAATCTCTATCCGTTGACCTGTCAATAGAACAATCCCTCCTGCATAAAATACAGGGAGCACAGTCAAAATTCTTACCTTCGTTCTAATTTCTTCTCCCTGTTACTATAATGATCGTCTTTAATAGATTTTCTGTCCTTTTTAGAGGAATGTCGACTACTAGCAGACGACGAATGCTTACGATCACTTTCACTACTCGTCCTGTGTTTAACACCACTTGATTTGGACACTTTAGAATCGGAACTAGACTTTTTACTGCTTTCTTTGTCTTTGCTGGAACTTGATGACGATTTTTTGTCTTTGTTGGTTTCTTTCTTTGAGGTACTACTCGATTCCCGCTTCGATGAAGACGAAGACGATGGATCTCTTTTAGCAGAAGAACTGCTACTACCTTTAGTACCACTAGATTTATCCCGTTTATCGCTCTTACTATTTGATTTATCTTTTTCTCTACTGCTTTTTTCCTTACTATTCCTATCTTTATCCTGCTTATTGTTATCTTTACTTTTATCGCGTTTATTTTTATCTTTTTCATCGTGCTTTGTTTTTTCTTTTCGTTCCTCACTTTTATTCTTGTCATGTTTATAATCTTTCTTCCCTTTGTCTTTAGATGATGATGATGAAGAAGAATGTTTTTGGTCAGTGTCTTTTTCTCTGTTTTTCCTATCTCTAGATTCATTTCTATCTTTGTCGCGTTTTGAAGATTTATGTTTATCTGATTCTCTAGATTTCTTATCACGTTTTTCGTCACTTTTGCTTTCGTTGACTTCAACTTTCTTATCCTCCTTATCTTCATTTTGTACATTATTTTCAACCGGTTTTTCAACATCAACTTCCATTTTTTCTATTAGTTTACATTCTTTAACCGCAATATTAGTTGCATCTTTAACTTGGGAGTCTTCAGATGAAGTATCCATTTTCATGACTTCTTCGGTAGTGATTATTGACAATTTATCATCTGAACTTACTTGGGATTCATGATTTTGAATTATGGTTTTTATCTCGACACTATGACTAGATTCATGACTTGCCAAACCTAAACAATAAACAAGAATTATTTTGAAATAATTAACCGATATCCAGACACTTTACCTGAAAACCCGGACACATTACTATCAATTGAAATATCTTCTTGTGGCCCAGACTCATCCAATGCTTCAAACGGAGGACTTTCATCCTCTTCGCCAGCTTCTCTATCTGCACTTTCGACTTTTGTAATGGTTTTACTAATATTTTCCTTGTCATCGTGGACAGATTCAGGCGATACTGCTTCCAAGTCAGTTGGTAACAGATCTTCAACATCAACTTTAAGTTGTTTCTTGATTTCTGTTTTTTGCAATCTTTCAGGTTTTGCAATGCCAAGAAATCGGTACACTACATCTTCGACTTTCGGGAGGAACACTGTGTTGATTTTAGGATTAACTACTTGATCAACAATACGTTCTACACCACTTTCTAAGTAACCAGACCTGTTAAATATACATTTTTTAGCAAATAGTTGTTTTTACTGAATGTTTTTTATTCTAAAGCTCAAAAGTTGATAAACTTATAAAATAAGAACCGTTGATAGGACCACTAAGTACCTAGGTCATAAATTTAATGATGTTAAAACTTCTTACTCATGCAGATTTTTCCTTAGTAGCTCTCTAACATGATTTTTGTTCATATCAGGCTTCCAACATAAATTGCTCAGGAAATTTGTTACACTGCCCTCCACCCGTTGCCTCAGGTTCTGGTAGGCAGGTTTAGTGTCGACATCAGATATGCATTCTTTACGAAATTGATCGAATATGCCTTGTGACTTTAATTCATACACAATTTGATCGATGAGACGATGATCACCAGGTATGAAATTGTTTCCAACCACGTCCATTTTCTTATTGTTTAAAAATACTAAAATACAAAATAAGAGTATTTTATTTAACAGACCACAGACTAAACTATTTTGTTAGTAAACATCATTAAATGACAGGATCAAAATTGTTGACATTTTAACATTGACATAAGTGAAGTTTCTTCAGTATGTGATGTGATGTGATTTTTTCACTTACTTATTTTATCAGATATTCGTTTCGAAAAATAACAGTTAAGCCTGTATTACATTTGTAAATTTATTTACGTAGACGATCCTGTGTAATTTTCAAATAACAGTATTTCAACATTAAGATTATATACTTAATATTAATTACTTAGTTGAAGGTTTTTATTGGATTTTCACTCTTTTATTAGAAAAATTAAATAAAAAATTACATTATATTTTACAATCTGGCAATCACGCAGCAAATGTGTGTTCCTTTTAAAAGGCCAGATACGACATTACACAGTACCGTTTTGGCAGGAAGATTGGGCGCCATCATAGAAATCTTATATTATATATGTACTCTAGAATGCTAATTAAATCCAGCCGAATACCTAAAAGTGTAACGGGTATGCAGAGTTTTGACGAACTACGCATGCTCCTCATTAACTTATTTTCAGTACAGAGCTGCCATATTTAAAACTATTTTGTCGTTCGCCTTACAGAATTTATGCGACATATCTGTTTTATAAATAAATCCATATGTTGCGTCATACGAAACTGCTTGACAAAATCAAATAATTAAATGTTATCGGTAAAATTGCATACTGATTAGTTTTCAGCAATATGAACGAAACATTTTTTTCCAAATCTTATTAAATTTAGGAGATTTCGCAACAGCATCTGTTTTCGGAAATGACGTTTCTCGTAGTGGGAATATCTGTCAGAGTCGGCTTCACAACAATTCAGATAGGTTTTATAATTGAGTTATGGTTTTATTCGTGGTATATTTTAATTGTTGATAGATATACCTATTTGTGATTAAAATTGTTTTTAATATTTGTTATTTTGGTTTTAGGTCGTTTATTTAACAAACAATGAGGTGTATAGTGTTGTGGTGTAAAAATGAAGGTCTCATTCCTGGTATTAAATATTTTCAGTAAGTTATTGTTTCGGGTTTCTAACAGTCTCAGTTTGAGTCAATATGATACCATTGACATTTTTAGCTTGACAAAAAAAAGACATGATGTTTGGATGCGGGCATTGGGATCCTAGTAAAGAAAATGTATTTGATGGGAATGTCATATGCAGTAAGCATTTCGCTGCAGAAGATATCATTTGTAGAGAAGACGGCAAGAGGATCACCCTCGTACCCGATGCAGTTCCCAAACTTTTGTTGAAAAGAAGAGATTATGTAAATGAGAGTGGAAGTTAAATTCTTAATCGTTTGATATCAAGACACTGTTTACTTAAAAGCAGTCTGTCAAAAATGCATGATATATATGTCAAGAATATATTTCCTACGTTGTGTAGGTATACAAAGTTCGTTTGAATTCTGTTGTTAAACTGGAATATACTTAATTATAGAATCCTCCATGAAATTGCTGAGAATAAAAGTTCTACCAACCATGTTTTGTCATAAAATACTATTGCGAGTAGTACGGATCATATGGAAGTGGTTTACATGGACACGGAAAATATTTGTGAATTCACTGTTTCTTGCACCCCTTCTTGGAAGGTTGTAGAGAGGTAAGACGCCTAAGGTGGTCGTATAAACAAACAAATATTATATAATAATAAAATAAATAATTAGAATGCTCAAGTCCTTAAGATATTTTCCAGTATTAGAATTTTTACTTATTTCTCGTTTCTGCTTAGAATTATTATTATTGGGTTGTACCTGTTAGACAATAAAGTATTTAGATATTTAATGTAATTTTTTATTTCTTAAATTCCTTTATTCCATTTTTTTATTTGAATGTTACCAAATGGTAAAATTTTATTTTATTTTATATACCTATAACAGTGATATTACATTTAATCAAAGCCGGTCCTGTTGAAAAATAAGTTACTGGTGATCATGCGCATTATGGACAGCTCTACACTTTTGGTTACATTTTTGTACTACGGGATTATCATTCTAGAGTATATATATATATATATATATAATATAAGATTTCTGTGGGCGCCATTAACTGGGTTAAACATCAGATGCAGACGAATGTCAAATGTCAAAATCATGAAAATTGTTTTCTCAAAATTATAAAATAGTTTTGAAAATGGGAGAACCCTGAAATTGTGTTAACTAATTACACATGTAAATAGGTATATCAGTCAATTATCATTCTAAAACAGTTTGTTAATTATTAAATCTAATATCACATTTGTAGCTTAGTTTGCCAGATGAGGTTTTGCATGTCCCCAAAGAAGCCCATTTCCAAATACCTTAATCATAATTTAGTGGGGCCTGTTCGATTTCACTTTTTGAGAAACCATAAAATTATTGAATGATAGGTATACAGACATCAAGTGCGTTATATATAGGTATGCATGATGATAAATGGATAAGATGCAGATGTGGCCTGCATAGTCTCCAGACTTACTTTCGTACAATGTTTTTATTTGGAGAGCCCTTAATCGTATGGAGTACAAAGACAAAATCGTAAGTGTTGTACATGTATTGTTTCCAGTGTCGTAGCAATATAAAAAACATTTGGTCGTTAATAGTAATCAATATCTCAAAATATAAAAACCGTTTTACTTACTTTCTTAAATTAGGAAATTACTGAATTAGATAAGATAAGTTGAATCATAAATATATTTATCAACATTTGGTATAGGTACACATATCAAAGATATGAAACTATAGAGATTAACATACAAAAATGAAATAAATCGAAACATCTGCCTCAAATTTGTGTATTATGCGGCAATATACATTTATTCGTTATCTAATTCTATCAGTAAAAATCAAAAAAAGAAACAATAATAGGTAATATATCAATTAGCTACGGTTAAATTAGTTATACATACTTAATATGTGTTTTTGTTTAAGATAATTTGTGTGATACTTAACGTTTTATTTTATAAATTAATTACCAGATTCATAAATTAATATTCTATTATGGCCACTACCCATCGGCTCTTAGTTTTTGTCACTTTTTTCATATCCGGAATAGCCGCATTGGTAAGTATAGTGTCACTAGCCACCGAAAAATGGATCACATCATCAACTATGTGGACCTCTACTGACTTAATATTTGATATAAGCTATGTCAATTATGGCTTATTCCAAGGCACTTATAGTCAAACTACTGCATTGACTATGAATTTTCCAATAACAAGTAAGTAAACTGACGATGTAACTAACGTTAAAACGTAACTCATACATGCATAACTTATAGTGACATGCAACTTTGGTAACAACGTTTGTGCTTTGTTGTGTGGAGAAGATTCTGATGCAAGAAAAGATTTGCTTAATGCCCTTTACAATAACACAGAAAATGATTTGTATCCAAACTATAGTAACGAGGGGTGTGCAGGTGTGGAAAGGACATACATGTACCGAGGTATTGAGGTTACATTGTATTCAACAAGAGCAAATAATGATACAGTTACAGGTCAGTAATAAAATTGTCCAAAACACTTTAATGTAGGGAAAATTCTCTGCTTGCCAATGTATAATATATTAATCAGTCTTTTTAATCTCTAATGAATGTATTGATTGGACTATTTATTATAAAGTATAATCAATGCTTGAAGAAATGATTTTATCGCTTGGATTAAAGTATTAAGTTCTATTGTTAAAGAATATGTGTTTATATAGGCAAATATCCATATATCTGAAGTTTGATGTCTGTTTGCTTATTTAAAATAGTAGAATCTTGTGAAATATGAGACTGGGGAGCGTCACAAATCAAAAAAGGAGCCTCTTCTGTTAGGTACTCATATTTTCGTCCTTTGGATAGTCTAAAATGAACAGTAGGCCTCTCCTTGAAACAGGCTTTTTTGTTTTAAGAAGGCGAGAGCCATTCCTGGTTTGCAGTGGGTTAAGACTCTGTGCAGATGGGCCGTAAATGTTCTTAGTGGCATGGAAGAAGGCTCTGGTGTTTTTGTTTTAACGGTATTATAGTAATATCCTGTTTCTAGATAAAAATTTTATCAACAGTGGCGTTTGGTTATCTACTGTAATATTCCTGGTTATATCTATATTAATGGGTCTGTTTGCATCCGCGTTGGGTTTGTATAATACCATAACAAATCCGATCGAAGTGTTCCTCAGCATCACTGGAATGTATGTGTACAATGCAGTAGCCGCTACTTGTGTTTTGGTTTACATGATTTTATGGGGTGCTATGTATAATATCATCATATTCCATGATGTAGGTATCTTCTATACATTGGCAGGCAAAATGAACTCCGAGAAGACTAGTTTCTTAGGATATTCTTATTGGTAAGATGTGTTAACAGTTTTGCATACCTAGTAAAAGCTAATTTTGTATATTTTTGTTGCAGGATTAATTTCATACCGTTATTTCTATATACGGCTAGTATAGCAGTTCTTTACACAAGAGAGTATTTGATATCCAAAGAACCAGCGAGTAAAAATGTACATTTAGAAGATGCATCTGATCCAGTCATTTTGCTTTATTAATAGCTTTAATTTATGTTATATATTTATTAAATATTTACCACATAAAACCATGTGTTTGTACTTTATACCTATTTAGTCTAAAATATTCAAACTCAGAGTGTTATTGGCATTTTTGAATGTACATAAAGAATTTAGATGCTTATATGGTTACCTACGGTACTCTGAGACGGAGGTCTATGGAGCTTTGAGAAGGTTAAAAGCTAAATTTACCTCGGGTCCTGATGGTATACCATCTTTTGTAATTAGGGATTGTGCCACTGTGTTTGCTAAACCATTGTGTACAATATTCAATGTTTCTTTGCGATCGTGTAGTTTCCCCTCTGATTGGAAATCTTCTAGAGTAACGCCGGTTCATAAGAAGGCAGATAAACAGGATATTTCAAATTATAGACCAATTTCCATACAGTCGTGTTTTTCTAAAGTTTTTGAATTTGTACTCCATGATATTATTATGAGTCATGTTAGGCGTCAGATTTCATCGGTACAACATGGCTTTTTTTCCCGTTCGTTCTACGTCAACTAATTTATTGGTTTTAACACAGTTTTTAACTGAGCGACTTGATAACGGGGGTCAGGTA
The DNA here is from genome assembly GCA_911728435.2 of Apoderus coryli. Lineage (NCBI taxonomy): Eukaryota > Metazoa > Arthropoda > Insecta > Coleoptera > Attelabidae > Apoderus > Apoderus coryli. The sequence continues at coordinate 2,017,350 of OU452211.1, read as the reverse complement.
GATGAAATCTACACTGATTTTTCTAAAGCCGTAAACGTAAACTGTGTCGTTATGGAGTATCTTATAATTTACTGCTGCTTTTGAAGTCGTATCTGAAGGATATATTTCAGTATGTGGAAAGTCGAGGATTTCGTTCCGCAAATTTTAAAGTGTCATCTGGTGTTCCCCAGGGCTCTGTCCTTGGACCATTGTTGTTCCTGTATTTTATCGATGATATTTCTAGTGGCTTGACAAATAGTTCGTTATTATATGCTGACGACTCCAAAGTATATTCTGTCATTAATAGTACTGAAGATTGTTCTCATCTTTAGGATGATTTAAATGTTGTATATGAGTGGTGTGTCCGTAATAATGTTTATCTGAATATTGATAAATGTTTTAGTGTTTCCTATACACGGAAAATAAACCCTGTCAAATTTTCATATTGTATAAATAATAGTCCATTAACAACTTGCTGATGAGTTTAAAGATTTAGGTGTTTGGTCTGATGGTGAACTGAGCTTTACTAATCATTACAATAATATAGTTTCAGCATCCTATGGATCTCTGGGTTTTATTGTTCGCAATTCGAAAGAGTTTGCGACACCTCAAACTCTCATTGTTCTTTTCAACGCATTTGTCGGATCTAAACTGGAATATGCATCTGTAGTATGGAATCCTATGTGTGCCATACATATAACTAATATTGAACGAATCCATCGTCGTTTTGCCAAGTTGCTGTGGTTTCGGGTTGATGGGGTTTATCCATCCATTGGGTTTCCTCATGATATTCTATTAAACCGTTTTAATCTAGTATCATTAAATACTCGGAGAGAATATTCCGCTCTAGTATTGCTCTTTAAGATTATTAATGGACTTCTTGACTGTCCAGAGTTTTTAAGCCAGATTCGTTTTTGTGTCCCAAATCTACGTACACGTAATAACGGAATCGTATTTTACTTTCCGGCCCCGCGTACTAATTTGTTGTTGCGTTCCCCTTTATATTTTATGTGCCTTACTTGTAACTATATGTCCGAGCAAATTGATATTTTTAATTCAACTTTGTCTTGTATAAAAAATATATTTCTTAGAATATAAATTTAGTGTTAGATATTAAGAATTTACTGTAATTTTTTCCTGGCCTTTAATTGGATTATTTATCTGTCTGGGCAGTGTATCTTAAATAAATAAATAAAATAAATAAATACCTATAACAAGGCTGAAACACTAAGAGAGAGAGAGGGAGCTTCTCTAATAAAGTTAAATATACCTAACTAACCATCATTAAAGCATTAATTTTTCTATAAATTGAAACTAAAACACCTCAAAACTTCTATATCTCGCCCCCCATCATGTCCATTAAAGAGAAGACCAAATACTCGAACTGAACTGGCAACAGTAGTGAAAGAAAAATACAGAGAGAAGCATTAAATCATCCATCGTACAGCAATTTTGTAAAAGTAGTGTTATGTTGTTATAAGCAGTACCAACATACTGAGATATTAATTTTTAAATAGTTCTCTGTGAACTCAACAAACAGCTTTCTTATTGCCCCAAAGCTAATTCCACAATAATGTACCTACTAAAATTACACAAATACGAGAACGTTAACAAAAATTAATGTGTAGTGAATTAAAAAAAACTGTTATTCATGATAATGAGTAAAATATTACAAAACCTGTTTTTTATTTTATAATTAGCTACAGTGTAATAATTATTTCACTTTTTATGCATTAAATAATAGTAGTATTGTAAAATAATGTAGTGACAACTGTGGCAAAATATATTTCTATGCGTGAAATTAAATAAAAAATCAACCTATCAATCAATAAATAGGTACTTACCTGATTGATCTTTGGGATCTTGTGTTACAGTGTAATTTCTAGAACAAATATTTTTAGGACTTTCATAGTTTAAATATCGTACGTAGTAAGGTTTGTAAATATTGAATAATTACTACAAAGGCGGATGTATGCTTCAGTTATTTAAAAATAAAGTTCATATTACCATAATTTTTATTGATATTGGATGGGAGAGAAAATGTAAACCTATATCAAAAGTTGGAAATAGTTGCGTTTTATCACTATAATTAATATATTAATAACAATCTAATTAGAGGTGATATTGATTAAATCGTGAGGAAAAGCGTGTAGTAGTTTAAGAAACAATAAAAGTGTGATACAAGTGCGACATGGCATTACAAGAAAGCTGAACGATTTAAGTACCAGCAACAAGTACTTAATAGTGGATTTAAAACATAATTTAAACTTACCTATGTAAGTAGATACCTATTTATCTGATAGAATAATTGTTATTTTTTTTGTTATCTATCAATACAATATTTTATATTACGAGGTGTGGATATAAAATAAAGAGACTATTACCGATTTTTCAGTCTATTTTTATCTCGATCTAAGGAATTTTCTTGAGATCTGTCGCTGAAGGCTAAATCCGGAGAATACGGTGGGTGGGTAAGCAATACGATCCAATCCATTCAATTTTGCCATAGTATTTGTTACGTTTGTGATTTATTATGGATCATTTAACTAGTGATTGTTCATATAAATAAAAAATCAAGCTTTAATGTGATTAACAATTCGATTTATTCATATCTTCGTCCATTTACAATTACAACGTATATTGACAATTTACGTTTCAACATGACATACAGAAGAAATTAACATAAGGCGGGAACTTTAAATTATGAGTGTTTATTAGGTTTGTTCCAGATATGTTACAGTATTCATCGATTTGGAACACGGTGCATTGTTTTGGTGTGTATGTGTCATCCTATGGCCTTTTTTCTTTTGCAAATGTGGCCGTTTCTTTGCGATTTCAGCCGTCAATCGATCCAAAACACTACAATCTGATATCTTTACAACCCTAGCTAGCTCGTGCACCTTCAATTTGCGATCGTTCATAACCAATTTGTGATTTTGTTTGACATTTTCTGGAATAACAGCCCTCAGAAAAATAAATAACTAGCACTCCACACGTCAACGTGACGTGTAAATATAAACAAATCCCTCCGCGGGGTAGCCACACATTTATATCCGTAGAACTGTATTTTTGTGAATCATATTATATTTGATTGATTTCTTGACGTTAAATATTTTATGAACATGTAATGGAAGCCGAATACAAAAAGAAATATTGTATAGTTCTGCAATGTAAGAACACTGTGACCAACCCTAATAAAAATTTACGCGGATGTGAAATACGAGTTCTGATTCTATGAATAAAACGAACAATTGGCAACAGTGTTAGATTTTATTAGTAAAAATGTAAAGGTTATGTTGGCTACAAACATTTTTTCTTGTTATGCCACTTCTATTTTTATTTATTTTTCTGAGTAACAGCCTCATTTGGGCCTCCACTGTATTAAGTGGCGTTGACTAGGAATATTGGCATATATGGAATGCTTCATGCTTCTGTACTTACGCTAAATCCGACCAAAATCAAAAGTAAACTAATTGAATTAATACATTTAATTGCAGCATCTCCAATAGAATGCAAAAACCCAGGCATTTACTACCACCATGACACTATAATCAGCGTAAAACTAAGCTACTTAATATGAAGAAAATATATATTCCACAATAGCAATAAAGGAAAACTTCAAAACCAATATGAACTTCTTCAAACGTGGTATGATTTTCGCTACATTTTTCGGAGCATGTATCTCTCTAGCACTTGTCCTCGCATCGCTAGGAACTAAGTACTGGGTGCGGGCTAACGCTAAAAGGCTGAAGAATCCTTTAGAGAGCGATGGACGAATTCATTTTGGACTGTTCGATGGCAAGAAGGAACTTAATGTGGCCTATGGTTGGAGAACTTATGATATCAATGGTAGGTTTAAAGAATTTATCGTTCTGAAGGAATGAAGTTAAAAAAAAATACACACAAGTTGATTGTTACACAATCTAAAGGAATGTTATAAATAAATTCAACATGTGCCTAATTTAAATGCAAATCAGGAAACTGATCATAATATATTAAACATGAGGTAACGTTCTATGTTAACATTGTATAACATACGAATAATAAATAGCTAATCAATTAAAATTATTTACTTTGATAGATTGGATTCTATATTTTTCATTTATTTGATTTCAGTATTAGATACAATGAAATTTGAGCCAGAGTTTATGATATATGGGTTTTGGTTGGGCACTGTTGCCTCCTTGTCTGCGACATTATTATTTTCTGGATTAGCAGCCATATTTGCAGTTATCAACACTGTCACCAGTACTTCGAGGTGCTTGACTGGTATTTCTGGATTAAATCTTTGGAACTTTTTATCATGTACGTACTGCCTGTTGACTTAGTTATTCTCTTACCAAATACTTTTGTCCTTAAGGTTTAAGTGAGGTTTGTGCAATTGGATTTTGGATAGCACAGTTTTACTTAAAAATTCAATACAATGTGTTATCCATAGAGGACAAGGAAAATGAATGGACCTCTGATGGAATGGCTGAATTGGGCTACTCGTTTTGGTATGATTTAAATTTTGTTGTTTGTTTGTATGGCCCTTGAATTTGTCTAGAAAGTTACTTTAGACAAAAATTTGAGATGTTGGTGAAATATTAATATTATTCTAGGTTTGTGGTAGGGGCAGCCGCAGCATCTTTCCTAAATATAATCGTCATTTTCATAGCTACAAGTGAAAGGGAATCAAAAACTATAATTCCAGTATTAGAAGAAAAGACAAACGGAGCCATTATGTTGTATTAACTAACTACTGTATATATATTTGTGTAAACGTTTTTTTAAAAATTATTTTAACAGATATTACAAGTACCTTCTTAAGTATAATAAAAATATTAACAAGGGTTTAAAGTTTACCACGAATTACGTACGTAGTATAGGCAAATAAGAGTTAAGTTATTTATTTATTGATTTATGTATTATCTTGTATAATAATTATTACTCATTTAAAATATATTTGATATATTTCTAGTCAAATGTGGTTTTAATCAAGGCCTTTAACAGTTTGGGTCCACAGTTATGTAAACTGCATAAATGGCGGCAAATTCAAATCTTGCGATACTTTTTATTTATTATTCATTTCTTGCGTAACAGGTTTAACACCCAATTACAAGGCAAACTCTTACAAATTATTGTACATATTTAGGTAATTACTTTACATTATCTATGAAACAATAACACTAAAAACTGTTACCAATACTAAGATAGCAAACATAAACATTATTGTGTTAAAACTAATGACATCGAAATTAATTTAGGAAAAGAATATGCATATATAATAAATAAGATCTCACAGTAAGCTAATCTTCGGAACGTTATAGGAGGCGAGACAACTGGGCCCTAAACCCAAGCAGTGTTTGGTCAAAGTAATCGACCTCACTGCTGATCCCCCGTGCATTGCACTCTTGTAATGCTCTAAACAGAGGTGCCCTATACTCATAGTTGGTACGAAGTGTATGGATATGGAATAACCTAGCGTTTCTGGAAAAAAACCCGTGGAATGTTGAAACCAATCCGCTCCAGCAGCTGAGGACAGTCAATCATACCATTAATTATTTTAAAGAGGAACACCTGTCCAGCATATAATCTACATGTAGCCAAAGAGTTCATGTTAAATCTGTCAAGGAGCATTCGATGATCATTTCCCGCAACGGAAAATGCCCATCAATTTTGAACGCTAAGTACTTGAGAAATCTACGCTGAACACTCTCAACCTGTCTTATATGTACTTGATATATGGGAGACCATATATTGGAAGCATACTCAAGCTTAGATCTGATTAACACATTGAACAAATCGGTCAGACATTCAACGTTGTTAAATTCTTTAGTTATTCGAAACAAAAAACCAAGCATACGAAAAGAGTCACATAGTAGGTGCTGTGTATGTGTTGTAAATTGTAAGTTGGTGTCCACATAGACTCCCAAATCCCTGACGACCTCACACGAGTCAAGAATGGTATTACATAACCGGTAGGGAAACATATGTGTGCTCTGCGACCTGGAGAATACAGCAAGTTTGCATTTTCCCACATTCAAAGGCAGTTTGTTAGTATGGCACCACAGCTCGAGCCTCGACAGATCAGCCTGCAACAATTCGCAATCAGCAAGAGATCGAACAGCTCTGTAAATCTTGAAGTCATCTGCAAAAATCAAGTAACTGCTTAAAAAGCCTTCCGATATGTCATTAATGAAAATGGAGCAAGACAACTGCCCTGTGGGGCACCACTGGTGGGTATGAAATAATCAGACCTATGTCCATTGTATTCAACGAACTGTTTACGATTAGTTAGATAAGTATAAAAACACCAGGAGATCCTCATCAAAGCCAATATTGCACATCTTCTGCAGTATCAGGGAGTGATCAAGTTTATCGAACGCTTTCGAAAAGTCGGTGTAAATAGCATCCAATTGCATGCCTCCACCGACAGCGGAAAACACGTCCTGAAAAAAACACGTTAGATTAGTGACTGTGGATCGTCCCTGGAAGAAACCATGCTGCTTAGAGTCGGTGTCGTGCTTTACTTTGTTAAATATTTTTCGATGAAGTGTAGTTTCAAATACTTTAGCGAAATTGGGTAAAATGGAAATAGGACGATAGTTTCTGATTTGATCGATTTCAGCCGACTTATGAATAGGACAGATGCGAGCAAATTTCCATGCTTTAGGAAATGTTTTACAATTAAGTGATTTGTTAAACAGAATTTGCAAAGGACTGAAAAAAGAAAGAAAACTCCAACATAATTAATAATATATTTATTAGAAGGAATACTTACGACTATTCGTAACAAATTAAATAATCTTAATTTATTTAATGCTTATATTTCAATCAAATCTTACAAATAAGAAAACCAAATAAATACCTCAAGTTTTTCATGGATTCTTCTACTTTAAAATTAAAACAAATCATAGAAAACTTTGAATAATTTAACCGCTTGTACTAATTTAAAATAAAACACTGTACTAGGTTGATGATAATAAAAATATTAACTAAATTCTACTACAACGACGGAATTCCTCGAAAAGTCGACGCAGATAATTTCTTGAAAATAAAAATATCAGTGCTTCCGACTATTATGATAATAACACGCCACTGGGTCGGTCTTTCCTTAAATGGTTATTAATGTACGTCTATGAACATTACGACGAGAACCCGCTCGATGGCTGTCCGGGTACTGAATATTGTGGTCGGAAATTGGAAAAGTTCGCCGTCACATATCCGGAGAGATTGCCTGCATTGAAACCAGCTGGGAACTGATTTACAATTTGTGCTGAAATAAACATTAAATTAGATACGAAGATGGAGAGTCTTGAAGCCCTTTATTAACACTGCATCGTAATTTTGTTGTTGTTTGGCCAAAAAATAAATACGGCCATGTAAGCACCTTTTAATAAATAAATCACCCCCTTAATCGCAGGAATTGAACACTTTTTTCCTCCTGAGGGCTCCCCAATTAAGTTTTATTACTTTAACAAACTTACCTGTCGATTGAGAACTGGATGACGAAGTTGCCGCCAATCTGGACAAAATGCTCCGTTCCGACATTTGAAGCCGTTGTGCTACAGGTGGAATTCGAGCTAACGTTGCTGGCAATCTGGATACATCCGACTTCATGTCAGACAACAACTCTTCCAATTGATTGAGAACCTGTAAAAGATATCGCAATACATTTTCCTGTAAAACAACAAGAAGAATCCGATACAAACCTTATGTAAAACTGCATTTGCTGGTTTATTGCCGGCCAACGACTCTTTGCTCAAATGTTGATGGGATTCCGCCAAACATTCCACTTCTGCAAATCTTGCATTCAGAGACATAGCTGGATGGTTCGGATCCTGTGTCAGGTTCAAGTATGCTGCTCTACGCAATTGTTCCTCAATGACCAATGCTTGCTCCAACAATTTGAATCGTCGAGCTAAGAATTTATTTTTGATTTCCAAGAAATTCCCTTTTCCGACGTCCATCTGAAATTTAATAAATTAAGCTTCGTCTTTGGTTGACAGTTGAAGCCAATTATTTACCTTAAACGGTTCGTTGATAATTGCGAATCGGACATCAGCCTGTATATCCTGCCACCTCCCATACCCGTGTGTCACAATACCGGCTAATAGCCAAAAATCATGGCGACGATGCCAAATCTCATATTCCCGCCCAGGCGTTGCAGCTTTTTCCTCATTCAACCACAGCGTATGTAGTTCTGTGAATCCCCCATCAGCAATGTTAAACATAAACTTCCGTTTTGTATCTGAATCACCACTTCCCGGCTCTTTTTTAATGCTCTCTTTCTTGATTTCCTTATCCTCTTCCACTGCTGTCACTTCATCATCTTCTTTTTTAATTATTCCAGACTTGGTATCGTCTTTTTCTGTAGTTTCAACTTTCGCAACCGCTTTCGTAGTCTCATTCTCATTACTAGCAGCATCGTCAGACTTTTCTTGTGATGATGCTTCGTCAGGTTTAGCTTCCTCTTCTTTATCGTCTTTCTTTTCTTCACTCGTTTCAGATTTCTCTTCGGCAACTTTCTCGTCAGTTTTTACGTCTTTCTCTTCAACTTCTTTTGATGATGATGTTTCAGGAGATGTTTTGTTACTGTCTTCTTTAGTTACATCTTCAGGTTGTTCTTTATCCTTTTCACCACCATCTGTTTGATCAGTTTTCGATGTGGAAGCACCATCACTTTCTTTTCCTTCATCGCTTTCCTTCTCCTTATCAGCTTCGGCTGATTGGCCAGGAGCTGGACTTGGAGCTGCACTCGTGGCCGGTGTTGCGCTCGTACTAGTAGTTTCACTCTTGATCGCCTCAGCATCCGCAGTGTTAGTACCGGACTTATTTTGATCAACAAGTGCTTTCTTAATCATCTCCGGCATACTGTACTCACCGTTGATTTGTTCAAATTCTTGCACCTAAACAAAATTAAACAGTTTTACTAGCAATCAATAAATAAGGGAAAGTTTACACTTACCTTCTTCCTAATTAACGACATCACACCTATTCTGGTAAGAACATGCTGTCTACTCAGGCCTTCTCTAGGCACTCCATCGGCGAAATTCTCCGAATTATCAGCACCCGGCTCACACAAATGCCTCATAAACAAGGATACGTACGCCTTGAAGTTCTTTTCTGATTTGCCACGTAGATCACGCACTAGCCACTGGGAATTAAAAGCATCTTGTGGAGGCATACCATAACGCATTATAGCATTGAGGAAAGCTTTACGTTGACGGGCATTAAAACCAAGCACCTGGAAAATTCACAAGAGTAAAACCATATCACAATTTATTCTAAGAGACTCACCTCAATATTGCCCCCAACTCGAGCCAACAGAGGAGGCAATGGCCTATCACGCTCATCTTTTCTTTCCATACGCCTTCTACTGCGCCTATTCAAATCACCCTCGTTCTTCTCATCAAAGTCATCATCTTCACGGTCTTCGTCAGAACCAGCAGAAAAATCGGAATGATAATCGGACAAGTTTTCCTGCCACGTGGTGTCTTCACGGGTGTCAGTGGTCATACCACCATCGTTGTAATTGACTTGCTTCCGTACTCGCTTACCCTTACCTGATGAGAAGTTGTTCGTTAATAAAATTGACTAGAAACAAATAAGCCGTACTCACCCAAAGTCCTAGCAATATCCTCCTGCTGTTGTTCATAATGATGCCGCAACAACTTGATCCAATATGCCGGGTCCGTATTCTCAGCCTCCTGCTTGATAATCTCCGTGTCAACTTCCTCCTCTTCATCACCTTCTTTGGTTGCATAGCTCGCAACTTTGAACGAACTTAAATACTCATTTGCCCAACTTTCCTTTTGCTCAATACCCTCCTTACTCCTATCCAACAACTCTTCCACAGCTTTATCGTCATAATGAATAGCCTCCTCTTCTTTACCCTCCTCCTCTTTGAACAACTCTTCCGTACCGAATCGCAAAATATCATCCAACTCCTGTTTTGTGAAATTCGTACCTTTTCCACCCATGCCGGGACGCACAACTAAATGAGTCAACATCATTTTTCGTTTAGCCACTTGCGTTACACGCTCTTCAACGCTGTTACGCGTAACAAACCGATAGATCATCACTTTGTTCGCTTGACCAATTCGATGCGCACGTGAAAACGCTTGGATATCATTATGAGGATTCCAATCTGAGTCGTAAATTATTACTGTATCAGCTGTGGCGAGATTAATACCTAAACCACCAGCTCTAGTCGACAGCAAAAACACGAACTGTGGCGCAGCAGGTGCGTTGAAACGGTCAATAGCTTCCTGCCGTTGTGACCCAGTAATTGCTCCATCAATCCGTTCATATTTATATCCCTCACCATCTAGAAAGTCTTCTAAAATATCCAACATCTTGGTCATTTGCGAAAAGATCAACACTCTATGTCCTTGGTCGTGCAGCTTTTTCAACATTTTTGATAGCAGAACTAATTTTCCTGCGGCTTTAATCAAATGCTGTATATCGTATTGTCCGTGTGAACCAATTGGTGCTTCCTCAGCAGCAGCGGGGAACAGATACGGGTGGTTACAACATTTCTTCAGATCCATCATGATATTCAACAACGACACCGACTGCCCACCCCCTTTCGGATTCAATGCTTCAAAATTCCTCGTTAAAATGTATTTATAGTATTTCTTCTGCATCGGAGACAATTCAACACGCACAATAAATTCAGATTTCGATGGCATATTCTTCAATACATCAGCTTTTAATCGCCGCAACATGTGCGGTCCCAGCATCTCATGCAACTTCTTCACTTGATCCTCTTTAGAAATATCTGCAAACTCGTTTTGGAACACTTGGAGGTCGCTAAACTTCTCACCGTTAAGGAAATTTAATAAATGGAAAAGTTCCTCCAAGTTATTTTGCAAAGGAGTTCCAGTTAACAGCAACTTGTAATGGATCGAATAATTGTTTAACGTTTTAAAGAACTTCGATTGGTTGCTTTTCAATCTATGCGCTTCGTCCACAACTAACACCGCCCAATCAATCGAGGCCAAACAAGCGGCATCAATAGTTATTAATTCGTAACTTGTAAGGAATACGTTAAATTTAATTGAACTGGATTTGATCCGCGACGGTCGAGCCCCACGCACGGCACCTTCCTCAAAACTCAATTCGTTCTCACGTATCACAGCACGACAATCCTTATCACCAACATAGGTGATACAATAGAAATCCGGAGCCCAAGTTTCGAATTCTCGCTCCCAATTAATGATTGTTGATAGTGGGACACTAACCAAAAACGGTCCTTTACAATGGCCTTCTTTGTAGAGAGAATACAGGAACGTTATCGTTTGAATAGTTTTTCCTAGACCCATCTCGTCAGCTAGAATAGTATCAATCTGGTTCGACCAGGAATATCTCAACCAATTCAAACCTTCCAATTGGTATTCATGTAATTGCAAACCGTATTCGTCCAAGTAAGACGGTTGTCTATCGTATTTCTTGCGCAGATCTGTTATTGGTTTATCTGGTGGAGGTGTGTAACGTCTTCTGCAATCATTCATTAAATTGGTCAAAAAAAAAAAAAAGTTTACCCGATGTAACACTTACGGTGTAATTCGATCATCGTCATCCATCAGCTCCTTAGTCTTCATCTTTTTCCCTTTGCCCTTCTTTGATTTCGAACTCGAACTGTTCGTGCATGCCGCTCGCAAATCCATATAATATTCAATAGCCTGTTTCAACCCGGGAATGTCTTCAGTCTCCTCTTCCCAAGTGGCTTGATCATAGGACAATTCACGCCATTTCACCAAATACAACGTCCTACCATCGCGCATTGTACGATGATTTATTACACGATGAACCAAGAGCCTTTAAAAATAATAATTCACCATAAAATTGTTACTGCACACATTATACATACCACTCAGGTTTAATTCCATATCGGTAATATTTTTCTTCCAACTCCTCATCTTTTTTACCGCCCATCTTCAAAAGTCTCGTCGCTCTTGAGTCTCCATCATCAATACCCTCCTCCAATTTCGGAGGTTCCTCCATATCGTATTTCCTCACATAGTAACGATACATGAGTGGATGATAGACGTCCAATTGTAGTTCGGTAATCCAACTACAGTGCCAATAAGACAACTCATGCCACCTAACGAAAAACTCTCTTCGTCGTACTTTTTCCGTTTCGTCCTTTTCACCTTTACCATCTTTTTCTGCGGGAACCTCTACCCATCGCCAGGTCAATATTTTCGCTACTTTCCCAATCAATGGAGGACACTAAAATATCAAATGATTAACAAAAACTCACGCTAGTAATCAAGAGAATTCTCTTACTCCGCATCTCGGACACTTCCAATCTCCGTCAGGGATTTCATCCAACGGCGGATTCAAACAATGTGTATGGTATGCTGATGGGCATGAGTCGCAACACAATAACTCACCACCATCTTTACAGACGCGACAAAACTCCTGATGTTCATCTTCAGATTGATCCGCAGGACCTGTTAATGAAACCGTTAGTTGGGAGATCAAATTTTAATAACCTTATACTAACCTTCACTCTCACAATGAGGACAACTCCATTTACCCTCAGGTGCTTCCTCTAATTCCGGCTCTAAACATACTAAATGGTACGCTCTAGGGCAGGTATCGCACAATATTATCTCACCCCCTTGTTGGCACACCTCACAATAGTCTTGGTGCTAAACACAAAATTTTAGTCAAATTAACAGATTAACAAATTAATTTTATTAAAAGTACCTCATATGGTTCGTCATCCTTCGGTTTCGCCTTCCTTTTCCTCTTATTTTTGCTACCAAATTTCGTTTTGGCTTTCCGTTTCGGTTGGTCCTCAGCCGCATTTTCGCTGTTGGATTGCTGAGACGCCGACTGCTCACCGGATTTCGAAGATTTCGGCTCGTCGGCGTCTTGCAACATTTGCTCGAATTCTGCATCGGAATCTTTGTCCGAACCACCATTACTGGCTTCTTCCTCGTCCTAAAAATAAAACACTTAAGGTGCCAAACTGTTTCTTCTAAACCTGACCTGAAACTATTGAACTTACCGAGCTTCCACGCTTTCTCTTGCCCAATTTAATCTTCAATGTAGGTACTTTAGAGGTTTTTTTCGATGATTTTCTACCTCTACCCCGTTTTCGCTTGCCACGACCATCTTCATCTTCGTCATCGTCGTCGTCATCATCGAAAGCTTCCGATTCCGCTTCGACAATTTTAGCTGCAATTTCTTTTGAAGCTCTTGATCTATCACAAAAAAAAATAACGTGAGAATAAGCCCAACTGCTTTGAAATAGTGGATGAATTTTTACCTGTTGGACTTTGAATAACTCTCCTCGTTGTTGCTGGAAGACTGTGCACTCTGCTCGCTTCCTTGTTCCGCTTGAAGATGTGGATTAATATTGGCGAATTCACGCCATTTCGCTGCTACTAACATCATCAATTTCGACATTGGAACCTAATAAATTAGTAAAGTTGTTGTTTGTGGATATTCTGTGTTTAAATTAGTACTAAGTACTCACCTTAGGATTTTCTTTTGTAAGTAATGGTCGAACATGTTGCTGAAATGACTTGTATGTGGTCAAATTTTGAAAGTCTGATTCAGAATAATCAATATCTACATCAGTCAATCCAAATGTGGAGCAGACTTCTTCAATTGTTGGCATACCACCACCTCCACTACTAGTTTCAGCAGTTGGTGTCGATGTAACTGATGATGAATGCTTAGATCCACGAGATTTTTTACCTTTTTTACTACTACTGCCACCATAATCAGAATCACCACCATTATCATCGTCTCCAAAATCACTTTCCTACATCGTAACCCAATAAATAAACATTCAAATTAAGTAGAACTTAAAATCACAAACCTCTCCACTATCATTTTTTCGCTTCTTCTTTTTCTTTCTGCCTTTTTTTTCGTCGCTTCGCGCTTTTCTTTTCTTCCCTTTCTTCTTCTTACGTCCATCGTCCGGTTCATAATCATCATCCTCATCCTATAAAGTAAACGATGGAATTGAAGTCTTATAACATAAGATTTATATATTCTACTACTTACGCCTGCTTTCAAAACGGCATCATCGGACTCTACCTCGTTTTCATTCTGCTCTCCTTGATTTTCATCTACAGTCTCCTCTTCCCCACCTGAAAAAGGAGTACGAAAGGGTGTCACAAAAATAATGACAAATTTAAACTTGGTGCTATTTTGTTTACTCCCTCGAACCTTCTATATCCAAACTGTGATTAGAAGGTGATACTGTCACAAGGGAAATTCTTGTATATTTAGGAATTTTGTTAGTAAACTTAATTGTACTTATATTGTCCGCTCCTCTAAACTTATGCATATAGCATATTGAGTGAAAATTAATTTCTAAAATACGTACATCAAGATTACCAAAGCAAAACTAACAAGTACAAAAAGGACGAAAAATAGTACCTATGCATCTGAAGACGATCCTGACTTAACTTGAAAGTAATCAGGTATATTATTTATTAAGTAATTGGTAAAATAGGTAATATTAATAATCACAAGAAAAATATGCTCCTTAGTCGTTAAATTAATTAAAATTGAGTGAAAAATAAAACTGCACAAGTCCAATTAACAATTTAAATAATTGACATTGTCATAAAAAAATTGCAAACTGCCAATAATCTCTTTGTTTGATATCCACCATTTTGTATTTAAGGGTCAGGATATGCCCGCGCGTACACAAAAATAATGCGTCCCCTCTTCCGCCTCTGTATGTTAATCAAGGAAATTTCTTTTAAATTGGGAAAAATAATTTCAATTTGTATCACAGTTATAACACGTGTAACATTATTGGTGACAAAATCTATCTTGTAAACATCGGTAAAATGGTTTAGATGTTAATGTTCGATAAATTTACGATAAAACTAATTAAACAGGGTAAACTGAATGAATTAAGACACTGGATTTGGTCTAGTCGGTGTAATACAATGGCAACGAAAACTTACCGGCAAAAGACTCCTCGACTTCTTCATCTGATGCCATCGTCAACTGTATTGATGTGGTAATCCACACAAAACTGATTAATATTTGTTAATTTCACTAATTATTATTTAAAATATTCACTACAACAGATAAAAATTTACACACACTCAAGCCAAAACCACTCGCGGTTCGCGGTGTTGTACATTCATGTACTTGAGGTAATGAAAACATGAATTGATAGACCGGATACATTTCTAATATCGTAAATCAAATTGAGAAAAATTCGGCGTTGTCAAATTGCTAATATAAAAAATTGGTCCAATATGGCTAATTCTTATAATTTTTTTATTTAGTATAATCAATAACGAATCGAGACCATATTATGTAGTTGATATACTATTTGATTGTGTATTTAATTAACCTGAATAACAATTCTATAAAAATTAGATCTACAAAAAAAAAAATGTCGCAACGCCTATTCTCAATTGTATCACGTCTGTCGCGTAAAAACTTCTAGACAGGTAAGCTAGACAAAGATAAAAAATAAAAGAACGTCATGTTCTATCTTTATTACTCAGTAAATATTTTTTTCTTCTTCCTTCTATACGGCGTTCTGCTATTAAATTTTGCCCCTGATTAATTTTTGTTAGAAGAAACGGGAATAAATTAGAGTCCAAGTAATAAGTTCGTCGTTTGTCATGTTCGCATAACAATAGACTAAAGCAATTCTCGAAAACATCCAGGGTATTAATTATTAATTCTTGAAAATCGATTGTCCTACTCCCCGGGTTTCAAGAATTAACCCGAGGCAACGCTGTGTTAACACAGTAGGCTGTGCCTCGTTTCCCGATATCAAGAATTGAAACCCTGTCGTGTTGACAGCGACAGATGACCAAAAAAAAATGGAATCTCGAATACGAATAATTCCAATTGCTATAAAATCAGCAAATTTTTTCAAAGCTCTTATTTGTACGCGAAATCTTCACAAACAGAAAATGAGTAATTGGCAAGAAGAGAAACAAAAATACCTTACAATGACAACAGATACAAAGCGCCAGTTTTTAAAAAAGAAGCCGGTAAATTGGAAAGATATTCCTTCTTGGATGCAATATGCATCTGAACACACATTATCAACTAGAATTGATAAACTTCCTACTCAGGATATCAACGACGCTAAGAATAGCGAATTAAGTGAAAAGATATCAATATACTTAGGCGACATTACCACTTTGGAGGTAAATACAATTAATTTTAATCAGTACCTAAGCCTATTTCAGTGGACCGCTATTTTATGAAACATAGGTTGATGCTATCGTGAATGCAGCAAATAGTAGCCTTATGGGAGGAGGAGGTGTTGATGGTGCCATTCATAGGGCTGCTGGATCCAGTCTACTACAAGCAGAATGCAAAACTTTAGGAGGGTGTAGTACAGGAGATGCAAAAATAACTGGTGGCTATAAATTACCAGCCAAATGTAAACATTTACCTATATTATATACCTAGCTTTTTATTTACAATTAATGTCTTTATTTTTAGATATAATTCATACTGTGGGGCCACAAGGTGAGAAACCAGAGAAATTGAAAAGTTGTTATGACACCAGTTTGAGATTAATGCGTCAGAATAATCTACGCTCCATTGCGTTCCCGTGTATATCAACTGGTATTTATGGTTATCCAATAAACCCAGCTGCTCATGTTGCTACGTATGCCGTTAGGAAATTTTTAGAAGAAAACGCTGATAATATTGATAGAGTCATATTCTGTTTGTTTAGTGATGAGGATAGAGAAGTATATGAAGGAGTTTTGCAATCCTATTTTCCTGTTGTTTAAATGTAGGTACAATACAAAATTTAAATATGTATCAGTGTCATATTATAGGGGTAATAATTAAATTATGAATAATTGTTTTAACATTCTGTTTTTTTTAGTATTTAAGAATTACTTTTCACACTTTTAGCAAACCCTGTAAGTCTTTCCGAATTAACGTTTAAACAATCCAATTAATGGATGCCAGTTTGCCAGTTAAAACTGCGACATGTGATTTTTAAATATCTGTGACAAATTCACAGTTCATGAAATATCTCTCAACACTAATTTGGTTTATAAAAATTATACGAACACTAACGATCATTCACTTCACCAAAGATTAATCTTTGACTTCACTGATCTCTGGTTTTAGGTCAATTTTGTTGGTTGATTAGAATGTAAATAAAGAATATTTAAAATAAATAAAAAATAATGTAGAAAATAAAAAAAATTGTAATATGAAAGTGGTTAGAGTAAAGCTTGGTGTTGTCCTAATATGTATTTTAATATGTTTATATATCTATTTCGCTTTAAAAACTCCTAATAATGCAATTGAAAATGTTACGGAAGACTACAAACTTGCCGATATTTATGTGGCTAAACGAATACCTATTTGGGATAACGAGGAAAACATTCAAGAATTTAAAGGAGAAAGGATAGTTCATTTAGATCTTAAAGGAGCACCTCCAAAGATATCATATTATAAGCAGTTATTTCCACTTTTAGTTAATTTAGGTGCTACTGGAATTCTAATAGAATACGAAGACATGTTTCCTTACACAGGTTTACTTAACAATGTATCAGCATTAAATTCATATAGTTTGGAAGATATACGTTTTATAAATAGTTTAGCCAAAGATAACAACCTAAAAGTGATACCTTTAGTACAAACGTTTGGTCATATGGAATTTATATTGAAGTTGTCGAAATATAGAGAATATCGCGAAGTTGATAAATATCCACAGGCTATTTGTCCATCACATGAGCTCACTATGGATTTAATTTCAGACATGATTCGGCAAGTTGTTGATGCTCATGATGATATACAAATTATTCATATTGGGTCAGACGAGGTATACCACTTAGGTAAGTTAATTCATCTTCATATTATGCACACCCTGACCGCCAGAAATCTGCTATCTAATTCCAGGTATATGTGATAAGTGCACAAATGCGATGCTTAAGTCAAACCTTACTAAGAACATGTTATTCCTAAACCATGTTAATTCTGTGATAAATTTTATACAAAAGCGTTATCCACATTTACGAGTCCTCGTATGGGACGATCACCTGAGATCGATGACTGATAGTGAACTAAATAATGGTTTGCAGTTTGAGCCAGTTGTGTGGAGATAT
This sequence comes from Apoderus coryli, assembly GCA_911728435.2. Classification (NCBI taxonomy): domain Eukaryota; kingdom Metazoa; phylum Arthropoda; class Insecta; order Coleoptera; family Attelabidae; genus Apoderus; species Apoderus coryli. The sequence continues at coordinate 1,999,300 of OU452211.1, read as the reverse complement.
ACCAAAGATGTGTATGAAGAATTGGGGCCCAGTTTATGGAGTATGTATGGCAATGTATTTCCACGTATGTGGGTAGCCTCAGCATTTAAAGGAGCTACAGGTAGGACTACCTATTTCGTATTTAAGAACGGAAACATTCAATTTCAAATTTCAGGAAGCAATAAATTTATATCAGATGTCAACCACTATATGGAAAACCATCGTAGTTGGATATCAGTGATCAATGAATACCAGAATCGTATTGATTTCGCCGGTATTATTCTAACCGGTTGGCAACGCTATGATCACTTTGCAATTTTATGCGAACTACTTCCAGTGGGTATACCTGCATTAGCAATGAGTTTACGGCTTTTATTAGGTCATAAAGACTCTGCACTGAGTCAGCCAACCGACGTCGCGAAAATTCTCGAATGTCAACAACCCTATGCTTTGATGGGTGTTGCTTTTGGTAGTCCTAATTGTCAATTTCCCGGTGGACGAGTCTTGGAAAATGCTATTAAATTGCATCAGTTAAAGTTAGAATATGAAAGTTTAATGGATCAGTCTAAAGTTAAGGGATGGTTGAGTGAATACAATATCCGTTATGAATATTCTAATACAAGATATGTGGAAATAATCGCGGATTCCTTGGATCGTATAACTACTGAGTTGCAGCAAATCGAAGGTGATATGATTATTGCTATGATTGATGTGTATGACAACTACACTATAGACGAATGGAAAGAGACCTATATCGAGCCGTTTAAGGTTGAGGTTATGCGATTGAATGCTGCTAAAAATGTGTTATTAATGAAGGATACATGGTCTAGACGACCTGCTCATGATGATGAATATTTGTGATAAGTTGTTTTATTGTGAATTTTGTTAAAAAAAAATATTAAATATCTACATTTTTGTGGACTATTTTGTTAATGTAAATATACGTATTTGAAGAAAAAAAAGTCAACGTTTTAAGGTTATTTTTTTCATGTGAGATTTACAATTTACATGTTTTTGTTAAAGCAATTTTACCATAAGTTGTTTCCGCATTTGGCGTTCAATCTACCCAGTTATCGAAGAAGCGAGGCACGGCTTACTGAATTAGCACAGCACTGCCTCACTATTTGTCTTGAATTGAGAATTGTAAATGGATTGTATAAAGTGAGATTAAAGAAAACATATTTGGCTCAAATGGACTTGTGACGTTAGTTGGCAGAAAATTGATGACAATGACATTTCTGTTATTGACATTTTAATCTTGGCGTGGCCATATTAGCGATTTTCTATTAAACGTTTAGCGGAATTTTCTTAAATTTTCCGCAACACACGATTGTTCATATCATTAATAGTAAATGTAAACCTTCCTAAACATAAAGTGAATCATGGCTCGTTACGGGCAAAGGCCTGAGAACGCTTTAAAGCGTGCAAATGGTAAGTTAAAATGGATCAAACTGTACGTTATAACGTGCTCGGCATTCATGCATATGGAGTGCCGACCTAAAAGGCTCTTTAATTATTATCAACATATTGTAATATGATTTACTTGGAATAAAAATTCTAAATTAATATCCGTTTTTTTCTCGTATACAGAATTTATTGAAGTGGGCAAGCCGGCCCGAGCTCTTGACACTCTCCAGGAAGTATTCCGTAACAAAAAATGGGCGTACAACTGGTCGGAGTCTGTATTGGAACCCATCATGTTCAAATACTTGGACTTGTGTGTAGAACTGAAAAAATCTCATATAGCCAAAGAGGGATTGTTTCAATACCGCAACATGTTCCAATCAGTCAATGTGGGCTCTTTGGAAAATGTTATTCGGGGATATTTACGTATGGCCGAAGAGAAGACCGAAAATGCCAGGGAACAATCCACACAAGCTGTCATCGATATCGATGATTTGGATAACTTGGCTACGCCTGAAAGTATATTACTCAGTGCTGTTTCAGGTAGGAGCTTTTTACGACAGTAGGTATGATTTTACAGCGATATTTTTATATAGGTGAGGATGCACAAGACAGATCAGATCGCACAATTTTAACACCATGGGTCAAGTTTTTGTGGGAGTCTTACTGCCAATGCCTAGAATTGCTCCGTACAAATGCTCACGTAGAGAATTTGTATCATGATATTGCTCGAATGGCTTTCCAGTTTTGTCTAAAATACAATAGAAAAACCGAATTTCGTAAATTATGCGATAAACTCAGGAAACATTTAGAGGTAAGTACGCACAGATACGTTACGAGATTTTAATACATTTCTGTAAACCTATTCTTTGTTATAGGATATTTGTAAATTACCAACCCAAGTTGCTAATGTCTCCATGTCCAAGCCGGAGACGCAGCAGTTGAATTTAGAGACTCGGTTACATCAACTGGACTTTGCTATTCAAATGGAATTATGGCAAGAGGCATATAAAGCGATCGAAGATATTCATAATTTGATGAATATCTCCAAAAAAATGCCGGTACCCAAAACGATGGCGAATTACTATCAGAAATTGGCTATGGTTTTTTGGAAAGCTGGTTGGTAAAGAATTCAAACATGTTTACTTTGTATTTAAAGGAGAATCTCTTGATCTCAGGTAATTACCTTTTCCACGCCGCTGCTCTATTTAAACTGCTTCAACTGTCCAAGGAGATGAAGAAGAATATTACTCAGGAGGAGCTACAGCGGATGGCATGCCGTGTTTTGGTAGCAACCCTTGCCGTACCTCTACCTTCCGCCCATCCCGAATTCGATAGATTTATAGAAACCGACAAATCGCCTTTAGAAAAAGCACAACGATTAGCAGTACTTTTGGGACTCTTCCAACCACCTACCAGAGCTAGTTTGCTGAAAGATTTGGTAAGTAGTCCATGGAGTCTTAACGTTTCGAGAACCAACTGTCTTTGACAACGTGAGCTTTGAATCTTTGTTGATTTAGGTACGTGTCAATGTCGTGAATCTAGCCACTCCACAACTTCAAGATCTTTACAATTGGTTGGAAGTGGATTTCCATCCACTATTATTATGTGGACGCGTACAGTCTGTCATTGAGTCACTGCAAAGTGAGGAAAATGCCAGTTTACAACAATACATACCAGCATTACAAGACGTTACTCTGGTACGATTAGTGCGACAAATTGCTCAAGTTTATCAAACTATTGAGTTTTGTAGGTAAGATCGAATCAATATCAGCTTACTAGGGACTCTAAATTGCTTGGTTTGTTTTGCAGATTATTAGATTTGTCGAAATTTAGTACAGCCTTCCACCTCGAACGCATTCTGGTTGATTGTGTGCGTCACAACGATATGCAGATACGCATCGATCATGGTAAGCAGTGCATCCATTTCGGTATTGATTTGAGTGAGAGTCAGCGTGAGGATAAACCGGAGGGACCGACATTGCAAGTGATGCCCAGTGAACAAATCAGAAATCAATTGGTTAACATGTCAACAGTTTTAAATCAGGCGGTCAATGTGATCAATCCTACCAAGAAGAAGGTAATGAAGGTTTAAGTTAGGTTTAGCTTCTGTAGATTGATTGGTTTGTTGTTTGTTTTGTTCAGGTGGAACGTGAAAAGGTCCGTGCTGTGATGGTGCAGAGTTACCATGAAACGAAAGTTAGGGAACATCAAAAGATTCTTCAAAGACACAAAATCATTGAAGATAGAAAGGAATATATTGAACGGTTGAATACTGTGCGTGAAGAGGAAGAACAGAAGAGGTGAGTATATCTTTTCTGGTGATTGAAAACCAAAAGGAAATCGAGGAGATCAAGTCCAACTGAACGTCTTCCTTATTCTTTGCAGAGTGGAGGAAATCCAAAGGCAACAACATATTGCTGAGCAAAAACGTTTGGAACAGGAACGTGAAGAGCGGGAACGTAAGCGTCAGCTCAATGAGATCCAGCAGATTAAGGACCGACATCTCAAGGAGAAATTACAGCAAATCAGCCAAACTGGACATGGGCAGAAAATCTTGAAGAAGCTCGATGAAGATGTAAGATTCTTACATCCCAATAGTAAATTTTGGCATAAATATAATCTCTCTTGATTTTTCCAGGATATAAAGAAACTAGACGCCGACCAAATAGCTGCGAAAGAAGCTGAGGAGCTCCAAAAGGAACGTCGTGAACTACAAGCTAAACTGAAGTCTCAAGAGAAGAAAGTGGATTACTTTGAACGTGCCAAACGCTTAGAAGAGATCCCGTTGTTACAAGCTAGTATGAAAACCAGGCAATTGCAGGACCAAACATTTTGGGAACAACAGGAGCAGGAACGAATCGCCGCTGCTATTGAAGAGCGTAAATTAGCTGTGGCAACGCGGGATCGTTTAGCGAGAATGAAGCCGGATAAGGATGAATTCCTTGCGAAATTGAAGAAGGAACGTAATGCAATATTTGAAGATAAATTGCGTGATTTTGAAAAGATGTTGGCGGAAGAACGTAAGGTTCGTTTAGCCGAACGTAAAGCTCAAAGGAAAGAAGAACGTCGTATCAAGTATATCAAGGAAAAAGAAGAGGAAGAGGAACGTAAGCGTGAGGAAGAGCGTAGACGTGAGGAGTATGAACGCCGTCAGAAGGAAGAGGAAGAAAGGCGAGAGCGGGAGGTACGCGAATTAATGTTAAGGGAAGAGCGAGAAAGGAAGGAGAGGCAGGATGAGGAGATGCGGCAAAGAGTGCTCGAGAAACAGCGGGCTAAAGATGAAGAGATTGAACGAAAATTATTAGAAGAGAGAAGTAAACAGCAAGACACATGGCGACGAGATGGTGGTGGTGGCGGCAGTGCACCTAAGAAGCCAACGGAGGCTCCATCATGGCGGTCAGGTGGTGGTGGTGCTCCGGATAAAAGTAGAGATGATAAAGGGCGTGACGATGAGCCACCGAAAAAAGTGGATACTTGGAAACCACGTAAGTGTGTTTTTGTTGATTTGAAAAAATTGTGTGCATCTGATTATATTTTAGGGTTTCGTAATACGGAAGACAGGGACAACAGCCGCGTTGGGGGCGATAGTGGTGGCTCCACAAATAATTGGCGATCAGAGCGTTCCATGGATGACCGGAGACGTGATGATCCTGACAGGGATAGGCGCGATGATAGAAAAGATGATCGTGATTTCAGACGAGATGATCGAGATTTCAGGCGAGATGATCGTGATTTCAAACGAGACGATCGTGATTTCAAGCGAGACGATCGTGATTTCAAGCGAGACGATCGCGATTTCAAGCGAGACGATCGTGATTTCAAGCGAGACGATCGCGATTTCAAGCGAGATGATCGTGATTTCAGGCGAGATGATCGCGATAGAAGAAGGGATGATCCTGATAGAAGAGGTGATGATCGTGATAAAAGAGGTGATGAGCGTGATAGAAGGGATGATAGACGGGGAGAAGATCGTGACAGAAGAGGTGATGATCGTGATAGAAGGGGAGATGATCGAGATAGAAGAGACATGCGCAGCGGTGGCTTGGATCGTGATAGGGGTGATCGAGATAGAGGATTTGATCGGAGGTAAATAAGACAGCAATATAGTTAAGATTTACGAACTAATGTGCATATATTTTGATAAATGATAGAGCTGAAGATAGACGTGAAGATGGTGGTGGGTCTTGGCGACGAAAAGCTGAAGATGACAGACGTGGTGGTCCGCCTCCAGGTAGGGTTGGAGGTGGTGGGCCGAGCGAGTGGCGTTCTAAAGATAGCGGTAGCAATATAAGGCGGGATGAGCCAATGAGACGTAGAGAAAATAAACGTAAGCTATAAGTTGTTCTTGTTCTTATTTTTTGTTGTTAAATGTTTGTTAATAAATCCTTCCATTTTCTACAGCAGCTCCTCGTGAACAACAACCCCCGCAGCAGTCGGATAATGAAGATGGGTGGTCGAAAGTAAAGAATCCCAAGAAGAAGCATTAGTTATATATATATTGGCTTTAATTTTTAGTACAACTATGATTTCAGCTCTCAGTTCATTCTTATAATTATTACTATTATAATCATTATTGTATTTTTCTTTATTTACAGGTTTTTATGGAAAATGGTTTTAAAAGAATTATAATTTTTCATACTTTATTATCCAATATGTTGTTGTTCGTTTTTAACCGACGAAATAGTAATATTTCTTCAATAAATGGACATTTTAAAAGGCAATAATGATTAGTTTTTCAATTAAATTTATCTTAAGCTAGTGGTGTTTCACGTTTCACTGGGTAAAGGCTACTTTACTAACACTTTTCAGGACGAATCAATAGCAGATGAGGCCTCAAAAACTTCATTTAGTTAACTATGTGTGACAAACACCATTTTTTGTCATACGCTCTCAAAATTTGGTTTGCAATTCTTCTTTTCCTTATTTTTCTTGAACCATGTAATATTTATAATTTTAATAAAAAAATAAATCTGACATGAGATAACAAAAATTTATTTCACTTTTGTCGCAAAATTTCCATAATTATTTCTAACTGTCAAAACAGTCAATATTTTTAACTAATGTCAGTGTGTCAACTGTCAGTTTGATATTTGACACACTAGGGCGCAAAACAAATTGCTTTGTTAAACATGTTGCAACATCTAGGAAATACGGGGCGCGATATTATTAATATTTTTCGATATTGTTCTAAACAACAATAATTATTTAGGTCATCCACAGTAGCAGAAGATGACATAGAAGAATCTATTGAGAAAAAGAAGAAAGCTTGCAAACTGCTTGTTATGTTCATCATTACTTTTCTTATATTATATATTTGTGAAATATGTGGCAACACCGTATTTAAGCATTGCGCCAACAATCAAAAATGTCATATGTCATACTCTTCATTTGTACCAAAGTTATCAAACAATGCACATCGTGCACCATAGTTTAGTTGTTATATCGTAAATAAAATAGTAAAAACAAGTCAAGAAGTGATTTTAATCAAATACATACAGTCCATTAATTATGTCGAAACAAAACACTGCTAATGGGGGAAAAGAACATCAATGGAACACCCAGTAGTTACATCGTTCGCTTGCCAATGGAAAAGGAGTTGTTTCGTTTGCAGATAAGTACCAGTCTCCGGACTTAAATGAGTCCGTATAGTTATTGAAACATAATAACAGTTTACTCAACAACAGTAATTATTATTAATTTATTACAATTAATTACTAAATAATCATTTTGACACACGTAGTAAGTATAATTTGCAACTAAGTAGGTACCTATTTGTGTATAAAAATATAAATATCACATCTAAATTGATAGTTTTACAAAATGTTAGGCATGAGATAGATTATAATAATAATTAAAAAGTCTCCTCTTCTTCTTGCAGTTTCAGAATATCTGATTTGTTCAAAAAATAATACGTTGGTTGCCGTCCTTTGAGATCTTTCACGACACGTTTTGCACCGGCTTTTATTAGAACTTTACTTATCAATTCCATTTTATGCACACCCATAGCATAGTGAAGCGCTGTCCTTTCCAACTGAAAGAAGAAGACAGAAGACTGATTAATCAAATCGTGAATTAGTGCAAACCTGGCCGCGAGTGTTTATTATGAACTTAAATAATTGTCCTTACATTGTCTCCAATTCTTAAGGTATCTGGGAACGTATTTGCTAGATAATCCACAATTTCCTCCTGTTGGCACAACACAGCGATGTGCAAACTGTTACGGCCATAGTTGTTTTTGCCAATGGATAGCAATTTACCACTGCCCGTGTCATTCTCATCTGCCAATAACTGAGTCACATCTGCTATTGATCCCTGTCTTATGGCATAATGGACTCGTTCACGTTTCTCCTAAAGTCATCACATTATTATTTTGTTAATTTTTGCAATAGAATAGACCTACTTCAAAAGCCAATATCGATTGCAGAAAAGACACTGTTTCAGGTTGATTTTCATTCGTCACTAACTCAATGATTGGAATCCCATTTTCATCAATGATATCCGTGATATGATCATATCCATCCAACAGCAGTTCAACCAATTTATCTGTGTCACCTAAAATCGGAACATTTTAAATGGATTCCTTCACCAATTGACAAGATTAGAGCTTTTTTTTGACTTACCCTTTTTAGCAATTTGTATGACATATTTATCAATTTCCATAGTGTTCTCCGGGATATTAGCCTGAATGCTGATGTCTCTAGCCGTTCTATATAATTCATCTCTAAAAGCTACATTAATTTCAGTTTCTACAAGTAGTTGAAATAGTGCATTACGTCCGTGTGATCTAGCCGCGGCAAAGTGTATTACGCTTTGTCCATGCTCATCCTGAAAATCAGAAAAGTTAGTTAAACAATGGGTTTAAATTAACTTGGTTCTAAATTTACCCTACTGGTGTTATTAAAAGCAGATCCTTCTTCCCCTTCTTCCGGATCAGGTTCGACAGTTACAACTTCAATGTTAGCAGGTATTGCTTTATTATCGTTTGGGTTATCTGCTTCTCCTGTTATTATCTGTTCATGATGGTTTTCCTGTAAATTTTGTAGTGTTGAATAATATAAAATTAAATTATTTTTATTTACCGCAAAGTTGGACGATTTATCATTGGTCTTGTTTTTTGCAAAATTGTATAAATACGTTGCCAAATAGGCTATTGGATCCTCTGGACGTTTATTTGCGACTTCAGTTAGTCCTTTGATTAATGGATCTCCTAAAGCTAGATAAAAAAATTACCATTATTTTTTTTTTAATAATAAACTTAATGAACCAAAAAGTGTGGTTAGGTTTTAATTTATAGAGCTTACACGAGGCTAAATATCGTCCTTCTTCGGTAGCAAAAAATGGCATATCAACCTGTCCATTTTCTAAATTAAGTGTATCTGTAACCAAAAGAAAACTGGATACTACGAATATTTTCTATCATCGTAGACAGAATCAAATATTAACTATTTGTTTTATCATATCACAATCACAGAATTTATGCAAAACATAACCTACATCTCCTTATAAAGATAATGTCAGAGAACGTTCCCTGTCAATGCCGTAACTATCGAAATACGAATCTCCTCAAAAAAGTTGAGCCTCGAATTGCGTATTCGATTCTACAAAGCTTAAAGCTGTACCCAAAGTCTGTAAGAGATTCTTAATTCGATACAAATCCTTTATGTTTGAGAAAAGTTGATGATATGAGGCTAACGATTTATCGATTTAAATTAGCAAGATCGATATTTCATCATTAAATTCAAGTTAAATAGGTACTGTCTCTCTGACATTCAATAGTGATTGAAATATTTGATTTAAGAAGCGGTAAACCTTAGAGTTCTTGGACAAACGCAGTGCTAGTGCAATAACGACATAAATATTACTAAAAATATATACCGGATGTTCAAATTTAACTGTCAGAAACAGTCACCAAGTTAAACAGTCGAAACGGATTGACAATGTTCTTATTGTTGTTTTACAACTGGCTTTAAATAAAATCAGCTCGATCTGCGATTAATATCCCACTGTTAATAATAAAATTGGAGCGGGTGTACCTTATACCCTGAACGTCAAAGCAGCCTTATGTAACATTTCTTAAGATCATGTAACGTTTATTGAAGATCATAAAACAGTATATTTGGCAACGTCGAGTTAAAGTTTGGTAAAATTGGCGGGATTCGTATTGATTGAATCTATCATCAACTGCTAATCTATAATGAACATCCGGTATTTTTGGACAGATACTAGTATAAGTAGGTACAATAAAAATTAAAAGACAAAGTAAGTAAATCAACTAGTGTTTACGCCGGGGCGGGTGGTCTGGTGGTTAAGCACGCTAGACTTGAGCAAACTGTCTCGGTATGTAGTTGGTTCGAACCCCGGACCAGCTACATGTAGTTGCTCATTGCAAAGCAAATTGAAAAATTATTTAGATAAAAGAAGACTGATCGAAAATTGAAAAATCAATTAGAATATGGCTGAATTGCCTAATAGATGCAAAGGCCAAAAAAAAAAAAAAAAAAAAAAAAAAAAAAAAAAAAAAAAAAAAAAAAAAACTAGTGTTTACTAACCTAAAATATTCTAAAACTCCGCTCCAGTGGTATATACAAGAGTAAAAAAATAAATAAAAATATGTTCGTGAATTTGGCACTATATACATGATATGTATACAGGGTTATTCATAAATATGTATGGAATAAAATTAATATATTTTCTTCGTTTTATTTCTGGCGAAAACGCAAATCAAGCGCTTTTTTTGGGGTGTTCTCAAATGGAAAGGATCAGTTTTTTTAACTGTGGAACACTACGAATTAATCAAGGTGTCCGGAGCTCAAATTTAATGAAAAATCTACTGGCTTATCTCTTATCGTTTAGGCGCTAGAAGGCGATTCTCAAATTTCGTCGATTTCCTATATGTCTGATCACTTTTTTATTAGTAAACATGATTAATTTTGGTAAAAATGCATTTTTTACATATAATCCATTGCAATAAGCAGTTTTTTTATATAGATCACTCTATTGTTAGATCATCACTATTATTATAATAACGTCATAATACCCATCTCTAATATGTATTGTTTTGACATGACAGTTGATAGTTGAAATAGACAGATTTAACCTGTAATATATAAATGGTGCGATTTTGGTGCGAATAGGTTTTTAATTGACAAAAACTAATATATTTATAGTTAAAGCATATAAATACAACACTATATATTATGAGATGTTTAAAAAGGTCATAAATTTTGATGTATCACTTGTAAATATTACATATAATCAAGTTCAACAAGCATGAATGGAGTAATATGCATGAAGAAATGCTCAGGCGGCAAGAGACTTCATAATTCAGGCTCTTGCAACAAACCCAGAGCAAATTATGCTCAAAATCAAGAAACACACAACGAAAATGAAGTAAAAACTCTAACAGTATTGAGAACTTTATATGAAAATAATGGTAAAACTTGAAGCAGACGATTTTGAAAAATAAATCTTCATTCATCTTCTCCATGGGGCTTTGGATCGAAGAACTCGTTTTTACGAGTGGTTTTTGATTGAAATACAAAATGAACCAAATCTCCATGTGACTCTCCAAAACAGACAACAAAACATCACATAAAAAACCGCTTGATTTATAACCTATTTACTTACGTGTTTTTGACAGCAGCAAAAAGGTACGAAGTTTAGTCCATACATTATAAATAACCCGGTATATTATAATTAAAAATTTTAAAATACGCTTATACTACTAGGTAGGTATACTGTTATATAAAATAGTAGATTTTAAGTTAATTAAATTATATAATTACAATAATTATGTGGCTAAATAGTAAAATAATTTACTTAAACTAAGTTTTGTATAGAAATTACGTAATACTGTTTCGTAATACTGATGAGTTACGCTTCTTGCGAAATATATTCACAAACATAGCAGCAATATGCATTGAATTCGTCAAAGCCATATCTTTCTCTAACTGCAACATATTTGCAGCTGCTCTAACGAAATCATTGAAGCACTCAATCTCAGTCACACCGAGATTACTCTGATTCCCAATTCTAACAACATCTGAAGTAGGAGAGGTTCTGTGGTATGTCAGCGTTCGCACAGTACAAAGATATTTAAGATTATCTGGCTCTTTACTCAAATATGGGAACCGTACTGTAAATGAAAATTGTAAAGTGTTTCCTAGTGATGTCGGTCTCGAACTGAGGTAACCAAGTTTACTGTCAAAAGCAAACTCTAACTGTCTTTGTAATGCGGTTATTATTCTGTAGACTCGAGTGTAGATCAAACCAACATTTCCCGGTGACGAAGACGGTGTACACGTAACAATTCTTATGTGGTCAAGTACGTTAACGTAAATGGCTAAATTATATCCGTTAGCGATAAAAACACCTCTGCCATATGGCCAATGTTTGCCATGAAGCCTTTCGGATTCGGGTATGTTCCACAATGGTATCAATAAGTTATTACTAGCTAAGATAACTCTAGCTTCTGAGGGTTCTTCTAATACTTCATTCATGGTATAGTAAATACCACAACCCTTTTCTCGGATTTCATCTTCAGTAGCATTTGGATACAAGTATTTTGCTGTGTCTTTATTGTTGAGGAGGACATTGGTTACCAGATGTTCCACCATTTCTAATTGAGTTAAATTTAGTGATTTTGGCAATTCGAAGTCTGATAGGTTTCTTGTACAGTCTAGGGTTCCTGAAATTGTATTTCATTGATTTATCCATGTACGATTCATGTGGAAACAGAGTAGTCGGAATGGCAACACTCCAAACACTCTGATTCCACAAATCATGTCCGATACCTGTGATCACCCATTTATTTTGTGGATCTAAGTCAACTTTAACTTCTTCAACACCATTTTCCATGAATACACTCTGATCCCCAGCTTTCAACTCCTGTTGTCCATCAATATAATTATAATCTTTAATAAGGGGCTCTAAATATTCCGAAAACACTTTGTATACGTAAACGTCCGGTGCTACAATACCCAGTGGGAAATCCTGTTCCAACGCCAAACGAAAACTGGGTTCAGTTGGTAATTTTTTCACCATTGGCCATATTATGTCATACAAGTTATGGTCCAATTTAGTGATTTTGTATTTCAATTTGTCAAAAATGATTCTGTTCATATGTTTACCAGCTAAAGGTATTGAAGTATTGTTTCCTGTCGTACCGGAAGTATTATTACTTTGTACTGAGATAGTTGTTGCATTTGAGGAAGCAGAAAATGCATTTGAGGGTCTTCTAGTATGAAGAACGTTGTAGCAACGTTCTAGAACGTTAAGCATATCTTCGTCGTCTAGTTTCTTGCATGCTGAGTAAATGTCGTTGGCAACTATAGTGGATACATTAACAACAATGTTTATTGCATTAAGATTTACAATCATCTAATCAGAACAATCAGTATCAGTAAGATTTGTTCAATAAGTTACATTAGCTAACGTTTTGCTGATCTTACTGGGAGCTTTCCAGAGCAACTTTACGTGAACGCGGTTGAATTAATTTGAACAAATTGAACAAAAATGACTTTCAGATTGTTCCTATTCTCCAAATAGATGAAGCGACTGAGTAACGTGTTTTTAACATGGGAATCCTGAATCTAATACCTTTGGATTCAGGAAGAAAACCGTCGGACGCTTTGCCACGCAAACATGATTTTGAAATCGCATTTGAAGTGGTCATTGCAGACCGTCAAAATTGGCTAAATGGGGAACCACGATTCCCAGAAAGCACATCCGTCTGGGATACGGACGGTTCAAAGGGAATAGAAGGGAACACAGGCATGGGAGTATATTGCAGGGTCTCTGAATCTCTCGGGAAAAGTCCCACCATATTCCAAGCAGAGATCAACGCTATTAATCGTTATGCTCAAGAATGCCTGCAGAGAGGCATCCCGGAACGGCAGATCAATATTATGTCAGACAGTCAAGCTGCGTTAAAAGCACTGAGGTCTTACACCTTCACGTCAACGCTAGCATGGGAATGCAAACCTTCAGAGGCCAACGCAGGGAAGCTTATCCAACTGGAGAGAAGCGACCTAAGGCGAATTACAGGCCTTTTTACGGGACACCACCCAGTGAAGTACCATCTCAAATAGATGGGCCTAACCGAGGACGACACTTGTCGGTTTTGCGAAGACGCAACAGAGACAACAGAACACGTGCTCTGTGAATGCATGGCACTTTTCTGCAAAAGGCTAAAACACCTTGGAGGGGTGACCCTAACACCCGACGAGGCAAGGAAGTTAGCCCCCAGAGAAGTCATCAACTTTGTGAAAAGTGTGGGACAGCTGGGCAATTCATAGATTAGAGTCATTCACAAAAGATCTTCTGCAGGTCGAAGTGAGAGGAGGCCAAACCGCATAAACGACTCCGAAAAACAATCTACAATCTACAACGTGTTTTTTATCATAAATTATCACTAGTTTATCTTACCTTTGTCATTCAAAATAGTATCTGTTTGAGGCTCATCAACTCCAAAATCGTTCATAAGTGACTTATGTGAAAATTCTGATTGGTTCTTTACGTAATAGTCTGGATTGTGGCCAAACTAGTGAAGCAAACATTTATATTATAAATATTAGTTCCTCGAAATGCGAATATACCTTATCATCAGCTCTCATATCACCTCCCAAATGCATTAAAAGGCTGTAATAGTGTCCGTTATCGGGAAGGACTGCTGCGTAGTGCAATGGAGTCCTTCCATTAAAATCTGTCATTTGAAGCGTCTCTGGAAATCGTCCAGCTAAATATCTAGAAGTGGAAAAGCTGAAGGCGACTTAATTAAAACCCTGAGAACGTTACTTACCTTACAATGCTCGTATTTCCAAAAGCAACAGCTACATGAAGCGGTGTAGCTCCATTAGATGAGATTAAGTCTCTTGCAATAGCAAACTTCCGTCTATCCAGTGCTGCTTGAAGATCTTTTAAACCACCTTCACGCGCTGCGATATGAATTTTGTTTATTTTTGCCTAGAACAACATCAAGTTATTTTTAAAATAATTGATAAACTATTTCACGTACCATATAAATTGGTACGTTATCCAGGAACGTTTGCAACTCTGGATTATCACTGGATTGACCAACTAGTTTGTCACCATCGCCGTTTAGAACTAAAGCTGCAAGTTGTTCCATATTACCAGTCCTAACCAGTTCTTCAATCTCTGCTTCAGAGTAATCTGGAGACTCGCTATGATTCTTATTTTGACCGTCGTTGTTCACTGGTTCAACCTCGTTTTCACCATTAACTAAGCCTATTATGGAACAACCCAATAATCTATTTGTAGAAGATTTAAAATAACAACAACAACAATTGAGACAACACACATAAAATGTTTATATAGAAACACAAAAGCATCAACGAAACAACATACTACAACACCCACTTCAGAACACTCTTTACATTAAAATATATATCGAACCTTCAATGATTCCTTCATTATCTTCTTCGTCGGATTTGCTATTTGCACTATTAGGTCGTGTCAGCGTTCCCAAATGACTGGTTGATTCATCAGTTTCATGATGTGTTCGTATGTCACCGTTGGGGATGTACCCGTTCGCCTTACTACTGGGTCTCGTCGTAGAACCTTGACTAGAATCTTTCAACTCATCTCCAGGGATGTTACCATCATTATTATTGTTGTCATCTCTTTCTATTTCCTTGTTATTTTCGTCTTCTTCGTTTTCTCCATCTTCATTAGTTGTTGTGTTATCGTCGTTATGCTTTTGAGCATTGTCATGATCTGTTTCTTCTAATTCTGTGTTTTTTTCGTCTTCTTTTGGTACGTTAGTTTCCTCTTCGTTTGTATCTTCATCTTTGGGAACTTCTTCTTCGTTAGTTTCGTTATTTTCTTGATTCTCTAAGGGTTTTTCTTCATTTTCTGTATCGGATAAATTATCCTCAGGTGTTTCTTCCTCATTTTTAGTGTTTACTGGTTCAGGAGTATCTTGAAAATTGTAAAACTGACAGTTTTAATCAAATGTGTTCGGATATATACATACCTTCGATATTCTCCGTTTCTTCGATACCTGTACTCTTCTCTAGTTCATCAAAATCGTTCTCAACCTTGTCATCATTGTTTTCAATTGCTTCGTCGTCATTGGTTTCATCAGTTTGAGGGTTGTGGATTTCGTTTGCAATGTCTTCGGACTGTTTCACTATTTTGATTGATTTTTCCGGCGCAATATTAGACAGCATTGACCAGTCAAAGTGTGCTAGAAATGATTCTTTGGCTCCGCGTGGGCATTCAGGAATCATTGATAAATGTTTCATGTCGATTTCCGAATGACGTGTCTTGTAGTATGCTGCAGTTTTTTCTCTCTGTAATAAGTTAACACTTGTCGAATTTAAGTTAAGAATAATCGAGGTGTCTTACATTGTCTAAAGCTGATTCATCAGCGCCATTTTCTATGAGAAACTTCATCATTTTTCCATCGTCTTTAAGAACTGCAGCGTAATGTAACGGTGTCCTTTTGTCAGCGTCTACAGATTGTACTGAGTTAGGTAATTCTGATACAATGTACTCTGCTATTTCTTGGTAGCCCAGACCAGCAGCCTAAAATTGAGAACAATTATACGGGAAGACCACCTAATAAACTGCCCACTCTGTACACGTACCTTATGTAGCGGTGTAAGTTCATTACTGTCCTTTGCTTTCAACACACTTACTGGTACAGGCGGAGTAACATGGTGTTTTAGGCTGTCCAAATCTTCATTCACCACATCGGAGTGGACGTCCTTGATCAATCCCTAAGAACAATTGTAAATAGGTAAATGAAGAATAATAATTAAAAAAAAACAAGGAAATCAAAATCATTAAAAATGTTATTTTTGATATACCCTGTATAGTAATCGTAAATTTCGTACTCGAAATTGTAGTTTTGACACAAGCAGACGTTTTTATAAAGAACGACTTTTTCTTCTAAATCTACAAATAAAAAAGTTTTTCTTCTTACAAACTCTATCCAATGTGTCCAGGGATAGAGTTTGGAAGAGCAAAAACTTTTTTTTTTCATTTTTTTTATAACCCTGAATGACTTTTTTCATAGATAAAACTACCAAAAAAGTTTCTATTATTAAAAAAAAATTAAAAAAAAAAAATTTCAAAAAAGTTTCTATTATTAAATAAAAAAGTCAAAACAAAAATTTTTCAAAAAAAAAATTTCAAAAAAAGAAAATTTAAAAAAAAAATCTTCAAAAAAAAAAATTTTCAAAAAAAAATTAAAAAAAAATTTACAAAAAAAAAATTAAAAAAAAAAAAAATTTCAAAGAAAAAATTTTCAAAAAAAAATGTTCAAAAAAAAAATTTTCAAAAAAAAATTTTCAAAAAAAAAATTTTCAAAGAAAAAATTAAAAAAAAAAAAAATTAAAAAAAAAATGTTAAAAAAAAATGTTAAAAAAAAAATTTTCAAAGAAAAAATTTTCAAAAAAATAATTAAAAAAAAAATTTTCAAAAAAAAAATTCAAAAACAAAATTTTTCAAAAAAAAATTAAAAAAAAAAAATTTAAAAAAAAAATCTTGATTTGAAATTGTAGTTTTGACACAAGCAGACGTTTTTATAAAGAATGACTTTTTCTTCTAAATCTACAAATAAAAAAGTTTTTCCTCTTCCAAACTCTATCCCTGGACACATTGGATAGAGTTTGGAAGAAGAAAAACTTTTTTATTTGTAGATTTAGAAGAAAAAGTCATTCTTTATAAAAACGTCTGCTTGTGTCGAAACTACAATTTCAAATGCCAAATTTACGATTACTATACAGGGTATATCAAAAATAACATTTTTAATGATTTTGATTTTTTGTTTTTTATAATTTTATGAAAATATTTTCAAAACCGTGATTTATTACACCAATTGTGCAAAAAACACTAATAAACTTTTTTCTCAAAGTGGTTAATTTCATAGCTACTATTAAAATAATAAAATTAAAAAAAACAAGGAAATCAAAATGATTAAAAATGTTATTTTTGATATACCCTGTATAGTAATCGTAAATTTGGCATTTGAAATTGTAGTTTCGACACAAGCAGACGTTTTTATAAAGAATGACTTTTTCTTCTAAATCGACAAATAAAAAAGTTTTTCCTCTTCCAAACTCTCTCCGTGGACTCACTCATCTTTGAATTAAATTTTTCACTTACCATAATATGTGGAACAGCTTCTAAAAACTTTTTAATTTTTGGATTGTTACTGTGTTCGACCAGCAGTTTTGAACCGTGACCTTCCCAAACAACTCTCTGTAAATTCTCCAAATTCCTCTGATGTATCCATATCCGAATGTTGGATTTCTTGAAGTTCAAACCTGCAGGCCACCCGTTCATGATACAATAGCTACTTAGGCAATACAATAAAAAACCAAAACTATATTTCAATACAAACAATTATTTAGATCTATATAGCTCACGTGACTGGTCAGTGTTTAATAATTTACTATCATCCATCGATTTATAACTACTGGAAATTATTTCTCTTTGTCCTAGTTGGTTAGCGTTACGAGAGTTTTTTGTTGTTCTTGGTGGTTAATCGATTTCCTGATACATTAATTATTCAGTCCATTTGCGTAATATGATTTTTCCTGCTTTGGGAGCTTCAAAAGATGATCCTATGACGTGTGGAGCAGCTCTAATTTTATTAGAGCTTTTGGCAAGTTCAGGAGGTGTAAAGAAAGCTTTTGCTGAATTAGAGAGATTAAACATTTCCGAACTAATCGATATCTATACAGATTAATATGTCAAGGAAGACATAAAGCTTTTCGAGGAATTAGTTTTTTGATTGACAACGTATTTAGTGCAGATATGCGTCGATAAAAATCCAGTCGTCAATCTTAATATTCCGCCATATGAAAATTATGTTTGCTTATGCTGAATTTCGCAAAAAATTACTCGAAGCAGCTGCGTTGGGCATGGCCTTGTTAGGGGGTTATTATATGAATGCCAATTAAGATTTATTTATTTTTTTACGTCAGAAACTGTCTTTATTTATGTTAATCAATCATTTAAGCGTATTTCCTTCTTGTTGTTATGTTGCCATAATATGTTTTCATGCAAAATTCATCAATTTTGCTCCAACCCTGTATATCAAGTGATGCGTGACAAAAAATCTAAATTTTCCTAGAAATATAGTATTCTGTCACCTTGGTTGGATTATCCACAAATTGTTTATCCACAAAGTGCATTATTACTTATGCAAATTTCCAATATTACTCCAGATATATCCTCAAGTAAATAATATGGGTTTAAAAACTTTGTACTTAAAATTTACATAAAACTACTGACTTTGGAAAAAAAAATGTTCATACAAAAGTTTATTGCTTTTAAAGAAATTTTAAAATTATATGAGTGTCAATAATACAGGGCGTCCGAAAAGTGCTGCACCAACATTAACTTCAAAATTTCAAATGGGACACCCTATATATTTTCACATTTTTAGATTCCTTGGAACAATTAAAGGTAAATTTCATAACTACTACCTAATCGAATTTTGTATAGTTTAGGCAAAAATTAAGATTATGTTTTTTTTTTGTATGTTGCCAACAAAAAATGCCTTCTGTGGTCGCTAGACATCATAAAATTTCAACAGTAACTTAAAAAAGCTACCTTTTAACGACCTGTAGCAGCTATGTGTTGTGAATTTATACAGGGTGTCGCGAATCGGCGGAGATTATCACATCAAACATGAAAATGACAAAACTGTCAAAAGTCAATATTTTTAAATAGACTTAACATATGCACCCGCTCATCAAGATCCACAGACATGGCCTCAGTAATTTTATTTGCAACAAATACAAAAAAACTGTTAAACTCGGAAGGTGTAAGCCGAGTACTAACTGGCATTGTACAATAGTTTCTTTCACTATTAATTATTCTCCAGATATCACGTGGTTTATTAGTGGAGCTAGCTTTATATTATTAAGCAATAAAAATAAGGGTACATTTGTTTAAGGTTGGATATCTCTAGAATGTTTAGTTTTTGAAATAACGTCAAAATTCCAGGTATCATATTGTACAAATGGTACTTACTTTCATGAATACTGTTGTTTCTTTTAGCAGTGACTGTCGATTTATCTTTGCTGGGAAGTTCCAGGTCCTGTAGATGGGTCGTATAATATTTTGTCGAATGTTGTTTGAAATCAACTGCAGACGGATCTGCCCCAGCATTTGTTAACACCTTCTGTACAGCGGCAGGATCTTTACACAATAGTGAATAGTGATATGGTGTCCTTCCTTCCTATTAATATTAACGGAATTATATACAGTGAACTCCAAAACTCATGCAATTAAACGAAAAGAAGAAAAGCAAACTTACAGAATCTCTGAGATGCACTAAATGTGGAAAATTCTCCGCAAGATATTGGTAAATATCTTTCAAGTCGTAATAAACCGCTTTATGTAAGAGGCCAACACCGCTCTCATCTTTGGCGGTAACCAGTTTCTTCTTCTTATCGGGTTCCTCATCTAAAATGGCCTTTAATTCCTCAATTCTGTCACTATTCACTGAATCGTGGAGAAGGGAAATGGTTGACTAAACAATATAACAAAATAAGAGTCAAAACATGGCTATCTAATAGAAGACAGTTTCCAACATACCATCAATGTGGGTACAACATTTTTGAGGAATGTTCGAGTTTTGTAATCGGCTGAATATTCGCCAGAAATTTTTTTGCCTTGGCCTTCAAGCACTACTTGCTCCAGCTTTTCAATATCTCCATTTCGTATTAGTTGTTTTATATGTGCTGAACTTAATTGGAGCACTAAAAATTTATTTATCTGTTTAGACTTTATTAAAACTGATTTTTGTGTACTTGTACACAGGTCATTGCATAAGGGTATATTACAAAATACCCTGTATTCATTTCCATAATGATTTGTGACTAGATAAGAAGCAACAGCAGGCTTACAACTAATTAATTTATCAAGTAGCTAGCTGACCATTTATTTTGCAACTTGTTATTTTTTCTAAACACGCAAACAAACAATATTCCCACACATTAATTTCAATTATTTTTACTCGCCATCTACTATATTCTTTAGTACCTAATAAACCCCTAATTTAAGATATAATTTAGTATTATTAAGGGCAAGGAGATTTGCCTAATCTGTATTGTATTTTGCTTGGATAAAAGGTCACTTTTTTATTAACAAACCTCGTATTTCTAACTGTTTATTCAAAAGGCATTTTGTTCTTACCCCTTGGTGGATTGCTATGCACATACAGGCCATTAGGTGACTTCATAATACTTTCGTTCCGAACACGTTTCCTTAAAACCGGCATAATGTCCGATCACTATAGATTATTTCTTTGTTGTTGGAATATCGTTGGAGTATCCACGCATTGTTAGTGTTGTAATTGGCATAATTAGCTTAATTAACTAACTGAAAAATCAGAAATGAGCGGAATTAGTATTTGCATGAAAATGGATTAGTCTTTTCTATGCTAAATAAAGTGGATTTTGTATATTAGATTAGTTAGTATAGGGTGTCCAAAAAAGTTTCTACTTTCAACTTTACTTGCAGACTTTTGTTTCGAGGCAAATTCCTGCAAAACCGTTCACTTTAGACCCATAAAACGTTATTACTATTTTAAACAAAAATGAACAGGGATTTCAAAAAAAATTAAAATGATGTATTTATTCCAGTGGCGTAAAAATGGGGGGATAAATAGTGTCACTAACCCCTATAGCATGCCACTGGTTAATTTTTTAAAAAGATTGTTTATGTGAAAATATGACTTTTTTAAAGAACATTTCGGTCACTAAATTTGAAAAAAATATTTAAAGGAGTTTTTGAATTATGGCAAATTTTCGAAATTTTTGTAATGTTAAACAGTATCTCAGGCGCTTGCAGACTTTTGTTTAGATGCAAATTCCTGCAAAACCGTTCAATTTACACCTATAAAAAGTAATTACTATTTTATGCAAAAATGAACAGGGAATTCAAAAAAAATTAAAAAGATGTATTTATTCCAGTGGCGTAAAAATGGGGGGATAAAAAGTATCACTAACCCCTATAGCATGCCACTGGTTATTTTTTAAAAATATTGTTTACGTCGAAATATTACATTTTTAAAGAACATATTGCTCACGAAATTTTAAAAAAATATTTGAAGGCGTTTTTGAATTATGGCAAATTTTCGAAATTTATACACAGTATCTATGCACTTGCAGACTTTAGTTTAGAGGCAAATTACTGCAAAACTATTCACTTTAGACCCATAAAAAGTTACTACTTTTTTAAGCAAAAATGAACAAGGAATTCAAAAAAAATTAAAAAGATGTATTTATTCCAGTGGCGTAAAAAATGGGGGGATAAAAAGTATCACTAACCCCTATAGCATGCCACTGGTTAATTTTTTAAAAAGATTGTTTATGTCAAAATATGACTTTTTTAAAGAACATTTCGGTCACTAAATTTGAAAAAAATATTAAAAGAAATTTTTGAATTATGGCAAATTTTCGAAATTTATGTCATGTTTCAGGTACTTGCAGACTTTAGTTTAGAGGCAAATTACTGCAAAACTATTCACTTTAGACCCATACAAAGTTACTACTTTTTTAAGCAAAAATGAACAGGGAATTCAAAAAAAATTAAAAAATGTATTTATTCCAGTGGCGTAAAAAATGGGGGGATAAAAAGTGTCACTAACCCCTATAGCATGCCACTGGTTAATTTTTTAAAAAGGTTTTTTATGTCAAAATATGACTTTTTTAAAGAACATTTCGGTCATTAAATTTGAAAAAAATATTTAAAGGCGTTTTTGAATTATGGCAAATTTTCGAAATTTTTGTAATGTTAAACAGTATCTCAGGCGCTTGCAGACTTTTGTTTAGATGCAAATTCCTGCAAAACCGTTCACTTTAGACCCATAAAACGTTATTACTATTTTAACCAAAAATGAACAGGGATTTCAAAAAAAAATTAAAAAGATGTATTTATTCCAGTGGCGTAAAAAATAGGGGGATAAAAAGTGTCACTATATGTACGTTTTTTTTTTGGAGTAGTTCGTAAAGGTTGTCAGGACAACTATTAGGGATTAGGCCGCAAAAGAGGCATTTTACGAACTTAAATGATTCCGTAAAATAGCAAATTTTGGTAGCGTATGACAAAAAAAAAAAATTAATGAATACAGAAGAAGAAAAAAAGCACCAAACATAGGGACCTACCTATATCAAATACATAAACCTTCATGCATGCTTTTTTACCATGAATATTGTATGTATATGTATACATTTTAAATTGATAGTTAGTTGTTAAAGTTGATATAAAACTCATTTAGGTATAGGTAGATAGAGCATAAAGCTATTTTATATATATAAAAAAAAAATAGATACATAACATACTGGCTAAATCGTAAATCAATAATAGTAAAGTGAATTTATATGCTATTCTATTGTATTCAATAATTTTGTTGTACTAAACGCCGACGTATATAAGTACCTTTATTTTTATAAATATTTACTATTTATCCCGTACCAGGTGGCCCATTTAAAAAAGTTTTCACCAAAGGTCACGTCGAATTTTTAAACCTACTTTATATGGATTTTTTTATATGTATTATATACGGTTTTCAATAGGACAAATTTCTGACTTGGTTTCGTTTGTTATTCTGATCTTATTATTGTGTTTCTTGTTTTTTTTTATTTATGATAACATAATTTAAAGTTTTATGTGCTATCAAAATTATTTGATTAATTTTTTTTTATTTTTTTTTAATTGTTTTTTAACTTTTCTTTACGAGTTATTCTACCCTATTATATTTTTTAAAATCTATATTACAATTTAACAAATAGGAAAAGAAGAGAAATAGTAGTTGATATGAGATTGTATATGTGTATCTGTATTTTATATGTAACATTTCATTATTATACTTGGGAACTTTGTTCTTTTCAGTTGTGCCCTGAGGATGACAATAAAGATTGTCGAAACGTTGGCTTAAAATACATTAGTTTCTTTTACAAAAGACCTAAAACCCATTATTTTCTCACTATAACAATAATAGAGGTCGTAAAAATTGGAAATTAAGAATTGGAAATTTTAAACCTAAATTTATTGATATCAGATCATCCTCGTCAAAGATCTTAAATAAATAGATATGTCAGTGCATTTAAATGTTATGTTTGTTTTTCCGGTAAAGGGTGGATTTACTCCTCAAACGAAAATTGAGGAATTTAAAAAAAAAAAACATCGGTTGAATGATTCTTGGGGAATCATAATATTGTCAATCCATTTTTTCTTGACTGTAAAGTGACGGGAGAAGTTTGCTTTAATATATTCATGACAAACTAGAAGGTATTCGAGAAACTTATCATATAATAAATTATCTTCAACCTCTCCTAGGCAGTGCTATCGTTGATCAGCAGTACGGATTTTTGCCACGAAAGTCAGCTGAGCTAAATCTGTTAAAATACACCAACTTTATTATTGATGCTCTAGAGAGTGGATCAGTGTATACCGATTTCTCCAAAGCCTTCGATCGTGTAAATCATAAAATCTTATTGGTAAAGTTGGCTAAGGTTGGCATGCTCGAATGGATGAGTAGCTACCTTGATAACAGAATTCAATACGTTAAGGTCAAGGGCTTTGTTTCTACTGAGATAAAAGTATCATCTGGCGTCGCCCCAGGGACCACTGTTTTTTAATATTTTCGTTAATGACATCGGCAAATGTTTTACTTCGAGCGATTTTCTCTTGTTCGCTGATGACCGCAAACTATTTACGATAGTCAACAAAACTGAAGATTGCGAGAGATTGCAGACTGACCTCGGGGCTCTTCACGAGTGGTGTGTTGGGAATGATATGCATCTGAATGTTGATAAGTGTTGTTTTATGTACTTTTCGAGATCCAGACGGACCACTCTTTTCGATTACTCATTGAACCAGACTTCCCTTAAATTGGTTACTACAGTTAAGGATCTTGGAGTCATGCTTGATAGTGGTTTGACCTTTATTCCACATATAACTTCAATGGTCTCAAGGTCTCTGAAGGTTCTTGGCTTCATTAAACGTTGCTCACGGGAGTTCACACATGTCGATTTTCTGAGGCTTCTTTACACAAGTTTGGTCAGACCGTGCCTTGAGTATGCGTCGGCTGTCTGGTCTCCACATTATACTTGAGCAGGTACAGCACAAATTTCTTAGATACCTAACCTACAAACTGCATATAGACTTTATTTTTGAGAATCGTTTTGAATTATATGCCGACTTAGAGTCCTACCTTGGCATTGACACGCTGGGTGATCGACGACAGAGACATGATTTGATTTTATTGTATGACCTTATAAATGGAAGGTTGAATTGTCCTGATCTTTTGGGCAAGATTGGAATTCATGTTCCATATCGTGCAACGCGTACGAGGAGTATGTTTCACCAGACACATTCCAGAACAAATTATGGTTGCAATTCATTTTTGGCGCGCTCAATGCGTCTCGCCAATGAGAGTGAAGAGACACTGGATTTTTTTGTCCCGAGAAATACCTTTTTGGGTTCAGTAGGGCACCTCTTTGATAACACAGGCCAACAAAATGAAAAAAAAAATTTGGTGCCAGAAATCTAACATCTGATTTTAGATGTTTTTAATGTGCTGATTCCAAAAATGCCACCAGATTTTTTCTATCAGCTCTAGTTTTTGAGATACACGTTACAGGTTAAATGATATATTTTTTTCTGATAAAGGACAACAAATAAAGAGATAAATGTGTACTTAATCGTCAAAATAGGAATTTCCCAGAATCTAATTAGCCAAATGGATACCTGGAATTGTCCCTGACCCAATGTTCCTATACTAGGAACTACTCAATACAATGCTCTTACTTACTTTTATACCTGTAATTGCCTATGACCCGATCCTTCTATACCTGCTTGGCTGTACTTGATTTAGTATATTACTGAGTTTTCCCAAGTAAAGTTGTGCTATCATTTTGTGTAAATTTTGGTCGTTTTGTAGTATCAAGACACTAAACTGAAACAATGGCATCCACAAGCAGACGTACCTGTGTAAATCATCCCGATGTTTTTTGTTATGTGTGTGGTGAATACACTTTGAAAGAGAGCAGAAAAAGGATTTCTGACTTTGTGAAAAGAGCTTATCTTGCCTATTTTGGCGTTCATTTAGGAGATCAAGATAAATCTTGGGCCCCACATTTCATATGTAAAACATGTGTTGAACATTTGCGACAGTGGACAACTGGAAAGAGGAAGTGCCTAAAGTTTGGTGTACCAATGGTTTGGAGAGAACCGCGGAACCATCATGACGACTGCTATTTTTGTCTCGTTAATATTAAAGGCATAAATAGAAACAATAGACACAAATGGACATATCCTGATCTAGATTCTGCAAGAAGGCCTGTAGTGCATTCGGAAGAAATACCCGTTCCATCATTCAGCAGTCTACCCAAACTGACAGAAGATGATACAGAAACATCAACGTCTGACGAAGTTAAAAGAATTCAATCAGAAAACGACAGCGATTTTGAAGCAGATTTAGCAACTCCGCAGTGTTTCAATCAAGAAGAACTAAACGATCTTATAAGAGACCTGAATCTCTCAAAGGAATCCGCTGAATTACTTGCATCCAGATTAAAAGAAAAAAATCTACTTTGTCGAGGTACTAATATTACATTTTATCGTAAAAGAGATAAGGATCTGCTGCCTTTTTTCACTCAGGAAAATGACTTGGTATTCTGTAACAATATAAAAGGGCTCTTAGAAAAAATGGGTTTGCCTGAATACACTCCAGATGATTGGCGCCTTTTTATTGACAGTTCAAAACGTAGTTTAAAATGTGTTCTTTTACATAACGGTAACAAATATGGCTCAATTCCTATTGGTCATTCTACTACCATGAAGGAAGAATATGAAACAATAGCATTAGTTTTGAGAAAAATTAAATACGAAGAACATCAGTGGTCAATTTGTGTTGATTTAAAAATGATTAACTTCCTCCTTGGACAGCAGAGTGGTTATACAAAATATCCTTGTTTTTTGTGCCTTTGGGACAGCAGAGCTAAAAATGAGCACTGGGTTAACAAAAATTGGCCTTCAAGAGATGTCATGATTCAAGGAATACAAAACGTGATCAACGAACCTTTGGTTTCAAGAGAAAAAATCTTACTTCCGCCCTTGCATATCAAGCTAGGCCTAATGAAGCAATTTGTGAAGGCCTTAAATCGAGATGGAAATTGTTTTGGGTATTTGTCACGTAAATTTCCTGGCATTAGCACGGAAAAACTAAAAGCTGGTATATTTGATGGTCCTCAAATAAGGCAACTTGTTAAAGATCCACAATTCACCACATCAATGAACGAGACTGAATCTAACGCTTGGAGTTCATTTGTTCAAGTAGTACAAAATTTTCTTGGCAATCATAAAACAGACAATTACGTAGAATTAGTGGAAACTATGCTTTCAAATTTTAATATTCTCGGCTGTAACATGAGTATAAAAGTTCACTACCTCCACAGCCACCTAGATCGTTTTCCAGAAAACTTAGGTGATTGTAGTGAAGAACAGGGGGAAAGATTCCACCAGGATATTAAAACTATGGAAGATCGTTATCAAGGACGATGGGATAGCCACATGATGGCGGACTACTGCTGGAGCCTTCAGCGAGACTGCCCTAGTAAACTCCATTCTAGAAAATCGTATAAAAGAAAATTTTTATGTGATTAGTGACTAATGTAATTATGTAAATTAAGTTTTTGCAATAAATACTTAAATCCATGTGTCTTTGTTTTTTTTAACTGTCAATAGTAATATTATATATTATAACAGTTATAACGTAAATTATATACACAATTTTTTAAAAAATCTCAAAAACTAGATCTGATAGACAAAATCTGAGAACCTTTTTACATTCTGCATCCAAAAATTACTCAGGAACAGTTAAAAAATCGCAGGCACCAAAATGTGTGTTGGCCTGTGTAATTGATACGTTGTGTTGTACTATATTGCTTTATAATAGTGAAGTATTGATCGTGTAGATTATTATTATCCATTTTATTTGTGATTGATTTTTATTTGACATTTTTCTTTTGAAGTGTTTTATTGTAGAACTATTTATATTTATTGTAATTTTGTATAAAATGGGCATTTGCCCGTAAATAAATAAATAAACTAGGACGTGTTCAGAGCGTTCATAATGTTGCGTTTTTATTTTCAACCCTTATAAAAATACACCCTCGTAATTATTGAGTAAATCTTACGATTTACTTATCCTAAACTATTTTATATTATCTTCTATTCAAACCTGATTATTAGTAGTCCAATTCCCAATCAAACAGTCTCCTCAAAATTAAAAAAAAAAATACACAAATATTTAAAACTTTCACAAACACGCTCTCAATTAACTCTAACACTAATAGAACTTTATACGCCGTTCTCAATAAGTATCCACGGAATGACCAAGCATAGTAATTCGTTACTCGACCTCTATATTATGCTACAGTTGATTCCGCTGGCGCTCTAACTTTGAGTGCTCAATAACTATCAAATCGTGTGTCCGTTATTTACTACTACTAGATAGTCAGGTAAACTTCGGAAAGTTATAGTTAATTCATTATTCAAAATGCGTGGAAAACTGAACGTAAAAAACTGACCTGAATTGTAGGTAATATGGATGTGAGTTTACTTTATGGTTATACTGTACCATCAACAGAGTGTCTCATACATGAAAATATTCAGATTAAGGGATAGATTTTTATGGATACGAATCTCCACTAATACGTAGCTAGCTGTAACATTTTTTATAGGGTGTTTTGATGCCAAAAAAATAAATAATTCATAAAACAGTGGCATATCAAACTTATGGTTTCTAAATGGTCATTAGCAACGTGACCAATAGCAACATGACCATTAGCAACATGAACTTAAGACCTTGGAACTTGACACTTTAGTTAAAACTTCAACTTTTGACACTTGTAATGTTCCCAGTTCCATGTTCACACTTAATTCTTGACACTTGACACTTGGAACTTGAAGTGTTTAAGTTCCATGTTCCAAACTCCAACTCCAATGAAATTTTGACCTGACATCACATTATGCAACGCTGGAAGGAAACCTGGTAGTAGGTAGGTACCTAGTTAGATCGTGGGAACTTTATAATTTGAAATTGTAAGCTATTAAAGAATGAAAAGAGTTGGCTTATTGAATAATGAGCCCTTCATATTAAAGTTTTACGTACAATGAATTTAGTGGTTCGTTTATTATTATATATTGAAATTAGGTAAAGCTTTATTAGCTTTGAGACCATTGTTACGATCTTTTTTCTTTACAAAACAAAATACCTACCTACCTAATTATTTTCTAAAAATAAGCGTGCAGTGCCGTAGCTAGGGGTTTCTTTAGAGATTGGGAAAGGTATAGGTATTGATAATTTATTACATGAAACTCATTTGTGGTCAAAAAGCAATCAAGTTTAAGAACTATAAGTAAACCATCTATATAAACGAACCGCGGATTAACTTTTAGTCCCCAAAACTACTGTAGACAAAGTAACAGTAAGAACTAGAAGAAAGAGTAATTAAAAAAATTAAAAATTATAAGTATATAGACATGAGAAAGTATAATTTTTAATAGGTATACTTATTTTCTCAAGAAATAATTTCGCCATTACTTTTACGCCTTCGCCAATTTGAAACAGTGGCTATGTTATTAGTTACCGATGATAAAGAACGTGCCAAAAGCGATAAATTATCCTTTTCCTTTCAAAATAACAATAGCGAAAACTTGGCTTGTGTGTGAGAAATTTAAATTTTACCAATGCTCAATAATTTTCGCCAAATATTCATGTATAACTTTTTATACAGTTTATAGTTATGCAACACAGAATACATATATCTAGTGTGACTTGTTCAACTGTCTCTCTCTCTCTCTCGCTGACAGACTACCACAGAGATCGGAAAAAGAACGAACCACTAGAGATGGGCAATGTAAATACTTATAAAACATCGTCGATTATTATTTTTAAAAATATGATGTTATGCTTATAATATGTTTACGCAAAATGGTCAGATAAATTATACATTTTTTATTTTAACTATCGGTGCAATTACAAAATGTTGAGGACTAGGTAGGTATGGGCAAAATTTGTTTTGTTTGATATAATATGGTTATTTAAAACGATATTGCTTTTTGGCTAAAAGCCAAACCTATGCTGTCCAAACTAACATGAAAATATCAAAATAATTTAGACAAAAAAGTAAAAAGGACTCTTGCAATAATTATTACAAGAGAGAGCAAGAATCAGACTCAAAATAACACAATAGCAAGTAGCATGCGCGGACTTGCTGATAAAAATCGATATGTGAACGTTCTTATACTCTACTTCTAGCACACGGTTGTCATGTGTAGAATATTTTCTCTATTTTAAACTTTAGTACTCTTATTAGCCCGTTTCCACAGGGATTACTACTCGCATGTTGGAAGATCAACTATTGTATATACGTGAGTTATTGTGTTGTACGAGGTACGAGGCGGTCATTTGATCGCATCGAGTCATTTTAATAAAATTTCTCTTCAAGCAACAGTACAAAATTGAGACACTGGCAACGTCGCATTAAACTAACATCAACCAAATCGAAACGAACAAACTAAAGAATCGTTTAATACAGACAAAGTTGATCTTAAAATTCTCATATTTCTCTGCTAGAAATCAAAAAGTAAAAAGCGAGCCAGTTTACTAAAAACTTAGGCCATTATTACTTTTTGTTTTCTAAGTACGTGTCTAGCATTTTATCCAGATATTGCGAATAAAATCCTGGTAAGTTTCAGCAAATTAGTATTATAGATTTTACGTTCATGTAATGGCGGTATAATGGAAGTATAGATACCGGCATTTTAATGTACAAACATACCTTGATCTTTAATTCAATACTTTTAATTAAGCAATTTGTTTGTAACAATGATTATAATATCTGAGTCATTTTTAATTGAGTTAATAAATAGAAGAATTCAGACATTTCAGCGTCTAGAATGCTTTTATGAATTGAAAGAAAACATTCTTCCATGGGAGTGTTTTAACTTCTAACCAATCATATTCATTATTTTAATAAATCAACCCTACCTACTTATGTACTGATGAAGGTCTCTTGTTAATTACAATTACCCAGGTAGGTAGTTAGTGTATTATAATTTCTAAAAAAAATACTAGGTTCATAGGTACTTTTACCTATTTTATGTGCTGATTTTATTCCTAATAGACAAATAATTATAGTTGGGATTTTGGGATCAATATTAATAGACTGCACAAGATGGATCACCATTAGATAACGATATTTTTATATGGACATGTTCGCAAAGAACGTTTTTAGATTTATCTATGAAATGTTGTTTTGTCCTAGATTTTTCAAATTCACTATCAGAAATAAGGGATCTTGTGAATTATCAGCCAATCATTGTGTGATTTTGTTGTTGTTATTTTGCTTTTAACTTTTTATACTAGAGAAAACAATGGAGGCTCAGAATAACGTCCAGAGCATGCATCCGAATGCTGGTCCTATAGGTCCTGGTCAACAACATCCGAATTTCCCAAGAAGAAATAAAAATATACGACGTGGTACCCACAGTGGTACCTCCCCAGCGGAGCGGTTGTCTTTAGCAGAAGAAGCGAAATTGGTAAGTACCTACTCCCAAACAGAATACCGAATAGCTGAACCACATGATGTTTTATAGATTTATGCTCAAGACATCATTTCCATGCCCAGCAAAACCCCAGTGTCAGTTTTGCAAGAGCTACTCAGCCGTCGTGGTATTACACCGAAGTATGAATTAATGCAAATTGAAGGTGCGATTCATGAGCCTGTGTTTAGGTATCGCGTGTTTTTGAGTTCGGAATTGGTGGCCACTGGCACTGGACGTTCCAAAAAAGATGCTAAGCATGCTGCTGCTAGGAACTTATTGGATCTGTTGATTGGGAAGCAGACTCCCGAGCAAGCTAATCAAGCTAATGGCACACCAGGCGCTCCTGATATGTAAGTAGAATCTTGCGAAACTAAAATTTAGTGTTTTATTTTTGTTTATACCTTGCAGCACAACTCAAATTGTTTCTCCATACGATGATAAAGTCATGGGCAATCCCATAGGATGGTTACAGGAGATGTGCATGTCGCGCAGGTGGCCCCCACCGTTTTATGAGATGGAACATGAGGAAGGTATGCTGTGAAATTAACCATTCTCATTCCTCCGTTAATTGTGTATCAGATAAACGTACACTTTTAGGTCTTCCGCATGAGAGACAGTTTACAATTGCCTGTCATGTACTGAAATTTCGTGAAGTTGGCACCGGCAAGTCTAAGAAGTTGGCTAAACGTACTGCAGCGCATAAGATGTGGCAAGCGTTGCAGGATCTGGCTGTTGATTCAACAAATAATGCTAGTGGTGGTGGATCTGATTTCGATGATGATGTAAGTAATAATTTGCCCTTCAAAACCTTTGAAATGTAGTTTTGTTTGTATGGCTTGCAAAACCTTCTTAGCAAATTGTAATAGGTTAGGAATCATAGTAGATTAAAAGTTTCAATAGGCTTATGCTTATGTTTTATAGAAAATTTACTTTTCTTCACCTCCGTTGATGATTATAAGCCTTAATATCACCCACTAAATATAGCCATTTTAGACTTCTTAGCCTGATGAGTCACAAAACCTAATTTTCCTACTATGCGAAAGTAAAATGAGTGACAAACAAATTAGATTTAGAGGTGGTGTGGGGACCAGAGAGACTTTACTTTGTATGCGCGTTTTGCTCCAAAAAAACTGTGAATTCCGAATGTCTACGACTTTTTAAATACGAGGCATGTTTTTTAAGTAAGTACCGTTTTGTAATTAAAAAAAGACGTGCAAAGATATCGCAATAATTTTATTTTTACATGAAAGCCTGTACCTTAATCTACTTTTCTACATAATTTCCGTGAATATTGAGGCACTTGTCATAACGTGGCACCAGTTTTTGAATACCCTCCTCATAAAATTCTGCCGCCTGACTTGTTAACCACTGTATCACAAATGTTTTGACTTGGTTATCGTCTTGAAGCCGCTGACCACCCTGGTGTTTTTTCAAGTGCAGGAACAAATGGTAGTCGCTGGGCGCCAGATCAGGGCTGTATGGAGTTTCCCATTTAAAAGATTTGATGAGATCTTTGGTCCGATTAGCCACATGTGGACGGGCATTGTCATGCAGCAAAACGATACCCTTACTCAACTTGCCACGTCTTTTGTTCTGGATTGCACGACGCAGATTGTTCAATGTCTCACAATAAAACGCTGCATTGATTGTCTCATTACGAGGCAGAAACTCCACTAGCTATACTCCTTTTCTGTCCCAAAAAACTGTGCACATGATTTTCCGGGCAGAAATTGTTTGCTTAAACTTCACTCTTTTGGGTGATGATGAATGTCGCCATTCCATGGATTGTTGTTTCGATTCTGGTGTGACGTAGGCCACCCATGTTTCGTCACCAGTAACAATTTGGTCTAAAAAATCTTCACCTTCATTGTGGTACCGCTCAAGGAAAGTCAAACACTGCCTAAACGTTGGGTTTTGTGCAAATCCGTCAACATTTTTGGAACCCAACGTGAACACAATTTCCGGTAATTCAAGTTCTCGGTCACAATGCGATACAAAACACTAGGAGAATATTGAGGAAAGCAGTCGCACATTGATGAAATTGTAAAGCGTCTGTTTTCTCTCACCTTTTCCTCCACTTTCTGCACCAAATCTTCATTAACGACCGAAGGACGCCCACTCCGTTCTTCATCATGCACATTTGTGCGGCCATCTTTAAATGCTCTCACCCATTTCCTTACCATTCCATCACTCATAATGTTTTGTCCGTAAACTTCACAGATCTCACGATCAATATCGATCGGTTTTACGCCTTTAGCACTAAGAAATCGTATAACAGCCCGTACTTCACAATCGGCAGGACTTACGATTGTCGGAGGCATCTTAAACACTCAGTAAACAACGTATACAATGAGGAATCAGACTGTAATGGCGTCAGTGCGTAGACAAGAGATGTAGGTAACCAGCGCGCATGCGCGGAACGCCGACCGTAGCGCTGCGGCGGCGGAATCGCAAAGCAGTACTTACTAAAAAAACGTGCCTCGTACATGGAAGCAACCAAATAGCCTCCGTCCAAATTGAAGACAATCATACTCAAAAACTGCCATTAACCGTGGAGTACAACAAGGCTGCATTCTGCCTTTTTAACTTGTACTTAGAAGAAATATTCAAGGAAGCTCTAGATAACAGACAGCAACATTAGATACGACCAAGTGCGAATGCGGAGCAGGCAAAATTTGACTGCCCTGTAAATCCGCCCTTCCTCACATAAGTGTTTTAAGTTTCCCCGCTTTAGTTTCCATTGCTTTGGTACACGTTTGCACGAGTGTTGTGGTTTGTACGTAATGATGTGTGCTAGGGTAATTTTGCTGTCTTTCTCAGAACAATAAATTTTATTTCAGTCAAACGGGACGGAAATTTCTGGTGTAAGTAAATCTGCCAAACATTTTGTTATAGTTAGTGAAAGATAGTAAGAATATCTTAGCACATATATAGAGAGTACCTGTTTGTATTAAATTCTTGTCATTTTCTTCTAGATTGTTGGCAAGTTGCTTAACGTACAAGGCCGTTATATGCCATTGAAAGACAGCAAATTTACTAAATTGAGTAGTCAGCATTCTCATAAAGTCACCCAATTCCATAAATCGCTAAAAAATGCTGCCGGTGTTAAATTGACTGATTTACAGGTAAATGCATTTATTCTGTTATTGAAGCTTTGCACAAAGATACATGTAAAATATTTCCATCATTTGTTAATATACTTGCCCCAGACGGTTGTTCTGGCAGTTTCACCGATCCACAAGTCATCATCAGTGATTAATGCTCGAGGTTTAACGAAAATAACAGCCTGACCCCAATCAGGCCAATTATCCAGACTGGTGCTTATAATTTGGTCCAGCAATGTTATAAAGTTTTTTTGGGAATGTCGTTCCCAGCGAGTTAAATGACAACGTTTAGTGTTTGATGGAATATAATAATATAGTGGACGTTCGCAGGATTGGGTACTGTAAATCAAAATAAGGTTCCCGATCAGTTATCGCCTTTTGCTTCAATAAGAAGCCTTTACTTGTAACAGTAGCGAATCCTTCATAAAAGGCAAGAACAACCGTCTGCTCAAGCTCAAGCGTTGTCAACACCACACTGTCTTCATATTCCTTTTCCAAACTATCGGACTTGGGAACGTCGTTGGCAGCGAGTTAAATGACAGCGTTTATTGATTCAATGAATATAATAATATATTCTACGTTCACTGTAAAGCCTTTACTTGTAACAGTAGCGAATCCTTCATGAAAGGCAAGAACAACCGTCTGCTCAAGCTTCTTCTCGAGTCTCCCCACAATGTGGCCTTCGATACTTCCCCTTAAGAACTCTAATAATGGCTCAGTCGTTTGGATAATCCCCACACTTCATGCAGAAGCCGACACAATGATGATTTCAATATAATTTTTTTAAAATATTTTAGACTGTCAATCTGAACGCCAAAGAGTTTGATTTCGTGAAGTTTCTGTCCGATATTGCCCAGGAGCAAACCTTCGAAATCACTTATGTGGATATTGAGGAGAAGTCAGTGACAGGCCGCTTCCAATGTTTAGTGCAACTATCCACTTTACCTGTGGCAGTCTGCTACGGCACGGGCAGGACGCAAAAGGAGGCTCAAGCTAGTGCTGCTCACCATGCGTTGGAGTATTTGAAAATTATGACGAAGAAATGAACAAAACTAAGCAGAAACTGTAAGTATTAATTTGTGTGAACATCCATCAGAATATTAATACACATTTTGTTTGAATGTTTGATGGATGGTGGTCGAAACTTTATACTATACAATTACTTATCCTCTCGTCATAATAATGTATACGTTTTAATTATTTGTCTGTCGAAGTCTACAATTGAACAGACATTTTTTGTTTATTCCATTTTTATTTATTTTATATCGAACTATTGCATTGAGGCTATTTTTGATGAATATATACTTCGAGATATTTGTATCAACTGAATTATGAGGTAAAATAATCCATAGACGAATGATTTGTGATACAAAATAGACTGCAGTCAATACATCAATACAGAAGTAAAAGTGGCTTTTTTGCCTGCTATATCTCTGTCCTTTTCTGTGCTCTCACTCTAGTATCAATTGCTACAGAGTATAACAGATCCATAATATGCAATGAAATGTCACTGTCGTAATACTCTGTAGCAATTGATACTAGAGTGAGAGCACAGAAAAGGACAGAGATATAGCAGGCAAAAAAGCCAGTTTTATTTTATTTTTGTTTCGATAAATTATTCCATATTATAGAATTCCAAAAGTAAAAAGGTTTGTATCTGCTGACGACGAGCATTTATGTTCAGATGGGAGGAGAACCGTCAAAATATTTATAAAAGCCTGGACCCCATCGGTGCCATTCGATTTCCTCTCTTCCTCTAAAGCACTGTTTTTGCAGGAGACGCCACTTCTTGAGGTTTTTAATCTTTTGGGAAGTTTTACAGACCGATTTAGATATTAGAAGTTTTTCTTCAACGCCAAATATCAGCAATTTTCATCCCCAACGTGGCTGTCTATTTTTTTTTATTAAGAAACTTTTGCCTATGGAATACTCAGTGACATTTCATTGCATATGGATCTGTTATACCGTGTAGCAATTGATACTAGAGTGAGAACAAAAAAGGACAGAGATATAGCAGGCAAAAAAGCCAGTTTATGTTTGGTGTTAAAACTTAACTCTTCTGAGTTATTTGTTACTGTTTTTCTCAATATTTTCCAAAACTAAAACCACACATTGGCTGTCTATTTTAAAGGGTACTTTTGTGTGATGAGGGATGATATTATTGATGGTTTTAATTTACTTAGGATATATATACATCAGAAATGGCCTCAAATTGTGTAAAGTATTGTAAAAGAGGATGACTAGCACTTAATTTTACAAGCTATACTTTGCATAGAATTAGTGGTTTTTTTCGAAAGTATTTTATAATATAAAAAAAAGAAAAGATAATATGCTAAGTAATATATACTGAAGTAATAGTAACTACTTATTTTTTGGGTTTTTGAATTAGGTTTTTAGTAGTGTATTTTTTTTTCACAGTTTTTAAATAAATAATATAAGGACAATTATTATATAATCTTATTAATCTGCAACATTTCTTTTTTTGCCGAGAAGACAAATAGATAAATGGCTATTTTTTATTGTAGGAGTTTTTGCCTATGAATTATTTAAAAGTAAATAAATAAAGGAATCTTGGTTCTGAATTGGGATTGATTTAAATGAACTTTGATCGACGGTTAAACTAAATTAGTTCAACCAGAAAAAGTTCTGATCTGAAAAGAATAATCGGAATATTGATTAGAGTTTTTTTATTTAATTAAGATTTAAACCAAGATTTCCTTAAATAAAAAAAAAAACGGATGTTCTTAGTACATACATAGTATTAACTCTTTATCAATAATCTGTAGGTTTTAGTCTAGTTGATATAACCTAAAATATATGTAGGCACTATAGTAATTAATATATATTAGTGCAGTTATTATAAATATACACTCTTTTGTGTTTGGTTTTGATTAGTTAGTAATTTAAAGACAAGCAAGTAAGAGTGCCCCATCAATTATTTATCATAATGCAAAGGGAGCATTTATTTAATGCAAAGTATAGAGGTTGTATCCAAAATAATAATAATAATAATTTATTTTTCATCTCCTAATTAACATATATGTCAATAGAAAAAATAATAAACTTAGGGAGGGTTGTGTTTGTATCAAAAAATTAGGCATAATAATGTTTTTTTTTTTTTAAGTCAATTTAAAACGGAAACTGTGTCTGGTTTTTTAATAGAAACATAATTCTCAAAAACATCTGATTTCAATGTTTAACTTAATTTAATAATTAGTTTTTCCTTAATTAAGGGTTGTTAGTTGTATTGATGTGTATGCTAATTAAATAAATATGATAACGTAATGCTTAAAATTGGTTTTTATTTCTTAATTTTTGTACTACAGTATACGTAGGGAAGTTTTGAAGATTTTTTTTTTAAAACTTCAAACGCAAATATCTCGAAAACGGTAAGAGATATCGAAAAACGGAGTTGGTTCTTTATAATTCCGGCCTTTTCTGCTACCAATAGAACCCTCTATCACTATACCAAGTTTCAGCCATTTTGAAATCATCAATTTCTTGAAAATTTATGAACGGTTTGGTTTTACTCATTGCTTTTAAATCAAATTTTCCTCAATCTTTGAAGGAATGATATTTTGATTGAAAAATATGAGGAATTTCGGAAGTTTTGCAGATTTTTTTGAAAAAACTTCAAACGCAAATATCTCGAAAACGGTAAGAGATATCGAAAAACGGAGTTGGTTCTTTTTAATTCCGACATTTTCTGCTACCAATAGGACCCTCTATCACTATACCAAGTTTCAGCCATTTTGAAATCATCAGATTTTTTGAAAATTTATGAACGTTTTGTTGTAGATTAAATCAAATTTTCTCAATCTTTGAAAACCAAAAGAGATATTGATAATTTACATTTAGAGCAATACTGAAAAACTTCAAACGCAAATATCTCGAAAACGGTAAGAGATATCGAAAAACGGAGTTGGTTCTTTATAATTCCGGCCTTTTCTGCTCCCAATAGGACCCTCTATCACTATACCAAGTTTCAGCCATTTTGAAATCATCAGATTTTTTGAAAATTTATGAACGGTTTGGTTTTACTCATTGCTTTTAAATCAAATTTTCCTCAATCTTTGAAGGAATGATATTTTGATTCAAAAATATGAAGAATTTTGGAAGTTTTGCAGATTTTTTTGAAAAAACTTCAAACGCAAATATCTCGAAAACGGTAAGAGATATCGAAAAACGGAGTTGGTTCTTCATAATTCCGGCATTTTCTGCTACCAATAGGACCCTCTATCACTATACCAAGTTTCAGCCATTTTGAAATCATCAGATTTTTGAAAATTTATGAACGAACGTTTGGTTTTACTTATTGCTTTTAAATCAAATTTTCCTCAATCTTTGAAGGCATGATATTTTGATTCAAAAATATGAAGAATTTTGGAAGTTTTGCAGATTTTTTTGAAAAAACTTCAAACGCAAATATCTCGAAAACGGTAAGAGATATCGAAAAACGGAGTTGGTTCTTTATAATTCCGGCCTTTTCTGCTCCCAATAGGACCCTCTATCACTATACCAAGTTTCAGCCATTTTGAAATCATCAGATTTTTTGAAAATTTATGAACGGTTTGGTTTTACTCATTGCTTTTAAATCAAATTTTCCTCAATCTTTGAAGGAATGATATTTTGATTCAAAAATATGAAGAATTTTGGAAGTTTTGCAGATTTTTTTGAAAAAACTTCAAACGCAAATATCTCGAAAACGGTAAGAGATATCGAAAAACGGAGTTGGTTCTTCATAATTCCGGCATTTTCTGCTACCAATAGGACCCTCTATCACTATACCAAGTTTCAGCCATTTTGAAATCATCAGATTTTTGAAAATTTATGAACGAACGTTTGGTTTTACTTATTGCTTTTAAATCAAATTTTCCTCAATCTTTGAAGGCATGATATTTTGATTCAAAAATATGAAGAATTTTGGAAGTTTTGCAGATTTTTTTGAAAAAACTTCAAACGCAAATATCTCGAAAACGGTAAGAGATATCGAAAAACGGAGTTGGTTCTTTATAATTCCGGCATTTTATGCTGCCAATAGAGCCCTCTATCACTATACCAAGTTTCAGCCATTTTGAAATCATCAGAATTTTTGAAAATTTAAGAACGTTCTGTCTGTTTCACTTATATTGCTTTGATTAAATCAAATTTTCCTCAATCTTTGAAAACCAAATGAGATATCGATAATTTACATTTAGAGCATTACTGGAGCCTTTAAGGCATGATATTTTGATTGAAAATATTAAGAGTTTCGGAAGTTTTGTAGATTTTTTTGAAAAAACTTCAAACGCAAATATCTGGAAAACTGTAAGAGATATCGAAAAACGGAGTTGGTTCTTTATAAGTCCGGCCTTTTTGGCTACCAATAGGACCCTCTATCACTATACGATTTCGTACCAGGAACACATAAGTTTGAAGAGGTGAATCAATGTATTAGGAGAGCCACATTCTGCTAAATTTTCATTTTCTAAAAATCTCGATTTCGTACCAGGGACACATAAGTTTGAAGAAGTGAATCAATGTATTAGGAGAGCCACATTCT
Source organism: Apoderus coryli (assembly GCA_911728435.2). Lineage (NCBI taxonomy): Eukaryota > Metazoa > Arthropoda > Insecta > Coleoptera > Attelabidae > Apoderus > Apoderus coryli. The sequence goes on along the minus strand of OU452211.1, from coordinate 1,959,667 downwards.
GCTAAATTTTCATTTTCTAAAAATCTCGATTTCGTACCAGGAACACATAAGTTTTAAGAGGTGAATTATTGTATTCGGAGAGTCACATTTTGCTAAATCTGCATTTTATAAAAATCTTGATTTCGTACCAGGAACACATAAGTTTTAAGAGGTGAATATAAAGTATCAGGAGACCAATTTCGTTAAAATTGAATTTCTGAAAATCACGATTTCGTACCAGGAACACATAAGTTTTAAGAGGTGAATAAAGTATCAGGAGACCAATTTCGTTAAAATTCAATTTCTAAAAATCACGATTTCGTACCAGGAACACATAAGTTTTAAGAGGTAAATATTAAGTATCAGGAGACTAATTTCGTTGAAATTCAATTTCTAAAAATCACGATATTAGATAAAAAACGTCAACATTATCATAGGCTGATGATAAACGTCCAAAGTTTTCAAATTAGTGGCAATTTCGGACTGGGCTTCACACGTCAAGATCGCCAAATTCTCCATGACTCCTCTACCCTTTCTAAAGCCCAACTGAAACCCACAAAGACGACCCTCGCTTTCCAGCTTCCATTCCAACCTATTTTTGACCAATAATTGAGAGCTCTGGAATCTTGTTTCGAGGATCTTACAATTATTGGTCAAAAATAGGTTGGAATACTGTGATCAAGTAAAATACTTGGTAATTATTTATGAAGCAGGTAATTTCTAAATCAAACAGACGTATAAAACAATTATTCATTTATTTATAACATTCTTGTACAATTTATAACAGGATTTTTACATAGGTACACATATTTTAACTGGCTGTCAAAAATACTACGAAATACTGCATATATAGTAAGTACTAGAAAATATTTCAAGTGCCACATTCGAGTAAAATTTAATGCTTGAAATATAATAGTTAAGGAATAAAACTAATAACTAAATGGAACAAAGTATTATATAAATTAATACAAGTATAAAAAACACGTTATTGTCAAATATATGATAAAGTATTGCTATCAGATCTAACAGATTAAAAGTTAAGTAACAGTTTAATTTTCATTAACAAGATCGTTCAACCCGTTAGCATATGTTCTTGATTAAAAGAAACGTTACAAAACTTCAAAATAATAAAGACCAGCAGGGATTTATGAAATTGGAACTACAGGAACAAATTTTAAAATATTTTCATATTATGAACACATAAGATATTGAACAATAATAAGGCAAAATATTACTTTAATGTTTACTAGACGGATCGCAATAAATGTCCGTTAAATTCTCATCAGAATCCATAGCATTCTGCCGGGAGAAATGTCCCGCTCCTGCTAAACTATTTAAACTACTATTCGATAGAGTATAATCTGGCGACGCTGCATCGCCCAAAAATACTGATATCGAAGTGTTAGAGTCACCAGACAAAGTTCTTGACCGCTTCTGTGGCGATTCGGAAGATGATGATTGGTAGTGATCTGGACCAGTATCACATTTCGAGTGGTATAGAGTCCCACTAACTTCACCAACTAACGGAGAAACCTCGTTAGTTTCATTTAAGTTCTGTTCGCTACGCGTTGGCATCTTTTTCTCTGGTGTCAGACTTTTTTGTGAATTTGGCGATAATGGAAAACTAAAAGAAGTAGAAGTTCTCACTTCACTACTTTGTCCAGATTTTGATGGTGAAGATACCTCAGAAACTAAAGGTGTACTTTCGTTATCGCTAGTTTCGTTTAGTTCTGGACTGGATTGAAGTAAGAGTTTCTCTTTCAACTTGTGAAGCTTTTCGAAGCTATGATTTCTGTTATCACGACTATATTTTTTTTGATTTTGACTATTATCTATAGATTTTGATCTAATTCGTAATGACGGACGTACTCTAGCTTGATTTTTAACTAAAATCACGGTACTGTTTTCTTTGTTGGTTATGTTAAGTGAGTTCGGTCTTTGCTTTTGAGAACATGATGCTATTGGGTGGAAATCTTGATTTTTTAATTTTGTGTTATTCAATTCATATGCAATAGTGTTAGTTGCGGACATGTTTACACGAGGATTTTCTGGATACTCTGTTTTGATCACAACGTGTCTGCCCTTATTGGAGTTGTCATTGTGACGGAGTAAACTGGTTTTGCTGCCAACTGAGTAACGTCTTTCTGTAACTAATATTGGATAAATTAATATTTGTTGATGGTTTTAATTATTGTAACGTAATTTATCTTTAAATACCATGCAATTGGTTAGAGGCTCGTATAAGCAATCCCTATTGGTTTAAAGCTATTTCAGAAAAAGCTTAAGCATTAATTTTCAATTTTCAAATTTCAAAACATACAAAAAAATCGATATCTGGATAAAAGCTCTATATGTACATAGAATTTTATATTTTGACATTTCAGCTAAAGAAAAACTGGATCAGAATTTCATTCAGAAATCTTCTTCAATAATTTAGCAAATCAATTCAATGCAATTTTAAGTCAGCTGGTCCTGATCATCAAGCCTTTTAAAAAAGCTCAAAGAATTTCAAGTTTAATAAAGAAATGTTTACATTAGTCTTTCTAACATGACAAATGTTTTTTCTATTACTTAAGATAAGGCGTTTCTCAATTTAATTCCATAGAATTGTGCCAAATGTTTGTGGAAAAGTAGTAGTGGATCCCAACTGCAAGGCTAACTTCTCTATTTCGTACTTCTCGTTTGTAATAAATACATTTATGTGGCCATCTAAAAGTATACTTACGTGGTGACGGTGGATGCGAACTACATCTTGAGCTATGATCACTAACGCTGTTATCAGAATTACCAGTAATCGCTATACAGATTGGTTGCCAATGCATATGGCCTACCGGGGAGGATTGCAAGTAAACAAAATCGGTTTCACCTACACCATTCGTGCTGTTATTGCGCGATCTGTTGTGTCCGTTGTAGGACATATCTAGAAATATAGATAGGCCGGGACTCAAGCTGGTAAAGGGATTGCGCGCCCAGTGTTGGTTCAAGTTTTGATGTTTGAAAACCATATCATTAAAGCTGGATTTTTGGGTGAAGAACTCGAATTTCGCCTTTATTCTTTACTTGAACCAACACTGTATGCATTAGTTGCAATATTTTAAGCTGAGCATCAACATTTTATTAATAAAGCTGTTATAAAAAATGATTTTGTATGATTTTCTATATGATCTGCAAGCAGAATGAATAGTCATATTTTAATATCAAATCACATAATAGCAACTATTTCCTTCGAATTGTTTTGTCCATGCTCCATGCTATTCGATATTTTTAATAATCAATGCAAAACGTACGTACAAGCGATCCAATGTTTACAATGCTGGATATGCTTCACGATATTAAGGTAATTTCTGAAAAGATCCAAATGAGGTAAAGATTGGCTAAGATCCAGAAAAAAGAGTAAACCTGCCACTGCTTCCTGCGTTCATTAAATACTCCAAAGTTGCACAAATGGCTACGTAATTCTGGAGTTGTAAAATACAACAAATGCTTGGAAGGCAAAGAACCAAGCGTTAGATTACGTCACCGGCTCCTAGCCTCTAATCGTAAGATATTTGGTACCTACGCAATTCTGTAGGATGCTTCTATCACATTATATCCTCCGATATCAGAAGCATTTCCCAAACGGGAATCTAGCAGGACATTTTTGATTGATATATACTGTGGATTAAGCCACTCTTAAGTGTGTGGTATTCCTGTACGGTGTTTGTGGACCAAGTATGCAACTTGAAACCAGGAAGATTCATTGGAGTATGAGAGACGATGGCGAATAACAGGAGAAACAGGATAGTAAAATGAACCTTCATTGGCTTAGTTGCTAGATTTTTACATTTACATCTTTCAGCAACTGAACAATATAGAAGCGTTAGGTACATGTTAGTTTAACTAGTGTTAACAGTTAGTAAGTTAGTAAAAAACACTCACATGCAAAAAACTTTCACAACTATTGAATTCACATACCAAACAACAAAACTACCAACACTTTCGTAATGTTTATTTATAGAAAACTATAATCAATAAAAGAGTAAAAAGTACATAAAATATTTATTTAAACAAATAAAACATAGTAAACATATAAATAAAGTTACTACTAATCTATATAATTAATAATAAATTAAATTAAGTACATAATATAACAACTAAAACGTGTTCTTGTTCGTATTTTTGACTAGAATTTACACACAATACTTTGCAAATGTAAATTACAATTTCCTAAATACATTATTGTTTAAATTTACTGTGAATTCAATAAATGTGAAAGCAAATTATACAATACTAAAGAATAAATGCTTGTAGGATTGCTAGCGATCAATAAATTAACAATGCCCTGAAATTAACGCAGGATCTAAATGTAACGCAGTTTATTTCCTGTGAAGGTTCTACTATGTAACACTTTGTAGTAAAGATAATGCAGCTGGCAACACAGTAGCTCGTTGCAATCATTAAAAATGATAACAAATGCGTGGGTGCTAGACGAAATTGAAGCTAAGATTTGCTGTGTGTTATAATTGTTACAAACTGTAATTGCAGAGTGTTAGTTAATTCGTGGAGGACGAGTAAAGTTTAAGGTTTACGTTAGCTATGATACGTTCATAATTCCAACAAACTCGAATTGCAGAGTGTCAGTTAATTCGTGGAGGACGAGAAAGTAGTTGTAAAGTTTACGTTGAGGAGATTAGAGTTATTTCTGAAATGAATAATATAATTTGAAAGAGCATAGAGGACATTGAAGCTATGATATGCTGTGTCTTATTTATAATTCCAACAAACTGGAATTGCAGTGTCTGTTAATGCGTGGAGGACGAGTAAAGTATTTGTAAAGTTTAAGGTTTACGTTGAGGAGATTAGAGTTATTTCTGAATTGAATATAATTCGAAGGACTCTAGAGGAAATTGAAGCTATGATATGCTCTGTGTTATTCATAATTCCAACAAACTCGAATTGCAGAGTGTCAGTTAATTCGTGGAGGACAAGAAAGTAGTTGTAAAGTTTACGTTGAGGAGATTAGAGTTATTTCTGAATTGAATAATATAATTCGAAGGAGCCTAGAGGAAATTGAAGCTATGATATGCTCTGTGTTATTCATAATTCCAACAAACTCGAATTGCAGAGTATCAGTTAATTCGTGGAGGACGAGAAAGTAGTTGTAAAGTTTACGTTGAGGAGATTAGAGTTATTTCTGAATTGAATAATATAATTCGAAGGAGCCTAGAGGAAATTGAAGCTATGATATGCTCTGTGTTATTCATAATTCCAACAAACTCGAATTGCAGAGTATCAGTTAATTCGTGGAGGACGAGAAAGTAGTTGTAAAGTTTACGTTGAGGAGATTAGAGTTATTTCTGAATTGAATAATATAATTCGAAGGAGCATAGAGGACATTGAAGCTATGATATGCTGTGTCTTATTTATAATTCCAACAAACTGGAATTGCAGTGTCTGTTAATGCGTGGAGGACGAGTAAAGTATTTGTAAAGTTTAAGGTTTACGTTGAGGAGATTAGAGTTATTTCTGAATTGAATAATACAATTCAAAGGGGCCTAGAGGACATTGAAGCTATGATATGCTCTGTGTTATTCATAATTCCAAACAAACTCGAATTGCAGAGTGTCAGTTAATTCGTGGAGGACGAGAAAGTAGTTGTAAAGTTTACGTTGAGGAGATTAGAGTTATTTCTGAATTGAATAATATAATTCGAAGGAGCCTAGAGGAAATTGAAGCTATGATATGCTCTGTGTTATTCATAATTCCAACAAACTCGAATTGCAGAGTATCAGTTAATTCGTGGAGGACGAGAAAGTAGTTGTAAAGTTTACGTTGAGGAGATTAGAGTTATTTCTGAATTGAATAATATAATTCGAAGGAGCCTAGAGGAAATTGAAGCTATGATATGCTCTGTGTTATTCATAATTCCAACAAACTCGAATTGCAGAGTATCAGTTAATTCGTGGAGGACGAGAAAGTAGTTGTAAAGTTTACGTTGAGGAGATTAGAGTTATTTCTGAAATGAATAATATAATTTGAAAGAGCATAGAGGACATTGAAGCTATGATATGCTGTGTCTTATTTATAATTCCAACAAACTGGAATTGCAGTGTCTGTTAATGCGTGGAGGACGAGTAAAGTATTTGTAAAGTTTAAGGTTTACGTTGAGGAGATTAGAGTTATTTCTGAATTGAATATAATTCGAAGGACTCTAGAGGAAATTGAAGCTATGATATGCTCTGTGTTATTCATAATTCCAACAAACTCGAATTGCAGAGTGTCAGTTAATTCGTGGAGGACAAGAAAGTAGTTGTAAAGTTTACGTTGAGGAGATTAGAGTTATTTCTGAATTGAATAATATAATTCGAAGGAGCCTAGAGGAAATTGAAGCTATGATATGCTCTGTGTTATTCATAATTCCAACAAACTCGAATTGCAGAGTATCAGTTAATTCGTGGAGGACGAGAAAGTAGTTGTAAAGTTTACGTTGAGGAGATTAGAGTTATTTCTGAATTGAATAATATAATTCGAAGGAGCCTAGAGGAAATTGAAGCTATGATATGCTCTGTGTTATTCATAATTCCAACAAACTCGAATTGCAGAGTATCAGTTAATTCGTGGAGGACGAGAAAGTAGTTGTAAAGTTTACGTTGAGGAGATTAGAGTTATTTCTGAATTGAATAATATAATTCGAAGGAGCATAGAGGACATTGAAGCTATGATATGCTGTGTCTTATTTATAATTCCAACAAACTGGAATTGCAGTGTCTGTTAATGCGTGGAGGACGAGTAAAGTATTTGTAAAGTTTAAGGTTTACGTTGAGGAGATTAGAGTTATTTCTGAATTGAATAATACAATTCAAAGGGGCCTAGAGGACATTGAAGCTATGATATGCTCTGTGTTATTCATAATTCCAAACAAACTCGAATTGCAGAGTGTCAGTTAATTCGTGGAGGACGAGAAAGTAGTTGTAAAGTTTACGTTGAGGAGATTAGAGTTATTTCTGAATTGAATAATATAATTCGAAGGAGCCTAGAGGAAATTGAAGCTATGATATGCTCTGTGTTATTCATAATTCCAACAAACTCGAATTGCAGAGTATCAGTTAATTCGTGGAGGACGAGAAAGTAGTTGTAAAGTTTACGTTGAGGAGATTAGAGTTATTTCTGAATTGAATAATATAATTCGAAGGAGCCTAGAGGAAATTGAAGCTATGATATGCTCTGTGTTATTCATAATTCCAACAAACTCGAATTGCAGAGTATCAGTTAATTCGTGGAGGACGAGAAAGTAGTTGTAAAGTTTACGTTGAGGAGATTAGAGTTATTTCTGAAATGAATAATATAATTTGAAAGAGCATAGAGGACATTGAAGCTATGATATGCTGTGTCTTATTTATAATTCCAACAAACTGGAATTGCAGTGTCTGTTAATGCGTGGAGGACGAGTAAAGTATTTGTAAAGTTTAAGGTTTACGTTGAGGAGATTAGAGTTATTTCTGAATTGAATATAATTCGAAGGACTCTAGAGGAAATTGAAGCTATGATATGCTCTGTGTTATTCATAATTCCAACAAACTCGAATTGCAGAGTGTCAGTTAATTCGTGGAGGACAAGAAAGTAGTTGTAAAGTTTACGTTGAGGAGATTAGAGTTATTTCTGAATTGAATAATATAATTCGAAGGAGCCTAGAGGAAATTGAAGCTATGATATGCTCTGTGTTATTCATAATTCCAACAAACTCGAATTGCAGAGTATCAGTTAATTCGTGGAGGACGAGAAAGTAGTTGTAAAGTTTACGTTGAGGAGATTAGAGTTATTTCTGAATTGAATAATATAATTCGAAGGAGCCTAGAGGAAATTGAAGCTATGATATGCTCTGTGTTATTCATAATTCCAACAAACTCGAATTGCAGAGTATCAGTTAATTCGTGGAGGACGAGAAAGTAGTTGTAAAGTTTACGTTGAGGAGATTAGAGTTATTTCTGAATTGAATAATATAATTCGAAGGAGCATAGAGGACATTGAAGCTATGATATGCTGTGTCTTATTTATAATTCCAACAAACTGGAATTGCAGTGTCTGTTAATGCGTGGAGGACGAGTAAAGTATTTGTAAAGTTTAAGGTTTACGTTGAGGAGATTAGAGTTATTTCTGAATTGAATAATACAATTCAAAGGGGCCTAGAGGACATTGAAGCTATGATATGCTCTGTGTTATTCATAATTCCAAACAAACTCGAATTGCAGAGTGTCAGTTAATTCGTGGAGGACGAGAAAGTAGTTGTAAAGTTTACGTTGAGGAGATTAGAGTTATTTCTGAATTGAATAATATAATTCGAAGGAGCATAGAGGACATTGAAGCTGATATGCTGTGTCTTATTTATAATTCCAACAAACTGGAATTGCAGTGTCTGTTAATGCGTGGAGGACGAGTAAAGTATTTGTAAAGTTTAAGGTTTACGTTGAGGAGATTAGAGTTATTTCTGAATTGAATAATATAATTCGAAGGAGCCTAGAAGAAATTGAAGCTATGATCTGTGTTATTCATAATTCCAACAAACTGGAATTGCAGAGTGGCAGTTAAGTTGTGGAGGGCATTTATCTTTAAAATATATGAATGAAATATCTGTTTCTACATTTAAATCCTGCGGACATTCTGGGCTATAAAATTTAATAATGTTTCAGTCATATGGCGAAATTATGTACAAGTGCAAATCATATATTACCATGACACCTTTTTCATATAATTTTATTTACAATGTGTAAAACTTCATTCCATTTTAATTTAATTATCCAAGCGGCATGCAATAAGCCATAACAAAAACTGTACAATCTATCTTCCACCGGAAATGGATCTATTTCTAAGATATGATAACATTTTATAATTATAATAAAAACTAAATTATATAATACCGACGTTTCGGCACTGTTTACCACCACTCTCAGTGTCCAAATAATTATTGTTTTTGAAGGCGGTGATTTATCATTCAAAGAACAGGTAAAACACTTTAAAAAATAATTATTTGTATCCTGAGGGCAATTCTTAAACGACGTAAACATAGATTAGTTTTTTTTTTGGTTTATAAAACGTTATTATACCTTAGGATTTTGTAACCCTTTTCGCAGTGGACATTTTTATATTATAAAGACCACAGAATGAATGGAATAGACGTTTTTTGAAGGCATTTTTCTTCTGTGGTCTCCATATAAAAATTTGATAATTGAAAACAATGTTTATAGTACAATTACGAGGATTTCCGTAAATACAAAACCGACACAGAGATTCACGACTATTGCATCACAAATGGTCTATATAAATCGTTGTATCCGATTTCGATGGGACCGATTCAGTTCTCAAAACGCGACTGATCGTTGGTTCATTAAAATTCACCGAATCGTCGTAACTGACTACTTTTTTCGATGTTGTTGCCCCAATACCAGTTGTGCTGCGCTTGTGCATACTATTACTACTTTGAGATTCATCACCTTGTATTACTGTATTGACACTATCCGGACTTGGTGGTATCACCGATGTTTGCGGCAGCTCCGGATCGATTTTACTCGCATCTTCCGTTTCTTCGAGAACATCCTCGCACGCTTCCTCGTTGAGGGTTTGGAGAGCACCGCATATCATTTGTTCTTCCAGTGTTACCTAGACATGGAAATCGGAAAATTAAGCTCAATTGATTTTATGGTAGGGAATGAAATATTTACTTACTTGATACTATCAGTAAGCAATGAAAGGAATCAACTATTAATCCTTTATTATAGCTTTTAAGGATTGGAATTTTATTTATTATTTCACTAATCATTTAATTACCTGTTTCTCTATTATGCTTTGCTTCCGTTGTGGACCGTCCAATTCCATTTTACCACGGTCTTTATCACTATTTCCTTTGCTTACGCTACCTGCAACAAATTCAATGACTGTCATACAAAATCGGATCTATAGTCAAGGATTGTTATACAATAATTACCTCTCCTTTCTTTAGGTCTATGTGGTTTAATTTCATCCTGTTTGAAAAGCCTCGTAATTTCATTTTCCCGCATTGATATCAACATCACTTTGAACATTTCCCAATCGCCAAATGACATTTTCAGTAGCTAAAATAAAGAGATAATTTAAAAATTACTTTGTGATAGACAGACAATATATTAAATTTGTAAGTTTGCTGACTCGTAAGCGGTCCCCACTAGTCGGTTTTTCGGGTCTCCTATCTCTGTGGTCGCGCGTCGTGTACCCACACGGCGGCTACACCTGCATAGGCCTATACACGCACAAACGGAGGGTACAAACGGCAATATAGCACAGGGTAGACTGAATTCAATTAAATTAAAAAGGAAAATAGAATTATCACTGTAGAATTCAAACGAAAAATAAAAGTAACTTGGTTACAAATGTAAATTACCTTTTTCAACTCCTCTAAATCACAATGCATCAAAACTCTGCCATTTATATTATGTTGTTTGATAACGTTCACGTATTTTTGTATACTTTCAGCGTCCAGATCATCCAGCTTGGACAGCACCTTGCAAACACCATCTACGTTCAATGTGGAGAGTCGTATTTCAGATATTTCACGCTAAAATAAAAAGAACTTAATACAAGAATAGGTACTATGGTTCGCAACGTCACAATTCAACTCGACTGTATTTACTGTTGTGCTCCTGCCTTTAAAAGAATGATATGTGCCAAAGACCTGCAGCCTCTCCTCAAAATCTTCAACCAACTCACCCAAAAGCTTCGAAAATGCAAATACTTTTAGTTCTATATGATACTCCTTCCACCAGCCTTGAAAATAGGGGATATATAACCATTCTTCGAACAAACAGTTAGTCTAGTTACTTATGTCAATAGATCCCCAGTCAAGTCGAATTTCATAATCTTGGCGATTACAGAAATATTAAATAAATAATTGCCCAATTAAACCCCGGAAGCTTTCCATGTACGTGAAAACATTCAAAAATTTGATCGGAAGGCTTCGGCGGCAGAATTAGCGGTGTGGAAACTTACTTCGAGCACTGTGATGGGGCCCAGAGCCAAAGGCTGTTGATGCATCGTCATCTGGTCATACTGATGTGTCCAAACATTGGGTGGTTGCGAAATCAACATAGGAGGCACCACGTTTGCCATCTTTGGTTGTTTACGTGTCATAGACGTTCTAGGTGACTGCCAATCATTGACCTGATTCATCCAAGATATGTGACCTTGCATTGGTTGGATCATGTTTGTCGGTTTTGGGAAATTAATCAACACACCATCGTCTTCCATGTTTTGGGTCTCCTCTGGAAATATTTTTATTATGGAACACTCAAGAATTTATTAACTAATGAGAGGACACGGTACCTTTGATCACCTTCTTCAAATATGGATCTAAATTAATTGTGAATGGAAGAAAAATCTTCAAATCACTTATCAACAAACTCGATCGATGAAAAGATAGAAAGATATCAAACTTCTTCTCGTCTCTATCCAATTCTAGGAGCGGTTCTGAATCTTTTAGTGATGCAATTATTGGTCGAATTCTAGAAATTTGATAGGACAATTAGAAGAGCATATTAAATGATTCAATTATTTTTGATACTAACTTATCATAAACACTTTTTAATGGTGTGTTATCGTCTAACGATTCCTCATATAAATCGTAATGATAAATGATCCATGACGTCCTAAACGGCCATTGTTCAGTAATATTTATCCAAGACGCTAATCTATACCAATTAAAGTCTATTTGGAATGCTTTGAGTAACCGACCTACATAAATATACATTTTTTCTCTCTATCATAATTTTTTTATATAAATCGTTACCTGTCACATAGATCACATTCATCAGTCTTCGCATAGATCGCGGATTCACGTCACTAAAATAATCATCTGTCAACAGCATTTTAGTTAAGTCTTGTGCTCCGCCGATTTTATTCAAATTTGATCCTATTGAACTAGCTACTGATTCAGATAATTTTAATTTACGTGAATTCTTTCTACTAACGAATTTTGTAAGGTTTTCTCGGCTCGACATCAATGCGTTCTCGTTGGATAATCTACGGCTGGACGACTAGAAATTAAAAGAAGTTAATCAAAAACAACGTAAAGTTGCCATTAATTTCTTTGCACGAGGATCATTTAACGGGTCAAATGAAGCAATACGATCAGCTGTTGTAAGATTTAACCTTCGTATAGGTTATGTTTACCATGTCATGCACAAATTAGCAAAGTTGCATTTCAATTAAATGAATTAAATATTTTGTTTTCGTTATATTAATATTATGCCAAAAGTTGAGATTACTTACTGATCGCGCAAGAAAAGTATTCAAATTTTCTTCATTCTCATTCCACCCGGTATTGTTCTTCCTATGCGCAGATGCGAGTTGTTGAGCGACCTTTACTTTGCGCAATCCAGAGTTTTGCAAATAAAACGGTAAATGTATCATGTTGATTAAGTAATTGTGGCCACCAATGTTGTTTTCGCTAAACAATCGTCTTGTGTTTACTTCGACAGCCTGATAGTAAACAGACATATAAACTATTAGGTCACATTTATGATTATCTTAATTAAATTAATTAAACATCTTAAACCAAAATGAATATAATATTAATAAAAACAAATAGATTGTCCCAGAATATGTCGGCAATCTTCCGGATCAAGACAATACGAAAAAATATCGTGACAAGTTCGTATACTTTTGAGAAATTTAGGCAGGAAAATGAAGGGCTATCTGCATTTTTTTAATCAGTGACGAATCCAGAAAAAAGTCTCTGGCAAACTAAGCCACATAGTTTAAAATGGGTAAAGTTTAAAGTATTTTATCTACTATCCATCATATTAAAAAATTATTAATTTTCAAAGAATTTTTGATATTCTATCTAAATCCGGAAGATTCCCCACATATTCAGGAACACCCTATGTATACGATTAAAAACAGGTAGGTAGTCCAAAGAATCATATCTCAGTAAAAAATATACTAGGTCTGTTCAAAAAGTTCCCGGAATTTTTGAATTGCGCTTGTGTGGAGAGTCCGGTGGTCAAATTTTTTTTTATTGTGTTGGTACACATGTCCCTAATGTATGGTGAAATTTTCAGCTGTATTCATTGTTTACATTCTGTCTTGTAGCGGCTGGTGTAGACGTGTTTTTTTGAGCTCGGCGATTTTTGTTAGTTTAAACAATGGAAGAATTGAAGAGTCAAAGAATTTGTATTAAATTTTGCGTGAAAAATGAAATAAAGTGTAACCAAGTGTGCGAAATGTTACAGAGAGCCTACGGTGAGTCTGCTATGAAAAAAACAAGTGTTTACGAGTGGTATAAGCGTTTCCAAGATGGACGCGAAGACGTTGAAGACGACGAACTCTCCGGTCGACCCAGCACGTCAATAATCGATGAAAATGTGGGAAAAGTGGAAAAAATGATTATGGATGATCGCCGAATCACAATTAGATGCTGATGAAGTTGGCATATCAGTTGGCTCATGCCATCATATTTTTTCAAAGGTTTTGGGCATGAAACGAGTGGCAGCAAAATTCGTTCCAAAACTGCAAAAAAACAAACGCATTACCATCGCTCAGGAGCTGTTAAACGACGTCAACGACGATCCAAATTTGCTTGAAAGGGTCATAACTGGTGATGAAACATGGGTGTACGGTAATGAAGTCGAGAAAAAAGCACAATCGTCCACGTGGAAGCACTCAACGTCACCAAGAGTGAAAAAAGCACGTCAAGTTCGATCAAATGTCAAGGTTTTGCTTACTGTTTTCTTCGATTATAATGGCATAGTGCATAAAGGATTCTTGCCAAAAGGTCAAACCGTCAATAAGGAGTATTACCTTGAAGTAATGCGACGTTTGCGTGAAGCAATTCGAAAAAAACGCCCCGATTTATGGAAAAACAATTCATGGGTTTTGCACCGCGATAACGCATCGTTGCTTATTCGTGATTTTTTGGCTAAAAACAAGACTTTAATCATGGCCCAACCTCCTTATTCACCAGATATCGCTCCGTGTGATTTTTTCCTGTTCCCAAAGTTGAAGAGACCCATGAAAGGACAGCGTTTTTCATCGATTGAAGAGATAAAGGCAGAATCGCTGAGAGTGCTACAGAGCATTACAAAAAGTGACTATCAAGGGTGTTTCGAAGACTGGAAAAAACGCTGGCATAAGTGTATTATATCTAGGGGGGATTACTTTGAAGGGGACCATATAGATGTAGACGAATAAAGAAATATTTTTTTAGAAAAATGAGAATTCCGGGTACTTTTTGAACAGACCTCGTAATATAAATTTTTTTTATTAGCTATACGAGGTCTGACCATAAAATAACAAATATGATGCTTCAACAGATGTAGTACCATAGCGCCATTGGTGAAACACCAATATAATGAAGTCTGCCCGTGGCCTCTGTTTGATAAGACCTGTTGTTTCTTTTTCTAGAAAAATCTTAACGATAAATAGGACAACGACTTCTCGTGGAATTTCACATGAAACTAGAAAGAGCTCTACTGAATTTTCTCTTATTAGTTTTTCTCGATGTTATGTCCCGCTATTTTATAGCCATACCTCGTATGTATTGTAATACTGTTAAGTCTCACCATTTCGATGTTTCGTCGATAAATTTGAACTCCTTCAGGGTAGGTCAATAAATAAAAGATCATACAAGACAAAAAAAAAAGTACCCTTAAAGATGTTCAAGCATATGGACCAAACGTCGGCATAGTATATAATTATAAGTCCTGTAAAAGAACCGCGTTATAAAATAATGGAAGGACGTAACAATAATAATAATTAATTTAACTAAAAACAAAACAAATTAAGATACAATAGAACACAATAACAACATAGCATAGGTATATCTGAAACTAACCTTCTCCCAAGCAACCTGGTTTTATTTATCAACCATATGAGTGATGTAAAAAAAAATATAAAAAGTATTATTGAGTGATAATGATAGATCGATAAAATTATTATTATTAATAATGAAATCCAAAATTTTGAACATGAGTTGTCTTAAATTTATAATTATTTATTTAAATTTAACAATAAATCAAATAGATGAAAAAAAAGGAGTTTAGTTTTTAATTAATTAAAACTCCGAAGTTTTAAATTTGCTAATTTCAAATTTGCAACTTTTTTTTTATAAATAATGTATTTAATTTTTATTTATGATTTTGTTCAAGTGTTCTCTATTTTATTAAAAAAAAAATTGGTCACCTGAGATATCTCTTTTTTATTTTTTTTTTCTCGAAAAAGAAGTTTAGTTTTTAATAATAAAAACTCTAAGTTGTAGAATTTGCTAATTTCTAATTTGCAACTTTTTTTAATAAATGTGTTAAAGAAAATAACTAAATTAGTTTCAAGGACACTATTTTAAGAGGTCCTTCTAATTAGTGTCAATAAAATTAAATATTTGTGATATTATACGAGGAACTTTAAATGTTATTCAAGAAAAACGAATTTCCATACGTCCGAAAGGAGAAAAAGCATTCCTAGGAACTTGTACTGTTGTACTTTTTCATGTTTTATCTAGAAGAAAGCACCTAGTTAAAAAATACAGAGCAGCAAAAATAAAGCTGACATTAGTCTTTTTTCATAAAAGACTGTGTGGGAGTGTTGGCGGCCCCGTTTAGCAATTAAGAATGGAGTTTTCCCGGTTCGATGGAAGGAGGCACGTGTGGTCCCAATTCACAAGTCTGGCGAGAGATCAATCATCAGCAGCCCGATCTGCATCCTGTCGAATCTGTCCAAGATCTTTGAAGCCATCTTGAGTGATAGAATCTCCAGGTACTGCATTACGTGGTCTAATCACCATAAATCAACACGGTTTGATGTCCACTCTCACTAATCTTTCTTGTTTGGCAGAGAGGGCCACGCGTATTGTAGATGGGGGGAGACAGCTGGATGTTATTTATACCGACTTTGCCAAGGCTTTCCACAGGTTGGATCATGGGGTGCTAATTCGGAAGCTGAACAGCTATGGGTTTGTCAATAACCTGAAATCGTTGTTTATTTCATATCTTCGAAACAGACTACAGTATGTAGTTTATAATGGCTACAATTCCAAAAAATATAAAGCATCCTCTGGTGTGCCTCAGGGTTCAAACTTGGGTCCCCTGCTTTTCTTTTCTTGATCTTCATTAACGATCTTAACAAGTGTCTGCAAGTTAACAGACGATGTCGAGCTGTTCGCCACTATCGTGTCGTACGAGGACGGCATAGGTCTTCAGAGTGAGCTTGTCTTTCGTTCCTCATATTAACTTAAAGGCGAATGAAGCGATTAGGGCTTATGGTTTCATAGTTAGATATTACACAGGCTTTAAAAATATTAACGCATTGAAAACATTATATTTCTCTTACGTTCGTTCGAAACTAGAGTATTGTTCAATCATCTGGTATCCTATTTATGAGGGCTATAAGTACGCCATTGAAAAAATTCAAAGGAAATTCCTTAAATATCTCGTATATAAATCTGATGGCGTTTATCCAGAAAGAGGGGTGGATAGTTCGATGCTCTGGAATAGATTTAACGTCAGTAGCTTGGAGTTCCGTAGAATCCTTGCTTCTTTGAAATTTTTGTACGCTCTTTTAAATGGTAAAATCGATTGCTCTGAGTTGCTGGCTGAGATTGATATAAATGTACCACGCCTGGGGAGTCGTAACGGATTAATGTTTTACTGCAAACGTCCTGTTACTAATCTATACACGAAATCGCCAGTTTTTGTGATGTGCAATAATTTTAATATGATCTGTAACAAATGCGAGATATTTGATTGCTCGGTGCATGACTTAATGGAAACTGCTCGTAGTTTTTTTAGGGTGTGATGTAATGTTAATGTAATAGTAATATAATGTAATGAAAGTAAATGTCTACATCTGAATTTAATTTGTTATTTTGTTCAATATTATTCTGTTTAGTTTCTTGATTGTGATTGATTTTAGTTTGTTTGATTTGCTGTAATTTGATTTATTATCTTTATTATTGTTTATTATTTATAATGTTGTATTATATGTTGCTCTGTAAAAGGATTTATTCTGTTCGGCAATAAACGCTTATTTATTTATTTAATTATTAGTAGCTTGAAAATGTTTTTATGTTAAATTAAAAACTCCTTTTTTTTTCCTCAACTTCCATTTCAATTTTACAACTATAAACAACTTCTGAAACTTACCTTCGCTATAACATGCGGGTCTATAGCTAATATCACAATAAATGGTGTATTTGCATCTGAGAACAGCATATGCACCGTGTCCAGCACTAAGAGCACTTTATCCTGTTCACAACTGTCAAGCCCATCAACTATTACCACTAAACGTGTTTGTTGCGCACTTAAACTGTCCAAACACTTCACCATATCCTTCATTAACCCAACCTGAAATAAATCGACCAGGACTACATTAAACGCATTACACTGCAAGTGTTTCCAACACTTAATTAATTACACTTACCTCTTGTCTAAGTGTTTGTAAAAATCCTTCTGATTTCAACGTTTCCAATTTGGAGATCGACTTCTGCAAATGCCGCCTTTGTGAGAATAACACTGATCGAAACAGTTTACCCCATGTATATAAGTTTGCGACAGTAGCAACACCTAGTAGCAGTGCAGCAGTGATTAAAACTACTTCAAGAATGCTGTTTATATTCTCTTCAGTTTCACTGAAAGAAATTCTTACGCTTTATCACTTAACAGTGTCGAGTTTTAAATAGGTGTTTTGGTGAAGTGGTAAAACGTATAGTAACCAAATCTTGGATGCAGAGGCTGTGAAACTTTGAAGTGTTATTTAACTAACTTTTTGGGAACATATATTAGGTGTAGACGATTTTCAAATGGACTTTTTTAACTACACTCTACGTATTATGTATCTGCAACTTGTAGCATCTCCTTAGGGATCTAACCTGCTTGATTTCAAAGCATCGCTGATTGGGTTAACTTGCAGAACAATCTATCACTTGTTGGATCATTTGGAGTAATCCATCACAGGGGAGCGGTGAGTATTTTTGGGAAATAAAACGACGGCGACGTCTACTCCACAAAATTGGGGTAACACGTTCCGGAGGTTATTGCCGGGGTATAGTTAATGATAAATGCAATCATCATCATGAATATAAACCGGTCAATCGGAAGATATAACTAATAGTAAAATTCTGAGGCCCTGTTTATTGGAGAAATTATTGAAAGCATTGTTAAGGCATCCCTCACGAACAAATGATACTTACATTTCATAGGCAGTATGCACCAAATAGTACGCCAAAGCGCAAATACCAGTAACAATCATAGCAAGAGTAATTTCAAATAAAACAACATACGGCAAGCAACATATTTTCCTCCAAGTCCACGAAGATGTCTTTACTAAAACATAAGATAATCATGTAGAATCTTTTTATTACACAATAAAAATAACCCTTACCAGATTTGGGTCTAAAAGCTCGATATAATCGCGTTGATAATGTGCCATATTGATTTTCAATTGCATCGTATAACGAACCTAGCATTTGTACTACAGAATTTTCACCTCCAGTCGTACTGCTGACACGAGTTTGATCAGTAAAAAGAAATCTAAGGAGTAAAAATCAACGTCATACAATATTTTTCGCCTAAACCGCATTAATTGACTACAAATTGGTTGCAAATATCGAGCAACAGATCTTCAGGTCGCAGTGGATCAGTCTCTTCATGATTTCCTTGGGAATCGCGTTCTTCAACTCAACCAAATTATGAGGCTCTTCAGATACTACCACAGGAAAAAAAACTGGGGATCGTGAAGGCCAAGTTATATCTCCAAATGAGGCAACATGTTGCGGAGAACATGCATTGATCCGTTGACAATATCTCAACTGAACGTAGCGGTTAAAATTCACGGTGACAGTACGACCAGCTTCTTCAAAGAAACACCATACTGTGGCTTTTTCACAATGAAGAAGCTCGCAGATATGTCGTGGATTTTCAAAAGACCAATACCTTTTTTGTTGATCATTAGAAGGTAGTTCAAAATCTATTGCGTTTAATTGCTGACCAATCTCTAATCTGTTTCGAGATATACCGGAATCTAACATCTTAAAACATGCAAAAGATCTTTAGTTTGCAGTGGATTACTCTCTTCATGATTTCTTTGGGAATCGCGTTCTTCAACTCAACCAAATTATGAGGCTCTTCAGATACTACCACAGGAAAAAAAACTGGGGATCGTGAAGGCCAAGTTATATCTCCAAATGAGGGAACATGTTGCGGAGAACATGCATTGATCCGTTGACAATATCTCAACTGAACGTAGCGGTTAAAATTAACGGTGACAGTACGACCAGCTTCTTCAAAGAAACACCATACTGTGGCTTTTTCACAATGAAGAAGCTCGCAGATATGTCATGGATTTTCAGAAGACCAATACCTTTTTTGTTGGTCATTAGAAGGTGGTTCAAAATCTCTTGCGTTTAATTGCTGACCAATCTCTAATCTAGAGAAGTTTCGAGATATACCGGAATCTACCATCTTAAAACATGCAAAAGATCTTTAGTTTGCAGTGGATTACTCTCTTCATGATTTCCTTGGGAATCGCGTTCTTCAACTCAACCAAATTATGAGGCTCTTCAGATACTACCACAGGAAAAAAAACTGGGGATCGTGAAGGCCAAGTTATATCTCCAAATGAGGCAACATGTTGCGGAGAACATGCATTGATCCGTTGACAATATCTCAACTGAACGTAGCGGTTAAAATTCACGGTGACAGTACGACCAGCTTCTTCAAAGAAACACCATACTGTGGCTTTTTCACAATGAAGAAGCTCGCAGATATGTCGTGGATTTTCAAAAGACCAATACCTTTTTTGTTGATCATTAGAAGGTAGTTCAAAATCTATTGCGTTTAATTGCTGACCAATCTCTAATCTGTTTCGAGATATACCGGAATCTAACATCTTAAAACATGCAAAAGATCTTTAGTTTGCAGTGGATTACTCTCTTCATGATTTCTTTGGGAATCGCGTTCTTCAACTCAACCAAATTATGAGGCTCTTCAGATACTACCACAGGAAAAAAAACTGGGGATCGTGAAGGCCAAGTTATATCTCCAAATGAGGGAACATGTTGCGGAGAACATGCATTGATCCGTTGACAATATCTCAACTGAACGTAGCGGTTAAAATTAACGGTGACAGTACGACCAGCTTCTTCAAAGAAACACCATACTGTGGCTTTTTCACAATGAAGAAGCTCGCAGATATGTCATGGATTTTCAGAAGACCAATACCTTTTTTGTTGGTCATTAGAAGGTGGTTCAAAATCTCTTGCGTTTAATTGCTGACCAATCTCTAATCTAGAGAAGTTTCGAGATATACCGGAATCTACCATCTTAAAACATGCAAAAGATCTTTAGTTTGCAGTGGATTACTCTCTTCATGATTTCCTTGGGAATCGCGTTCTTCAACTCAACCAAATTATGAGGCTCTTCAGATACTACCACAGGAAAAAAAACTGGGGATCGTGAAGGCCAAGTTATATCTCCAAATGAGGCAACATGTTGCGGAGAACATGCATTGATCCGTTGACAATATCTCAACTGAACGTAGCGGTTAAAATTAACGGTGACAGTACGACCAGCTTCTTCAAAGAAACCCCATACTGTGGCTTTTTCACAATGAAGAAGCTCGCAGATATGTCGTGGATTTTCAGAAGACCAATACCTTTTTTGTTGGTCATTAGAAGGTGGTTCAAAATCACTTGCGTTTAATTGCTGACCAATCTCTAATCTGGAGAAGTTTCGAGATATACCGGAATCTACCATCTTAAAACATGCAACAGATCTTAAGTTTGCAGTGGATTACTCTCTTCATGATTTCCTTGGGAATCGCGTTCTTCAACTCAACCAAATTATGAGGCTCTTCAGATACTACCACAGGAAAAAAAACTGGGGATCGTGAAGGCCAAGTTATATCTCCAAATGAGGCAACATGTTGCGGAGAACATGCATTGATCCGTTGACAATATCGCAACTGAACGTAGCGGTTAAAATTAACGGCCGGCTTCTTCAAAGAAATAGGGACCAATGTTGCCCCATACATACTGTGGCTTTTTCACAATGAAGAAGCTCGTAGATTTCCAGAAGAGCTTTGTTTCTTTGTTGATAATTAGAAGGTGCAAATTTAAATAATTCTTAAGATGCTCAAAAGGAAGGATGAGTGCATATTATTGAAGAGTAAAAGTGACAAAAAGTAGTGAACGTTTCTGTCCACTAGTGAGTGGGATTCATACCTTAAAGTTTGATTGGATTTACCTTATTGGTTGGGCAGCTATACCATCACCAGCCGGACCTCCAGGTGGATGACAAAACAATATTTGCAACACCAATTTTAAATTATTCATTTTCCTAGTTAGTTTCACATTAAAATTGTACGGCCAATCCCAATCATATCTAAAAACATTTACAATTCTCTTTTTTCAAACTTAACCTAAATTCAACACTCTTACCTCTTATTAGCAAACCAAACTAAGGCTACGAATATATAGGACAGTACAAAAAAACCAATCCCAAACGATACGGCACATGTTTGGGGCCATATTGATTGCGTATCATCTATCGTTGCCTTAATTATCACGTAAACAAACGCTGTTATCACTACTGATAAATGCACTATCACAAGAAATAACAGGGAAGTGAATTGAAATGCTGGATCCACCCATACTCGAGCGAAATTCTTCATCTCCTCTGCAAAATACGGTTCAACTCAATAAAAGCATTGCTGTTTACTAAACGGTTTCTCACCTCTAAGTTTATTTAACAAAAATGACTTCCCACTCCCCCACTTAGCATACAACCCCAATGTTATCGGCATTGACAGCGAAGGCTCACTCAAAAAATCTGCTAAAGCACTACTATACAAGTCATAACCTAACATGTTTTCGTTATCTTCATTCGTATTCAATCGCCCTGTAAAATAAAATTCCAATATCAATACGATTGGATATCAGCGGTAAAACACCACTTACTAGCACCAAATATCTGCCCTAAAATTGTTTTTGGATGGCCAAGATCGATGTTATACGGTGTTTCCCCGGATCTATTCGGTCTGTACAACAATTGACTATGTTTTGGATTTCGTAAAAGTATCTCTACTATCGCTTTTGATCTTGCGCGCATCGCTATATGTAACGCTGTATCGCCTTTTTTATCTGCAGCAGATACTTTTGCCTTTTTATCTAGCAACACTTGGACTATTTCAGCATTGCGTGACCGAACTGCTTTCAATAGTGGTGTGTCCCCGTCGCGAGTTGTAATTTCCAGATCTGGATTTTGGGATAGAAGTATTTTCACAATATTCACATTGCCTTTCTCAACTGCCACATAAATGGCGGTCTTTCTATCTTTTCCTGGTATATCGATATCGGCGTACTTCTTTAACAGAGCTTCTACAATGCTTTTGTGCCCACCTTTTACCGCATGAATAAGATTCGTATCCCCAGCTCGATCCTAAAATAAAGGAGATACTTGTTTGTGTCTTGTATGGACAAATGTCAAACATCTACGTCAAACGTCATAAACGAGGTAAATGTGACATTTGACGTATGGTATTTGACATATGGTTACTTTTTACGCCATTTTCATGGTTTTTGGATGGTTTGAATTCAATGCAAAGAAAATAAGGCTCCTTACTTGTATGTTAATGTAAGCTCCAGCCGTTATTAGAGCTGTGGCTATTTCATAATGGCCTTCTTTCGAAGCTATCATTAACGGACTACATCCATCTTTATCTAAAGCATTGACATTTGGCTTGTACTCCAACAACAAG
The DNA here is from genome assembly GCA_911728435.2 of Apoderus coryli. Classification (NCBI taxonomy): domain Eukaryota; kingdom Metazoa; phylum Arthropoda; class Insecta; order Coleoptera; family Attelabidae; genus Apoderus; species Apoderus coryli. The sequence goes on along the minus strand of OU452211.1, from coordinate 1,936,939 downwards.
TTGACAACATCTACATGGTTGCCATATGTAGCTACAATTAGTGCTGTCCAGGAATACATACCAGCGGTATCCACGTTAGCACCTGAAAAACAGGAATACATTGTGAACCGTGTTTCACGAGGCATATTGCTTGCACACACTAGATGTCGCCAGAAGCAAAACGAACTACATAATTGTCAAAATACTTACCAGCTTTTAATAACAGTTCCACAATATCTGTGTGCCCTTTTCTGCTAGCCCATACCAAAGCTGTAGTCCCATATTTATCACCAACATTGACCTTGGCACCATGAGTAATTAAGGCCTCTACGATTCGTGTATACCCTCGACCGGCCGCCCATAATAACGACGAAATATGGAAGTTACCATGTGCATTAACTTCAGCTCCTCGTTCCAACAATAACTGAACCACAGTAGTTCGATCCTTGTATGTGGCCCACATGAGCGGTGTCCAACCTCCCTGTAAAGTAAAAGTTCTGTGTCAGCAACAAATAGAGGCTAGACAATGTTTCTTGTACCATGTCTCTGCGATCAATGTTAGCACTATGTTCCAAAAGCTGCAGCACAATATCAAAATGGCCTTCTTTAGCGGCGCAAGTCAATGCGGACCAACCATCATTGTCCTCCAAATTTGGATCAGCACCGTGAGCGAGGAGTTCTTTGGCGAAGGCGGTTTTGCCCTTCGAGGCTGCAACCATAAGAGCTGTACATCCATTCTGAAACATTAATGCATACAAACTAAATTTCAGAGACAGTATTCTCAATAAATAGTTCTTGGAATTCTTAACCATCCTTCTTGCGCCAAAATGTAAATTTTACTTGCTGACCACTGAAGATGAGGGTTTATAATCTCGAAACATGTCTGGTTAAGAATTTCGCAATTGAAACTTTTGACGCACGCCTATGGTACACAAATTTTACTACTTAAAAGGCTAAATATATAATTTTTTGACCCTTTTTCCACAATTTATGAACGCCTATGTAAACAAAATTTTTTTATGCTGCAGTTTGTAGTATTATATCAAAACTATATATAATTATCCGTATTTTGTGGTATGTTTGGAGAATACCTTTTTTTTTTCATTTTTGGTCCCTTTTTACACTATTTACGAACGTCTATGTAAGCAAGTTTTTTATTACACATTTCGTAGGTTATATTCTATCAAACCTATAAATAACTAGTCAATATTTCTGCAATGTTTTGGAAATATGTTTTTTTTTTTTAAGTTTTAACCCCTTTTTACACTCTTTTCGACCGCCAATGTGATCAAAATTTTTTTATGGTTATGTTTTAGGTTGTACTATATTAAAGCAATGAAAAATTATTTAATATTTCGGATAAGTTTAAGAAGTATGATTTTATAATAAATGTGTAATTAGTAATCTTACCTCATCTCTGTCATCCACTTGTATTTGCTTTGTTTCAAGAAATGTCTTTAAACCCTGTAGATTTTCATTATTTACGAATGAAGCCAATGTTTGGAAACATAACGACACCATGGACTCAGTTCTATGCAGCGTCTAGAAGAATTAAAAAAAAACAAAAAACTTAACAATAAAAATCTTTAATACAAGAAAAAACACCAAATAAATATTACTCAAAACACAATAAATAAAGCTATTACAAATTAAATTAATTATTTTAATTTCTATGACAAGAATAATTGCAATTTTCCTTATAGAATGGTATCGGTTAATTTAGCGCAAAAGTTACGATTAATAAAAAACAAATAAAAATAAAAAATTAGTATGTTTAGAGTGAACACCAAACTTACAAACTTATTGTAGGTCATTTTTATACTACAAATTTTACAATTATAAATTGCAATTTGTCAAAATTAAAAACACAAATATATTCCAATCAAATATTTACCTAAAAATTTTCATTCTAATAGTAGATAATTTATATGTTCAGCTGATTTACTAGGTATGTATTTCAACATGTAGGTATAACATTTGTATGCAAACTAATTTGATGAAGGTAATAATATTTTTCGTAATTTCCCCGGATTTATTTATTGACTGCCATAAAAATTAAATATAGAAAATGAGGAATTTTACTTTTAGACTTGTTGATATGATTTAGGTAGGTTTCAATTTTAATGGCTTTGTTTGGTATTGGACGCTATCATGCAATATCCTTAATCATAAAGTCAATCCTTCGCGTATAATTTTCTCTCGCTAAATTGGAGGTCGACCAGATCTCGTAACTCTCTAAACGTCTCTTCAAATCTGCTTTAACTTTTACGACAGGCAAGGCTTCAAGAATTTTATTAAAAACAATTTGGCTTATTTCTCAATAATTTTATTTTACGCAATTTTTTTAAATGGAACGCCCTGTATCCAACAACAATCTTTTGAAAACCTGTTTATCATTGGTATAGAGAGCTCTAAATTGGTTTGCATCATCCTCGATATTATTAAAATGTTAGAAATCAAACAAAAACAAGACGTTGTTAGTACGTTATATTTTCATGTTACTCCGTTGCAAAACTAACGTTATGCGAATGCCGACGTATACCCAAACCGAAATGAAACTTCCTTGTGGAACATTCTCCCTCTGGAGATGTTAAAGTGAGCGTCGGGACGTGCAACAACGATGATATAGACCCTCGCCAGTTTGTTTCTGGTATATGTAAATTGAGAAAGGATCGTCTTCGTTGTCGGTTGGGACTGGGCTCTGGTGTTGGGGTGGGTGTCACAGAGATGCTGTGACGTTGCGGAAGACGTGGTGAGCTGTCGAGCTGGGATGCCATGGATCAGAAGGGTCATTCCGCACCTGACATGATTTGATTAATGGTCAAGTAAATAAGTTAACTTAAATATTACCAAAAATACACCCAAATTTATCAATACATACATCCTAGTGTATATTTCTTAACCCTAATATATTTAGCGGAGTCCTAAAAACGAAGCGCATTTAATTTTTAAGACCTAGCGACCCTGGTCACATATATTACATACGAGATCGACGAAAGGGCTGATTAATGTTCTATAGAAATGTCTAGAAGTTATTTCTCATCATCTTTGCATAAATTTTATATATTATACAGTGTGTTTCATAATATATGCGCAGGACTTTAGGATGTGCTCGTCCAAAAATATGAAAAAAAGTTTCTATTAATTTGCTGTCTAAAATGCACCGTTTTCGCCAAAACCATTTGTCGTACAGAAAACAGCTTTTGTAAGCATTTTCTACTTATAATAAGCTATGATTTGTGCATAAATTTTCTTTTAAATTCATATTTGGTGAAGATTTTGAAGGGGTAGTGGGTGTTTTTCTCCCCAGTTTCTACGCCACTGGAAGAGTACGGTTTTAATATCCCCATGTGAACCGCCAAAGTTTTCTACACAAAAAAGGTACTCTTGGTCATGAGCTCTAAACTTGACCGTTTTGGAGGAAAATCAATATGGTCAATTTTTTTAATAAAATTAAATTTATTTCAAAAAAATTGCACATGTTTTGAAAAACGTTGATTTTCCTGGAAAATAGTCAAGTTTAGAGCTTATGACCAAGAGTACTTTTTTTGTGTAGAAAACATTGGCGGTTCAAATGGGTATCTTAAAGCCGTACTTTTTCCAGTGGCGTAGAAAAACACCCACTACGACTTCAAAGCTAATTATGAGTAGAAAAACGCATTTTTTCTGTACGGTAAACGGTGAAGTCCTGCGCATATATTATGGAGCACCTGGTACAAATAAATAATACTCTTTTGTGTGTTTCAATTTGTTGCTGCTTGATTTAAGCAGATAAATATATTTTTTTTTTTACTTCAAAACAATGAATTCAATAATCATAATAATGTACCACAAAAATCCTATGAAACCACTATATCAAATTTATTTCCCGCCTAAGAACAAAATGTTGATAACAAGTACCAAATAGCAGTTGTCAATTTTAATAAACACTGGTGATAATTTTCTTGACAACAATTTCGATTTTGAAACCATAAAAAATAAACATTTTTGTACTTACATACGACACAGCAAACCCTTTTTTTCTCGATCTCATTTTGATTTCAAATGCAATTATAAAGATTTCAAAAAATTAAGCACAAAAGCATACCAACTAACTGTGATTAAATAACAGCCGGAGAGGTCTGAGTGGGTATTCAATTCAATACCCGGATTTCATACAATTTTGATAAATTTAAAACTATATACTTAAAATACAAGTCCCGATTAATTTATTGATAAAACGATTATAAATTATGTACTGATTGTGTACGTTGTATCCTGATACAGGATAGGACTTTATGAAAAGATTGTCAGCCCAAGCTTCTAACCATAAACTACGTAGTATGCGACATTTGGAAAAACATACTTTCGATTTTTGTATTCTGATTTACTTTTAAGATTGCTCTGTAAACGGAAGAGATGGAAGCTTCCGCTGAGCAATAAAGCAAATATTATTCTCTTCGGTTGCCTGTACTGTACCACCCCATCTCAAAGCAGAGAAGAAGCGTGTCTGACGCCGACTTAATTCTGTACAAGTACGAAACAGCAGTTGTCAATTTGATTTAAATAAAGTCAAAGTTATTACTCGTAAATTGGAGAAGCTGCAAATAGGGTTACGTTAAATCTGCTGCCCAAGAAATATCCACCCTTCCCGCTCCAAAAACGTTTTTATGCGTATTTTGCCAAATTGTCTACGACGAACAAAGCATCTACTTTGTACAATTTACATTCAATGTCTGTCATTTAGAATCATAAAATAACAATAAACTGCTATTTGAATAAAAAAAAAAACCTGGAAAACAAATCAAACACAAAACAACACAACAAACAATTCGAAAAGTAGTATGCGCAGGAAGCTCAAGCACAAGAAAAAGCTAAATCTAAACAAAAAATAACACAATAAAACAAAAATAAATACATTATTACCCAACAACATTTAAATAAATTCATTTTCACAATAAATACTAATTTTTATTGCATAAAAAACCAGGTGTCGACTAAGTGTTACGAAGAACAAAGCATCTACTTTGTACAATTTACATTCAATGTCTGTAATTTTGATTCATAAAATAACAATAAATTGCTATTTGGATAAAAAAAAAACCTGGAAAACAAATCAAACACAAAACAACACAACAAACAATTCGAAAAGGAGTATGCGCAGGGAGCTCAAGCACACGAAAAAGCTAAATATAAACAAAAAATAACACAATAAAACAAAAATAAATACATTATTACCCAACAACATTTAAATAAATTCATTTTCACAATAAATACTAATTTTTATTGTATAAAAAACCAGGTGTCGACTAAGTGTTACGAAGAACAAAGCATCTACTTTGTACAATTTACATTCAATGTCTGTAATTTTGATTCATAAAATAACAATAAATTGCTATTTGGATAAAAAAAAAACTGGAAAACAAATCAAACACAAAACAACACAGCAAACAATTTGACAAGGAGTATGCGCAGGGAGCTCAAGCACACGAAAAAGCTAAATTTAAACAAAAAATAACACAATAAAACAAAAATAAATACATTATTACCCAACAACATTTAAATAAATTCATTTTCACAATAAATACTAATTTTTATTGTATAAAAAAAATATATAAGAACCTCATTATACATATTATAGACCAGGTGGCGACTAAGTGTTACAATCATAATTTTGCAAATGTCAATTACAATAATTTATTATAATCAAGGTAATTTAAATTATAAGTGTTTTATATTCTGCTAAGCGATTAAAAAAAGAACAATACAAATAGATAACAATAATTTAAATGTGCAATCAATTAATTGGTAATTATAAAAGTATTGAAGTATTATTACTTCTTAAAATTAATAACAGGTACTGCTCAGAAAAATACAACATTATATTGATGCAATTAAAAAATACAAAAAAAATCAGAGATTGCTGGCGTTTTGTTTTAATTATTTTTGCCTTATCTTTCCTGTTGCCGTTATCTATATAGAATATGCTGATGATGGTTTTTTAAAAACGAAACGTCGCAGTGAAAATTTGTAAACGCTATCTTATTGTCCTCAAAAAGTAACAATGAGAAAGTGCTTTTCATTTTCATTCTCGAAAACGGCTAAAGTTAGTTTACTTTTGAAAACACCATTTAAAAGCTGTTTAAACTGTACAAACTTTTCATCAAATTTGATTTGGATATTTACTTAAATTATTAAAAAAAAAATAATTCTTAAATCCGGTTCTGAATTCCTATATTTTATCATTTATTAAAAAATACAGCGAAATCTTATGAATCATATAATATCATAATGACCATGGTACATTTAGTTAGCGTGAAATTTTACATCGCGAAACAGGACCGGATTAAAAAAATGTTTAATTTCATTGCTAGACATTATGATAGAAAAACGTGATTTGAAAACCCTGTAGAAGATATTTTAATAAATGTTTCTGGTCTTAGAGATCATGATCAAACCGATACATCTGGAAATCAGGACATTCTTCGTGGTTAAAAAGTTTTACGGCAGAATTAGTTTAAACACTAGTCAAAAATTTACGAACTTCTACTGAACAAGTTTCATTTAGTTGCAGCATCTCTAATTTTTTGCATCACGAGGCGCCACTGTAGAAAACTATTAATAAATAATAAAAATTCTTTAACATAAATAAATATAAATATGTGATCGTCAAATTTATTTTTAAGAATTTTATTTGATTTCAATGTCACAAAATGCATATTATACAGTTTAAAAAATCTACGTAAGCCTGTATGTCATGCCACTGATGATGGAACAGTTGTTTCGAAACATCTCTGGCAATAATCCCATCCCAAATTTAACAAAGATATAAAGAATTTTGTGTAGCAGACGTCGCGTAGATTTATCAACTATTTTTTAGATTTTGTGTTTACTTTCTTCTTACCCAATGAGGGTTAATTGAGTTAAAAAAATAATTAAATATTACCTGCAAGTTAGTTGAGATTCTCTTCGCAACCTTGAACATGTTGTTAAATCAAAATAACAAATATAAAAACGAACAAAACATCTTATATCGTTCAATCAACTAGGGCTGTACCTAACGTTTGATGTGATTGTAAATGGATATGGTTTGTTACTAATTTTTCATCCAGCTCTATATCAACACTGTAAATGTTCTCGATCCCATATAATAATTAAATATTGTCTCAGTCACATAAAATTTGTTTAATTTTCAATTACTACTTGTTGAAAGAGAATAAAATACAAATAAAAGTGTTAAATAATACAATAAATCCACTACTGCTAATTATTTATTAGTTAAAATAAAAGATTTAAATATTAGAACAAGTTTATCTGTAGCAGTAATAATTTATCGTTGTATGCCAGGATTTTCCGAAACAAGGTGTTTTACATAACGTGTGTCACTTTGCTATCTCTATGTCTCCACTATTGACCATTCAGCAACAGTTACGTATGCTCTTTGCACTGCGAATCACCCTGTATATATGTATAATGATTTTTTTTATTCATCAGCACAATGATTACTATAATTTGTCTAAACAAAACTAGGGCTAGAAGAGGCGTCCAAATTTATTTTTATATAAAGATCTTCAATGAAAATTGGAAATAATTTATTTTTGTGTTGTTTTTTGCATTGTTGTTTTTTTAACTGTTTTGTCTATTTCGTAGATTTAATAGGTAGATATTCAGAGTCCATGTTTCCATTCCATATAACAGGAGGTACCAGACGTAACACTGCACCATTCTGCATCTTAATTTGAGGGACAATGTCAGGTTGCAAAGAAAGGGTCTTAGGCTTGTGAAAGCTTGCCTCGCTTGTTGTATGCGACAGCAAATTTCCTGTTCGGGATTCCATTGTTCATTTATGTTGGTTCCAAGCTATTTAAAGATTTGCACTCTTCAATAGGTTGGTCTTCCAAGTTTAACACAGCATTTTGAGGAGGGTTTCTGCTTACTATCATGTACTTTGTCTTTTGTATGTTTATTTTGAGACCATTCCCCTTTCCAACTGTATTTATCTGTTCCAGCATTAGTTGTAAGTCCTCTTCACTGTCAGCAATGATTACGGTGTCGTCTGCATACCGTATGTTGTTAATTGGTATACCATTTATTTTAATCCCACACTCTAAGTCTTCCAGCGCCTCAGAAAATATATTTACTGAATATTGGATTGTATTCAATTCTGTTGGTTGGCGTTCCATCATTATTTTTCTCAATTGTGAAATAATCTATAAGGCAATCAGCTGGTTCACCACCTCGCCAAGCTAACTCAACAGCTACAATATGGTAAAAAAATTTTTGTAAACCTTCTGGTGTACATTCATCCCATAATCCAATGATTCTAGCCAAATCACTTGAACTCAAATTTGATGAACTGCATTTTCGTTGGTTTGGATCCTGCTGTAATTTTTTACGTTTTGTATTTCTTGCATCTATCACACTGGTAAACGGGTCGAATACAATTTTGAAGTCATTGAAGTATTTTTCCTGGAGTAGCCTACTCGTAGTATTCCAATTTGTTTCTACAGTTGGTTCTTTATATTGAGTTCCGTCAGCTTTTCTCATATTTACCGCTAGTGATGCACGGTACGAATATTACCATCAGAATTTCCGGTTATATTACGTAATATTACCTCTACCATCCGGTAACGTTAAATTGTTACTGTAATAATTCCGAAAATTTTCGGGGTAATATTCCCGGTAATATTCGCTTCAATATTACGTTAAAGTTGGTACCTAACTTGTTTCAACATGCTGCAACACGTCTAGTGATAGCTGTTGCTTAGCTCTTACGCCATCGCTATAATATATGAAGCTCGTTTACATACGAACTAATCGGAAATTCTTACACAATAACCGTGCCGAAATTACAAATGTTGCATTAATGACCCCATCAACAGTTACAAATACTTTTAATGAAACTGAATCTGATTTATCCGAGGATTTGTCTGCGGATGAGGGTTTAGCAAATAATGACTAAATATTTATTTTTACCGACTGAAAACTATTTTTATCATATGTACCTATTCTTTGGCCTATCTAAGAATTGTGTGATTAAGTTTTAACGATTTTTTTCAGTTTGTGATATGTTGTGATAAAAACACAAGTTACCTTTTTTAATTATTAATCAAGAGTTAATATTTATTTATAAATTTTGTTTTCATATAATCTTTATGTTTACTACTGCACATAGTTTCAGATTTCAGTTTATTTTGTGTTTTATTGACCTTTTAGAGCCATATAATTGAGGCAATTATTGTTTAATTTGTTAAAGCTTCTTTGCATATTGTAAAACCAGCTTTTTCTAAGTTGTTCAGCAATATTACCTAATATTACGTAATATTACGTAATATTTCCAATGTTCTTACCAAAAAATAAATTACCGGTAATTTTGCATCACTATTTACCGCATAACTTGTTTAAATCATTACGTGTGATATTCCAACTAGTTTTGAATTGAAAATGGTTTTAAATTTAACAATAACAAATCCAGGGCCGTATTTAAAAGTAACAATGAGAAAGTGCTTTTAATGCCAGAAATAAATAAAAAGAAGAAATTAAACTTGATCTAAAAAATGTATTTATGTTATAATTTTTATTGGAAATGTGTCTGCTTCTAACTAGTTTAGATAATCAACATATAAATTGTAGTTTATTCACGTGAGATCATTACATACGTTAGCAGCATCCGTCAAGCACGTGAACGATAAAAATTGATTCTTATGCGTGATAATTATTACTGTCCATATTTGTTATACAATTTTTTTCTATAATTTACAAATAGTTATTTTTGTTACAAGTACCTACGTAAAATGAAGTTCTGAAGGAACGCTTGTTGCGGTAATACTTGATAAGTCTCTTGCCATCTTCGCAATGTGGATTCCTTGTTGCTCTCTCTGAATAAAAGTATATGCGCTATGTTAAAAAGCCGCCGCGGACATTTGAACGCTGTTCATTCCACACTTAATGGCATACATGGGCATTTTTATTAAAAAAAAGAATTTCATTTTGTGATAAATCCTTTATCAAAACTGAAATATCAAACAAGGCTTGCTGCACAAATATTACAACTAATCCAACAGATCAAATCAGGCATACTGCTTTATTTATAATATCTAAACCTATTGGAATGTTGTGCAATACATCACGATAAAATCACGAGTTAAGCGCATTAAGTTTATTTAATCGATTTGATCAATTAATATTCCCGATAGAACCAGTTGACAAACATCAACTCATGGGCTTCTTATATAAATTCTAATTGAATTATCACAATCGTTTTGAATAAATTTGTGATTAATTGCTAATTTGCAAGTTATTCAATATTTGAAGTACATCTCACAGATGAGATATAAAAGCAAATTAAGGTTCTGATAAAACATCATTTCACCAAAAGTGAACCTAAGCAACTGTGGAAATTCGTGCAGGATGCTACGGACGCGGAAACATCCAACCCTCAGAGTATTGTGGATGCCTTCGCTGATTTTTTTAAAAGTGTCTTCGTACCGCATGGTCCTGTTGGCGCTAGCATGGGCGATGGGGCCATCCTTGTGGACGCCTTTGAGATAGGGGATGTACTCGGAGCTCTGAGGGGGCTCAAGCCCAAAATGACTTCGGGCTGTGATGGTGTTCCTGCGTTTATCCTGAGGGACTGTGCTGGTGTTCTGGCTGCACCCCTGCTTACTATTTTCAACAAAATTATTACATCCAGTAGGTTTCCTTCCTCCTGCAAACTTGCTCGAATATGCCCAGTTCATAAGGCGGGTCCAATTGATAGAGTAACAAATTATCGCCCGATATCTATTCTGTCCAACTTCTCAAAAGTCTTCGAATCAATTCTTCATGATAAAATATTTCAACAAATAAAAAATCGGATTATTTTGGAACAACATAGATTTTTTCATAGGCGATCTACTACGACAAATCTAGTTGAATTCCTACAGGCGGCAATTCCTGCTGTTTGTTTAGGCAAACAGGTCGATGTTGTCTATAACCACAATGTAATAAAAAATAAAATGAACGGGATTGGGTTCCAATAACTCTCTTTGACTCATATTTATCAAATAGACGCAAGTTTGTTGAGTATGGTGGCTTTAGATCTCCTGAGTTCGTGGTCACTAGCGGTGCTCCACAGGGAAGTAACCTGGCTCCACTGATTTTTGCCATGTACATTAACGACATCGTTCACGAGTCAATGTCTTTTATTCGCGGATGATTTGAAGGTATTTCGGACTATCTCAGAACCTTCCGATTGTAACGCTCTACAGAGCGATCTGAATGTTTTGGCAGAATGGTGTGTGGAAAACAATCTACCAATGAATATCAGCAAATGCAAATGTTTAACAATGTCCACATGAATTCGATTATCGGATATACGGTGCTTCCTTAGCTAGATGTGTGCTTTCCAGGGATCTTGGGATCACAGTGGATTCTGATCTATCGTTCAATGATCATATAACGGATACATGTGGCTGTGCTCTGCGTAGTTTGGGGTTTATACTGAGAGTTACTTCGGGATTTGAGAACATCGATTGTCTTATCGCCCTTTACTATACACTAGTTAGAAGCAAGCTTGAATATGCCTCAATTGTATGGTCTCCTATATACCAGACCCATATTCTAAAACTTGAGAAAATACGACGTACATTTTTGAAGCATCTTTGTTATAGAATTGATGGTCATTTTCCTTCACGAGGTATCGAACATAGACAGCTAGCTGCTCGACAGATTTAATGTCGATTCTCTCGAATTCCGGCGAGTGTTCAGTTATCTATTTCTATTTAAACTGATCAATTCTCTGATTGACTGCCCCCGACTTCTTTCGCAATTAACTTTTAACGCCCCTCAATACCATTCTCGTAACCCCTATTTATTTCAACCACCCCGATTTCGCCACAATTATGAAGGGAAAACACCACTGACAAGGGCTTGCACGCTATGTAACGGTTGGTTCTTCAATAGACATGTAAATTATTTCGGCGTAAGTGTTTCCTCCTTTAAACGCGAACTAGGAGAGTATTTAAGGTCAGTCTATTTGTAGACGTTTTTCTGTATCATTGCTGTTGATGACGGTTCTAATCTTTCACGTGTATTTAATTTAAGTTATAATAATTAATTTATACCATTATCATATATATTTTTTTGTATTTTTTTTTGATATTTCTGGATAATTTAAGCATAATATGTTTTGTCTTCTAATTGGGCGTAAGCCTGTTAGACATAATAAAGATTATTATTATTATTATTATTTCGACAGAGATACGATATCAAAGTATTCGCAGATACAAAGAGATAGCAAACGATAATCTTCGGGCCAGATACAGAAATGCATTTGGCATCTGCCAGGGTCATCCAAACTATTTAATTCAAAAAACGCAACCCATTAATGACGTATTCCAACGTTTGTAGCCATAACCGTGCGTGTATTTAGAAACAATGCATTATTGGGCTCAAATTATTTCCTCGTAACTCAGAAGATGTCAGGCATTCTCACTGGCTCAACGGGTCAATCCAAGTGTCCTCAAAAGTCGCTTGAAATAAATTAAAGACGAGTCCAACGATTTCAATAAAAAACATTCGAATGCGTTTTTGGTCAAACTACTTCACCACGACTGGTGGTATGATAATTGATGAGCAATCAATGACTCATTTGGGAGGAAATACGCGAAATCAAAACGATCTATTAAGCGGTGGGATAACGACTGTCGAAATGGTCAAGTTTAGAACCACCAAATGAGTCAACACAAAGTCGACTGATGTTGATGGAGCTGCACTTCTTGAAGAAAGATTTTTCTCGAATTATACCTAATCACAATGCATACCTACCTCATTTTGGAACCTTGCTGATGCTTTAACAAATTCAAAATATGGTAACAACGATCCATAACTATTTGGTCTTGTAGACACCAATGGCAGTCTCTCGTAGCCTCGATTATGGGAACGATGACGTCCGTGACTGCTCGAGTTCCCACTGCTGCTACTGCTAGAACTCTTTTTTGACATCACACCGAAAATTTATCATCACTATGTTTAAAACACTTCTACTTCCGTAGTTATTTCTTATAAAATGAAATGAATATATCTTAAGAATATTTGTTTCATTTATTTAATGCTGATACAGGGGCAATAAATGTTTCTAAATATTTGCACAAGTTTGATAATAATTTATCTATTAATTTACTACAAAATAGAACTTAAAAGAACAACGAACTTTGTTAAGAGTAACAATTGCTCATAAGAATACATAGCTTTGTATTATAAACTTTTGGTACGGCAGTTAAGAGTAGTTTATAATAATGAAACACTATTAGAATAAATTTGCAGATATATAAAGGATGTCCGTATAAAAAAACATTTTTTAACCTCAAATTATGTCTTATTTATTTTGTTGAAAACTATCTATAATAATACACGGTCGTATTTACAGTTATTATTTTCACATACATTTAAATAGTCAAATGTTTATTTTGTAAGATTTAGCAATAATTATCAACTATCAGCACAGCAATACGCACTTAACTTTCGACTTAATTAAAACATTATACTGCACGCATTGTCGTCTCAATATAAATGTTAATGTAGTGTATATTATTTTTAATATCATTGATAATATAAGAAATATTGGTCTGACATCAGATCTGTTATGACTGTTGCTACAATGTCTTTAACAATTCTTTACAAATAAACAACAATTTTATCTAGAAATAATCGTTTAAAATGTCGGGCTTTTCACTTATCAGTAGAACTAAGGCAAGTGTAGTGTTATAGTAGGTTATGAATATATTCCACACTTAAATAGATTACGGCCAAGATTTTATTTAAACAGTGTTTTGGGTAAATTTCCACAATCAAGAGACCAGTTTTCAGTATGTAGCTAGCTATACTGTATAAATAATACACAATAGATAACAAAATGCGTAAAAAAGTGTATTTTAAAATGTGGGATTTAAACGACAAGCCCTGGTAATTAACAAAATAAAAGTATATTAATAATAATAATAACAATAATCTCTTTATTGTCTAACAGGTATTGCTACCCAATAACAAGACAACATCTTACATTAACCAAACTAACTGAAAAATCGAAAAATACAAAAAGGAAATACACGCATCAAAACAAAAGAAAATTGAGAGGATTACAAGAACAATTAATAATAACAATAAATAATTAACACATGAACATAATTCATCAAAACAAATCCAAATCAGTAGCCCGCAAACATGTCTCTAAACTTTTCTTAAAAGAATCAAGCGATACATCAAAAAAATCAACGTTTTCATTAATAACTAATCGGTTGCTGTATTTACAAGCCCGAAATAGCGGTGCTTTAGATTCATAATTAGAATGAATCTGTGGCACCCAAAATAAACTAGCGCTTCTAGAGTGAACCCTAGGGACACGAAATCATAGCTGCTGAAGCAGCCGAGGACAATCCAACATATTGTTGATCAACCTAAAAAGAAAGATCTAAGACGCGAAGATGCGTCTTTCGGCTAACGGCCGAAATCTGAACCTTGCCAGTAACAGGCCGTGATCACACCCACGAGGAGGAAAATATCCATCAATTTTAAATGACAAATATTTTAAAAACTTACGTTGGATACTCTCCAATCTCTGTATAGGAAGACGGTAGATGGGCAACCAAATGATTGTAGCGAATTCCAAAATAGACACAACAAAGGCGAAATAGAGACTTTTCAGGCAGTCCATGTTGTTGAATTCTCTGGTCTGTCTAAAAATAAATCCTAACATTCGCAAAGCATTAGCAGAAACTTGCTCAATGTGGTAGTTGAAAGATAAATCACCATCCAAGATCTTTGATTAAAGCGCAGCGTTCCAAATTTGAATTATCGATGGTGTAGTTTCGCAAAAACGGATCTTGACGTCTTGTAAATGTCACCGACTTACATTTGTTCAGATTTAGAGGAAGTCTATTTAGATCACACCATTCTGAGAGCTGACACAGATCTGTTTGAAGCTGTGCGCAATCGTTCTCACAAACAACAGTGTGATACAATTTTAAATCATCCGCAAACAACAAATAATTGCTATTGAAACCAAAGCCCATATCGTTTACGAATATTGCAAAGAGAAGAGGAGCCAACGTACTGCCCTGCGGAGTTCCACTTGAGGCTGTGAATGAACTTGAACTGAATCCATTGTATTCAACAAATTGTTGCCTTGCTCCCAGATAGGACTGAAAAAAAGATATCAGATTCCTGCCGAAGCCAATATCGCACATCTTCTGTTGAATCAGGGAATGATCAATCTTATTGAATGCCTTGGAAAAGTCAGTATATTAATAACAATATTATGTTACATTTACCTTATCTGAAATTGGTATCGAGAAAAAATTTAAAATATCCTAAATCCGACCCTATTGAATTAAAGAAAACTATTACAAAACACCAGGGCCGTATCACACACATAATTATGCCAAGTGTTTTTGCTTTAAAGGCACGTGAATTTCCTGGTCTGTCAAAATTGACATTTTTTTCGGAAATTTTTGTAAAATATCCTAAATCCGACCCTAATTAATTAAAAAAAAAACTATTACAAAACACCAGGGCCGTATCATACACATAATTATGCCATGTGTTTTTGCTTTAAAGGCACGTGAATTTTCTAGTGTGTCAAAATTGAAATTTTTTTCGGATTTTTTTTTAAAATATCCTAAATCCGACCCTAATTAATTTAAAAAAAACTATTACAAAACACCAGGGCCGTATCATACACATAATTATGCCAAGTGTTTTTGCTTTAAAGGCACGTGAATTTCCTGGTCTCTCAAAATTTAAATTTTTTTCGGAAATTTTTTTAAAATATCCTAAATCCGACCCTAATTAATTAAAAAAAAATATTACAAACCACCAGGGCTGTATCACACATATAATTATGCCATGTGTTTTTGCTTTAAAGTCAAGTGAATTTCCTAGTCTGCCAAAAATGACATTTTTTTTCGATTTTTTTTTAAATGGCCGAAATCCGACCCTAATTAATTTAAAAAAAACTATTACAAAACACCAGGGCCGTATCACACAGATAATTATGCCATTTCCTGGTGTGTCAAAATTGACATTTTTTCTCGATTTTTTTTTAAAATGGCCTAAATCCGACCCTAATTAATTTAAAAAAAAAATTACAAAACACCAGGGCCGTTTTTGCTTTAAAGTCATGTGAATTTCCTAGTTTGTCAAAATTGACATTTTTGTTGAAATTTTTTTAAAATGGCCTAAATTCGACCCTGGCTAATTAATTAAAAAATTATTACAAAACATAAAATATACATGCAATAATCCCATGAAAAACCGATTTTAAATGTTTATTTAAAACACCAGGGCCGTATTAAAATATATTTTTTAATTAAAGCTAATAAATCTGAACAAGACGCCAGCATACAAAGCTTGATGCTAATTTCTATTGTAAATTAAAAAACCTGTGCCAAAGCCGAACCTGACTACATAATAAAAATCATTACCTGAAACATATGAATATCCCTAAAATATGGCACATACAGGCAAAATGCCGTATTGTCTTTTATATTTTGAAAAAAAAAAATACATTATTTCAAATATGCATTAAAATAAACAGGACCGTACTAACAAAACAAAATTTCAAGATACTTTCTATTGAATAATTTTGGTAATGCCTTATACCTTTTCGATTTAAAATGAAAACAGGGCCGTATTAGAATAATAACAATCACATACATATTTTAACTTTACTAGCGCCTTCACCAAAGGTATAAAAGTATATGTTTTTACTTTTGCTCTTACTATTTTTATAGAAGCACATTTTTTTAAAACTATTCTATTACACAGAGCGTTCTAAATATAATATGAAAAGTACTATATACAGACTGTCCCGGAAAATGTCTCGGATACAGATAAAAAAAATGTTCCTACAGGCTTTCCTTATGGCGCCAAACAAAACAGGATAAAAATAATAGAACATTATCATGATCAATAATCTTAAAAGTAAAATCTTGTTGATATTTATCATTTTAAGAAATATTAATGTGATAATATAACATCTAAAAATATAATGCAAACCAGACTTATGCAACTTACAATACAATACGACATAGCCTTCTAATTTTTTAAATAATCAGAAATGAAAAACATAATAACATCTAAATATCGTCCCATGGGTATTGAATCATGAAATATCACTCCACGGGTATGTATAATGAGGAATTAGTGATATTATTTAACCAATAAATATTATTTTTGTTTTATGCGTATCTAATTCAATAGGTACGTGTTGTTTTACTGCTGGAATTATTATTTTGAATTATACCTTATAAAAGCGAATAAAGCCACTTATACTGATCTCGATAGGTCATAAACCGAACAGTGATATTTACCTCAGACTTGCGGAAGCTCTCCGATGGCCACCATTTCGCTGATACTGGTCTGTACGAAAACCCATGCACACTATGATGTTTTGTAGAACTCGAATGAGACATTTTGGTTAAAATATCACAATAAACAAATAAGAATGTGCACTTTGTAATATAATATGTACCTATTAAAACTTAAAATATGCTCATTTTATTAAATTAGATTATAATAAATATGTAATAAACATTTCAACAGAATACAACAATATTTTGTTAAGATGATTTTACGAAATTTCAAAATTTAGTTTCGCGCGTTAACACTAACATTATCATACTATAATATCGCATTATTAACACAATGCGGATAATGAAATACACGACGAGATAACAATAATTAAATTATCGGAATGCTTTATCATATACACAACGTGTCAACAAAACTTTATCATCTTTTAATATCAAACAAAACGTTTCGGGAATTTAAAGTTCTCTGTGTTACCGATAGTTCATCGAGCAAGAACAGAGCTG
This sequence comes from Apoderus coryli, assembly GCA_911728435.2. Taxonomy (NCBI): domain Eukaryota; kingdom Metazoa; phylum Arthropoda; class Insecta; order Coleoptera; family Attelabidae; genus Apoderus; species Apoderus coryli. The sequence goes on along the minus strand of OU452211.1, from coordinate 1,919,129 downwards.
TCATATTTGCCTCACGAAATAATACTTCATCTGTAATTAGTTCTGCTACCCAAGAATCATTAACAAATCTTACTGCTGATGATTTCACACGATATCTTGTTGGGAAAACTGCAGCGATACGGTATGAGTGCGAATTCGATTCGTTTGCTGAGTTCCTATCTCACTGGTAGGAATGTTGTAACGATGTTTGAGTCAAAGTCTTCTCAGCCCTTGTTGAGCTCTTTTGGAGTCCCACAGTGCTCGGACCTCTATTGTTTTCGATTTTCATTAATGATTTACTGCCATGCTCTGACCTGACATTGTTTGCAGACGATTCAACTTTTGTCGATGTTGAACTGTCGAGTGATGTTCTGGCCTCAAGTATGATTAATTCACAGTCGAGGGCTGCGGACTGATTTGCAGCTAACAAACTCTGTATGAATGCCAATAAAACAGCTACTAAAATATTTACATTACGTGAGACAGATATTGCTGTTTCTGATGGTCTGGTAAAGTTTTTGGGTGTCACTTTGGACTAAAAGCTATCCTGGGCGGGTCATGTCGAGGTTACCATTGCCAAGTTGTCTAAGGTTGTGTTCATGTTGCGAAGCTTGAAGGGTGAAGTCTCTTTTAATGTTTTGAAATCAGCATATTATGGCCTTTTTCACAGTGTGGCTTCATATGCTTTGTCAATTTGGGGAAGAGTGTAATGACAATAAATAAATAAACAAAAAAATAAATTACTAGATATGCAAAGCAACAAATGTTAGATATGTTAACTTTTTTGTTGTCCACCTTGTATAGATACACGCGACAAATTTGGAATATTTATTCATCTTATATAAGTCTTGAAAAATTAGAATATCCAGTTACAGATCCTAATTACTTGGGTAAAGAATGGTTTATAATTCTGTTTACCTAATTGGTATGGGACACATTCCAAAAACCCATTTGTATGCCAATATTTCTAATAGCATTACTAATAATTATTTTGATTTATCGAAAGCAAACCATTAAGATAATTACAGATTATTACACAAAGATTTTAGGTAAATAGATTATTTTTTTGATAAGTTTAATCCTTAAAATACAATTTAATGTTTTTAGCAAATCATCAATCTATATTACTTACCTATGTAGTCGGCAAATGCGTAAAAATTCGAATAATGGGTATGTGTAATCTTGAAGATAACTACGAGCACAGTTTTCTGAGAGTCCTCATTTTCAACAGGGATTAGTAGTATTGGGGATTGGGTTTTATGAATCATAATTGATGTGCCCACAAATTCAAAGCTCTATAATGCAATTGAACGATCTGCCGTCTGCCTTGCCAGGTTAATTAAAATACCTATGTAAATTAAGTCACTGTCTTTTTGTTAAATATGTATCTACGATACTGGAAAGATAATAATTAAGTAGGTAGGTACATGATTTTTTAAAAATGTAACTATCTAAAAATAACCAAACATCTCATTGATAATTATACATAAAAACAAGTTATTGCAATCAACACTGAAACACACTTAGAGTACCTATGTAAGATTTATATGTCATAGGAAGAAATATCTTGCCAGATGTGACTAAAATATCATTAGACGATTAGGTTTACGTCTTTGTGTATTTAGTAATCTAAATACTTCTCTTTATCAGTTTAGTAATAACTAATTAATAGGGATCATAATATACAAACATGATTTAAGTAGGTACATATCGCAGAATAAATAAAACTTATATTGATATCATTGCAAATTCATATTCTTAGAAGATTGAATTGCTTTGTACATTGACAAAGGAAGTGCCAATACCATATAACTGATTCATAATACAGATACCTAGTTAAATAATAAAATTTCATAGCCTTATCAACAATACCTAAATGAATTCACAATCATATAAAAATTTATTATGAATTAGGTTGTGTTGTTGTACTTACCTATTTAAGACGCTTGGGTAGAGTACAAACTGCCGATTAGAACTATATTATATGCACAATATTTAAGTACATCTGATTAATATTTTTGCACGTTTAAACTATTTTGAATATTATAACAAAAACATGGACTGATAACTTAAGTACATTTAAACAAAAACATTAGTTCTTTTTTAGGTTGTTAAGAGTTATGACTTATGACAGATGCACTATGGTGTTGTTTCAAATGTCAAAGGGCGAAGTTTCTCTTCTTCGTTTTACCCGAGCAAATGTAACAGATTTGTGTATTTCGTGTTCATTGCCAGAATAATATTATAATAGAAGAGTTATTTATTTATAACAGCAAAGGCAAATTAATTTAAGCTAAAAAATAATCATTGTTAATTATTTATCTTTAGTCTTTTAGATAGATAACATTTATATTGTGCTAATTATATATAGTATAAAATGAATAAATAACCATGTACAATAATAATTAGGATTAGGTAGGTACTCTGAAGTTTAAATAAGCTTAGGTACAACCATTGTGTTTATTATAATAAATAAACACAATGGTACAACAAAAATAAGCAACATGTTGCCAATTTCGCAATTTTTTCTGTAAATGTCTATTGCTGTAATCGATTGATTATATAGTTACACAGTTTAAACCTTTTGCGTTATAACCGGAAGTGTCAGTAACTTACATAAAATATTTTAACTAATTTGCCCTTGCTCTATAGTTATAGGGTCAAATTTTAAAATTCTATTACAGTTTTGCGTCAATATTATACAGATCTGTGCGATTCCCGCACACCCTATATGTTAAAAAATTAAAGTTACAAAAATACACTAATTGCAAAAAGGATATTAGCGATCCCGAAATAATCATATTGTCCATATGTTTTCTGTAAGTATTACCACATAGAACTCTGATATTACCTATAGACATAGACTGTTATCTTTTTGTTGGTATTTCTCTTCCGAAACACTTGTCAAAATGGCCTAAAAACATGCAATTAACTAAGCAAGACGATATGCGTCGTAAAGGCACCACCATGCGCCACAGCCAAATCACACTTTTGGGACTATGCCATTTGCGCCAAAATACCAAACATTAAGTTCTAATTTTTTGTAATTTCCTTCATATTTCCTTTACTGTTCGAGTAACGTGAAAATTGTTTTTATAAAAGTTAGAGATAATTAGATGCTAAATACAGTGGCGTAACTAATTTTTTTTCGAAGTCCTATTGATTAAGATTACGGTATCAACTTTGTTTTATCAAATGGGACACCCTGTATATCAAACTGTCACTAGCTTCCCAATTTTATTCTCTTTATAATCCTGTATGACAAGTGAATATATATTTAGTCAAACTTAATAAAAACCATATTTTAAGCAGATATACAAATAAAATACATTTTCACTAAGTGGGCTTGTGTTTCACCATGTACAGTTAGTACTGATTGGTCCGCCACATCGTTTGTCACACAAAAAATATTCAAATAATTGTAAACAATACTTATTAGGATTAATATTCCCGCCGATGGCAATATTTCCTAGTGCAAAAAGTTCACCACATCATTTAAAAATTGTTAAATCTGTGTGGCATTAACACAGATTTCACCGACAAAAGTGACCGTTCGTTGTCTAGACTTTGCCGTAAAAGAATGTTGTCATTTTAACGTCCCATGGGGAACTTACAAAATTATATAGTTTGCCACTTTGTTATTTACTTATGTAGATACGCACATATTATACGCGAAAATTGAACATTGAAATAGATAATTTTCTTGTTTAATAGTAAAATTTATGTATTATACATTGACTTTGGATACACTATACTATCGACGAACAATCAACCTGTATACAGCGTGTCCTACGGTGCCAACCCATTAGATTATTTCAGAAACTACAAGGAATTCTTATGGAGCCCTAAACTGTCAATTGTAACATAAATCTTGATATAAGTCAAAAACGACTGACGTTAGGTATAGGACATGATACATGAAATATGTCTGAAATCTTATTTAGAATCCAAAAATATAATAATATATAGGGTGTTCCATTTAAAATAACAAAGTTGCCATCAACTTCCGGTATAACCGGAAGTGCTATGCCGTTGCTATTATATTATTTGAGTAGAGCATATTTGACAATATAGACACTGAAATTTTCAAAATTCAATTCGAAGTAGTTTCTGAAATAATCTAATGGGTTGCCCCCGTAGGACACGCTGTATAAAGTGTAAATGCTAGGTATAGCCAATTAATTATCTAAAATAATGGTACTCAAGCGAAGGTTACCCAATGTACCTATCCAATATTAAGTAGGTACTTATATGTAGAAACCATTGTAGCTACAATAAAAATAAATAATATGTATAATATACGAGGGACCCTTAGTATGCTTCAACCATAAATTGATTTAAATGAGCAGACTATCAATAATTCACAATATGCGTTGAGTTCATCCACGAAAATTCTCGGTTGATTGATATTGATAACGGCAAAGTAGTATCATTGATCTTAGTTGACTATAGTAAAGCATTTGACAAAATTAGCCATGAACTTTTGCTAGCAATTCTGAAATACATTGGATTTTCGTCAAATGCTATCGAACTAATTAAAAGACATCTATCCGGAAGATTTCAATACGTGGAAACTAACAGAGGTTGCTCCACCTGTGATACTCCCAGTAAGTGTTACATTTGGCGATACATTCATGTATGCTGATGATAGTCAAATAAAGCACTCTTTTTATGCTCATGATTACGTAGATGCTTGTAGGAAAATTAATTTCGATTTGGAAGCACTTTTGGACTGGTCGGAGGGACATCAGCTGTCAATAAATCCTTCGAAGACTCAGGTATTGCTCTTTGGTAAAAATAGACAAACCATATCAGATTCTATGCAAATTAAAATTAATGAAAGTGTCTCAGAGTGCGAGAAACTTGGGTCTTGTGATGGATTGTGATTTGCGCTTTTCCGAACATATTTCGGGATGCATTTCAAAATCATATTCCTTTTTGAAAATGTTATACCCACACAGACATGTACTTTCAATAGAGCTTAAAACTAAACTAACTGATGTAGTATATAGTCCTAGTTTATTAAATGTTGATAAAAACCGCATCGAACGTGTACAGAAATCTTGCTTGCGATACATATTCGGCATCAGGAAGTCTCATCTGACCCGGGGACAGCCTCCATACTTATATAATAAAATCACATTCCGTTCTGACGTTCACAATGTGAATATTAGATACCGTAATCTTCTTTCACCCTCAGCTCATAGAACTTCAAGTTTCGAGAGATCATTTTCCTTTCAGATATATAAGTTGTATAATAAGATTCAGGATACTTTGAAGTCGTTAAGCCTTTTCACATTCAAACGAAAATTGCGTGATCTTTTGTTAAATTCACTCTTATAAAAGATATTGTCAACATTCTTTCTTTGTTATTAACTAGAATTTTGTTTACTAGGTTACATTTTTTTTTATTATTATTGTATTATTTCTTAGTCTACTTGTTACCTGGTTAATTAGCCTAAGACTCTCTCTGTATGTATTGTGGTGTAATGAAGACTATTTCGGTATGAGAAAAATCAAGAATATTTGTTTCGATTTTGATGCTGTCTTCGTTCGCTTCGATTTTATATTTAATAATTAATTATATAATTAATAAACTGTGACAAATTAATAAGGAACAAACATTTGATATTTCCCTTGTAATCATCATAATACCTCTGGCAATTTCCAACAATCTCGATAACATACCATAGGTACTTACAAGTTTACGTCCGTTTATACGAGCATGTGAACGTTTTTTAATTTAGTTTATTATTAAAAATGATATTCTAAGTAAACATTTAAATTTTAGAATCTAAGAATATCCTTCGTTAAATTTACAAAGGTAAATGTATGTTGTCTTTTAGATTTTTTATTTATTTAACATTAAAAAGTAGTTTAGAGGTATAATAAATAAAATTAATTAAAAAATAATGAATACACAAAACACCGATGAAGACCAAGTGAGGAGTGACAGTAAAACCAAAGTTTACAAATACAGATGGATTATTTTGATAGTATTTTGTTTTGCTGCTGCAATCAGTTTTTTTCAACTACTGCAATTTAGTATTATTAGTAATGTAATTCAAGGGTAAGTTCGCAACAGACCTGGGTAAGTAATTGCTGGAAATGGTGCAAATTTCTATGTAATTGTAATAATTGTAGCTTTCTGCAATTACTTTTCCTCATGATCATGACTACTTAGGAAGTAATTTGCAATTGTAATCAATTAGATTTTTTTCGAAAGTAATTTGTAATTAATTACATTTTTCGAAAGTAATTTGTAGTTCATTACATTTCTCTCCAAAGTAATTTTTAATTAATTTAAAAAAATCGAAAGTAATTTGTAATAATTGTAAATACATAATTACATTTGTAGTAATTGTAGCATTGGAGCTTTCTGCAATTACTTTTCCTCATACTCATGTCATCACTAGGACTACTTAGAAAGTAATTTGTAATTGTCATTAATTAAATTTTTTTCGAAAGTAATTTGTAATAATTGTAATTAATTAAATTTGTCTAAAGTAATATGCACAGCTATGAAGATGGATTAATGGTCAGAAACTCTCATGTTACAGAGTGATGTACAGACTATAAAGACTTTTTTCTTAGTTTTTTTATTTCAGGTACTACAATGTGGAAAGTTTAACAGTGGATTGTTCGTCTTTAATATTTTTTGTAACCTTTGTCTTGGGATCTGTACCAATAAATTTTGCAGTAGAAAAATACGTACGTACTCATCAGTAACCATTAAATTAAGTACTAAGCTGCATTTTCACTCACTATTTCTTTACAATGTACGAGGTCCAATTCTTGAGCTATAAGTTTCCATTCCAGATTGTGAAGTCGTTGGGCTTTTACTGTGATTAAATCCACTTGTCATCTGTTTTTCAGAGTTTAAAAATATCCTGTGTTTCTGCTGTCGGCGCCATATTGATTGGCAATTTAATAAAGTTAGCTGGTACTACTCCCGATAAGTTTTATGTTTTGGTTATCGCACAAGCAGTATGTTCCTTTGGCCTGGTTTGTATGGCGAATATACCAACGAAATTTGCTTCATCATGGTTTGGAGCCTCGGAAGTATCTACCGCATGTGCTATAGCTGTTTTCGGAACGCAGTTGGGTAAGGATTTTTGAATTTTAGTACTATTTTATCATTAACGTCGTCATATTGGGGAAGGGTATATTTTTTACATCATTTCATTGTTCTTCAATTCGTCCATATCCATATATAATCACAAGATGACTCAGGAAATTCTCACGTCTTCAGTACAAGCAATGGTGCGTCACTCGTAGCGATGTTCCTTGACCTATCTTTCAACTTGTCTCTCTCGTCTTCAGTTGTGGATTTGTTCTTCTGGTTTCTCTTCCTATCTGGGCTTTTGACATCTTTTTAAGAGAAAGAGATAATCTGTCTGGCTAAAGACCATTCCTGGCATCATTGTTACTAATAATTATTGTATAATCTTTTCAGGAGCAGCTCTTGGGTCGGTGATTCCTCCATTTGTTATTGGAAACAGCACCAAAGATGCCACTGGAAAAGAATTCTTTACATTCTTTTTGTACCAAGCGATTGTTAGTACTGCAATTTTTGTTATCACATGTTGTTGTAAGTGAATTATTTAGAAATTATGTATTAGTGATTTATTCGTTTCACAATTTCCCAGTTTTCAGATCCCGTCCAAAATTGCCACCCAGCCAATCCCAACTAGTTTTGATTGAAAATGGAGAAGAATCTCGATCATTTTTCGAAGATTTAAAATTACTATTAAAAAATCGTGACTACATATTCGTCGTATTTTCTTTGGGCATGGCCAATGCAATTTTCAATTCTATTGGAATATTATTAAATGACATGTATACAAATTATTTTGGCGAGGTAATTAAAAATTTCTGAAGCGTTTGTAATATTTACTTTAGGTATTAAAATTTTCCAGGAAGGTAAAACTGATGCTGGAATATTAGCAATGATTGCCATAATTTCTGGAGGATGCATTGGAAGTATTGTATTTGGTTTTATTCTAGACAAAACTCACCAGTTTAAGTAAGCAAAAGTAAAATTAAAAAAATAAAATTTGAAATTGATCATTGGTGTTTATTACCTATATCCCAGTAAACACACATACGTTTTTTAAACGTAAAATCAATGTGTCATTGGTTGATTAAACGTGTACGTGTAAATTTACACTTTATTCAATGTTCTTTAGAAACGTTGTTTAAAAAGAAATAGCTAACAATAAAATGTATCGTTTATTTTCTATGTGAATTCGACGTAATGTGAAAACGTTTTAAAAATATTATTATCCACGTAGTTTTGAAGTGTTTTGTGATTTATTCACCAATATCAAACGTTTTTCTTTACACGTTGTATGTAACGTTTAATACCGCGTAGATTCTACGTAATAAAAACACGATTTTAATAAAACGTTATTAGTAAATTTAAAGGTTTTTTTTACGTACGTGTGTTTATTAGGATTATGACTTTATTTTTCTAGAAAAGTGAGTTTTGCTATAAATGCTGCATCTGCTTTAAGTTTTGCTGCAACAGGATGCACAATTATTTTCACATCTAGAATTGGAAATTTTATTGCAGTACCTGTCTTTGGGTAAGTTACAATCTGCTACAATTTTTCTAAGTACTATTTCGTTAAGAAGGGACAATAATTCGATGGTGTTTGCTGGAGACTCAAACATTTAACTTGAGCTAGGTATGTTGTTTTCGCATGATAATAGCGAAAACAACCCCTGTAGCAGCGTAAATATAATTTCATTTGTTGGTTTCAGGTTTTTCCTAAATAGTACTCTAGTTGTAGGCTACGAATACGCTTTAGAAGTGTCCTACCCGATCCCGGAATCATGCAGTTGCTCCATATTGAACGCCATGAACTATTTAATGTCAATCATAATCACATTAGTCATGGAGGGTGTTATTGCATTATGGGGATATCCATCGGCTATTGGTTTAGCTGTCATTATTCTCTCAATATCGGCTGTCAATGTGTTGTTTATCTCCGATAAGTTAAGGCGTAGAGATGCTAATTTAGCCAATAACATTAGTGTATCAACGTTTTTATAAATAAATAACCTCCCGTATATTATTTTCCTGAGTAATTTACTATACGAGGTTTGGTCAAGAAAATGTAACTCTTTATTTATTATTTTGTCCCTTTCAAAATAATCCACCTCACTAGTGCTAACGCTTTTTCTAATCCGCGAGGCACCTCTGATATTATACGCTTGATCTCATCCAGGGCTGCGGCTTTTATCGCCTCAATCGTTGTTGGAGCATGATAGGGTATCAATTTATCACATTTATCATTCTTCACACATAAGTCAAGATAATAACACAGAATTTACAATTCTACGTCAACGTTTCGAATGACGTTTCACTCTTCATCAAGAGAATATAAGCATTATCGCTTTGTTTTAAAGTTAAGTTATAAAAATCTTGCAAAAGGGTTGTAAAAACTAAGACCAACACAGAACAACACATCTAGAATACCTTTAAAACTGGTATACCCATATTTTGAACAATATGCGCAAAATTATACCACCATACATATAAATAAGAAGGACTAAAACTAAACAGACTGTTCTACGAAAAACTTCACAACTCTCTAACTTTCCAAATATTATATATTACTCGTGAAGGTTTTAGTTGGAATAGTTGTGGTTTTCTTCACAGATTTTTTAAAACCAGCTATTGGACGTAGCATTTGTAGCAGAATACTTAAAGGGTCCTCTTCTAGAATGCGTCCACGGATAGAGTTTGGAAGAGCAAAAACTTTTTTATTTGTCGATTTAGAAGAAAAAGTCATTCTTTATAAAAACGTCTGATTGTGTCGAAACTACAATTTCAAATGCCAAATTTACGATTACTATACAGGGTATATCAAAAATAACATTTTTAATGATTTTGGTTTTTTTGTTTTTTTTTTTAATTTTATAAAAATATTTTCAAAACCGTGATTTATTACACCAATTGTGCAAAAAACACTAATAAACTTGTTTCTCAAAGTGGTTAATTTCATAGCTACTATTAAAATAATAAAATTAAAAAAAAAACAAGGAAATCAAAATCATTAAAAATGTTATTTTTGATATACCCTGTATAGTAATCGTAAATTTCGTACTCGAAATTGTAGTTTTGACATAAGCAAACGTTTTTATAAAGAATGACTTTTTCTTCTAAATCTACAAATAAAAAAGTTTTTGCTCTTCCAAACTGGACACATTGGATAGAGTTTGGCAGAAGAAAAACTTTTTTATTTGTAGATTTAGAAGAAAAAGTCATTCTTTATAAAAACGTCTGCTTGTGTCAAAACCACAAATTCAAATACCAAATTTACGATTACTATACAGGGTATATCAAAAATAATATTTTTAATGATTTTGATTTTCTTGTTTTTTTAATTTTATTATTTTAATAGTAGCTATGAAATTATCCACTTTGAGAAAAAAGTTTATTAGTGTTTTTTGCACAATTGGTGTAATAAATCACGGTTTTGAAAATATTTTCTTAAAATTAAAAAAAAAAAACAAAAAAATCTAAATCATTAAAAATGTTATTATTGATATAAGTACCCTGTATAGTAATCGTAAATTTGGTATTTGAAATTGTAGTTTCGACACAAGCAGACGTTTTTATAAAGAATGACTTTTTCTTCTAAATCGACAAATAAAAAAGTTTTTGCTCTTCCAAACTCTATCCGTGGACACATTCTAGAAGAGGACCCTTTAAGTATTCTGCTACAAATGCTACGTCCAATAGCTGGTTTTAAAAAATCTGTGAAGAAAACCACAACTATTCCAACTAAAACCTTCACGAGTAATATATAATATTTGGAAAGTTAGAGAGTTGTGAAGTTTTTCGTAGAACAGTCTGTTTAGTTTTAGTCCTTCTTATTTACATGGTATGGTATGGTTATTTAATTTTGCGCATATTGTTGAAAATATCGGTATACCAGTTTTAAAAGTATTCTAGATGTGTTGTTCTGTGTTGGTCTTAGTTTTTACAACCCTTTTGCAAGATTTTTATAACTTAACTTTAAAACAAAGTGATAATGCTTATATTCTCTTGATGAAGAGTGAAACGTCAGTCGAAACGTTGACGTAGAATTGTAAATTCTTCTAAATCTACAAGTAAAAAAAATCTTCTTCCATAGCATTTTTCTAAGGAACTGGCTGGTCCTTTTCGCAAGCAGTGTGAAGCAAGCTTTGTACCTATACTCAAAATCAGTTTTTGGTAAAAAATAGAAATTTTAATATACTAAAAATAATTGCGTATGTTCGTATGGAATTTCTATTATAGTTAAAATCTTCAAAACAAAATATTATTTGTTCAATTTATGGTATTTGTCAGTTATCGTCAAAAAATCATGGTCCGGAAATAAACAATAATTAAACTAACGTTAAAACCACTGTTAACGCTAGTGTTTACTTAAAAATTCAAAATCGTACTCGATAATGGGTTCGTGACGCCATTTCTTTCAGCATATATACGTGCCTATGCTTTGTTACAGGTCTGATGCCTATATACTCTATATAAAAGCTGAGGTGATAAAGAAGAATCACAGTACTTTATCCTTAGATAATTGTCAAAAGCTTTTGCAAAAAGAAAAATGTATATTACTACAAAAAGTTTAGAATAATGTCATGTAGGAACTTACTTACACAATTTATAAAAATAACTATTTTGTTGTTTTACTTTGCTCTTTCTTGGTGACTTCAACTGCAATAATAGAGTTGTAATGAACTCTAGCTTGAAGGACGGTTTGAAAAGTAGTCATACTTATTGGTTTCTTTAGGATTTTTGTTACTATAATATACGTACTTATTTAGCGGTGTGGATTTAATAAAAAATTAATGTATTTTTCATTTTGTCAAGCCCACTCCTGATAACTTTAAAGTTGATGAGCATCGAAAAGGCAGTAAGAAGTTCCACATGTATTTTTGGAATTGTAAAGCTTGATGACGAATTTTTACAACCCTATAATGAAACATAGTTTATAGCTAAGCAAATAGATAATACAACCCTTGGAAATAAACAATTTCAATAGATAAAAGTGATTTACAAATCTATGACATGGCTAAGAATAACAATAACAAAGCAATAATGCATTTCTTGTGCACACTAAAGTGTAGAGATAAGATTCTCTGCCTGGTAATTATTCTATTTACCTTCTAAACATTGTAAAACATGAATCACCCAGAAGGAAAATTACTTGTAACATAACAATAAACAAACTTGTTAGGTAGCTTTATCCAAAGGTCAATTTATATCCAGTGATTCTATATTATAATAAGGTATATAAGGGCTGTTAGACCCGATTTTTACAACTGCATTAGCGTAGGTAAAAAGGTTTTTATTGACGCAATCGTTCTCACAAACAACAGTGCGATACAATTTTAAATCATCCGCAAACAACAAATAATTGCTATTGAAACCAGAGCCAATATCGTTTACGAATATTGCAAAGAGAAGAGGAGCCAACGTACTGCCCTGCGGAGTTCCACTTGAGGCTGTGAATGAACTTGAACTGAATCCATTGTATTCAACAAATTGTTGCCTTGCTCCCAGATAGGACTAAAAAAAAAAGATATGAGATTCCTGCCGAAGCGAATGTCGCACATCTTCTGTTGAATCAGGGAATGATCAATCTTATCGAACGCCTTGGAAAAGTCAGTATAGATTGCGTCGACTTGCAAACCTCGACCGACAGCCGGAATTACATCCTGCAGGAAAGTGGTTAGATTGGTCACCGTAGAACGACCCTTAATGAACCCATGTTGCTGGTAAACTAGCCTATGTTTTATTTGCCCAAATAACTTATTGTGCAGAGCAATTTCAAAAACCTTTGCGAAATTAGGAAGAACGAAATAGGTCAATAGTTTTTGATTCTGTTAATATCTCCCGATTTATGTATAGGACATATACGAGCTATCTTCCAGTAGTCAGGAAACAAGTTGGACCGCAGGGATAAATTAAAAATTTAATACAATGGTTCCACAAATGCATAAGCACAATCTTTAACCACCATCGCGAGTAGGTTATCTATACCTGCAGTCATCTTCGGTTTTAGACTTTTCAGAGCACTTAGAATATCTTCCATATCCATGGTGGGGAGCTTGGATCATCACTGTTAAAAGTCTCAGTATAGTCCTGGCTTATCGAATCAACATATACACTACAAAAATAATTGGATCTGATATTTCAGTGCCCTGCTCGTCAAACATAACACCAGGAATACGTGACCTTTGTTTTTTATTCTGAACAAACCTCCAAAGGTGTGCCGGATCGCCTCTTATAGAGTGTTGAATGCGATATACCTTAGTAGTTGGATTTTACTTGATCAGTTAATGCAAAAACGACGTTAGGAGCCTCCCAACCCTTCAATGCGACTAAAATTGAAATCTTTTTCAGAGCTAGAAAAAGCGTTTTTCGGAAATCATTACAACATATTGACAATCGATTTTTCGACTTAAGAATCATCATTCATTATTCAGAGATTCCTCAATGTATTTTTCTAGAGATTTCTTCGGCAGCAGATTTAATATAATCATATTTGCAGCTTGTACAACTTCTTTCCATTTTAATCGTTTTCAAAGCACACAATTTTCGATAAATAACTTTGACATTACTTAATTAAAATTGACAATTGCTGTTTGGTACTTCAAAACGATCGAAAAATACACAAACAAACATTTGTTATCTCACTCTAAAAAAAAAATACCTTTATATATGAGTCAGTTCAACCAATAGCAATTCTGGTACCATCCCTTATTGAGCCAATAGGGTAGCTCTATTAGTTAGTACCTATATAGGGGGGTTGTACCGAAATCGTGGATATTTAACACGTATTTTTTTCCAAAGAATGTTAGTGTAAACGTTGATATTAACGGTGTAAAGCTTGACAAGTTTTTGAAAATAAAGGACGTGTTTGTTACGTTTTTGGAAATATCAAGTGATACTTTGTTTGTGAAAAACTGTCATTTATAGTGAATATGTATAGAAATAGTGCGGAGAATATGAATGTTTATTCAAAATATGATTGTAAGTCCATGATTTTTATTATTTTCAAATATTCAGTTGCTTTTTATGGTAATGTATAACGACCCTTCTGTATTAATTGTTATAAAGGCATACATTTTCATAAAACAATTTGGTGGGACGCTAAAGTTATAACAGGTAACTTCAAAGTTAGTGGTAGTAAATCTTAACTTCAATAAGTATCAAACATTGAAGTTTTAATTCTAATCATAAACATCTTTTATGATTGTTTGTAGCTTGGTCTGATGATGGGTCTCTCCTGAGTCTCGAAACCGGTAACCAAATAAAAAGAATTTGTGAAAATAATTGGGGTCTTTATTTCATAATTTTTAACAAGATTTTGTGTTTGATAGTGTGGCAATCTCTGGCGTACAACCTAAAAACCAAGTATGTTGAAAATCTGAGAAAATCAATTTTTAGTAATTTTTTTTTAGGAAAAATTGTATATTCTTTGTATGATTTATCAGAATGTGTCGATATTTGGAATATAGCTTAGTATAACATTAATAAATAAAATGTTAAGAATAAATGACTGTAACTTTGATTTCTGTTAAAAAAAATGCAAGACGAAAGACTTACTTAAACTCTAATTTTATTAAAAAAAACGTAAATTTTACAAATCAAAAACAAAGTAACTAGACTTAACAATGATATAATATACCAAATTGTGGTAAGTTGAAATAAAATATCGTCGACAAGAAACTACAGATATTAACCATGAAGCTTTAGTCTTCCATTATCTCGCCTATCTGCTTACCAATTTCTTCCGGAACATCGGGCACGCATTAGTTGTCGCCAAAACAATTGTTTCTTCGGCTTCATTTGCCCAACCAATTCTTTGATTATTTTTTTTTTATCATAATATATTCCTCTAGCTCTAGAGGAAGTAGTTTGTTTGGCATCTGGAAGCGTTTGTTGAAATTTGGATTTTAAAAACTTCCTTAAATTCTTCGCTGTTCATTTTTCTGTTGCCTTTTCGGAATTGGCATATTTTAATTGTTTTTATTAATGGAATTGTGTTTGTTTCTTGGTTTCTGGACTGACAAACATTTTCAAAATTTACGAAATCTTCAGTGTGAAGTTCTATGATTTGATTGTAGTGTAAAAAATACTACAAGGTGCCCAAATCTCTGTTTCCAAGTAACTTGACTTACTTGGTTTTTAGTTTGTACGCCAGATCTGTCCGAGCCAGTTTCTCCATTAAACCCATGGAGACATTCAATTTGTTTCGATACTACTTTAATTTATCTTGAGGTACCTAAGTAAAAATAAGTAACTGCATATCATTATTAAGTTTGTAAGTTTGTAAGTTTTTTTTTTTAATTAATTGTTTATTCTCCATCTTATAGGTCCGGAGGCGAATAAATGTAAAGTCAAACTAACCAATAAAGACCTGTGGGATAAATTTAATGATTTTACAACTGAAATGATCATTACAAAATCAGGAAGGTGAGTTGAGACATTTATTAAGATTAATTATTATTATCATCATCATATCTTTATCTTGAAATTCCCTGTAGATACTTTTCATTTCAAAGCCAAATCTAAATCTAATAAAATTGTGTAACTTTCGGCAAATTGTTGAACAGTAAATTAAATTATTTATGAATTACATTTACATATTTATGTAGGTACGCCTATGGTTGACTTCGTTCCTTCTTTTTATTATCAGAAAAAAAGGATGGAATTTCTTAAAAATTATATATGGCAGTCCAATGATTTCAATAATAACTTGTCAGTAGTAATGCCCCTAGGGTCTTGATAATACCGAGATAATTTTGTCATAGAGAATGCCGAAAGCGTGTTGCTATTATCCTTGAGCAACTCACTAGAAGGATTCTCTATGACAAAATTTTGAGTATTTATCAAAGCCCGAGGAGTATTCGATAAGATAATTTTTTACTTTGTAGATATCAAAAATTTGATTGTCAATCTGACGTTTAATAATTTTCAATACAAAATGTATTAGTTTTAATCAAACAAATATTATTCATTTTTATTTAAAACTACAGTTGTGAAAAGTACAATTGGTAAATGTTAATTTGGAAGAAGAGTTTGCTGAAGTTGACGGATTGTTAATTTCCACTGTTGAAGAAATTCCTCGCATGGTCTTGATTATTTCACCATGGCGTTCTTGGTTAATATTCAAGTACGGTTTAATTGAATTAGAGCTGCTATGTCGTGTTATTTTTATTAACTGCTGTTCAGGAATTCCTTTATTTGCCAAATGGCTAACTGCAGTTGATCTGTTCGAATGATTGGATATATTGTCAAACCATGTGTCACTTTCGGATTTCCAGAAACGATTTGGTCTCAAGAATAGGCGACTGGAAGTAATATTTTTCCCCGTTTGGATCGTATTGAATTCTGTTGGCTGGCGTTCCATCATTATTTTTCTCAATCCTGAAACAATCTATAAGGCAATCAGCTGGTTCATCACCTCGCCAAGCTAACTCAACAGCTACAATATGGTAAAAAAAAATTCTAAACCTATCCCATAATTCTATGATTCTAGCCAAATCACTTGAACTCAACTTTGATGAACTGCATTTTTGTTTGTTTGGATCCTGCTGTAATCTTTTACGTTTTGCATTTCTTGCATCTCGCGCATTTTTGAACATCACACTGGTAAACGCGTCGAATACAATTATGAAGTCATTGAAGTATTTTTCCTGGAGTAGCCTACTCGTAGTATTCCAAATTGTTTTTACAGTTGCTTCTTTATATTCAGTTCCGTCAGCTTTTCTCATATTTGCGGCATAATCTTTCAATATATTAGCCAAATTATGCAAACTCGTTTCAGCATTCAGTTCATATTCTCTGGTCGCACAAAACTCAAGAAATATTTTCCATACATATTTTTTTGATTTGATTGTATTTTTTGGTATATTATTGGATATAATATCATTAATCAAAAATATCCTTAGAATAACAAAATTTATATTTTATTTGTTGAAACTAGCACAACAGGAAGTTATTCCAAAATATATTTCGAACAAAAATTTTTGTTTATTCAACTACTTATAAAAAATAAAATTTGTATATGTAATTTTGTGACATTTTGCACCATCCTTTTTGTGTCAAATGTTTTACCCAAAAAAGCCAACATGTGGCGTACGTTATTGTATACTTATTATGTTGGTTGCTTAAAATTGTTTATTTACAAAGCATTTCGCCCAAACACGGTATCAGTACGAACAAATATACGAAATAAACTAAGCATATTGTGTTTTCATTCAATAAAAATAAAGAAGTTTCATATTATAATTTTAGAAAATTTTCTTATTGCGGAGCAGTCCTAATCTAATTATTATTTATGATACATTTGGTCAAATACTTTTACAAAAATCAATCAAAAAGGATTAATGTAGGTTTGGATTTGGTAGGCACAACAGGTAAAAAGTGTGTTTACAACTTTAATAAGTGTTTAACAGACGCTTTTTACCAAATGTCGCCTGGTTGTGTAAAACCATAAATAACACTTAATATGTTGGATCTTTTTTCAGCTTTCGTTGACCATTTTATGACCTGAAATAACATGAGTTCTTTTTTTTGGCACATGAGGTGCTATTCCGGGAAAACCTAGTTCTTCTTAAAAAGAAATAGTTAGCTTTGGTATTCGATTCCGCTTGAATGATTTTGGTTGGGAAAGGTTTTTCTTCTAGTATGAAAAGTCGACAGAGCCCTGGAAAACGCCTAATATATTAAATTGAGTACAAGAAAATTGTGTTTGACTTTCTTAATTCAATTAAAAATCAATTACAATGATATATAAAGAGAAATCCTGGTTTTCATCATAAACTTTCATAAAGTAAATTAGCAACAATAAACTTCTCGTTTAAAATACAACTAAAATAAAATTTAAAGACAATATAACAATGTCGGCATACAACAAAACTTCAGATACATTAAATATCATACAATACAATACAACAGTGGCGTTTCTTTAACGTATTTAACACTTGACTTATCTGTTTCAAAGGACGATACCCGCAAAAAGGAGCAGAACAAAAAATAATAGATAATACAAGGACCCACCACCTTCAAGTACATATTTATTTATTTTTTGCTGTAATCCTTTGGAAGATCAAAAGGACGGCATTATAATACACTGGTTTCACACGAAAAGACAAGTGCTTCGCTTCTGTCTCTATGTGTGTGAAACTTGTAGGATCGGCCATCGTCGTCTGCTTTATTTTTTGAGAAAGAGCCATAATAACGGCTCCTAATTGCCTCAATGATTCCATTTATACCGCATTTGACGACAGAACCAATGGTTACCCTTCATCATGTTAAAACTAACACAACTGTATTTGTATGTACGAGGGTTACCTTTCGACACCTGAAGAAGCGGTGGCTGCATTCAGAGTGGCAAAAGTGCTTCGACAATTGGTTCAAACGCATGCAAAAATGTATAGATCTTCATGGGGAATATTTTGAGAAACAATAAAGTGATTTTCGATGATTAATATTTGTTTTTGTTCTGTAATCCCGAAATATAAAAGGCAACCCTCGTATCTGTTCGCATACTTTTTGTTTATCCAAAAAATCTCGCAGACTATTTATATAAACCCAAAGTTCATCCCTATAATAATATTAAAACAAAATTGGTGTTAATTTGATGTCACCGCAACACCAGGAACGGAAGTAGGCCCAAATAAGATAAATCCCATTTGATTATGGGTGATTTGGGAAATGAAATATTATATCTTAGCATTTTATTATTTTTTCTTTGGCTGAAATTTTAGCTGTTCATGGTTCCTATGATATATAATTATTTTTCACACATATGGCAGAACAAAAAGAAGGTTGTAAATCAGGCGAATATGGACATTATTTCGTCATTTTTGGCCTTCAAGTATTCAACTGTTTGAGGTTTTTATTGAATTATAAAGTACGTACATAGGATAGGGCTATTTATGGTTTAACGCATCGAGCAAAGGGCCTCCACGGCTTCGCATATACATTTTTACTAAGCATAAACTGTCAGCTGTCGGTTTGTTTTGTTTTTAGGGTTGCCAAGACTTTACTGCATAAATGGCGGCAAATTCAAAACATTTACGTGCCATGTAGAGCCAAAAATCATTTGCTTGTATTGTTGTTCTAAAAAGGAAAATGTTGAGTTTTAAATTTAAAACAATAGACTTCCTTGCATTTTCCTAAATTTAATTGTTGTAAATTTGGCGTTGTTTATAACGAAATATAATATAAATTTGACGATTTGTTTTGTTAATAAACCCAACTCTGCGTGTGGGTTGGTTAAAATCATCGATGACTAGGCATATTGTAAATATTTCAACACGGCGCCAAACAGCTTAAAAGATAAATACAAAACAAGCTCTCAGAAGCCCTAGTAAAACTATGCTTTCAAGCATAAACATAATACGAGTGCTTTTTTGCCTTTTTTTTTACACAAACAAATTGTCGGAAATTAACTACTGTAAAATGTTTGTACGATATTTTTTTATGCAAAATACAACACAAACTTATCTCAATTTTTTTTATCTAAAGAGTGCTACAAATATTCAAAAGAAAATTAAGTAAAGTCGATAAAGAATAAGACCGAAGTTAGGCAATAATTTACTTAATTCCTTCCCTAATCCTTTAATTAAAATAATTCACGCGTGTTAAACTAAACCAACCTTCTTCTTTGTTTCAGACGCATGTTTCCACACCTCGCAGTTCAAATCAGCGAGCTGGATCCCAACGCGTACTACAGCGTTCTCTTGGAATTCGTCCCAGCCACAGCATGCCGGTACAAGTACTCCCTAACCGCTGGTTGGCAACCAGCTGGAGCTGAGGATGTCCACAGCCCACACCGGTTCTATGTTCATCCCGAATCACCAGCTAAAGGCGACTTTTGGATGTCACAATCAGTTTCATTTGGTCGTGTGAAACTAACCAACACTACATCACCGCCTTCCGGTCAAGTCGTGTTGAGTTCCATGCACAAATACCAACCGAGAATCGTGATTGCGAAAACGTCAGATCCTCGTATGATTACTTGGGAGAATCGGTATGTCGTTACTTTTCCGGAAACGCAGTTTATTGCTGTAACTGCGTATCAGAACGATAGTGTCACAAAATTGAAAATCGATCATAATCCTTTTGCTAAAGGATTTAGAGACAACGGGAATTCACGATGCAAAAGAAAACGAGCTGAACTAGACGACAAAGATGACGATGTGACCATTGATGTTGTTAGTGTTGACACTAAAATTGACAATAACGTGTCACCGCCTTTAAGTTCAAGTTCGTCATCAAATGAAACACAAACTTCGGTTTATTACCCGAATTACTATAGTAATTACTACAATAATTACTATAGTAATTACTATAGTATGTATCCATACCCGTATTTGCAATCAATCAATCCATTTAATTATTATACCCATCAAGAAGCATCTGAGGTACGATCACCCGCAGTTGCTGAGGATTTGTCTCTACGACATCAAGCACAGCGACCAAAGAGATTGACAGATTTCTCAATCAATGCTTTAATGGGTATAACAAGTTAAAATTATTGGTATAATATCAAAAACATACCAAATAATCTGTATATATCTATCTATCTATAGCAATTGATAGATATAGTAATTATTGCTATATAGTAATTAATATAGTAATTATTGCTATGTAGTAATTAATATAGTAATTATTGCTATATAGTAATTAATATAGTAATTATTGCTATATAGTAATCAATCAATTTAACCATTATTCCCAGTAAGAGGCATCTGGGGAGTGGTTTCTACATCAAGCATAGCGAACAAGGACTATGACCGATTTTTCTGTCAATCCTTATTGTTTTAATATCAAAAAAAAAAATACCAAAGTTGTAAACTGTGTAGGTATCTCTCTTTATCTAAAGCAATTTTGATAATATTTATAAGGCCCATAAACCTAGACACCTATCTGTGATTTTAGATGTACTTATTTATTGAAAAGTTGAACATTTATAATTTGAATAAAGATTAAGATGTACCTATTTTAAATAAATCTCAATAAGTATTTTGTTAATTTTGTTGGTTTGTTAATATTTTATTATTGTAAAATCCAATGTTTTATATTATATCTTCTATTCTAAAGGACATGCTTTTTGTATATATTAATGGTTAGAATTTTTATTGTAAATATAGCGAAAATCTTGAATTAATTTTTGTAAATAAGATTTATTATGAAATAAAAGAAAAATTTTAACAAAATTGGGTTGTATTTTTATTTCGAAAAATAGTATCTTGATCAGTGGCGCCTCGTGACCTGTTATAGACATCAGTTATAAAAAAAATTAAAATGAAAACTGCGCTTTTATATGTGTGTTATATTAGGTCATAGATGGCGTTACTAGAATTTTTTCCATATGATTTTTATTTAGTACAAACCTTCAAACGGTACTTGTATAAATTTGACAGCAATCTGAAAAAAAAATGGATAAAAGTGAATTTCAAGTTTTGATAAAGCTTTGCTTTTTGAAGAAAAACCCAAACAATGGCTTGGTGAACATTATCTGAACTCTGCTTATACAAAAAACGGCAGTGGCGTAGTAAATATTATTAAAAAGTGTGATATCCTCATATATTGTAAAATAGTCATATTAAATTCAAAAATTAACATCCAACAATTGATACTATTCTTATCTTCTTATATCTTTATTAGTCTTTTAAAAGTACATAGATTCTGTACATAGACACGTCAAAATACAAAACACAAAAAAAAACATTGAGCATAAATTAATGAAAACTGAAAATATAAATAAAAATACAAATAGAACAAACTCTTGACACAGCTTCACAACACTATACTGAGGTGGTAAATTCCTGTAGGCTGTAGAACGCACCGTTTGTAAGAAACTCTTTTAGTAAATTTTTGAAAATGCTCATATTTGCACAGTTTCTTATCTTTGAGGGAAGAAGATTGAAATAAAAGTATCCTAAGTACAGAGGCGATTTTTTATAAAACTCGTGTTTGGGTCGAGGCAGATATAAGAGATCCCTCCCTCGAGTCGGATAGCGATGACTATCTCCCCGTGTTCGAGCCTGATTCTTATTTTTAAATATGGGACAAAGCGTTTTATATAAGTAAATACATGAAATTACATTTAAAACTATTGATTTTATAGAAGTGTTTCAAAATATAGTAAAATTATGTATTATGCTAAGCAAAATAGAATTTTCTATTATTCATCACTATCGTGTGCCTCAGGGATCCATTCGTATCCTAAATAATTGACACATATGGTTCGTAAAGTAACATTTAATCTCTCTGTCTTCAAAAACTAATAAGTTTTTTGTTACCTATACTGATACATATATTTCTTACTGTAAAACTGGAGTCTATAGGCAAACTTAACTTGAAAGTTTTTGTTGGATGATCTTTTACGATTTTAAAATGCAATAAATAGCGTCGGTCAACGTTTGGAAGTTTGTTAAAATAATTTAGATAGGAACATAATTGTTAGCTGAGTACAAAAACCCAAAATGTCAGACCTTAATTAATCATTTTACAACAAGTTAAGAAACGGATTGCTTATATCAAGATATACTTCAATTTGTAATAATAATTTTTGCTGAAATAGTTTACACTCCAGGCAATATGTCTCGTTATTCCTGGGCCTCTAACCTACTATCAATCATACCTATAATTTATAATCATAGCAGTAAAGAATTCTCATAGACATTTGAAAAAGCAGTATTGTATAATAGCACATAATATTCTTTGTTACGCCACTGTTAACCAACCCCCTTTTTCCTATATTATTATAGAGGCATGACGCCTTATTATCATTAGCTATGATTATGAGCGAGAGCTTCAAAATACAACAAACCACTTGACTTTTTGGGTGAAGTGAAGTGTTAAAAATCTGCGGGTGGTATACGATTTAGGCGCCTCAACAACTGATGCCTTTTTGTGTTCTTTGGTCTCTGGCTAGTTTTGTTGCAATTTCGGTCTCTTTACACAAATACTGTCTCGACATTACGACTTTTTCACGGTTACTTTTTCTTTTGCCTTAGTGTCGCCAAGTTTTATTGGTGGTGGAGATTTTTTTTTTGTTTCACTTATTTTGGTTTTAAAAAAATAACCCATTGGTATTTTAAGAATTTCCTTTTCAATTACTGTGTCATTATTTCGATAATAAGAAACGGTGAACCAAATGGTAATGGAAGTCGAAATGGGACAGCGATGGATTAAATTTTGATATAACCTTCCAAGTGAATACGAGGGTCGTTCAATAAGTCCCTTAGGAAAAGCTTGAACAAATTATTTATTTATTTACACCCAACAAAATCCTCAACGTACTAGGGCAAATATTTATATTTTAAGCCTTGTTGTCAGGGCAGGTCATTAAAAATAAAACTAACTTGTGCAATAATGCAGGTTTCCAGGTTTGACGATGAGGCCCCATCATTTGCCACTGTGAAGCATGATTGGTATAGCGAATTTAATCATTTCCCACTGACGAAGTTCGTCAACGTCGGCCAACACCAGTAGTCGTGTTTGAAAACGTTGGTAGATAAATGGTTGGTTTGTTCCCAAGCTTAGAAACAAAATCTTATCTTAAAGCAGAATTAAATTTATAATAAACTTCTCTAAGAGCCTGTAGAGATTTGCAAAATAGCAATAAATGTAAAATAAATTGGTATAGATAAAACAATGTTTCTCATTTGCCATTTGCCACTCACGTAAGCAATTAGCGCCTGGTAGGTATTTTTAAATTATCATTGAGCTTCTGTATTACGTTAAAACCTTATCTTTTTTCTACTCAATATAAATTGTATAAGGTCCTGTTCATTTTAACCATTATCGCATCAATTTGGCTAAATTGTTTGTCTATAATAACACAAGTGCATAGGCGCCCTCGCTAATGCATCCCCATTATAGCAGATAATAATTAGTTTCTCTTTAAAAGTGCTCGAAGAAATATTCATTATCGGTTACCTACTCATAATATTTAAAACAAAAAAAAAAGAAGGAAGAGTGAAGAATTTGAGGCGTCAAAATGTGATTCACTTCGACAATACCCAAACAAGTGTCTAGCCAAAATGTCATTAAGAAGGTCTTAAACTATACTTAGGTAACTGTTTTAATAATATGCTGAACACGTTTTTGCAAGTAATGATGTTTACTTAAAATATTATGAAGTGCTTAGTACTTATCAAAGGATTTAGAAAATTGTTTAAAATGGATTTAAACTAGTTGTTTGCTCATTCGACAGGGGTTTAAAAATTTCAGAAAATGGAAAAATCAATTGATAATAAAGAAAACATTTCGATTGGAAAATCCTTCGGGGAAAATGTTTCTTCAATTCACGAATTTACCTCGTTTATTGATTCAAGTTTTCGTCCTGCTAGATAAGGTTTAAAAAATAATCCAAGGCATGTAGATTCCATCTAAAAAGAAAGCAAGATATTTCAGGCGAAAGTTGGTGGATCATGATACGTTGCTGCGGAAATTGGTCCAGTTTGACCAAGCTTTTTAGAAGTATTTCATTTAAGAAGACAGCTGATCGTATACCTCATGTGAGGCACCCAAAACATATGTGAATTTCTTGCCTGCAAGCGAGGAACACGAAACCATATCTGCCGCAGCAACTGAGGACAGTCCAACAAATTGTTTATTAATTTAAAAATAAAAATCTGAGATGCAAAAATACGCCGTTCTGCTAGCAGTCTAAGATTAAATCTATCTAATAAAATACAATGATCGTAGCCACGAGGTGGAAAATATCCATCAATTTTAAATAACATATACTTTAAAAATTTGCGTTGGATACTCCTCGAGTCTTTGTATTTGAACATGATATATAGGTGACCAAACAATTGAAGCGTACTCCAACTCGGACCTCACAAAAGAGAACTAGAGTGTTTTGAGACATTAAATGCTATTAAAATTCCGCGTTTGTCGTAAAATAAACCCCACACCTGTGAGACATGGGCATTGAAGGACAACTCGCTGTCAACATAAATGCCGAGATCCTTAATCACATTGCATCTCTCCAATGTTATCCCATTAAGCACATAGACGTTCAGCACTGGTTTAACACGTTTTGTAAATGATATTAATTTACATTTAGCGGCATTCACAGGAAGTCGGTTTAGAGCACACCATTCAGATAGAATATTCAAATCACGCTGAAGTCGATTACAATCGTCATCGCAATGTACGACCCTGTACAATTTCAAATCGTCTGCAAAAAGCAAGTGATCGCCTGAAATTCTGTCACCAATGCTGTTCACAAAAATTGCAAACAGCAATGGTGCCAAAGTACTGCCCTTCGGTGCCCCACTCGATACATCGAAACAGTCGGACCTATAACCATTATACTCAACAAATTGTCGACGGGTTGTTAAATACGAGTTAAAGAAAGCAATCAAGTTTCCGCTGAAGCCGATGTCATACATTCGCTGTCGAAGCAGAGAGTGATCAAGCTTGTCAAATGCCTTTGAGAAATCTGTGTCTATTGCGTCTACCTGCAATCCCTGCCCAAGAGCTGGATAAACATCCTGCAGAAACGTCACCAAATTACTCACAGTGGACCGTTGTCTAAAAAATCCATGCTGTTGATAGGCCAATTTTGATTTTATTTGGTTGAACAATTTATTTTGTAGTACAATTTCAAAGACTTTCGAAAAATTTGGTAATATGGAAACAGGCCGATAGTTAACGAAATGAACATCAAACGTGCCGACACGAGGTGAAGTAACTGTCTATTATTTTAACTGTGCCCGTATCTACTCGTTTTCGACTGCTTGGAACATTAGATTTCTTGATGATAGTTTCGCGAGTTTTTACTATTAGATATACACAATTTGGGGTTTTTTACATTAAATTTCGTTAAAATAATAATAATAATTATTCAAATGCAGTTTGTAGAGAATTAACAAAACAAGAGTCGAATTGAAAGAGAGAATGTACGTAATTAGGAAGCTTTATTTGTCATGTAAAGATTTTAGTACCTATTTTATGTTATTTAATAAACGTCCGTATAAATTCACGTCACACAATAACTTATATTAAATGATGCTTAAATATACCTTAAAAAACAAAAAATAAATAAAATAAAGCCCAAAAAATACAATTCCCAAAGGTATACCTACTACACGGTAAATATAGAAAAAAAAGCCATAAAATGTCAAATTTATTCGACAGGTTTGTGATTGGAAAAAGATCAAAAAACCGAAATAAAGGATCTTCAAAATTTAAATTTTACGCATTTAGGGGTGGAGATCGGTGTGGCAATAAAAATGTAGAAAAAACTTAAAAAGGGCGTGAATTTTCTTGTTTATTACGTAGCGTATAGGTAAAAGAAAATATCCGATGGATCTTCAGCAATATACAGGGTATAATTATAATTTGCAATTTATTATAGCTATAGATGGCTAAGTAGTTTGATACCCCACTTTTAATGTTGAATAATAATATAAATTTTATGTTACATTACAAGTATCTAGGTACATACTTACGTAGAATTAAAGTTGGGACAGTTTTTCTGAACTGAAAGGTTGACTTTAACGTCGTTAATTGTATGTCATCGTTAAAATATAATTAGTTAACTAGGTGAACATTTTCCTGCGATGATTTATTACCACTTTTGGGGAAATTAACTGGCAAAGAATGTTTAGATTATACAGACCTCTAACATGACAAAATAGTCTTGGCATACTTAACTACAAAATAAAATAAGCAGGTTAAAAATGGCGCGAAAATAAAAAATTGTATTTTTGTGGCCCTCTGTACAAATGCCTTTAATTATTTGTAAGACACTAGCTGATTTCGTTTTAAGACTTTTCTTTTCTTAGGTTTGTTTACTGGGCAACAGTAAAATTTAATATATTCTGTCCATCCAATATTCAGACCGCAAAATTCCTAACCAAACTTTCGCGAATATTGAGAGGCAACTTAGAGAAACGGATAGCTTTCATGGCAATCACGTTAAGGCTTTTCCCCCGAGTATAAAATACAAGGGTCTGGCTCGAAGCTGTTTATAATTTTGCCATATTTAAAAAAAAATCACAAGTTTATATTCAAAGCTTGGTACCATTATTCTATCGCAATAAATTTTTAACAGGTGTCAAATATTTAGTGTTAAAAAGATGTGTTTTCAAATGAGCTTTATTCCGTTACAATTTCGAAGCTGGAAAAACTAAATCGATACGAATATGTCCATATCCTTCATCTAAACAATCGTGAAAAAAAATCCAAAAAATATTGAAAAATAATCAAATAAATAGCTCAGACGTAGACCCTTGTAATCGAGGACGCCAACGTACCTACAATTAGGATTGCTGAGCTAGAAGAGGTAGTTTTAAACAGAACTGAAGATAGATGCTTCATGTCCAACAGGTGCAAAATCGTTTCATCGAGACCAAATGCAAACTTTCATAAGATAATTTGATTTACGGACGAGGCTGCGTTCACGAGATCGGGAATTAGAAATTTACATAACGAACATGTGTATAGCGATGAAAATCCTCATGCCTTTGGAGAGAACCATCTCCAGCATGAATTTAAAACTCATGTTTAAGCAGGTCTGATTGACAATTTCATTATTGGGCCAGTTGTAATGCCAAATCGGATAAATGGGGATAACTATCTACTTTCTTGCAAAACACTTTACCCAATTATTTGGAGGATCTTTCCTTACAACTTTTTCCAAAGAACACCCTGTATTTTAAGTTTTATCGGTTTCTTTTTATCCGAAAAACAACAATAAATATCTCGCATGTTTCAAAACGTCAACAAAAACAACAATAATTATATTAAAATCTTTATTCTTACTAAGTATTATAAAAAGTACAATTCTAACTATTAACAACAAGTTCTCAAAATGAACACAATAATTAAAATTATTAATTTACCAATAACAATAATAATACAATCAAAACACTTTAATAGAACCCATTGTTGACAAATCCATTTGACATTTTCGTACCTATATAAAGGTATTTATCGAAAAGACCTTTTAAAATCTCGCATTCCTAAAAAGTATTTATATACAAAGA
The DNA here is from genome assembly GCA_911728435.2 of Apoderus coryli. Lineage (NCBI taxonomy): Eukaryota > Metazoa > Arthropoda > Insecta > Coleoptera > Attelabidae > Apoderus > Apoderus coryli. Next base: position 1,891,118 of record OU452211.1, on the reverse strand, counting down.
CAAAACAATGGACACTGACAAACGTCCATCTTTACCCAACAAGTGACAGTTGAACTATGAAGTATGTCATATGAGTAATAATGGCCGACCATTTCAAAGCACTTTATGATTTTTAATAAGATACTTACTTTCCCCACTCCTGTAGCAGAGACCTTCAAAACGTTAACAAAAACAACAAAGAATTATATTAAAATCTTTATTCTTCTAAGTATTATAAAAAGTACAATTCTAACTATTAATAACAAGTTCTCAAAATGAAAAAAAAAAAAAGGAACACAATAATTAAAATGATTAATTTAATAATAATCCAATCAAAACACTTTAATAGTACCCATTGTTGACAATTCCATTTGACATTTCTCATTGGACATTCTCGTAGCTGTATGAAGGTATTTATCGAAAAGACCTTTTAAAATTTCGCATTCCTAAAGACAAAACAAAAACGTCCATCTTTACCCAAGTGACAGTTGAACTATGAAGTATGTCATATGAGTAACAATGGCCGACCATTTCAAAGCACTCTATGATTTTTGATAAGATACTTACTTTAATAAATGGCACTTCAGAACTTTTCTCATTTTGCAATTCAAGTTCCCTAATAAGACACTGAATACTGTAAACTGGCATACAAAACGGCCTATTCGTGGGCACCAAAGGCTGCGTAAAACCATACAACTCTTTCCCATAGCCCAAAGCGGCTAATAAATATTCCTTTGCAATCTCATATGCTTCATCCAGTCTACCAGTGCTATGCAATAGTCTTATTAGCTCGCTTGGATTTCTCAGCTGCAAGTAACGTTACTGTTTAACAAAACTTGTTTTAATAACCTTTAAACTACTAACCTTGTACGAGGCTAATAGCCAATATGGAATATAAACACGCATACTGATGATTTTCTTACAAACCACTTTATGTAAAACAGTCATGTTAGGCTCTTCGTATTTTTCTAAGTGTTCTTCAAGTAACCGCCAAACAACTTCTGCGGCACTTTCGCGGTTTGCTGGCAGATCTAAAAATACGATCAGATACAGTATGTCGTAGACAGAAGTGTAGGTGTTATGCTACCTTGAAGATCATTTTCCACAAGCCAATTCCAAGCGCTGGGTATGTCTTCTTCGGATAACATAACGCAATGTCTAGTTATTGTTTCGAATACTGAATTGTATGGGATATCGAACACTTTGCAAATATCTAAAGCGGTCTTGAAGAGACCGGCGTTATTTAATAATATCACCAGTTCTATAGGAGCTAAAACATACAGAATAAAAGAGATGCATACATTGCTTGGGAAAGATCGTACTTACTTGTAACAGTCGAAGGAGACGCAGCATCAAACCTTGATAATTTCAACTTCGCCGATGCAAACAACAACTCCTTCTTGATAACATCAATGTTAACAACTTCAACTTGTTTCCTTAATTTCACCACTCGTGTGTCATTCCCTTTCTCCAGAACCACGTCAGTCTCGCTGTCATCAGGATCAGAAGGACGTACCACCCAAGCGTACTCCGGATCGCATAATTGTAGTGCATTCTTCGAAGCTAAATAGCTCTTGACTTGTTTTTCTAATGATTCAGCTGTGTTTATGTGTGACAAGCGATAAGCTTGCTCATACATTACTGACGAGGCTGTAATATTGAGGATAATTAGTTTTAGGTAAGCACTAAGCAAATTCTGTGCTTACCTAATCTGAAGCACATTGGACCTCTCTTAATCTGATATGCATACAAGAACTCGTAATAAACGTTATCAGTAGCATCCGTAGCTCGTGCTCTTGTCAATATAATATTTGTAAAGAACTCGTCTAAACTCCCATAAGTGAAATTCAGTAATATACCAAATTTCCTTTCATCTAAAAGTGTTTTAACAAGATCTCTTAGGTTATCTTTCTGTCTATCAGCGTCTGGGTTTGATTTAAGTGCATAAAATGCTTCGCTGTAATGCTTTAGGCCTAAATGATGCTTGAATTTGATTGAATACAATGTGGCCTAAAAGATCAGATTTTTTCATATAACTTTTTGACTGAAATGCACAAAAATTACTTACGCAAAGTGGGTGATCTGTATCCACTATTGATAAAGCTGCATCTGCTGTGGAAATCGCACAATCTCTAGCTTTATGGAGCTCAAATAATTGTATAACCTAAAACCAATCTAGTTTCAAATGTTCTTTTCACAACAAAATATAAAATAGTACCTTAAGATAATATGCTAGCCTTGGCTGATCAATATGTTGACCTTTAAGAATCTTTTCCTGCAAATATTGATCCTTGAAGACACCTTCTTGGGCGATTTGGAAAAGGTCTAATGCTTTGAAGTTTTCCCCGGATGTGAGGAATGATGCGGCTAACAGAAATTTACCTAAAATAAAGTCTTATAAATTATGAGGCTTCTTCAGGTGTTCCTTAGGGATCGCTATTAGGTCCTCTCCTGTTTACAATTGCATGAATGATATTATGAACTATCTGCACATGCTGCAACAGGTTCATTCATAAGCCTACTTACAACTCGAGACATCTATGGGACACCAATCAGTCAATAACTGAACATACTGCTCCAATCTCAAATTTTGACCACTGCTAAGCAACCATTCAGCTAAATTGGCGTTATTTTTCAACGGAGAACTGTTATACATGTGTTAAGAATCATAGTAAGCATAATATGCATGTTTTCTTCGGGCAAAAATCAATAAAAGACAGTACAGTTTTTATAAACATTAAATATTGTTGTGCAAGCAATCTGAGAATGGCCTAATGTAAATCGAAACGTTAGTGACATTTCCTCTGAGTTTTACTGTATTTTGACCTAGAAAACCCCCAACCAAACCCAACAAATACAACCTCAAAAGTTATTTTTTAAAAGGATACACAACCTGTCGGAGATGATTCAAATAATTCAAAAGCGATAAATGCCAATGTGCAAGGGAATGTGTACTGCATCGAATCCTAGAAAATGATTTCCTTGCCCTGTGACCACCGCTCGAAGCTGAAAACAGCTCCAAAAGCGATATGTACGCATTGTTTTGCCTCAAATTGTAAACTGGGGACAGTTTAATTGGATTCAATCGCTGTAATGTAGAGTCCCTTAAAAATTACAAAAGTAAAAATATTATTCAATAAAATATAAATAAATAAAATAATTACTGTGGTAAATTGACCAATGCCGGTACACTTCCGAGCCAGATCATAACGTAATTCGATAGTGTTAAGATTTCAACGTCAGGTGTACATAGTGAATGGACTGTCTTGAATATGTTCGGCTCCTGATCAGTATGTTCAAGCAGGATGTGGCAGATTAGCAACAGGTTACGGCAAATGCTAAACCTTTAAATATAAAACAGGATGTCATTATCGTTTAAATAGAATACCAGTGTGGGCTTGTGGAGTAAAACGTGAAGCATAACAACAAATAAAGTCTGCTATACTATGCTTACTGCAATTAAACGCTGGCAACTATGTTTATATGAAGGGCAACTGCCGGCCGTCAGTTGGTTGCACCTCGTTATATGCAGGAGTGGCTTGGTAAAAATTAAAAATATAAATTGTATATATTAATGTAGATAGATATTTTTGTGCTTTATTTGTTGGCGTAAGGTAAAATCTCTTCTTGCTGAACCTAAATTATAGTGTAGGTTATGTTATAAGACACTATATAGTCACTTTACCTTATTTGAGTTTGTTGTATCAAACAATTAGCAACAAAAGATACTCCTAATGCTGAACTGAAGTACGACATAAGCGATGGACTGATACTATTATCGGGATCGGCTAAGTTAGAGTCTTGCTTAAGCATATCCAAAAGTTTCCGAACAGCATTATACAGATCATTACATAAACTTAACATGTTTGATACGTGTGAAGTTATAGCGATAAACTGAAAGAAATAAACAATACAAAATAATAATAATAATAAAGTGGCTTTATTAAACACATATTACATCGATATTACATATTATTGTGTTTATAAAGGCGAAGTCTAGCATAAATGCTACTCAACTCAACCTTAGAAAAAATTAAACAGTAAATTCTAAAAATTAATACAAAAATATTATTGTATAACATAACAAAATTGACCAAATGAAATTTAGGCATTAATTAAATGTTAACACGTAATTATATTTTAATTACATTGAAAAATTGACAAAATTAACTAATCCAGAGTAATTAGTATTATTGCGAAGCAAGAAAAAAATCACGACATTTTCTACGGAAAACATACAAACTTAGATGTTTGAAATCGTTAGGCACAGAGTTATATACAGTTGAAGCATTATAACTAAAAGATCTCTTAAACATGGCGGTACGGAATCTCGGAAGACATAATTTTGTGCTATCTCTGATATTAACATTATGCAAATTGTGCCTGAATTGCAGTTTATTTCGAAGATATGGAGGATTAGAAGAACCAAGAAGACGAAAAATGAAAACTGAGTAATGGTATTTAACACTTGTTTCGATACGCAACCATTTCAGTTCGTTAATCTTGCAGGAAACACAATCAAACTTTCTGAGACCAAAAACTTACCTACAACACGTATTTTGAATTTTTTGAAGTCGATTTTGCATGAACTTGTATAGGCAAGGGAAGTAGCAAATGTTGGCGTAGTTTATTATTGATAGTACTAGAGATTCACACAATTTTTTTCTTAATTTAAAGTTTATCAAACTAATATTAGAGTACAGTAGTCTTAATACCATATAGCACTTCTTAACAATCATTGACACATGTTCATGAAACCTCAGCTTCACATCATAAATAATGCCCAAGTTTCTCGCTTTACTTACCATATTCAAAGACATACCATTCAAGTTTGGTCTCAATTTTGAATCAATCAAGCTTTGAAAATTTTTCGGACAAAAACATAACACATGGCTCTTATCAAGATTTAAGCGCAAATTATGATTGTGTGCGTAATGACTTATTCGCGACAAATCTTCATTTAACACACTACTAGCCTCTGCCACTCTAGATGGATCAAATTGAAAAGAGACCTGCGAGTCATCAGCAAAGCAATTTATCTCGGAATACTTGACACAATCAAAAAAATCTGCAGTATAAAGTAGGAAAAGAATAGGTCCCAAGATGCTACCTTGTGGTACTCCAGATGTAACAAGTCCAGTGTGAGATGCATTGTTTTTGACAACGGTAAACTGTTGACGATTTATTAAATAAGAATTTAGGAATTTCGATGACTGTTCATCTTGTTTAAATTAAAATGTGCGGTACTCACTTCACTGTAACCCATTTCCTCCTTAATTTTGTTAATTAGATTTGACATAATAACACTTGGATTAAACGTAATCGTTAGTTGTTTTTCAAATTCACTAGAAAACTCTGTGCTTAATTCTTGATCTAAATAAACTATGGCTTCAAATAATGTCATGATATCTTCAACAGCGTCATTGCCTGCAAACCCAAATTATACAATTTATTTACGCAAACCAGTAAGTAGCAAAATTGATTTTACCTTCCCCTACTAGAGCAAAATTCACAAACTGATTTCTGTCCATGAATTGACTACACAATGTCATATGTTCTAAAGGTTCCATGGGTCTGATGAACGAAAATGTGGACTTTTTTAGTAAAACAGCCCCAGATACTGAAGGCAGTAGCATTACACCCAATAACTTTAAACTAGCCATGTTATATTCGACACAACAGTCGTAAAACTTCTGCCAACACCTAATGAATTGTTCATAATATTATAGGTACACAGAACTAGTCAAATAATAGGTACATACCACTCTGCGTAAGCTATGTAATCAGCATCATTAACTACATTGTCTTTATTCATATTCTCCTTGAACATATTTTGAATCTCCTGTTCCACAGCTACACAGATACTTTGCTTCAAAGCCGATGCTGAGAGCATAGTATCAGCTAACACTGCTGATCGTTTGTAAATCTGTAACATTGCTTGTAAGGTGAAAGAAGAAAGTTTTTATCTGTACTTACACTTAAAGCTTTACTGATAATATTCAAAGGGAACCTTCCAGGGTAGAAAATGTGTTGTAAATAAATTTGTTTTGGATCTCCTTCCCCGTCACAAGCAATCTCAGATTCAGGCACTGATTCTCTTATAATTGGTATCCAGTTACTAGAATTTAGTCGAGCGGTATAAATAACACAATCACCATCCTCACAACGATACGACGACCATATCCGGTTCTTTTGTAGAGCAAAATCTACAAGATCTTCCTAAAAATAAACCAAAATGTAACAGTTGTCATTTAAATTGATTCTCTTACAATACCTCCATTGATGTAAGGGTACTAAATGTAACTAGTTTCATATTTTGCCCAGTAACAACGGGTTTTAAAATGTGAAACTGGCCCCCGTAAGTGAATTTCATATAAACTGCAAATGTACCGTCTTGTTCATCATGAATGTCATAATCATTACATTTCTTTAAGATCCCTGTAATAAAAATTCATCGGGTTTATGTATGAAAATCACAGAATTTGCTTTACTTAGACGTACCTCCTTGTACTTTATTCCTAGCAGAGTCACCAGTTTCCGCTAGAATATCAATTACAGCAACACATTGTCCTTTACTACATGACCAAAACTTTATATGACCATCCCTCGATAAGGTAATAGTATAAATCTCTTCATTAACAACTTGAATTAATGTTGCCACTATTATATTACCATCAGCATTCTTTTGCCTTTAAATTTAAACCGATAAATATATTAAGCACCTAACAATAGAAAAAAAAATACTTACCGAAACTTTTCAGCTAAACCTGACAGAAATCTTGGCATTAATGATTCCCCTTTAAGCTCAGATGCTGTGGACATGCCATTGATACTTTGTTTTATTAATAACAACTCGCCGAATGGATACGCAAATACATAAATGGCATCTCCAGTCTCAGGACAAAGAAATGAACTGGCTAAATTTGGCAGTTGATCGCCTGTAAAATAAAACTATAAAGTTTGTGCTGCAACTTTACCACTACTAATAGTCTTACTTGCAGTGTTGGGACTGTTGATCACAACAAAAGTATTCGGATCTCTTGCATCTGAAGCTAGTGCTTTTGAGAATATCGAAGGTGCCGCCAAATCTGGATGGCTACCTAGTAAATTATCTTGTCTATGGAACCTCCGAGGATGGGGAAATATAAGTCTATGAGCACTACATACTGTTGGTACGAGAACGATAACGTTTTCATCAGTTTCATAAGCAGAAATGCCATCTAATATAGGAGTGTCGGTGAACTTATAACGTATTCTATTTCCGCTTAGATTTACATCAAGACTATGTTCAACTAACTCTAATATATCATAGTTTATACGCCTACAATTAATACATTTATACTAAACTGTTTAAATACATATATTACTCAGATTATCATACCAATAAATAAATCGGTTTCTTGTATAATGTTCAGTTGAATCTTGGTAGCAATAACCATTTGCTTTTTCTGCTACCTTTATATCTTGTAACGTACTTTGTGTGCCTCCTAAAATAGTAAACATTAAATAGAATAAGTCCTAATTGTAATGTTCGGTCAGATCTACCGGTTGTTAAAGTTATTTCTTTCCATGATTCTTGTATTGTTTGATCGGGAATTACTTCTCTATAGCCTAAAGTAAATTCGGGCATTTTGATAAGAACCACTATCACTAAAATATTAAGACTCTTTTAAAACAAAACAACTTTTGTTAAATTAATAAGAAAACATAACCTATCGGTGGCGCCTTGGTAACCGTTAAATTGATATTCTGAAAATACTAGAGATGAGAGATGCGGATAATTTTACATAAAATCAGGTTGAGTCATTGTCTGTATAAAAGCAATGCTGAAACTAACTGATATTAGTGGAGATAGGAAATCAATTATAAAATTTTCACATTTTTTTAGCAACAATGAAGCAAGAGCTTGAAACTAAGAAGCTCTAATATGTGTTAGTCCTTCAAAGCGAACTATCAACAATTTTTACTCACCTGTTTAGGTGAGCTGTACGCCGTAGGTGACTATAGGGTTATTCTTTCGTAGTGATTGATCTGAACAAGTGAATGTGAATAAACTGAATGTGATTATACTGAACTGAATATTTGGCGAAACCGAAAGATCATCTTTTTTGTGATTGTCTTTCACTTAACCTCGAAATCTTGTGAAAACAACCAAATCTGCTCTGAAAACTGGAAAATTATTTCTTCCATGATATTATTATCCATGTTTTAAACTTTTGCACGATATTGGTTTCATTCGAAATCATATTCCAATTATTATCTCTCAATTTTCAATACTTTTAGAGGTTAAATGTCAACTGAACGAACTAACTAACCGGTACCTTGAGGTTGATCAGTAAGCGGCAAGGGGGGTAGCAATTTTAATCAGTTTGGTAGAAGTGACCGATGTCGAAAGAATACCCACAATCGTGAATGAACTGACAATTTTCAGATTGTTCACTTAGTTCAGTACGAAAGAATAACCCTTATGTAACATCAGCCTAGAGCCTAGCGATGTTAGACGATAACGCCTAGGTATTGTTTGTTTTTATAGGTTATGAATTACATGAAAACAACATAAAAATTTATACACTTTTCAATTTCAACAAACTAGTAAAAATAATTATGAATAAGGTTCTGCCAATTGTTTTTAAACACATTACTACACTAAATTATCAACAAATCAGACAGCTACCACGGTGGACATCACGAAACCCTGTGAGAGTAATACAACCAGAGAATTACGATTCCAAACATGATCGAGAAATTAAAGAAAAGGAAACTATTGTGGATGATTCTCGTGATAAAGCACAACAGAAAATCAACTGGAAGCGCCCGAAACAAGTCGATATGCGATCAACAAAATATAGTAAACAAAATGCTGAAAAGCCCTTAACAATACGACCAGGAAACTTAACATCTAAAAAACAAGTAGTATCTACAGATATGTTAGAGACCACAATTGATGCAGAAGGCAACTTCATCTACACAAAAATGGCAAATAATGATAGTAGAGTTGGAAGGTTATTGAGTCTAATTAAAAGTAAAAAAGAGAAAGAAAAGAAGGATTTCATGCTGTTAGAAGGGAAAAGATTAATTTTTGATGCGCTGACTACGAACTGCAAATTAGAATATATTTTATTCAGTCGGTTAAGTGACCTGGAGTTTTTAAAAAACTATTTGCCTAAATTTGGAGCAAAATTGTATAAAATGCCGTACAGAGAAATGCAAATGTGGTCTGATCTTGTAACGAATCCAGGAATTATGGGCAAGTAAACTACCTTTGTACAGGTGCCTTGTTATTAATAGTTTTACTTGAATTGTAGGAGTGTTTCAAATTCCTGATACCACCAATTACGCTGTTAAAGATGCAATTCCGTTGAATGTTATTTGTGATAATATTCGGGAACCTACAAATTTAGGGGCTATTCTAAGGATTTGTGCGGGAGTCGGATGTGAGAAGGTTCTACTAACAAAAGGTACCTGTCGAAATATACATATTAGACTCTTATACCCAATTGAATGTTTTTTTAGGATGCGTAAACCCTTGGGAATCAAAGGTACTCCGTAGCGGTTCTGGTGCTCATTTCCATTTACAACTACACAGGAAACTAACTTGGGATGAGATAAAAGAACTCATACCCCAAAATAGTACAGTATATTTAGCAGATAATAACTTAGTAAAGGGTGATAAAGAAGACCTAACAAATCTCATATATCAAACACCCGTACTGCCATATTACAGCGTTAATTTCAGTACAAGTACAGGAAATTTCCTAATAATTGGTGGTGAAACCGAAGGTCTTAGTGAAGAGTCATTTAAACTAGCTGAGGAGTTTAATGGGGTTAGATTAAATGTGCCCTTAAGTAATGGTTTGGATAGTCTAAATACTGGTGCAGCATTGTCTGTAATAGCCTTTGAAATTAAAAGGCAGATCATCAGTGAGACAGATAACAGTAATTTAGTTAAGGAAATAAATTGTTAAAAAGTATTTACATTGTTTCATTATTTTTTTTGAACTATAAACCCAATAATGGACTGCAAAGTTCAGATATTTTAATTTGTAACTGGTCATGTTGCATAAGAGCAAAAAAACAACTCCAATATTTTTTTAACCAAAAGCATTTATTTTACAAATTACATATTCTACGTTGACGCTTGTTTCGGTACTTTCTTTACTGGTTTCGCTCCTTCACGGAAACCATTCTTGAATTTCCTACGTACAATTTTCAGATGACGCAATCGTCCTGTTCCAGTGGTCTTCCTCCTTTTAGCCTTGATGGACCAATTGTCTATAAAGAATATTAAATTCCCTGTTAATAAATACGTTCACACAAACATTACAATTTTTTATTTTATTGATAAAACTATCAGTTATAAAAGCTGAAATAAGTACATTCTTAGGTGCTTGGAACTAACTCGTTGACCTCTGTATACTTAAAAGAAAACAATGTAAATAAGACTTTCCTACATAAATATATTTCAAGAAATTAACCTCAGTACATAGGTACCTATCAAGTTGTTAAGAGTACTTAGGATATAAAACAGCAACAATCAAATACACTGAAGGCACATAAACAGACTAAGATATCAATACTACTTACATGATCGCATTTTAGCAGCTGGATATCCGCATTGTGCACATTGTGATTTTTGGATATGATATGAAGATCTACCACATCTTCTGCATAAAGTGTGTGTCTTATTACGACGTTTACCAAAACTTGACGTACCTTTCGTCTAAAACACAAAAGAAGTTCGTTTGAAATAAACACTACAATTATTAATACAAATACAGTTTATGAATTAATATATATGACTATTGAAAGTTTGGTTGGTACAATAACAAATAATAATTTAGGGTTAGAATCACTTTATACCATTTTAAATTAAAAAGACTAAAAAAATCTTTTCACTATTTCTTTATACAATTAATAAACACAATTTGTATTAATTAAATAACTATTTTAACCATTGATTATCTAGATAAATTCATATTTTTATTAACAAACACAAACCTACCATTTTTCTTGAACACTCCTGTCAAAAAGGAACTATTAGAGATGTAACGTAAAACGTAACCTAGGTAACTGCGTCAGTCATACGTCAAAACGTCTTATTAGTGACAATAGTGAACTAAGTATTGTATCAATTCGATATAAAGAGCATATTATAAACTCCTAATTACACAGGTTTTATTTGTAGAACTAGACAGTAACTGTATCAGTAAATGAAATAACTGATACTTTGATTTGAAACTAATGCATTTAGGCAAGGTACCAATGATAAAAGAAGAAATCGAAATGTTCGGAAATAGCATAACAGGATAGAGAAGAATTATCACAAATCTATGTATTCCTTTCCGTTCACGTTGACACGAGGGGACCACGAATTTATCGTAAATGGAGTACATAGTTATTTACGCTTTTATTTGTACTTGTCTTCACATTGTATTGCAAATAATATACATGTATGTTAGCTGTGATACAAGATTTGATACTTTGTACCTACCATAGAATAATGTTTATATACTGTACTATCTCACTTATACACATGCGATATCTTAAATACAGTGTCTATAGATAATAGGCTATGGTTAGACTATATATGACATTTGACATCCATTTCAAAGCCCTCTAGTTTTTAAGTAATGAAAAATAAATTCCCACCAATTCTGCGCTTCAATCACAGCATCGAAAACTTTAAATTTAAATTTGTGTTGAATTATAAATAAATCCCTACTCGCTTCAATTTATTTTCATATAGCTACATAAACAAATTAATTAGAATTAAATTTATTATGAATAGTATGTAATTCTTGTTGTTTTAATGTCTACATTTGAGATACAAAATCTTGTTATAGGCAGTTGGACCAAAAAATTATTTATGAACCAATATTATGTGTGTGTTCTAAACAGCCTTAAGGATTTGTCTAAAAATAAATTTCTACAAGCGTCTGGTTATAAACACAATCGCATAACTGAGACAAATGACTAAAATCTGTGAAAAAGTGTCCCTGTTTTCTATAAAAATACAAATGAATTATATTTGTGTGTATCCAAAATAACAAGCTTTGTTGTATTATAATAACATAAATTTAAACAATAAAAATAAATATAACAGCTAAATAGATATTTATACGCTACAATTTAAAATTAACATAAAATATGGGTATTTTAACAAATCCTACAAATAATTTAATTTGACTTAAGAAAATTTTGCTTAATTTAAAAATGGTTATTAGAATACTATTATTAGTGTTAAAAAATAAGTGTATATTTTGTGATTATAGTAAGACTAATAATGATTGTCTAACTATTAAAAGGAAATTTTTAAAAGTGTTATTATAAAGATGATGTTCACTGGAGGATCTGTTTATAAAAGACGGACAAGATCAAATAGCAGCCCTAATGAACATAAGCGAACAAACAGGAGTCCAAAAAGTGATCAATCAGTCTCAAAGGTGAGTTTGATATTACAATATTGAATTATGGCACTGTAATTTAATATATAACTATTAAAATAGCGAGTTTTCAATATTTAAAAATATGGCGAAGGTGCCAGTAAATCTGTTGATAGCTTTATACCTACTGTATTATAAACAATGTTGACTAGATTAAATTATTATGAGTTTTATATGACTTAAGTATATGTTTACAATAAAAAAAATACCTAAGTAATTACAAAGTGCCTATTATTAAATTTTCACGGCATAAAAATATCGGAAACATGACAAATCTCATGATTTTGCTGATAGATATAACATCTTTTGTAAAATATGATTTTCTACTACTGGGAAAGTATATAGGCTTGTTTTCTTCATGAAGAAACGCGTCAGAAACATTCTATTTTACTTTACAACACTAGTTTTGGTGTTTTATCAATGTACGTTGATATCGATCTTTATCATATCACATGGAATAAAATTGGTGACCTGTATTTTGTTAAAAATCAGCCCAAAAAAGAATTTTAACTTTACAACAGTATTATTTAGATTAGCTGTAAGCCAATTAACTCATTTAAATGCCTAATATACATACTAATCTGTCTGCTTCATTATTTTGGTATTCTATAAAACTTAATAACATCAAAAATAATGCGAGAAAGGAAAATAGAAATTAGTTATATACAGTTCAAGTGAAAATACTTATCAAGAAAGCTTGATGTCTGTAATTATAACGGTAAATAAATTTATTTAAAGGTCTATATAGCAGTGACACATTTTCACGTCTAATAACTTTCCTTCTCGAAAACCTATCGGTAAGTTTTTGGTGTTCTTCGATAGAAAAACAAAAATGTAGAACAATATTTATTAATATTCCTGATTCGCGCTTTTGTTGTTTTGTTTCCTCAAAAATAACGAGTTTATTGTCTTACGAGGCGTCAGTTTCGCACGTTTAAAAAGTCTCCTAAATTAGGACGACCATTCTGGGCATAATTTGTGCGGTGAAATTCTTGATAACGGCCATGTGAAGGCCAATCTTGGCCAACAAATAGGTAACAGGATGCCATGATATTGTATGATATCTTTTAAGAAGTCCTAGACGTTTCTAACGCCTGAAGAAGCCCAATAGTTTGAAGGACGTTGATCGTTCTATATTATGATCAAGATAACTCAAGGTATCATTCAAATATTTTAGGTATTTTGTTTAATTTTATATATATACAATCAAAAAAACATTTTTGATTTTTTCTATCGATTAACACAAAAAACTTGCCCTTAGATTTTTCAGATGGAACGTTAGTAGACTTCAAAATGACCCTGTACATTATGGGCCACTCTGTTCAATAAACATGAGCCAATATTCCTCATGTAGAAATAAGACTTATTTTTAATATCAATATAGCGTTTGGTAAGTACAAGGGCGTAGTTAGTTTTGATTTCATCTACGCCCGTGTCATGACATTTATCATCCTTATTTGGGTGTCATTATGGCCTTCGCTCCCCCGCATTTTGGAATAACTGTAAGAGAAAGACTCAATAACAACAACAGCAATATTAGCTACATTGTTTGGACTAAATATATTCAACTTTTAAATAAATTTGTTAATAAACTTTCTAGGGCAAAAGTCGGCCGCCCAAACAAATCATGGTGCATCGTGTCAGCGACAGTTCGGTGTATAGTGGAAATTCCACAACACCCTTAATGCACAGTACTTCTGTGGAGTCGGAAGAGGATGATTTTCAGATACTCTTACACGGCGGAAGAATTGAACGGCGAAGAGGTGCTGTCAAACATCAAAGGTAATAACTATTAACACATTTAAATACCTTCAAATGGAGCGATCGTACATGGAAGCTGCACTTTCCGATTAAATTTAAATTGCTGCACTACATTGGAGTAATTCTTTCATACACATAATCTTCTTTAAATTGATTTTATCCCACGTGCTGCATTGTCAACATTTCGTAGTCCTTTTTACAATTTTTCTTTGGTTCTACTATTTTTAACAGCACTTTTGTTGTGGTGATGTTCATTTTCATCAGCAATAGATTGGATTTCTACTGCGGAAGTCCCTCAGGGAGCAACTTGCTATTTGTTTTCGCGATTTACACCTCAAAATACAATAACAATGGAAGAATTAACAAAATCGAGAGGAATCTATTAGGCCATTTAATAAGAGGGATGTTTGGCGCAACATTTTGTTTTTTCCTTACTCCTCCTACGAACTTATTGAATGATTTATCGTTTAGAATTGATCGAATATTAGGTATTATAATGATTAAATCATTTTGAATGTTTTTTTTTATTCTCTGCTGTAAAATGCAAATTAATTTTGAGCAGTCGACAGTCTCTATTAAATACAATGTATCTGAAAGCTATATCATAACCATGCAGTTGGTTTATTTGTGAATTACCCATTTTATGGATAAATTGAATTCTCTATTTTTCAAACCAAATGAAAATGTTTTGTTAATGCACGTTTTGAATACTTGAATAATATTTATTGATGTTATTGGCTACTTTTTAATGCATAATAAAGTTTACAAGGTAGACGTTATTTTTAGAATGTACTCTTTTTATTATGTTTTGTCAGCGACGAAACTTTCTCAAAAAAACTTATTGTAACTTGTTGTTTCTACGACACAATCAATCATAGCCTCTTGTCGGTTTACACTGATGATATTCCTTGGATTTCTTCAAATCTATGGCAGTTGTCAATTTTAGTTAAGATACGTCAAAGTTATTTCTCCTAAATATGTGCTTCAAAAACGATTAAAATAGAAACAACTTAGAGAATTTTTTGGATGTGTTTGAATTGAAAATCAACACATCAACCCTATGAATGTTTATAGACGCGGGAAGTTGTATGGTTTAGGCCTATAATTCAGCGTAACCTTTGTTCCTTTTTTAGTAGTATAGCTGATATCTCAGAAAAATAAATTAATTAATTATTTTTCTGAGGCTGATATTGATTGGAATTTTGTGTCAGATATAAACACATCAATTGAAGAAAAATTTAATAATTTTATAAACATAATATCCGGAGAATGTATTAGAGTGTTTCCTTTACGTAGAAAAACCGATTTGAAGACTGGACACGCTATTAAATGGTTTACACCTGAAATTAGGCAAATGCGCGATACACTTGCACTGTCTACACAGTTTCCACAAATCGAAGGTATAAAAGACATGGTTCGCTCTTATCGTAACTCGTATAGATCTCATATTAAAATGGCAAAAAAAAATGAAAACGATACGTATATTGCAGATGGTTCTAATATTGCCAGGACTACATGGGATATTATCAACAATAAAAGGAATAGTTCTGCTACCCAACAATCATTAACAAATCTTACTGCTGATGATTTCGATACATATTTTACCAGTATTGCGGAAACTTTAACCCATGACTTATCCTCAAATATCAGTCCACTGGATTTGTTGTCTATTGACATTCCTGGCAATTTTGAGTTTAATGGAATATCTTTTATTGAGATGAGAGATATAATAAACTCTTTTAAAAATAAAAGCTCGAAAGACATTTTTGATTTGAATATCGTAATCATTAAATATATTAAGGATATAATAATTATACCATTGACAATATTGATTAATTTGGCGATCTCATCCGGTATGTTTCCGAGTTGTCTCAAATTTAGCAAAATCATACCGTTATTCAAAAAAGGATCTCCAGATGAATTAAACAACTATCGCCCTATTTTTATAGTGCCTGTTCTAGGCAAAATTTTTGAAAAGATACTCTTTAGACAATTAGCCAACTATTTTGAAAGAAATAATTTATTTTCTCCGAAACAATTTGGATTTAGACCGAAACTTAACACCGTTTCAGCTATAGAAAACTTTATAAATAGCGTTATAACCGCTTTTGAGAGTAGAAGGCTTGTGGGGGCTTCTTTTCTTGATTTAACAAAGGCGTTTGATTGCGTCTCACACGATATCTTGTTGGGTAAACTGGAGCGATACGGTATGAGTGCGAATTCGATTCGTTTGCTGAGTTCCTATCTCACTGGTAGGAATGTTGTAACGATGTTTGAGTCAAAGTCTTCTCAACCCTTGTTGAGCTCTTTTGGAGTCCCACAGTGCTCGGACCTCTAGTGTTTTCGATTTTCATTAATGATTTACCGCTACATCTGCCATGCTCTGACCTGACATTGTTTGCAGACGATTCAACTATTGTCGATGTTGAACGAGTGATGTTCTGGCCTCAAGTATGATTAATTCACAGTCGAGGGCTGCGGACTGGTTTGCAGCTAACAAACTCTGTATGAATGCCAATAAAACAGCTACTAAAATATTTACATTACGTGAGACGGATGTTGCGGTTTCTGATGGTCTGGTAAAGTTTTTGGGTGTCACTTTGGACCAAAAGCTAACCTGGGCGGGTCATGTCGAGGTTATCATTGCCAAGTTGTCTAAGGTTGTGTTCATGTTGAGAAGCTTGAAGGGTGAAGTCTCTTTTAATGTTTTGAAATCAGCATATTATGGCCTTTTTCACAGTGTGGCTTCATGTGCTTTGTCAATTTGGGGACACTCTTGTCATGCTAGTCGGGTAGTCGCAATCCAAAGACGAGTGGTTCGAATAATGACAGATTTAAAGTTTAGAGAGGATGTCAGACCTAAATTTAAAGAATGTAAAATAATTATACTCCCGTGTCTCTATATCTACAATTCAATTATGTATGTGAAAAATAATTACAATCTGATACAAAAACAAAAATGACATTCTTCCTGAATATATGAGGTTGGGTAGAAGCAGAAATTCTGTGAATTATTATGGTCCCACATGCTATAATCATTTGCCAGATAGTTTGAAAACACTGAGCCTTGCAATGTTCAAAAATAGATTAAAAAACTACTTAATTGACCAGGCTTTTTACTCCATTGATGAATTCCTCAGCACTGACTTTCTGTTTTGATTAAGTTATATACATTTCTATGTTGCGTTATGTAATATTTTAATATTTAATATGACTTGTGTGTAAACCTTTTTTGGTAATGACATGTAATGACAATAAATAAATAAATAAATACATATTCGGTTAGTATTACTGATACCATCCACAAGACACTAGGTAAATTACCTATATCTCCGTATCCGCTTGCTCAATATTCATTGAGAATGTTCCAAACAGTAAAGTTATCCTATTAGTTCCTCTCGTGTATCAAAATATGCAATACAACATTGTGTATTAACAGTATATCCGACATGCTCTATACACCTACTCCCTATGTTTACTCTGAAACTTCTCATCTTATTGGGTTATTAATTATATTGATCGGAAATCTGATTAAGTGTCACTGACGAAACCGATGAATACAGACAGACCTTTGTTAATACAGGAAGGACATAATATAATAATAATAAAGGACTTGCATTTGCAACATGGGGTAGGTACATATGCTAATATACAACCTTAAACACTAAGGTTCCATCTAATAATTGTATATACAGGGTGTCCCAAAAACAGTCCCCACCCTTTGAGGGTAGAATCTATGACCAAAAATAAGAAAAAAATCATTTAGGACATGGTAAACCGTATTTTTCAGATAACCCCAAAGACAAAATGTCCTCCACGATCGATGCATTGGTTGAGAAAACGGCGATTGAATATATCTCAAACATTTCGAGAATAACGGGCAGGTGCACCATCACGTTGAAATACAATATTTGGCCGCTGTACTAAAGGAACTTCTTCCAGAAGAGTTGGTAATCTGTTATCGCAAAAATTGGCATAGTTTTCGGCGTTTGGCATCCTAGGTAGAAACTGTGGTTCTATTATCATATTTCAGAATATTGGGTTAATTTTTGTTGTTGTTATGAAGTTATGAGGCAATTTTGTTATAGTTTCTACTTGGGTTTGAATATTTTTTGTTGACTAATAAATGAAAATAAACAATATATTGTCCCCATTACCATTGTTTCAATTGACCCTTGACCGGGGTCGTTTGTAACATTATGCATCATCTCTTATTTATTTTGCATATTCCTTTCCTGCTTATCAATAGTCTAACTTAACTGCTAGGTTAAGTACCTATATCAGACTCCCAGCTATACGTGAACATAAATTTAGAATCCTTTCCATTCAGTTTCTAGCCAGAAAAAAATTATTTGTAAAAAATGGTTCAATTGACCCCGGTCTCCCCTATCTTAATTGATTTATTTATTTATTTATTTGACGATGTACAGGTACATGTGTATTAATTATTATTCTTATGTTTTATATGTTTTGTTTGTTTACCTGTCTACAAAATTATTTAATTTTTTTGACAAATATATATTTATTTATTTAAAAATCTATCTAACTACTTACTTTGGTCAAAAATCCGAAATAAAAAAAATGCAAGAGCGAAGCCAGTAAAAAAGTAAAATGTTAAGCCACTGAGGACGGACATTTACGTCCGAAACATATGGATTGTATGAGTAAAGTACATTTGTTTTGTGGAGTCTGGACTATTATTTCGGTAATTAATCAATAAACATTATTTGAAATACTATTTCACTAAGGTTTTATTTTAGGCTGTAACTTTAGTATGTTATTACCAGTTTTTTGCAGTATCACTTAGTGTTGCAAATAAAACTACAAGATATATTTAACAAACATTTCAGTTAAGAGAAATAATTTAGAACTTAAACTACAGTGAATAATTACTAAGCGCGCGTTTTACTTTTGTGACAAATTTCTTTAATATGGATTGTTACTTTGATGTCTCAAAAATTAAAAAAATAATAAAGCGCAGGTAATTAATTTGTCGGAAAGGCAGCGGAGTATTTGTGAATTCAAATTGACAATATCTCATTTCGTTACTTTTTGTTTCAATAAAGTGAATTATATTGTTAAATTCATAATTATTTTTCAATTTTAGGGTACATCAAGTGAAAGGACATAAGTTTCTAGCCAAATTTTTTCGACAGCCAACTTTTTGTGCATTTTGTAAAGACTTTTTGTGGGGATTTGGAAAGCAAGGATATCAATGTCAAAGTAAGTTGAACCTCAGTTTTATGTATCGATCTATTGGTATTTTATGGTCTACGTCAGCTCAACTTCTAGCCTTTCATTTTCTACACCAGATTGGTCAGAAGGTCCTTATTCTCCAAGCTTCTCCACACTTCTTTGACTGAGTCCCATCTCATTCTGTATTATAGATTTCTAAGTGTGGATCAAACTTCAGATCACCATTATCCCTCCTGAAACAAGGGCTTTAACCGTTGAGATGTTGAAACTAGATCATAAGACGGGTGGACAAATTGCTTTGTTTATGCTGTCAGTGATTTTGTTTATTTCTAACAATTTAATTAGTTACTATGATCGATATAAATCAATTTAGTTCTTTCTGCTGCAGGTTGTCAAACAGCAGTTCATAAAAAGTGCCATGACAAACTATTAGGAAAATGCCCGGGATCTGGAGTAAACTCAGAAAGTACAATAGTAAGTTAATAATTATTTAAAACTATACTCCATGATTTGAACGATGATTGTGGTTGTGAAATTTAGGGAGGACAATGATATTATGAAGGGCTATCTGTATGCAAAACGACATGAGTCGTTCTGTTTTCTTTTAAATGTAAATTAATATTCTTCTGCTTATTTTTTCATAAATCAAAATTCGAAAACTCTAAAAGAGAAACATTTTGTCTATGATATTTTTCTACAAAGGTAAACCCACCCGTTTCTCATATAGTATACTAAATCTAATATACGATGTGTATAAAACACATTACAGCATACACGTTTGTTTCAAAATTCGTGCACCAGGTACATTTCTGCTTTTATGTCTTTATTATTATACATTTTGCCATATACTCAAGCAAAGCATAGAAGCAATAACATTAGAGCAAAATAACTATATAAATAAAAGTAATAAAAAATAAACAGCGAAACAATATCGAGAACGACGAATATAGTTGGTGAATTTTTCTCTTTTTCCGAAAACTGCCGATACCATTGGTGTACCCTAAGTACCTACACCTAAAAAAAAGGTAGCAGTGGACGCCCAAATGCTGTTATTAATAATAATAATAATAATAATCTTTATTGACTACGTTTTGTACAAAACAATTCCAATACGTCAAAATACAAAAACTATATCTACAACAAAAAACATTAAAGTGTATAAGTAACATAGGTACAAACAAATTAAAAGCGACTAATTGCTAAAATGTACAACTTCCTTGTAATATTCTTCCACAGAATAAAAAGCATGCTTGAGCAAGTATAATTTTATAGTTCTTTTGAACATTTCTGAACTGTACTCCCGGACCCTACGAGGAAGTGCATTATATAACCCAATCTGTAGGGAATTCTTTGCAGACTTAGTCAATCTCCATCGCCGAGCCCGTACCAAGTCCGCAGATGTCGTACCATACTCATGACAAGTTGAGTTAATACACAAATCGGGCTTACATCTGTGAATCTCAAGCAGTTGATAATATATTGGGTCTGCCAGATAACTTTTTTTTTTGAAAATGCTATAAAAGAAAAACTGCTGAATATTTTCTCAAATTTCTTTTTTTATTTGAAAGTACAATCCTTCCGGTTAATAATGACAAATAATTTCATTCAAATGGCTGCCTCGGCTGGCCATGCAGTAGCCTACACGATCGGTCCAATTTTTAAGCACATTATCGATTGTGTGCAGCTGTATTTCACCAATGGCTTCACGAATATTGTCCTTTAAAGCGTCAATTGTCTCTGGCTTGTCGGCGTAACACTTATCTTTGACGGCACCCCACAAATAATAGTCCAACGGTGTCAAATCGCAGCTCCGAGGTGGCCAAACGACATCAGCTCTGCGGCTGATAATGCGATCTTCAAAAACAGGGCGCAAAACATCGAGTGTAGCTTCGGATGTGTGGCACGTAGCGCCGTCCTGTTGAAACCAAATGTTGCCAATATCCTCCTCTTCAATTTTTGTGAACAAAAATTCGTTCAACATGGCCCGATAACGATCGCCATTGACTGTAACGACCACTCCTTGCTCATTTTCGAAGAAAAATGGCCCAATTATGCCTCCGGACCAAAATCCGCACCAAACAGTGACTCGTTTTGGGTGCATCGGCTTTTCAATGTATGCGTGCGGGTTTTCTGTGCCCCAAATGCGACAATTTTACTTGTTTACATACCCGCCAAGATCAAAATGAGCTTCATCTGGAAAGATGATTTTTTTGGCAAAATCGGCATCTTCTGTAAGTCGATCGCAGGCCCACTGAGTGAAGCGAAAACGCATTGGATGGTCAGTTGGCCTCAACTCCTGAACCAATTGGACTTTGTATGGCGTCATAACAAGGTCTTTATGCAAAATTCGTCTCAATGATGTCTCCGAAATGTTCACTGTTTTTGGCTTTTCACGCTTTGGTTTATCGATGAGGATGCCAGTTTCTTTCACTTTTTTCACGAGATAACGAACATACGGAGCTGACGGTGCTTCTCTTCTTCCAAAATCCGTACGCAATTTTCGTACACATTCTGCAACATTACCATGATTTTCAAAGTAATGTCGCAATATTTCCTAGCGAAGTTTTTTCTATCCTGACTCTGTAGATTTCATCTGAATATCTAAAATTATAATTAAATTACCACGTTTAACTGCGGATTAAATTCGAATTTTAATTTAAATTAATGTAAAGCACCGCTGCCACTGATTGGAACATTGTGAATTGGTAAAAGAGAAAAGTTCCACTTTTACAATTACATGAACATTTATGCGAATATAAAACTCTATTTTTATATTCAATTTCGTTCCAGGTTTTACTTAAAATGTGTGTTTCTTTTATTATTTCGTGTTTACTTTTGCTTTATATTCCAATCACATTTTGGTTGATCTCTATAACACTCTGATTTGACGTATTTTAAGTTGGAATTATATTAATTTACAATTCTTCGGCTACCGCCTTTCACGGGAGTACCTATTTTTTAATTTTAAAATTAATAAAATTAAAACGTGGATACATTTCTTTCCCTTGGTTTAAAATTTTGCTAAACCCCGGTTACTGCATATCGCAGTTTTTTTCCAACTCAAAAATTTTATTCCCTGTTTTTATTCTCTTGAGATTTATTCGAAGACGACTAGACAAGGCCCTGAAGAAACGTTGGCCAGTGTTTAGGGTGGTTTTTTCTTATTTGTACAGTTCCTGTTTGAAGAAATTATTACTTAAGTACCTACACAATGACCTGAAGATTGATTGTGGTGTATATTTTCAGTATCTTCGTGAAAGATTCAAAATCGATCTACCTCATAGATTTAAAATTCACACCTTTATGTCACCAACGTTTTGTGATCATTGTGGCTCCCTTCTTTATGGAATTTATAAACAAGGATTGAAATGTGCTGGTAAGTAACTGTTCATGTGGAAAAATTTATAAAACATGTTGAAAATTCATCATTTTGCCAATATTTGAAGTATGAGTAAGTTTTTTCTAAATCTTTTTTAATAAACTGGTGATATAAAGTCGAAATTGCACTATAGAGAGTTTTTCACTATATAATAATAATAATAATATATTTATTTGCATTCAACTCATAACAACGTACAGATTAAGTCAGAATATCATAAATACGTAACATAATACTGAATTGATATGAAAAATGGAGTTGAAAACAATTAAAAAAAAATCTAAGCTCAACCCCAAAACTCATAACTTTAGAACTAAATTTCTAATACGTCCGACCAATAACTGCACTCCTTAGTCATGCCTTTTACTACTTTCCACAAAAAATCTGAAAAGAAAAATTAAACAAAAAATCTATTTGAAATCCAAAAGTCGATTAAACTTAAAAGCTGTAACTCCTAACTTTTTGAAGTCTTCTGGTATGTTATTGTATAGCATATAACTTTGGTAAGTAAATGATCTCTTGAATAATGAAGTGTTGTGAGGCGGAGGCGAAATAAGTCCGCGAAAACGTAAGTTCAACGTATGAACATCAGTCCTATATTTAATTTTATTAGAGAGGTATGGAGGACGATGGTTATTTATTATATTATGAAATAAAACTAGCGAATGTACCTTTCTTCGATCCTGCATGCTCAGCCACATAGCCTCCCTCAATTTGCGCGAAACGGGCTCAAATTTTCTAATTCCATACACGAATCTAAGGCATGATTTCTGAACTTTTTGAATTCAGTCTTTATCAGAACAATCCAGGCACGGTCCATACACAAAATCACAGAAGTTAAAGTAGCTTAAGACTAAACTATCGGTAAGTTTTTTTTTCAAAGGTTGTGATAGTAGATGCCTATGGGGATATAACATCTTTAATGACGAACATGCTCTCTTTATATTTATGCTCACATACTTCTTAAACCGCAATTCGACATCCAATTCCAAGCCAAGATTTCTTGTTGAAGTTGAGAACTTTAAACTTGAGTTATTTACTTTGATATTCAGTTGCAACTCCAACAAGCGCCTGTTTTTACCAATGACAAGAACGTCAGACTTCATGAGAGCGTGCTTTTGAGATAGCTCCACAATTCTGTTAATATCCTCGTTAATATCTTGATTAGCCAGATAATAGTCGTCATAAGTAAAGCTGTAGTAAATTTGCCGGTCATCTGCATATATATGCTCCTTGCATTGCTTTAGACTTGACCCTATGTAGCATGTGTAAATGTTAAACGATAAAGGTGAAAGTATTGAGCCTTGTGGAACTTCACACGTCAGTCTTTCCTTTGAAGATTCCCCATTACTTGTTTGAACAAATTGAAACCTGTTTTGCAAATAGCTGTGAAAGAATCTGATTGACTGTTCAGAAAACCCAACAAATTTCAAAACGGATAGAAGCGTCTCATGATCAGTTGTGTCAAATGCCTTAGAATAATCCAACAGAACAAGCACCGTGCTCTTGCCTTGGTCCTTCGCACGAATTATGTCATCAACAATGTCCAAAAGCGCTGTAGCACAGCTGTAGCCTGGTCTAAAACCTGATTGATGTTCAGGTATAATATTGTATTTGTTTACATGCGAGAGAATCTGAAGATACATAATTTTTTTTTTCTAAAACCTTTGAAAGTACTGGAAGGACACTAATCGGTCTAAGATCATTTATAGAAGTTTCTTCTTCATGAGCGTCTATACTTTTTATATCGTCAATTATGTCTTGGTGAGTTAGGAGATCTGTCGTGCCAATATCATTGTCGATTTCGAAGAAATCTTCAAGTAAAAAATCTGCGTTGACGGTAGCAGTTTTCTCTAGAATACCCCATGGTTTTTAAGGTAGCAAGATCGATTGCGTCTTCTTCCTCGCATTCGTGATTTTTCTCAGCAAAACCTGCTTTAGAAAAACAGTTTTTGATAGTTTGATTTGACAAATATTTAAAAAAAAAACCCCGGTTTCATTACAATTCAAAACGTTTTTTTGGCTGGTGCTTTTTCAATACATTTTTTAAAACAGTTTCAATCCAAATGTCATCGTAAAACTGCTTCATTTACATCCTTGTAAGAACACACCCGTATTTGTTTTCGACTGCTTGGAACGGTACTTTTCTAATGATAGTTTCGCGAGTTTTTATTATCAGAGATACACAACGTGAGGAAACACCGAATTTTGTAGCAACATCTTAACTAGACTTAAACACATCTTACTTGATTCTTAAACAAAAACCAATGAACCTAAATTTGTGATTTTCTAGGCCTCGACTATACAAAAAAAAGGGGTTAGGAATTATGCGTCATGAACGCGTTAAGAACATTTTCAAAAGAATGCGATATAAAAATGTAAATGGGAAACCCGAAAAGGGCAAGATTTCAATAAATGCATACAAATTGATACATAAATTTTATTATATAGAGTGCTACTCATTTTAAAGATAATGGGTGCCCATTACATTATTTTCACTATAAACTTAAAAATTAGTCATTAAGTAATTTGCGTAATAAAACAATTTAAAGTCGTGTTTTGTTTAAGCAAAAAAAAATGTTCAGCACCAACTAATTAATATCATGTGTGGTAAAACTAGTTCAAGTCAGTTCAGTTAAGATGCAATTAAGTTGTGTATTTTAAAAATAATGATAATAATATAATCTGACTAACGTAGGTATGTTGTGAAATAGAGAAACATTTTCGTTATTTAAAAACGCTCTAGATCTGTTGTTAAAGGTACTTAATATACAGTGCTCTGATTTTAAAACTTGGATTCAAATAATTATTGTTATTATAACACTAACCACGAAGGGTTGCCTTGTATATAAGAATAATAATAATAATAATAATTGGGCTTTATTGCATTATTTCAAAAAACACAATTGGCGAAGTTGAGACTAGGTCTCCTAGCCTAACCTGACTATTCTACAACATTTATATTAAGTAGCAAATGTGAGAAAAAAAAACAAAATTAAATAAATACAATTCCAACCTATAACACTGCAGTAATTACATAATATATAGAAATACAACATAATATAATACACAAATCAAGTACCAAGTTAATTACACAAATTCCAATAGTTTTACTTTCAAAAACTTACTGAACATACATGGGCGTAACAATTTAGACTCCTCAGGAATTCTATTATACATGTATGAGAATGACCGTTCAAACATTGCACTTCTGTGTCATGGCATGGTTATTACTAACTTATGCCTTAGATCCAGGTGGTGCTGATCATGACGAAACTTAATTTTTTGATATAGATATCTGGGCAATTTCAAGACTATGCCCTTGTTAAACAAGACATACATTTGATATATTCTGCGTTCCTTCATCGTGAACCATCCAATTTCACGCAACTTCGCAGATACTCCTCTTTCAAACTTGCGAATTCCGGCTATTAACCTCACACAACAGTTTTGAATTTGCTGTATACGTTTCTCATCAGTACTTAGTAAACAAGGTGTATAAACGGCACTACAATAATTAAAATGTGACAAAACTAAAGAATCACACAGCATTTTCCTCATCTCCTCACTAAGCACGTCGCGTTGACTATAAATTAATCTCAAACTCATAAAGGCCGTTTGCACACAGCTACTGACATGTCTCGTAAATCGTAGTTCAGTATCTAACACCAATCCAAGACTTTTTGCATATCTAACAAAAGAAATCCGGCCACCTGCCATACTTGGTGTTAACTGATTTTCGATAATCGTGCGCAAATGCGGTTTACAAAATAGCATAGCCTTAGATTTTTCCGGATTTATTGTCAGACAGTGACCCACCGATACTTCCTTCCAACTTTTTAGGTCATCATTAAGTTGTCTGTTTGAATTTTCATATTATTTCGGGATTAGAGAACAAAAACAAATATTAACCATCGAAAATCACTTTATTGTTTTTCAAAATATTCCCCAGCAACCGCTTCCTCAGGTGTCGAAAAACGTTGACCTCTCAGTTTGTTTTTTACGTACGGGAAGAAAAAGAAGTCAGTCGGTGCCAAGTCAGGACTATACGGCGGATGACTCAACAAATCGATGTTTTGGGTGCTCAAAAATGCAGTTGTTTGAGCCGATGTGTGAGAGCTCGCATTGTCGTGATGAAAAGTGATCCGTCTTCGGCGGTTGGTTTTCCTGATTTCTTGGAAGACAACTGTCATACAAATGGTTGTGTATCACTCAGAATTAACTGTTCTGCGTTGTTCTAGTAGTACGGTTGCGACATGCCCAGTTTTTCCGAAAAAACAGGCGACCATTTGCTTGTAAGTGCTTCGTGCGCGAACAACTTTTGTTGGATTTGGCTCATCTTGAACCACTCATACAGTCGACTGCTGTTTACTTTCGGGCTCATACGCGTAAATCCACGATTCATCACCTGTCACGACGTCGTAGACGTGTTTCGAAGCACCGCGATCGTATTTTTTGAACATTTCTTTCGACCAATCGACACGAGCCTTTTTTTGAGCGATTGACAAATTTTGTGGGATCCAACGCGAACAAATTTTTTTGACAGTCAAATGTTTATGCAATATTGAATGTATGCTGGTCGCACTAATGCCTAAGGTTGTCTCAATCTCTTGATATGTCACATGACGATCTTGCAATATCAGTTGGCGCACATTATCAATGGTTTTCGGAACAACAACTGATTTTGGACGACCTTCACGAAATTCGTCTTGGAGTGAACTACGACCACGATTTAATTCACCATACCATCGATAAACACTGGTCCTTGATGGAGCTTCATCCTTCATCCACGTCGAAAGTTGTAAAAAATAACGCACGAAAATGTTCATGATTTAATTCCATTTTTGGGCCGAGATGAATCTTTTAAGTTACTGTAAACAGCACAAATAGCGTTCGTATGTCAAAACGTTCTGAGTACGTATAACCTCAAAAATGTCCAACTCTCAGTTGCCAGATTGCAACACCAGGGTTGCCAAATCCCGAAATATAAAAGGCAACCCTCGTATTATACGTTTATAGGGCATATCGCATTCATATAATTGGTAAGCATATGGATAGAGTCTAATGAAAATGGTTATAATTGTATTGAAGGGGATTAAAATAGGCAACCACTGGCAAATATGAACACAAGACCTCGACTACGTTGTGGTATTATTAAATTTTCTAATTTATCTAATTTATTCTATGCCAATATTAGGATACCAGGCAATTTACTCGCGAAAAAAGTGTTACAGGCCGTGTCTGCGGATGTATTAGCAAACTTATAACAGAAGACCTTTGATAATTGTTTAATTAGGGCTTTAAATAGTTATTTAACTAAAACGACATCAAATTTATTAGTTTTTATTGTCAAATATGTCACAGATAAAAGATCATTCTTTTTCAAGGTCAGCCTCAGATTATCCGCAAAGAAGAGAGAGGCTTGAGACGCCATCAATAATGCCATTAATAGAAAATATGAAATGCAAATAATTTCGGGAACTCTGTTGCTATTTCAGGTTCGTTTTGGAGTGTTAAAGTAGTAGGTACTTTAAGCTATATATGACTTCATGATTTCTGTAATAAATACTTAGAAATTCACATAAAAAAAACGTGTTGTAATACTAATTTATTTTGGTAGATTTCCCAATAAACAAACATTGTACAATTGACAGTTGAACAAACTTTTATAATTATTAACTCGAAAAAATTAATTGGATTTCCTCGCAACCGCTTGAGTAGGCGTATTTCTCGAAACACAAAAAACAAACAAGTGAAAATAGTATTTCCTGAAATATTCTTTATTTATTTAAAGAAGTAGCCGTCTGATCGAACTGCATTGTCCTAAATAAAAAAATATACAAGGACTAATTAAAATGTTATTATAGAAATCTAATTATTCATAAAAGATAAATGAGTGATGAAGCTTTTGAAGAAATTTGTACAGATATTGCGACGATGGAACTCGAAAGATCTAACAATAACATATTAGACAGAAAACTTCAATAAACTCTTCTTGTTCAGAGCGCGTTTAAGCTAAAACTAAAAGTGTCAAAGTTGTGTTTTTAGGCTACTAGGTACAAACCCATTAGTGCCCGTAATTTTTGTCTGTTTTAATTAGAACAAAAACACGTTAGTTGCTGTTTATATATGTGAAATAACATTGTATACGCAAAATTTAAAATTTATTTATAATAAAAGTACCAAAAAAATAGTGGCACATAAATGTGCCACCAGGCACATACAGTAACATAAGAGAAACATTACATAAATATTTAAAACTAAATATTTTTTGAATAATTACCAGTTATTGATAAATATAATAAAAAGGTATGTTCTATGGAAATTTATAAAGTATGTTTTTGGGTGCAGGGCTACTTTGCAGGTATTACACTCAAAACTGGTGTGGTTAGAACATGTTTTACATTTTGTCTATGTTTCACTACTTTGGACTATCAAGTGATTTTGTTCATTCAAGCGTAACTAATTGACAATTGGTGATAATGCGCTTGATGATGGCCCTGGTTTCATTGAAGGGTGCCCATAAATATAAAGCAATAAGTTGCCGTCTGAATTCGAGTAGCGGCATATTATTGTTTTCACACCTTCTCCATAATAGCCAAACTTGTAGATTAGGTTGATCAATTGAACAACTGAAGAAAAACCACCACTACTGTTTAGTCCTTATTGAAATTCCATAGCTAGACAGACCTGATCATTCAAAATCGACGCCTCCCATATTTTTGTTATAAGCGGCATTTGAATATGAATTTTACTTTTTTTAGTTATAGAATATCTCTACATTTTTCAAAGGAAGCATATGATTACAGCAGTTTGATAATACCGTTACAATGGAATTATCATTCCCCCGCACAAGTACTAAATTTCCATCGGTTTTGAGTTCCATTGTTCCTCGGCTTGTTTTAGCAACAAATTATACTCAGACATATTTGATTCTTTTGAAGCTCTATTTTTTCGTAAAGTACCAGTAATAATTTCTAAATTGCGTACTGAACGTAATAAATACCTACTGGTGCGTGTTTGACAGTTCAAATACTAAAAATAGAACAAGGCCAACTGCGCATGCATATCTTTGAAATAGACATCATGTCTGCCCACTGGCACGTTTATGTGCCAGTGGTTTTTTTTCCTTCATAATAAAATTTATGTTATAAAAAAACTTATGGTTTTGTTGAATATCGTTACAATGAATATTTATCAATAACAAAATGAAAAATGTAACAACTAGTAAAGTAATTAAAAGTAGAAAAAAAATGTATATTTACATCAGTGCAGACAGGTGTAGTAAGATGCTTCACAGTGGGTTAGGTTTTCATTAATTTCTCAAAAATCAAGCACTGTAAAATCTAAAAAAAAATTATGACCTGTAAATAACTACGCAAGGAATAGTTCAGTATGTATCTAGAACAGCTCAGTTTGGGGAGTTTTGAAAAAATAAAAGAAAATAACGCTGGCACATTTATGTGCCAATGGGCTTTAATGGGTTAAAACGTTTATTTAAAAAACACTAAATAGTCTACAAAATAATAAATACACTTGCTAGGTAAGTTCAGAAATATGACGTTACATTTAAATTAATGAAGTGATAACTTAAAGTTCTTATTTGACTCGTTTTTGTGTTCGATATTGTGACATGATAACCCTGTTTTTTTGGCCCAAATTGGATGATATTGATGTGGCCAATATGTGGTTTCAGCCACTTGCCATACAGAATGGCCATGGAAAATTTCGACAAACGCATCTGTATGCAAAGTATGTAAATGCCCACACGTCCAACAAAGTCACATAGTTTCACCAGAGAACAACAGAGAATATGAACTCTCACCACTTTCTATTGTCCTGTGCGAGGCAGGTGGTAGTCATTTTTTAATATACTCGACAGATCCGTATTTATGTTTTATTCAAATTACAGGATAGGTAAAGAACAGGGGAGTAATAGAATTATTTTATAATAGAATTACATCTTTATTAATTATAAAAACAAAAATACTTTTTTATATTTATTCATGTTTCCATATAATCATTTTATTTTTATTTTTAAAATTTCTATTGATTAATTTTAATGTATAAAATAACCTTAACCTAAAATATAATTTCGTAACATATTTTTTTTTGGGAAATTAGAACATGGATGTTCAAACTTTACATTTTTGCTTAAATTAATAAAATTATTAATAATATTGAACTAGCAATTAATCATAGTTCAGCTCTAAAGAAAAAAACAGTGTAATTGATTACGGGCAAATATAAATGTATTAATTTTAGATAGAGTAAAATAAAATTGTTCTGATTTATACAATAGCTCTACCGATTTTCAAGTATAATTGAGAATGTATTATATTTTACCTGTTTATGGTCTTCAGAAAAATAACGCAAGCGCACATGTTGGGAATTTCCCATTATATACCTACAAAACATGCTAAAATCACCCCCAATAAATGGGCAATAAAACCTGAGACGTGAATTTACTACATGCTAATATCTATAATAGTTAAAATAGTTAAAATATGTAATTTTATGGGCAAATAGACTGAACCAAGTTATAAAAGATAAGGGCCATTGTGCTGCGAAATTAAGCGAAGTTATTCATGTTTTTTAAAAAATTTGTGTGATTTTTTAGGCAAGTAAGCTCAATCTTTTAAACAGTTTGTTTAGAAATATTGGTTTTTCAAAATAACAATTGGTAATTTGATTTAATGTATCTATGTTATATTATTTTAATATAATTTTATATGCATCTAATTCAAATACTACATAAATATCTTACCTTTTACTATCCATCGGGAAACTAAAGAATGATAAATTGCAGTTATAATATTTATTCCTGCAATTCTTCGAATCACACATCATTCCGCCTCTGCTTTTTTGCATTTCAAAATAAACAATATCACTATCAAAAGTTTATAAAACAAAAACACAGAATACTACGGCACTGGAAAACATATCACTTGAAATGGCAAAGCACAAATAAAATATCCCGACGACAATGAGAGTATAAGAAAACATGGCGATTTTGAGTGCGCAATTATATACGCAATCTCTTCCCCTACCAGCAAGATCGCATTCTCTGTTGTTCTCTGGTTTTGCCACAATATTCCCTTATACCTGCCACACCGGTCTGCGCATTACTTGTCGATCTGTGGTTGGTTGGCGATGGAAGGGGCGTGTGATCGTTTATTACTCAATGCCAGATTGGTGAAAGACAAAAGTCCTAACCTAATTGTCGTTGAAAAGAAGCATAGTTTCTTGGTAAACTCTGGTAATATGATTTTCATAGGCCATCACTCTCATAATTACAGGTGTGCGTTTCATTTGACTAAACATTTCAGATAGCAAAAATAACATACGTCACAATGCGTTAGATTAAAAATAGTCTAGGCATTGGCACTGTACACCGAAGAAAAGAAATTCGCCAGTTCAGTGTGTTTGAAACGGCTACTGGTGAATAGACAGAAATAAACATAAAATAATAAACATTTTATTATTACTTTTAATGTGAAAATTAAACGCCTACAAACTAATAACTTACAGTGTTTAACGTCGCGTTACAATATTCATCTTACTATAAACCAACAGGTTGTTGATAAATCTAAATTTATATCTAATAATACCACGTGACAATTAAAATTAACCCAGTGTCAATCACGCGGTTGCATTTTTAATTAGCATCCAATCGAATCACAAAATTACAATGCCATATTATTCGGAACTTGGTATCTACACTACACCATCCAGTACATATTCAACGGGATTCCTTAAAGGTCCGTATTCGAATCATTCGTCAATTGTCGCATCTAATATTCTTCCACCTTCGTCCAAGTTATTACACAGATCGAGCTTTCGGCCGTTCACACCGCATCTAACTACAATCAGGGAATCAAGTGCGAATTCACCATTAAGACGCATTAATTCTCCGAAATTGTTGTATCACAGTTCCCCTAAAGTTATAATACAGCGCCCAGTGAAGATTAATACAGCTGATATAGACGTTTCTGCAAATAAGTATCGAAAATATGATCGTGCTCCACGGGTTAAATCGACTGAACTACAGGAACAACCAACTGCAACAGCTTCAACATCTTCGCCAAAGTCTTTTAGCCCTAGAAATAGTTTAGAAGAAAAAGAGGCAAAGCCAAATACGAATATTCGACGCGACAGAGCTACAGTAAGATTACATACAGTTCACAGAGATACTTTAACAAAAGAACTAGGGGAAATTAAATCTTGGAGAGATAACTTTAAGCCAGAAGAATTAGTAACTGAAGCTAAAGTACGAAGAAAGACACCTGGAGAAATTCTCAAAGAAAAATTCCTCATTCGTAGTAAGAGCAAAGAAAACGTATCGACAACGCTACTGGAAACTCCAGTGATAACGCGGAAGAAATCAGCGATAAGAAAATCACCAAGTTTCAAAGACATTTGTAATGTTATTACATCAGATACGGTAGATGAGGATCTAAATCCTGGTCAACCAGTTGAGATTAAACGGCGACAGAGTCGACAGTATTCAAATAATAAAGAGTTGATCAACGAAATTCGAAGAACGTCATCAACACTGTCAGCTGAAGATGTAGAAATATTGGATGTATTGCTTAGTACTAGTAATTTACCTAATACAGAGGAACAGGGCAAAGATAAAGACAATGTTAAGAAGAAGAAAGTCGTTAAAAAGAGAACTCTGGAAAAGGTACCAGTAAGAGAAAACAGTCATTTGGAAGATCTAGGCATGGATAAAAATAAAGACGTTAAAAATGTGTTATTAGTGGAACCAGTAAGGAGTGATATTAATACGTCTAAACCGGAAGATACTGAACGTTTAATAGAAATTAGTGAGTCTAAAACAGCAAAATTAACAAACACAAGTTCTAAACCTATTGAAACGTCTAATGAATTATCAACTAAGATTCTAAAACCAAAAAAAACAGTTGAATTGAAGAATGAGTCTAGATTTGATTTGCCGATTGAGTTTGAGCCAAAAATTACTGAAATTAAAGACATTTCTCAAGTAGAGATTGAATCTATTCCAATAAAACCAAAACCTGTTATAACTTCCTCTGTAGGGCAAATTGAAGAAAAGGTCAAGCCGATGTTGAAAGCTGTAGTTGATAATGTGGATGTTGAAGAAGTACCAACTGTAAAGAAAGAGAAAAAGTTTAGATTCAACGTTATAGTTGAAGAAATTGAAGAGAAACGTAAGTCTATTAAACCTCCTACTAAAGCGAAATTAATTAAACAAGAAATTGGAATTGTGCAAATGCCTTTAGCTGAAAAACCTGTTATTTCTAGTATATTAAAAAAGAACTCACAAACTCATGTTACTCAAGTATCGCCAGAAATTAAAGACGCTAAGCAATTGAAACAGAATATTGTTGCAATGGTTGATAAAAATAACAGTGAGAACTTAAACCAACTTAAAAATAAGACTCAAATTTTAGAGGATAAAAATAATGATTGTAGTAAGGACAATTTAGATTCGAGTAATAGCAATAAATTATCCAATAATATTTCTTGGCAGAATTACAAAAATATGGGTGGTGACGAAAATAGTGTAGATACAGAAAACTCAGAAGCCAAAAAACGTACATCAAGCAACAAATGCACAAAAACTGTGCTAAATCGTGTAAAATTAAACGAACAACCTGTTTCAGCTATACAAATCGAAGGTGTTAATAAATCAAAAACAGCTGAAATATCGTACGTTGAACCAATCACGAACAAAGACGAAAATCATAACGATATCAAAGAAACTGAAGAAGAAAACAAACGCCGGTTGATATCGAAACGTTCTTTAATTCAGAAAGCAAATAAAGACGATCCGGATCTTGAAGTCTTCGTGCCACCACAACCCTCCACACCTGAGGAACCAAAACCCGAGGAGAAACCATCTTTTGTGCCTTTACAGTCAAACCGACTATCCGCTTGGATGCATCCCTGGAAGAAACCAGAACAGCTCAATGATTGCTCTTTGGAAATTTACGCTAAACCGAAGTTTATACGTTGTCGACATGTGCCGCGTCGGTGGAGAACTGCTGAGTATTATAAACTGCAACAGGAACTGCAAAGTGATAGTGAAAGTAGTGATAGTAGTGATGAGGATGACACAAGTGAGGATGAAGAGTCCTCAACGGATGAAGAAATGTGTTCTGAGATTCAAGAGAGGGTCAAAATTGGTGCAAGTACTTCTTCTAATGATTCTGGATTCCATTCAGGAAGAGCGCAGTTTGATAGAGGCAATAAAGGTAATGCTAATGCTTTCAAGATTCAATGATAATTTTGACTGATTTTCATTCATTTTACAACAAAAATGGAAGTGAGGTAAGTGGAAGGTGATTATGTCACACCTGAGCTGTGAAAGTAGAAAAAATTTTATTGCAATCTTTTTATTTATTAATGAAATACAGGGTGCCTCACCAGTGGCGTAGCTGGACTCGTGAGTAAAACAGTAAACACTAAAAAATAATTATTTTCATATTTGAAACAAGTTTAATAAAAACTAAAAATAAAATAGACTTTAAGCCATAAAAAGGAACATTTGTAAGCCTTACAGAAGTAAATAAACTGGTGCTCTTGAGGCACGAACATTATTAAAGACTAAATATGAAAGAATCTTAAATGGGCTGCAATCTCAACTTAATCCCTTATTAAAACTTTGATAATTCAAAAATACCTCTTTAAATATTTAAAATAAAGTTGTGTTTGTACAGTAGGTATATTGTCCTCCTTTCATAGGCAAATAAGTATATTAGAAAACTTTCTACACGAGGAGAATCAACCCTAAATTGTATAGCAGCATGCAATGTACATGCGCAACCCAAACTCAATTTTAAACTAAATAATAAATTATTAATATCAGATTTCGTAAAATTGCGGCTTTGTCGAAAAAGATTACACCGCCCATTTTGATGTTTAATCAAAGTTTTACATTGTTCGTTAACTCAGTTTTATAGGCTTATTGTGTTGGGTTTAACAAGGAACAGTGGTGGTGGTGTAAAAGGTTTTTACGATGGGAGCTTTTGTTGTGATACTATTTTGTAAAGTTAAAATGTCGTAAGTTATCACGTAGGGATTAATTAATTAAAATTATTAGCATCTAAGTAGTTATATTAATTTGTTATGGTCTAAGACAGTGTGCACAAATTACGCCGACGACATTTAAATTTAGTTGAAGAAAAAAGCTAAAAACGAGCGGTTGGTCTTGCCAATCCTTAAATAATATTAAGAATATGTTATGTTGATGATTTTTCTGATAAAATCTTTATTAGTCACTGGATATCTTCAGAAGTTACTTGACAGGCAGGAAACAGTGCGTGGAGGTGGATGGACTTAAGAGCGATGATCTTGTTATGGATTGTGGTGTACCACAAGGGACGGTGTTAGGTCCTGTACTCTTTAATCTCTAGGTCAACGACTTATTAAAATTGCCTGTGCATGGATTCATTATTAGCTATGCTGATGATACTGCTATATATTACGAAAACGCCTCTTGGTGTGCTTTGAAGGATGAGGTTGAGCAGAATTTGGTTCTGTTGAAGGATTGGTTTAATTCTAGATTACTCACAATCAATTTTGAAAAACACACTATCTGCCCTTCTCATGCAATAGGCTGGGTTTGCCTGACTTCGATAGAATTTCTGTCCGGACACCTCACAATGAACTGGTTTTGCACCCGGTCAGTTCAGTCAAGTACCTTGGCATTTTCTTTGATCCCCATCTTCGCTGGGACACTCATATAGACAAAGTTACTCAAACTATAAGATCCCTATTCCATAGATTTAAACGCTCCAAAGCTGTACTAACAGTACAATATTTAAAAACATTATACTACGCTCTTGTAGAATCCAGAATAAATTGTGGAATTTTGGCATGGGGGAGTGCAGTGGTTGCCCATATAAAAAAATTGGAAACTGCACAAAAATATATTTTAAAAATCATACTTAATAAAAGCCGACTATACCCAACAAGTCAACTTTTTTCTGAAGCAGGAGTGTTTGATATTAGGAAGCTTCTTTTCCTTTCCGATGTCCTTCACCAACACAGAACCAAACATTTGCTGGAGCCAATTCAGCATGACTATCATACACGAACTAGACAGGATTCATACAGAACTCCTTTCTCGTCTAAATCAATAGGTCAGAGACACTATATGTATTTGGCCCCACGGTTTTACAATCTCTTGCCTCCGGAAGTCAGATCCAAGCCCGCTTTGAAGAATTTTAAGGCATCTCTAAAGGAATACATGCGTGGCAAGACTCTTATCGGTTTTCTTTGATTCTGTGAATCATATTTGGATTTTTTTTCTTTATATACTCAAGTCATTTCAGTCTTAGCCTTTTTCTTTGTGTAGTATGTGGTGATTTTTTGTTGTTGTGTTTTTTTATTAAGGTGTATTAGAAGCCAGATGTGCTGGTACTGCGGCCTGGTAGATATGTTAAGCTCACGGACAATCTAAAGATTTTGTGTGTTAGACATGTTTATTTTGCTGATTAATTTAACATTGTTATTGTACCTAGTAAATTTTGTTGTCAACCGTTTTGAGGGCTTTACTGTAATATTGTTATAATTGT
Source organism: Apoderus coryli (assembly GCA_911728435.2). Lineage (NCBI taxonomy): Eukaryota > Metazoa > Arthropoda > Insecta > Coleoptera > Attelabidae > Apoderus > Apoderus coryli. Next base: position 1,853,796 of record OU452211.1, on the reverse strand, counting down.
TTTATTTTGGCAAAATAAACGTTATTATTATTATTATATAAATAACGAAATGAATTGATTTTACTTTCAATTTTATTTCATTCTGTTAGTGTTGTTAAAAGGCAATAATTAAATTTCTTATTTAAGTTTTTGTTTAATTTTTTTTCACAAATCAGTATATAGGCATTTTAATTTTTTACTGGCAAACTGTGTGTCAAACAAAAAAAGATAAAGAGTCTTCTTTTGTTGGAAATTGAACAAGGATTCTAGAAATAATTTTTATTTTCAAAAAAATCAGTGGCGTACCATATTTTTCACTAAAATGGTGCGAAGATGTGTCCGTACGCACGCCACTGCTGGAAGAAAAATAATATTTTTTGCGAAAACAGTTGTATCTAAATTATCTATCCAAAGGTTCTAAATTTAATTTAATTGAGGTTATCTGTGTGTGTACTCGAATATTGGCAAAATTGGTCTTATTTTCATGTAATTTGAACTTCTCTTAATTTTAAATTTGATTTATCTAGATTGTGACGTAAACTGTCATAAGAAATGTGAAAAATTAACGGCCAATTTATGTGGCGTTAATCAAAAACTAGTTGTAGAGGCAATTGAAAAAGTACGAAAAGGTAAGAAATTTGTAAAATTATAAAAAAATAATTTTGTGACATAGCGGACAAAATTTTACCGGTTATATTGTTTTGTTTATTTTTTTTTAATGTAGACAAGTATAAAAAATACACTAACTAAAATTTCACCTTAGATAAGTTATTATTATATTAAAAGGTTTAGCTATCAGAAAACCTTACTCACTCTGTATATTAAACTCAACTATACTGTATTTTACGTTTCTGATTTTTGTCACAACTATTTAACAGATATAATAATATTTATATGGTAATACGATCTCACTATACTCGTTTTATCTTCAAGAGTTTATATATAGGATGTCCGGAAACAATGGATAATCTTGTAATGATATACAGGGTGTCCCCTCTCAATTGGAAAAAACTTCTGGGACATATTGAGGAACCATAGACAAGCAGTTTGAGATAAGAGACTGATGTCCCGAAGTGCATGGTTTTCAAAATACAGGGTGACAAAGTTTTTTTCAAGAAACCTATTTTATAAATATCTCAAAGACACGTCAACCGATTTTATTGAAATCCGCTGGTGATGTAAGCTTAATAAGACGCTCAGTTAGCACTAACACCCTGTATAGCAAAAATAACATTTTTAATGATTGCTTCCAAACTCTATCCGTGAACACATTGGATAGAGTTTGGAAGAAGAAAAACTTTTTTATTTTTAGATTTAGAAGAAAAAGTCATTCTTTATAAAAACGTCTGCTTGTGTCAAAACTACAAATACAAATACCAAATTTACGATTACTATACAGGGTATATCAAAAATAAAATTTTTAATGATTTTGAATTTCTTGTTTTTTTAATTTTATTATTTTAATAGTAGCTATGAAATTAACCACTTTGAGAAAAAAGTTTATTAATGTTTTTTTGCACAATTGGTATAATAAATCACGGTTTTGAAAATATTTTCATAAAATTTAAAAAAAAAACAAAAAAATCAAAATCATTAAAAATGTTATTTTTGATATACCCTGTATAGTAATCGTAAATTTGGTATTTGAAATTGTAGTTTTTATAAAGAATGACTTTTTCGTCTAAATCGACAAATAAAAAAGTTTTTCCTCTTCCAAACTCTAAGTAGTTTACTTTCTTGATCACAAGGTCCATAAATAAATGAATTTCATCAGTATTTTTGCTGTTTTAAATGGTCAAATGTTATGTCAAGTACAGTTTCATCAAAAATCCAAGCTGTTTCTAATCCAAGCAGAACATGTTTTACTTCTATTCATGCTCTAACTATCCTCGTATTTCAAACAGATCATTTACAACCATTTTGCTGAAATTCTATCTACTTCCTAATTAATAAAGCTGAAGACTTTTTTTCTATGCCACAATTTCCAGTAAATATTCAATACAAACAAATTTAAACTCTCGAAGGAACGGGTTACCTGAAAGTTTCATAAAATATAAACTCGACGACTTTACAAGTTTCGTAATTAGATACATTCACAATATTTTTTTTATTATTTCAAGGTAATATTAAGACAATTTGGGTTAAATATATTTTAATTTTTTTCTCACCTAGGAGTTTATTTATTTGGGTCAAAGGTATTTCTTTTTATTTTTAAAATGAACGATTAACGTAGTTGTAAGTTAAACCAAAATTGATGGTCCTTGCATCCAGTAGGCAAAAAGTAGTTCGCATATTTTAAAGCTTGTTGATTTTGCAAGAATTTGGACAGTGCTAGACTACAATAGCGAAGAAATTACGGACACCAATTCATTGTATAGTTTATTAAGTAGTTTAATGAAATATTAATTAGAATTAATTTAATAATGTTAGAGAAAACATAAAATCCGACATTTATAAATAAGAAAATTATAAAAAATACAGTCACACGTTGCCCTATGACGTCTTAAACGCTTCTAAAATTAAATCAAATATCGGTTAAGCGTTTTGTTTAGCCAAAAACTAATGACCGTTCGGCTTCTCTAACATGCGCGCTGTTACCGCAATTTTTTTCTGGCAATAGTAATATTTATGGTGAGATAAGTAACGAACAAAACTATTTAAAATGATTAATAATTATTTTACGTACATACGTTCTATATACAAGGTAATTTCGTAATAATATAAACACTCAGTCTCGTACTTTTCTTTCTTTCTTTTACTGGCACCGGAGGCATTTAAAAATCCTAGAGAAGTACCATCAACGATGTCTTAGAAGAATTCTTGGAATTAAATGGCAGGAGCGACGAGCAACCTTTATTAAACGCGAATAAAATCAGAGTAAATATTCTACGTCCGTCGGGCAACTCCCCAAAACATCCCCTTTCTATAGAACGGACATAATAATAATAATATTCTTTATTGTCTAACAGGTTACAGACCCATATAATAATAAACTAATTAATAATCCTACAAAACAAAATACGCACACACATCAGATGGCCAGATTTTGCAGGAACCGAGACAATTGAGCGCAGAAAGATCTTACAGGCTCATTGAAATAGTTAATTTCTTGACTAAATTCTTCTATGTTACATGTTTGGCATACTCGAAGTAGTGCTGCTTTGGATTCATAATTAGTACGAAAAACAGGAACGTGAAATAGTCTGCTACTCCTCGCAGAGGGGCGCGGTATGTTAAAATTTAACGAGCGGAGTAGATTTGAACAGTCCACCAAGCTATTTATAATCTTAAACAGAAAGAGTTGTCCGGCATACACTCTGCGAGCAGCCAGCGAAACCATTTGAAAGCGATCGAGCAGTGCTCTATGATCGAATCCTCTACATGGGAATCTACCGTCAATTTTAAACGCTAAATATTTAAGGAATTTGCGCTGTATGTATTCAATGTGTCCTGCATGACAATTCAGTGTCGACGTAAACTCCAAGATCCCTGACAACATCACAAGGCTCAAGTGCAGTGTCACTCAGCTGATAGCGATACTCAAAAACAGTTTGCGATTTCGAAAATATGACAAACTTACATTTATTAATATTTAAAGGCAATTTAGTTACACCAATCTTCAAGCGTAGATAAGTCGCGCTGCAACAATATGCAATCCGAAGTGTCTCGAATAACACGATACAACTTCAGATCGTTTGCAAACATCAAATGGTTGCTTGTAAGTTCCTAGGATATGTCATTAATGAAAATTGAAAATTTTAATGGTGCCAAACAGCTGCCCTGAGGCGCTCCGCTAGTGAGTGTGAAAGTTTCCGATTTATGACCATTGTATTCGACATAGTGTTGTCGATCAGACAAGTAGGAGGCAAAACAACGTTAAAAGATCCTCATGAAAACCCAACCTCGACATTTTCCGTAGGACAAGCGAATGATCCAGCTTATCGAAAGCCTTCGAAAAATCTGTATAAATCGCATCGATCCGCAGACCCTCCCCGAGGGTACGAAATACATCCTCTAGAAAACAGGTTAGGTTGGTTACTGTAGAGCGGCCTGGGAAAAAACCGTGCTGCTGTAGATCAATCTGATGCTTAATTTGAGTAAATATTTTTCGGTGTAATGCCGCTTCAACCATACATACTGTAGCTACATCGTAAAAGCAACACATTAATCAATCAGGGCTAAATATAAATCCAAAACAAATCGGCAGTATTTTTTCTTCCAAATTCAAAAACTAATTTGTCAAGTAGGTATTCCAAAACAAAAGGTAAAAATGTTGTACGAATATTTGGGTGTCTATTTTTAGTATCGTGAAAAATTACAATAAAGTATGAACAATATTTTGGCACCTTTGAGAAAAAGGTACACACAGCAATGCTTTATTGTGTATTTGTCATAGTGTACCCACGAATTTTCTGTTGAAATCTATTTTTACAATACGCACCTTCTGGCCAGATTATTTTTGATTTGTGTCTGGATATTTTCTATTTGTTTTGATTTTTTTTTCGATACAGAATTAGCATAAATCTTTATCACCTTTTCAATGCCATTAACCGGTGTTTATCCCCTCTATCTTCCCCAATTGTGGTTCCACAATTTATAAAAATTTTCGAGTTTTATAGTCATCATTTTTTCATATCGAAAGTTCCAAAATTTCGAACGGATTTATTGTTATACAAGGGTTAACAAAAAGTTACATTTTACTCTAAACTAAACACCCTGTAGAAAAAACTCAAGACCGAATAATAATCTTTTTGAAGATTTTGAAACCCCATCCTTTCTGAACAACTTGTTTTTTGATTCAAACCGATATCTATATTCTTAAAGGATAAAGAGTGGTTTCAAAAAAATAATGCAAAAATGCTTTATTAGCAAAAAACAAACAGTTTTGCATAACTCTTCTTCCGAATGTATCCCGCATGTGCTCGATATTCATACAAGGCTAAAGTCCTATTTTTTTTATTGTACAGACTCTTTAGACAGCCGAGACTCCCCAAGTTCGAATCCAGCATTAAATCCAGCTTTCTCTTTGGACTGCAACGATGTACCAGAAGAATATTCGACGTCTAGTACGTACGCTAGTTTCCAGAAGAGCGGCAGAATCACACCTCCAGCAACCACGATTCCACGGTTTCGCAAATACTGTGTGGAAGACTTTAACTTTTTGAAGGTGTTGGGCAAGGGCAGTTTCGGCAAAGTAAGTAACGATTTTCTCTTCATTTGATCATAGAAAAGATGTATTTTTTATTGCCTCAGGTCCTGCTAGCTGAACTCAAGGGAACTGAGTACTACTATGCAATCAAATGCTTGAAAAAAGATGTTGTGTTAGAAGATGACGATGTAGAATGTACGCTGATTGAAAGGAAAGTGTTGGCATTAGGAACAAAACATCCATATTTGTGTCATTTGCTATGTACCTTCCAAACAGAGGTAAGTAGAGCCCTCCATTAGTTTCCTGAATCCTTATCACCCTTGATTTATTTACTCCTTGTTGTTCACCTCAATCTACTTTAGTATAACAGCAAAAAATAAAATTTCCATTGATAAAGCACAAGATACTGTTTATTAAACGCTTTGTGAAATATAATGACGATAAGCCCAAAGCAAAACCCATTGTCAGTCAATCCTTTGTCAATTTTTAAAACGCTGCTACAAAGTTATTCGTCAAATACATATAGTTATAACATCAACATAAATCTCTGTCTATGCGTCCTAATTTTACGAATTATAAGAGCAAATGAAGGCAAAGGGAAATTTCAGTTCTCTAAAATTCTGTTTTTGCAGTGGTTGAGCAACGGATTTTAGAGATGAGAAAATCTCTGGTTTAGAGCATTGTTTAGGGTTGAAAGAGGAATTTTAAAAATAGAATGATGAAAAGGAAAATATACACAACACTGCACGACGACAGCTAAATGCGATCAGTTTGGTATAAAGAAATAAAACACAAAAAGAGTGTTTTGTGTAGTATTTCACAATCAGTATTGTAATTAATAATAACTCAACCTTTTTTTTACGAAATGTAGATAATTGTTTCGGTTTTAATTAATTTTATTCAATTTTCAAATATATATTGGGTCTGCCAGATAACTTTTTTTTTGAAAATGATATAAAAGAAAAACTGCTGAATATTTTATCAAATTTCTTTTTTTATTTGAAAGTACAATCTTTCCGGTTAATAATGACAAATAATTTCATTCAAATGGCTGCCTCGGCTGGCCATGTAGTAGCCTACACGATCGGTCCAATTTTTAAGCATATTATCGATTGTGTGCAGCTGTATTTCACCAATGGCTTCACGAATATTGTCCTTTAAAGCGTCAATTGTCTCTGGCTTGTCGGCATAACACTTATCTTTGACGGCACCCCACAAATAATAGTCCAACGGTGTCAAATCGCAGCTCCGAGGTGGCCAAACGACATCAGCTCTGCGGCTGATAATGCGATCGCAAAACATCGAGTGTAGCTTCGGCTGTGTGGCACGTAGCGCCGTCCTGTTGAAACCAAATGTTGCCAATATCCTCCTCTTCAATTTTTGTGAACAAAAATTCGTTCAACATGGCCCGATAACGATCGCCATTGACTGTAACGGCCAATTCTTGCTCATTTTCTAAGAAAAATGGCCCAATTATGCCTCCGGACCAAAATCTGCACCAAACAGTGACTCGTTTTGGGTGCATCGGCTTTTCAATGTATGCGTGCGGGTTTTCTGTGCCCCAAATGCGACAATTTTGCTTGTTTACATACCCGCCAAGATCAAAATGAGCTTCATCTGAAAAGATGATTTTTTTTGGCAAAATCGGCATCTTCTGTAAGTCGATCGCAGGCCCACTGAGCGAAGCGAAAACGCATTGGATGGTCAGTTGGCTTCAACTCCTGAACCAATTGGACTTTGTATGGCGTCATACCAAGGTCTTTATGCAAAATTCGTCTCAATGATGTCTCCGAAATGTTCAATTGTTGAGACCGACGGTGAATTGATGTTGATGGCGCTTCACGCACACTTTCTGCCACAGCAGCAATATTCTCGGGTGTACGCACTGTTTTTGGCTTTTCACGCTTTGGTTTAGCGATGAGGATGCCAGTTTCTTTCACTTTTTTCACGAGATAACGAACATACGGAGCTGACGGTGCTTCTCTTCTTCCAAAATCCGTACGCAATTTTCGCACACATTCTGCAACATTACCATGATTTTCAAAGTAATGTCGCAATATTTCCCAGCGTTGTTCAAGCGTATACACAACCATATTCGTTCAGCAGAAGGATAAAACTAATTATCTGTCAAAGCAGACATGAGCTAAGTGTTACCCTTCACGAAATAAGCACTAGTTGAAAAAAAAAACGTTAGATGGCGGATCCGATATAAAAACACATTTTTCCTCTTAAGTTTGTAGCACTCTGTAGGGTAATTTTGCAACATAAACTACAGTGGATATGCTTTTCTGCATATTTTCATTCATTTTTAACATTTTGCTGTTTTATTCTTCTCTGTATCGTTATCGGTTTGAGAGATATGAATTTTTCAAATAAACATTGCACTTTTTACAATATTTATTGAAAACACCACAACCATAAGCAGATGGGTATCGTGGTAAATTTCTTTGATTCTTATATTTTTTCGCTTCAAATTTTACTATATTTAATATTTTCAAATACACTGCGTCTGATAAACTACATTGCCCTCGCGAAGCTACCGCATCCATGCCACACCATAACTCTTTATGTGACATAAAAGTCCACAATTTATTTGCAAAGTTTTATTGTAAATTTGTGAGAGATATCATTAATCATTTAAAAACTCCCAATGTTGTGAGCCGTTTCTGGCTGTACTGCTCAATTTTGCGCATTTGCAAGCTCGAATATAAATTAATTTTGTTATTACATTTTTGGTTTTATTTCTTATTCATTATTTTGTTCCAATTTTGCATGCGAAATGATAAAATTGTTTTGCTAGTGCATCCATTTAATGGAAATATAATTAGTATTTCGTATGAAACTGCACATTTCGTTCAGTAAGTTGCATTTGCCGTTTCTATTAAAACTTCCTTTAATATTTTGTGATATTTGTTGAAATAGAACAGCTGATAAAATTTCTAATTTAATATTCTTCCCGACAAAAAGTGAACGTAATCGTTTTTCCCGTCAAAAGAAACCTTTATCGCCTATTTTTAATGTTATCCAGTGGATCATGACATCCTGACTACATCTCATTGTAATTTGTTTTATTTAACAAGCTCGCAACTTGGGTTTGTTTAAGATGAACTAAGTATAAAATTTCCAATCTGAGCTATTCGCAGAATAGCCATGGATCAAAGTGCTTAGCCATAAAGCAGTTGCTGAATCTTGTGTTGATCTACGTCTTAGTTTACGTCGAAAAACGGTATATTATTCTCTATACGTAATCAACGAGAAAACATTTTACTTGTTCCGAATATTTCTACAATCCCTTACGCAAAGCATTCATTAATTCAAAAATGTCTATTAATACGGTGGCAGTTTGAGATGCAATAGTTTTCCAAGTTTTATTAAGTAAAACTCCGAGAAAACTCCCCGAAACTCCTTCCTCAACTGGCTTCGACAAGGCCGTGTGAGTAAGTGAACGTTGATTTCCAATTCTTATATTATTCGGTGCAATCTATTATTTATTTGGATATACAGGATGTCCGCGATGACTTATATAATATATTAAATCAGTTGATTATTAGTCTGTAGCCTCTATAATTATATTATGAGGCTCAATATGCTTTTTGAGTCTTCAAATAGTCCATTGTTTTGATCAAAGGCTTGCAGCCAACAAATTGATCAATCATAATTGATCATTCTAAGTTCTTCTAAAAGGACAGCAGCCACATATCCAGGTTTTTTGAAATTGAATTTTGCATATTTCTTGTTAAAAGGTGAAGGCGCAGATTAAGTGAACAAAAAGATATCAGACAGCATACATTTTATTTATTTTTCTATTACGGAGGTTTCGCGGACAACCTATATCTATGTGCTGCAAAGTCAGTTTTGTTTGATGAATTTTAAATTACGTATTGCTGGAAATATTTTGTATTTATAGAAATAAAAATAATTTGTTTTCGATTCAATACTATTGTGGTTTTGTTTGAAGTAAGAGCTTTGAAAATGTATGGGATTATTAAAAATAATAATAATAATGCGATTTATTGTCACATCTGGTCGTAGTTTTTTGACATGTAATTAAACAAGTTAAGGCAATATGAACATATTTTAATTTACTGAAATTGAATTGAATTTATTTGTTGTAAAGGAAAACATGTCACCCCAAAGTATTGTCACATAACAATCCAATTTAACACCTCCAATCTAAATGGTTTCTTCCTTTTGATCATCTTGGCTTTGGCTGTCAGATCCCTAAATCGTTTTTTAGTTAGACGTGCGTATAATATAATAATTTGGCGTCATTGATAGAGCGTGCGGTCGCTGTAGAAAGGTTCTGGGTTCGATCCCAGCTCTGGCAATATTTTTTTTTGCTAATTTTTCAATAAAGTAGTCGACACAATTGATTTTTTAAAAGTTCTAACAGTTTTTATTGAGATTTGAAGGTTTTATAGAAACAATAATTCAAAAATGAATTAGTGAATATCATTTGAAATTTGATTCAGTTTCAGTACTGTTTGACAAATATTTTTCTCTATCTTTCCAGTCTCATCTTTTCTTTGTTATGGAATACTTAAACGGGGGTGATTTGATGTTTCACATACAAATGGAGAGGCGTTTTTCGGAAGCAAGAGCCCGGTTTTATGGTGCTGAAATTGTTTCTGGTTTAAAGTTTCTCCATAATAAAGGCATTGTGTACAGGTAAGCGATGAATCATTTACTATACAGGGTGAGTCGATTTTCTGTATCAAAATGAATAACTCTTGTTTTTTTTTTGAGTCATTTTAACCTTTTCCAACTGTGCTTTGTTTATTAAAATAATTAACATCATCTGATTAACATTTTTGGTATATTTTTGTCGACCAGTAATTATTGTTGTTTAAATTTGTTTGAAGTTTAGTCATAAAATATATAATGTAGCTTATAGCTTACGTAAATTTCATTTTGCATTCATAAAATATAATCTCTTATTTTCCCGAGTGTGTTGTATGTGCAGTTTTGACATGTTTTCACAACATTTACATGGATTTATTATTAAAAACGCAGTAGTGGATATAAAAAATAGAAAATAAATAGTCGCAAAGCTAGGAAATGTAGTGAAAATTCGTTGCAATCGTAAATTTGTATATTATAATCTATTTTTGGTTGAAGCGAGTTTATTCGAATAAATATAGAAATTTATATTCTGCACAGTTATATTGTGTTGACATCTTTAAGGCCGTTTGACCAGAAATGGGTTCGTAAATAATTTACTTAATGGATCAACTTATGCTGCTATTTATACAGGGTCATGAATTCCATGCATATACAACTCTGTTTGTTATAAAATTCTTCCGAGGAAGTCTAGCACATCTCTCCTTGTCAAGTTTCTTACTATTGCCACGCAGATTAGGATTTCTAGCAGGATGCAATACATCGAGATTCACCGAGTAGTAGCCACCAAGTATCTTGTATGTTTGAATTAGATCGCCTCCTTGTCGTCGATCATAAAGACATGTCAAATTTAAAAGCCTCAATCGCTCCTCATATGGTATATGGCTAAGTGCATGAGGTAGCTTAGTGAATCTCCTCTGAACCATTTCCAATGCCTCCATGTCCTTAATGAAGTAGGGGGACCAAACGCTGTTGGCATATTCCAATATAGTGGTCTGACATACGATTTATACAATTCCAATATTAGAGAGTTTGATCTTGATTTGAAAGCTCTCTGTATCACATACCACAGTCTATTAGCTTTCTTCACTGTGGCGGAAATATGGGCCTCCCACTTCAAATCCGCTGATTTACAGATTTAACGGCATTTCCATTGATGAAACATGGAGTCCTGGGATTATTAGCTCCGAGGTGTAGTAACTGACACTTCTCCAAATTCAAGTTCATCAACCAAACCGCCGACCAGGACAGTACCCCATCAATGTCGATCTGGAATTCATTATCGTCTCGCAATGGGTTACAAAACAATTTGGTGTCATCAGCAAAGAAACTCATGTTTGACGTGATGGTACTTGTTAAGTCTGATATATATGCCAGAAAAAGCAATGGCCCTAGTACAGACCCCTACGGGACACCACTCAAGACGGCAATTTAGCGGATAATGCACCATTCGCTCTAACTTGGAAAATTCTTTTTGTAAGAAACATCTCAATCCACCTCAGGAGTGCCCCCCGCACGCCGTAATGCTCCAATTTCAGCAACAAACGAGCAAATGGCACTCTGTCGAACGCTTTCTCAAAATCCAGATACAACACATCCGTAGGCTGACCAACATCATTATGGCTGGTCCACACATTGAGGCATTCCAGAAGATTCGACTCCACCGACCTCTTGGGCATAAACCCATGTTGTTCATTGGGAATAATATTTGATTCAACCAGAAATGAAGTCATATTTCTGGTAATGACTTTCTCCATGCATTTACAAAGTGCGCAGGTCAAACTAATAGGTCGATAATTTTCTGCAGCGAACTTGTCACCGTTTTTAAATATAGGTATCACGACAGCAGACAACCATTCCTCCGGTAGAGTGCCCATGTTGATGCATTTTTGCATTGACGTACCCAATGGTCGTAATAATGATTCAATGCATCTCTGAAGAAACATCGGAGAAATTTCGTCCGGGCCGGGACTCGAGTCTTGCTTCAAACTGAACTGGTTAGCGAATGCAAAACGCCCTGGATGATACCAAAATTCTTAGAAAATGAACCAATATTTTCATTAGTTTCATATGAATAATATTTAATTGACGAAACATTTAGCAAACAAAAAACGAGAATCATAATTCAAAAGCTTTTATTAACCAAAGCATTTAGTTGATTCGACATATCCAATTAGATCAACTACCCGGACATGGCATAGTTATAATTGATAAATACACATAAATTAATCAGAATTTAAAATATATTATAATATAGTAGTATATCAAAATTTCATTATTTTGCTGTAGGCTACGATATTTAAACAAAACCCATTACCAAACTAATTGCCAAATATTAATCAGTTTCATTCAATTAATATTACATTTGTAAAAATACAGATGGATTCGTTGTTCTTTGGTAACCTAATTATAATTCCTGGGCCATGTAACACACGCTAGGGCTGCTTTTTCTCCCCGACTTCTGCGTTAAGATATTTTGGGAAACAAAATGAGAGCATATTTAAGCTGATATAGAACGGCGATCTCATCCGGTATGTTTCCGAGTTGTCTGAAATTTAGCAAAATTATAGCGTTATTCAAAAAAGGATATCCAGATGAATTGAACAACTATCGCCCTATTTCTATAGTGCCTGTTCTAGGCAAAAGATACTCTTTAAACAATTAGCCAACTATTTTGAAAGAAATAATTCATTTTCTCCGAAACAATTTGGATTTAGACCGAAACTTAACACCGTTTCAGCTATAGAAAACTTTATAAATAGCGTTATAATCGGTTTTGAGAGTAGAAGGCTTGTGGGGGCTTCTTTTCTTGATTTAACAAAGGCGTTTGATTGCGTCTCACACGATATCTTGTTGGGTAAACTGGAGCGATACGGTATGAGTGCGAATTCGATTCGTTTGCTGAGTTCCTATCTCACTGGTAGGAATGTTGTAACGATGTTTGAGTCAGCCCTTGTTGAGCTCTTGTGGAGTCCCACAGGGCTCGGTGCTCGGACCTCTATTGTTTTTGATTTTCATTATTGATTTACCGCTACATCTGCCATGCTCTGATCTGACATTCTTTGCAGACGATTGAACTATTGTCGATGTTGAACTGTCGAGTGATGTTCTGGCCTCAAGTATGATTAATTCACAGTCGAGGGCTGCTGACTGGTTTGCAGCTAACAAACTCTGTATGAATGCCAATAAAACAGCTACTAAAATATTTACATTACGTGAGACGGCTGTTGCTGTTTCTGATGGTCTGGTAAAGTTTTTCGGTGTCACTTTGGACCAAAAGCTAACCTGGACGGGTCATGTCGAGGTTACCATTGCCAAGTTGTCTAAGGTTGTGTTCATGTTGCGAAGCTTGAAGGGTGAAGTCTCTTTTAATGTTTTGAAATCAGCATATTATGGCCTTTTTCACAGTGTGGCTTCATATGCTTTGTCAATTTGGGGACACTCTTGTCATGCTAGTCGGGTATTCGCAATCCAAAGACGAGTAGTTCGAGTAATGACAGATTTAAAGTTTAGAGAGGATGTCAGACCTAAATTTAAAGAATGTAAAATAATTACACTCCCGTGTCTCTATATCTACAATTCAATTATGTATGTGAAAAATAATTACAATCTGTACATAAGGCATGATGAAGATCACAACCACAATACCAGAAACAAAAATGACATTCTTCCTGAATATATGAGGTTGGGTAGAAGGAGAAATTCTGTAAATTATTATGGTCCCACATGCTATAATCATTTGCCAGATAGTTTGAAAACACTGAGCCTTGCAATGTTCAAAAATAGATTAAAAAACTACTTAATTGACCAGGCTTTTTATTCCATTGATGAATTCCTCAGCACTGACTTTCTGTTTTGATTAAGTTATATACATTTCTATGTTTTTATGTTGTGTTATGTAATATTTTAGTATTTAATATGACTTGTGTAAACCTTTTTTGGTAATGACATGTAATGACAATAAATAAATAAAAAAAAATAAAAGGTTGGATGTTAGCACATGTGTTTCTTGAAAGCGCTTCGTGTGCGAACAACTTTTGAGGGATTAGATTGTTGTAGATACGGATTTCGCAGTTCGTGTGTCAGATTTGTTTAGCATGTCCCTACACCAATTAACACGACCTGGTTTATGCGCTTCTGTCATGATGGATAGACTATCATGTGCTATACATTTTAGTCATTCTACGTAGGTAACATATTATGGTTTTACCTCGGTTTCGCTTCTATAATGCAGAATATCAACATTTTGCTTTTAAACCAAACAAAAACAAATATGTTGCTGATGAAATATTCAATATTTGGGTAAAATGTAAAACTAAATACATAAACACAGATCCTGCTATATGTTGCTGTATAATATTTGAACTACAGCTCATTAAACATTATTTTTATTATAATCATATATATAAATATGCATATTCAACTATCTATGTTAATATTTTGATTTGTAAATATCATTTAATGGATAATATGTATTTTAATAATATAAAATACAAAATAATTATTAATTAGAACTTCATCCCTTGTGAAATGATTAAATTTCCACCAAATTGTTCGTCCCTGTTATTCCAATAGTCCACTAGTATTTTTATCACAATGAAAACGAAAAGGGTTTTTGGACATATGGGTATAGGAACTTTATTAATTTTTTTGAGATGCCCTATCACCTCTGTAAATGCATCCCACATATTATGAAACACTAGTGGGGTAAATGCTTTTAAAGTAGACCACGTTGTATCTATATGAGGACTAAACCAAATATTTGACACCATAAATTGATCCTGTTAGAATTGGGGTATAAAGTTTAATAGTTATATGCATGTTAAGATCAAACAAAACCCGATATATAGTTCTAGAAGTATGACTGAAGTGCCCTTTAGGGATGTTATAGTTCAAAATAGTGACCTGGTTCTACATTATAAGCACATATGGAGAGCGTATATTATATATAAAGTTACTATTATTACCTGACATTAATCTTGTTATTCTGCAAACATATTTAGTTTCTGGAAAAGGCATTAGTGTTTACGAGTACTTTTAACTTACCAGGGAAATTGATTATTATTATTAACACGTTGTTGTTTGTTGAATGTATAATTGAAGTACTATATCAAAGTTATGGTTTTTTCAATGGGATATCCTTGTATTTCATTGCATTTTTGGATTGTGCATGAAAAATAAGAATAACTTTTATTAAGGTTTCCTAGACCTAAATACAAGGCGTTTCGATTTATTCCCTTTTTTGTGAAAATGCAAGGGTTGAGAAAAAAATTAATTGGCATTAAATAAAACTGACTGTCATCAAACTGTTTTTTCTTTTAAGTAGTCCATTAGTGTGTTAGTATATTTACCAAGTTATTTATGAAATATACTTTACTGGACGTTCAGGATCTTCAATTGTTGACCCTCATATGCAAACTGTAATTTCACTCTTAACTTACATGGGACACCCTGTATTTTTTCCCTCTATTATGTAGCTGATTTAGTTGCCTTTTAAACTGTGTTAAAGTGTTCGAAAAATGGGAATTTCTCAATTCTGACTTTTTTTTACAGAATTCTGCATTTTAATTTAATTTTTTTATCATTCTGCTTTTCTACAGAATTCTGCAAAAAAAATTCGGAATTTCTTAATTTCTACTTTTATTTACAGAATTCTGTAAAAAAACCCCAGAATTTTATTTAACATTCTGACTTTTTTTACAGAATTCTGTAAAAAACCTCACAATTTTTTATCATACCTGACTTATTTTACCGAATTCTGTAAAAAACCTGGGAATGTTTTATCATTCTGCTTATTTTACAGAATTCTTAAAAAAAAACTCGGAAATTTTTCAATTCTGACCTTTTTTAAGAATTCTTCAAAAAAAACTTGGGATTTCTCTATTTTTACTTTTATTTAGAGAATTCTGTAAAAACCCTGGGAATTTTTTATCATTCTGATTTTTACAGATTTCTATAAAAAAACCTCCGAATTTTTATCATTTTTTTACTTTACTTTTTTAACAGAATTCTGTAAAAACCCTCAGAATTTTTTATGATTCTGACTTTTTTTTACAGAATTCTGTAAAAAAGTTGCCCTAAGAAACTATCCTTAATGTCACTGTCTTCGCATGTCTGAATTTTTTATCATTCTGATTTTTAAAGATTTCTGTAAAAAACCTCAGAATTTTTTATCATTCCGACTTTTTTTTACAGAATTCTGTAAAAAACTTGGGAAATTTTTATCATTCTGATTTTTTTTACAGAATTCTTTAAAAAACACTCGGTAATTTTTCAATTCTGATTTTTTTTTACAGAATTCTGAAAAAAAAAACTCGGAATTTCCCAATTCTGACTTTTTTTACAGAATTCTGCAAAAAAACTGGGATTTTTTTATTATTCTGACTTGTTTTACAGCATTCTGCAAAAAAAAACTTGGAATTTCTCAATTCTGCCTTCTTTTACAGAATTCTATGAAAAACCACCGACCTTTTTATCATTCTGACTTTTTTTACAGAATTCTTCAAAAAAAAAACTCGAAATTTCTCAGACTTCAGACTTTTTTTTTTATAAAAAAACTCAGAATTATTACATAACGATTTCAATGAGGTGTTTGAATATGAGAAATCTACGCGAAATATTGACTCCCAAATACGAAATATATTATCTCCCTGGGGGGCAATTCCCTTGCTTCGTCGTCTGTTAAAGTTACCCTTAAATGTTGCTCCAACCTTTGACAGAATTCTGTAAAAAAACAGAACAGAACAATGCAATTCAATCGCCGAACATGTGTTCATTGGTGTCTCTTGCTTTTCCACAAAAACGACTATTATCGTCCTCACTCAGTCCCATTATTTTGAGGTGTTCCTCAGCTCTGGAGTATTCCTCCAATAGGTCTTTAATGGTTCCTTTTTAATATGCGTTCCGGACAGTTTCCCAAGGGATTCAGAAAGCTGTCCTTACGGGATAACTCGGATATTTTTAAAGATAGAACATTGCGGTGATATTGGGCGATGACCATTTTCTTTACGACAAAAAAGTATAGCGAAAACCGTAAGGTTCTATTTTTTAAAATAACCGAGAGCCAAAACGGGACTTGTACTTGTACCCTGTACAATATTGAATAATGACCTTCGTATATTTCCATTTTATCTTTATGAACAACTCAAAATAAATCCATCGCCATGCGCAACATACATAAATATTATGAAGTTCTCAATAAAGTCATAGATTATTCTGAAAAATTCGTATAATAATATTTCCTTTCAATCTACGGGATAAAACATGATAAATCAAAAAATGTTTGTGGTGGTTAGCGAAAAAAACCAATTCGCCTATAAAAATGTGCCTGGATCAGCATTTAATTTTGGTGAAAATAGTCATAAATCTGTGGAAAAGTTATCACAGCGAAAACCTATTTTCAAATCCATAGGATTTTCCAATGGGGTGATGCGGTCGATAAAGGGAAAGTGTGTAAGTGTAGAAAACGATAATTTAGTTTCAAAGCATTTTTGTGGTATCTCGTTTTATAAACGACAATTGTAACTCTAAGTTTTCACAACTTTTCTTTTCTGGTTCGCTGATTGGGAACAAACTGAATTTTATTATAAGAGTTAAAATTGATTTTAGGCTTAAAGTGGAATTAGCAATTTCATCATTCTATTATACAGGGTCTTCTGTGGCAAAATTATTCCGATTTTCAAAATTCCTTCAACGTCTGATTCTGTAGACCTATTAGGACTACATTTTAAAATAGATGTTTTGTGATCCGCTGCAGAGTGCTGAGGTGTTCCAGACCGATCTCGACAGAGTGATGACTTGGTCATCAACTTGGCTGATGAGTTTGAATTTGGATAAATGTACAGTCCTCCATTTAAGACCAAAGAACCCCGAAATATCCTACATCCTTGGTGGGCACGAATTAAGACCAACTCTCCAGCAAAAGGATCTCGGCGTGATTATTACCAATGATTTAAAATGGGAAATCCATGTATCGGCGGTGGTGAAAAAGGCCAACAAATTGTGGTATTTGATCCAGAAAGCATTTAGATCAAGGTCCAATGACATGGTTCTGAAGCTGTACAAGTCGTTTGTCAGGCCGGGCCTGGAATATGCCAATAGTGTATGGTCTCCTTATTTTGTTAAGAATATTGAGGCTTTGGAGAGAGTTCAGAGAAGATTTACCAAGCTTCCACAAGCGCTGTGCCACCTGCCATATGAAGATCGGCTAAGAACTTTGAACTTAACAACGCTTCAAGAAAGGCGTCGTCGTGGCGACTTGATACAAACGTATAAGGTTCTCAGTGGACATTACACAATAAACTTGGATCTCTTTCATCTTAATAGAAATCCGAGCCTACGTGGTAACAGCAAGAAATTGTGCAAAGAAAGATGCGCCAAGCTCGCTCGAAGAAACTTTCTGTCAAATAGAGTGGTATATGCGTGGAATGATATGTCGGAGGAGGTTGTATCAGCGCCAACAGTGAATAGTTTTAAGAACAGACTGGACATTACGCTTAAAGATCGGGGCAGCTGCATGGTCCACTACTCGTTATAGTAAATCGTCGTGTTTTTATGCACTGAGCCGAGTTTTATCTTTTACAAATCGGGCGACAGTCTCATCGGTTTCACCGCTTACTGTCTGAACTAATAATAATAATAATACAGGGTGTTACGTTATCACGTAGTTTTTTTAAATGGAACACCCTAGATATTATTTTTGCTTTCGATTCAATCATCTTATTAAATGATTTTGATATAAGGTTTGTTTGCTCTAAAAGCATTGTTAACTAGATATTAATTTTAAAAGTCAAAAAACCCGCCCCATTATAAGCCATTTTTTATTGTTGTTACGCCGTTGTTTTTCTAAAACGCACTGTATACGAGGGCAGAAAGTATCGATGTTAAACCGCAGCGATACTTACCTACTTAATTTGATTCTGTTTGTTATTTCAGAGACCTAAAATTGGACAATATACTGTTAGACTTTGATGGCCATGTAAGAATAGCCGACTTTGGTATGTGCAAATTGCAAATATTCCTGGACCGAATGGCCGACACATTCTGTGGCACACCAGACTACATGGCGCCTGAGGTATGCATTTCAATTATGTCCTAACGAATTGTCCTTTGTGGTTGAAGAGCCTTTATATATTATTTCTACTATTTTAATGGAAATATTTTTGTGCTTAAAATGGAACACACATACCTACATACTGTGTGGCAAACGGATCGGTAAGGCGAATGCAGTTGAAATAAAACATGTCTGATTTCATTCATAAAAAATTTCTTCATGTGTTTGGTACGAGGGTTGCCTTTTATATTTCGGGATTTGGCAACCCTGGTGTTGCAATCTGGCAACTGACAGCTCTATCGTAAAGTTGGACATTTTTGAGGTTATACATACTCAGAACGTTTTGACATACGAGCGCTATTTGTGTTGAACAATCAATTCTGAGTGGTACACAACCATTTGTTTGCTAGTTGGCTTCCAAGAAATCAGGAAAACCAACCGCCGAAGACGGAACACTCTTCACTTTCTAAATTTTAGTTATTAAATCCAAATAATTCAGCCACCCTTTCGCTGTTACAGATTCGTTTGCCAAACTATACATAAGATTATGGTAAAATAAATATTTTTTGCAGATAATTAAAGGCCTCCATTACAATCAATGTGTTGATTGGTGGTCTTTTGGGGTGCTCCTTTACGAAATGCTTCTTGGTCAATCACCATTCAGTGGATGTGACGAAGATGAACTGTTTTGGTCTATTTGTAACGAGAAACCGGTCATTCCAAAGTTTTTATCAGTCGAAGCGAATTCAGCATTAACACAGGTAGCGTATACAACATAATTATCGAAAGCAGAACTCGATTTAGATAGTCCGAAAGGGGGTTAATTGCGAAGAAGTCTTTAAGTTTTGTAGGTGCTCTTTATACCCACTAAAATCTATTTATTTGTTTTTATTTTTGTGATTTATATTAATGCAATGCATTATCTGTCTAAATTTTCGATCCCAGCTGACCGCAATATTTCGTATACATTTTTTTAAATATATTATGGCATATTTGGGGAAAACTGGCTTCCCAAATGGATGATTTTTCTCTTCATACAAAACGAACTTTTTTTTGCCAAGTAAAAATATTATAAATTTTCCACATAAATCATTGAAAATATATTTACACAAAATGCAATTTAGGGAAAACCCGAGTTGAAAAAAAAAAAA
This sequence comes from Apoderus coryli, assembly GCA_911728435.2. NCBI lineage: Eukaryota > Metazoa > Arthropoda > Insecta > Coleoptera > Attelabidae > Apoderus > Apoderus coryli. The sequence continues at coordinate 1,833,845 of OU452211.1, read as the reverse complement.
CACAACTATTTTGCATAAAACACAGGTAGCTCAACGGTTTTTTTTTTGTTACTTTTAGTAAATTTGTTTTACTTGGATTTAAAAGATTATGTGTGGAACGGGCTGCAGAAAAATAAATTTAAATAAATTATAATGCTTGTGTAAGTGTTAGTGCTTGTAAAATTATTTAATAATAATACACGAGCAAACATAAATGAGTATGGGGTATTACATTTAGTTTTAATTCAATCAAAGTTCATAAAAATCGTAGGTACATGTTTCGACTAGGAATACAGGCTTCCTGAGTGGTTATTTTTATAACAATTTCTTTGATTGTGTTTTTTCTTAATTATAAATTAACTAACAAATTAATGCTTCTTTTTTTTTTTTTGTTTGATTACAGTTTCTCGATAAGGATGGTAACAAACGACTGGGTAATCGGTTTTCACCGTACGGTGATATCCAAGACCACGTCTTCTTCAAGCCTATTGATTGGGCTGCTCTTGAAGCAAGACGTTTGGAGCCGCCGTTCAAACCGAATCTGGTAAGTAAAACATAAAATCACCTGCATAATAATTGATGATGATCATTGAAGACTTCAAATACTTAACGGAAGGAAATTGTTCTCTTTTTTCTATCGTCCTGTAAAATTTTGGCTGTGAATGTACCAGATGTCCTTTAACTCTTTTATTGATCGTTTGGGAAAACAGTGTCCCAAGTAAAAGCTGTAGATGAATGCGTTCCTTTTATTACAAACTAAAGGTAAAAAAGAAAAACAAAGAATGGTGTTTTTTAGTCTATTGAAAATGAGGAGGGTTATTTTCCACCAGCCACAAAACACCGTTTAAGTATAAAATTTCACACTCTGGCATATTGGAAAAGTAATTGTGTGTCTTGGCATGCATCATCAATCATATCCACTGGTGTACAACGCGTCGACCTGCGGCGGTAGTTCCAATGGCGCACCTAACTTTAATTATTAAAGGTTCAAACATACGAACTGAATGCTGAAACGAGTTTGCATAATTTGGCTAATATATTGAAAGATTATGCGGTAAATATGAGAAAAGCTGACGGAACTGAATATAAAGAAGCAACTGTAAAAACAATTTGGAATACTACGAGTAGGCTACTCCAGGAAAAATACTTCAATGACTTCAAAATTGTATTCGACCCGTTTACCAGTGTGATATTCAAAAATGCGCGAGATGCAAGAAATGCAAAACGTAAAAGATTACAGCGGGATCCAAACAAACGAAAATGCAGTTCTTCAAATTTGAGTTCAAGTGATTTGGCTAGAATCATTGGATTATGGGATGAATGTACACCAGAAGGTTTACAAAATTTTTTTTACCATATTGTAGCTGTTGAGTTAGCTTGGCGAGGTGGTAAACCAGTATCATCAAGACCCTAGGGGTATCACTACTGATAAGTTTGAGGTGGTTCTTAGTTATATTTCAACTTCGAGTATCTCAGCGCGTTCCATTTATAATGAGTGAAAAATAAAAGCATTCAATATACTTTGTATTTAATTTTCATTTTAAATCGTGTTTAATTTAAATACAATGAAACGGGCTACAGAGCTGAATTGCCAAGTGCACATCAATTAATTAATGAAGCGTATGAGAATGGAGAATTCATTTTTCCATATCTCGACGATAATTATGTGTCAGGGCATAACAAAATTATAACTTTTTTGCCATTCCGGGATAATTCGTATGTGATTTTAAATTTAAATGAAAAAGAAGCAAATTAAGTTGAAAAAACTGTTCTAAGTCATTTTTTTTTAATTTTATCTAATTTAGCATTAAAAATAACGCTAACTTTCTATAAGGTTTTTTGTTTCAAAAGTTATAGTTTTCGAAATATTGACAGTTTAACATTTCTTGAATTTAGAGTTAGAACGGTTAGAATTAGGTTTCTTCTTCGTACAACGCCGTCTCCCTACGAAGGTTGGCGATCCAAATGGCTATTGTCGCACGTGAAACCGCAGCTCTGAAAATTTCAATAGACGTCTGTCCGAGCCATCTGTGCAAGTCTCTCAACCATGAATTCTGTCTACAGCCGACCGACCGTTTTTCTTCGATCTTCTCCTCTATTATCAGGCGGAAAATCTCATATCGCTCGCCCCTCATGATATGTCCCAGGTATTGCAGCTTTCTCTCCTTGAGTATCGTGAGGAGTTCTTTATGTTTACCCATTATTTGCTGTAGGACCTCTATATTTGTCTTATGTTCCGTCCAGGATACTCTCTTTTCTGTGGTCGCATCCATGGTCCAACTCTCGCATCCGTACAAAAAAACAGAAAAGATGTAACAGCGAAGTATTCTGGTCCGGAGTTCCAGGCTGAGGTTTCGGTTTGCCAGAAGTGTCCTCATGCTGTTCAGAGTTTTCCGCGCTTGTTCAATTCTTGATCTGAATTAGGTATAGGACAACATTATAGATTGTACATTGTAGAATCCAAGAATGAAATAATATATAGGGTGTCCCATTTGAAATAAGCAAGATGATCCATACTTCCGATATATAATTGTAAGTCGCACAACGTCGCTGTTATTTCATCAAAAACCATACCATGCAAATTTTCAGAATTTAAATTTACTTTACTCTTGCGACTTTCCAATGCGACGAATATCTCCAATATGTTGTTCCGCCTATGACGACGTTTATCCACGATATATCCATGAGATTTTTCCGTAGGTATTTGTATAAAAACTTTTAATACACTTTCACCTTGATACTCTTCTTGTGAGACGACTGGATCATTAATGTGACAACGATAACGGTTTTGTTATATATTTTCAAAGAGGGTAGACGAAAAAAGATTCCTCCCCAAAAATGCTTCCACCATTGCCCTACTAAGGAGGAAATCGTTAAGAAATATATTAGCACTATTTGTAATTTATGATACAGTGATAATAGCTACTACTTCTTTCCTAGAACTAGTGATTTTTTGTAGTTAAATTTGGCAATATAGGATTTTTTTCTCCGCATTCCTTTCGTTCACAGATTCGTTTGTCAAGCAATATTTTATTATGTTGCTTTTATGTTGTCCATATTTCTTCTGTTACTAATTTTCTTTGCCAAATGCGGTTGGTTTGTACTTCAAAACAGCGTCAAAACTGTCCAACAGCTGTAATTCTGTTCGGCAAGGGTTGAATGAATGAGCTGTGGATTGATTAATGATGTCTTTCTAAAATACACTCTTTTTTCCAAATCAAAATTGAATTTTATATATTTTGGGCTATCTACATGCAAAAAAAATAATATTGATACCTGTTCCAGGCCTGATGGGGTTGTGAAATTTAGGCAGGACAGTGATATTATGAAGGGCTACCTGCATGCCATACGTCGAGTTCATCAAACCGTTATGAAGTTCCTTACTAAGCAAGGAATGTTGAGTGAGTGAGCCGGCAATCCTTGGCTTATTGTAGTGACCAGTTGTTGAAAAACCCGATGATGATTTCTTACGGAAACCAGTATATTTCATAATATGAAATTTGGAAATCATTCTACTTGCGTAAGCCTATTGAGAGAAAGAAACTTCCATCGACAAATTAACCGTCAACCATTATTAATGAGAATTTTTTTGTATGAATTACAGTTTTGATTAATTCGTTGATCCTGTCGTCCTTGTAAAAGGATATCGTTTTCCCACCTTATCACTATGTTTTATCTGAAACACAAAAGGGATGTGAAGTATCCATCTATATAAATCACCCGTATTTCTAGAAAAATAAAAATGGATTGTGTATAGCACGCTCGTATAGTAGAGACACGGGCAAGGACTAGAAATTTAAATTTATTGTTTAAAAGAAGGAAAGTTTCATATTTATTGGTATAACGTTCCTTTCGTTCCCTTGTACCAACAGACAAACAAAATAATACCGAGGAACTTTTCATATTACAATAAATTTTAAAGTTTTTCTTGTAATACTTTTAAGAATTCTTTCAAAAGTATGTTTCATTGAATGCATGCCAGAATCTTATAATATGTATTTTACGGATTTTTATCCAATAAAGTTGTCAGAGTGGCACTAATGCACTAGAGACTGACCCTTGTAACAGGTGACTTTTTAAGAACTTTCGGATTTAATTAAAAAAAAAACACATAAAATTCACAGTAACGGTCCTGCCTTCGTCTTATTTGAAAAAGTACGGCTCAATCATGCCACAGGCCCATAATCCACACCAAACAGTGCATGTTTCGGAATGCATTGGCAGTTCTTGCATGCTTCTTGCTGCTCTTCACACCAAATACGGCGATTTTGTTTGTTCACGTATCCATTCAACCAGAAATGAGCTGAACACAATTTTCCGATGAAAAAGTGGATCTTCATCCAACTCTGCCAGCGCCTATTCGCCAAAAGTTAGCCGTTAATATCGCACCTAGTCTAACTTTGGAAATCAAACCGATTACGAAATGACTTGTAGACAAATAAAAATAATATTTTGAACCAGAAACTTTCTAAAAACAACACTTCCTGTAAAAGCTTTTCGTTTCGAAATATACGATCACGAAATGTTGATATATGTTTTAAAGTTGTGCCGTTACATACTTGCTCTATATCTATATTATGAAGTTAGAGCTTGTTTTGATGTGAATTAGACCCTCAAGTAGAGAATCAGTTTAAATCGTTTAAAGCTCTTATTGGACTAGCTTGTCAATGTACACATCGTATAGAAACGATTTACGCTCAAATGTCTATTTATAGATAGGAAACTTTTTTGTTTGCCTAGTTAATACCTTAACTTTATGAAGGAGTGTAGAATTAAGGATGACACGTGTGTTGTGGAAGCGCGACCATTGGCGTATCTCAAACTTTCCATCAATCGATCAGTCAATGTCGGAAGATGTTTGATTTCATTTGGTGTGTCTAAGATAGTTTATACACTTCGCACAACTGGTTTAAAGGTTCATAATTATTAGTTTTTGTTTTGTTTTCCCATTGTTAACTCGGTATATAAAGCATGACGAATTTATTAATTCATGTATGTATTTCGTACATAAACTCTCATTTCATTATACGCAACAGCCTTAATCTAGAAAGTAATTTAAATATGATGAGATTATCATCGGTTAGCAAAATGAAGCGAAAAAGTAAAAAACACACTGTGAGGATCCTTTGACTCGTTCCACTATGGTGCACTAACTATAGTTGAAAGTTTATTAACTACATGCCTGGACGGTAAAAGATGAAACGTATACATGCTTTTACTTAAAATGTTAATTATTTCTGACGGTGCTCTATAATCTCCGCTACATGGGAGCGTTATAAAATCTATATTCTTCGCTAGACTACTCTATGCTGAATTAAAATTAGCAAGCATTTATAAGTAGGTGGCAAAAATGCAGTATAGACATGCTGGTCCCAATCGAGTAGAGCACAGTTAGTAAAAGAGATCAGACAAAAACAAATATTAATCATCGAAAATCACTTTATGGTTGTCAAAATATTTCCCATGAAGATCTACACACTGTTGCTGCTGTTTACTTTCGCGCTCATACGCGTAAATCCACGATTCATCACCTGTCACGACGTCATAGACGTGTTTCGAAGCACCGCGATCGTATTTTTTGAGCATTTCTTGCGACCAATCGACACGAGCCCTTTTTTGAGCGATTGACAAATTGTGTGGGATCCAACGCGAACAAATTTTTTTGACAGTCAAATGTTTATGCAATATTGAATGTATGCTGATCCCACTAATGCCTAAGGTTGTCTCAATCTCTTGATAGGTCACATGACGATCTTGCAATATCAGTTCGCGCACAGCATCAATGGTTTTCGGAACAACAACTGATTTTGGACGACCTTTAAGAAATTTGTCTTGGAGTGAACTACGACCACGATTGAATTCACCATACCATCGATAAACACAAAAATGTCCAACTTTACGATAGAGCTGTTAGTTGCCAGATTGCAACACCAGGGTTGCCAAATCCAGAAATATAAAAGGCAACCCTCGTACATATCGTACTGATGTCCACAATGCACTGCATTCAATCAAGTTGAAGACATTATTATTATTAAGGGACAGATGTTAACACAAAAGTTTATTGGTTTTAAATAAATTTTAAAATTATTTGAGTGTCCGATAAGAACTCCATAACTTTAAATGGTACACTCTATATATTTTTACATTTCTAGGTTCCAGGTAAGTTTATTCTTGGTATGTTGAATAATGTTTCAAATTTGTATCGCGTAAATGCAGCAACATGTAAAAAACAAACCCATCAGGCCCGTAACATGTTTCAATTTTAATGATTAAATTTTGCGGCAGTTTTATTAATAAAATGCGTTGTCTGAATTGTGGATTTTCCGATAGCTATCATTGCTGGAATTATTATTATTATTGATATTAAAAAAATAAACGGTATTTTTAACGAACATCATTAAAAAATTCAATAATAATTAAATCCAATTTCTGTTTTAGTTGCATCCGCTAGATACGCAATATTTCGACAAAACTTTCACAGTGGAACGAGCGAAGCTGACGCCGATCGAAACAACAATATTACAATCGATAGATCAAACACAATTTCAAGGATTCAGCTATACCAATCCAAACGCCACTGACAAATAATAATGGACGTTATACCTATCATACCGGAAATTAAATCAACACAAATGACAAAAAGTTGAGCTTTTATTTTTCCAACACAATATAGGTACACTGGTTGTGTTTCTAAAAAAAATTGTTATTGATTTGTGATGTAGTATAGGTATAGTTCATTAATCATACTGAAGACTGATGTTTTTGTATAAACGAAATTTGTATTAATATATTTTAGAGAAATTTAACGTGTATAAATAGTAATATAAGATTCGGCATAAAAGTCATGATTTTGCGAGCCTCATCGGCAACACCGATAGAATAAGGACTAGAGACTAATTTATGACGTCATCACAGCAATATGTGGCCTGAAAACGGTGTACTTGTAGCCCATATACCTACTTTACTCAGAAGTTTTTCGATTTATTTTTATTAAATGGTATTTAATTAATAAATGAAAATAATTTCGTGACAAAGCAGACTAAAATGTTGGTTTTACCTACACAAGGAATTTTGTTTAATTTAGCAGGGCCCCAGTCTAATTCAATAGAACCAGACCGAGGCCTGGGTAGACAGATACTGACGAATTCGTTTCGCTCTTGTTATGAGCTCGTCAGAGTACCATAGTCGTTGCCCATCTACAAATATCGGCCTGCATTTAAGCACAATAGGACACACAACAGTAGACACATGTAAACACGTATCATCTACATGTACATAGTAATGCATATCCCATACCATGCAGAGGCCGAACAAACTCAATGTATAGGTAAAACCGTCCGAGCATATCTGAAACCCAAATATTTGGGAGATGCTAGCAGAAGGATAAAATGGTCTCCTGCTAGCGTTTTGTGTTCATACTATTTTTATTTATATTTATTTCTATTTATACGACTTGTTTTACCTATACATTGAGTTTGCTCGGCCTCTGCATGGTATGGGATATGCATTACTATGTACATGTAGATGATACGTGTTTACATGTGTCTACTGTTGTGTATCCTATTGTGCTTAAATGCAGGCCGATATTTGTAGATGGGCAGCGACTATGGTACTCTGACGAGCTCATAACAGGAGCGAAACGAATTCGTCAGTATTTGTCGACTTATGCCTCGGTCTGGTTCTATTGAATTAGACTGGGGCCCTGCTAAATTAAACAAAATTCCTTGTGTAGGTAAAACCAACATTTTAGTCCGCTTTGCCACGAAATTATTTTCATTTATTATATTTACGGACATGAAATCCTTTTAATTTTGTATTTAATTAATTTTTATTGCATGCCCTGTTGGAAATGTCATGGCACGCCACTGCTGTTAAGGTTCTACATGTGTCCTTTTAGGCTTTTTTTTATCTATTTATTTTATGAATGACACCTAAGTTGACTCGTGTGCTGAATCTCCTACTAATTTTACCTTGATGAAATATTATGTTTGGGTTATACCATGTGACTGCTTAAGAGCGTACTATATGGAAAACTTTTTTATTATTGACTTGACGAAAAAAAGTTATTCTTTATAAAAAGTTCTGCATAGTCTGAAACCTGAAATGCAATCATCAGATATCAAAGTTTTTTAGTAGTCTACGAGGTGGCTCAGAAAATATGAATTTGGCTCAAGAGTAAACTACCCTTATTTTTATCAATATCGAAAATTGTTATTAAGAAAAGTTGATAAGCGTTGAAAAGTACGTCCAAATATCAAATTACACCTATCTACGATGAACATCAATTTTTGTTATTTTTAAAATTTATTGTAGATAAAAAGAAAAAAAAATTTTTTTTGATGAAATTGGATGTAATTGCATATTTAAACGTAGTTTTTGGTTCTGATCAACTTTTCTTAATAATAAGTTTCGATATTCTCAAAAATAAAGGTACTTTACTCTTGAGCCAAATTCATATTTTTTGAAACACACCGTATACGACTGAAAAAAATTAATATCTGATGGCTGCATTTTAGGTTTGAGACCACGAAAAAGTTTTTATGAAGAATAACTTTTTTTCGAGAAATTAATAATAAAAAAGTTTTCCATATGGTGCGAACTTAAGTAGACAGCCTGTATAAGCAATTCACAAAGTGCGTCAAAAATAATTTTAAAAATAAAATTGATGTTGTATATATTTTATTTAAAATTTAAGAATAAATAAATAAATGTTTATATCACAAAACAAAAAATATTTATCCTTTATAGTTCAATGAAAACAATACCCTAGCTCTGGGTTTTTTTTTTTTGTAATTTACTTGATAATTTGAAAGTAATAATTAGTATTTAATTTAGGTTTTTTATTGATATTTAATAGGGTCGGATAATAATGATTTTTATAAATAAAATATTTGTGAGGATACGACATTGTTTTGCCCAATTTTATGCAACATTTTGAAGCACACACATGTCCTCCCTGATTGTCCATTGTATTAATCATAAGATACGTTAATAAAAATAAAATCCTTTCAATTCTCCCAGTAATAAATATACTGTCGTATGACCTATTTTTACCAAAATCCAAAACTGAGTAACATATAGGGTGATTCAGATAAGCAAATACAATACTACTTGCTATATGACCAGGGGACAGGGGAGCTAATATTTAATGATTATTCAAGATTATTTTTCGAGAAATCCATCGTAGTTGATCATCGTGTATATACAGGTTGTCCCACGTATAATTTTTCCTCATGTTGTTAACTGATTTTTTAAGAGAGTTACATAGCCTATCGAATAATCCGGCCCTGTATATAATGTTGTTGTTAAAAATATACTTTGATTTACTGTACTTAATGTGTATACTTAATTCAGTTTATTTTAGCTCTAAATTAGTGATAATTACTGGCGAAAGTGGTTGCAGTAAATTTGTAATAAATTTATTTATATGTTATTATTGTCAGATACAGTGTGACCGAGAAGTTTTGATACCAATATAGTATTTATTTATTTGTTATGGTCAAAAACAAGTTATCGTAACGAACTCCAACTTTAATATAATATTCATAGTGTTTCTGTTTGCATGCCTGCATGGAGAAAAATATTCATTCAAACTGACAACTAACGTAGTTGAATTAATCCTATATACAGTGTGTTCCATCATCAACGCAAGGGCTGAGCCACAGTACTGGAAATAATTGGTAATTATTTTTAATAAAACAATTACTTTAGGCAGACCACCTTCAAATTCTAATTTAGTTTTGACGAACTTTTTCTGAAGTAAAACTTTTTGTCATTGTCTTGTATCGTTACGTCGATCTTGGGACACACTGAATATTATGTTGAACATGCAAAATGAAAATGAGCGTTTGTAGAAGTTAAAAAAAATACATTTGCTTAATTTACGTAAATAAGTTTGTTTTTGCTTTCGCATATTAAATATTTAGTTTGAATTGAAGAAGCTTACCTTTTCGGTCACATGGTACCTACATAATATGACAAAATAACAATTGATTTTGCTGTTGTTTTATTATGTATTATTATTATTTATTATTCTAACAATGTATAAACTAGGAAAATGTATAAAATCACAATATTAAGTTTATTGTATATTATTTGTTTGTATACAAATATAATATTATATGTGTGTCCTCTATCTGTAAATATTAAATTTGAATAAAATAATCGAATCACTGCCTGTAATAGATTATTATTTCGCTACTACCTCCCCTATTATGAGTTATTTTCAGCAGCCAATTGTCAATATGTTATGGAAATAATCATATGAAAGGATACAATGCAAAATAAAAAAAATTACATTTCGCCCTTCAAGACAGAACAAACCTGCTGTAGCATGCTCAACTTAAATATTGTACAAAAATTTCGGGAAAATTATATCCTAGTTATGTTTATTAATTATAAAACTAATTATTTATAAAGACAAATAGAACAAACTAAGAAAAAAATCCGCGATTCAAGTGGAATTTGAACCCAAATCTCCCGATCCGGTCAGGTGCCCTACTAATTGAACTACCGAAGCTCATGTCGAACTTTTACAATGCCTGTTTCAGTTTTCTGTGTGTATAGGTGATATACTACACGTTCTCAACTTAGTTGAATATTTTTCTTTCGTTTGTATTAACTATTTATATTATTAAAGTGAAAAATCTAAGAAACAACAATAAAAAGACAGTGGCGTACATTTTTTTGTTGTGAAAAATAATTGTTAAGGGACTTCACTGGAGGTAAGACTGGATGAGCCCTCTAACACTAAAAATAAGACTGCCAACTTGTGTAGTTGTACGTTTGGTTTAGTTTAGTTTTGTTATACCTCTCAAAATAGAACTCTGGCTATTCGAAAATCTTTGGGGTCGATTGGTCCCAAAATGCGGAAGACCTTTTAACTTAAATTTAATTACAGATATTATAGAGTGATTTGAATCCTGCAAGAGCAAAATGTTCAACATCCAGAATGTATTTAAATAATTAAACTAAATTTGATTATACTGTTGTTCTGACCCGTTCTGTACAAGCCGCATTGTTTTCATTTTCACGTATTTAATACAATAAATTATCAAATTTTCGGACCAGCACACATGTCCACCGTCCGAATTTTCAATTTCCGCCAAATATATTGACACCGGGTGGGTATATAATAGTTGTACATCTGTTGACAACGATTTTACAGCTTTTAAATTATCTTTCAACAAACAAACATTGTGGCATTTTAGGTACCCACATATACTTTTCACGAAACATGTGAAAAATAATATACTAAAGAGATAATGTGCTATTTTCTAGGTGAATGTACAAAGTACAAAGTTGTTGTGACTATCTCATAAGGCTTAATTTACAAATTCAATACCAAACGGTGGCATAACTGGACTCATTTGTTTGACACGTTTTGTATACTTCATTGGTTGAATTTTCTGCAAAAAAATATTTATATATTAACGCTGATGATTCCAGGTGTTTGCGAAACAGGTAGAATGGGATCAGAGATCTACTTACATTATTTTTGTAGTAAGACAAGTTCGTTTTCTGCATAACAACGTCAATTCCCCTGCCTGGTACTGGATCGTCAATAAAGTATGGTATTAAACCTAAATCATAGTTTGGTTTAGGTTTATTTTCTTTTTCAGTTCGAATTTCCTCTAGTTTGTGTTTATCCCTGTAAAATGAGATGCACAAATTTAGTTTTACAATTCACTGTAATGTGGCTACTATCAACATAATCCCCCCAATACTTAAGGACTAGTCCCGTTCTTCCTCTAACGTTATCATCTTCATGATATGGACAGATCAATAAACTGAATGCATTCCATGCCTTGCGATTTACAAATGAGAACTTAAAAGCTTCTAAGCGTGCATTCATTGAAAACGTGAATAATTATTTACAATAATATCATACCTGATAACCATGCAACAAGCTCTGATGGTGAAATAGTAAAAGAACTCAACGGCAGACAGCAAACTGAATCCTAGAAATAATCCTGCTATACCCCCAAATGATACTGAAAAAAATGAGCATAATAAAAATCTTCAACAATCAAAAAACAGGTCTAAAAATTATTTTTCAAATATTTTCTATATCACCCTAAAAGTCATCACTTCATTCACAATTCTTGTTAAAAGCATCACGTTTCTCTTGCATTGTATTCATTCAATACCTCTCCACTAAGATTTTACAATAAAAACCTTTCTTCAGTCAAATGTTGATTAACAACTAACCACTGACTGACGTCATAGCACTTGCGCATCAGCATACCGTAATGATTGCATAGTATTAAGGTAAGTTCACATTTGTGGCGTGCATGATGTTCGAATAATTATTGTTGTATGAGCATTTTTATTTACCTAATAAATCGACCCATCCGAAGAGAACTTCACGTTTATAGTATACTATACCCCAAGCTACAAATTCTATAGTCATTGCCAGATCTGTTTCATTCCTAAAATAGATAAAATCTCTTAATGTCAATTAATTTTCTTTGGTGGATGATTACATTTAAGAAAAGCTTTATCCTTACCCAGCTGACAATTTTTCAACATTGTACGCCGTATCGAAACAGCTTAACAAGCAATTACAACCAGCTTTATCTTTATTGACTTCATATTTAATTGGCATCATTCCCCATATTAATTCTGCAATATTACAAATTTCCCTATTTTGCTGTGGCCACGCAAAAAAATGGGGCAAACATTTAAAGAATCGGGAATATTTTCTCATACGACATCCCACTAGGCATCCATTGTATGTGTAGTGATTGGCAACTAAAAAATATAAAAATGTCCTCAACGCTTAGAGATATATAAATACATCCGGCAACACCGCGTTGGCTTGACTGGAAGTGTGCGAGAAAGAAGCCCAACCATATATATAGCTAACGTATAACAGGGACAGAGGAGAGTACAATACTTTTAAAAGCAAATTGTATAAAAATCTTATATTAGGCTGCTGATATTTTAACTTTAAAAATTGTGCCATTGTCCTCACGATGCTGGGTCTCTTGGAAAATTCCAAGTTGCCTGGAGGAGGAGGAGGACAATAGTTTGGGTTTCCTGTATTTCTTCCGATTACAAGTGTCCGCTTTGGATTAGTGTGTCAAGTCAAAACTTTAAAGTTGTTTTTAAAATAACACTGCATTACTGGAATATATATATAATATATAGATATATATATATATATATTGTTAAATCCGTTACATCTTCCAGGAGTAGATATAGAAAGCTACTTTACACTTATTTGTGTTTACTACACCATTTCGTCTTTTCCTTAGAAATTTTTCCATTTTACATAATCTGGAAGGCTTCAAAGCAGAGGTACATTGAATTTAAAACCTGTTGTCAGTTTCGTTTTCTGTTCATTTTTATTTCAGTGGCGCTGCGTACAAATTTAATTAAAGGTGTTTCGTGTGTAAGAATGTAAATTTCGCCTTGATGTAACTTTTGTTGGTTATGTGTACCCTCTTTGGAAGCTCTGGCAATCGACAAATTGCAAATCCAACAAAAAACGGTACGACCGACGCTAAGAATAGACAATTGCATTGGTCGATATTCGGAAGACTGGAGAAAACCAAAGGTTATAAATTTTTACGCAACAGGAAATCAATCAATAAGATCCTCTTTCGTGAGCGTGATTTAAGTGGGCGATCCTCGAGTAGCTATTGTTGCATGAACATTTTGTTTTGTCTATGTGTAATTTGTAAATTAAATACATTTTAAAGATCAAGAACAATTTTACATATTTAATTCTTTCTATTTCAAAACTGAATAGTAATATAAATATAATTAGTGCTTTTTTTTTTAAATAATTTCTTTGGCACGCCTATGCTATACGTTACCTGCCAATGGAATCTCTTTAGGGAATACACAACGCCTTTGCTTGATGCTGAGCTGTTGCGTATCTGGCGTACTGGAAGTTTGTATCATTGAAAAAAGAATTTTGTTGAAGTTGTAGTCCCAAATAAGTTGTGGTTTCGTAGTTGCATCCAATATGTCACTATTGCCCATTATATATATCTAAATTAGATAGAAAAGAAAGACTAAGGAAAGGACTAATTTTGTGGATCTCCTTTAAATTATTTAGGAATATACAGGGTGTGTCAAAAAGAAGCTGCGTCTATCTGAAAACTACCAGAAATTCCAGAATATTGAAGTCAAACCTAAAGCGATTTTTGTGTGGTTTACATTGTTGCAATGGTTGATATTCTGACTTGTTCTGTTTTAGAGAGAACCAATCAAAATTCCAAAAAATTTGAGGGTCAATAGAATTGACAAAATTTTAATTTAAAATTAAATGTATAAGCAAGTATTGCTGTATAATATAGCAAAAACGAACTTCTTCCACTTTTTTTGAGGTATTTCTCACCGAGGAAGTAATTTTTTCTCGCACATTAAACGTAAGTCCCCAACTAGTAGTGTCAACACCATCTAGCCGTTTAATTTTAAAATCTTTGTAATATGGTTCGGACCATCTGACTGATTGATTCTGAGCCCTGAAATGTAAAGACATACAAATAGTTTTAGTCAACGCTTTGAATTATTTTGTATGCGTTTAATTGTACAAATATGTGCCCTTTTTAAAGCGAAGTTCTTAATATTATAAAAAATCAAATAAAAATATTTTAATATCAACGACACAATGGGAATCTTCCTCATGTTGTTATTTATTATTATTATTATTATTAGTTGTAAAACAGTAAACGGTAAAACCGATGAAACTGTTGCTCAGTTCCTAATTTGAGGTTTGTGAAATATTGATGTCATCCTCACTAATCTTCTATAGCGAGTAGTGGACCAACTGATCGCCATGGTCCTCCATGAAATTGTTCAGCCTGTTCTTAAAGCTGTCAACCGTTTGCGCGATTATCACCTCTTCAGGTAATGAATTCCATGCATATACAACTCTGTTTGTTATAAAATTCTTCCGAGGAAGTCTAGCACATCTCTCCTTGTCAAGTTTCTTACTATTGCCACGCAGATTAGGATTTCTAGCAGGATGAAATACATCGAGATTCACCGAGTAGTAGCCACCAAGTATCTTGTATGTTTGAATTAGATCGCCTCGTTGTCGTCGATCATAAAGACATGTCAAATTTAAAAGCCTCAATCGCTCCTTATATGGTATATGGCTAAGTGCATGAGGTAGCTTAGTGAATCTCCTCTGAACCCTTTCCAATGCCTCTATGTCCTTAACGAAGTAGGGGGACCAAACGCTGTTGGCATATTCCAATAATGGTCTGACATACGATTTATACAATTGCAATATTAGAGAGTTTGATCTCGATTTGAAAGCTCTCTGAATCAGATACCACAGTCTATTAGCTGTGGCGGAAATATAGGCCTCCCACTTCAAGTCCGCTGTTACTATGACACCAAGATCCTTCTGCTGATTTACAGATTTAACGGCATTTCCATTGATGAAATATGGAGTCCTGGGATTATTAGCTCCGATGTGTAGTACCTGACACTTCTCCAAATTCAAGTTCATCAACCAAACCGCCGACCAGGACACTACCCCATCAATGTCGATCTGGAATTCATCATCGTCTCGCAGTGGGTTACAAAACAATTTGGTGTCATCAGCAAAGAAACTCATGTTTGACGTGATGGTTTTTGTTAAGTCTGATATATATGCCAGAAAAATCAATGGCCCCAGTACAGACCCCTGCGGGACACCACTCAAGACCGGCAATTTAGCGGATAATGCACCATTCGCTCTAACTTCTTTTTGTAAGAAACATCTCAATCCACCACAGGAGTGCCCCCCGCACGCCGTAATGCTCCAATTTCAGCAACAAACGAGCAAATGGCACTCCTATTTGGCATAGAAGATTTTGGAAATTGTTAAAAACTGGAAGAAAAATAACTCGACACACCATGTACATATTAATTGTAATACTTACGAAAACTGCTTTAATTTTTCTCTATATAATCTCGAATAATGCTTTGAATTGAATACATAACAAAATCCAGCTTCGGTATAAGCTCGGAAAAATCCTTTACAACAAGGATATATTGCAGAATGCCATACACAAGACTCAAATACTTCCTCACAACGATTCAATACCTTAAATTAGAAAGAAAAATTTTGTTTTTTTACAACATGGAGGCGGCTGAGAAAAATATATATACCTACCGAATCTATTTGACGTCCCAACTCTTGTATATCCAATGTTCTGGATAGCTTTAAATATTTTGCATTGGCGTAGTCTACAATAAATTCTTTTAAATTGCGGGTACTTAGGCCTGCCAGTCTTGTGATGAATTTTACTAAATCATTCGCTTCTGCAGTCAAGTTTTCGCTGAAACAACATTTTTGCGACAATAAATTTAAAAGCCTTTCAAAGTCGCTGTGTGACACTTCTGGTTATACCGGAAGTTGGTGCCAACTTAGATATTTTAAATGACACATCTCGTATATTGTTTTATTTTAGGATTCTACATGAAATTGTCAAATATACCTATATAAAATCTAATTCACACCAAACGCCATTGAATTTCTTCCTGAACATTGAACTGGTAAGAATATACTGAAGATTTTTACCTATTTGAAACGTATGATGTGTAAAATGTGGACATATATCTGTCCCAAGAATCTTTTATAATAAATCAAGGCCTTGGTCAATGTTTTTCAGCATAATTTAACAAAATTCCATAGAATTTATTTTTTGAATTTTCCTTGTTGCCACTTTGTACATATACTGCGAGGGTTGCCTTTTCTATTTCGAGATTTGGCAACCCTGGTGTTGCAATCTGGCAACTGACAGCTCTCTCGTAAAGTTGGAAATTTTTAGGGTTATACGTACTGAGAATGTTTTGTCATACGAGCCCTATTTGTGTTGTTTACAGTAACTTAAAAGATTCATCTCGGCCCAAAAATGGAATTAAATCGTGAACATTTTCGTGCGATTATTTTTACAACTTTTGACGTGGATTTACTCAGGAACAGTGCATGGATGAACTTAATTCAAAACTGTCACTGTCAAAAAAATTTGTTCGCGTTGGATCCCACACAATTTGTCAATCGCTCAAAAAAAGGCTCGTGTTTTGAAAAACAATAAAGTGATTTTCGATGATTAATATTTGTTTTTGTTCTCTAATCCCGAAATATAAAAGGCAACCCTCGCATCTACATATTTTCCGGTAGAATCTAGAAATGTACAAAGTAATAAGGTTACAAATACATTTTTAAACCGAGCAGCCCAAGAACAAAATTTGAAAATATAAATGGTAATAATCTTTGCGTCGGTAGGTATAAATTGCTACTAAAATTTTATAGAATATATCATTTTAAAATATACCTTATAAAAATGGAGTAACATACTGAGCAAACATTAAACTGTATTAGTGCTTGCACGACGAGTGTGTAAAATCTATCAATTTCCAACAGAAGCGGTTTAGTTTATGTGGAAAATATAGTAAAAATTTTTCACGATGCTCTTTAAAAGCAATAGAGGTAGAATCAAATCAAAAATGGAGAGTCTCAGAAAATAAATACACACATTCACACCTTCTGCTACGAAAAATCTAATGGACCTCGTACTAAAGAAAGAGTGTTGTCTTGCACATTTTGTCAATTTTGATCACCAAGAACTAATGTTACGGCAAAAATCATTATATATCATCCTGAAGACAACAAAATTGGCAAACAAATAAGATCAATTTGGTCTGTGTACGTGAAATAGTTTCTAAAATAGAGCAATTCAAAAAGTTGCAAAATTTCCGAAAAAAAAAATGTTAGTTTTTTTTTTTCAGTGTAGGTATGTCAATATTGACTACTAAGGACTCATTTAATGGCAAAAGTTATTATGAACAATATTAAGAAGGACTAAATTTCCAACAAAAGAACGCTAATTTGGTTTGTTTAGACCTAATAGTTCATCAGATAGAGCCCTTCAAAGTAGTACCTCCTGTATGACACTTGATAGCTCTTGTATGTGATCCACAGTTTGGTTGAGGTTTTTCTAATTTTCATACAGGGAAAAAAAACCTCAGCCTTCACTGTAGTCATCCAAAAGTTAACTTGATTCTACTGTGTTAAAGGTCTTTATTCAAATTTCAGCTGTACTCGTTTTGCGCTTGCTTTAGTAGAACATTTTATAGTTTTATTGATATATGATGCTGAATCAGATGCCATTGTGCCGATTACTGATCGGGGACCGATTGTATAATAAAAAGTCTTGCTTTAATACATTATTTGTGTAGGTATGTGATATCGTTTCAATTGCCACTTACTCTAAATAGTTGTTTGTTTGTTTGTTTGCAGCTGATGTCGTAAATAGTCTCAAGTTCGTTGTTGTTTGTATAATACCGACCTACATTGAGTGAAGTTGAGCAGGCACTGACATATATAAGGGTGTTTTTTGGAGCCGGAGGAATTTAAATTGGTAGCACAGTTGGAACCAGTTGCTATTATGTTAGTTGGGTTGACTGAAATATGCTAATGGGTCGTCAATATCGGACACATATTATACTTACGCATTATCATATCCAAGAAGTAGCAGAACACGTTGAACATTCACGGGTTGTTCCTGGCATAAAAAAATTGCTGGGAAATTAACTGTCCCCTTACGGTAGTCAGTGTCCAAACCAGTAATTGTTGGATTTGTTTGTAATTTCAACCACAAGTTGAAAATTATTACAGCTGCCGCTACTGTTCCAAATACGACGCAGACGAACCACATAAATCTGCAACGATCGTAATAATAATAATTATGGTAATTATAATTTAATTTGTAATGTTGTAGTTGACGACAAAATGGTCGGTATTTATTAGATATTATAATACACACAAACCATTTCAGATTTATTGAGTAGTTTGCAATGTGTCGTTTATTATTAGAAAAAAAAATCTACTTTAACACAGAGGCACAGTCCAATAAGCCTCACTTGTTCAAGCTGCTCCAGAAGAATTGCGAGAAATCAAAAATAAGACTAAAATGTTTTCGTACGGCCCTTTCTTTCGGAATTATCCGTGCTCCAAAATTACAGCCTGAAGATGGTTTTAAACAAATAATTTAAAGTAAAAAAATTAAAGACGCTGCAAAGTTTGTGAGCTTTTTATGTGGTTTCAAAGAGAGATTGAAACGTGATTATAATTTCATATTTGGACTCCTTATGTACTGGGTATACCTACTGTCCAAGTTTCATGAAAATTGACTTCACCGTTTCAGAGCTGTGATGGAAAAACCATCTACAGGGTGTAATTTTAAAGCACGAGTAGTTCTTCAACGAGTATTTATCTATCTATCTATTCAAGAAATGGCTGTCCGAGTTTGGGACACCGTGTAGATACTTTTTGGGTTAAAGGAAATACCAACTGGTAGTATTCACATCAAAGAATTTCGTTTTCGAAACTAAATACGGAGCCTGAATAATTATTTCGTTAAATAAACAGCTAATTTGCTATGCTCTTTAATATAAGTTAAACTGCAAGTTTACACAATATGTTTGGCTGTTAGTAGCGTTGTTGTTCGCCAAAGTTGGAAACAAGGGGGGCATAGACGTGGAATGGATAGACATTGAACATAAACTACTGCTTTGGTGTGTATAACATTTGCATAAGTTGAAAGGCTAACAAAATCGCCTTTTTCAGCACTACAATTGGACTAACATTATTAATTTAGAAATGAGCAAAATATATACGACGCCACAGTGGGGTATTTGAGCAATCTGGGCAGCCAAAAATATATAAAATAAATAAGTTATACTTTTAATTTAGGATTTTTGTAAGCATAATTTATAGTAAAACCAAAAAAATAGACACGTATGTACAGTGTGTCCACTAGTAATCTACATTTGGGTAACTTTATAATTAATTTTACAAACATATTATAAAAAAAATCGAATGAAAAATGTTTTAACTGGATGAATCCCATCCTTCCTCGTCTGAATCAACACTCTCTTCTTCATCATTTGTTGATGATTCTGACTGCGACTCTGTTTTCACATTAGGTGAAGCCGAAAGTAACAAAGTTAGTGTTTCTTTGGAAAACGGTTTACTATGCTTTTTAGGTATTGGTCTCATTCCAGTTATAATAGGATGGGAAGTAAGCAACAGCCTATTCAACACATCCAAATTGCAAGATTCTCTTGAAAACTTTCTTGCAAAATTTTGGCGATAGATCCTGAAATGCCTATTACGTGCTTCTGATGCCTCCTCTGATAATTGACCTATCGGAAGCAGCGCATTTTCGATAACCATTGGGCCATGAATTAAGATTTTGTGCATAGTGGGAGTCATTGGATGCCACGGGAAGAGCTGGATGTAGATTTCTGATTTCCTTTGCATAAGCCGAAAATTTTTCTATGTTAATTTTATGTCCACACGATAATACTTCTAAAATTATTTTTAATCTGAATATAAAGTGCTTGTCAATCCCAGTAATTTCTGCCGACAATTCGTGGTTCTCAAAAAATCTTCGACTGGTATTGCCATCGTTTGTGTTACCAAATCCAGGTTTAGGTACATCTACTATTAAACCCAGTTTTCGTCGAAAATCATCCTGTATTTGTATTTTTCTTTGCTTCACTGCAGCTTTTTCTGTGTCTATCCTCAGTTGCCACTTTTTTATATGTAACTTGTAGGATAAATGTAAAATTGTTTCAAAAAATCGGATTCGCGCATGTAAAATAGACAGTCCGAAGTTTAATGCCTCTGGATTAGCGTCTCTTTTTACGTTTAAATTATTAAAATCTTTGGATGTTAAACCACAGATATAGCATCTCATTGTTGATGTTGTATTTGTGGCAGCATTGCAGACTTTTCCGTCAACCATGGTGAACATCATAGTATAGTCAACACTGTAACAGTTATTATCTATCGTGACTTTTGTCTGTTGTAAATTATTTATGGCAGCTTTCACGTAATCTATTTCTTGCATTGTTATATCTGTGGTTTCTTTAACAAACCTAATTCGTATGGGGCGGCAATAACGGGGAGATGACGGAGTAGGATTCTGCCATATAACCTCATTGCTTTTGGAGCTTTTTAGCTGAAGGGGTACAAAAGAACTTTGAAATAAGTTGACGTCAGAAGCAGCATCGTTACCAAATCTTTGTTTGAATTGAACTTGTTGTGCTCCATCACAACCCCACTTGCACATCAAAACAAACGTATCGCTTCTTTCAGTATGCAGTTTTAAAACTTCTTCTAAATGGGTCAATAATCGAGTAGCGGTATGGTCCATTAAGCTTTGCAGTTTTACTTCAGCACAAGTTTCGGTTACTAAGTATGCTGCCTTATCAGGGTAGCACTCTAGTTTAGCTTTTTGTAGAAGACTATAACAAGGAAATAACTTTTTCTAAGTGCTTCTTATTATTTCGTACTGCCTCCTGGAAAGTCCTGCTTCAACAAACATGGCAATAGCCTGCTTCGGCGACAATTGAGAGCTGACACTTTCTGAGTACGAGAAAAAGCTTTCTTATATTTTGTTGCTCGTTTTGGGGTACTTGTAATTTCTTTTAGAACTAAGGAAGCATCTCTTTTGCCACTTTCTACTAGCTTAGACTGCATCGCGTAAGTGAGCACCTCTAAGTTAGTTGTTTTGCGAAGCCCTTCGGTTTTTCTTCTTTTAGTCCTCTCACTTGATGCCTCAAACAACTTTGCGGGTCGACCGGGTCTCTTTACAATCTTTGGAATATGAAATGTTCCTTGGAGCCATTTGTTATTTTTCTTTAAGAAGTATTCTTCTTTTCTTAACGCTTTAGACCACCTGCTCTTTACTTCTGACTTAAAATGTGACAAATCGTGCTTTAGTGTACTAATTTGCTCTGTTGAAAAATCTTCCGATTCGAGAAGATGGTTTTCTAGAAATTCCAACTTTTCGTTCATGGTATTCAAATTTTGTTGCTGCATAATAGAAAATAAATGTTTTCTAGTCAGTACAGTTGACGGCCCTGAAAAAAACAACAATTAAGAACGGAAAAAGGAAATAATTAATACCAGTAGTTATTTTCTCGATTTTACATGTAGTTATTTGTTTTAAATAGCAATAATTTACAAAATCGCATTTTTTCGCAAAAAAAAAAATACATTTTTTGAAGAACAAAGCCGAAACTTTCAAAACAAACTGATATCGATTCCGGGAAATATCAGGAAGTACAACTTTGTTCTTACAAAGTAAAACTAGATTATCAATAGAAAAAGCTAATTTTAAAATTACTAAAATTCATTATATAACAAAGATTTGTGAAAACTAAATACACTTACCTGGTTCTCCACAATCCATAATTTATTATTTTATCAGTCTAAATAAACAATACAAATCACAACACTCTTTAACAACACATCTGCTAACTACGGCGGAAATCAATATGTCTGCTCAAGGATAGCCGACTTTCAACTGATCGTACGATTGTGAACAGTGTGCTATAAGGTGGAAAATGGGTTTATTATATGCGTAAACTATCTCTCCTTATAAAATACACGTATTTTCTACCTGCGATAAAGTTTACGAAATCGATTATTATGGCCGGCCAGATTGTTCAAATACCCCACTGTGATCGGCTCAAACAACTGCATTTTTGAGCACCCAAAACATCGATTTAATGAGTCATCTGCCGTATAGTCCTGACTTGGCACCGAATGACTTCTTTTTATTCCCGTGATTTTCGATGATTAATATTTGTTTTTGTTCTCGAATCCCGAAATATAAAAGGCAACTCTCGTATATACGCAACGCGAAATGCGAGGTTGTTCTTCCTGATTTCTTCTAAGATTTCTGGCATTTAAAAAATAAAAATAAATATGTTAAGCAACGAGAAAGAGAAATCTGGAAAAAAGAATGAAAGGATAGGGTAATTTATCTAAGAACATTAAAAGATATTTCAGAAATGGAAATTGTAATAGAAAAGTCACAAAATATAAGCAGCAATTAAATTGCACGTCTCTGGGGATGAGCTCTGAATGCCGGTTAAAATTGAGGAAAATAAAAAAAAAATAATAAATTTAAATGTAAGGTGAAATTAAAATATAGCAGAAATCTCCGGAAATGAGAAAAGTAATTTTGCATTTTGCTGTAGATTAGGTAGATGCATGTAGTAAGTTAGTTAACTGCGAAGGAGATAAAAACTATGAAGCTGAATTTTTCGGGCATGTAATTTAACTGAGATATGACTTACTCATATAACTTGGAAATGTTGTTTAAATACAAGTTTCGGAAACCGACAAATAGCGCGTGATAGGTCCATTCGCCCTAAACTTAAAGTACCTAAAATTTTTAGTAGAATTTCGTTCATTATTAAGTTGCATCATGAGTGCCTTTATTTTGATAAAACTCGATTTTATTATTCAACATAACTCGTTCCCAGTTTCATCATTTTTATTTCATTAACTTACATGACAAAAAGTTAACTTTAGTTTTAAGATGTTTCTAATAAAATTAAAAAGTCTCGAACCAGTCGTATTTCTTCCTTTTCAATAATTATATTAACCCGTTTTATATCATAGGAGGTAAGTACATTTTTCAAAGAAAAAGTTTCATAATATTTCAACGTCTATTTTGCTGACGACAACACATTTCACCAAAGATATTATATTTATCTTTCTAAAGAAAAGTTTTTGAAAAGTTTTAGGCCATCGTTCGTTAGATATTTCAACTCAAAAGAGACAACACAGTCAAGAAAATAAAATAGATATAAAGGAAAAATGAAAGACACCTAGGTAACTTTGGTAACTCTCTCATCCCGTAGAGAATATTAAAAATCGTAATTTTCAGTTTCGATGGATTTTGAGCTTTCTATGCTCCAAAATAATTGGTCCTTTGGTTACATAAGTAGACCCTATATCGCAAGATACAGGGATAGCATTGTTGAGTGGTATTTATCATCGTTTTCGTCGAACCAATCCTGATGTGTTCGTCGCACTTTTAACGCACGTCACTGCTATACTTTAACTTTTTAAATGGCAACAACAAATTAAAGTTGTTATAACTTATAGAAAATGATGTTCTTTTAGTAAAATAAACTTACTCATTAAATTATATCTGAAGTAAGTATCTGAAATGTTCCTTTTTTAAAATTTTGTACTAACTTAAGTTTGCATGATAGTAGAACTTTTACTAACGTACCTACTTCTGGAAAAGTTAACTTTGCTTTATGCATAATGGAGCTAGGAGGCTTATTTACACTAATTTCTATGTTTGCGCAAATTGTAATTTTATGCAAAAAGTTTATTTTTTTTGTTTGTATTTTAGTTAGTTTCTGTTCCCGATGTTGTTTTCCAAATTAAAGCTAACGAGTTTTGTATGCTGATCCAATAATCACAAAAATATATATGGAGGGAATTCTCATAGTAGATAAGTTTAAATGTATTTTTAATATAAATGTATCGGTATAACGCTTTTTCATTATCAATATTGTGCAATATCATGCATAGGATAAACTGCATGCAATATGTTAAGTGCATATCATATAGAGCAGCATATTCATATTGATTGTTTAGAGCAATGCATATTACATAATATTCTAATTTAATATCCATTTTCGGATATTCAAAAATTTGAGGGTTTAATTTTAATGTTTCTACAAAATATTGTCACAATAAAGAATAAAAAAGGTATAAGAATATGAGTTTAATAATTTGAGAGTTAGAAAATATAGAAAATAAGGGTAGAGCCTCCCTTATGTCTTTTAGTATTTGAAGATTCAGATAAGCGTGCTGTACTGAGTTAAATCTTTATACAGAGCAGACCTGGGCCAAGTACAGCATAATTGTACATAAAATATTCAAGTACAAGTACATTCTAAATGTACTTAGAGTACCGAAAATCTAAGTACTTGATTCAGAAGTACTTATTATTTTAATATTTGAAAATTGCTATCCAGTGTCACTGCCTGTAGAACTTGTAGAAGCAACACTGTTATCTATGCGAAATTCCTTTCTCTGTCTTTTCTTCTTAGGAGGAACGTATTCTGGATCCTCGCAGTGAAGAAACGGTCATGTTCCTCACTAGCACAAGCACTTACAACCATCATATTTGTATTCTTAAAACGATATCAGAAACGGATATTCTTCAAGTACATTTTAAGTACATTTCAAGTACATCAAAATAATTCCAAGTACCAAGACCAATCAAATTGTCTATTCTTAGCGTCGGTCGTACCGTTTTTCTAGAAAAATATTAATCAGCAATTTTCTTCTATTCTTCTTCTATTCCTATATTAGAGTCGTGAACTTGTATAAACTTTGATGAACTTTTATAGATTATTAAATCAGCGTAAAATACTTAGTTCGACCGGATGCAATATTTTTATTACAATATACCGGGTGTAACAATATAGGTTCGGTAACCAATTATAATTCCTACCTTTCACAAAAGGGTCTATCACTATCTGCTATATATTTGACACCATGTAATGAAGAATGCTGAAAAAACTCCTTAATCTGCACACTGCAACTTGTTTCCAAATAATTCTTGTGTTTAACAACAACAGCATTTCCACGTTTTTTCATCGTATTTGTTTTCCCAAGCATTTTCAGTGTTTGCTTTGCCATCGTCATCCGCGTATACTGACTGAATATATGTACAAGAAGCGCTGTAATTTCTATGTCAATATTGCGTGTCCACGTGCTCAATAATTAATGTTTGTACTTGTACAATGCGTCCATATAATCAACCATTTTATCTATTATTTGAACGTGATATATACAACTGGGCTTGCTGGCTTTTTCGTGGAATATTTTCATGTCATAAAATGTTAATTCTGATTGCAGTGTTGGCTGAAGATTATTTTGGAGGGGGTCTCGGCTTGTACACGCTGTATCAAACACATAATATATGGGTAATCATGGTCATTTGTTTGACATGCAGTGTATAATTTTAAATCGTTATTTTCAACCCAGTTGGGGGCTTTTATGTTACATTTACTTACCCCTTTCAACAAAAAGATAAACAAATCTTTTTTTGAGAATTGCTTGTTACATAAAGCAACAAGACTTTACGTTATGTTGGAAATTTATTTCACACTACCATGCTTCCACCAGACGGCCGTTTCGTCGATCCACGACTCATCAGTGGTGATCGGCAGGCAGTGTGACCTAAATTTCCAACATTTACAAAGAGCTTATTTATACTAGCACGAGAATTGATTGAGAAAGAGATGTTTGTGGCGACACCTAGCGTGAACAGGCAATATGCCGGGTGAAACACAGTTCACTACGATGGCCGGACAAGAAGTAACAACTCCATTATATCCTATTGCCAACACTAGATTCGCCCGAATCCCCTGCCCGAAGCCTCCCTGCTAGGGGATTCGGGCGAATCTAGTGTTGGCAATAGGATATAATGGAGTTGTTACTTCTTGTCCGGCCATCGTAGTGAACTGTGTTTCACCCGGCATATTGCCTGTTCACGCTAGGTGTCGCCACAAACATCTCTTTCTCAAATCTTTTTTTAATGTTTGCTGACATTATTGGCTTTCTTTTCAGCAAACAATGAATCCAAACACATTTATACCATGTTTAGTGTGTATTTTGTCTTGCCAACTTGGTACATATTATTATGTGTATTTCGTATGGGTTTTGGCATGCTAAACGGTTACAAATTCGGTGTAGTCCTTTTGATTTTCAAAAAGAAACCTTTTTTAATTTGTTTTCTTGTATAATTAATTTTTATGAATTAAATTTTTTAGCTTCGAGGTTCGGAAACAAAGGGCAACTCATGTTGAAATAAATGTTGTTCTCTGGTACTTAAATTATTGTACAAAGGTAAAAATGACAATTTAAATGTTTTTTGTTTCTGAGCAATACCTTGACCAACCTAAAATGTAAACAATGTAAAATTGAACAGTCGCCATGCATAAAACAAAATGAAATAAACCCTGACTGAGTTTTATGTGATGAAAATGCCAATCGAATACAACAGATATCTGATATATTTTTTAGAGCCTGTTATATTACTCCAAATGGATTTTTATGCCTCTATTTCTATATGAATTGTATGTATATAAAGAATTTGTTTACAAACACAGACATTTTATGTTTTGTATAACCAGAAGCTGTTTAATATATATAGTGAGTGCATAAACTTGATCTATTATAAAAATTTATATGCTTTTAATGATGCTACTATATTCTTTTATGTTATTCCTTTTAAGAAAAATAGGCTTCTGGTGTTTAGTCTATATTTGAAGGAGTAGTATGTACTAATTATAGACAAAGAACTCTGTTAAGTGTGTGTTAAATAGCAGACAAAATTTCTAAGTTTATCTACACTGTCTCATATTTTGGTTGAGACAGCAGCTGCTAATAAAGTTAGAGACTTGTAGATTTCGCGAACCTGTTCCAGTTTTTTGTAAAACCATTTTAAAGCCACCAACAGAGGAGAGAGAGACATCAATCTGGATAGTGTGCTGACCCGGAGACAAAACGTGCCTTTTTAGGCCTCCGTGCAAAGGCCTAAAAAGGCACACCAAGAAAGTCTAAGGTCACATAGTCAGACGGAAAACTCATGACGAATGCTGTCTTTTGGGGAGATAAATTAATTGATAGATCTCAAGTGAATTAGAGGTGCAGAGGAAAAAGAGTATCGCATTTTCATTTGCTACCCTTAACGCCTATTTCATGGAAATAATCACGCCCTATGTGTATTACGTCAAAGTTTTATTGTCAACCTTGCTTCTACTACTATCTGGGCAGAGTTCATTTGTATTGAAATTAAGATGAATATTAATAGGCTCCTGTGGTATTATCCATGATCCGTCTTCCTATATATATATCTAGAGCAATGAAAAGTGGCGTGCATTCCTTTCAAGGAGAATTGATGATTTATATAGTCGGTCTTGAAGTAAACTTCATTATGGTAAGTTATACCAGATGACTCAACATTTAACATAAAAAATTAGATCACATTGGCGTTCGAAAAGAGAAATATAGCTTTGATAGGATATAACCTATGAAATCTATCATAAAAAAACTTGCTTACATAGGCGTACGCAAATAGTGGACAAAGGGTCGACACAAAAACTATTTACACTGTTATAAATATTCCGCTAGAATTCTGGTCGACCGTCGACGTAGCTGGAGTTCATCAGCATATTTTAGTAACTTTTATGGTTTATTCGTTTATAGTACTTGGCAATATAAACAACATATTTTATTTTTGCATAAAAAAGGCCAAGAAAACAGAGCAGCACAAGATAAGAAATCGTATAAAAGATTATTCACGAACACATTTTTATTATTCGGTAAAAAGAGGCACTTTTATATATGACCTTTTATATAGCTTTCTTGGGGGTATATATTTAGGAAACATAAATTCCACATGTGTATTTACTAGAAAAGAAAAAAAAGGATGTTTTCTCATTCACAAAATTGAGTTGAATATATTTTTTGTTGCTATCGAATAGATGTAAAATTTTATGAAAAAAAATATCTTTGTTCATCTGAAAAAAAATATATTTTATAGGAAATTTATATCCAATATGAAATATTTTCACCTAGGCAAAGACAAAGCTGTACTCCTTAAACTTTGCTTTAAACTCATATGGCTTCAAATTGTTTTGCTTTGTTCATCCGACTGTTTTCTTAACGTTTTTATGTTCCTTTAAAATCAAGCCTTTATATTTTTGATACATATATTAGAAAAATATACCCACTACAAATTTAGGGTAACAATCATGTCTCGGAATAAAAGATGAACATTTCAATAAATGGGAATGTGTGCTGCGAAGAATTGCAGGAACAAATATTATAACTGCAATTTATCATTCTTTAGTTTCCCGATGGATAGTAAAAGGTAAGATATTTATGTAGTACTCGTATTTGAATTAGATGCATATAAAATTAGATTAAAATAATATCACATAGGTACATTAAATCAAATTACCAATTGTTATTTTGAAAAACAAATATTTCTAAACAAACTGTTTAAAAGATTGAGCTTACTTGCCTAAAAAAATCACACAAATTTTCTAAAAAACATGAATAACTTCGCTTAATTTCGCAGCACAATGGCCCTTATCTTTTTTAACTTGGTTCAGTCTATTTGCCCATAAAAGTCCAATACATCTTAAGCATTCTAAAAAGAGAGCTTAAAAATCTTACTAGATGAGTGCAAAAATTCTATTAAATTCTGACAATGTTTATTAAATTTGAATTACATATTTTAACTATTATAGATATTAGCAGGTAGTAAATTCACGTCTCAGGTTTTATTGCCCATTTATTGGGGGTGATTTTAGCATGTTTTGTAGGTATATAATGGGAAATTCCCAATATGTGTGCTTGCGTTGTTGTGGGAGTACAGTATCAAACAACATATGTCATTTATTTTTACACGCAGATTAAACCAAGATGTCTTAGAAAATTTTTTCGGATCAATTCGTCAGCAAAATGGTAACTGCGTAAACTCAACGACTTTGCAGTTTCAACGCTCGTTTAAAAAACTTTTATGCGTTAAATTAATTCATTCGGGTTCAGGAAAATGTGAGGGTGATGCTGACCAACTATTACTTAAATTACAAGATATTCAGTCTACAAATGCTATGGGAGACAGTCCACAGTCCATAGATACTGATTACCATAGTAATGATATTTTACAAAAAAAATGTCAAAGATATGTATGTGGATATCTAATAAAGAAATGCATTAAAATACACATCTGTGATGTATATACGAAGTACGCTAAATCAGTAGAATCATTAGATGAGTCTTCGCGGTTTTGCTACTTCAAAGCATACGAAAATACAAATTTGTATGGTAATTTAATGATGCCACATAAGAATTTTGTACAATACATTTCCACATTAGCAAATATAATTGAAAATTGTTTAATCAAGTTCAATATTATTAATAATTTTATTAATTTAAGCAAAAATGTAAAGTTTGAACATCCATGTTCTAATTTCCCAAAAAAATATGTTACGAAATTATATTTTAAGTTAAGATTATTTTATACATTAAAACTAATCAATAGAAATTTTAAAAATATATATAAAAATAAAATGATTATATGGAAACATGAATAAAAGTAAAAAAGTATTTGTTTGTTTTTATAATTAATATAGATGTAATCCTATTATAAAATAATTCTATTATAATAAAACGTAAATACGGATCTGTCGAGTATATTAAAAAATGGCTACCACCTGCCTCGCACAGGACAATAGAAAGTGGTGGGAGTTCATATTCTCTGTGGTTCTCTGGTTTAGCATTAGCCTGGTGTCGGACTGGCGAATTTTGAAAAGTTGTACAATTTAAACATCTTTTAAATGGTATTTTCAAAATTAAACTAACTTAGCCGTTTTCGAGAATTTTTTACAAAACGATTTTAGTTTTTAGCACTCAAATCATCCTGTATATTATCCTATATAGAGTTGACGATGTCATAGACGCTTATTATAGACAGACAGAGAGACGGTCCAGCAAACAGAGAAAAGTCTCATCCCCAAAGAGATTCTACCATGCGCTTTCACAAACTACCGAATAATACTAACACAGAATCCGACCAACGGCAGTTGAACTCTGCCCATTGCACGCTTTATAACACTTTAAGGTGGAAATCTAAACTGAGGTTTACGTAAAATTTACGCGTCGTCCGGAACCCTTAATTTAATAACTAAAAATTATTAAACTGAATGTTTTGTGACTTAAATAAAGTTGTTTTTAAGTTTATGATGAATTTTATAAAAGTTACATTTTGATATAATTACTAAAAGATGTTGAAATTTTAAAATATGGATTAAGCTTGGATTCTGCCAGTTCACAGGTAAATAATTTTTAGTTATCTAGTTTTACAGGGTATATCAAAAATAACATTTTTAATGATTTTGATTTTTTTGTTTTTTTTTTAATTTTATGAAAATATTTTCAAAACCGTGATTTATTACACCAATTGTGCAAAAAAACACTAATAAACTTTTTTCTCAAAGTGGTTAATTTCATAGCTACTATTAAAATAATGAAATTAGAAAAAAAACAAAGAAATCAAAATCATTAAAAATGTTATTTTTGATATACCCTGTATAGTAATCGTAAATTTCGTACTCGAAATTGTAGTTTTGACACAAGCAGACGTTTTTATAAAGAATGACTTTTTCTTCTAAATCTACAAAAAAAGTTTTTGCTCTTCCAAACTCTATCCCTGGACACATTGGATAGAGTTTGGAAGAAGAAAAACTTTTTTATTTGTAGATTTAGAAGAAAAAGTGATTCTTTATAAAAACGTCTGCTTGTGTCAAAACTACAAATTCAAATACCAAATTTACGATTACTATACAGGGTATATCAAAAATAATATTTTTAATGATTTTGATTTTCTTGTTTTTTTAATTTTATTATTTTAATAGTAACTATGAAAGTAACCACTTAGTGTTTTTTGCACAATTGGTGTAATAAATCACGGTTTTGAAAATATTTTCATAAAATTAAAAAAAAAACAAAAAATCAAAATCATTAAAAATGTTATTTTTCGTACTCGAAATTGTAGTTTGGACACAAGCAGACGTTTTTATAAAGAATGACTTTTTCTTCTAAATCGAGAAATAAAAAGGTTTTTCCTCTTCCAAACTCTATCCGTGGACAAATTGTATACGATGTGTTTGCAGAAAGAAAAAAAAATGCAAAACTCGCGCGTTACAAAATTTCTTCTTCTTCTTTAAAAAGATCAGTGAAAATATGTGTCAAAAAATCATTAAATAACGTCTAATATACTTGGTGCCCCCCGCGAAGGGTTTGGATAGATTATGGAGAAACTACATTGTGGAATTTTCTGAAAATCTGGGACCAATTCGGTTAAAATGTTTTTGGTTTCGTGAAAATAAGAATTTTAAAAATCTAGCAATTGGGGAGAATATTTGGTACTTTAAAGTAGCCTTCTTTCTGTCTTGACAGATATATATTGGAAATGTTTCCACATTTAACATCAAAAATAGAGATAAGATGGACTGTGATTAATTATTAGAACTGATTTCTGCATTAACCCTTATGTCTTTGAAGATCAAAAGATACTGAGGACGTTTGAGTCAATCATATCAATTTTTGGAGTAAGCATCATTTGATAAACTTGACCTTATTCTTGATGCAAAAAAATAAAAATATATTTTGCTCAATTTTTTGACCTTCTGTTAAATATTTAGGTAAGTTTTCTTTATTTGGGTTGTAAGTCGTAAACAATAAAACTTAGTTTTAAATATCACTATATGTATTTTGAATTTATGTTCCCGTTTTAATGTGTTTTGTTTTTTTTTTTCTTTTATGTAATTTTCAATTCATTATTTTTTGATAATATTTTAAATGTATGCGTTCCTTCTTGATATACATATAATTTGTATTTTGCAGCACTCTGAGGATGATCTAATATAGATCGAAAATTTAGTGATATTTAAAACTGAGTTTTATTGTTTACGACCACAACCCAAATAAAGAAAACTTACTTAAATAAAAATATACATTTTTTTAATTTTGACATTTTTTTCAATTTGATTTTATACCTTTTTATTTTTTTTTTCAATACTTATAATAATCGATGAGTAGAACCTTTGGCGTAGAACACTAAACTGACACTCGTTTTACCACTTCACCAAAACACTTCTTTTAAATCTCGACGCCCGTTTCGCTAACAATGTTAGCATCCTCAGGTGAGAATTAAAACCTTAATTCTCTCCTGAGGATGCTAACATTGTTAGCGAAACGCGCGTCGAGATTTAAAAGAAGTGTTTTGGTGAAGTGGTAAAACGAGTGTCAGTTTAGTTTTCAATACTTGTCTAGACTTTAATGACGAACCTATAAAAGTATATATAGTGTTCCATTTAAATTATCCCCAGAAATCCCAACAGTTTTTCCCGAAGTAACCACTGTCTGTTAAGCTGTAAATCCCTATTACACATGTGCCTCTAAACTTTTTGTAAACCAAAATTCAGTCTTTCAGAAATATGTAAACTTTTTATGTTACAAAGAGCAGACTATTTTGGTACTTATACCAACAGCAAAAGAACAAAATGTGATGAGTATTTTATAGATCGTTAAAATCAGCTTCTGGAAATAGAATAAAAGGGATAGAATAAAACAGCAAGTGTTTTTTGCTTTTATATTGTTTCGCAATGAAGTAGAACACTTTATATAAACAAATAAAAATAATTGCGTTGGTGTTCTACAGAACGATTACCATTTAGAGAGAAGAATGCTGCTCGATAAAAGTGGAAATCGACCATCGACATACAATACAATTATTATTATGAAGCAATTTATATAAACAGCTTAGAACAAATCTCTCGTTGTAAGATTCCTAAGAGATTCTTAGGTCAATCAAAAAGGCCATTGGATGACACATAGATGGCGTTTCTAGAATTTTTCCATATGATTTTTATTTAGAACTGACCATCAAACGATATTTGTATAAATTTAACAGCAATCTGACCTTTGATTCGTGAGTTATACTATTTCGTGTGAAGCAAAGTTTGTTATTGAGAAGAGAAACAGTAAGAGCCCCCAATTCGACCCTTGTGGAACTCCCGATGTAGCCAAGTAGTTAACGGTATTAAAGCCATTTGTGTGTGTCACTCGACTTGCAAATTTTAAATTATTTGAAGCTAAATTAACTCCTTAACACTGCCACAGTTAAACACAATCATCTTCAATAATACATTGTATTATTGACTCAAAATATGTTCTATTATGCGTTGGACCTCTAAAGCTCCTACTGATTTTGTTGGGTCTGAGATGAATCGCGCTTTATACAAATATCTGTAAGTGAATAATTAATCATTTAATATTTGCCGAGATTTCCTCATGTGTAAATTTGAATTTGAAGTAGGTCGTAGCAAACCTACGTTACAAGCGAACTTCAAGGGATATCTACTAAATTTTGAGCGTATCTGGAAAAGGATTTCGGTGGTATGATGGGTATTGCGGTAAATCTCCACAAACTCTCTATATATTTCTTACATGTATACAAATAAGGCGAATATTGCCATTACTCGGATTGCGGTGATTTTTACCTTTTCCAATTTGGGTCTCGTCTATTTATGTATTTTATTTGATGTTATTGACTGTGCCAATCAATTTGAATCTGTCAAATTTGTTGTTTTGAAGGCCCTTAACATGAATCACGATCTAAAGGGCGAGATGACCGACCTGACTGATCCTTTTTTGCGAGAACGTTGTTAAACTAAAACTACATATTTGAGTAAGTGGCAATCGCGTGATGTGGCTTCAAATCTATTGCAACGTGGAGCGGTATTGTCACAATAATATGTGGAAGTATAAGAATATGAAGGTTGAACCTCCCTTTGTCTTTGTAGTATTTGAAGATTCAGGTGTGCTCTACTGAGTTAAATCTTTATGTAGAGTTTATAGAAAGGTTTGAGTTTTATTAATTTACTCGCTTGGCTTGTTGAGCTACTCGAAGATCGCCCACTTACATCACGCTCACGAAAGAGGATCTTATTGATTCTCCCTCGTAAATGAGTGACGGTCTGTATTTGAGCGGCGTCTCTCAGTTAATAGTTATTTGATTGAATTTAGAAATTTCAAATAAAAAGAAAGTCAAATATATTTTACTAACTATTATTTATTAAATCAACTATCTAAAATATAAGAAAATCAATTCGGTGAAAAAGGACAAGTTTAAAAAAATCAACAATTATAATAATTAAAAATTTGGTACTTACATTACAATTATCATCATCGGCGACACAGTTGATCTTTCTTTCACGTTAATAAAATATTTAATATTTATAATGATTAAAATTAAAACTCCAATCGCGTTAAATAAACTATAAGGCTTAGTGCTTCTAGGACCCAAAGTTTACTTCACCGAAGTTTGGAGAGAAGACCCCAAAAATAAACCGAGAGAGTTTTGTGATTAGAGAACCTGGCGCAGCATTCGGACACATATGTGCTCCAACGCGGGGAGACCTCATGGTCCGAGCCGCCAAATCTCAGAAGTGCAAATCAAAATCCCCTGTAACTTCCTGTTACACAAAAATTTATAACTTTACTCACACTCTTACGAATATAGACCAATCAAATTATCTATTCTTAGCGTCGGTCGTACCGTTTTTTGTTGAATTTAGAATTTGTCTATTAGTGTGACAGTATAAATCAGATAAATTTGTTGTTATGTTAAACAGTTGGATTTAAATTAAAGGCATGGCATCTTCTTTTGTATTGTACTTTTGTTTATATTAAGTTATTCCACAGACACAATGCGTTTATTTTAGTACGAATTAGTGATTGTATAGTAGAACCGGTGCACTTATTTAGATGCCAGTTTGTAAATCTAATTATAAACTTGTTGGTGTGATTTTGAGAAAGCTTTCACAATGGATATGGAATCTTCAACTTACAGCAGAAGAATTATTGCATTATGACCCCTTCGTTATTTTTTGACATTCATCAGAAGAATCAAAACTCTAAACTGAATTAAACAAAACTTTACAGTTAATCAACTAATTAAATTATTCATATTTAATTAAGAAGTGTTTTTGAAATTGCGGGTTTCATCCACATGCATCTAGATATAATATCCACAGCTGAATTTCCTCCTAAAATAGAACATAAAATAGATTCAATGGATATATCTATATATAGTCTGATATTTCTCTCTCCTTGTGAGGCATATTATAAATTTCGTTTGGTAAGCTGATTAAAATTTTACGCGATAGCTGAAATTCCTTCCCTCTAGAGAGAGTGCTTTGCTCTCGTAAAAGGCACTTAAAACGGGTTTCTTTTCTAGTCAGTTTAAGGTTAATGGGCCATTCCGATAAAGATTTCAGCATATCGTCAAGTGCAAAAGATATATTATTTGCTGTGCGTATAAATTGTGGTTGGTTAAATAATAATAAACATAATTTGTTGGATTAAGTTAGTAAGCTGTTATTTTATAATTTAAACAAACATCGAAAAGAAATATTAATTACGTTCCTTCAGTGTTGAGATAATTACTTATACATTACACGCTCTGTTTGTTTATTTTGCCGCAGATTTCAGGCTATTTTTCCTAAATCTAGCTTATTTGGAAAGCAATTACTGAAACTGGCAACATTTAAATCGAATTTAGCTGTGACAACGGTAAAAAAAAACACTTCGCAACGAAAAAAAAAAATTAAAAGCGAATCAACGCACATTCTCTATTTTCCGAATGCTTCCAAATCAATGACTTTTTAATTTGGAGGCTTTGAAGGAGTGGATATATGTAGGTACCTATATGAATGTGTTTTATTTGCAATCGTGTACTTTACATGTATTTCCTATTTTTTTACTGTGATCTATCTGTATAATAAAATCAATTTTCACTGAAGGGCGGCGATAAGGATCAAGCTTCAAACAATCGTCCAATTACACTTCTATCTACTCTATCCAAGATCATTGAAAGACTGGTTAAAAGGAGACTTCTATCGTTTCTGCACAAATATGAAGTATTAACTAGCCACCAATTTATCTGCCAGCCCCATCCTCTGAATTAATCAAAAGCTCGATTATATACAATGCAAAAAAAATGCACAACCATCTGCCAATGGAAATCAAATTGCTATCATCCCTTCCTCGATTCCGTAAAGCTCTAAAGACGTATTTGTTGGAAAAAGCTTTTTATACAGTAGGTGACTTGTTAATGTGCATTAATTTTTGAGCGATTCACACACTGGATAGTACTTAGTAGTTTGTATTGTGTGTTTTGTATATATATATATGTATATATATTGAACTGTAGAATATTTACTTAATTAATTTACTTTAAGTATCTTAATTGATTTATTTATTTATTTATTTGACGATGTACCTGTATGTATTAATTATTATTCTTATATTTTATATGTTTTGTTTGTTTACCTGTCTACAAAATTATTTAATTTTTTTGACAAATATATATTTATTTTATTTTTTTATATGCCATCCACAATCACTGCAGAATTCCTCACTTAGAGGCAATTCTTCTCTTAACAGAACCTTTGAAGACTTACAGAGAAGTTATCTAAACGATCTTCTTGATCAGTCTTTTACTACTACTTAGCTCTAATATAAGTTGCTTCTAGAAAAGGTAAAAGTACCCCCCCAACACAATTACCTATTTTTTCGTATAAAATTAATTCATGACCAACCCACAAAAGTTTCGTTTAAAATTTCTGTTGAATATGTTGTTTCCTGTTTAAAAAAAGTTTTCTCTTGCAACGCAAAACTTTTATTAGCTAATATACAGCAGAAGCAAACGTGTATAGCAAAACAATTAAAAAGTTCCGATAAGACAACACGTATTTTGAAGTTATAAGTTTTACTAGTTAACTGTACTCATATATCCAACTCTTTTGATAATGGATTAACTTGTAGATGAATGCTTTGAAACAGGAATGCGGAAAGAGTTATGATTACGATATAAATATATACTCGATTTTATAAATTAATACAAATTGCCATTGTGGTGTCTCCACAACTGAGGTGCCCAATTGAAGTCGAAACAGAAACAAACCATAACTTGTCTGCTATAAGGACTTGGGTCCTCGACAAACAATTGATTTAGGAAAACGAGTCGCATTGCATTGCTAGATTCATAAGTTAGAACCTTCAAACAAGTCGTTTCATTAAAACTTTTAGTAATTTTTGGTACTGGGCAAACCAGAGCACAAATAGGGAACGTTAAAATTACACTTTAGCTGAAAAATATATGCATAAAAGCTGCTCCAAGATTAGTTTAAATTGTTTTGTCAAACCTAAACAATACTTCACGTACCATGTATAATCTGCTCTAATTTTTCCATGCAGCTTTATTTTCTCTATATTTCGCATTAGAATCATAATAATTCTCTCTTCGGACTACATTATAAAGTATTTTACATATTTTAAATCCACATCTACTTCACCTTCTATAGTTGTTCTGGTAGAATAAATATTTGCATGCCTTTTTGTTCAGTTTCCCTTTGTACCAGCAAAATATTAGAGCTAATATGTAATGCGGGATATTTTATACACATTGACCAAGGGCAGCGGAACACGTTGGGAGTTTAAGCATCGAGATAACACTCCAGGCCTAAGACAATCAAAAAGGTTTATCACACCTTCAGAGGCCAACGCAGGGCAGCTTATCCAACTGGAGAGAAGCGACCTAAGGCGAATTACACCACCCAGTGAAGTACCATCTCAAAAAGATGGGCCTAACCGAGGACGACACTTGTCGGTTTTGCGAAGACGCAACAGAGACAACAGAACACGTGCTCTGTGAATGCATGGCACTTCTCTGCAAAAGGCTAAAACACCTTGGAGGGGTGAGCCTAATACCCGACGAGGCAAGGAATTTAGCCGCCAGAGAAATCGTCAACTTTATGAAAAGTGTGGGACAGCTGGGCAATTCATAGATTAGAGTCATTCACAAAAGATCTTCTGCAGATCGATGTGAGAGGAGGCCAAACCGCCTAAACGACTCAGATAAAAAAATCTACATTCTACAAGTGACGAATACACATATTTTACAATTTTTACGTTCTATAGAAAATGTAACTGATTAAGTGAGTAAAATTTGTTGCTAATTTATAATATCAGAAGCATATTATTATAAATATATGTACTTATATGCATATTAAGTATTAACAATAGTATTAATTATTACAAAGGTATGTTCCTTGCTGTTCGAACAAGGACAAGGGTAGGTAACTAAAATTAGAAAGACTATACGTATATTGTGGGAACAATAATTCATCAAAGATAAAAGCAAACTATTCCGCCATCAGTAAAAATGTAATTATGATGTAATTATTTTTTAATCTCTATTTATATCATCAAAACGTATATATGAAAGAAATTTTAATTTTAATTAAAGCTTCACATCACATGTATTTGTTTCAAAAAATGTTTTTTCTAGCTAAATGTATAATTAAAAAATACAGTGTGTGGAAATAGTTAAACACATTTCATAATAATTTTGATCAGAAGGATAATATGCATGAAAAACACATAAAGACAGGATTTGGAACCATGACTTCAGACGAGGGGTAAACAGGAGTTAAAAATATGCCAAGTTAATTTAATGGGAACATGGCTCCCGTCAGCTGCCATCTATCGGTAGATTACTACTGTAAAGTTTTAAGCAAGACGCATCATTTAGCACATCTCAACTGAGCGGTGCATCACATTTGGACATGCATAAGCTGTCCGCGCGACAATAAAGGTTTTTATATAACTGGAGAATGGACGTTCTCAGTGAGTTCTTCCTAGTAAAGATATATATTCCAGCATATATTATCTGCGATTGGCAAGGCTTACATGTTTGTTCCTACACTTAAAACATTATTTCTTTAAAAGCAGTGTTTTTCGTTTAAGAATACAGATATCGGTATGAATCAAAAAACAAGTTGTTCAAAAAAGATTGGGCTTCAAAATGTGTCAAAAAACAACATCATTCGGTCGTGAGTTTTTTCTACAGGGTGTTGAAAAGTTTAGAGTAAAATGTAACGTTCGAAATTTTTGAAGTTTCGATATGAAAAAATGATGACAATAAAAAACGGCTTAAAACTCGAAAAAAAAATTGTCCGGTAAATTAGAAATACACTGCAGAATCTAAAATAAAATCATTAAATATGCCCATGGATGATTGTATGAAAACTTTATTAGATTACTATTATATTTTGGACAGATAGTTAAATTTTAATCAATAAATGAACACCGTTATTTACTATAATAAAATTGCAAAAGCAAAGCTATATTACCGCGTTATAATATTGCGGTTTGATTTAAATTAAATATAAAATTTTACAGGATGTTCCACGATGAACTTACCTTATCTATAGTTAATATTCGCTGGTGGTGTAGCTCACATGCGCCCCGGGTGCGTTTAACTTTCCGCACATCCTGTATAACCCGATATATTCGTTCATTGAATTTCTTTCTTACCATGTCAATATTGGATCAAGTTTTATGTTGAAAGCAATAATTAATTGACGTAAACTAGAAATTTTGTATTGAATAACATTCCAAATAAAAGCTACATTTTTTTTTCTCTCTACTCCTTTCAACATAAAATCAGAGAAGCTTTTAGGCTAATCCCTATGGATAATACACAATGGAGGAAATTGTTCTGTAGCTAACAAAAAAAATCCAAATGGAATAAATTGCTTTTTATTTATGGAGATCGCCTTTTCTATTATCTTTAGTTTTTAAAATTCTGTTCGATCATTTCATATTTTTGCTAGTTTTTATGAAAAAAACGTTCGATTAATTTTATTTTTGGGCTATGAAAATAATTTAATTACTGCGCTTAGAGAACTCTTATTCGAATTTATCCTTGATTGCGCTAGCAGCCACAAAGACAATTCAATTTTTGTTAGTGATATTTCAACATTATTCTCCTCTGTGGAAGCAAAGCCAAGGCAGAAGACACATGGCTTGATAATGTGAGATTTAGTAAGCTTTTTCAATAATCCTTGTAGGCCTCCACTCGACATTACCAGTGCGATCAGTCTCCGGACTCAGCATTGCAGTGCCATATTGCACTCACTATCATGCGCAACGATGATCCTCCAAACGAGGGTTTGCATTGTAGCTAATTCTATAATTCCCATAATTAAATAAATTAAAACAAATAAGTTTTGTTATTAATATGAACGTGGATAACAAATTACATTTACTGTGAGGATGTCCAAGAAAATGTGTCATAAAGTAGGGTTCACGTTGGGTATTTCCCTTTTTATCTCAACGTATCATTATCTATTTCCGTTCATCCTCTTCCGTTACAC
Organism: Apoderus coryli; assembly: GCA_911728435.2. Classification (NCBI taxonomy): domain Eukaryota; kingdom Metazoa; phylum Arthropoda; class Insecta; order Coleoptera; family Attelabidae; genus Apoderus; species Apoderus coryli. Next base: position 1,793,222 of record OU452211.1, on the reverse strand, counting down.
TCAATGTGAAATAACAGGTAGATATAATTCTTCAAGCGATACATTTCAAAGGTTTTCGGTGGACTGAATTTCTTTAGGATATCCTGACAATAGTGAAAAAGATACTAATGACATAATTCTAATACAACATAATATTATATGGGTGTGGGTATACTCCACAAAAATTAATTTAATAGAAATCCATAGTAATGGCCAAACATAATATCTACTATCTATCTACATAATGGCTACTGAGGCGTGTTTTAAAATGACCTGGTGACACTACGACATTGGCTCGATGCTAACAAGCTTCCATTAAAAACCAAATGTTCTCTGGTAATAGTATTGAATTGGCGGCAATGTCCTTAAATAATCTGTTACGGGTGTTCTTGTTGACAATATGACTTGACTTGATTTGACAGTAATTTAAAAAAAATTGTTTTACTTTTTCTTGAATATATTTAAATAAATATACAGAAAAACCTGGTGGTGATTGAGAACTTTTATATAATTCCTGATGAAATAATATGTGTTCTATTGTGTAGGAACGGGTTTACGTTGAGCTTAGGCACCTACCCCGGCCGCCTTCTATCTATTGTAGATAGGTAGGTATACTATTTGCACGAATTTCGATTTATACGTTAGGTATTTTTGTTTACAGTTTTTTACATTACGTTTGAACTATTTGTTCGTTTGTTGTTTAAATACTAGTGCCATTGATTAAAAAGTGTATGTATTTAATTATTTAATAATAACACAGGCCAACACACATTTTGGTGCCTGCGATTTTTTAACTGTTCCTGAGTAATTTTTGGATGCAGAATGTAAAAAGGTTCTCAGATTTTGTCTATCAGATTTAGTTTTTGAGATTTTTTAAAAAATTGTGTATATAATTTACGTTATAACTGTTATAATATATAATATTACTATTGACAGTTAAAAAAAACAAAGACACATGGATTTAAGTATTTATTGCAAAAACTTAATTTACATAATTACATTAGTCACTAATCACATAAAAATTTTCTTTTATACGATTTTCTAGAATGGAGTTTACTAGGGCAGTCTCGCTGAAGGCTCCAGCAGTAGTCCGCCATCATGTGGCTATCCCATCGTCCTTGATAACGATCTTCCATAGTTTTAATATCCTGGTGGAATCTTTCCCCCTGTTCTTCACTACAATCACCTAAGTTTTCTGGAAAACGATCTAGGTGGCTGTGGAGGTAGTGAACTTTTATACTCATGTTACAGCCGAGAATATTAAAATTTGAAAGCATAGTTTCCACTAATTCTACGTAATTGTCTGCTTTATGATTGCCAAGAAAATTTTGTACTACTTGAACAAATGAACTCCAAGCGTTAGATTCAGTCTCGTTCATTGATGTGGTGAATTGTGGATCTTTAACAAGTTGCCTTATTTGAGGACCATCAAATATACCAGCTTTTAGTTTTTCCGTGCTAATGCCAGGAAATTTACGTGACAAATACCCAAAACAATTTCCATCTCGATTTAAGGCCTTCACAAATTGCTTCATTAGGCCTAGCTTGATATGCAAGGGCGGAAGTAAGATTTTTTCTCTTGAAACCAAAGGTTCGTTGATCACGTTTTGTATTCCTTGAATCATGACATCTCTTGAAGGCCAATTTTTGTTAACCCAGTGCTCATTTTTAGCTCTGCTGTCCCAAAGGCACAAAAAACAAGGATATTTTGTATAACCACTCTGCTGTCCAAGGAGGAAGTTAATCATTTTTAAATCAACACAAATTGACCACTGATGTTCTTCGTATTTAATTTTTCTCAAAACTAATGCTATTGTTTCATATTCTTCCTTCATGGTAGTAGAATGACCAATAGGAATTGAGCCATATTTGTTACCGTTATGTAAAAGAACACATTTTAAACTACGTTTTGAACTGTCAATAAAAAGGCGCCAATCATCTGGAGTGTATTCAGGCAAACCCATTTTTTCTAAGAGCCCTTTTATATTGTTACAGAATACCAAGTCATTTTCCTGAGTGAAAAAAGGCAGCAGATCCTTATCTCTTTTACGATAAAATGTAATATTAGTACCTCGACAAAGTAGATTTTTTTCTTTTAATCTGGATGCAAGTAATTCAGCGGATTCCTTTGAGAGATTCAGGTCTCTTATAAGATCGTTTAGTTCTTCTTGATTGAAACACTGCGGAGTTGCTAAATCTGCTTCAAAATCGCTGTCGTTTTCTGATTGAATTCTTTTAACTTCGTCAGACGTTGATGTTTCTGTATCATCTTCTGTCAGTTTGGGTAGACTGCTGAATGATGGAACGGGTATTTCTTCCGAATGCACTACAGGCCTTCTTGCAGAATCTAGATCAGGATATGTCCATTTGTGTCTATTGTTTCTATTTATGCCTTTAATATTAACGAGACAAAAATAGCAGTCGTCATGATGGTTCCGCGGTTCTCTCCAAACCATTGGTACACCAAACTTTAGGCACTTCCTCTTTCCAGTTGTCCACTGTCGCAAATGTTCAACACATGTTTTACATATGAAATGTGGGGCCCAAGATTTATCTTGATCTCCTAAATGAACGCCAAAATAGGCAAGATAAGCTCTTTTCACAAAGTCAGAAATCCTTTTTCTGCTCTCTTTCAAAGTGTATTCACCACACACATAACAAAAAACATCGGGATGATTTACACAGGTACGTCTGCTTGTGGATGCCATTGTTTCAGTTTAGTGTCTTGATACTACAAAACGACCAAAATTTACACAAAATGATAGCACAACTTTACTTGGGAAAACTCAGTAATATACTAAATCAAGTACAGCCAAGCAGGTATAGAAGGATCGGGTCATAGGCAATTACAGGTATAAAAGTAAGTAAGAGCATTGTATTGAGTAGTTCCTAGTATAGGAACATTGGGTCAGGGACAATTCCAGGTATCCATTTGGCTAATTAGATTCTGGGAAATTCCTATTTTGACGATTAAGTACATATTTATCTCTTTATTTGTTGTCCTTTATCAGAAAAAAATATATCATTTAACCTGTAACGTGTATCTCAAAAACTAGAGCTGATAGAAAAAATCTGGTGGCATTTTTGGAATCAGCACATTAAAAACATCTAAAATCAGATGTTAGATTTCTGGCACCAAATTTTTTTTTTCATTTTGTTGGCCTGTGTAATAGTAATAATATTTTGACTAGTACAAGCAAAGATTAGTGGTTGTGCTGCACAACTTGTTGCGGTAGCGGTAAGTAGTAATTAGGTAGTAATATTATTGTTTGTTTATTCAATACAAATAATTTTGTATTTTATTTGTATTTGATTATGTATTGGATTTCGTAGAGTAGTGAATGGGGCATAATTTTTAAAAATAAAAAAAAAAGATTTACCTTACGAAACCCGTATTTTAACGTGTTCTTTTTTAGCTTGATAATTTTCTACTTTTCATCTAAGGCGCTTGAGCTTTTTTTTCACATCCATTTTTTACTTAGTGCCTACCTAATAAAATTACCCACGAGTCGCCACTGATGCCCTGTATCTCGGTTATCAAGCGTTTGTGTATGGGGACATCCAGTATAGACTGTTAAAGACCTAAACAACAAACAGCAGCAAAATATTTATGGTTTTACATAGTCCACATTCCAAAATTTAAATATTTCCTTTTACTATAACGGCCATGTCCAACTACTTTTAAGTTCTTTATTTTCATATTTTCTTTGGCCAGGATTTGTTGGATTATCCTAATGTTATGAAATGGGCTAAATGCCAGGAACGGAGCAGCGTATTTTCAAAAATTAACTTTATGATCCTATGAAGAAATGTAATCTTGGGAAAGATTTTACTATAGAGTAATTTCTTATTTAAGTTTGCTAGAAAATTTATCGAGGTAAACTACATTGTTCATTTTAATAAATAATATGAAGCGCTCGGGGGAACAAGGTACATAAGCCACATTTACCTTTAATTGAGAAAAAGAGGTTTTAAAGTTTCAATTAAATCCTGAAATCAGGAATGCGTTTTTAAAGTAACAATCTTTTACCACACTTATAGATAATCGGAATATTTATCATCCTGTATTGAAAGAATGCCAAATTTGATTTTGAAAAAATATATATTTAGAAAATAGTAAAAAAAGTGTGGCTTGTGACTTTTATGCCTCTAAAAATATTACACTTATTTTTGCCTTATAAATACATTTCGCTACACTTTGTCGATCTTAAGAACTAAAAGTTATTATTAAGAACACGTACAAATCTTTTTAAATTTAATGAAAGAAACTAAACAAAAAAACTTAAAGTCTTATTCTTGTCGGCGTTAGTAGATTTAAATTAGGTATTTTAATCAAAATAAACCTCTAGTTGGTTTTATACTAAGGTACCTAAATGTGTAACATAATAAACTAAAAAAAATAACAAAAATAAGTTCAAATTTCTGACTAAAAAAATTGAAAACATTTAGTCTTCATCAAAGTCTAAATCTATACGAGTATCGCCATCAACATACTCGACATCATCCGGTTCGGTACTTGCATATTTGGTAACTGACATCCCAGCAGTTTTAAAAATGTCTAAGTAAAAGTTTTGGTTAGCAGGTGGTATGTATTGCATAAGGTTTTCTAAATCCTTTACCTTTTTGCTGTTAATCTCTACAGGCTTGTCATATTTTCTTTTCAAATTTCTTAAAATTTCATTGGATTGTAGGCACAGCTTGTTTCCCCGTTTTCCAACATTCACTTGTTTAAAATTACCGTTTAACTCATGTTTGACTAATATCATATTAGGATTTTGGGACTCGAAGCGCAAACATAGTGCTTTGTTAAACTGCAACGGTTGTTTATCGTCAGTTAATTTTTTTTTCGCTATAGGAATGCTCTCTAAAGAAAAAAAGTCACTCTGTTTCATAATAACAACATCGAACGGATTAACCCGTTTGCTCTTCTGCACAGCTTTATACCAGTCTTCAGGACAAAAAATTTGTCCTAGATATTTCTTATGCTTTTCTATAAGAGCAAAATCCCTGTCACAGGGTAGATAAGTATGACCGGATATAAGAAACCTATGCTCAATGGACCTAAATTTATTTTCTCGCACGAGCTGCAACCATAGTGACATTATATGCCAATTTTTATTTTGCCCACCGCAATTGTCTGTAAACACCACAAGATTCTTTTCACCTGTTGGATCCTTGGAGAAAAGGTATTTAAGTAAAATACTAGCAATTTCTTCACTACCTCGCTTAGCGATGGTTTCTGTCCACATAAACATTGTTGCTTTTCCACTAACGCAGTCGTGGACACCAAGATTATAGGTCCAAGCCTTACGCAAATAGAAAGCAGGACCAACAGTTAAGCTCGGGGTAGGCAGAGTTTGTTGTAAGTCAAAAGTAATCACAATTTTGTCTCCATTAGCTTTGGCTGATTCTACTTCCTGTTTTAAACTCTTCTGCATACCATCTGCCCGTCTATGATGAAGCTCTAGTTCTGTTTTTAATCTTCTTACTTCTTCATCGTTTTTATCCTTTTCTTGTGTCTGAATCAAAATATTTAGAGAATCACATGTATGACAGGTGTCACTTTTCGGAAGTTTGAAACCGATATTATATTCATTACAAAATACCCTTCTGTACATATCTTCTTTGACCGGAGTAAGTTTTTTTTCTTTACACCAGTCAAGATAAAAATCTTTGTAGAGTGCAGAAACAGAAACGTTGTGATCTAAGTACACTCTATTGGGATTCTTTTTCCTACTGTAGTGGCTAACATATTTTGGAAACGCATTGATGTGATCATGAACCGATTGTACTAGTTCTAATGGTATCCTGTTGGGTCTAGTCTGATGCTTTCCACGTTCGTCAGTTTTTGGAACACTTCTTCCATCTGCAATCTGTTTGCAAATAAGTCGCACCCGTTTTGAAGAATTTTGTAGCCCGTGTATCGATAAAAACTCTTGTTTGCAGAGTTGTATGTCTAACCCATTCACCTTAGTAAAATACTCAAAATTTATTTTTCTCGACGATTCTTGCCTTTTTGTTTTTTTCTTATAAGAACGTTTTTTTGGTACAGCTTTGATTGAACCAAAAAGATATGTGTTTTGTTCTTTATAGCTACCCACATTCCAAAAGGAATTAAAAATACCCTCTTCATTTCCAGCCACCTTCTCTCTACACTTTTTTTGGCATTTGCAGGGAGGACCAATCTTCCTATCACCTACATTCTTCCCTCTAACACTTATATAACTGTGCCCCAGATTTCGCTTAATTTTTGCTTTGTTTTTCTTCCTACATTGAAGATTTTGTTTTCTCCACCGTGATGGGGTGGCCTTGTCAGGTGTTTCTAGAGCACCCCTAGACACATTAACTTCATCATTTCGTGACTCAGACTGAAAAAATATTATTTATTTAGACTAAAAAACATAATATTCCACATAAAGTAACTGGCTTATTTTGTCCAGTCAAAAACGGCACAAGCCACATAAAGTGTGAAATGGATTTTTAGTACATGCAACCCGGATTTAAATTTAACTTTATGTACAATCAGGTTCTATTCGAATTATTAAACCTTACTATTCAGTCAAAAATTCAGTCTGGGCTGGGTTAAACACAAAAAAATATAATTTGCAATATCCAGTAGTAAAAGTACACATGCCACAAAAAAAAAAGGGCAAAAAGGTCACAAGCCTCATTTTTAATGACTTACCGATACATCGTCTTCGGATGAAGAACCAGAGGTATCAGCTACTGGACAATAATCCTTGTCCTTTACACTATCATCCGAGTCGAAATCACTTCTAGAATCGTCGCTGGAAATGCCGTTTTCAAACACTTTTCGTTTTACGGACAGCTGTTGCTGTGCGGCCATCTTGCCTCTCTTATGGCTTATGACTTTCTTGGTTAAAAATGTGCTTGATATTCGATTTAGGCAACAAGAATTTATGGGGACTGTGGCACCATCTCTGCGATTTTTGTAGAACTTTTTTTACTATGGCTTGTGACTTTGTTAAGAAAGAATTTCTTATACTAATCTCAATTTTTTAAAAAATGTGGCTTGTGTACCTTGTTCCCCCGAACGCTTCATATAATATGTTACCTTTTTATACGGTCGTATATACAGGATGGCCGTAAAGTAACTGAACGATTTGATAATTGTTTGTCTGCAAGAAACTCAAGCTTGGACAGACTGCAGAGACATCAAAATTGACGAGCACGGGCGGGAATGCATTATAATCCTGAGGAACTTGGAACACAATTTAAGAGATCATGAGGACAACTCTGACCAAGGCATCACCATGAGTGATAACAATGGCATTCCTTGTTTCGTCTAAAACGTTTTTTTAACTACCACTAAGTTCTGCTATTTACGGTTCTGTGCGAATAAGCTGCTAGCTGTCCATATTTATAAAGTGAACACCCCTGTATATTAACAGATCGCGTTCATTTGACAAGCACCATTGCACATTTCTTAACTATGGCGATTTTATTAAGTATTTACATATCCCACGGCGACAAAATACCGAACAGAAATAAGTTCTAACAAGTTCAAAACTCAAGTCAAATAATTTTCAATGCAAATTTGAGTAGGTAGGTAGATGATAAAGTTGACATATTTTGGTAGAGAAATTTTACCCAAAAGCTTTACATACAGGGGACTTATAACAAAATTATACAAGATTAAGCTTGAAAGTTTGCGTGCATTTCAATTTAAAGTTTCTCTATGAAAAGCGATCTACCTAAAAGCTTTAAGCCAATAATTTACAATATGCGGAGAAGCACCAGCTCTATAACGTAAAAGGAGGAGTGCATTTTCGTAAACGCGAGTTAATTAGATTGTGAAAAACATTGTGATTAACAGCCTTACCACATGTCTTTAATTATTTACTCCTGTTTAAATTTATTATTTATGCATTGTCAATTAGTTGTGGTGTTATACGAACTTTGATGTTATAAATTACTAATAATATATTTTCCAGGCTATTTATGAATTAATTTTGTTTGAACGATATTAAGGAACATTTTCTAGTGATATTTCCCAAAACTCTCTTCTTGGGCATTTGTTAATATTATTGAGAATACTGATGAGGAAAGGGAAGTTCAAAGGCAGTTTCAGAAGAAAATGTTTTCGATTTTATCCAATTCGTTTTAAAATAAATATATATTTGTGTAATTAAATAATTTTGTAGACAGGTAAACAAACAAAACATAAGAATATAATTAATACATACAGGTACATCGTTAAATAAATAAGTAAATAAATCAATTAAGATACTTACAGTAAATTAATTAAATAAATATTCTACAGTTCAATATATATACATATATATACAAAACACACAATACAAACTACTAAGTACTATCCAGTGTGTGAATCGCTCAAAAATTAATGCACATTAAAAAAGTCACCAACTGTATAAAAAGCTTTTTCCAACAAATACGTGATAGGAATTTGATTTCCATTGGCAGATGGTTGTGCATTGTATATAATCGAGCTTTTGATTAATTCGGAGGATGGAGCTGGCAGATAAAGATCATGTTCGGAGTTTCTAAGGAGATAATTATGGAATGATCTTTCAGAGACATCTGACAGGTGTTTGCGGATTAAGCAGACCGATTCCAATATGAATAAGGAAGGTAGTGTTAGTATTTTAAATTTTCTGAAGAAGTCCTGGCAATGGGCTCTATAGTGCAATCTGAGAGAGTATCGAATAGCTCTTTTTTGTAATCTAAAAATACGCCCAAATTGTGTTGCACAGCATGTACCCCAGAATGGGAGCGCGTATCGAAGATGGGATTCGAAGAGTGAAAAGTAGACTGTTATGGAAGTTGACAAGTTAAGCTCTTTGGAAACTGATCTTAACGCAAAACAGGCAGAGCTTCATTTTTTTGATAACGCATCAATGTGCAACTTCCACTTCAAGGAGCTGTCAACAACAAGGCCCAGAAACTTCACAGAAGAAACGACGTCAATAGTGGAATTATTAATTTCAAAAGACTGCAGCGCACCTTTATATGACACAGATTTAGTTTTCGCAGTGTTCAAGCACAATAGGTTAGAGTCACACCATGATTTGATGGTGATTAAGTCTTTGGATATGGTACTATGAAGAGCCACACTATCCGGGCCGCACCAAGTAAAACTAGTATCATCAGCAAAGAGACATACTTTACCGCTGATGTCTAGGCGCGTAATGTCGTTGATAAATAGCAAAAACAAAATAGGACCCAACACCGAACCCTGTGGAACTCCACAATCTATCGGCCTGCAAAAAGACACAGCCGCATAGACCCTCACACACTGACTTCTGTTGATAAGGTTCGACTTAAACCATCCCACTGGAACCCCCCAAATTCCGTAGTGCTCTATCTTGTTAATTAGGATGTTATGACTTACACAGTCGAATGCTTTGGAGAAATCACAGAAAATTTGATGCTGTAAAGTGGAGATTGTTCATAATTTAAATGATGCTCCAAATATTCCTCGCATTTTAAATTTCTCATTGGATTTGAGCCTCCCTATATGATATTCAACAAAACTCTTTATTCCAAAAATATTGTGTTACGTCAATGGGACGTTCACTAAATATTCAAAATCTGTTTACTCTGGTTTCTTGTGGAAACTGCTTTTGCAAATTACATTTTCCAACATGATTAATGTGTTTTGAATGTTCTTGGGAGGAAAAATAAAGGAAAGTTTGTGAAAAAAACTTTTGTAACGTGACGAGTCCCAGCGTCTCTTTGTACTTCAGCTGGGATTTTTTTAGTAAAATATTCCATTTTGTTATTAATTAATAACAACAAAAATGTTGCGTTATATACCTTAATTATTAAAGAGTGTTTTTTTTTCTGGCGGAAAGCTTTTTGTTTGATATTTTTACATGACTTGGAAATAAAAGAAGAATAGTCGGTTGTGTATATATTTTTACGAAGCCTAAAACATGGCAAATAGCCCAAGAAAACCTTCAGAACTAATGTCAAATGTTAGGTAAACCAACTAATGTATAAACTGATAGATCACGGCATAGGAAATGTTGACGATATTGGCATAGTACACCTTCTAAAGCACAACAAAAGAGTCTCCTGATAACCGAGCAACTCCATTTCAAGGCGACACATGTCTTGCAGTTTGGAGCATATGATAATAAAAGAAAAATAAATGAATAAATAAATAAAACAAATGGTTGTTGTTCCTTTTTCACAAAGCAAATTATTTTTAATTAAAATTAACTGATATCGCCATTATTTTTGTTTCAGGTTTACCTCAAAATGTCGGAAGCAGAGCAGGTTTGCCTTTAACAGCCGCTGGGATTGTCACAAGCAGAAAAGATCGACTAAAAGGCAAAAAAAAAAAACGCCATGAATAGACTAATTTTCAGGGTTCCCCTTATGCATTTAAACGCCAAAATTTAAAACATTCTATTTTTTTCCTGCATTGTCTTTTTGTTTTGTTAATCGTACGACGCGTCGACGGCTACTATCCGCCGAAAACCGCCGTTCGGTGTGGTATCGGGAAACAATGAAGCTTTGGAAGGTGTTGGCGCGAAATAGTCACGTCTACACGAATAATGTGAATACGCTACCTGGCAACAGTTATGGCAACAGCAGCGGCAGCCAAAACAACGTGCCAAGTATAGAACTTTACGGTGAGTGAAGCTTAAACTTGTTGGAAAGGAGTTTTCCATTTTTGCTCGGTATAAGCTATAATAAATAATACAGTTTAGGTAAATGTTTATTAATTTATGAATTCTTGATCATATTGACGACGGAAATAATTTTGCCGGCCTGGAACGACATTAAGCTGTACCCCTGTACTGTATTCGACCGACAACATTAACCAGTGGCATAGTATAGGAGTTAGTGACACTTTTTATCCCTCTATTTTGTACGCTACTGGAACAGATATATTTTTTAATTTTTTTTAAATTCCCTGTTTATTTTTGCTTCAAAAACTATTAACTTTTTAAGGGTCTAAAGTGAACAGTTTTGCAGGGATTGTTCTCTAAGCTAAAGTCTGCAAGCAAGTTCAAAAACAGTAAAATTAGTTTATATTATACTCGTAGTAAGTACAATTTAGTTAAAAAACTATAAATGTTTCAAAAGACTACTTTTAGTTTCACATAAATTTCATTCACGTTGTGTAATCTGTCGTTAAAATTTATGAATTTTATTAGCTCAAAATTTACACATTCCAAAATATCATTGCCACCTAATGTTATCAAAGTGTAATGTATATAATATACAAGTATCTTGTGTGGTCTCTGTCTCTAAATAAATTTTAGTTATATGAAGCATCCATTTCTAATGAATATCGGGTCGGATTTCAAGTGGTGAAGATAGCAACCACATAAAACTTGACATTATTTTCTATATATCATATACCTAGCGTTGAAAATATCCCTGAACCATCATTATGCCGTTTTACCATCTCAAAAATGGTCTTTTGTTAAAAACTGTTGCTCAAAGATCAACTTGAATTTATAGAATGATAGAAAAATGATATACAGGGAGTCCAAAAATAATAAATAATATGCCCACATAGATACAGGGTGAAAAAGAGCACATTTCTTATTCTAAAAGCTAAATTCATACAATTATGTCTACCAGTTGTCAACGTTATTTTCTCAGCTTATAAGTACAATTTTTTTTATCGCATATGTCTTTAAGTTTAATCTAAAGGCAATGGGGCGTCTATTTGGTACATAACAACTCAGACATTTCAAAGCAGCGCAATCAAAGAAGACATTAAAATACGTAAAACACATGTCGTTATTTTCCATCTCTTTTGATTTAGAAATACTTTGACCTTGTCTACAGGGTAGCCAAATAATGACGATAGATAAGTATATTTACAGAAAAACACGATACGTGTATAAATTTGACAGCATAACATACTTTGATTAGAAATCCTCGTGTCTTACTTGTTTTCATTAAATCATTTTGTATTTTTTGCAGATGAAGGGTATATTTAATCGTAATGGCAAATGTCAGTAATCATAAGAAGAGCGCGTGTAGAAGACAAGAACTTCGCCTTTTTAAAAATATTCGTGAGATATTATGTTGCAAAATAAACTTTTCTATGTACCAAACAAGAAACTGCTGTGTTATCTAGTTGTAACTGTGTAAAACAACTTTGTAATTTTGTTTTTGTGAAAACTTTGTTAACATCTACTGTGAAATTCATTGTATAGTTTCACTTCTACAAGTTTCCTCGTGAGGAGATACAAAATAAAGCTTTGCTGTAACTCAGATGCGGCATCCGATTATATTTGATTAATCTAAGAAAATAACACGTTGCCAAAAATTATTTGTTTCATTCATACATTTATTTGCAAACTCTTTTTTTTTTCGATTAATCATTAACCCAATACTATTTCCAGTCACTGTAGTTATTTTTATTACTGTCGGTATTACTACGGACTTATTGAATGACCATGTATCACTAAGAAATTAGCATTGTTTTTACCTTGGTTTTATTGAGAATTGACAATTTAAGGAGATATTAAAGAAAATAGCGAGACGACAAGAAAAAAAAGTATAAAACCGGTGAAACACATTATTCTACATTCTCTGGTGAATTGCTCCTCAAGGGAACATGCAAAAATGAGTGCTTTTTAGGGAAAAAACACTTCAATTTTCCAAGAAAGTAATTCAATTTTTGCAGCCATCGTGTCGTTGTTCCTGCACACTTTCCAAATATGACTGTGGAAAATGTTAATGTATATTCCTATATATTCAAAAATTCTGGCGCAACTCCCTAGGGGTACCAAGGCACTATACTATACAATACCCTGTTCTGTGTACCTACCAGAATAGTTATTTTGTGTTAATGTGGTATAGACTGGTTATGAGATAAAATAGTCCCTGCAGAATTTCTGGAAACGAACTCTGGATGTTTTGAGCTTAAAATATATTTAGAATTTTCTTTTTAATATATATTTACACAGTGTTTTTTCTAAAGATTGCCCTATTCAAAGTTCTAGTGCACTAGACTAGACATAATATGGCAGGAAGAACTTGGGGTTATACACCTACAATTCTGTAATGCAACTGGTAATTGAAAGAGCAGCGAATGAGACTTGTTGATGACGAACCACTAAAAAGAAATCTTTTTGAGAGCAATAAGCTAAATAACAAAAGAGACATCTATAGAGTGTTTATTACTTCATATAGTTTATTTAGAACGCCATTATACTATTATAGGTACATATACGTTTGATCAGTCCAACAGAAAACTTCTCATGTAGAACCTACAACAAACAGCCTGCAACACGTACACGATTGCTATAAAATGCATTATTATTTCGATAAACACAGAAAAATATTTAAATAAGAAAGAAAATGTAATCGAAAAACCAATCCTCATCTATTTCGTAACAACCCATACCATTCTGGAAAAACACTCAATTCATCAAAAGAGAAAAAACTCTTGAAAGTTGTCTATGGCAACGTAAAGACCATTTCTATAGATATACTTTTTCCTCGATGATAAACCTTTTGACAAATATATAAAACCGGAATAAATAAATATTCTATGAGGCTTTTATATTGGGATCAGATCGGAGAATCGTTTGTAAAGTAGTTTCCAATGTCCCACTATCCTTTACTCTGATGACCCTTTATCGAAAAAATACAAAAGACCGACATATAAGTGCTAAAGTGAGATATTGAAAGCATCCGAAAATGGCCAAAACCAGATTGAAATAATATGTCTACAGGTCGTCACCGTCCCTTGAAAATTCTGATAAATTAGAACACTCATAAAAAATCTTCACTCGCTGTCTTTCACGCCTGTTCCTTTTGCATATTTGATTGACAGTCAAAAAATAATCTGCCTTTTTTGTGTTTTATAGCAAACATTTTTAAGTTCTGATTTAATGTCCCATAGAAGCTGTCAAAAGTGTGACACCCTGTTTATTTGATGCTGTAGAATCACTGACTTGTATGACTATTCACTTGCACTAAATCTGGCCGAATTATTGTTTTTAGAAGACACAAGTTGTCAAATTTTTCATCGATTAAGTATAGTAATGTAAAGTCTTCATAGTCATAAGTTCAAATCTGAGGGATGAAACTTTTTTTTATGCCCGTCTGCACATATTGTTACCTGACTGTTTATTACATTATTTTTGCTAGATTTGACGCGGATGGGGTGGGGTATAATTTCTAAATAACCCTTAAAATCGTTAAATTTAAATTGTTATCTAAAAACAGCCATCTGAAATTCCCCCTTTTCTTGATTCAAAAAGAGTTCGATTTAATTTTTAATTACAATATTAGTCGTTAATTAAAAAGTTGCACGACTTGAGCGATAAAAAGAAAACAGTTTTGTCATTATTTCATAAAGCTCATTGCCACGCGGAGAACCCCTCCGAGTCGATGAACATAATAAAAAAAGTTCTGATAGAAACAAGAATAATGCCAGAACGAACAATGTAGTTAATTGTTTAATTAGACATTATTTTTTTTTTGTTTCGGTACCTATTCTTTCGTCAATTATCGTTGTCATTGTTATCTTCACTCATTAGATACAAATGAAGGTATAATGAGAGTAGAGGCATTTTTAAAGGTCAAATACAGAGCGGTCATAAAATGCCTAAACAGTGTTACCTCTATATAGTGAAAGACCAAAATCTCACTATATAAAGAAAAAAAGAAAAAATCAACAATCAACAAAAGACGATGGCAAAATTTATTGAAGAATATTCTTGTTATTATTTGTCCAACTACAACAAAAAACTCGAAAAATTGAGTTATAAATGAAATGGCCCACAGCATACGAGCGCTATTTGTGTTGTTTACAGTAACTTAAAAGATTCATCTCGCCCCAAAAATGGAATTCAATCGTGAACATTTTCGTGCGATTATTTTTTACTACTTTTGACGTGGATTAACTCAGCAACAGTGCATGAATGAACTTAAATCAATTTTTGGTGATGAAGCTCCATCAAGGACCAGTGTTTATCGATGGTGTGGTGAATTCAATCGTGATCGTAGTTCACTCCAAGACGCATTTCGTGAAGGTCGTCCAAAATCAGTTGCTGTTCCGAAAACCATTGGTGCTGTGCGCGAACTGATATCACACCTCAGCAGAAATTTATCATCCTCAAATATTACCTCATTCCGAGGTATATTTGCACTCTGCAAAACTCTGACATCGCAATCAGAGCCCTCGATAACGCCGACAAGCTCATCCGGCTGGTCGTTAAAAAGATCCTCCACCTGCCCAAATCAGTTTCCAACGCTGCCATATATGCCACAATTAAACAGGGTGGTCCCGGGGTTCTCTCCTTTCGGAGAAGGATTCCTGGGATCATTCTGAGGCGTCTCCAACGGCTTGGTGACCGAGCCCAGGATTTCCAGATTGTTTGCGCCATGGAGTCGGTCACTATAAACCATCTACGGGAGCGCCTGGAAATGTGGTGCCGGGAAGCCGGTACCACGAATAATTCTGTGGCATCTTTCTGGTCCTCGAAACTAGAATCTTCGGTTTCGGGGAATGGCCTTTGGCAGGTGGGTAACAACCATACTGGTCAGGCGGTGATTACATTAAGGCCGTCCTCCTACGGTATAACATGCTACCGACCATAGGAGGACTTCACAATAGGAGTGGCAATGTCAGATGTCGGGGTGGATGTAATCGGAGGGAGACCTTATGCCACGTGCTTCAGGGTTGTCCAACTACCCACTATGAGCGCATCCGAAGGTGTAAAAACTTTGCCACACACGCAGGCATGCTCTTCAGAAGGTGGGTTGTCCATTGTCTAGGGAATACTTCCAGACAATTTAAGAAAAATAACTATGAAGAGGACAACCCAGAACACCCTCGAGGAGTAGCTCGGCAAAGCCGAAAATAAAAATAAATAAATAAACCTAAACCTAACAAAAAGACTTAAACTAGGGGACCCTGGCGCACTTCAAGGAATAGAAGCAGTGGACAGAAGGGGATTGGAGTTAATATGTGTGGGGGAAATAGCGTTAAATCTCGCGAAGAACCCGCTCGCTAATCGAAGCTTTAAAAAGCCTCGATGTCGCTTGCCGATCCCGTACAAGGAGAAACACTGTCGTTTGGGAGCTGGTTTAGGAAAGCTTGACCAATCCAAAAGGCTTGAATCAAGTTGGTGGTTGAGGGAAATCGTCGGCACCAGCGAACTACCGTAGGCAGCTCCGTGTGACTTGGAAAATCCACTGACACACGAGTTAACTCAGCAACAGTGTATAGATGAAATTAATTCAATTTTTGGCGATGAAGCTCCATCAAAAACCAGTGTTTATCGATGGTATGGTGAATTCAATCGTGGTCTTAGTTCACTCCAAGACGAATTACGTGAAGGTCGTCCAAAATCGGTCGTTGTTCCGAAAACCATTGATGCTGTGCGCGAACTGATATTGCAAGATCGTCATGTGACCTATCAAGAGATTGAGACAGCCTTAGGCATTAGTGGGACCAGCATACATTCAATATTGCATAAACATTTTACTGTCAAAAAAATTTGTTCGCGTTGGATCCCACACAATTTGTCAATCGCTCAAAAAAAGGCTCGTGTCGATTGGTCGAAAGAAATGCTCAAAAAATACGATCGCGGTGCCTCGAAACACGTCTATGACATAGTGACAGGTAATGAATCGTGGATTTGATGATGTGATTTTCGTTGGTTAATATTTGTTTTTGTTCCCAAATCTTGAAATATAAAAGGCAACCCTCGTATATGAACGTAGACATATATAACTTTTTTATTGCAAAAAATGACATCTAAAAATTACATCTGGTACTGATTAGGCATCACCTTTTAACTTTTCTTTAGCTATTTTCTTTTTTGTCAACCGCGATCTGCACGTCTGAATTTAAATTACTTATGTTCAAGAATAGAATCCAGTTATAGCGGCAGTGGCGTGTCAATAGTTTTCTACAATACATCCTTATTAATTGAAATTAATAAATAATTTAGATCTGAGAATGGTGAAGCAGGATAAATTGTAAAAAGTTTTTTATGATAAAATATTCGTTGTCAATTCCTACAACTATTTCAATATTTACAAATAATGTTTTCTTTGTTCATTAAACAGTAGCGTCCGCCTATGTGTTCAAAGACTGTCACCAGCTGAGTCACACCCTCCATTTGTATAGTTGCCTTTACCGTTTCTAAATTTGGCTCAAAAATCTGTTTTCACTATATAATTTTGTAGTCGCACATCATAAACTTTAAGAGAGAACAAAAAGATTCTACTAAAGGGGTTTACGTATATACCTTTCACAGTATATTACTCATTTTTTTTTTCTTTCAAGTCACACAGCTGTTTAAAAATACAGTAGTGCCATGTTTTAATTTATTTATAGCAAACGCCGATTGAATTTATCAATAGAAGTAATATTTTAGGAATTGGCTTGTTAAAATACAAATTTTTTCTCCAAAATTTAGGTCAAAATCATTTAGACCCCTGTCTTACTCCGACGCCTTTATAAAGCTCATTTTACTACTGAGAACTATTTCGAGTTGTAGTTTTTTATATCATTTTAATATAACTTTAGAAACACTATACCTACTAAAGTTATCCCACTTTAATCGAAAATGTAATTTTCATTCCAGTTTTTCTTCCAATATTACACCCAAAAATTTCATATAGCTGGATTTTAATAAGGCATGTTTTTTTTTTCAAAGAAATTTTCAAACTATAAACGATTATACATTCATTGACTTGGAATTTCATTAAACTCACTCCAATAATAATTTTTCTGTAGAGTTCTACTAATTTTCTAAATTGGATCGTCGAAATTAAATTTTCACGAATTAATTTATATTGTGGTTTGCGAGTGGATTTATTGTACCTATTCCGTATATTATTTTTAATTCCGTCTAGAAAGGCTTGCGGCATTTTTCTTCATAACCCACAAAGGCATTGTTCTAATCCTCTCAACATGAAAATATATAATTTCTTCTGCAGCGTTACCCAAACCAGGTCTGGACTAAGGCAAAAAACCAAACCGATAGTTCAAAAATTCCCAGGGTGTCCAAAAAAATGGGACAACCTATTAACAACAGACTCCAAAATGATTTGCACTTTTCTTATGCCATTTTCAATTTTACAGCTCCATCTCTGATATACAGGGTGTCAAAGCTTGATTACTAAGAAACATTTTTCTCCTATTGTTCAAGAATGAAGACACGTTAGCATAAGATTGCAATTAATGGCAATTTACTTTGTAAATAAATTAGCAGTACGCCACTGAATTTCATTTTCTAAAACGATGTCTCTCTCTCTCTCTCATTTTCACTTAATTTGATTTTCCTTCACTAAAACCAAATAAAACAATAAAGGCAAAGGACACGTCTATTTATTAATGTGTGATACGAGCTTATAAACTCCAAGGCTCCATACAACTTAAATTAGGGGTAATATGTACGTTGAAATTGCATATTATTCGTTTTTGTGCAAGCAATTTCCTACATGACATTAAAATATCCTCTACACAATAGTAGAAGGAAATTTATGTATTTTGATTCTGACAAACAGACGAAAACGCTAGCGCTGTGCTGCTCTACAAGTCCAAACCAAATAAGAACAAAGGGACCAGTTCTATATGTATTACTGCGAGTAGTAGAGATGCAATAAGTGATTCATATTTGTCGATAATCCTAAAATCGATCAATCAAAGAGCTTACAAAAAAACTGACTTACTGAGCCAGAGACCGAATATTATTAAGTTTTTAGCCTGACAATGACTTGGTTTGGGTTAAGATTACTGTTCATCTCGAACCGATAGAAGAAAAAGAATATTAGTGAACGAGCGCTACGTTTTTGGTACTACGTGAGACAAACCTTTAAAATTAAAATATTGCTGTATAATTTCGAGAAAGCAAATATAATAAAAATTAGTAGAGAAGGAAAATCCTTTACAAAAACGTAGTCTGTTACTTAAAAGGTTCTTTCTCTGATTATCGATATTAACTAAAAGGAAGAATGCATCTCTAGTGATGCATCACAGGCGTGAAATCCATTTAATTGCCTGGCAGTAAATTTTCTAGATCATGTCGGAAAAAAGGCAATTTATACAATGCACTAGAAGCATTTCATTTCTCTAAAAATATCGAATCCATTAAAAGTAAGCATGGCAGAGTAATACTTATATTATCCTGATGTTAAAGCAATAATTAATTAACTATGACAGCTACTTAGATATACAGGGTGAATCTTCAAACGACGCCAAACTGTACTAAGGACGAGTTTTGTCCTAAAATTTTCAAACTCAAACAAGTATTCCTTTTTTATGTAGACAACTTTATTTTATCCCATTTTTGACACAAAAGGAATAAAAGTCACAAGAAAAAAAGTTAGGTTATAATTAAGGCAAGGGTCCTTCCCGTTTACCCCCCTACGGTCATCCTTTTTTATTTAATTTCATGTCAGTTTATGACATTTAACTAGGTGAATAAATATGCTACATTTGATTAATGCATCTTTACTCGTTTCGAAAATATTTCAAAAAAATTGTCCTCAGGCAGTCATCTTTAACACCCTGTATCTTTGTAAATATGAACCTGCCGAAAAATTACAATCTAGGTTTTTTTCATGATTAGACGTCCCCAATTTGCTCACAAATTTTGACCACCTATTTTAGAAACACCTTGTATACTTAAATATGGACACATTGTAGATCTGTCTATCTTCAATAAAAATTACCGTTTTTTTTTGGAAATCCCGATTTTACATTCGTTGACATGAATTTCAAAAATACAAAACCCTCTTACTTAAGCGCCATGTTTTCAATGCAAAACTGACTGCAAAATGCAGTTTGAAAGCATTGTAACCAAATACGATGGTTTTATATTGTTCAGTGGCAAAGAAAGTTCCATATTATAGTTTCAACACTTTTGAATAAAACATTACCCAAGTTACAGCTGAAAACTTTTTTATTTTTATTTCGGGAAAACTTTAAAGAGACGAGCGTCTGTAACTTTTTTTTTATTTGCTAATGTTAGGTGCAATTAAGAGATTTTAAAGTAAAATACGTTGAACTGGATAAAGTTTCGTCAATTTGAGTTCTGTTGTTCTTTTCGATACGAGGGATTTAGGTTAAGTTTAAATTGATCAAAATGGAAAATATTTTTTTTTTGTAATCATTAAGGAGCGTATTTAGGACCCATAAAGAATCGTATCCATTCGAAGTCTCAAGGGACATGAAAGATCAGTTTTATTTAAACAGTAAAATGAACTGGAGGTCGGAAGATAATCTATACGATCCGCCCATGGTCGCTTTAGCCTTTAAATCCTCTAATGACATAAACTTTAATTCCTGAACGTGAAATAAGATTGAAATTATTCAACCCATGTGTCTGCGAAAGTTAGTAGAACAAAAGACACATTGTAATGAAGCAAATATATATTATAATATTGTGCCTTCCCCTTTGTAAGTTGTTAAAGTGTATCCCAAACAATCCTTTGAAGGACTTCGCATTATTTGTTGCGTTGTTGTCTTGCTTAAAACAATTCTTAACAAAAGCTGGATGCTGTGAGAGTAAATTAATGTTCTTGTACTATAGTACACACTAGACTTCTGTGGTGTGCGACGGCCTTTAGCAAAGGGTTTCAATTCAACAATGATGTTCCACTTATTCTTAGGCTTCTAAATAGTATAGTATACCTACCTATCTACAATAGATAGAAGGCGGCCGGGGTAGGTGTCTAAGCTCAACGTAAACACGTTCCTACGTTATTGAATATTCACCTTGTATAACCCGTAACTAACTAAGATTAGCAACAGGATACCTCCAAAAGCTGATACGTATACAATTCATTTTTCTATGGATATTTTAGCTGGAGTTTCGCTAATAAATAGACTGAAAACTTCAATGAAATCAACCCTAGAAATAATTATTGTTCTAAATACAGTATATGTCCACGGAGAGAGGTGCCAAGAGAACTAAAAACTTCATTCTTCGACAAATAGTCACTCTTGATAAAAAGTTCAGCATATTTTGAACCATACTTTCAATTTGGAAATATTATACAGGGGGTCGAAAAACAAAAAGAACGTGAAATACTATTAAGAGCAAACTCTATACTATAGGTTATTTTTCATTTTGGAGCAAAATTGCAGCTATTAGCATTTTTCAATATTATGAAGGGCTATCTACATGCCAAACGACATACGGCGGCAGGGTCATTAAGGATAGTTTCTTGGGTCTTGATTAGGTATTATATAAAAGTGTCCGATGCTCAATATTAAATGAAAAAAACCCTTAAAAAAGCTATGAAACAACATGAGCATCACAGAAGGAGCGTGTAATCGCATCCTCGATCTCATTATGTACGAAGGACCAAAAATACTTACTCTTTGATCATTTTTATAGGGAGATACAGGAGACAAACGTAACGAGCAAGGCTCTATTTGCCTATTTGTGCTCATAAACTTATTGTATTAAAAACACGAACTCTCTCGCTTCCTTCAATTCAATATTCTGCCCATTCATTCCGCATATTGCTACTTTTCCTTTGCGACCGTATATTGTCAAACTACTGGAAATCCGTTCAGTTTTGTTCTGTGAATGTTAAAACGAAAAAATACTTTCTCACATCGTCCGCTAAACTTGCAAACAAAACTGTCAGCAGCCGCAGCACCGGAAAGTTTAAGTCGACTGTTTACACTGCATATAGAGAGAGAGAGATAAACGAACATAAAACGCTAGTTTTGGAGCAGTGACGTGTTGAGAAGTACCTTAGATTTATTTAAGATTAGCAGAAGTGATTTATGTAATTACGACGACATTTGCTTCTAACTTCTGCTTTATACTTATACGAACTGTGTGAAATAGCCATTTGTTGGGACACGTTATGCATTCGATATTATATCTGTCATCATAGTCCTCTTCAAATGCAATAATGCTGATCTATATAATATTTAACTGCCAGTATATTATACTGGGCTATAACCTCTCCGGCATCTATCTAAATTTTGGTAAACAAGCTTGAATTGTATTCGACACAGTCATTTAGATAACTTCATTAAATCCAATCAAGTTGGGCTGCATCTGTCAGTGTACAATACAATCTATGAAATGCCGCAGTAATTTTGGGCGGAGGTAGGTATCATCTTAGTTGTGGAATTTGGAATTGATGATTTCTGCTTAAACTAATAGAGTTACTTTATTTATGCACCTCAAGTTTGGTTGGGAGCTCTAATCAAGAAAGAAAAAATACAATAATATTATACAGAAGACGTCCTTGCCTCCTAGAAGGTTCATGCCTTGGTGGATCGAAGATTTCATGTCGTGCAGGTCCTGTAGAGTTAGAGTTGAGGGAGAACTTTCGATTGAGTATACGGCTAGCAGTGGATCAAGGATCCGTGTTGCGACCTTAGTTTAGACAGAAAACATAGGGTACTAAAGATATTGAGACAATTCGGAAACCTTTGCATTTAAGGATTTAAGGATAGGAGTATGGCATATCATTTGAAAGGGAATTTGATTATCTTTCATAGTATCAGATAATATACAGGGTGTCTCATTTGTAAAAGTGGACTTATGTCTATTTTTATTAGTAAACCACACTATTTTCAAAATGTCTATCATGAAACACTTTGTATACAACCTTTGCGAACATGTGAGTAGGAAAACATGTTTTCCAAATGATTAAATAATATTTGGAAAATACATTTCGTCTTGTATTGTTTCCAGGTGAATTCACACACTGAAGACGCGACGAGGCGCCGTCGTCTGCTTGAGTTATAATAATATTACGTAATCAAGTTGAATTTAGTGTTAACGTTACTCGTTAGCACCGAATTCACGCTTTCGTTTGAAGTTTCAAGATATGAACGTTTATATATGTAGTTCAACATAGTTCCATATATTTTTGAATGTGAAATTCCTCACATTTTGAGTTATTGCAAGTCGGATATTCAGGAATGCTTTAAATATATTATATATTGCTTGTTTTGGAATGTCAAAATATATAGGTAGTGTACTGCAATATTAAATTTGAAAATATAAGAGCATAAGATATCTTTGAAATATTGAGGGATTTGTTTAATCGTATTAGGACACATAGATGGCGTTACTAGAATTTTTTCCATATGATTTTTAATTAGTACTAATCTTCAAGCGTATGTGTATAAATTTTACAGCAATCTGGCTTTTGATTCGTGAATTATAGCATTTTGTGTGAGGCAAGTTTTGTTATTGAAAAAAGTGAATTTCAAATTTTGATAAAGCATTGCCTTTTGATGAAAAAAAAAAAAATACAGTGAAAACCAAACAATGACCAACTATCCACTTTTATATGAATTAATTTCTATCCAAGACTGGTCCTTTTTAAACCAATTTCGGAACGTGAATGTTGCCGGGCAGAATAGATTGACAGCTATTTTGGATATCACTGTTCCAATTTTTAAACAACGATCAAAAAAATATTCCTATCCCTGTTGGTATTCCTTGGATCTCATAAGGTATATTAAAGAGAAACATAAATGCCTATGCAAGTGGAAGACCTCTGGAGCACCGTACTACTTGTCTAAGTTCAGGTTATTAAGATCAAGGATAAAGATAGAAATCGAGCAAGCATACAGAATATATATAAATCGTATTCAACACTCAATAAAAGGCGATCCGGCACACCTTTGGAGGTTTGTTCAGAATAAAAAACAAAGGTCACGTATTCCTGGTGTTATGTTTGACGAGCAGGGCACTGAAATATCAGATCCAATAAATATCGTTTAGAAAAATAATATTCCTTGTATCTCGAAAAGGAAGCCCCATCGGCAAAAATTTATTTAACAACATTTTTTTTGTGAGAGCCATATAAGCTCCCTATTTCTAGCAACAGTGCTTCCAAATTTCAAAGAAATCCCACCTTGTAATTTGGAAACCGGACGTATGTGAATGGGGACATTTTTCCATAAAATGACCTGACAAATCACCCCCTTATAGGTACTAAGTATTTTATTCAGGGGGTGATTTGAAATAACAACTGATTCATCCCAAAAGAAATTTGGTCTTAGATCGTCTAATTATCGTATTGAAAATTTACTGTTAGAATGATTACCATAATAGATCGGTAGGTATTTATTTGCTCTCTCACATTCTATGCCTATATAGTGTATGGGGATATCACAGCCTATACGGTAATGAATGACTATGTATTTGGCGAATGTAATACACTGAAATTTACTAATTAAAGGGCATACCACAGATTTTATAGAGAAAGCCTCTATTAACTATTCTATGGATCTATTATTATGTAAACGAACGCCTGTAGCTAATAGTTTTGGTTAGTTAGAAATTAGATTCATTGTTTAGAATGAATCCAAAGACAACTTCATTCAAAGAATCAATCAATCAATTTTTTTTTTGCAGAAGTAAAATCAACCTCTCCTACATTTTCCGATTCCGATTCAGGAAAACCATCCAGCACACTATTGCACGAGATGCGACAG
Organism: Apoderus coryli; assembly: GCA_911728435.2. NCBI lineage: Eukaryota > Metazoa > Arthropoda > Insecta > Coleoptera > Attelabidae > Apoderus > Apoderus coryli. Next base: position 1,768,837 of record OU452211.1, on the reverse strand, counting down.
GGCATGTTGACCACAACTGTGCAAATTCGAAAGAAACCTGGCGAGCACCTTGGAATTGCGTTAAAAGCTGGTAAGTTTTGATTATTGAATGATTTACAAACTAATTATTAAAAAAATTAGAACGTTGATAACAAACTTATGTTTGGACACCCCGTATATTTTGTCGCGCTTGTTATGACCTTTCCATAGAAGTTTTTTTTTTCTTGGACACCCTGTTTTTTAGAACACTGTTTTCTCCGCATATTATTTATTCGGTATTCTTCTTTATTTGTTATTTTTTGGTGTTTTTAATGTTTTTGATTTTTTTTAATGTTTTACATCTTGAATTTAGTTTAATTTGTAATTTTTGTAAGTGTAGTTGATCTTGACATGCCAATGTATATAAATTGGCCAATAAAAAATTGAAATTAAATAATGATTTGATCATAGGGAATTTTGTATTGTGGAGTAGACGTCTTTCATTCGAAATTCCTAGATTGTTTAGAATGATATACAAATAATAATGTTCATAATCCATAGGAATAATATGCCAATTACACTAAAAATGAATGAAATTATATTTTCTATACATAATAAAAGTCTATAGAACTTTAATTCGGTTAACAAACGAACTTTAATTCATTTTCTGGTTTAAAAACTCAGGATTTGCCTCCCGCTTGTGTAACCTGGTGTAAAACCGCCTAATACCCTATGGAGGTGAACAGCATATTATTACATGAAAAGCAGATTCAAAACATGGGGAAATTTTAATAACATTACTACTTAACAAGTTCGTTGCTTTTATGTTAACACAAAAAAAAAACATAAAGTTTCGTGTAAAACAACTTTCAAATAGAATGTACCTGTATGATGAGGCTTTTGAAATTAATTTTCCCGAAGTTACAGGTTAATAAGGACCTAAAATCATAGCTGCGTTAAGCTGGTTTAAAACATAATTATTATTTGACTTTTTTGCCGTAAATCTTTGCAGATACATTGGACTAAATGTATCGAGATTATGGAGAAAAATAAAATAATTTTTCGTCAGAAAGAAAAATATTTTTCTTTAAAATTATGGACTTATCAAACCACCCTTGTAATATAACGGAAAAACTAGGGATGGCATCGATAAATATATGACTTTGAACAGAATTATTGCGTATAATACCATTATTTATGATTAATCCAGAATTTGCACAAAAACCGAGTAAGGTCATTTTATTTATGGTGTCGGATCTATGCCATTAGAGAATATCCCTGCCTTTCCACACACTAGTTTGTGTGAAAAAAGCGTGTTAAAAGCGTTTGCTTTTTACCCTTTTGTTGATGAAAAAAATTACTTAATATACGAGGATTGCCTCCGCGCGGCGGAGTTTGCTCCTTACTTATGTCATATTTTTAATGCCTCGATATGCTCAGGTACCTTCCCGTCAAAATTAAAAGAGTCTATTATCGTGCCAATTTATAAAAAGGGAAGTGAGAGTGACATTGAAAATTATAGACCTATAGCGTTGTTAAGCGTTATTTCAAAGGTGTTTGAGAAGATTGTGTCTGTCAAAATTATGAATTTCCTGAGTCAGTGTCACATAATTACTACTTCTCAGCATGGTTTTAGGTCGGGACTTTCTACCGAGACTTGTGTGACTGAATATGTCCAGCACGTGCATGATCTCGCTGATGGAGGCAATTACGTTGTTTCGTTGTGTTTTGACCTGTCTAGGGCCTTTGATACTGTCGATGGAGATTTTCTGAGGAGCAAATTGTCCGATATGGGAATTCGTGGTGCGGTCAATGGCTGGATTGCGTCATACTTGTCTGATCGGAAAAATATAGCCGTTAAAATGTGGACAAGCTCGGCTAATTTGCTGGCTCTGTAATACATCATGCTGATTTGTGCAAGGATCTGGATGCTTGAGTTTTACGATAACGTCCCGTATACGCGGAACTTAATATAATAAAAGAAAAAATAATATAAATAGAAGAGTTAATGGGTTTATTGGCGTCATATTAAACTAAAATTAATGTTGTTAGTGTCGTATTATAGATGTGTGCTATTGAAATTAAAGAAGCAGAAACGATATAAATAACTTTTAATTACCGGCTAACTTAATTGAAATTTCAGTCCTTTATAATAGTGGGAACAGTCTTGTTATATTCATGTTGTTATATTAGTCACATTAACAAACTACTCTATTATATGCATTGTATTGAGGTGCAGTTTGAGTCTGTTAATTAGTTTTATGCTTAATGAATGCGCTGATTTCGATCAACAGGACTGGAGTGGACAGCACAATTTTAATTTAACACACCCTGTATACATGATTTTTAAATTTCTCTTAGGTTTTCTACGAAGAATGTACATTGTCACATAGATATCCGTCAAAAATTATTTGGCACGCACCTAACATATATAGTTTTCTATAATTATGAGAATCTGACAATTAGTTTATAGGATACTAGGGTTGATTTTTCGATTTTCAGCGACCCCGAAAACCCTTGGGTCTACGGGGTGTACAATATCTAGTCAATATCCTTCTGTCAAAAAAGCGACTGAAATGTAGATATACAGAGCTAAAATAGAACTTTAAAGAAACAAAATTTTAATGTGCGTATTTCTCTGGTATATTATTTGGTATATAAATGTTGCAGGTCTATTAAAATTCAGTAACAACATGATTTAAGCCTCTTGTCCAACATTTATAAACCCCTGATACCTATAACAATGCAGTTGATGGTTTTCATACAGTATAATCCTTTAATATTAAATAACTAATTAGGTTGAGGAAGATTTCAATATCCATTATAATATTTTGCAAGTATTTATGCATATAATATTGAAACTAGAAAATAAAATCATGTAGATATACAGGGAGATTCATTATGGTTGCACAAATGAAAACTGAAAGTAATTTAAGCATTTTTTGCACCTAAATTAATTAAAGAATTTGGGTCACACTGCCTGCCGATCACCACTGATGAGTCGTGGATCGACGAAATGGCCGTCTGGTGAAAGCATGGTAGTGTGAAACAAATTTCCATCATAACTTAAAGTCTTGTTGCTTTATGTAACAAGCAATTCTTAAATAAAGCCTCCCTGCGAGGGGATACGGGCGCATCTAGTGTTGGCACTAGGATATAATGGAGTTGTTACTTCTTGTCCGGCCATCGTTTGTGAACTGTGTTTCACCCGGCATATTGCCTGTTCACGCTAGATGTCGCCAAAAACATCTCTCTCCTTGTATAATAATTAAGTACTGATTCAGGTTTGAAAGGATTTAGAAAATATTTTTTTGTCTCTAAACTGTTCGACAAAATAAAATGTTGAAAGAGAGTGAATAGTTTCTAAATTGAATTAGCTATTTACAAAAAATATGGGTAGATAATTTGTTGTGACTTAGCTTTTAAACACCCTGTAATTTTCGAAGCCCTCTAGCACCCAAACCAAGCAATTTTGTATAATATACGGGGTGTCCCTCTTAAGATGGATACAAGTTAAGCCAGCTGGAAGCCGTGAGGATATTTTCTCATGAAAACTACAACTTTTGCATAAAGAAATATGATACCAAAATAATGTAATCCATTTTAAGAAAATGAGCGTTCAGGTATAGTATCTAAATTATAATTTTCATTGAAATAGAGCTTTCAACTACATAACAAAATTAAGCTTTGTAAACCATTGCCAAATTGCCTTGGCAACGGCAATGGCAGATTTGTCCAAAAAAAGGAAAACAAAGTCACAACTCCGGCGTGCTGTTAAATCCACTAGGTATATAATAAGCCTCCAGGTGTTGATAATTTCGAATCTATTCTAATAATACTGGGTAATGACCAAAAATAATATTTGATGGTTCATGCTCAACGTCTGGTTGTGTTATATTATTAATAAACATAAATTAGAAGAACTCCATGACGTGACTTGAGAGATTCACCATAACAAAATGGATACATTAAATGTCATGGTGTGTAATTTATGGTGGTATATATGTAGAGCGTCCATTTGTTTTAATTATTTTAACGATTTCCAGAACTCATTGAAGGGAATTTGTGTATTGCCACAAAAAGAAAACTTACTCACTAGTCTTGACCGAGGTCTTGACCATATTGAAAAGGCTTAGCAGGCATCTTCCTTCGATATGTTTACCATACGCAAAAGCAAAATAAACGTCTAATTTTGAATTTAATTCATGTCGCATTTCTTAGTAAAATAATTTTATGTTAATCCAAATTTAATTTCTGATAGTTTTCCGGAGTAATTCTCAACAGTAAATGAAAGTTTAAATTGTCTAGACAACTTTCCTGACTGAATTTAATTAAATTAAATGCAAAAATCAAATGAACCTGTTAGCGAGAACTGCCATGCTATACAGCGTAGTGTTCATCAGATAATAATAATTTGAAAACGACATTTATACCGGGTGATTCAATATGGTTGCAACAAGCGAAAACTGGAGATTCCTGAAAGTAATTTAAGCATTTTTTGCCATTGAACCCATGTCTAAATTTAGTGGTCAAATTCACTTTTTTGTTCATTTCATTTCAACCGATTTCGACAATATTTTACATGCATTTGAGGACCGATAACATAAAATAATCTCCATTATTTTGGCTTTCATTAACTGTCCATTGGCGTAGATATAGGGGGCATCTGGGTAATTTTTACACCTAAATTAATTAAGGACAGCTTTGACAAGCCAAATTATAAGCTACAAAAAAGTTAATTAATAAAGAAGATCTTTAGAGAAAGTGCTCTGGTCAGATGAAGGAACTTTTACTAGAGATGGCATAAATACAAACCATAATGAACATGTATGGTCGTTAAACAAACCTCGTGCTATTAGGCCGCGAAATTTTCAAGAACGTTTTAGTATCAATGTTTGGCGAGGCTTGTTTAACAATCAATTATTGCCGTTGGTCGTAATTAATGGGCATTTAAACTCGAATCAATACGATCAAATAAGAAACGATCATAATATCCTTATTAGAGCTACAAATTCATTAGTTGAAAGATGTAGAATGTGCATTACTGTCAATGGAGGGCAATTTGAACAATTGTTATGAATTTTCTTATTTTAATTTCGAATTTCCACGGCAACTTTCATTTTTCATTTTGTTTTCTGGTAAGCGTTATTTTGATTTGAATCTACCATTAACTTGCAATTTATCGCTTTCCATAAAAATGTAAGAAACCACAACATCGACGTAACTAACTTTTTTGTAGCTTATTTTTAAAAAAGTAATAATGTAAAATAATGGAGCTTGGCAAAGCTGTCTTTAATTAATTTAGGTGCAAAAAATGCTTAAATTACTTTCAGTTTTCATTTCCAACATTCATAAAGAGCTTATACTAGCACGAGAATTGATTGAGATTGGCGACATCTAGCGTGAACAGGCAATATGCCGGGTGAAACACAGTTCACAAACGCTGGCCGGACAAGAAGTAACAACTCCATTATATCCTATTACAAATTTTGACCACCTATTTTAGAAACAAAGTGTGTTGAAAATTTAAGCGTTAAGATGTAGAACTTAGTCCGTCCCTGGTAAACTAAAAGAGCTAATTTAGATTTAAAGACATTGTTTTAAGCACCCTCACTAGTGTCCATTATATCAAATTTTTTTGACGAAAATTGATTTCAATAGTGACGCCTATTTTAGGGCATTATTTTTGCGCGTCTGAGAGATTTCCCACATTTTCTGGAGCACCCTGTAGACATTATTTTTGTAATGAAACATTTATTTGAAACTTCCACGCATTTATCACACTTGAATCTACTAAGTCTGCTATGCAATCAAGTGTTATTTTTTTGTTACTATATAAAAAGTGGCAGTTTCGGCCACCAAATGGGAAAATACAAAGTTTTAGTTCTACTTTACGAATGTTTCCAGTTAAATAAACATTCCAGGTGTTTTAACTAAACAAAAGCGTTCCGGGTTATTTGTTTAGTAATGGACGAAAACAGGTGTGGATTTGACAGCTAAAATTAAAGTTTCGTATCCACGTACAAATTAAATGCTTTTGTTGTACATTTGCTGATGTAGTTTTATCTTCGTAGAAGCCAAAATAGTTTTGTAATTTGAGTTGAAAGTCTTTGAAGTTAAATGTCAAATACGCGATGTGTAAGAACAATTTTTCTGCAAAGCGATGTGCTTTGAATTTATCAGTTTAGATAGGTATAGGTATATTAAATTGAAGCACATGTGAGATCATTAATTAATCCTTATAATTTCTGATTTAATCCTTATAATTTCTGATAGTGCTGTCTTTGTCGTCGAAAACCTGCTCTATGTCACTTAACTTAAAGCTTAACTATGTCACTTAACTTAAAGCTGCACCGAAGGTGCAGCCGCCTGTCTGTCTATATAGAAAATTTGTTTTTTGCTGCATCCCAACGGGTACTTTTCAAGGGGATTTAATACGGTCTCACTATTTTATTAATTAATTTAATTACATCTACACAGTTAATTTTGTGTGCGACGCAGAGGCAGATATCAACTATTTCTTGGTCTATTCACCAACATATGATCACATCCATCCATCTAACGGCTTTCATGACACTGTCACTTTAGGTTATTATCACTTTTTCATTAAAATTACTTTAAATACAGGACAACTTCTAAATTTACTACAACTATATGGAATAACCATTTTATAACACTACAATATACAACATGTTGATAGAAATTGATCTTAAACATGAAAATAATGCCGAAAACTTTTAGACTATTAATGTAAACAAAGAAAATAATAAACTATTTGACACAAGCAATTTGTCTGTCGTGTTAGAAAAAACATCTTACCAATTTTGTTTACATAGGCGTTCGTAAATAGTAGAAAAGGGGGCAAAATAAATTTTATAATAAAACTAAAAAAAATCAATTAATTTGCGTTCAAGAACTTGGCCTAGATCTGAAAAATAAAATATCTGCGTATAAATAGTGCCTCCAAAGAGAAGAAAAAGGCACAAAACCCGATAATTAAAAAAAAAATAGCTGATGTCTAAAACAAAACAAAAATTTATTAAATTTACATAAATGACAAAAAGGTCATAAAATTATTACTTTTACACTTAAATATGGAGAGCTATTCGTGCCTCGAGGGCAACAGTTTATTTTTTTTTATTTTTGTAAAAAAATCTTACCACAAGACGACTGGAAAATCCCAAAGGGATTTCTTGTTAATTAACTAAAAAGTGCTTGTTGCATAATTTACGAAGACTGTAATGTTTTCGATATCAGTTATTGTCGCACCAACTTTTTATGTACAATATTCTTACTGTTGTTGTTTTCTTTTTATTTGTATCATTATTTTGTAATTATTGTATTGTATTATGGTTAGGTGGTAGAACAGGTATATATTTTTGGATCAATAATGCATCTCTTTAAAATCTGTAATAACTATAATTCAATGTAGATTTTGAATTTGAGCATATACAAATCGACTAAATAAAGTCATTTCAAATTTGTTCATTTTTTTTTTTAATTCTGATTAAACTTACCTTTTTTTGTTTATTTGTTGTGCTTTTTTCAACGTTCGCTTTAAAACAGTATATCTCCAACAAACATAGACATAATGTCGTGATTTAAACAACTAAATGCTCAGAAAAGATCAGGTTTCAATGAGATTCCAGTTGACAATAGATGCTATAGCTGTTGCGCTCCACAGGGTATTCCAAATTTCTTCTCACACAGTAAAAAAAATCCCGTGTATAATCATACGACCCTAATTTCCTTTAAAGCAACAACAAGTGGGTAGGTAACAGACTAGCGTAATGTTTTACAACTTGTTTAACCAATTTGTTGTGAATTTCTCTTTTGTTCCTCGTTTTAATAATTTCCTTACGAAAATAGCCTCAGCCGTATACACCAGTCTTCTTTTTTCCCTCATGTCTTCTGACAAATTTATACTTAAGATAAAAGCACGCAATTTAATTATTTCACAGATGCAAAGCAATTTGCTTATACACCATCTCGTTGTTCGTAAAAGTAAAAAAAAAACGTAAGGAAAATTATTTTTGGTTTCCATATCCGGTAGGCACATTGTTTGAAGGAATTTGACGTATTAATTAAATTATTGCTCTTCTTCTTTTTCACTTTACTAATAATAAACATTTGAATTTAGGGAAATTTAGAGAAATAGAAAAGTTATGGAAGAATGAAAATAATTTCGTGGCAAAGCGGACTAAAATGTTGGTTTTACCTACACAAGGAATTTAGTTTAATTTAGCAGGGCCCCAGTCTAATTCAATAGAACCAGACTGAGGCATGGGTCGACAAATACTGACGAATTCGTTTCGCTCTTGTTATGAGCTCGTCGTCTGCATGGTATAGGGTATGCATTACTATGTACATGTAGATGATACGTGTTTACATGTGTCTACTGTTGTGTATCCTATTGTGCTTAAATGTAGGCCGATATTTGTAGATGACGAGCTCATAACAAGAGCGAAACGAATTCTTCAGGAATGGTATTGGAAACACGCAATCCATGTTTACAACTGCTGTTTGGTACTTCTTATCAACATGTTTGATCTGTTATAACTACTATTGTAAGACCGTTTCCAAGAGCAGTTTAAAAATGAAATTTGATTTAATTCGATTTTTACTTTTATGCAGTCCAACTTTCGTTAGCTGAAATATAATTAAAATTAAAAAAAAAATCTAGTTTTGTTCGTTCAAAACTATTTGCCAGCAAGAACAACGCCAAACTGGCCCGTCTTCAAACAATAGACAATCTTACCGTTAATGGAATAGTAATTTCTAGGTCACATTCTACAATGTATTTGGAATTTTCCGGAAATTTTAAATTGCATTAGAAGGAAATTGTTCTTTCAACACTAAATGGTAAAATGGTCTTTAGAAAAGTGCTGTTTGAAAATATTTTGCAATCAAAATCCCCGGGAGATGAGGTTGGTTTGGAAAGTAAAAGCTACAGTTGTATGGTTTTAAAGTTTAATGTTGATTTTATCTCTGACAGTAGGTACATTTCTATGACATTAGTGTAAATGTTCGTGGTCGCCTTTGATGAAGGGAATAAAGTTAGACCCGAAAGCTTGGCGTAGCGCAAAAGAGATTTCTTTTTATAAAAAGCCCTATGACCGACGTCCCAATAATTTTCGATAATAATCTGAAAATCAATTAAGAATTACTATATAAATAAATACAGTCGCATTTTTCGATTGAAATCCATCATTTTTAAACGTGAAAAACACATTTAAATGTATCTTATGCTATTCTAGACCGCACATCAGTCGTGAGCATCAGGTAAATACCGAAATATCCAGACGGAAACCAAGTTCAGGAAAAAGAAGAAAAGAAAACGATAGGTACATATTTTCCAGCAAGCGACATAATAAAATAAAAAAAAAGGAAAATAAGATATATGTATAGTTACATTTTAACTATATACATAATATTATGATATTTTGGTGCCAGCGCACCTTACTACGACGACGTCCTTCCTGCTAACAACGTCGAGCGTCATCTGAAAATCCGAAAGGAAGAGTTAATTTTAGACACCGACGCATAGGCGGCGACGCCGACGCTAAGGCGGCTATTATATACAGAATAATTGAAATTGATCTACTGCGTAAGCCTCCTTTAATTGGGCGCAAAATTCAAGATTAAGTAACCATTAAATGGTTTCCTTAGTACTTGTCCTGGCCAAGGGTTTCGCTAGATTTCTCCTTGTTTGTTAAAAATAAGATTTTCCCAACATCTTTCCGACTGAGCTGAAATTTGAGCAACGTTTCGTTTATTCTACGTAAGCTTCCTCAAAAATATAAATTTAAAACAATCACATTCAAAACAACAATGGCAAGTTTCCTGCCTGGAATAGTAAGGTTTATTTCAGATAGTATTATTTTTACCCGCCACTGGATTTTTACATTAACGGCTAGTCGTGCCAGAAAACAACACTAAAACTCTGTTTAGTGAATATGAAAAGTTAAAAGTCTAGCTATGAATGTGCTGTTAAAAAAATTGAAACAATGTTTCTGGTTAATAAAAATGTTAATACAAATAAAAAAAACAATGGCGTATATAATAATTTTAACATAGTGGATATATTTAAAAAAAAATAGTTTTTTTGGCTTGTATATAATTATAATTATTATAAATATGACAATGTAAACATTGTGTTTGTTAATCACATTTTTTTCGGGAGTATTTATTTAATATAAATTTTATAATAATAGATAAATATTAAATCAGTACATTAGGTTATTTCTAATAATACAGCAAATCGTGGTCTTATTAATAACTAACTGTAGAAGTGTGTTTAGAATGAAAATGAGATACATTAGGTATTATTTTTTGGCTATTTCGGTATTGAGTATGAAGATTAAAAATATTATAGCAGTTTCAAAGTAGGTATACAGGGTGATAATAATATATAAAGCAGCGTTAAGTAAGTTACAGAAATAGTTTTTGAATTATCATAAAAATAAACAAAACTTTAAATATTTGCTCTACGATTCCAAGGATCCCAATGCTATTATTTTGTGTCATCTTGCACTATGTAACCATAGCTTCTTTGTACGTCATTTGATCTTTTTTGTTTAATCTCAACTCACATAAAAGATATCTAAGTGAAACCAAAACAGTTTACTTTCATCTTCAAACGTATAGAGCTTACATAATAAAAATAATCTTTAGCACAATAAACACAAAGGAGTTTCATATTTATGTAACAGATATTATCTAGTAAACCAGGTCTCATTTGTGCACAGACAAAGACTTTGTTATTATGAATCTTACTTACACACCTGTCGTTTAATTCACATAAACAAACATCAAAAATGAGTTTTTATGTTAGACAACTTGAACATCATTAAAATTACGAGAAGGTCTTACTGCTTTGGGTGTTTTTGTTTGAGGTGCAACATAGAATAGGTGTGCATTTTGAGCAAATTTACTCTATGCTAACTAAGTATACACTGAAAAATATAATATAGAAATGTGTCTAGAACAACCCCTAATACCTAGTTTTATTTATAAGTCTTCAAAACCCAAAGTTTATTTAAAGCTTTTCAGAAGGCAGGAGTATCTTTTATTTTTTGATCTTCACAAAACCAAATTTTATTTTATGCAGCTGATTTGAACACTTCCATAAACTCAATAATCGTATAATACAGCAGGAAAAACTTCCTTCAACTAAACGATTCAATTTAAAAGCATCAATACAAACTATTAAGTGAAAAGTGGTTTCTTGTACAGTTTTTTAATATGCCGTTTACGTCGTTTAAAATGTCATCGTTAAGGCCGCGCGCCAAAAGTTTATCCAACTCGGAAAAAGCATCTAGTGGCGGCGGACAACCCTCTTCCACCAGTTTATTGTGTAAATCTCAGAGGAATAGCACCGCATCGCCGAAGTCGAGGTTTTACAAGAAAAGTAAGTGGCTGAGAGTGTCTAACAATACACTAAGTGTTTTGTAATTTTCAGTGAAAATAAAAATAGTCGCTTCTCCACATGGACGGAAATTAAGCAACTATTTTTGGCATACGCTTCCAAACATTGCTATTTTACACTATCCATGCTGATAGTCCTTCATAATATCATTCTCCTTTGACTCTGCCCTTTTTTAGCAGTTTTTCGACGCCCTAGCGCTCGTTATTATATATTAACAAGCTGCCCATGGTTTAAAGAAGAGTCTTTACGGACTCAGTTATGCTTCTTTTTCGGTTTAGTCCCTAAAAGTCGTCTTGGCAACCTTTACAGCAAATTTAAGCGTTCTGAAGAATTGTCAAAAGGTTCTTCCATTATAAAATGCGGGGCCTTTACCCCCTTTAGTTATAAAACAGTCTCGTATAATTTGATTCCAAATAAGTTGAAAATTTGTTACATAATTTGTTATACGTAATTATAACATTGAAACTCTCGAATCTCTTCAATATTTATTTATCCAATGAGAAATCCCGGCTTTATTTATTTACGAACATTACATTTGGTGCGGCCTATCTAAAAAAAGCCCACACATTACCTACCTGTCTGGAGAATTACTTGTGGGTATTTCAGTTTCAGTCTAAAAAAGTATTTTTTGAAACTAGATTAGAGAAGTGATTTTCGTGTGAAAAATATTTATAAAATTATCGAAATGCATAGTTCAAGTTATTCGTGTCTATCGAGAGCTTTTGATGATGAACTTGAGCACAATGACCATGACGTAAACGAATGGGAAACCTTCAGTTTAAGGACATTTTCAACAGGTAATTGTTTTGTTTTATTCTCAATTATAATTCAGACAGACGATTTATTAGGGTTGCCTTTTATATTTCGGGATTTGGCAACCCTGTGTCTGGCAACTGACAGCTCTATCGTAAAGTTGGACATTTTTGAGGTTATACGTACTCAGAACGTTTTGAGCGCTATTTGTGTTGTTTACAGTAACTTAAAAGATTCAACTCGAACCAAAAATGGAATTAAATCGTGAACATTTTCGTGTGATTATTTTTCACAACTTTCGACGTGGACTTAATTCAATTTTTGGCGATGAAGCTCCATCAAGGACCAGTGTTTATTGATGGTATGGTGAAGTCAATCGTGGTCGTAGTTCACTCCAAGACGATTTTCGTGAAGGTCGTCCAAAATCAGTTGTTGTTCCGAAAACCATTGATGCTGTGCGCGAACTGATATTGCAAGATCGTCATGTGACCTATCAAGAGATTGAGACAACCTTAGGCATTAGTGGGACCAGCATACATTCAATATTGCATAAACATTTGACTGTCAAAAAAAAATTGTTCGCGTTGGATCCCACACAATTTGTCAATCGCTCACAAAAAGGCTCGTGTCGATTGGTCGAAAGAAATGCTCGAAAAATACGATCGCGGTGATTCAAAAGACGTCTATGACATCGTGACAGGTGATGAATCATGGATTTACGCTCCGAAGACGGATCACTCTTCACCACGACAATGCGAGCTCTCACACATCGGCTCAAACAACTGCATTTTTGAGCACCCAAAACATCGATTTGATGAGTCATCCGCCGTATAGTCCTGACTTGGCACCGAATGACTTCTTTTTATTCCCGTACGTAAAAAACAAACTGAGAGGTCAACGACACCTGAAGAAGCGGTTGCTGCATTCAGAATGCATGTTTTGGAGATACCTCAATCAGAGTGGCAAAAATGCTTCGACAGTTGCTTCAAACGCATGCAAAAGTGTATAGATCTTCATGGGGAGTATTTTGTAAAACAATAATAAGTGATTGTCGATGATTAATATTTGTTTTTGTTCTCTAATCCCGAAATATAAAAGGCAACCCAACCCAACCCTCGTATAGGTACAATTTGGGTCAAAAACTTCGATTACACACCTTTAAGCTCAAATTTAACATTGCCATTTATATAAATACGAGCAGTAACTATAACTATGTCTATATACATACTATGTCCGGAAAATACCCTATCGTAAACCACTCTAGATTCTATATAGAAGATTATACCCTGGAGGTTTAACCATGATCTCTAATTCTCGTCTTTCTGTGTTGCACCCGACTACACACTCTCACACCTAGATAGGATACCTACCCCAAAGTGTTATGCAACGTTTCATTTATAATATACAGCCAAATTCACGGCGAGTTGACACACATTTGCTGCTTTCCTTCCGGTTTCGTTTGCCGGGAAAACTTCATAATGGTAACTTTGGGATATTGGTTTTGCGACCAGCAACCATACATAGGAGTCGAGAAATGTACTAATTTTTCTGAAAACGTTAATAACCCATAAGTTAAGTTGTATTGTCAAATAATTCAAATTATGTTATTTTAAAATGGCCAAACAACATGTTGATACCAAGTACCAAACAGTAGTTGACAATTTTAATTAATTCAGTAACGTCAAAGCTTTGCCTGTACTCTTCGGATTTGCAAACTTTTAAGTAGTATTTTTGTTACGACAGTATCTAAAGTAAAATAAATTATTGCAGAAGTGCAATTTTCCAATACACTTCACCTCGAGTTTCATTATCTTATCTTACATAACGTAAAAATTTCTACTGAAACTCTAAAACATTTATTATATTTGTACCTAACCTATCGCAGCCCTATAACATCCCATTCCACTGCAGCATATTTCACAGTTGACTAAATATTTGAAAACGCGGATATTTTTTCTTCCACATATATTTTTTATTTGTTTATTTTCGAGGAAAATGATGAGCGCGCTTGAAAAATGACTATCATTTATAGGTACACCGTGCAAAATTTGTTCAAGTTGACGTGTAACCAGTGTACACCATTTGTATTAAAAAACATGAAAAATCAACAGTGGCAGTAGGTATTTTCTCTTCTGTTCTATGTAATAAACTTTATTGCCGTTGTTAGATTGCAACTAAAATGTTATATAACATTTTAGTTGTTTTCCTGACAGTAGCTAATGATGTTAAGCAGCTCTATAAATAGAGAAAGTTTGCGTACATATCCTACTCTTTACCAGCCATCTTCTGTTAACTAAGGCTGTTTTAACAACCAAGCCAAACTAAATTCGTCACGTCCAGTCCAGTCGCGTCAGTCTTGGCGAATCCTCCTTGTGAACTCTGTATCATTAATCATCTCTGCCTTTTACCTCCTCTTTTCTGTAGCCTGCCTAAGATTATTGCGCAAAGGGGTACGTCCATCTTCAACAGAGACTACTAAGTGACTGACAAGACCTTTATTTGGTGTGAAAGCATTGATCTCTGGGAATTGGCTCGATGGGACTAAGCTTGGTGTTATATACCACTTAACGTAACTCTTTAATTGATTTTATTGTTTCAGGAAATCCTGATTTGGACCCGTGTCCCAGCATAGCATCGCTTAGGCCAGGTTCTGTTGCTCATGTCAGCGATCAGCTGATGCCTGGTGATAGAGTCCATGCTGTCAATGGGATTACCACGTTGAGAATGCGACCAGATGATGTGACATCTTTATTAGACCACGTGGACGGTACAGCGATATTGGATATCGAATATAATCTTCCAACATACGGTAAGACTGTGTGACCTTATTGCTTAAGTTTTTAACATCCTGTACAATAAAGACTTAAAAAATAAATCTATAAGTAGCCTGAACCTTCAATTAAAAAAGCACCCAGTTAATATATGGGCAGGATTCGTTGGCAAACCCCTCTAAACATGCTGTTCATGCACGTGGTGCCCTACCTCGCGTTGCTCTCTAAGGTCACCCACCACCAGGAGGTCCACTGGTGGATGTAAAAGAGAGCAATCGGTAAAGACAACATCGTCTATAAAAACATCAAGTCCAATTGGTTACTGGAGATTTTTGATTGATTGATTTTTGATTGATTGATATTCGACAATTTCAAAACAACAATGCAGGTGGTTCTGATGGCATATCTCCTGCGCTTTTTAAAGAATGAGGACCAGTGATAGTGGAACATTCTCGACTGAATCCTGATGATGGTTATTGACAGTTGAATGAGGATGAATTTTACCGCTGTTAAAAACTTTTCAATAACAATTCTCACAATAGTTTTATGAACGATATTATTCTGTTTCAAAATTAGGAATGCACGGTATGTTTCAGTTTCAGAGTTTTGAAACTAATTGCGATACGAATACAACTACCTGCAGAACGCTATATATTGCTAATTGTATATATGCACCATGTAAAGCTATATTATTTGGTTTATTAGAAGAAGAAGTTTGGCAAATTATGATAGTAAATAGACTGAATTCCAAGCGAGAATTATTGTGAAATGTTTTCGACAGATATTTATGCAGTTTTGCGCAAACTATTCTGCAACATTTTCTATTATAGTCTGCCCAAAAGTTATAAGTAGTGTTACCGTAGTAAATTGGTAATTATTTAAAATATACAAAATATAAGAGCTGGTCGATCGCCAATTTCCCATAAACCAGCTCAATAGCACCGAATTCTATCTAGTCCATTATGCATAATGTTAACGTTGTCTTTGTGTTACTATAATTTCCTCAAGGTTGTGCAGAGGGTTTGCATTCAAATCAAAACATGCTTTATTCTTGTAAATACATAGTATTGGTAAACAAAGCTCAAAAAAATGTTATCCTATGCTAACAATAATCACACAATAATCAAAATTACAGTAATCACAATGGTCAGAACAAACAAACGCATAACAAAGCCAATACACAATTAAAATCATTTTTAAAATCATTTTCACTCCCACGTGGTCACAAAATATTCATCTAGATTGTAAAATACATTCTCCTTAAGAAGTGATGTTACAGACCTTTTAAAACTTAACAAGTTTGGCCTCATTTTAATATTATTAGGGAGATGGTTAAAAAATTTTATGCTTAAATAAATTAGGGAATTCCTGGTTAATTCCGTTTGAGGAATCGGTATTGGAATGTCAAACATCTGCCTGGTATTATAGGGTTTGTTGAAAGATCAAAGTTGAGTACCAAATTTTTTATAGATCAAGCAAGCCGTTTCCAGTATAAAAAGACCACACAATGGTAATATCCTTAAAGTCTTAAACAGAGGCCTACAAGTGTCTCTGTTAGTTTTTCGACAAACAAATCTTACTGCTCTCTTCTGCAAAACAAACACAGAGCTGAACAGATACTGACTGCAGCATCCCGAGAAAGCAATCCCATAACGCAGATGACTCTCCACAAGAGAAAAATATGCTAGCCTTGCAGTTTTCACTCAAAGTTCATTGGCTATAACTCGTAACGGCGTAACACCCTCTGGCTAGTTTCTGTCTTAAGGCCAATATATGGTCATGAAATTTTAACTTATTGTCTATCACTAGTCCAAGAAATTTGTTAGAGTCACTAATCTCCAATGGTTCATCCCGAATACCCATCTGCTCTGGACACAAATACTTAAAGCATACTAATTTTGTTTTTCTTACATTTAGGGACAGAAGGTTTGAGTCACACCACCTCTTAATCACCACCAGGTCATCTGTTACTATTGTTGTCAATGAGACCATAGAATAGTAGTATCGTCAGCAAATACTGTGAATTGACCTCTTATTGCAAGAGAGGAAATTCTTCTTTGTCTGTATCACGTTGGTTTTTCTGTTCTTTCGCTCACAAATTTTGACCATCTATTTTAGCAAACACCTGGCATATTTAAGTTTGCACATTATGTGCAGAATAATTAAAATTCATTATTAATGGATGTCAAAAATATAATATTGGAATACTGTCCATAAATCTACAAATGACTAATATTTAACTATCATATAGCAATAGGTATATAATATAGGTTCTACCTTATAAATTATTCAAATAAAAGAACCAAAAGGTATTATAGACCAATAAGTACGTAATGGTCCGATTTTACAGACAGAACGAAATATATATAAGGGAAATGGCCTCTCTTACGTGCTACTAGGTATTATGTATGATATTCGAAAATGAATATTCATTACAGATGGTTTTAAACATGATAAAGGCCTTACCTGTATGTTTCAGTTTTTGCTATTATACAGAGGCGTTCGGTAGGTTATCTGCCATAAAGAAATGACGACTTTTTCTGGATTTTTTTTCCAACAGATTCAAGAAATAAACTCACATCTGCGAACGTAAAAAGCAGGGCTACAAATAATTAAAGTGAGTTATAACTTTGAGAAATGTTAAAAAACATTTGCTTTAAGTGGGAATCGAACCCACGTCTCACGCTTTCCGGACACTTGCTTTTACTATTAAGCTATCGACGCACTGTGATAGTAGTGCATATAAACGTGATTTCGATACCAATGTCCCCTCCAGCAGCAACACTATATTAAAATGTTGCAACTATTGTGCGTTAGGATATTTAAACAGTATTTTGATGGTGTGTTAATCTGTATCGAAGGAAAGCTGTGCAAAAGAATAATAGGTCAACTTTTTCAAACCTGGTGCTACATTATATTTCCGATAATTTGGTTAACTTTCGACTGTCAATCTATTAAGATAGTCTAAGGTTTTTTTTTTTCAACTAGTGCTTATTTCGTGAAGGGTAACACTTAGCTCATGTCTGATTTGACAGATAATTAGTTTTAGCCTTCCGCTGAACGAATATGGTTGTGTATACGCTTGAACAACGCTGGGAAATATTGCGACATTACTTTGAAAATCATGGTAATGTTGCAGAATGTGTGCGAAAATTGCGTACGGATTTTGGAAGAAGAGAAGCACCGTCAGCTCCGTATGTTCGTTATCTCGTGAAAAAAGTGAAAGAAACTGGCATCCTCATCGATAAACCAAAACGTGAAAAGCCAAAAACAGTGCGTACACCCGAGAATATTGCTGCTGTGGCAGAAAGTGTGCGTGAAGCGCCATCAACATCAATTCAGTCTCAACAATTGAACATTTCGGAGACATCATTGAGACGAATTTTGCATAAAGACCTTGGTATGACGCCATACAAAGTCCAATTGGTTCAGGAGTTGAAGCCAACTGACCATCCAATGCGTTTTCGCTTCGCTCAGTGGGCCTGCGATCGACTTACAGAAGATGCCGATTTTGCCAAAAAAATCATCTTTTCAGATGAAGCTCATTTTGATCTTGGCGGGTATGTAAACAAGCAAAATTGTCGCATTTGGGGCACAGAAAACCCGCACGCATACATTGAAAAGTCGATGCACCCAAAACGAGTCACTGTTTGGTACGGATTTTGGTCCGGAGGCATAATTGTGCCATTTTTCCTCGAAAATGAGCAAGGAGTGGCCGTTACAGTCAATGGCGATCGTTCTCGGGCCATGTTGAACGAGTTTTTGTTCACAAAAATTGAAGAGGAGGATATTGGCAACATTTGGTTTCAACAGGACGGCGCTACGTGCCACACAGCCGAAGCTACACTGTTTTTGAAGATCGCATTATCAGCCGCAGAGCTGATGTCGTTTAGCCACCTCGGAGCTGCGATTTGACACCGTTGGACTATTATTTGTGGGGTGCCGTCAAAGATAAGTGTTACGCCGACAAGCCAGAGACAATTGACGCTTTAAAGGACAATATTCGTGAAGCCATTGGTGAAATACAGCTGCACACAATCGATAATGTGCTTAAAAATTGGACCGATCGTGTAGGCTACTGCATGGCCAGCCGAGGCAGCCATTTGAATGAAATTATTTGTCATTATTAACCGGAAGGATTGTACTTTTAAATAAAAAAAGAAATTTGAGAAAATATTCAGCAGTTTTTCTTTTATAGCATTTTCAAAAAAAAAAAGTTATCTGGCAGACCCATTGTGCATACAGGGTGTCCTACGGTGGCAACCCATTAGATTATTTCAGAAACTACTTTGAATTGAATTTTGAAAATTTCAGTGTCTATATTGTCAAATATGCTCTACTCAAATAATATAATAGCAACGGCATAGCACTTCCGGTTATACCGGAAGTTGATGGCAACTTTGTTATTTTAAATTGAACACCCTATATATTATTACATTTTTGGATTCTAAATAAGATTTCAGACATATTTCATGTATCATGTCCTATACCTAACGTCAGTCGTTTTTGACTTATATCAAGATTTATGTCAAAATTGACAGTTTAGGACTCTATAAGAATTCCGTTTTTTCCTTGTAAATGAGTATTTAATAATTATTTTGCAGGTATTTTCTTATCAGGTGGCATCTTCTTTTTCGAATTGACAAGACATTTTCTGATTAGTTTATACAGGGTGGTCAAAAAATTATATTGAAAACGGTTCAAGAAAAACAGTTGAAACTCAATTTTTTCAAATGGAATGGGTATATTATTATTATTTTATCTTCCTTAGCATTAAAAAATAGTGCAATTTTGTTATAGGTTATCATTTTCTAAAATGCATAGTTTTCGAAATATCGTCATTTTAAATTTTTCTGCAGCCCCTACCGTTGTCTCTCTGGAAACTAGCTAATTAATTTAGTTAGCCATGAAAATAATGACATTTCTCTGAATTAGCATAAACGTCAAACTAAATACGAGTATAAAATTAGTTGTTGCTATCCAACCAGTCGTTATTTATCAATATTTGTGACCATTACAATAATTATTACAAAATGGAAAATATTTATTGATATGCTGATATTGTAAATGTATTATTAATCCATGGAGAATGTAACAAAGTGATTAATAGAACCTGTAGAGTATTTAACGAGAGAAACCCGCATTTGCTAACAATGACTAGAGAAAAATTAAGAAGAATTTTGAGAAATCATATACGGTGGGGGCAGTGTCATGCAAATCAACTACTACAAAAACCTGTAACTACAAATGAGGATAATGTGGTAAATGTTTTGGCATATTTTAATACATATCCTGAATCATCAGTGCGTGCGTGCGTGAACAAGATCTAGGAATTTCAAAATCCTCTGTCCAAAAAATATTAAAAAGTACTGGTTTACATCCATTTAAATTCAAATATCTTTGTGCTCTGGAAGCAGGTGATGCCGAACGACGTGTACGGTTCTGCGAAACCATTTTAACACGAACGCAAGAAGATCCTGGGTTTCCGCAAAAAGTGATGATGACAGATGAGTCGAAATTTTCGAGAGATGGAATCGTTAATAGACAAAATATAGTCATTTTTGGGCTTCTGAGAATCCGCACGCTATTCGTGAACAAAATTTTCAAAATAAATTTAGTGTGAACGTTTTTTGTATGGTGAAAGACACACATGTTGAATATTTTAAATAGGGAAGGTTATCTTTATATTTTGTAAAATGTTGTGGCGAATTTTTTGGATAATCTATCATTAAATGAATTAAGAAGTTGTTGGTACAGCTTAATGAAATGTTTGAAGATCGATGGATCAGACGTTTAAGGCCTTGGGATTGGCCAGCGAGATCTCCAGATCTATCACCGCTGAATTTTTATGTTTGGGGTGCAATTAAACAAAAGGTGTATTCCACCCCAATTAATTCAAAAGAAGAATTAGTAGGACGCATCCGAATTTCATTCGAAGAAATTTATAATATCAATAAGTATTTTTCATTTTTATTAATTTGACGTTTAGTTTGACGTTAAAATGACAATAATTTCATGGCTAACTAAATTAATTAGCTAGCTTCCAGAGAGACAACGGTAGGCGCTGCAGAAAAATTTAAAATGACGATATTTCGAAAACTATGCATTTTAGGAAATGATAACCTATTACAAAATTGCATTATTTTTTAATGCTAAGGAAGATAAAATAATAATAATATACCCATTCCATTTGAAAAAATTGACTTTCAACTGTTTTTCTTGAACCGTTTTCAATATAATTTTTTGACCACCCTGTATAAACTAATCAGAAAATGTCTTGTCAATTCGAAAAAGAAGATCGCACCTGATAAGAAAATACCTGCAAAATAATTATTAAATACTGATTTACAAGGAAAAAACGGAATTCTTATGGAGCCCTAAGCTGTCAATTTTGACATAAATCTTGATATAAGTCAAAAACGACTGACGTTAGGTATAGGACATGATACTTGAAATATGTCTGAAATCTAATTTAGAATCCAAAATGTAATAATATATAGGGTATTCCATTTAAAATAACAAAGTTGCCATCAACTTCCGGTATAACCGGAAGTGCTATGGCGTTGCTATTATATTATTTGAGTAGAGCATATTTGACAATATAGACACTGAAATTTTCAAAATTCATTTCGAAGTAGTTTCTGAAATAATCTAATGGGTTGCCACCGTAGGACACCCTGTATATGCGAGATCTAATTTTGCTCTTATTATTTTTGACACCTCTCTATATCTATGTGGGTTCGTAATTTAATATTTTTCCTTATTAATTTTTCACTTGCCTAAAATCCATTAACTGCTCTCCATCATTCGACTTAATTGAAAATGTAAGTTCAAGATACTTATTAATTAGTGAATTCTTTTTCCACATTTTATAAACTGGTTTTTTGACGTATTGACGTATATAGTATGCGTCCAAAAATTCACCGTTGGGGCGCTTTCTATATATCTCTCTCTCTGTCTCTAGAATCATCTAGAAATTTCGCAGTCAAAAATTCATATACAAAGGCAACTATAATAATATATACTTATAAGTCCTTGTCCTCATTCATCCTTTACGCTGGCACTGAGAACAAACTCAATGTAACAAACACATTACTCAAAAAGCGTTTTAGGTACATTTATAACATTGATTACTTCACTTCCAACTGATGTATTATACTTTAAACTTTTGCCCTCTTTTTCTCAGTTTCTTCTTGACAACTTCCTCCCCCGACCCTCAATTGTTTCCACGTCCTTTACTCCAAAGTGTTTGTTCAGTATAATTCACCTATCTGTCTCACTCTTTGTATATCCCTGTGTCTGCATTTCTGTCCTATATTGCTCTTGTATACCAGGTGAACATAATTAAAATGAATATCGACATGTATTGTATCTAGCATATTCTGGAGTCCTCTCTATGTCTTTGCAATGATATTCTTAGGCAAAGAATGTAAATTCACTGTCGAAGACAACACCCAAATCTTTAATTTCGCTGAGCCTTTCCAAGGACTCATTGTTCAATTGATAATCAAAATTCAATGCGTTCTTTAGTCTGGAATAGCTAACGATCTTGCATTTAGATACATTAAGCTCTAAACGATTGTCCGTGCACCAGGTACACAGAGTGTTCAAATTACTCTGCAGATGATCGCAGTCATTCGGGGAATTAATAGGCTGGAAGATCTTAAGATCGTCAGAATAAGCAAGCCTACCAAACGTAAAAGACTCAACTAGGTCATTAATGAAAATATTGAATAACAAAGGACCGAGATTGGAGCCCTGTGGAACCCCCGAGCTGAAAGGAAAAACAAAAGACTCAAAGCCATCATATTCTACAAATTGTAATCGTTCGAATAGATATGACCATAAGAAGTTGGCCAAACGATAAGAGAAACCAAAATTCTGTAATTTATACAACAATATGTAGTGATCTATACGGTCAAATGCTTTGCAAAAATCGGTATAAATCACGTCCACCTGCCGGAGATCATCGATAGCTGAACATATGTTCTCAAAAAACACAGCCAAATTAGAAACACATGAACGACCACTCAAGAACCCATGTTGATGCTCAGAGAATCTATTCTGAAGCTGAGAATAAATTTTCTCATATATTACAATCTCAAGAACTTTAGAGAAATTACAAAGAAGGGAAATTGGTCTGTAGTTGCTAATCACATCAGACTTAAAAATCCATATAGTTTGGTTACAAAAATCTACCACTACATATGGCACGAAATTTCACAGTGCCAGTGTAAGCAATTTTTTGGTTCCATAATAATTAAATCAACAACATACTTATCACACTGTAAGTTATGAAAACTTTAAAAGCAAATAACTTTTAATATTCATTAGCCCGTAGCAGCAAAGCATAATGCAGTTTTGAGTAATTACACTAATAAATTAGCTAAAACCGCGATAAGATTTTTCGTTTGCGCACCATGTAAATGCTGTATCATCCACTTCACCTTAGTCTATTGTGCCTCGGGTCTATGTATGTGTGAATGATGACGCTTACAACATTTACCACCAAAGTGCCAGATGTAATTGTCTGCATTTCACCCTTCTGTTTACACCAAATGCATATACACAAGTAGACATTTACTGGTGTACGAGTACTACGAGTGTTTGGGGAACCAAAATTAAGTTACACTCTAATTGTAGATTTGTCCAACATTTAAAAAATATTTAGAGAGAACTTTGTGCTCTATATTGTATATATTTTATAGGCTCATATTATATGACAAGGAAATAAAAAATTTCATATTGCACAAGGTTATAGTTTGTAGTTACGGTCTTGAGTTACCCGAAACTTCTAAAATGAAACTTTAAAGTTATTGAAATCCATAAATTTCTATTGACCATATGAAACACACAAAAACACATACACAATATTAACTCGTTTTGTTTCACTGACAAAACTTTTCTATAAAGTCTAGAGGAAAAGTAATTTTTCGCAAACAACAAACTGAATGGATGGCCACATCGGTTTATACAATACGAATTTCATAATATTATTCTTGTTGGGTATTATTGTTCATTTTCATGTCGGAAAACTGAGATTTTTAAATTTATTTTCTCGTACCGTATGGCCAAATGATGAGCCCTGTGTCGACACTATTTTACTATAAACGCTGCAATGGTAAAAAGAGCATCACGTTTGGATTGCTGGAAGCTGCATTTCATTTTATAATTTCAATATTTGCATGCATTTTCGAGCATTAGCTTTTAACTGAAATATTCACACACTTTTGAGGTCCAGATGTTCTTTTTGGGCACACTGTACGGTAGCGTCGAAACGAAAAGTATGGCTTTGGAAGACCGATCATTTAATAATATCCAGCATTACATTGCTGTTTATATAAATGCTGTTTGAAGCGATAATATTTCATTTTGATTGGTTTTCAGTAGAATATGAAATGAATTAATTTTGATATGCACAACATTTTGTACCTATACTGAATGAAGGAGGTTACAATTTGAATTTATTTGGCAATTCAGCATTTACAGAGGTGAGAAGGGATCTCAAAAAAATTTCCTATAATCATATGTCCAAAACCCCTTTGTCTCAGAGATTTTTTTTGTTTTTTTTTTGAACAAGTGGGTCGATTTTAATTTTTATTTAAATTGTTGGTAGTTACCTAATCACTTTGTCTTTCAACAAAAAATTAGACAGGTAGAATATTTTTCAAAAGCCTCCTGCACTGTATTGGGAAAACTCGACCCCTGTTTTTTTTTTAATTTTTGACTCACCCTGTGTGTTAACGAACTAAAGATATGGGAAATGCTTACATAGTCCGTACGAAATACGCTTCTTTTTCGAGCATTTTCTTTTTTTATTCATTGATTTATCTCGGAAATCGTTTGAATAAGGTCTAATTTTTTAAAACCTTAAATATTTCTCATTTTTTTTGAGTGTATTGTGTAAATTCCAAAACTGAAAAGGCTGCAAGCAAGTGGTAAAGGGGTAGGAATTCATCAGTAATCCTGGGGAATATACAGGGGATTGTTTACGTCGATCCTCTGCGAAGATTGGACTATAGTTTAAAGAGGCCTGGGGAACGGAAGTCGGCAGCTGTTGCTGAAGGATACATTGAAGAATATCTTAATAATAAAATTGAAGTAGCTAATATGATTTTTAAAACGAAAACTGAACAATCTGTTGCCCATATTTCTGAGAGAATGAAGTTCAGCCGGTGATATACAATGGACACATTGTATATATAGTATGCAGGCTTTTTTCAGTAAATAACATCTCGCATCATCATCAGGCTTCACCAGAGCAATAAGGTCAAAAGGATGTTTGTTGCTAATTTTTGAAATCAATAACTATTTGTATTCCATTTGTCTGATTATATACATGTTTGTTTCAGCATCACAAAATTCACTATGTGTAACATCGAAAGTAACGGACGTCACCATTGAAAGGGTAGATGGATCATTAGGAATTACATTACGAGGTGGTTTAGTCCATGAACACCCCCATTTAAGCACACCGTTAATTATCACGCATGTCAGACCACATGGACCTGCTCATAGGTAATTATGATTCTTTTTCGATTTAAGCATGGTACTAAAAATTAACTACTCTGCTAATGTTGAACACTAAAAAGAGCTCAAGTTATCAAAAAGGGCTGGCGTTACATGCATCCAACGTCCGATGATACGAAATTGCCTCTAATGGTTATGGACATTTGAATATTCGGACCAATAGGAACAATTTCGTGCTGTGGTATCATCGGACATCAGATGCATGTAACGCCAGTCTTACACCTACTGTTCTTTTGTTTTTCCTAGTATAGTCTCTATAGTGTCAGAGATAATGGTTGTAAGGAAATGCCGGTAAGTGCTCCTTCTGTCTTAGATAGTTCATTCATTTTGTTCACAGTTTTGGTAGGCTCAAAGATCAGAAAACTCTGATTTACACATTTTGTCAATTTTAACCACCAAGGACTAATGTTACCGTAAAAGTCGTTATATATGATTTTGAAGATAATAAAATTTAGAACAAAATGAGATTAAGTTGGTCTATGTGGGTGAAATAGTTTTTACGCTACAGCAATTCAAAATTTTTCAGAATTTCCTATAACCTAAAAAATTTAATTTTACAGTGTTTCTCAATATTGAACTCATTTAATGGCAAAAGTTATGATACACAATAAAGAAAGACTAAATTTTCAACAAAACAACGCTAATTTGGTTAATTTAGACGAAATATTTACTGCAGCTTTACCGGACGTATGTTTATGGGATTTTTTGTTTATAAAATGACCTGAGAAACAGTGTGATTGCGCTTATAATAAATAATAAATGAATTTAAACAGTGCGTATAGCCCAATCCCCACGGGCTAGAATAATTACTGAGAATTCTCAAAGGTTGGAAATGAATTCTTGCATTAACAATGTGTTTTACCCATTGGAACTACATTGTAATATACTCGTATATAAACGTTGTTGTTTGACTTTCAGTCGGTTCGTCTTTCATGGACACCAAAACCACTAAATCGATCTCCGCTTGAAATTTATATTAAATACGTGATCGGGGTTATTAAATTTGTGCCAATTTTTATGCGAGTTTTCAATATTTTTATAATCAAATTAAATTATCATCGGCTTTTTATAAATTTATGGGCGTATACAGAGAGAGTTATCCTTTATAAATATTTACTTTTGCAACCCCAAATGCAACTTTGTCTATAGGTGTTGGCGTCGATTTGTTTAGAAGGTGCATAGTTTTGACACAGCATTAATAAGTACAGCATTCCGACTCCACGTTGGCACTTTGAAATAAATTGTGACGTATGACGCCGCCATTTTGGGTTACAAGTCAGGTCCTGACTAAGAATAATTATAGTTTTCGGTTTCTTCATTTTTGTAAAAATATTTAAGTACATAATAATATCGCTGTCAATTTCAGAAATATTTGTGGTGTGTCATAGTGATTGAAAACAGCCTTGAGTGGTGGTCTCAGTTAAATGCTGACATGATTGGGTGATTTTTAATAATCATAATAATAAACACAACAATAATACAGACTTTATTAGTAAAAAAGACATTTTGTATAAAAGTTGAAGCAGTGCTTCCTAACTTAACCTAAACGTAACTTATATTTTAGCTTAAACCTATCTGAAAATAGTTTTACATCGCTGGCCAAATTAAGTAGGTAGCTTATGTTTACAAATTAATTTGTTTTATTACGTGTCAGACAACGCTCTTAAACGAAAACCCCTGTAAACTTTTTATATTCTCCGGTAGAGCGTTGTAATATTTTGAAACCGTATAGGAAAATGACCGCTCAAAGATTGATGTTGAGTCTAGCGGTGGCGTAATAACAGTGTTATGAGGAATATTCACATCATACACCGATCCCCGGAACTTCAATCTTTCATATAAGTATTCCGCCTAATTCCATCTGATGATTTTTATTAATCAAAATTAGTGAATGAAAATCCGACGTTGTTTAATTCTTAACCAGCCGATTTCCTTAATCTTATTGCTAGCCTCTTTCACCCCTTCGAATTCCACATACA
Organism: Apoderus coryli; assembly: GCA_911728435.2. Classification (NCBI taxonomy): domain Eukaryota; kingdom Metazoa; phylum Arthropoda; class Insecta; order Coleoptera; family Attelabidae; genus Apoderus; species Apoderus coryli. The sequence goes on along the minus strand of OU452211.1, from coordinate 1,741,418 downwards.
AGCCGTGTGCCTGAATTCTGCATCAACTGAATCCTGTTCTCAGCAATTTTAGTCAAACAAGGGCCATTTACATATTGTCAATAATATAACCACTAGCTGATTGCGTTATCATGCTATCTCGCCACGAGACAACTTGTGTTTATGTTTTACTTTCATTTAGTTTAAAAACATATTAGATACTGTCATTTCGTAATATAAATTTTACGGTTATACAAATAGTTGTTATAAACGTAAAATTATCTAGTATTCATCTTTATTTTTACTGATTACTCACCTAACAGGATCTGTGGGGAAGCGAAAAAAATGTTTAGAGCAAGTGTACCGCTTATTGGGACAATATTTTGCCGCACACACATGTCCTCCCTGATTGTTCATTGTATTAATCATAAGATACGTTAATAAAAATAAAATTCTTTTAATTCTCACGAACACTATACCAAAAACACAGAATTAGATTACAAACACAATATTTATTTATCTCGTACAAGCCGACAATGAACTGTATATTGAACACAGGAGTGAACGATATCTATCTACGTCAATGCGATTATTGTGATGTTTTAACCCATAATGGCGGCATGCGCGACGATATGCGCAGGACAGCTCGCAAGCGGAAAGTCAGAATACTGTGTTTTGACGTGTTTATAAATAAATATGCAGCTGTCATGCCATCACTTTAGCTTAAATCAATGTGTTGCTGAGTAGAAAAAAAAGGTACATTGTCCTGCATCAGATAATTTTCAAAATTGCAATCCAAATATTATTGCATCATATTTATTGTACCGGGTGTACTAAAAAATGTATTGACTGTTAAATTTAGGAAAAAATATATTGAGATGAACAGGAAAAAGATAGAGACTTCCGGTTTTCACTCTTTTCTTTATTTTTATATGCTCTTTCTATCTAGTGAAGACTAATAGTACCATTCCATTTGATTTTTCTAAGAAAATTGACAAAATCGATCAAAAGCGGTCATATATAAAAAGTAAATAACAGCAGCAATACTTTTTTTGATAGTCCCAAACATTGCCTTTATACTGAGCCAAATTGTATTAAAATCGGACTATCCATAAGAAAGTTAGACAACTTTTTACAAACCAACATTCTCCGGCTGGAGGACCATTTATTTAAGAAGATAGGGAAAAAGGTTTATATGAAAAAGTTTTACAATTGTACTTAGATCATCCGCATAAAGTACATAAACGCCTATCAAATACCAACCTGTATTTTAATTCTGAATAATGGATTTTGTTGTGTTGTTGTGTAACATGCAATTTATGTTTCTTTAGGAGTGGTCTGATTCGTGTGGGTGATCGATTACTGAAAGTCGATCATCATTCATTGTTAAACAAAACATTGATGGAGGCTCAACAAATTTTGCGAGACATTGCTGCTAATCCGCACGGCATCACATTGACTACGTTAACGATAGAGTATGATGTAAGCATAATGGAGTCTGTCAAATACGCTAGTGGGCCGCTTTTGGTGGAAATCGACAGGTAATATACGAAATAATTGTGTTCTGGCTAGTTTTTTAAACTTCAATCATTTCTCTAATTAATTTTTAACAGATCTTCAAGAAAATAGTAGAATTGTAAATTAGTGCGAAAAAAATAAAGATTGCATTATTGTTTCATGTAAGTTTTATTGAGGAAAATCTAATATGATTTCACCTACTGTGGTGGTTTTGTTATATTAATTACGTCGCGTCGTTAAGTTTACGAGAAAATTGTCAGATATCTTATTAGCTATATAGAATACATTTTTAAATGTTATGACATGAATAACAAAAAAAGTTGTGTACAAAACAAATTGAGGGGTGGCTTTTTCTACCCGTTGCAACCATAAGAGAATACCAACACCATTTTTCTTGAGTACCCTAACGATCGCAAGAACTTTCCGCTCTAAATTTAGCTCTTCTAGGAATTCAAATAGAGACAGCGGTGAAATAAAGGGTTTGGAGGTCCTTTTTTGACGAAAAACTGTGTTTTTTTGTTTAATTTTTAAGAAAAACACGTATTTTTTGTAAAATATCATTTGATTTTTATTTCATTCGATCAGGCAGATGGCCTTTACGACCCTTTTTGCAGGACCATACTCTTTTGATGAAATTTTAGGCAAGACAAGGATATTATGAAGGGCTATCTGCATGCTGCGACAGGGTCATTAAGGATAGTTTCTTAGGTCTTGAATGATAGCGTCCTATATCTTTGAGTGTTTCAATTCACTCAGAAACATTGGCATAAACTTTGTCTTTTACGTAAGCATAAAGAACAAAGTACAATGGTGTTAAATCACATGATCTTGAAGGCCAGTTATAATAAGCCATTTCTAGAAATGACTGTCAGGAAAATTTGTTCGCAAGCGAGACTAATCAGAAGACAAATTCAAATTTAAAAACTGAAGAAATAAAATGTTGTGCAAACTTCTATGTTCAGTTTTCCGTAAATTCAAAATACTCACCCTGTACATTGGACATATTCTATGTACAATATTGTGGAAGTTTCTCTTTTCATCTGATATTTTCTCCGTTTCTTTAATAAGCTGGAATAATATTATTGCGGTTTTGCTATTGTCAAAGAAATATTTTTTGTTATATTTCAAACAGTTTTCAAAGCAAGTTGTTCGCCAATGATGAAAGTCGCCATATACAATGCATAAAAACAAGGAGAAACAGCAAAATAAAAGATATAAAATCTACAAACAAAGCACGAAATATGGACTGCAGTAATTGGTAATTAGAGGCTTGAGTAAAAGTACCTAACTAAGACGTAACTTTTCATATCCCTCTTACCTATTGATACCTATTTTCTACAAAGTATAGGAGGCAGACAACACCTCTTCTAGCTTTGTTTCATAAGACTGTTTGGGAGTAGTTTTCATTGATCCCCTATTAGGTATATTTAAAGTGATAACTAGATAACAAATAAAAATATGATTGCCGTTCCAATGGGTAATCTGCATTGCGCATTTATCCAAAATGGCAATCAATGTTGCTGCTTACAAAATCAGTTTAATATATTTTGAAATCCCACTGGAAAAACCACTGACCACATAACTGTATAGTTATCTAACTGATCGATTGCAGTTATACCCCAATTTTTCATCATTTATAGTAATTGTTTTTCAAACTATGTAATTCAGGGTTACGAGGGTTTCTTTCTATGAAATTCAATTTAATTTAATTGAAAAAAGTGTAGGAAATCATTCGCTTGACATCAGGTTAATCTGTTTGCCATCGAATACTACCCATACACTCCCATAGGCCATATTTCGACCTTTTGAAGCAAATTGGGCACAGGAGCTCTTGAAGTATTGGGATACCTATCATCAAAGAAGTCTAAATAAAGCCAGGTTCAACATAATTTTTCCCTTATGTTCCCTTTCAATCCTGACACAATACTTTTGCAACACCACATGATGGTATTTCTTCAGATGACGCAATTCGAAGCCCAATCCATTCAATTTTGCCATAGTTTTGTCATCTAGCTCGTGCATCTTCTATTTGCGATCGTTAATAACCAATTTTTTTGACGTTTTCGGGAATAACAGCACAACAATAATAACAGGTTAGTTTACCAGCAACATGGGTTCATAAAGGGTCGTTCTACGGTGACCAATCTAACCACTTTCCTGCAGGATGTAATTCCGGTTGTCGGTCGAGGTTTGCAAGTCGACGCAATCTATACCGACTTTTCCCCGTTCGATAAGATTGATCATTCCCTGATTCAACAGAAGATGTGCGACATTCGCTTCGGCAGGAATCTGATATCTTTTTTTCAGTCCTATGTAACAATTTGTTGAATACAATGGATTCAGTTCAAGTTCATTCACAGCCTCAAGTGGAACTCCGCAGGGCAATACGTTGGCTCCTCTTCTCTTTGCAATATTCGTAAACGATATTGGCTCTGGTTTCAATAGCAATTATTTGTTGTTTGTGGATGATTTAAAATTGTATCGCACTGTTGTTTGTGAGAACGATTGCGCACAGCTTCAAACAGATCTGTGTCGGCTCTCAGAATGATGTGATCTAAATAGACTTCCTCTAAATCTGAACAAATGTAAGTCGGTGACATTTACAAGACGTCAAGATCCGTTTTTGCGAAACTACACCATCGATAATTCAAATTTGGAACGCTGCGCTTTAATCAAAGATCTTGGTGTATACTTGGATGGTGATTTATCTTTCACCTACCACATTGAGCAAGTTTCTGCTAATGCTTTGCGAATGTTAGGATTTATTTTTAGACAGACCAGAGAATTCAACAACATGGACTGCCTGAAGTCTCTATTTCGCCTTTGTTGTGTTGTATTTTGGAATTCGCTACAATCATTTGGTCGCCCATCTACCGTGTTCATATACAGAGATTGGAGAGTATTCAACGTAAGTTTTTAAAATATTTGTCATTTAAAATTGATGGATATTTTCCTCCTCGTGGGTGTGATCACGGCCTGTTACTGGCAAGGTTCGGATTTCGGCCGTTAGCCGGGAGACGCATCCTCGCGTCTCAGATCTTTCTTTTTAAGTTGATCAACAATATGTTGGATTGTCCTCGGTTGCTTCAGCAGCTATGGTTTCGTGTCCCTAGGGTTCACTCTAATGTCAAGTCTAAACCAATGTGGAATAATAAATAGGGCTTTCCATTTAATAAAACGTAAGTTTGGTTCACCCTGATGAGATGAGCCACCCTGTACAAATAACAATAATTTTAAAATACGTACTTTATGACTGCCTACACACTGGCGGTTTAGTTTTGCGTGAAATTTTTGGTCTTTGAGGTAATATCGAACTTCGACGCACTAATAACTCACCCTGTACATAAATAACAAGTATAAAACGAACAGTTTCACTTTTTTTTTTTATCTGGTTTCACAACCTATTTATCAAATAAATGTGACGTGAATATGGTGGTGTAAATTATAACATGAGTTTTGCTTATTGAGTTCGTGGCTATGCCACAGTTATATTTCATATTTATGAGGTGGAACACGTTAGGAACAATACATTCGAATTATGGAAGGCGAGCTGTTAAGATTCGTTGCGAGCAGATACTTAGTTACTCCTATTGTCTATTTGATTTATCGTATTAAGAAAATATTATCGCGAATATACAGAACATAATAAACTTAGCCGCAAAAATAACGCACAACCAAAAATTATCCTCAATTTCAAAGTTGAATTTCTCGCGAACCGATAAATCGATTTTGATCAAAAAACTTTTGAACTCTAGCTTTTTCCTTTGTTAATTGCACTGTGATAGGATTTTTTATTCAGACTATTTTAGGCTTATACAGGGTGCAAAAATAAGAATAGTTTTTTTACATTTAATTTGAGACATCCTGTAGGGAGCATTAGCAACCACAACGGATGGCATGCTGAAATCATAATCTAGCCTCATGTTTTCTAAATAGAAAACACAAACCTACTCCACCCCTGTGTAACTATCATAACCGGCTGTTGTTTCTTCTCTTTTTCTGTTTCAAAAACAAAGATATTTTTGAGAATTTTGCCCAAAAACCTTTGTGCCCTTTTGTCTTTAATATCCCACATATTCCTTTAGATGTTCATATACACGTCTGGCAATATTACGAGGGTTGTGTTTTATATTTCGGGATTTAGCAACCCTGGTTTTGCAATCTGGCAACTGACAGCTCGATCGTAAAGTTGGACATTTTTGTGGTTAAACGTTTTGACCTACGAGCGCTATTTGTGTTGTTTACAGTATCTTAAAAGATTCATCTCGGCCCAAAAATGGAATTAAATCGTGAACATTTTCGTGCGATTATTTTTTACAACTTTCGATGTGGATTAACTCAGCAACAGTGCCTGGATGAACTTAATTCAATTTTTGGCGATTAAGCTCCATCAAGGACCAGTGTTTATCGATGGTATGGTGAATTCAATCATGGTCGTAGTTCACTCCAAGACGAATTTCGTGAAGGTCGTCCAAAATCAGTTGTTGTTCCGAAAACCATTGATGCTGTGCGCGAACTGATATTGCAAGATCGTCATGTGACCTATCAAGAGATTGAGACAACTTTAGGCATTAATGGGACCAGCATACATTCAATATTGCATAATCATTTGACTGTCAAAAGAATTTGTTCGCGTTGGGTCCCACACAATTTGTCAATCGCTCAAAAAAAGGCTCGTGTCGATTGGTCGAAAGAAGTGCTCAAAAAATACGATCGAAACACGTCTATGACATCGTGACAAGTGATGAATCGTGGATTTACGCGTATGAGCCCGAAAGAAAATGGATCAAAATCGCCTACTTTTACGACAAAATTGAAAATCATTTTCTTGATAGCTACCAACGAAAAGTCGGGATTTTACACAAAAACATCGATTTTTATCTTACATAGGTAAATTGTAAAAAGAATAACCTGTATGGATCCCAGATACTTATAAAATGCGTCACAGACAAGATTCAAAAATTTACTGCCCTAAATTTCTCACCAAAATGTGTCACAAACTACTTAATTTTAAAAGATTTTGGTAAAATTAATCCAAATATAACTATGAAGGGTCTAAAAATTTTCATTTTTTTTCGTAAGAAAATGGATCAAAATCGCCTACTTTTACAATTTCACATCAAATACAAATTTAGGACAAGGACTCGTTGTCCCACAACTATTCTAGGTACAAGAGACGCGTTTTATATTTTTATAACCACCACGAGATGGTGCTTTTGACATAATATGTGTCATTAGTATATTTTTATTGGAATTGCAGACAAATTGAAGAAGATTTTGGTCTGGTACTCACGAATTGCAGCGACATTCAAACGGACGACATTATGGCAGCTGGGTTCTATATTGAACACATTGTACCTGCCAGCACAGCGGACAGGTGTGGAGCTTTAAGTAAGTATTAGCTAATCCAGCCTTTTGATGGAAATGGATCTACGAGGGAAACAGACCGGTTAATACCAAATTTCTTATTTCAAACAGAACACTCTAAATATAATTATATACAGGGTGTTCTATTTGAAATAAGAAAGTTTGTATCAACCCATTTTCAACAACAATTAGAAAAAACCACAGAATTAAAAAAAAAACACAAAAAAACTGTAAATCTACTTGTTTTAGACGTCGGTGATCAAATTTTGGCTATTGACGACCTGTCATTAGATACGTGGAGTGGCAATTGTACAGACGCTGAGAAGTTACTGCGGAGATCCACGAAGTTACAAATTTTACCGTACCATACGTTTCACCGGGTGCCAACGTCAAGGAGTCATTATTCATTAGGCGGAGGTAACTTTATTGAAATAATAAAATGAATTTGTGTCCGTAAATATAAATGAAAAATAAACACGTACCATCTACATACACATAGTAATGCATATCCCACCATACAGAGGCCGAACAAATCCAAATCATTTTTCATTTATTGAAATATTTCATGTTTTAAAAAGACACCTCTCTGGTTTTGTAGTCGCGTTTTTAAACGATTATTTTTATTACAAAATATCGACTTAAACCTTTGGCGACAGCGTGTAAACGATTGTGTAAAATCGTTATTATAAAATCACACTAAAACAGGCATTGGCAAAGAGCCAATATACAATTTATTGTGTATAGTTCATCGTAAATTAGCTATTTTACAACTATAGAGAACGACTACTATTATTCCCTATTTTAACATATAAAATGTGTGACTGCGCGTTTTATATGAGTGCGATGACTAGAATATAGATGTCGTTTAACACTTTTCATCGCTCGAATAAAATTAAACGTTTTTTTAATACTTATATCAGGTCATTCTGTATATGATATGACATAGACAAAGTACGTTCCTGCTACTCTCGAGATTATTTTGAAAACACACGACCGACGAATAGCTCCCAATTAATTCTATAGATTTTGCAGACTCATCTTAATCTATTTATCTTCTATACAACACATATATAAGCTATCTACACCTACAGTGGCTGCGAGAACGGCGATTGGATTATATTTTTTGTTTTACAGTAGTAGCTTTCATAGAACATTTGAATTTAGCTTTGGCGGACGATCTTTGGTTGGTCGAAATGACCTTGAATGCTTCTGAGAGCGAACAGTTCCAAATTGTTCTCATAAAAATCAAAATGAAAGGAAATATTTGTCAAATAGCTCAGAAAGAAATTATGTTTTTTGAACGAGGTTCGTCCAGGAACCAACGGGATCGAATTCCTTCATCAAGCATTTCCGAAAATTTGAAACCAAAGCTACCATTGTCTATCTAAAATCTGGACAAATCCTCGGTACTCTCCATATTTCTGATTGATTTGTCCATGTTCACGTACGATCGTTGTTTATATTTTGGCTGATACTGTATGTTACTTGTATCGAATGTCTAAATAAACAAAAGTTTAGGATAAAAAGTCGGTTGCTTTTATGCCTAAACTCTTTTTTTTGGAGTTTTCCTTTTCGCTTTCCATTTCATCATCATGTGAACAACATGATGACCTATGGACTTTGTGTTTCGGGTTTGGCGAAAAAAGTTATATGTTTTTTGCCTATTTGGGCAACAAATTACAAGTAAAATTAGTTTCGTTTTTGTGTGGCGTGTAGATTGGAGTTTTTTGCGGCATAATTTTTTGAGAAAACAATGTATACGGAACTATAGCCGTACCAATGTACATAGTGATGGATATTTTGGTGCGGATGCTTTTAACCCGGAGTTTGTAAACCTGCCTTGATCAGACCACAGAAGCTTGAGCGGAAATTGAGGATTTTCCTGCCATTGGACAGGTGATCAGGCACTTCAACATTAGTTTCCAGTGGACGAAGGGAGGTACGGGAATTGTCGACAACCCTTAGACATATTAGGTGTTTTTTAAACTTAATTCGAAAGGTGCTCTAATATCTCAATAAATATTACAATTGAACTACAAATTTTTCGACAGACACTAAGTAAAAACTGTTTTTTTTTACTTAATTTTGATTTTTGATTCTCCGAAGTTAGGCGTGTTTTACATAGTCAAAAAGCTCTTTGTATACTTATTTGTGACGTATAAATCTAATATGGCGGCTAGAAAAATTAACAAAGTTGGGTTGGGTTGGGTTGGGTTGGGTTGGGTTGGGTTGCCAAAAAGTCTTTATGGTCTACCTATGACGTTTTATTATTTAATAAAATTAAAAAAGATGGCGACAATATTACAATTTTTCGAAAAATAAAAATTTTACATTATCCCCAACACTTTGGAAACTCTTGTAGATATTTTTAATTTGGAATAGCGCAACCTTTTAACAAAAATTGTATCTCTGACCGTTTCCGAAATCTCATGTAGATAATTTTATCTGGGACACATGGTATAGTAAAATTATACAGTGAACGCCAGAACTGACGCAAAAATAAGGAACGAAATAAGACAGCGTCACGTCACGTCAAATTTATTTCGCATCCCTAGCACAGCATTAATAAGTACAGCATTCCGAGTCTACGTTGGCACTTTGAACTAAACTGTGACATATGACGCCGCCATTTTGGGTTAAAAGTCAGGTCCTGACTAAAAATAATTATAGTTATCTGTTTCTAACCACGTATCCATAGCCACATATTTATATATTGTCAATAATATAACCCCTAGCTGATTGCGTTATCATGCTATCTCGCCACGAGACAACTTGTGTTTATGTTTTACTTTCATTTAGTTTAAAAACATATTAGATATACTGCCATTTCGTAATAAAAGTTTTGCGGTTATACAAATAGTTGTTATAAACGTAAAATTATCTAGTATTCATCTTTATTTTTACTTATTACTCACCTAACATGATCTGTGGGGAAGCGAAAAAAATTTTTTAGAGCAAGTTTAGTTTAGAGCAAGTGTACCGCTTATTGGGACAACATTTTGCAGCACACACATGTCCTTCCTGATTGTGCATTGTATTAATCATAAGATACGTTAATAAAAATAAAATCCTTTTAATTCTCACGAACACTATACCAAAAACACAGAATTAGATTACAAACACAATATTTATTAATCTCGTACACGCCGACAATGAACTATATATTGAACACAGGAGTGAACGGTATCTATCTACGTCTATGCGATTATTGTGACGTTTTAACCCATAATGGCGGCATGCGCGATGAGATGCGCAGGACGGCTCGCAAGCGGAAAGTAAGAATACTGTATTATTTATTATACTGTGTCCCTAGTATGAAATGAATTATTTATAATATAACAAAGCTTCAACGTAAGGTAAATTTGTAATTATGTTAAACATAGGATCATCCTACATGTTTCAGTTCATACACAAGAAACCGCATTAATGAAATCAGCGCCTGTATAAGCGAGACAAATTTGCTCACAAAATACGGTTAAACTAACGTGATACTGCAACCGTTATTGTACTTATTAGAGGTGAAATTTATTAGGCACGATTAGAATAGACCGTAATTGAATTTTCTCTATATACATAGCTATGAACGCATTATGTTCTTTTCCCTATTGCTGAACCAGCAATGAGCTTTCAATGCTAGCTGTTTACATTATGTTTCAAAAGCGATCATTCAAAACGAATGTGGTATAGAATGAGGTGCACCGCAAACGTATTGTCATACCTACTAACAGAACTTTTAGGTCAACAATGTAGGTAGGTCCTTAGCGTGAGGAAACACTCATTTAAAAATGCAGAAAAAAATTAAAACAGTAACTAGCAATTGTCAGATGTGAACCTTGAGGCGCACCTGACGTGATATGAATGCGAGAAGGCTAGAAATGTCCTATGCTCAAGCTCAGGCACATAGCCCACCATCACTCAATTATTCACTGTATTAAAGCTTTGTAGAAACCAGTATAAAAAGTATGACAACCCTCATCCAATGATTAATTCAATACAAATGTAAACGAGAATTATAGAAGCAAATATCAAAAGTGACCTATAGCTGTAAAGCAGATACAACATGCTTTGAAATGAGGTATCACCGACCCCTACTGATATATGAAAATTTAGTGGTTGTGTCTTTGTGCGGGAAAGTAATGTAAACGCGAGAAGGATAATTTCCATAAAGAATATTTTATATTGGTCATCGACTATAGATAAAGACAACTGTCTTATACGTGATCCCACACAACAGCAGGCTAAATTGTAATCCAACATGAACTGCGTTCAAATTTAATAAGCTCAAAAGTTACTCTTAACTAACTTGCTTAGGACAATATTTTTACTTAAAAGCGGTCAGGATTAACGTCCTTTTGACTACTTTTAAAATCACGGTAGCAAGCTAAGTTCAAGGTTAATATTAACATTTTCTGCAAAGAAATAATTGTGTTTGTGGCCTTTTCAATAATTCAATGCGTTAACTTTCATTTTACAAAATGAAATTGTCAATGGTAATAGCTATTTAACTCCACAAGAGAGACGAACATTTTATTCAAACCCAAGTGAAAAAAAAAAAGACAAAATCCGGCAAAACGTTTATAAGACTTAGCTGTCGCAGATAAGAGAAGACAGAGGATCGGGATTTATGCCGAAAAGGTAACAAGATTAAAGAATAAATAGGATTGTATCTGAAAAAATAATATATATTTACTAACAAAAAAATTTTTTGGATAATATACAGAGGGAATTACTTTTTTTTATGATAAAAATCCAATCGATTTATTCGTCCATGGAATTTCCAGTACGACTCTAATGTTAGAACATGCTAATATGTCGGAAGATATGTCCAGCTCATTTTGGAAGAATTGTAAGGCCATATAGCGTGGTCTCTATAATCACCAGACTTGAATTCGAGAGACTTTTTGTTAAAGGATTTTTAAAGGAAAAAATCTATGAGAATCCGGCTGAAACGAACTTATTGTTTCTTTAAAAATGAGTGTCAAGAAATAGGAGTTAAAAATATTCCTTGATGAACCTTTAAAAACGAAAAATCAATCGAATCTACCCGCACTTGATCCCTGTTTTCGTACGGGTTTAAAGTGAATAAGAGCTATCACGTTTTATTTTTATTAAAAATCTCCAATTCAATGTATTCACATTTATCCATAAGAATTGTTTCTAAGTTTACATTTATTGTTGTCATTGTATTTGCATTAAAAATGTTGTAAGCTGAGTCTTATCTCTTATCAATAATTTATGCTTTAGGTAGGTATGTGGTGTGGGGGTCGTTAGGATATGTTAAAAAAGTCGTTTTTACAGACTCAGCAATTTTATCATCCAAAAAAAAATTTGAATATCTAATCAGATTCAAGTGTCGTGTCTTTTTGCCATACTGTAAATTAGATTTTATATTTTTTCGCCTTTCCCATTTCTTTTCTTATCGTTTATGTAAGCTGATACACGATATATTATTCCTACCAGTGGCGCAAAGCTTTTTAGCCATATGCGATTCTATTCCCCAAAGGAATATGCGTGTTACAGAATGTGAAGTTATTTAAACATTTGGTATTTAGACAAATAAAACTAATTTAAAATTGAACCAAACCAAAAAATTCCAAACAAAATTAATTTAATTTGATTATATTGTGTCAATTCCAGGTCCATATGGTACCAGTCCCAGTGTAGCTGGATTCAGTTCATTAAATTCCCGGCGTTCCAGGTCAAGCAGAAATCGGACAAATCGTCAAAGCACTCTTAATAAGTCATTTGAAAGCGATTCCAGTAAGTTGGTCATTGATTACTTCTATGTAAAAGCTTTTTCGAATCTTTGGACGGACTCAATTGTGTAAAGATTAGAGATTGCAGTAATACAAGTCAATTTTAACAATAGGGCAAATGTGACGGGAGCAACGAAACGTTACAGATAAGTTTTTATTGGGAACGAATTGGGGGATTCAACTAATTTTATTTTATTTGTATTCCTTTTGACCCCTAATCTTCTCTATTACAATAAAGTATTTCGCTTTTAATTTCGTTCTCTAAACGCTAGCCATGGAAATGCCGAAAATACTTCACATTTTTCTTCCGACATATCACACCATCATATAAGAGATGTTGTTCGCTTTTTTTTTGCCAAGCATTTCATTTTTAACGGTCTCATGAAATTGCTGACAGCGCTGCAAAATTTTTATTATTAGATTTTGGCCTGGTGCTAAATCGACAATTGGAATTTTGCGGTCTTTTGTAGATTTTGTGGCTGTAGACACGCATATTGAGTGCCTCTCTTAATATTTTTTGGCACGATATATTGAGGCTCAATCGTGCGTTGCAACTGCTTTGATAAACATGGTCTATCATGGTTGATTTGAAATCGATATTTCGGGAAAGATGTAATCACGTTATATTCTTTTGTGCCATATAGGTACATGGTACAAAATAAGGAGAGAGGATTTTTGAACGTTCGATAAAAATACGAGGGTTTATCGATGATATGGTGGTCGTTCAATCGTGGTCATAGTTCACTCCAAGACGAATTTCGTGAAGGTCGTCCAAAATCAGTTGTTGTTCCGAAAACCATTGATGCTGGGCGCGAACTGATATTGCAAGATCGTCATGTGACCTATCAAGAGATTGAGACAACCTTAGGCATTAGTGGGACCAGGATACATTCAATATTGCATAAACATTTGACTGTCAAAAAAATTTGTTCGCGTTGGATCCCACACAATTTGTCAATCGCTCAAAAAAAGGCTCGTGTCGATTGATCGAAAGAAATGCTCAAAAAATACCATTGCGGTGCTTTGAAACACATCTATGACATCGTGACAGGTGATGAATCGTGGATTTACGCGTATGAGCCCGAAAGTAAACAGCAGTCGACTGTATGGGTGTTTCAAGATGAGCCAAATCCAACAAAAGTTGTTTGCGCACGAAGCACTTCCAAGCAAATGGTCGCCTGTTTCTTCAGAAAAACTGGACATGTCGCAACCGTACCACTAGAACAACGCAGAACAATCAATTCTGAGTGGTACACAACCATTTGTTTGCAAGTTGTCTCCCAAGAAATCAAGAAGACGGATCACTCTTCACCACGACAATGCGAGCTCTCACACATCGCTCAAACAACTGCATTTTTGAGCACCCAAAACATCGATTTGAAGAGCCATCCGCCGTATAGTCTTGACTTGGCACCGAATGACTTCTTTTTATTCCCGTACGTAAAAAAAAAACTGAGAGGTCAACGTTTTTCGACACTTGAAGAATCGGTTGCTGCATTCAGAATGCATGTTTTGGAGATACCTCAATCAAAGTGGCAAAACTGCTTCGACAATTGGTTCAAACGCATGCCAAAGTGTATAGATCTTCATGAGGAATATTTTGAAAAACAATAAAGTGACTTTCGATGATTAATATTTGTTTTTGTTCCGAAACAATTTATGGCACGCCAGATACAATTCCAGTTCCTTTTTTCAGCACTCTTCTCCCATGTTTTGCAGGAAAATTAGCATTTTTGCATTCGCGCCACCACATGACTATAACAAAGACATATTTAAATTTTATAGGTTCCCATGAAGAAAAACATTTAGTTTCCTAACCTTTTTCGATGATATAAAAAACATAAATAACTGCTTTCTTACTAGGTTAAATTTTACTAAATAATTAAAAGAAGCCACAATATCACAGGCGGGGTAGTACTGCGACTAAAAAAAGACATGAACCAACTCTAAACTTCAAGAACTCACGAATAAATAACAATAATAACTCCTCTAGAGAAAGTAGTCTATTTATATGGAGTGCAAATGACAGGCCTCGCTGAGAGGTCACCCAATTACAAACAGGCGATCAACAGGAAAGAATATTTGTCCTACAATGATCCCAGCACAAATGTACTATAGAGATCCTGGCTCCAAATCCGGGAATCAGAAACCTAAGCCCGCTTAGTAGGTGTGGATAAAAGTTATTGCATGATTTCCCTTCGTTTATCCAAAGCACAATAATATCCCGTCACGACCACACCCCTATAACGATTGTTTACTCTATCGCTCACTTTCCTTTGACGTTACTTAATTAAAATTGACAATAACTGCTGTTTGGTACTTGTTGAATATTTTGTAATGATTTTTTATTATATTTTTTCGAAAAGAATTTGGACCGACACCATTGGAGAAAGAAACATACTCTTCCACTTACCACAACGCGTAAATCTTTTTAGAAAAAATAACGTCGATTCTCAAAGATCTATAGAGACGAAACAAATAAAATTGGGTTTTAAGTCCACGACCTCAACATCGAATAAATTTGGATTTACCCTCTCTTATATGGTGCTAGAGAAGGGATTGAATCTTTTTTTCTTTATTTTGTTCGTTCCTTCTTTTTTTCTGAATGTGCTAATAAAATTTGGTGGTGGTGTGGTGTGGTGTTAAGGATCCGTTATTCAGGATTGTTTGGAATTTATTTAGAGCAGAGTCAGATTGGTAGGACTATTAATCGGCTAAATAAATGTTTTCCGGCACAAAAGGAATAGGTAGTGCTCAATAAAGAGTTGTTTTAGGGATTTGTTTAGTGACACAGTTTATTCAGTAGTATTAAAGCCGTAATTACTTAACAAACAAACTAACATACAAAAATTGAAATAAATTTTACATTACAAGGAATTTATATAAAACGATACTCTGTCTCTCATAGCGGTGAAGATGCTGCGAAACTTCTCCCGTCGTTTACAGGCCCTCCCTCAGCGTTAGAGGCTAGTGGAAGTGGACCCTGTAATAGCTTTGTGAATTCTACTTGCATGATGAAAAATAGAACCAATAAAGTTTACTGTAAAATATATTCTTTTAAAGTTACACAAAATTTATGCTTTATATAAACAAAACATTGCAGACGATAATGTCTATAAATCAAGCATCAATACCCAATTTTACCTATAAATTCGAGTTATATTGGCGATGTACGATGTCTAATATCGTTCTGTATTTCGCAAAATCTCAAATTCCAACATATAAATTTTGGA
The DNA here is from genome assembly GCA_911728435.2 of Apoderus coryli. Lineage (NCBI taxonomy): Eukaryota > Metazoa > Arthropoda > Insecta > Coleoptera > Attelabidae > Apoderus > Apoderus coryli. The sequence goes on along the minus strand of OU452211.1, from coordinate 1,725,586 downwards.
CATACGCCCATACATTATATAGTTTACGTCTTTTGCTGTTGTAGTTTACATGGTTTATGTTCTCCCTATTCTAGTCTAAATTTATTCACAAATTTTTGTTGTTTGTTTTTTTTTACAATACAATACAATTTCCAAGACCAATAAAATATTATCGGTGAATATTATTTTTGGAATTTGGAACAGACATCTTCAATGTTTTATGGGCAACAATAAACTAAGCTATGCGCATTTTTTATGACGTCAGTTCGAGACACTTCTAAGTTTAATTTGATTATTAAAATTATTGAACGAATCTGGCCCACTATGAATTTAACAACCATATCTAAATTGGAAAGCCATAAATAATTCCCACCTAACAGCTTTGTCAGATGGTGAGCCACGAGAACACCCAAACTAATTGTGCATCTCGGACAAAGCTCCTGTTTATTCCTGCCCCAGAGGCCTGTCTAACCAAACCAGCAGTCGGGTGTAGCGCAGTGGTAATCGGCGTGGATTTGGGTGGGGAATGTCCTGGCTTAGATCCCTGAATTTTTTAGCAAAGTAGTTAGATAGTTTCCGTCTTTACCAATCTTTGACCGTACAGATCTTATAATTGAAGTATAAATGCAACATAGATTCATTAGTACCTTCTGAAAATTCACCCAATTATACACGAGATTAGTCTATGTTGTTCCTATATATGCATGTTTAATTTACAGGTAGCAATTACTGCGGATGCTCGGGCGCCATGACTGTGTCCCATCCAGAAACATTAAGTGTCATTTTAACCGCTGACAGAAATGGTTATGGATTGACAGTGACAGTTGGTGAGCATTCAGAGAATCGTCAAGCCGATATTCTTATCAGTCGAATAGCTCCTGATTCACCAGCGTACCGGTAAGCCAAGTATATTTCCCTTCAACTAGAATTTATGCCTGGCATTGTTCTCATTGTAAAATAACAACACAAACAATTTAAGTTGAAAAGTAAATAAATATATTAGGTCATTCAATAAGTCACATTATCCGAACTTTTTCCCAAAAAATCACCCCCTTAAGTATTGCCGAACCCCCCTGTATATAAACCTGATTTTCCAAAAAGGTTAAACTTAGTTTAATTAGTTATTGCCTAAAGTATTTTACGCACTAATAGTTTTGCTTAGATAAATCCCAAGCCCTACAAACAAAACTATTACTATAAGGGAGATAGTGTGTAATACCTACCCTTCTTTTTATGGTTCACACAGGCCCCCACCAACAACATTTAACGTTAATTAACGTCCACTCAAACCCGATGCCAGCGTTAAAACGGTCTTAAACATTAAACCTATTCCCTTTGTGTGCAATGTCCAGTGGTAATTAACCGGCACGGATCATCCCTTTACTGTGCCCCATCCCCGTTGAAACTAAATATACTCAATGACTTAGAAACTTTAAATAAACCCACTTCAATCTATTTAAATATAGTAAGTAACAAGGCTCTCGCACCTTGAGTCTTAAAAACTGTTACCTTTCTCAGGTTATAATACCAAATCATCCAAAGAGATCTCAACTATTTTCATTAGCCATTCATTTGTATTATGGCTAGAATAATGTCTTGTTTGTGAGCCCCATCCCCAGTGAAATTTGTCCCTAACATTCCTGAGTACCATTTTATTTATTGACAACAAATCTCATCTATGATCAATGAAAAAACGGACGTCTGCAAGTCGGAAAAAGCATTCGCTTCAGGTGGGAATCGAACCGACGTCTCACGCTCTCCGAGCACTTGCTTTCACCATTAAGCTACCGAAGCACAAGTGATAAAGACGCGATTCTAGAGGCTATTTATTTAGATATTTAGGAATTTTCATGGCAACCAGGTACATATTATTATTATATATAGTGCTGCAGTGAGAATGATTTAACAGGCTTTCACGCATATGACAGATACCTTACTCACTCTCAGCCTACTCCATCTATCTCGCTCGTTATGCTTTTGAATTATTATGATGTTGTTTAACTTAATATTAATTGGGTGTATACGACTGGGCAGAACTAAAAGACCACTATGATGTTGTTGGATGATAACTAGAATTTGGGATTGAGATAAAACAATCGTGGCATAGATAAATAGACCTTTACTTCAATCTGCATAACATTAATATCATTTTTTATGTGAGTTAGCTGGCATTTTGAATAACATACAATTTATCAAACAAGAAAGTTTTCGGTGTTTCTAAAATTGGGTTTTTTTTTTCGTTTTGTTTATTTTGTTTATTTTCCAACAAAAAACGAAAATTCAACACGATTTTGTAGGGTTAGAAACAAGATATTAGGAAATAGTAAAATATATTCCATGAAGAACACAATAACCATTGTCGAAACGTCGCTCGCTATCCAATGAGGCAACAATGCCCTGCCCGTCGGCGAACGCAGAATGAGAGTAGGCCAACGTCAATAAAAACATCCATACTAGCCGTAATTTAATAAATTTAAGTCAGAGGCAGTGCCTCTAGTCCCTATGCACGGCGAGTTGCCACTTTTAATTATTGTTATCTACTACCACATTGATTAATATTAGTCTCCGATTTTCTTATTAAATAGAAACTGATCAGCTAACATTTTTATGTGCTGTATACAAAGTTTTTTTCTTAATTTAATAATTTATGTTTACTAATTTATGTGAGTTGAGTTGATAATCTATTGTATTGCTATAAATTGCATATTCATTCATCGGAGGCATGTACTCATGTACGCATTTTATTTTCAAAGAGTACACATTCCATTTAGCTCTATCAACGTTAAACTTAAAACTCATTAATATCAATTGGAGCTGCACAATTCTGTCTAGCATAGTAGGTATTACTGCAGCAATACATTAATGTGTGAAACAAAGATGGAAAGTGAAGCTATGCCTCTTCATGCGTTTTTAGATATACAGCAAATTGAGTGACTGAAACAAAACATCCACGTCTTATACCCCTTCATTTACTACTTAGCGTTCTCTCGCTTTGACCTATTGATCATACATTATCTTTGAACTTTGTTCAATTCATCTTTCTGTTTTTTTTTACTTTCTTATGTTTTGATTATAATATTATTTTGTAAATTATCATTATTTCTTACTGGTTTTTCTTTATAATAATCGTAATAAATTAAGGGACACTAGGGACAGGCAATAATGAAAAAACAAAAATATAGCTTCCGTTATTGATAGTTCCCAAATAATCAGCAAGAATACAAATAATATTATAATATTGGTAATCAACATTTTTTTTATAAAAATCTTTGTACTGCCTCACAACCCTCAGGATTCACGGGCCATCACTGTCTGCCACACGGATTTAAGAGACCGTATTGAAAATAGGGAGCAGTTTGCCGCACACTTTTTTTCTAAAACGTCAAATGAAAAAGTTAAAGGTTAATTATCACAAATAAACATACGATTACATTACACTTCGATGAACACACAACGACCTGACATATTCTGTTAACTGTTTTTTTTTTTGTATATGCTTTTTACACCAAAAGTTATCGCACACATTTTCTGATAAACTCATGCATGGATAGGTTTTCCAATTATTGGCGCGAAATAAATCATTGCACACCCCTATCACAGCGTTCCCCAACACTGAATTCCTCGCATGCCCTACTACCTACCCATCCATACCTAGTGCATAGCCTAATTAGCCGTCCATCTATACCTGCTGGGTGATTAGGGCAATTTAAATGTTAATTATGACAATTACATTTAAATAGCTTATTAATCTGTTGTGGCATGCGGCTGGGTAGATATTTTACGGTAAGGTATCCCACACACTCCGCAAACCTTTAAAGAAAAACCGGCAATTTCCCCATGGATTTTCTAAGGTTCATATTTTCGTTCATTGGGTGATTCTGGGGATTGGAACCATTTCTGTTTTAAATTATCATAAAATAGAAAAAATTAATAGTAGTTTGCCATTTTACAACCCCTCGTACACAAGACACTTGCACCGCTTAGTTATTCGACACACACTATGCCATATCGGCACAAAAGTAATAAACAAAGCACTTTCTTTTATTAACATACAGTTTATGCGATGTTGTAATTTACACAAAATGTAGACTATATATTTATACACATTTATCACAGCTATTTTTATAGAAATAAGGCTTTTCACGATCCAAATTGCACCAATTAGTATCCCTATAGCAATGCCGACCTTATAATAGACGTGGATTCGACGTTGCCAAATTTACTTGAACATGGCTGTGGTTAGGTCACACATTTAATGACTATCAAGATAGTTCTTCCTTCAATTTAAACGTTATACAACCTGTGTATTGATTAATCCCCAATTTAACTGACACTGAGGATTTTCAAATGATAAAATAGTTAGTCTTTATCCACCTATGGATTTAATTTCCATTATTACTAAAACTGGGAAAACAATCACACGAAATAGATTCGTGAAGGTTTGTGTTGCTATATCCATTTTCAAAATTAATACAAAATAACAATAACGTCGATATAATTTACATAATTTTAATCAGCTGCGGGCGCATTTTCATTACGTTGGCAATCTGGCGCCAAAACCACTAGAGCTTAAAAGCAATAACCAGCCCATCACAATGTTGTCCAGCTCGATATGCGGACTGACTTTCGCTCCCAAATTGTCATATTATCCATTAAAATTGCACGAAAAAGGGTTTATTGTTAACGATTTAATAAGCAACCGATTCAAAAAATATTAATATAGGTACATTTAATTATAAACATTCTATCCCACTTCTGATTCCTGAAACAAAATCAATTTAAAAGGAACAATTACAATAATCTAATTCAGGCAAAATACAGCTTGGTCTGAAGATCGTACGCCTGACCCGAGCGTTTAGCCTATTCCTCCTTTAAATTTCTTAGGTCCGGAATGAATAATATTGGTAATTAAATCTAATTATTTATGAATGTTAGTGATTGCCGTCACGAAGATAATGAGCTTATCTATGCAACATGTGAATATGTTGTGCCTATTAACACGGCTCTAGACGTACACTTGTGTTAATCCTAAATACTTAGAGTAAAGGGTTAGAGACAGTAATGGTATTATTGATTAGCTGAATGCTAATGTAATATAAACAATATCTGCATAATTTACAGTGATATCTTTGGTTTAATTAGTAGGACCCACTTAAATCATATTCTGAAATTCTAATAATGTACAGAATGCCTCAAGATTAACAGGAAGTACTTTGGGGTTCTGTTTATGGGGCTTCACACTTTTTTCGCTATAGCAAATAATACCGCAAATACGCTATGTGACCATAGGTTGACATACGCACAAGAACATGAGTGTAATCCAACACAGTTTCTTCTCCAAGGTTTATATAATCATTATTTATCTCTATACGCTCCGATGCAATTTTCGGGCTCACGTGAAGTTCACACCATGTTCCACAACACATCCATAGCTTTGATTAATATTTATCGCGATTCTGATTGACATATCATTTCCCGATCGATCAAATATTTCTCTTTGTTGTAGCACGAGAATTGATTTGATTTAAAAAAGCTCCCCGCGACAAAACAAATAATATTCGTGGTGGAATATTGTAAACGAATGCATTATACGAGGGTGAGACAACCTTAGGCATTAGTGGGACCAGCATACATTCAATATTGCATAAACATTTGATTGTCAAAAAAATTTGTTCGCGTTGGATCCCACACAATTTGTCAATCGCTCAAAAAAAGGCTCGTGTCGATTGGTCGAAAGAAATACTTAAAAAATACGATCGCGGTGCTTCGAAACACGTCTATGACATCGTGACAGGTGATGAATCGTGGATTTACGCGTATGAGCCCGAAAGTAAACAGCAGGCGACTGTATGGGTGTTTCAAGATGAGCCAAATCCAACAAAAGTTGTTCGTGCACGAGACACTTCCAAGCAAATGGTCGCCTGTTTTTTCGGAAAAACCGTACCACAACGCAGAACAGTCAATTCTGAGTGGTACACTCTACTACTACAAGAAGTGCTCGTGAATGTCAACCAAAATCATTGTTTGATATTTTAAACATTAATACATACTCTTTGCTTTGCTCTATATCAGTCAAGCCAGGACCCACTGTTTTGCTCAAAACCTCATTCTGTATTCCGGATTCGTTAGAACTGCATTTTGTATTTAGGAATTTTAATTTTCTTAACCCACGGCAAAGATACCGTCGTCGCTAGCATCGACCGACGCGACGTGATGATATAGAATTCCAAGTGCATAAAGGCCGCGTATATCTGGAGGAATTCTATCTCAAAAAATAGGAAAAATATAATAATATAACATTCAGAGCAGACTCTTAAGGTTGTATAAGAACTTTATAAAATATATCGCCAACAACAAAGATGCGTACCGTGTTGATAACAAATACCAAACAGCAGTTGACAATTTTATTTAAGTAACTTCAAAGTTATTTCTCGTAAATTGTGTGCAAATATGGTTACGTTATTTTTTATGAATGACTTAATTGACGCTTTAGCGTGGAATTTTGATTTTTGTCGACGTAACTTGAAGAATAAGATCTCCTGATTAATTAATCTTTAAAGACTGTCATGATCTACAAAAAGAAAATGAAAAACAACAAAAATAATGTTAGTTTTTCTTAATTTAATTTTTATTGATACAATATAATTAATATTTTTCCACAAAAATGGTGAGCTGTTCATCGTACAATCATACTAAAATTAATTTATGTCAAATATATCCAAAATTTTTGACATAAATTAATTTTTATCTCGAAAATTTGTTTCATTTGTAAAACTAGGACTTTTTGATAAAAACGGCAACGTTATTAATTATAGTTTCCTTTCCTTATTTCAGGTGTAGTTGTTTACAAGTAGGAGATCGACTCATCTCTGTGAATCATCAAACCAATCTCACTCTTCAAGAGATCAATAGTATATTAGATATGGGCAATGATGTTGGTTCCAAAATTACATTACAAACGGAGTTCGATGTGGCTGATACCATAGTGCCCAGCAGTGGAATATTCACGGTTAAATTGGCGAAGAGAGGTGGCGGTCTTGGAATAACAATCACCGGTAATGCCTATTAACTTTTTGAAGACTTTAAATCACTTTTTCAGCAAAAATATTTCGAAGATTTCGTTTATTAAGTTTAATTAAAATTTGGAACTCCAAAAGAGTTATGAAAACGAATTTACTACGCCTATGGACGGGATTACACTTGTTAGTCCTTTTAGAGCATATTTACTCTTGGTTGTAATAAAGGTCTCAGAATAGAGTAGGATCAAATAGTAGGTAAAGGTATAGAGGGATTTGGGATGAAATGGTTTGAATAAAGAATGTGTCGGTGTCGCATCTAAAAGTGTGGATACATATAAACGAGACGACTACTTCAAGTAAAGCATGTTACAGTAGGTTTTTAACATGAAAAATGGTAAAAGGACCGAATAATGATAAATGCATTTGTGGATAAAGTAAAAATGATGTCTTACGTCAAATTTGAACAACAAAGTTCAGGGCTTTTTTGCAAAGATAACAAAATACCTAATTGAAAAGGGGTTTTTGTTTCAAAAATTGAACAACCAAACCGAATGTGTAAAGAACGTGATTAAGTGGTTAAAATTAGCTTGGGAAAGCTCTTTAGCACTTTCAACTCATGTCTTTTGTTTTAATGTATATAAAAGATCTATTTTAGTTGAATTTTTAAGCGAACGTCAGCAAGTATTTGTTTTGATAGAATCACTTTGTTTCTCGTTTCTCTTTGAACTTTTTTAATGAAAGCTTTTATATAAAAGCACCACAAGAACATTGAATAAGGGTCTTGCTTGCTATTACTTCTGCATACTTTTGGCTTGCTGGTTCTTCGGAACAATATACCAGGAGAAGATAAAAAATCTGACTACTTGATTTTTCATTGCAGCCTCTAAGACGCAACCCGATGAACCGTTTATTATTTCCGAGATCAAAAGAGGTTCTATGGCTCATAGGACGGGAACTCTACATGCAGGTGATAGGCTGCTAGCTATCGACAATCGTCCATTGGATCACATGAGTTTTGAATCGGCATTTGAGATTTTGCAGTCGTCGAACAACGAAATTGTGACATTAAAGGTGAGAAAATTAAATTACCTGGCCTCAACTTACTTATTATGCTGTTTCATTTGATTTGCTAAAATTGCAGGTGGAGAAAACCGAGACAGAAAACTCCAATCTGTTTCTGGATAGCGTTGTATACACCGTAGAATTGCATAGATATGGCGGTCCATTAGGCATTACAATATCTGGAAGTGAAGACTGTGGAGATCCAATTATTTTATCCAGACTTAGTGAAGGTATTTCTTATATATTGTTTAATATACATTGTTTAGTATACAATAGAGTCTTTTGTAGGAAATGCTGTAGTAGTAGAGTATTATTGACGTATAATAAGTAGAATTTTAATGATGCTCTTTAATTAATGCCATTCAAGTCCGTAGAATAAGTAACTAGGTATCTACGTGCGGTAAGACATCAACAATCAACAGGACACCCCTACTCCAAAGCTTCCTGTTGTGTCCTTTCAAACTCAAAAATTCCGATTTTCACTATTCCAGTTCCTAGCATTCGTCTGACCAGATAACAAGTCTCCCAAATAAATTATTAGCATCGATCTATTGCAAATACTTCCAGATTTTGGCACACCAATTTCCTTCTCAATTTTTCTACATGAGGTCGAAGGTGTTGCTTCTATAGATCCGAAAACATTTATCTCTTTTCTCTCCCTGTTCTCTTTGTTGTATGTTTTAGGGCGCAGGTGCACAAGTGATCCGTGCTCCACTAAGGTATATTTGCTTTTAAACGAGCAAATATCTCAAAAAACAGTTGTCTTTTTTCTGGATATGTAACAAGCACAAACTACACAAAATAATACTCGTATAATAATAAGAAGAAAAGTAATTATTCTAGTTTATATAAGAAACAAGCTCAACACATCCATCTTAGCTGCAAAACTTTTACAATATATAGACATTAATTTGGATATAATTTAATTTTACAGCTTCTTTTCGTTTTTCTAAACCATTTATTATTTAACAACGTCACACAACAACACACAGCCAAGTTGAAATTGCCTGCTTATCTTTACCGCACTTCCTCCTGCCTTACTTATAAACCTGTTTCGTATTCTAAAACTTTTTAAATTACTTAAGCGGCACCCGAACAAAATGGGGAAGGTGTACAAAATGTATGGACTATATACAAAGTAATTTTCCGTTTTATGTGATTACCGTAATTAATTATTCCCCCTGTTGTTGGTTTTTTTGGTACCAAAGCAGTGGTTAATGATTTACTACTGGTGTTTCTGGGGAATTTGAAAATAGGGTATCAAAAATTCGTCATTTTTCCATTATGTTTTGTTTGATATTTACTGAAGTTCTTATACCAACCTGATTATATTTTTAAAATTTGGAAGAGATGTACGCCACTGATCGTAATTCAGAAAAACAGGGGATACGGGGACATAACTTGGTTAATTTTCTTCTATCTCTTCACATAACACCGTATACTCAATCAATTCATTTTTAAAAATCAAAATTGTCATACTGCAATGCATTTTTTTCCGTGTAGGTATGTAGGTAGCTATCAAGTTATGGATATTGCACTTCAATCTATTCGCTAACTGTATCGTTTTATATAAAACCTTATTATTCTCCCATCTTGCTTATTTGCTTTTTTCCCCCGATCGAAGATACTTGATATTTTAATCTAAAAGCAATTTTAAAATGACGCGACAAGGGAAATTTCATTTTACAAAACACACAGCTGCATAATATTACCCTATGCTTTTGAAAAAGCTCTATATAGTTTACCTAGGTACCTATACGTATAGCAAAATAGATCGGACAACACAATTATTAATTCAGATAAGTAAATGTAAGTTCTCTACCGCATTTTCATTTGATTGCAACCATTTTCGCTGCAATCGAAACGGCATATCGTGATGCAAAAGTTTATTGAAAAATTCGGACGTTACAAAATTATGTCTAACCTGTTGTTTGTCATCATGACTAGTTACACGATTTAGCAACACGCCTAAATGATCAAAATCCATACAAATGGTACAGATATAATTTCAACTCTCTTTCTTTTTTTGAGACGGGCCGGGTAGCCTAGATGGGATCATATAGTGACGACCGTCGAAGTGCAGCTCTGTGGAGCGCTGCTAAAAGTTGGATGGGTGACCGTCTGGGGGATTTATTAAAAACGGACCTGGCGGGTGGCTCATCCATCTAGGTTGTAGAATGAATGTTATGTGATAGTAGAATGATAGTGAGTGCAGTATGGTCCTGAAAAAGGCACAATAAGCCTTCAAGGCTGAAGTACGCCATTCGTACACGCCAGGGGCTTAAGTGCGTACCGAGGTGTGCGAGTGGAGGATGTTAAAAAAAAAACTCTCTTTTTATCTGAAACTTATAGGCGGCTTAGCGGAGAAGACGGGAGCACTGCATGTCGGCGATCGAATTTTGGCCATAAATGGGGAAAGTTTGGAGCATCGACCTTTGTCAGACGCCATCAGATTACTGCAAAGTTCCGGGGACAGAGTACAATTGAAAATTGCTAGGAATCTCAAAAATGGTACGGTAGATGTAGATACAAGTTCGTTTCGTTTATTGTAACTTGATTTTGCAGATAATATGGAGGATGCCAGATGTAGTTATTCCAGTCCAGGACTTATGAGTGTGGATAGTGCCATACATTCGTGGGACAGCAATACGGGTGATAATCACAATGAAAATTCAGGTAAATTCTTTCCTATCCGCACATTGAAGCCCAGTTTCAGTAGATAAGCTACGTCGATGCGGTCCGATTTGCAGATTGTGGGTTTTTTCAAGTCTTCTGCGCATGCCGGCAACACCATACGTCTTATGTCAACGTCATATGGTGTTGAAGTCATGCGCAGAAGACCGTCGTATGTGTGTGCCTAAAAAAAATGTTTACCTAAATGAATCATCTTTATTAATAAAAATTTTACTTTTTCCAGAATTAAAAGACATCGAAAGTATACTTAGCGAGCCGCTCTCCTACCAAGAACCCCTCCAAAATGCATCAGAAAAAGATTTGACATTGACAAATAAGGGAAAAAAACGTAATTCTGAATTACAATTTTATTCTGATACAGAAGAAATGTGCTGTCCGAGCCCGTTGCCATTGCCCAATTATCATTTCACGAATACGATGAAGTACCAGAATAATTTTCAAAACCATTTTGTCCATCAGGTAAATTAATTGAAGTACTCAAGGCCCTCTCAATGTTTTCTTCACTAATGAGGAATAAAATATGGAAGTTTCTGTATTCAAATAAATATGTAACTTCTTTTCTATTCAATTAAGAGTCCAACAAATGAGAGCCGCATACCCGACATCTATGGAACTGACTCCAACATGATTGAGAAAGAGATCTATCACGTGACATTGTACAAAGACTCAATCTATGATGATTATGGTTTCAGTGTAAGCGATGGACTTTATGTGAAAGGTGTTTATATAAATAGGATAAGAAAAGGAGGACCTGCTGATATTGTTGGACTTTTACGGCCATATGATCGAATTATTCAGGTAAACAGAAGATTTTGCAGACTCCAAAGAAATTTATTTGACCCTGTCTAAGCATGGTTTCATTAATGTCACAAGAAAAATAAAAAAAACATCGGATTTGTTGTTTGTTGTGAACTGTTTTACATTTTAGGTTAACGACACGAAAACCCTTGACTTTGACTGTTGCTTGACTGTCCCATTAATAGCTTCAGCTGGGGATAGATTAGAATTAGTTGTAGCTAGGAATCCAGAATCCAGTTTTTCTGATAAGGTAAGCGAACTAAACAACTCCAAATAATCAGACAAATCGAAAGAGATTATTATAGAGATCATTTCGTATTTCTGTTTATCAATAGTTTTACTATTCTTGATTGAATTGACCGATGTAGGATTGGTGGATTATAGGTCCATCTCGTAGTGCTTTAATATCAAACAAAAACTTGAGGTCTGAGGATTTCGTGGAAAGAAAATAGAACGCTTCAATGGATATTGTTAATTTCTGATCCAAATATATGTTTTATTATGTTTTCAGGACCTTCACAGTGTGTCAAAGATGTCATTCTCAGCCAGCCAAAACACAATAACAAAAACTCTGTAAATTGTTGTTTACGTCAGTTTGACTGCGGTATAACCGAGATTTTCTAATGGACAATCTCGATCACCGTGGGACGCCCTGTATAGTTAGTTAGATATACCTACAAATAAAAAAGGAGATGAAATATTCCAAAAATACCTACCTAAGTAAATTATAAATATTATTTAAGTAGATAAGTATTATAATATAAAAAATATATTTATTTTTTAATTTTTAGTTACCAATATGTCAAAAAAATATTTATATAATTATTATTATATTCCAGAGTAAGTGTAATGATTAAGTTTGTCATATAATTTGAAGAAAAAATATATAATAAATGTTACAATTATTGAATATTTATTTGGCACAATGTCCCCCAAATGTTATTCGTACCTACAGAAAAAAATTAACAAAATATCAGGCCATGTGGATAGAGTTTGGAAGAGCAAAAACTTTTTTATTTGTAGATTTAGAAGAAAAAGTAATTCTTTATAAAAACGTCTACTTGTGTCAAAACTACAATTTCGAGTGCGAAATTTACGATTACTATACAGGGTATATCAAAAATAATATTTTTAATGATTTTGATTTTTTTGTTTTTTTTTAATTTTATGAAAATATTTTCAAACCCGTGATTTATTACACCAATTGTGTAAAAAACACTAATAAACTTTTTTCTCAAAGTGGTTAATTTCATAGCTATACTATTAAAATAATAAAATTAAAAAAACAAGAAAATCAAAATCATTAAAAATATTATTTTTGATATACCCTGTATAGTAATCGTAAATTTGGTATTTGAATTTGTAGTTTTGACACAAGCAGACGTTTTTATAAAGAATGACTTTTTCTTCTAAATCTACAAATAAAAAAGTTTTCTTCTTCCAAACTCAATGTGTCCACGGATAGAGTTTGTAAGAGCAAAAACTTTTTATTTGTAGATTTAGAAGAAAAAGTCATTCTTTATAAAAACGTCTGCTTGTGTCGAAACTACAATTCCGAGTACGAAATTTACGATTACTATACAGGGTATATTTGAAAAATAACATTTTTAATGATTTTGATTTCCTTGTTTTTTTTTTTAATTTTATTATTTTAATAGTAGCTATGAAATTAACCACTTTGAGAAAAAAGTTTATTAGTGTTTTTTGCACAATTGGTCTAATAAATCACGGTTTTGAAAATATTTTCATAAAAATAAAAAAAAACAAAAAAATTAAAATCATTAAAAATGTTATGTTTGATATACCCCGTATACTAATCGTAAATTTGGCATTTGAAATTGTAGTTTCGACACAAGCAGACGTTTTTATAAAGAATGACTTTTTCTTCTAAATCAACAAATAAAAAAGTTCTCAGGAAGAGGACTATTAGAAAAAAAAATAAAGAATCCAAAAAACCAGGGAATATGGGGGTCATTTGAAACAAAATATCAGGCCATGTATTTTCCAATTTCTATGCATTTGTTTGGTAATCGAATAGGACGCTATCATTCAAGACCTAAGAAAGTATCCTTAAAGACTCACTCGACGCATGTCATTTGGCATACCGATAGCCCTTCATAATATCATGGTCCTGCGTAAATTTCACAACTCCATCAGGCGCAGAACAGGTTCTAATTTTAATGCATTTGTTTGGTATTCAGAAAAATTCATAAAAGCAATAAAACAGAACAAATATTTTTAAAAACTGTTAGGTTAGATTGCAGATCATATCAGAGTCGTTATGGTTATTGAGCCTTTCTTTACTTCGATCTAATGATATTTTTTAAGAATGACTCTAATTATAAAGATCGCCAAGTTGCCTGAAACGTTTCATGAAGTTGATGATCTCTCTGAGAGAGAATTTCTTTGCTTCGACGTTTCTATTCAATTCGACAAGTTTTTTCCTTCTCAAATTTCGTAGTTATTAAAAAACAAACATTGAATATTTATTTGGCAATGATATCTTTGTTTTCTTCAAATATTTTCAAAGTACAAATATCCATTATGTATGTATGTACACAACTAAGTATTGTTTTTTTTTTAATTCCTGATACAAAAGCCTTAAAACTAATAAAACCCAAAATATTGTTAGTTTTACTTTCATTTAATCACATGCTGCAAACTTTACTAATTTATTTAACATTGTAGTAACTAAATTTAACATAAACATTCGAGAATTATTTTTTAAGCACACACTAAAGAAAACAGGATGCGTATAGATTTAAATCCAACGACAACGCAAAGTTTTCATATAAAATCCAGACACAATAATGATCAAATTAGATCATTTATCAAAACTATATTCAATTAAGAATCTATAATTTAGTCCGTTAACTAAAAAATACAACCATTTGAGCATATAAAAACGAGCGAATAAATACACTCACCGGCAACATAATCGACGTTTATTTAGTGTGTTTTCTTACTCAAAGTGGTTCCACCTTATAATTTCTTATGTTATTATCAAGACACATCGTTTCTTTACAATTTACATTTTTATTTATTAAAATAGCTTAATTTATGTGAAAGATACAAAGGTTTAAGAAAAACGTTGCATTTTTCATTTAGCAATTATTGACTAGTCAAATTTTCATTGTAGCGATAAAGGAAATGTAACTATTGAAGGTATTATTAGGTATTTTATAGTCATACCACGTATCCAAAATTTGGAGTTTATTAGTTATCAAAAGAAATATAAACAGTTGTTTTGGAGGCAGAGAACAATAAATTCGCAACATTACTTTCTGTAACACCCGATTTGAAAGTTATTGGTTGTTGTGGGATTAGTTTAGTCGGACAATCTCATCCTGAATAGACCCAAGGTTCATTCATACACTTTATGCAAAAATACAGCCTGTTTTATATTGAAAACACAGAGTTTAATTGAAATTTAAAGCTCTCCACCTCTGAAATGAAAACAACACAACCTATTAATTTTAAAACTTAATAATATAATCGTAATTTTGTACATAACTATTAAAAAATAATTATAAATTACTTATATTAACATATAAAAAATAAATCTTCTATAATACTATGCAATTCCTTAAAAAATAAAAAACACACACGACTCTTGCAAACACTCACGAAAATAATAAATTACCTTTCGTCCTGCTATTATAACTAAAGTTGTTATTATTTACAATATTGCCATTACTATTATAACCGTTGGATTGTTGCCAAGGTTTCCCGTTTTCTTGTTGAATTTTCGTATACTTAACTTGGGTGTTATCATGCCAATTATTGTCAGAGTATGGAAGAATTGTTTCTTTTTTCGTACCGTTCCTTTGATCATATTTTGCCTGAAATGTCCACAATTTTTTTTTGTAATACGTTACAAACAACACACACAAAATAATAATCCAAATAAAGCCAATTCCAAGCAATTGAAAGTACATAAACTTACCTTATTGTACGCTAGGACACCTATAATAGCTAGCAACATCCCAACCACGTTTAAGCTAGTAACTGGATTGCTTAAAACTAGTAGAGATATAGCTATTACAAAAACCCTTTTGCTAGCGTTAGCTACAGCATAAGTCAATGGGGATACGATAGATAACATACTAAAAGCTACTATGTTTTGTAAAAAATTCAATACACCGTCGGTTATCAATAAACCAAGTACTCTGTAGTCGTGATAAGCCTAAAACAGTAAATCCATATAGTAAATTATGGACCACCCAAACAACCTCTACTCACCACAGTCGGATCCTTAATTAAACTAATAAAATCCACGCAGAACCAAAATGGCAAGAACATTAATAACGACAATCGCCCTAAAATATGTAACAATCTCAAATGATGCACATCCGTTTCTTTTAACACTTTTTTCGAGAATATATTTTGTAATGAAAACCCAGCAGTAGCAGCTAACGCACTCAATAATCCAATCATATCAAAACTAATCTCTGTTAATGTAGCTATAGCTACACCAGTTATAATTGGAACTAAACTAAAATAGACTCTCCATGTCTGTTTTTCACCTAATATCACTCTTGATAATATCACAGTAAATAGCGGCATTGTAGCTTTAACTAAAATGGATAACAAAATTGGTATATTATTATTGCCTGAAAAATAAACTCACCTGTATGTGCATATGACACAGGCACCTTCCATATGCTTACATGAGCAAATACCGATGCAAAAAATTTGCCAAACGCCAGTGGAACAATTAACTGAAAATAATACTTCCATGATATATCCATATACTTCCTGATGCCCCATAACTTAAGAACGGGTCCACTTAACACTGTTATTGATAACAGTTGTACCATGGTCATAGTCATTGGATATGGGAATTCGTTAAGTACAGTTTTACCGACGACATTGTTTGTTGAACTTATGGCATACCATAGAAAACACAATATTAAAACCGTGAAGGTTTGTCTCGTATGTTTCTGAGGAGCCATTGTAGCAAATAGAATGTGTGGCAGTTTTTAAATAAATTACATGGCCACACATAAATTAGCTAATACCAGATGTTTTTACTGTGACATAAAATAATTATTCTGTATTTACTATGTCAGTAATGTCAACAACAGCTGTTTCAAATGACTCGATTAGACAGTTGAATTTGATAAGTTTGTTCCATGCTCCAGCACTGACACAACCGTTTTTTTATGATAAGGAAAAGGGAAAACGAAAAGATTGGGGATGTTTATGACTATAATATGTCTTGATAGAGACAACAGGGGTTTATATCTATGATATTATGATGTCTGGTTTTGTTACTCTTGTCGATTTCGGTCGCCATTTTGAGGCAAACATCAAAATATTGTGTTGCATAACTAACGGGTATGTACGTATGGGATTGTCTTTACAAAAAGACAATGGTCACGGTAAAAGTAAAAGGCGTCTCTCCGTGCACTGTCTATAGATTCATAGCATTGTCAATATAGAAAAAAATAGAAATCTCTAGTTACTTATGCTATTGCCTTTAGTCAATGCTTATGCGTTAGTTTCGGCCTTTTCTATGGCGGTAGTATCAAAAAATCAATACACGTGTTGTAGGCACACGCATGTCTTCACGGTATTGACATTCTCTTTATTGATTGAATTTTCCACATTCTACAATTCAGAATAGAAGAAACAGAAACCTGTAACTGAAACAGAGTATATAAAATCAATAATTTTCGTGTTATAATTTAGTATTGAAGTCTGGGCGTCTACTATTTTATTTTGAAAATATGTTCTACCTTTCATCCTGGTACCCTGCTGCAATCATAAATCTAACCAATTAGAAATTAAACCTATATTGACGCCACTGTCTCTATCAAGACGCTGTGTGACCTCTCTGATTGATTTATTCAAGCTTTTCATAAATAGAGTGATCTGTACCAATTCACTATAGCAACCTGTACCATAACATATGATCATTATTATAAACATAAAATATTTAACTAGGCAACCTCTAATACATGCAAAAAATGCAAACAACGCTTTTTTCTGTAAATAAACTTTTGGAGATAGCAAACTAATTAATTTAAAGGAAATCTTCTGTTAATACATTATGAATTATATTAAATTCTTTAAATAATGTAAATTTCATATACCTAGTTCGTGTTTTTCACCTTATATTAGTGTATAGTGACAGAAAATGCTGTGAATAAGTATTTTAACATAGTCTATATGTGATATTAGTGTGCCGAAACGTCCTGCTTTTCTAATTCTTGCACCATTATATAGAGGTAATATTTCAATTGTTAAATAAAACAATTAATAATTCTAATTTTTTGCAAAACGTTAAATAAAAAAGTCAAGAATTTAAATGAATCACCCGGTACTTCTTCTGTCTTCTGATAGTCATCAGCCTCATTATTTTATAGCCAAATCTCGTATTATCATTTCTAAGATTAAACAAAGTAAGATATATATACGCATAACATAAAAACAATATTTAAATTAACTAGAAAATTGTATAAATTAGTTTATCAAAAAGTTTTATTATAACAAATTATGAAAGCGATGTATCAATAAAGTTGCGTCGCCGCAAACTGAATAAGTATCAAAAACCTCGACACTTCTCTCGATCATTGATTAATTGTTATTTCATCTAAATTGAACCCATAGAGGCTTAAAATTTTCATAAAAATGCATTCCAAACATACATAAATTTGTCATATGACAAATTAATTATTGTGGCAATTACCTACCTCAAACGTAACTTTTAGGTAATATTTATTTTGACAATTAACGTGTTTTCCTAGTTATCAATATCAAAAATTACGTTAATCGTGTAGATATATTTTGTTTTAAATTTACAATACACCATCAATACGAATAGCAGTAACGTTGATCCAAAATTGCAGACTGAATAATAAAATAACCAAACCATATTCATTATAAAAAGTAATATTAATTAAGGTATGTAAGTTATGATTTTTTTTTGAAATTATATTTAAATTTTATACAGCACTTTTGTTTGTTAATTATTTTAAATTATATTTTTAGGTAGTTTTGAACAATAATCTTATGATAAGCGAAAATATGGCATGTATAACTGAAACAAAAACAGAATACTGTAAAGACCCAGTAATTAATATTGATGAACCGCGATATGATCAAGAGACGTATATCGGAAGAGCTAAACATTTCTTTTTGATAACGAATCCATTGAATTTGCTAGTGTCAAATAAGACCTTGGAGGACGCAAAATGTGTGGTAACGAAATATAAGTAAGTAAACTCAGTGATATAAATATGATAAGGTATAAAAAATATAAAAAGTAATTTACAAATACCTACCTACACATGTCATGTACCTATTCGAGAAATTTTTGTAAACAATATTATCTTTACAATTTGTATGATTTCAAATCCTAATTCGCTAAGTTTATCGGCAAGGTTATTATTACATAAATAAGTTCATTAGATTCAATAAATAATAACTGTTTAATGTAAGAATATACACAGTGTTTCTTAACAGTGGGAAATCCGAGTACTGGAATTTTTTAACCTGTAAATCTAACGTCAAAATGTCAATTATTGCTTTTTGATGTAATTTTTTTAGATGTGAACAAACTCTGCCACCAGGTGTTTCCGAAAATCAGTTATGGCGTGCAAAAACCTTGTACGATTCGGCATTTCATCCAGACACTGGCGAGAAAATGAATTTGATTGGTCGGATGTCCGCCCAGGTCCCAATGAATATGTTCATAACCGGTGGTATGTTGACGTTTTACAAAAGTACACCAGCTGTAGTCTTCTGGCAATGGTTGAATCAGTCTTTCAATGCTTTGGTGAACTATACAAATAGAAGCGGAGATGTAAAACAAAGTGATAAGTGAGTGACAAAATAATTCTCTATCAAATTGATAATATTAAAGTGTTTTGCAGACAAATTTTAACGTCATATGTTTTCGCAACAACGGGAGCAGTAGGAACAGCTTTAGCTTTAAATAAAGTTACAAAAGTAAGCTTACAATTACATGATATTTAATTAATGCATCTTAAATTGTTAAAAAATATTTATTTTTTCAGTGTATGCCCCCTTTAGTAGGTCGAATGGTACCATTCGCAGCAGTTGCGGCAGCTAATTGTATTAACATACCAATGATGAGAGCCCAGTAAGTGTCAATTTGCAATAAAACATAACTAAACGTCGAATCCAAATAAAAGAGTGGATGTTTCTAGTTTCGTCCTAAGCTATTATCAGCTTGCTAACATTTTAACACTGTTATTTGAATTTAACGGGTTTAAAATTAGAGGTTTCATTTTTTGACAGATAACAAGTGGGGAATTTATCTTTTGCTATGGTGCTACTACTTACAAGGTCAAGATTGTTTGCGTTTTTACATACAAAGTTTTGTCCATTTTCTTTACACTCTACACACACCCGCCCATTTTGTTATAGTTTTAAGACAGATTTAAGCGATCTTAAGGTTTTAAAGTTGTTATTCACAATTATTTGCGCTAACCGCTCTTTGAACAGTCGGCCATACTTTTTTAAAGCAGGTGTACCAACATCTACAACTAAACGACCCTAATTTAGGTTATGCGGCGTTGTCGGTTCTACAGAATTGACCGATATCTGGAGAAAGATAAAAGTTCATGTAAATATTTTATCTATTTTGCAGATTATTTCTATCATAAAAATGCGACGCACACAATTATTACCTCACTCCTATTTTTTAATTTACTTAGAATAATAATTATGTATTTTTTAATAAAAAAGGTAGATGGATGCTTTGAGAGTAATAATTTACAGAATAGCTAAAACCATGTTTGGCAACCTTGAATGTGTTAACAACAACAACAACACATTTTTGCATATCATCACAAAACATACTTACCCCTTTTTGTGCACAAAACATACCCCATACAATTATTATGGAAAAATACGGAACAAATAAACCAAAGTCTACATTTTTCACTTTTTAAGAGATGGGCGATGGGGGTACTCTGATAAAAGTGTCTTAATAACATAGAAAGTACCCATTTTCACAGTGTAATGTAGCCAGAAGTAGTTTTATTAGTATTTAAATATTTTGCCGTAGAGAATTGAAATTTGGAACCCCAATTTATGACGAATACAATACGAAATTGGGTTATTCAAAAAATGCAGCCCAAAATGGCATTGGACAAGTGATACTTAGTAGAATATGTATGGCAGTCCCAGGAATGGGTAATATAACATTTGTTATCGCTAATCATTTTATTTATTTATCTCCTTCAAACATTATTGGTTATTTTGTTTTAGTTGTGACACCTGTCGTCATGGACTATTTGGAAAAAAGAGGAACGCTATGTAGATATCCATGGATAGCACTGCCAGCTTCTCTTGGAATTCTAGGATTGTGTTTAACATTTGCCACACCATTAGCGTGTGCTTTTTTCAAACAAAGAGCATCAATACCATTTACTCATTTAGAACCAGAATTACAGGTAAAAAGCAAATATACATTCAAAGAGCTAGGGCAACTATTTTAATATTTTGAGCCTTGGCAGTGTCACAGCTTTTACTTCTTATATTTATAGGATAAGCTCAATAGAAGATTCTCATGTTTCCCTCCAAAGTATGTGTATTATAACAGAGGATTATGAACTAATATCCCACCAATCCTGTTCCTAGAGTGATGATTTCCTGCACCTTTAAGATTACCTGATTATCCTACATTAACCTATAAATATTATATTATTAGTTTGTATATTTATTCATATTAAACAAAGTTATTGAGTGATTTCTTTACTTGTATTTCTATTCCAGGAGGAAATTAAAAAATCTCGGGATAAAGTACCGGATAATGTGTACTTTAACAAAGGTTTGTAATACCGTTGGTAATCCTATAGTAATAAAAAATTGGTAGGACGTTCTCTCAGTCAATTAGGTGTAATTAAAGTAAGAAAAATAGTTAATTACCTAACAAGTGCGGAAAGTAGTACGACGATAGTTGACCGACTGACACGCAGTGGAGTTCGGTTGTACCATACGGCATTCTCGTGTATTGTTTATTAATCTGAACTATCAAACTGACAATTCAATTAACACCAATTCACAAATTATTAGCATCAGCCTTACTTTACTTATGCGCCAGCTACCAACATGACATATCATTTAGATCTGTTATTTTAGAAATTCTATTTTATCTTGAGCCTTATTTCTTCAAAGTTCACTTTAAACTCTTGGGATGGGGCTCACAAACAAACGGTTATAATACAGAATGGTCCAAATCGATCTAAACTATTTTCATCATGGATTATTATTGAGACAGTACTCTTGTTTGTGAGCTCCAGTTTTATTTTTAAGAACTTGGTCTTCATGTTCCTAGCGCTTTTTTAATTCCAAGGCCTTTAAACTCGACAATAATTATAAAATAGTTACATTCCTTTTTATATTGTTATTCTGTTTTTTATTATTAATAAATTTGATTAAACTCAAACGATCTTTTTGTTTCAATTGTCCTTTATCCCTTAATCAAGGAGCTTCAACAAAAGATTCATCTGGCATAATTGTTGGTTGTGTTGCTTTCCACGCTGAATAAAGAACTTCGTATGGATGTCTGGCCAATTTAACCACTTCTGGAAACTCTGGCATCGCCATAATATAACCTGTAACATAATATAGAGCGAAGTTAATACTCGTCCGGAAAAGTGTTTGCTATGTCTTACCTGGGAACCAACATGGCAACTGCGACCCTCTCAATTGCACCCTTGAGATATATTGTATGGGTTCAGCATCCACAAAATATTCAATACCATTCCCTAATTCATCTGCTAAATTGCCTGATGTTTCTAATACTGAAACATCGGCCGGTTCCAAAACTTCAACAGGTTCAGCACCCACTAAGTTCACAACTGGTTCAATATCTTCACAAAAAGGAAACTTATTATATCATCAAATTAAAATATTTGTTTTGTGGTTACCGTCATGTGCCCAAGGTAATGATTCATCAACGTCGCCTGGCTTGAACTGCCTATCCTTTGCTTGCACTGTGAACGTAAGATATGATTAATATTCGAGCACAATATGTGTGGGACTAACCTGGTTGTGGACTAACTTTTCCATTTTTGATAAATTTCTGAAATATATCGACGTAGGGCACTTCTTCAGCAGTAGGCACATTCTGCTTCCGCTCTGCTAAAGCATTCAGCTCCTGCGAAACAGGTTCCTGATGGATTTCTCTAGCAATTTCTGCTGGTACGACAACGTCTTGCAAAGGTCCTTCGCTGACAGAGCTCACAATCACTTTGCGTTCATTGGCTGGTTTTTCTTCAAAAAGTGTATTAAAAACTTGATCAGGCGCACATTGAGGTGTTACACCGATTTCTATAGTGTGCATAATATTTGCTATTGCTTCTGGAGGTGTTTCGTTTGTTGCTTCATCAGGGTTTGGTAGCGGGTTCACTACAGACTGAAAATAATTAAAGCTCGAAACCTTGAAAATCTTACACATAAAACACTTAACTAACTTGTTCCAATAAAACCACTGATTCTGAATTCAATCTTAAATTTTGCAAACGCTTTTTCATGGTGTATCTATCAGGTTCAAGAGTTAGATCTGGTGGGACCATTTTTAAAGTATTTTCCACATCTTCTTGCTCCTCTTCAACTAATTTTGCTACCTCAGCTGGATCAATATCAGCCATTGCCTACGAAAGGATATTTCAATAGTTTCTTCGTCGTATTTGACTAATAGGTAGGTGTAATAACTTACAGAAGTCTGGCTGATAACCACATCTTTAGCAGTTGATATATATTGTTCTGTCACTGAAACAGTGTCTTTTACTGATACCATTTCCCGTTCCTGGAAAATTATATGAAATGAAAACAATTCAACTAGATAATCCCTCCTAACTTACATCTGGCCTTGTGGTATGCTGCGGACTCCTGCAACAAGAATGCCATTAATATTAGCGATCAAAAACGATTCAAGTTAAAAAAAGAACTTACACTCTTTGCTCGCTGAGTATGACTTGTGTACCCTGACCAGTGGCTTCATCAAAATCAGTAACAGACATATTTTTAATAACTCGTTCAGCTTGCTCATCGCGTTCCACTCTTCTTTCAAAATAGGTTTGTTGTAAAAGTTGCTGGGGTCCACTTGGTGTCGGAATAGTCGCCATTGGCATCTACAAATTTAAATTCGAAACTAGAATATTTTCTAGTGTAGGTAATAAAGTAACAAAACGTTTCCAACCTCGAAAATTCTCCTGCCCTTTGTAACAACTTCATTAGCAGCGTTTAAAGTTCTATATCGGTCTTCGAGATCTTGATTAACGTCACCTTCGACTAAAAACATATTGGACATTGAAATGTTGAATCCATGAGTAAAACTTTTGGCGTAGAATAAAATTACAAACTAATTAAATATAGATATCAACATTTCCTTACCAACTGCAACATTTCGTCCAGAGATATTAAACAATTCAGCAGCTTGTTCTTGATCAATCTATAAAAAATTATATTAAAATATAATGCGAGATATAGCCAACTTTCGAAAAATTTCAAAAATTACGTTTTTTGGGATAGTGCAAAGATCAAGAAGGTGTATAGAAAAATTTCCAACATCAAAAATTGAGAATCTGACATAACCCCAAACTTTGCTAAAAACATATCCTCCTTTGCTCACCCTGTATAAGTGGATCAATAAAAGAAATACACCGCTCGAACCCTGTACGTGTTCTTAAAGAGTTGGTCAAGAACCTTCCAAATACTGCAACTCGATATTTCTTTCCCTTCTGAAAATATGGAGATTTGAGTTTGGGTACAACTTTCAAATCCAACGCTTTTTTGTACCGTCAACCCCTTAACTGTTATTTAGTTTAAAATATATGTGTGTCACATCTGCTTGTTTAGTAATCCGTGACACAGTTCTTTGACTTTGACAGTTAACAGTTGTCATATATATAGTTTGTAAAGCGTTGTATACAAAATGTATGTACCTATAATGAAAACAAGTTTTAAATTACTCCAAAAAGAAAGAGTATTACTTAATTATCATTCCTCAAATATACTTAAAAATATCATTAACCCCCCAGCCGCCCCAACAAAGGATTGTAAAGATATGAATTTAATTTCCCGGTATAAATATATGCATAGAAGTAGGTATATCCAGAATCATCTTGTACGAAGCTACAGAAATTATTGATAAAACTTTCGCCACATTATTAGTTTGCTAGATGCCTAGCATTTAATAAGAAAAACTATAAAATGTCCAGATCGCAAACACGAGACAGTACATCAAATAAATCAAAATCACTAATTACCACAGATGATTCTATAATGATCCCAGCAATGGATCTGTCCAGAGAAATTACAAAATTATTCAACATAAATTCACGAAAGAAACAACGAATCTCAGACTATATGTGTAAATCAATACGAGAGACCAAGCTAAAAGCATTTTCGAAATCACTGGAGCAGTCCACAAGTCCTAATTTATTGTTAAAAAAACAACCAATATCTAAAATGTTGGAAGAGTTCTGTAATGAGGCTCCAACAATTAACATGTCGAGAATGTTGGAAAAACGTATCAGAAACAATATTCGAGCAAGTGTTTTAGAGAAATTGTATCCGACTATCGTCAACGACATTATGAGAGATGCAAAAGATGATTATATAAAAACCACTCATTATGCTTGTGTTAAATTAAAAATTAAACTGGATACGGTTCAAGAGAGTTTTGGATATAAACATTTAGGAAAAACAGCGAATTACGATCGATATTTATTTGCACAAGACCAATTGAAACGTTCATGGGTTCTTCATAAAACTATCGTAAGAAACATCTTTAAAGCATGCGTGGTAGATTTACCATATCAATTATGCCAAATTAAATTCCCAAAAATCTTAAATCTCAAAGAATTATAGCATACATTGAATGAGAATTTACAAAACGTTGAGGAAATCTTGCATGGTTTTTATAACACCATTATTGAAATGACAAAGAATGAAAGTAACGCTAAAATCTTAGATGCTGCAACTGGTATTGTGTCTTTACAAATTAGTAGAAGTATCTCTCACACTATGCTACACATAACCGAAGTAACCAAATCCTTAAATCTATCACCTTATCTGAAGTTGTATGTGATATTTGATAATGGGTTAGTTCTACAACCATCTGCTGAAGATATTGTACAAATTTATAATAACTTTGTCTTAAAACTCATCAATATTGCTGGTGAATTGATCATTTTAAAAGGTAGTAAGCCCCATCGACGAAATAAAAAAATATCCATATACTTGACTGATGAATTTATAAAAGAATGTCAAGCAAATATCACCGACAACATTCTTAAGTTGTACGAACCGATTCGACGATATTTGGACAAGTTGACGGGTGACTTTTCCTCGATTTATTCAGATATTGATTCCGATAATTTTTTCACGTCAATTTCCGATATCAATTTCGATGATGGAATCAATAGAATTAATTTTTATCGGAAGTACTTAAGCAAAATCGCTTATATTCCCGATAATGAATATTTCCAAATTGGTCAATTGGTTTTGAGTAACTATCGAGTGAAGCTGAGCGATAGTTTGAAGTATATGATAGAGGCAATATTTGAGAAATTGTGTGCACAACATTTATGGGAGATTAACGATATTTGTGAGAGTTTTAAATTGATCGAAATTCGGGCAAAACAAAAACCCATTACAACTGAACAATTAATAGAAATTGGAAGGTTTATGGCTTGGGTGAGTTTGTAATTGTGTAAATGTGTAAACCATATTGTTATTTATACAGCACTTTTAGGTA
This sequence comes from Apoderus coryli, assembly GCA_911728435.2. NCBI lineage: Eukaryota > Metazoa > Arthropoda > Insecta > Coleoptera > Attelabidae > Apoderus > Apoderus coryli. The sequence goes on along the minus strand of OU452211.1, from coordinate 1,699,291 downwards.
CGCAATGAACAACTAGACCAACTATCCCAACGAGTCTTCGACTCACTGGTCAGTCTATGTCGCATCATCCAACTGGGTATCTTAACTCCAGATCATATGTCGGCCAATTCAGCTGCAATTAAGTGGCTAGAAGACATTAGACCAATCATTGAACAACACTCCATCAACTTCGAGCAGTTAAAATTCGAAGCGGAAGAAAAGCTACAAAAAGTCATTGAAGATATCAATGTATTGATCAAAAACGTGTATCCACTATTAACAATTCTGGATGAAATGGACGATATAAAATTGTGTAAAAAATATTTGAAAACTATTACATTACATATGGCGAAAATAAAAGAAGTTGCCATACAAATCGATTGGATTAATAAGGAGGAGATCTCGTTGAGTTTTCCAAAATCTACTTACGCTGAGTTTGAGAATTTAAAGAATTATGTTTATCCATTCTACCATTTACTGAAGTTATGTTTGAATGTACAAAGAAATGTATCTGTATGGTTAGATGGGCAATTTGATACGCTCGATTATGATAAAACTAATTTAGCTGTGGAGGAGTATTGTAAAGAGTTAATTGAGATACAGAAAGTTTACAAAAAGAAGTTGCGACAAGCTCAAGATGATAACTTAGCAGTTAGGTACGTTAATATCAGTGGCAGTGAATCAATCTTAATATAACTCTGATTATGTTGCAGATTCAAAGGTACAGTCGACGATCCTGACCTTTTAAACTGGCCAGCACCATTGAAACTTTGTGCAACCACTCTCAAAGTTTTAAATGAGTTTAAACCATGTCTACAAGTCATGAAAATTATGTGTAATGATTCATTACGTAAACGGCATTGGAAAGCCATGTCTGAAATAGCCGGCTTTAACTTAACACCTAACGCTGGCACAACTCTACGAAAACTAATGAAGATTGACCTCCAAAAAAACATTCAATCATATGAAATTATCAGTATCGGCGCTACGAAAGAACAACAACTATTAAATAATTTCATTGAATTACAAAATGAATGGGACAATATTAGATTTCACATAGAAAACGACCCTATCCCACTTCTGAAACAGTTAGAAGACATTGAGGCTGTCATCGACGATCATACTATTAGAGTTTTGAATATGCGCGGCTCAGTTTTTATACAACCCCATGAAAGGGATGTTTTACAGTTTTATGAGAAAATATCAAACATATCACAACTAATTAATGATTGGAGTGTACTACAACGTGAATGGATTAATCTAACACCGATATTCGCCTCAAAAAATTTACGAGCATATTTACAAAATGAATACAAACAATTTTCGAAAATCAACGAGACATTTAACAAATATATTCAAAAGATTATTGACGATCCTGTGGTGATACAAATTATCACTACAACTGAGATCGTAACTGACACTAAAAATTGCGTTTGTAGCTTAGAGGAAATCAACAAAGGTGTTCGATTGTATATGGAAGAAATGCGATCAAATTCACCGCGATTATATTTTATGTCAAACGAAGAAATCTTGGATATAATTTCCTCAAACGACTATATGGCAAACACCTCAAAATTTATTATAAAACTATTCCCTGGAGTAAGAGAAATATCCACATCAAACAATAAAGCTTTTGGTGCGATCAGTGCTTTAGGCGAAAAAGTAAACTTCAAGTCATCATTTGCATTGGAGGACAATCAATGTTTTGACATTATTATAAATAGAATAGAATCGGAATTAATTGAATCAATGAAATGTAAGATATCAGATTGTTTCAAGATATTTAAAAGAACACATATTTTGGAACTGATAAAAAAATATCCACAACAAACTTTACAGTTAATAGCTAAAGTGTACTGGACTGAAAACGTAGAAACAGCGATAAAATTAACACGAAACATCAAATTGCGTATCTACAATAAAAGACTACAAGATTGTCTTGACGAGAAAATTACTATTATACAAAACAAAACTGAATTAAACAATTTGGAACGTACTGTAATAAGAAATTTAATTTTAACTGATATCAATAACAAATATATTTTAAATAATATTTTAAAACATAGTTATATCAACGAAGACACCTTCGACTGGCGTGTTTTGATGAAATTTTACTTTGAAAAGTCTCTATGCTCGATCAAGTTTATGCAGAATCATTTAAACTATGGATATGAGTATTTCGGCAATGATTACGAAATAATTTTAACACCGTTAACTGAGAGATGTATTGTGACATTGTTAAACGCGTATTTTTTCAATTTCAATGGAGTTATACGAGGCGCAAGCCAATCTGGTAAGACCGCGACATTTAGAACTCTAGTACAATCGTTAGGACTGCTATGTAGAACATTTAAATGTACCAATATACTAATGTGCGCTCAAAATTTAATGAGAACTATTAAAGGAACTGCAATGTGCGGGTCATGGTTATGTTTAGAAGATCTTAATCTACTTTCGAATCAAGCTTGTTCGATTATATCTCAAGAGATATTATCAGTGTTATCTGCAGTTAAAAACAACGCCAGGCATGTTGTGATTCAAGACGTATCGATTCCTTTGAAGTCGACATGTTTCATTTGCGGTATTCTCAATGAAAAAACAAAAGTTCCAGATAATTTGAAAATGTTGTTTCGGACATTTACATTGATCAAACCCGATAGTAAAAATATAGCGGAAGGTGTACTGATTTCGTATGGAGTTAAGCACGCATCAGTTTTTGCTAAAAAAATTACTGTTGCGTTTGAATTGTTAGAAACTATGACATCAAAAAAGAGTTTATGTAATTTTGGCATACGTTCGCTTCTCGATGTGATTAAAAAATATCAAGAACTAACAATAAACTCTAATGATATTTTTGAGGGTAACAGTTTATTATACAGCATCATTTTTGATTCATTTAAATCGACAATTGTACCTCAAGATTTTGAGAGTTTCCAAAGTACTTTGTCATCAATATTTGAGCAAAGTTCTTGGACACCAAGAGAACTACTTACAGAAAAATTAAAAAACGTCTGCGACGAATTGAACTATAATTTAAGTACGGAATTCTTAACAAAGACTTTTGAAGCATATAATATTCTAAAGCAAAACAACGCAACGATATTTATCGGAGATGTTTGTACAGGAAAATCAACTATGATCAAGATATGTCGAAAATTATTTGAAGCCATTGATAATGAATTAGTTGAATATCATCCAATTGGTCCGAATTCATTGGATTATCAAGACATGTTCGGTAAATATGATTCGGAAATGCGTAACGACTGGGTTGATGGTGTTATTCCAAAGGTATTAAAAAACAGTCCCACTAGAAAATGGATAATTTTTGATGGAACGATGACTAAAGGATTTTGTGAAAAGATTGTTACAATGTTAGATGGCAAAATATTTCTGGATTCTGGGGAAATTGTTTTATTGCAAGAAAACGCATCAATTCTATTTGAAACTACAAGTTTAAGTGACACGTCTCCTTCCATGGTAAGCTTTTTCAAATAGGGGAAGGTGGACGAATATCGAGCACTTGTTCTTCTCCCTCTTTGCTTCCTTATCCTCCAAAGATGCCTGAAGCGGAGTGGACGTTACTTTAAGAGATGCCAGCACAGATTGTATCAATTTGTAGTGTTGTAGGGTTGCGTAATATTAAGATGATCGATGTTCGACTCCTTCCCCCTACTATATTCATAATTTTTATTTATTTTTTACATTTTAGATATCCCGCTGCAAAATTATCTACTTAAGCGAATCAAACTTTGGATGGTCTCCAATAATATCATCCTGGTGCAGTACAAACACTTGTGAATGGTTTCTGGATCACAAATTACAACTAACAGATTTAATATCATGGTTCCTACCAGCATGCCTTGAAGCCCTGAAACCTTTAAATAAAATCATGTGCATAAACGAGAATAGCTTAATAACGAGTACTCTAACATTATTGCAAATGATTTTGGACAACGTATTCGCATCCATTAATAAAAAAGATGAAGATCCAAAAAATTTCTCATCCTGGATCCATGCATCGTTATTACTAGCAGGTATATGGGGACTGGGTTCGATTTTAGACATAAACTGTCGTCAAAAGTTTGATGACTTTTATAAAACCCTCTGGCGTGGTCAAAACCAACTGTTCCCATATCCAAACTCTATTGAGAAGCTTGATGTGGGAATCCCACAGGAGGGAACAATGTACGATTTCGGCTACATCTACAAACAGCGTGGTACATGGAAACTGTGGTCGGATTTAATGAAGAACGAGAAAATTGTTGAATCAGTGTACATGTCGGAGTTTGTAATACCCACAGTAGACACTTTCCGATACAGATATCTTTTGGAATTACATGTGAAATACAATAAACGTTTTCTACTTACTGGTGAATCTGGAACGGGTAAAAGTATATTGTTCCGGGATAGTTTTATCAATAGATTTGATGAGAAGGCTTACGAAAGGAGTTTAATAATATTCAAAAGGAACTTGACATCGAAAATATTACAAACATTAGTCATGTCGAAATTAAACAAACGCAAAACTGGATCTTATTCACCAACTGTTAACAAACATTTGTTGATATATCTTGAAGACTTACACACAAATATTAGTTCGATATCACCAACAGATTTGTTAAGACAATATTTTGATTACAACATTTGGTATGCAAGATCTAAATCCTACGACTCAATCTCTTTTGACAGAACCAATTTCATAGCAACACTTACTGCTCCAACTACTCCAAATAATCCAAGATTCCTAAGACATTTCAGTGTATTTGGTATCAATTCATTTACTGTCGAAAATATATGTAAAATCTTCTCGCAAACGTTATCACATATTTGGAAGAAATCTGGATTATCCAGTGATATTTCATCAGTAGTTACTCAATTAATTACAGCAACTGTAAATTTGTATCAAACAATTAAACTTACCCACAAACATACGGTAAACAAATGCCATTATATATTTAATTTGAAACACATGGCAAGTGTCATTCAAGGCTGCGCAATGCTCAGAAAAGAATCATATGATTTGAATAAAAAGATTTACCTGAAGTTATGGGTGCATGAGATGACCTGCGTTTTTGCCGACAGAATGTTTATCAGTGATAAAACGTGGATGACACAACAACTAAAAAATACGATTGAACAACTATTCTCTGAACCGATTTCTGAAGTATTTGGTGACGACAATGACATTCTACCATTTGGTACGATGATTCATGGGAATAAAGACTTATATAACGGTAATTACGAGGAACTAAACCTTCAAAATGTCAAGGAATTGTTGCAGAATTATTTGAACCAATATAATGAAGCTAGAACATTTAAATTGGATAAAATAATATTTGTTGAATATGCTTTGGAAAAACTGATAAAAATATGTCGATGTTTAACAATTTCTCATACAAATGCTTTATTTATCGGTGGGGCGGGCTGTGGTAGACAAAGTATGATAAAACTGTCAAGCTTTATGTACAAATTCAATTTAATACAACCAAGAATCAAGAACGATTATGGTGTAGGTGAATGGAATGAAGATATAAAATTCGTTTTAAGAAAATGTGGTGCTTTGGAAGAAAAATGTGTTTTTCTAGTTGCACAAGATCAGATATTGGTTGATGTATTTTTCGAAAGTATCGATCACATACTACGCTATGGTGAATTGACCGATTTTTACGATAGGGAAGAGAAGCAAGAATTGTTAGAACTGTCTCGATTATCTGCTCAAGGAGGCAACAGAAATTTAGACATAAGTTCAACTGCTGTGTTTCTATACTTCAACAAACGCTGCAGGGAAAATTTACGGTTTATAATTTGCCTCAACTTGCACAACACTTTAAGACATCATCTATCTAAATATCCATCATTAGCAGATAACACTTATATGTTACTATGGGAAGATTGGCCTGATAAAACCCTAGAAAACATCGCTGTGATATGGATGCAACATGTTGATTTACCGGATGCCTTAAAGATAAACACCATCAAAGCATCGATCGATTTCCACAGAACTGCAGGAAGATATTTGCAACACATAACACCCAAATGTTTTGTACATCTCTTTAAACTCTTCGGTGAACTGATAAATCAAAAACAAAACTATTTAACCAAGAAAAAAACTAAGTACATTCAAGGTCTAGCTAAATTATCTTACGCTGCTGATCAGATAATAAATATGCAGAAAGCTTTAGCAGAGTATCAACCTCAACTAGAAGAAATGACTCAAAATGCAGCAGAAATGACCAAACAAATCGCGTTAGAAACTATTGAAGTGGAAAAAGCTTCAGCGCTAGTTCGTAAAGACGAGAAAATTGCTGGCGAACAAGCAGCTGTAGCGCAAGTATTAAAATCAGAATGTGAGTCTGAACTGGCTCAAGCAATTCCAATCCTCGAAGATGCGATATCAGCGCTAAACACCTTAAAACCTTCAGATATAACTTTAGTTAAATCAATGAAAAATCCACCAGATGCTATAAAACTAGTAATGGCATCAGTGTGTGTCATTAAAGACGTTCGGCCTGATAAAATTCCTGATCCCAGTACTGGAAGGAAAACATATGACTACTGGGGGCCAAGCAAACGCATTTTAGGCGATATGAACTTTTTACAGAGTCTCAAAGATTTCGATAAAGACCATATTAAACCCGAAATTATGGTTAAGATTCGTAAAGATTTTCTTCCACATAAAGATTTTAAACCACATGTCGTTGCTAAGGCATCCAGCGCTGCTGAAGGTCTCTGTAAATGGATTATTGCAATGGATATGTACGACAAGGTTGCGAAAGAAGTAGCACCGAAAAAACAAAAGTTAAACAAAGCGGAGAAGGAATACTCAGAAACAATGCGAATATTGAATGAGAAAAAAGAAGAAGTGGCACGAATTGAAGAAAAATTAGCTGGTCTAAATGTGTTGTTAGAAGAAGCAATAAAAAAACAATCGGTACTACAAATTGAAGTTGATTTATGTCACAAGAAACTGGGTAGTGCTCAAAAGTTAATTGGTGGCTTGAGTGGGGAAAAGCTAAGGTGGACTGAAGCAGCAGATAATCTGCAGGGACACTATAACTTTCTTGCGGGGGATATATTACTATCAAGCGCTCTAGTATCCTATTTAGCTCCTTTAGACAAAAGCCTGCGGCGAGATCTAATGACTAAATGGCATCAGGATTTAAAAGATCGTGCAGTTTCATGTTCAGATGATTTTAACATTACTCTAGTATTATCAAACGATGACGAAGGCAATCTTTGGAGATCTCAAGGTCTTCCCGGTGATGACTTTTTTGCGGAAAACGCTATTGTATTCAAATATACAAAACTATTCCCCATACTAATTGATCCGCAATACGAGGCGTGCAACTGGATAAAGAACACTGAAAATGGGAATAATTTAAGTGTAACAAAGTTATCAAATCCTGAATATATGAACCAAATATGTGACTGTATATTATTAGGAAAACCAATTTTAGTATCTCAGAGTAAAAATCACATTCCTCCATGTCTATACAATTTGGTCTTCAACCAAACTTATTATGTTAACAACGACAAATACATCAGTCTAAACAACAAAGATTTGTTGCTTCATCCAAATTTTAGGATCTATTTCGTATACAACAAGTCCTATGCAAAGTTTTCAGTGGAATTATCTAGTCGTACAACGATGATAAACTTTTCCATGACCCAAAGCGCCATAGAAGAAGATATGCTACGCATAGTAACTGAAATCGAACGCCCAGAAATTACAAAATTGACCACAGAATATAAAAAATCCAACACACAAAACAAATTAAAACTGAAAACGTTGGAAAATAAAATTCTCACTACACTCTGTGAATCCGATACTGATATCTTGGAAGATGAGGCGTCAATCATGATTCTGGATGAATCAAAGCAACTCGAGAAGATTTTAAAGGAGAGTCAGGAAGATGCTAATAGGAAACAGACCACTATAAGTGATTTTCGCACAGGTTATGTTGAAATTGCTAGATACGTAGCTAGTTTGTATTTTTGTGTAAATAATTTAGAACAGATACACAGTATGTATCAGTTCTCATACAGTTGCTACAAAGATATTTACTTCTCTTCAATTCTGCGCGCTGAGAAATCAAAAGTAGTCCAAATCCGTTGCGAGAAATTAATGTCAATATTTACATTAGACTTTTACCGAACTATATCAAAAGGACTGTTTAAGAATGATAAAGTTGTGTTTAAATTTTTGTTAGCAACAACGAGTTTGTTGTATAACAATAAGATCGTTCCAGAGGAAATTGATATATTCCTTGGTTCACAAGTTGTATTGCTTGAAGACAACGTATTGACAAGCAAACCTACTTGGATGACAATCAACACTTGGGAAAATATTTATAAAATCAACACTTTTAGTAGTTTTAAAGGAATTGTTAATGATTTTAAAGATAATGAAGATTCATGGAAGAAATTTATACACAACAAGACTAGGAAACCAAAGTTTTTCCAAAAATTAAATACCTTAAACCAATTGACTATTATAAAAATATTAAACAAAGAGAAACTAAAGGACGCAATCGATGATTTTCTTTTAACTTCACTTAGTAATGAAATAATGATGACACAACACTTTAGCATGCAAGAGACTTATAATGAGACCTACAGCTTATCACCAGTGCTGTTCATACAAACTCCTCTGAGTTTAAATCCTTTAAAAACTTTGTACGAATTCGCCAGTGTTAAAAAAATGTTGCACAAGTTCAAGTATGTTTCTTTATCCAGTATTTATCACAAAAACAGTTTAGCCAGTTTAATAGAAAATGGCCAGAAAGATGGTTGTTGGATCTTACTGCAAAACTGCCACTTAGCAGTTGATCTAGTAGAATTTCTAGAAGATTCCTTAGAGAAATTTGATTGTAATAATACCCATGAGAATTTTAGATTGTTCTTAACAACTAATCCTGATAATTCGTTACCATTGGAACTGATACAAAACAGTATTAAAATTATTGATGAACCACCAGATACAATCAAAGATAATTTATTTAGACTCTACCAAAAGCAACCAATTGTTGATAATAACTTTTTCGAGGGCTGCCCAGGACGACACGAAATGTTTACAAAGCTTTTATATAGCCTCTGCGTATTTCACTGCGTTTTATCAGAACGTAGGAAGTTCCCAAATTGGAATGTACCATACCAATTCGAGGAATCGGATCTAGTTATATCCATAAATCAACTACAACTGATTATTAATGAAAATAAAGGAATCTACGACGAGATTTATGCTATTATTGGAGATTGTAATTATGGTGGATATTTAGATGATTTTTCTCAAAAACGTTTTGTCAGTGAAATGTTGCAACACTACTTTAATACTAGTGTATTGGAAAAAACATTTTCTTCAATACAACCAAATCTACTCCAAGAATTACCGAAAAAGTACGACTTTATGGATTATGTCAAACATATTTCCAATATTCCTGATTCCGACGACTCCTGCGTGACCAGTTTTGATTATAATGAATTTAGGAACAAACAAAATGAAACACTAATTCGTTCTGTACTGAAAGTTTTGAAAAAAGATTCAAATCCAATCGTAATATCATCTGTGGAATTTAAAATTTTAAATATGATCACTGAAATCGTTAAAGCTCTACCCTTGTGGTTTTTGGAACAAACTTCCCATGACAATATGGTTCTAAATCGAGAAATAAAACTATACAAAGCATTACTAACAGTTATAAGAGACAGTTTGTATGAATTAAGGGAAAGCCTGGCGGGTAACGTAGCTTTAACCGGGAGTATTGAGGAAATGGGGTTGGAAATTGTACAAAATATTTTACCCAAACATTGGACACAATTCTCCTATCCCACATTGATGAATTTGTCAAGTTTTTTAAACGATTTAAACAGAAGGATTAACACTTTTCAACAAAGTTTAGTTACTTTTGATAAATGTAATATTAATTTAGGAATATTCTTTTTCCCACGTACTGTAATATATTACAAATTGTTAAAATTCATAGAAACTTCCAACATTTCTATCCAAGATATTTGTTTAGATTTATGTTTAATTGATGAATCTCAAGATAATAATGTAATGATGATTTTACAAGGTTTAAAAATATTAAACGCAAAATGGGATCAACAGAATGGTACATTATCACGACAGTCATTTTCTAAATACGACTATTATTCTAATTTACCTTTAATGCATTGTAAAATCGTTCCTGTTGCTAACAGGATAGAAAATAATTATCTACTCTGTGGATTATTTAGAACTGAACCGAAAGAAGATATAAGGAGTCTGGTGTTTTTAAAAGGATGCCAACATTTTATTTTAAATGTTCTGATTAAAGTTGATAACGATGTAAATTACTGGGTTAGGAAAGGAGTTGATTTAGTCCTGGAAGTGCTTCAATGAAACACGCCAGTTTATTAGTAATTTAAATAAAGAGTTTTCCAAACATAAATAGTTTCATTATTGTGAAAGAGAAGGTAAATACTCACAGTTCTCTCCATCAAACTAACATCCGCTGCATCAATTATACTTTCTTCCGTTTGCGGTTGCCCACCACCTACTCTAAAGGAACCAGACATTATGTCTTGCAGCTGTTGAGGCGCTCCAGTTTGTTGAAGTAGGGTACGGTCTCGTCCGTCCACTGGTGGTTTTGTTCCATAATATTTCAATTCTTTCGGTAATTTTTCCTCCATTCTCGATCGTAAATCTTGTGGACTGGAATAGCTCATACCTTTACCTTTAACTGTTCGTGGTCCAAACTGTGAAGGCATATAGTATTCACCCGTCATGTCAGCTGCAAATTAGGAAAATTTCAGAAGAAACTATATATTAAGGCTAACTCTCTAAGTCTTCTACATATAATTACCTGGTGGAGGAACTCTTTGGCTTCGTGCAGCTTTACCGGTTGCCACTGGTGCTCCAACACGCGGTGCACGTTGTCCAGCTGGACATGGCGCTAATCTAGAACCACCTGCTGCAGCAGCGGAAGCTATTGTTCTTGGTTGTTGTGCAGATGGTGGAGGCCTCCTCATCTGTGGGGTCTGCTGACCTTGAGGTGGACCTACGAAATACCAAATTCAACATAATTACACAAGTAGTTAGGACGGAATTTTAAACGAAACCTTACCGCTACGTGGTAAGGATTGCCTTGCCTGCTGTTGAGGCATTTGTTGATATTGTCCTGCTCCTCCTATTAGACAACATTTAACAGTTATGTTATACTTATTAATTCTAAATTACTGCAAATTACCGGCTCTAGGAGTTGGTAGACCACGCCTCATCTGAGGTTGTTGACTCATACTTCCGGGAGCAGCTATTCTAGAGGGGCCTCCTGCTCCCGGTGGGGCAGCTATTCTAGAGGGACCTCCTGCTCCCTGTGGGGCAGCTATTCTAGAGACACCTCCAGCTCCCGGCGGGGCAGCTATTCTAGAAGCGCCTCCTGCACCGCGTGGAGCAGCTATTCTAGACGCACCTCCTGCTCCCGGTGGGGCTGCTATTCTTGAGGGTCCTGCTGCATCGGATGGACAAACATCGCAATTGGTTTTAGGGCCTGGCAGTCTTGAACCTAGATAAATTATGGTAGGAACTTTAATGACTTTTCATACAAACATAATAAGTTTAATTGAAATTCTATCCATTTGAAGTTTCTCCATCGAAGGTTCTTTTTATTAAAGGCATTTCCAACTGCCTTAGAAATATCTCGGAAATCTTTGGAACCTGTGCTGATTGCAAAAATTGTCAGAACCTTTGAAAGCATTAAGAAGATTATCCCAATTTTTTCAGGAATGGCTTCAATGTGCGCCATCCAGAAACCATGTGGATAAAGTTTATGTTAACAGAGGTTCGTAAATGAAACTACAATATAAGCATAATCATTCCTTTAAATATTTTAAGGAAATATCGAATCTAAAGAACACACCCACCTTTTGAAGAACATGCTTGTATCTCACTGATATTGGTTTGTGTTACTGTCCTTGATCCAGTAGGTAATTTGCTTGTGACCGTTGTTGTTTTCTTCAGCATAGGTTTACCACCTCGTGGCGTCTGATCCATATTTTATTTTTGGTATTTTTATTTTAGTTAACACAGAAAATTTGGAGGAACATACGAACTGTAGGTACTTAAATTATGTAACAAACTTTGTCAAAAGTGACAGTACCTAATGTCATAACATTTTTAATGTACCAGGTGCACAGTCAATTCTTGTGGACTATTTTGTATAGCATGCAACTTTCTGCGAACAGAAAGAGCAACAAAAATGAAACGATTAAAAAATGCCTCTAGCAGCGTGGGCAACACGTCGGTCGTACAGAAGTTAAACCCGCGTTAAAGAGAACCTTCAGATTCCCAATGGTCGCATATATAATTTCAGATCATCCGCAAAAGCCAATTTAAAATCCTCTATTGCTTCTATCAGACTACCGATGATTCGTAAAGATAAAAGAAGGCCTAAATTGGATACCTGGGGTACGCCAGAGGTAGCCAGGTTAGAAAACCATAATTAAAAAAAAATAAAACAAAAAGGCCTAATAGTGTAACATTGATATCTTTATTTAATTATTATTTTTTCTTTACAAACTTTTTCACAATGTATTCATTTTTATAAAACAAAAAAATATATAATATATATGACACAAAAAAAAACATTAGATAGGTAGGTATCGTACGTAATTATCGTGACAAGGACCCTTATCACTTATAGACCAAAATCTACCAACATAATGATCATTTCTTTAATAAATTAAAATGTATTGTATAGTTCTATCATAAACCTTTAATATTTTACCAATTATCACTAAGATATTAATTGATAGTAGTATTACAATAATAATGTCGCTAGATCTTGGTCTATTATACAAGATAAAAAAAAAGTACACACATTTTTCTGAAAAATAACTAATATGCATACTAAAACGTATTCAATATGATAGTACTCCCATCTGTACGAAGTCAATATCATACCTACTTGAGAAAACAAAGAAACAGTGTCCCATGGCTAGGGCACTGGTCTAAAACAACAAGTTGATAAGGACTTTATCACAGCTAGAAAATTTGTGTCACTCACTCGAATGACATTAAATACTCTGTCCTATAATTGGACAAAAATAAATATTTTGAAATAAATTTTTATTTCGCAATGTAAAAGTCCGACTTACGAGTAATATTGATCAAAATAGTGTTATAACAGTTCACGTAACAGCACATAACCTCCAAAGACGTCTGTTTTATATGAAAATCAATGATAAAGAATATTTTCATACAGAAGGTGGCTGGGAACGTTTTCTGTCTATAATATTTTCATATAAACAGGGAGAGTCCGTTAAGCATACTCTCGGGGGCGTATCAAAGAAGGCAAAGTAATCTTAATTTGTTCTAAAGGGGCCTCAAACTTTTCGATGAACGTGGAAAGGCTCAAGACTTGTTTATAACAAACACTGCTATGGAGGGTTACAAAAACTTATTCCAAAACCTTTCCAACATCATATTCAGACGAAGCCAGATTTTCAGCTGTAATAAAGAGCTAATATCGCTCAAAAATCAACAGTCTTATACAGTGCTTTGCACAAATGTGTCGAGATCACCACAGATTCGTGTTCAAGGACCTTGTAAGTGGACGGCTATCTAAACCTTTGTCTAAGTCTGCTGTTTCGGAGACCCTGTATATGTAAAGTCGTCTGAGGGTAGTTTATGGCCGTTTTTTTGTTTAACAATAATTTACCATGAGTAGTAAAACACGACGATGGTGACATCCTCAATTTAGATCACATGGTTTGTGTTGTTTAAGACCCACCTTTGTCACAAGTTTAATAAAATAATTGAAATTCAACAAATGGATGTTTGGTTTGAGTATCTGATTTAATACTTTGGTTGAGGACCCGTTAGCTTGTCAGAATTTATTTTAATCTTTCATTCTTAGATCGGCCTTTGTTTATATGGACTATCCAAGCAGGCCAATTAGGCGCTCGCAACGAGCCTTCTTGATTCGTGAATGCAATTTACAAAGACCAGAGACCATTTTGCTAAAAATGCACAAGAATATTAAATGCAAAAATATATCCACCCAACTACACTCACCGGCAAAATAAACGGTCCATTAAAAAAAATTCATGAAGTTTACTCATTTTGATTTGATTCAGTTTTTTCTATAAATTTGTATCTTTTACAAAAATTAATCTATTTTAATAAATAAAAAACGAAATTGTAAGGAAACGATGTGTCTTCATAACAAAATAAGAAATGACTAGGTGGAACAACTCTGACCCTCCACATGTGGCTTTAAAGTTAAACACACTTTGTGTCACCCTGTATAAAATTAGGTTACGCCCAATTTTCTTCAAACTCAAAAAAAGTGCTAGATTTCATATAAATTCACCAACAATCTGAAAAAAAAAAGAAATCAAATCGAATTTAAAATAACAAATGTATTAAAATGAGTAAACTTCTTCAATTTTTATTTACTTTGAGTAAATTATATAAAATATAAACAAATAATAAATTTTAATATCTTTAGATAGGCAACTGTTTAACATGTAATTTGGAAAATTTAAAATATAAATTCTATACAAATTCAAGCCACAAAAAATGTAAAACTCTACTACTAACTAAGCTTTTCATAATTTACATTATTTACAACAACTTTTTAAAAATATGATTTTTTTATAAAATATATTGACTTTTCTTTTTATATTATAACAAAAATAAATTTTAATCAAAATTATAATTTCCATTAAAAAAATTTAGCTCTCAATTTTTATAATATACTAAGGTAACAAAAATAACAATTCTATTAAGGCGCGCGCACACGAAGCGGCTAGTTTGCGGCTACTAGGCCACTTCCAACAAATTTTCAACGTTAGTATGCAGATTCTGCATTCCATTTATTTATTTATTTATTTTCGAGTGAATTTATTTTTCGTTTCAACTAAAATTCCGATAGCAATAACATTGTCGTCTGTTTCTTGTTAAAAATACATTACATTAGGATATCTAAGGATTTCTATGGATGTCCTGGGATATCCGGGGAATTCCTGGGAGATACGAGGATGTACAGGGATATCTGGTGATGTGTTAAAGAAAGAGGATGTCTGGTGTACAAATTCTGCCCAGTGGTTTACCCCTCGAAAGTGACAGAAGTAACAAACCACTCCCCCGTTGTGCGCGCGCACTTCATTTTCGTAAAACACTGACTTGCAGTGATATTTGCGGATTTAGAATAAAATTATTTAACAATTGATTTCTTTGATAACAATAATTAACAACTGAATATTTTTTTAGCAGTATTGTCAAATATCCACAACAAATCTTTGCTATTAGGTATTTACTGAAAACGAAATTAATACTTCTAAGAAATAACAATATTTAAAATCGTTTTCAGATGTTTCTAAAACAAGTAACAAAATATAACTTAATTTTTAAATACAACTGTTTGGGAAACCCCTAACCGGAGGTAGGTGCCAATTTTCTTATTTTAAATGGAACACCCTATATATTACCACAGGCTTGTAAACATATAATACCCTCTACCTAAAAAGGAACTCTAAAATTGATAGAGCTAGCATTCAAGGAAGTTTTGATAACGAGTATACATGATGAATTAACTTCAGCTTCAAGTTTCGGTCATGGTTATGACCTTGATCTCTTCAAAATAGTGAGAACAGAGTTTTGAGCTGGAACATATTCAATTGCATTTAAAAATTAAACTAAATTTCACAGAAATCTCCTAACGGCAATATTGGTCACTAGCATTCTATATATAAAAAAATATGTACAAATTAACACAATATCTTTGTGACTTGGTGGGAATTTATTATAATACTTACACACGTTAGACTCTCTTTTACAATTTGCTTGGGCATATTTACAACTTCAAAACTATGTACGATACGCGTCTCGCTGCCTATAATCCGTGGCTTTATGCATTGTGTTAAAAGATATCGACCCATAGAGGCCAGCACCTGACATTGCAGGCAATTCTCGCGGCATCGTCGACTCTCTCTGACCCTTACTATGCGTCAACGGTCGTTCACTACCACTACTATTAGTGTCACTAATGTCAATTTTAGTTGCATGCTCCTCCGCTAGGACTGCTGTAGCTGGACTCACTATTCGTATATCTTGCGTACGACCCAACATGTATTTGAAGAATTCGTACGTTGACCAACAAATGGCAGTTGAAGGCATTTGGTACATGATCCGAGCATGCATACCTCGGAAATAGCCGGGGAATCCCCGCAATCGGTAGACTTCTTTTATAGCTTCTACCATGTTTTGTGCATGTGTGGTTTGTTGAGTGTTTAGAAGTGTTTTACATACATCTAGAGGGGTGGTAATTGCGGCTGCCACGGCACCTAAAAGGGTAATTAGTATTAATTCATATTGAGTTGAATGAATATTTCTCGTAAAACCCTAACCTGCTAGCGCTCCACTAACCATATGCGCCGAGGGATTATAAACGCCTTCTTCATTCGTAATTTTCTGTGCAAATTCATATACCATGAAATGGATACTTTGGTATGGAACATTCATTGTCAACTGTGTCGTGTATGATCGATAGAATGCTCGGGCACCTTCAGATTTGTAGATGTGTAAAAAACATGCGATTGGTGATCGGTAAGGTGAGTTCACCATTTGCATTCGTTGTTTAACAACTGAAGAAATAATATGTCAATAGATTATCTAACTTTAACAATAATTTACCTTCTGCTGGATTCATGACACCGTCATGAAGTAATGTGGAAGCACAGCCAGCTGCGCCTGGAAAAACAAGACAAAATTATCAATCTCCCTAAGCTATGTCCAGATTGTCATAGTTTTAACTACACCAATTTGAGCGTAATCACGTTTCCAGTAGTTTTAATATGTAAATTAAATAAATATTTGATTATTCTTGGTTAAAAATATGTGTTTGTAATGATTGAACAAACTCAAAATGAGTAGGTATTGAATTTCATGGTTCTCTATCACATAACATATTATTATGGTAGTTAGGATATGTTCCATAAACACGTACAAAAATATATTTTTACAAAATAAAACAGTTGAATAAATTGCTGTTGGAATTTTTCACTATACTTTGATATGTGACCTTCACCTTCAACCGTTATTGCTCTAGGAATTTTGTAAATTATACCAACCTTTAACTTATCGCATATTACGTTACAATATATTGCAATCTACACAATCTAAGCATCTCAAATTGTGCCTAATTTAATTTTGATTTTAGCCAGGTGTATGTTTTTTAAGATCGAATAGAAAACTTGGGAAAAAATAAAATAAAATAATGATTGATAACTGGTGAAATTTTAAACGCAAAGCTTTAAATAAATAAATGCTTTATTGCTCAACAGAAAATTTCCAGTTACAGAGCAACCACACAAAAGTATCAATACAAAGAATATAAATATATAATATAAGACAATCAATAACTTGATAACTTAACATAACAGAAGTAAATTAAATTAATAGAGATATAAATAAAGAAATAAACATAAAAAATATATAAACAATCAAATTCAATCATAACAACCAAGTAAAAGTTCTGCGGCCGCCAAAATATGTTTCAATGTATCATGAAACAAATCACAATTCCGGCACACCACATTAAACGTGCGAGACATAGTGGACAATGGGAACCTCAACATAATATTTGTTCGAGCTCTATCACAATGAAATAAGTGGTAGTTTCTTGAGTTTATTCGCGGAACAGTAAGACGGAATCCTTCAAGCAGCTCAGGACAATCAATAACGCCATTAAACACTTTACAAACATTGCTTGTGCATGCAAGATCCCGCCTCAATTGCAATGATTGCACACCAAATCTGCCCGTTAGATTACCATCGGATTTAAAGCAAAGATACTTCAAAAATTTGCGCTGCACTCCTTCGATGTTTTGCTTGTAACAACCATAGCAGGGATACCAGATCAGAGAGCAATATTCAAGTTTGGATCTGACGTACGCGAAGTACAGTTTTTTTTAGCGTATTAATATTGCGAAACGATCTGCCATTTCTAACGATGTAACCATATGCCTAGGATGCATTAGCTATCATCGTCATTATGTGTTCACTGAAGGTAAAGCGCGAATCGAACACAACACCAAGATCCCTGGTAGTTTCCACACGTGACAATGCAGCGTCATGAATCGCGTATTCAAAATCAATAGGGAACGTTCTCCTAGTATATGACACAACTTTACACTTTACCGGGTTCAGCATAAGATTATTAGCATCACACCAATCCCCGACCAAGTTCAGACTGTCCTGCAAAACATGACAGTCGTCAACAGAGTCCACAGTGGAGTAGATCTTCAGGGAAATGATATTCGTCAAAACATATTAATCACAGAAACCCCTTCTCATAAGTTGAAACAATTTAAATGGCTCAGTAATAGTCCAACTATGTTTAATGAGAGAAAATATGATAAAATAAATTGTAAACGGTATGGAATTCCAAAACCACAACCAATAATTAATTATTAATAAGTAATAAACATCTGATGAGACTACTAATTATTTTTGTTGATGAAATAAAAATTAAACAAAGCATAGTACACAGCAATTGATTATAAAATCTTAAAAATTATTCCATGAATTTGAAAATATTGCGTAGAATGTTTATATTTATTTTAACTAATTATAGGACTTCTACGAGTGGGCATTTTTAATTCTGCAATTCTAATACACTTATTATATCTTTATACCTTCAAAAAAAATTCAGTATTTCGCTGAAAAATAAACCGTAATATTCTTCCGGAGACTATCCTGTGGATGACTTATAATATCGAAACTCATTTGTGTATGGCATCATGGTAGACTGAATACACAAATTTGACAGGAAAAAATGAAGAGACCAACACTCATTTTGAAGATGATAAGCCAATAATATAATATAATAATTTTGAATGATAATAATAATAATAATAGCTTTATTACTCAACAGAACAAGTTCCATTTACAGAGCAATGCATACAAAAACCAACTATAACTAAAGCTTAACTATATTAAATAACAGTAGGTACATCAATAAACAACGAAAATCAACCAAAGTACACAAGTATTAATGAACATCAAGTCCTTTAGTTCCGCGGAAGACAATATTTCATTCAGAGAATCAAAAAATATATCACACTGATCATTAACCAAATTAAATTGCCGGCACATAGTATAAATGGGAGATTTTAATATAACATTTGTTCTGGCTCGCTCATTAGAAAATGCAATAGAACTTCTAGCATTGATACGCGGAACCAACAGAGATACCTTTTCCAGTAGCTCAGGGCACACTACATCACTATTGAATATCTTATATAGGAAGCTTATACTAAACAAATTTCTCCTTAAACTTTGGAATTGAAATCGGTCAATAAGATATTTGTAAGGTATTCCGCGATCCGGGTAAGTTCCATCAATCTTAAAGCACAAACATTTTAAAAATTTACGCTGAACTTTCTCAATCATTTGAATATCACAGTCATAGCAGGGGTACCAGACCAAAGAGCAATACTCAAGCTTGGATCTTACATATGCAAAATATAGAGTATTCAAAGTAACGACACTCTCGAAATATTTGCTGTTTCTAACAATAAAGCCATAAGCTTTGGTCGCACCAGCTACCATATCTGTAATATGTTCCTTGAAAGTGAAATGCATGTCAAAAGTAACTCCAAGATCTTTAATAGAATCTTTTCGATTAAGAATTACTCCATTTACATTATAATAAAAGATGGTCGGGGACGTTTTGCGGGTATAAGAAACAGTATTACATTTCTTAGGATTGAGGGAAAGTCTGTTTTGTTCACACCAAGCATTCACCAATTGAAGACGGCCCTGTAGCGAAATACAATCCTGCGGCGTACTTATCGTTGTAAAAATCTTTAAGTCATCTGCATAAATCAGTTTACTACAATTCAATAATTCTCCTAAATCATTAATGAATAATAAAAATAATAGAGGTCCCAGATTTGAACCCTGAGGTACTCCAGATGCTGTATAATATGTCGATGTATATCCATTGTATGACACAAATTGAACTCTATCAGTAATATAAGATTGCAGAAGACACACGGCATCAGGGCTAAAGCCAAAATGCGGAAGCTTTTGTATGAGGATTGTATGATCAATTCTATCAAACGCCTTGCAAAAATCGGTGTATACAACGTCAACCTGACCGCGGTTAGCCAACGTCCCAGACACGTATTGTGAAAAAATTGACAAATTTGTAAGTGTGGACTTGTGTGCAATGAAACCATGCTGATACTGGACCAGCCCATGTTGAACAATTGGATAAATACGATTGTAAAGGACTATTTCAAGTAATTTAGAAAAATTAAACAGAATTTATATAGGCCTATAATTGGTTATATCCGCACGATCTCCGCTCTTGAAAACAGGACACACCTTAGCATTCTTCCAGACCATAGGAAAAGTATTACGTCTTGATATTAATAGATGATGAATAGAATAGAAATAATTTAAAATTTATTATTTATTTATATTTATTGATCATAATAAACAAGAAGACGCCGTTCCAGGAATTTTATTCCTGCACTTTTATATTATTGAGGGTCAATAAGACTGCTAATAAAATCTTATCGTAAACTAATAATACAAGGATATTTCTATAAAATATCAAGATTTATTAATTCACAAATGATTACTCTTACAATACTCACAATTTGAGTATGCTTCTGTTACTTTATATATTTTGAAGTTCCTCAGGGACCAATTTTGAGTCCTCTTCTTTTTAGCATTGATATCAACGATATTGTAGATAATTGTGCTTCAAGGGCTGATGATTTAAAATTGTTTATGTGTGTTAATGACTTTTCTGACTGTGTTAAACCTGAGAGAGGCTTCGAGAGACTTCGTTCGACCTTCTAGACAGTCAAAAAACGACCCAGACATCCCTCGATTCGATACGAAAAAGAAGATTTAATATCTTCTGAGTATGTATGTCATCCTCAACTAATTATATAAACCCCACGCTTTTGATTAATAATAATTCTGATAAAATCAAAGTACCTACATAATGATGACTAATCAAAAATAATACCGCACGTAAGTTTTATCAAACATTTCTTATAAAATATTTTAAGATAAAATTTTACAAATATTGATCGATACATTAGGTAGGTACATTAATGCATCAGTAGGTATATCGAAATCAATGTAATCAATTAGAGATAAAGAACATTAGAATTTAATAATTGAAAAAAATGGTATTAGGCCAATCAAATTGATTAGGTATCTACAAATTCCTTGTTACATAATGTAACAAGACTTTAATTAAATTGGAAATTTGACCCAAACTACCGTGAATCACAACTTATCAATGGCTAATAAAATAAAATGACAAGAAGATTGATGATAATCTTTAGAGAAGTCTCAATCATAACCGGAAATGTTCTGCAATAACCAAAGAGGAGAAGAAGAGATTCTGATCATGACTTGAGCAAGACTGCTCTGGATGTGATGTGCTTCATCTGATTTTTTGCAAATCATTGAGTACTGGAGTCTTCCCGTTTTATTGGAAGTCTAGGGAGGTAAATGTGATGTTGACTAACTCTTCGAAAACTTAATACAAAAAGTTTAGCACCTGTTTTCAAGATCTACAGAGCTTAATCTTCTTCTGAATATACTGACTTCTCCAAGGTCTTCGATAGGGTTGGTCATCAGGTACTGGTAGCAAAGCTTGTCGCATCTGCTGCCCCTCAAGATTCACATCTGGGACCTGTATTGTTTAATATGTTCGTGAATGATATTGCGACATCCAGGGGCATTAAGATTCAATTTTAAATGTGATTTTTGTTTTTCATAAACTGTAATTCATTGTAAGAATGTAACGTGTTCGATAAGGATTGTTTTGATAAAATTCATAACAATACAAAATATAATTTATTTGTTTTAGTATATTTATTTAAGTAACAGCAAATAGTACGTTTTAGGCAAAATTCCCAGAGTATTTAGAGCAGTAGCATTATTACAATAGTAAATGATTAAAATTATATTGTTTAATGATAGATTAAGTACTGTTATTGTTTATTATTGTACGTATTTTATCAGGAATGTAACAATTAACAATTAATAATATGACATTAAACGTTGTAATAAATAAATTTGAATTTATACAAATCATCTTTATTATACAGGGTATTACTCAGAAAGGCAACTATGTCGACTATACGTAACGGCCTCCGCAACATAGAATGTGTGTTCACATAGGCTACAATAAACCAGTTTGCGTCGATTAAACTGAACTATAAGTTAGTAGAGTTGTTTAAACTTGACGAAATTGCGTAAATTGCATGAGGAATCAGTTTAAATATTTGTTAAAACGCGGGACTGCAATCAGAAAGCAATCTGAGGGAAATAGATAAAATCTTGCATTAATTTTAGACATATTTGTATCCTTATCTCAAAGCAATTATACTCATAAACATCAAGTAGATAATTAACTAAGTGTTTCGACAACTGATAAAAATACAAGCCAGAATCAATTATATGGTTTCTGGATCGTATTTTTCTGATGAAGGAAAATATGCAGTACAAAACGGGGAACTCCTTAGGATTGTATATTATCTATTAATTAAAGCAAATATTAAGGTACACATGTACATTAATCTTTAATTAAAGCATTATTTTCTTGATAGGTATGTGTGTAGGTAGACTGCATTATTTGCGCACCATCCAAGCAATATGGCGGACATAATTGCAACGCCACAAATAACTATCAACTATCGTTGTGTATTCACCTACCGTCTACCAACACCGAAGTGCTTATAACAAACCATTTTTACAATAATTGACCGCGAATAATTATAATGTCATCGCGGTGTGGTATTCCCCATTTTTGGAAAGCCAACACTTTCTATTTTCATCGCGATTTTGAATTATTGGAATACTTAACTTATATTATTTAGAATTGAATTATTTTGTTAGGTGTAATACTACTTACCGTATATAAGTGTATTGTAACTAGGTGAATTTACGTATTGTGTCATTGTTCCTTTTAAATATTCATAAGAACTAAAATATAATGCATGTGAGGGGCCAGCTCCTATCACCATTGCGGACATACCACGTATAGGTCGTAAAATACCTTCTTGTTTAACCATTCGAATTAAGGTGTCTCCGATGCCATCTGTACTCGAAGAAACTAAAGATTGCATCCTCGTCTAAAAGAAAATAACATTTTCATACTTTGCATAATAAAACTACAAAATAAAAAAACAAATCATAACTCATAACACAAAGCTAACCTCCAAAAATATGTAAGTGGTAAATGTAGGAAGTAGGAGTCAATAATAAATGATACAGAATCATTGAGTTGTTCGCTGGATGGAGTACGCTAACCAATTATTTTTTTAAATCAGTTTTATGAGTTAAAACTAAATTTATTATTCTAAATAACTGAATTCTTCCGTACAATCCAATAGAAAGAAGGTTTAAGGAATACCTAAGGAGTATAACTATGAAACAATTCAAATTCTAAATAAACTAAGTTCGAAAATAAATTTGGTATATAGCAAAATGCAGTAGCTCAAAGAGTCGAGGATAGATTGTGAATCAATTTAAACAACCCTGACGGTTTTTAAGAAATTTAAGGAATCTAATTTAAATATCGGCTTCCAATTCAGTCGGGTTTATCGCTTTTCAAAAATTACTAATTTGTAGTTGGATAAATTAAGAATCGATTGGTCAATTTTGAACTAGGTAAATACCTACTTTCCGTAAATATTTAAATTAATAAGCACCCAATTAAGAATCTTACTCCACTCAGTTTATAACTCAATGAGTACAATAATATAGCACCTTGCATGTTATAAGTATATAAGTACAAAAAGTAGCATTATTTGAAGACACAATTGAACAAAATCATTAAAACCCCATAAGTTCCATTTCAAATAAATCATTTTAACACTGATACTTCATCTAAATAAGACAACTTCGAAAATACTCTCATATTCCTGCAGATATCCCCACATTCTGACAAATCTAACCTCAACTACTCAACCACTGGCATTTTATAATAACGAGGTATAATAATAAAACTATATTTTTAAAGTAACTTTTGCTCATCCACTAGAAATTACCTTAACTGAATCGAGGGGGTACATAACACAATGTTCCATAATACCCGCTATAGCTCCCGCAATCATATGTGTACCGACATTATCCGTAGGAAGTGTTTCATAATCATCTGGATTCATGATAATAATTTGTTGATTTATCGTTTAATTGCTGTATGTTAAAACTTATATATCTATACTTTTTGGTGTTAATGTGAATATTTGAATCTTCAACAGATTCAACGAGAATTTTTGTAGCAATTATTGCTACCTCGCGAATCGCGTGAAATTTACTAGAAAACTGACCTCCCCTCTCATTTTTCTGCGAGTCGAGTGACACAAAATGTCATGTGGGAAATCCCATTGCACATATCTACTGAGCATGTTATTCAATCGGGCGACTACACAGTGACCCAGAAACATATCCTTAAACGTGTACATGCACCAAAAGATGGCGCTTTTAAGCCATAAGTTTTTTTATAACATTATTTTCTTGAAATAATTAATAGATATAATTAGTTTCCATTTATTATTATTATTAATTGACTACTTCTGCAAAAACGTTCCTGTTTGATTACAGGGCCATTCGTAAAGTTACTGTAACGAAAATATTTTTTTCCTTAAGGAACCCTGTTTGACGGCAGAGTCATTGGCCATTATGTTTATGATGGTATGCTAAATTCAGATAGATACATTCAGATTTTAAGATCACAAATTGAACCATTCTTAGATGAACTACCTTTAGATCAACGGAGAAATGGTATTTATTTTCAACAAGACCCATAATTCAAGGGTAATAATTAACTACTTAAATTATTATTATTATTAGTTCAGACAGTAAGCGGTGAAACCGATGAGACTGTCGCCCGATTTGTAAAAGATAAAACTCAGCTCAGTGCATAAAAACACGACGATTTACTATAACGAGTGGACCATGCAGCTGCCCCGATCTTTAAGCGTAATGTCCAGTCTGTTCTTAAAACTATTCACTGTTGGCGTTGATACAACCTCCTCCGACATATCATTCCACGCATATACCACTCTATTTGACAGAAAGTTTCTTCGAGCGAGCTTGGCGCATCTTTCTTTGCACAATTTCTCGCTGTTACCACGTAGGCTCGGATTTCTATTAAGATGAAAGAGATTCAAGTTTATTGTGTAATGTCCGCTAAGAACCTTATACGTCTGTATCAAGTCGCCACGACGACGCCTTTCTTGAAGCGTTGTTAAGTTCAAAGTTCTTAGCCGATCTTCATATGGCAGGTGGCACAGCGCTTGTGGAAGCTTGGTAAATCTTCTCTGAACTCTCTCCAAAGCCTCAATATCCTTAACAAAATAAGGAGACCATACACTATTGGCATATTCCAGGCCCGGCCTGACAAACTACTTGTACAGCTTCAGAACCATGTCATTGGACCTTGATCTAAATGCTTTCTGGATCAAATAC
This sequence comes from Apoderus coryli, assembly GCA_911728435.2. Lineage (NCBI taxonomy): Eukaryota > Metazoa > Arthropoda > Insecta > Coleoptera > Attelabidae > Apoderus > Apoderus coryli. The sequence continues at coordinate 1,673,820 of OU452211.1, read as the reverse complement.
CACAATTTGTTGGCCTTCTTCACTACCGCCGAGACATGGATTTCCCATTTTAACTCATTGGTAATAATCACGCCGAGATCCTTTTGCTGGAGAGTTGGTCTTAATTCGTGTCCACCAAGGGTGTAGGATATTTCGGGGTTATTTGGTCCCAAATGGAGGCCTGTTCATTTATCCAAATTTAAACTCATCAGCCAAGTTGATGACCAAGTCATCACTCTATCGAGATCGGTCTGGAACACCTCAGCACTCTGCAGCGGATCACAAAACAGTTTAGAGTCATCAGCAAAGAAACTTGTATTTGCATTTATATTTCCCATCAGATCCGATATGTAAACCAGGAACAACAGCGAACCCTGAGGCACCCCGCTGTGGACCGGCCGTCTACGCGAAATCGAACCATTCGCCCTAACCTGGAAACTTCTTCCTCTAAGGAAACCCTCAATCCATCGCAGGAGTTCTCCGCGAATACCATAATGTTCCAGCTTCAATAGCAGACGAGCGAATGGCACCTTGTCAAATGCCTTCTCAAAGTCCAGGTACACCACATCAGTAGGCTGACCATCATCGTTCTGTTTGGTCCACAAGTTAAGACATTCCAGCAGATTTGACTCCACTGATCGTCCCGGCATAAATCCATGTTGTTGGTTAGGAATAACGTTTGACTGCAGTAAAAATGGAGTCATTGCCTTCGTAATAATTTTCTCCATGCATTTGCACAGGGCACAAGGCAAACTAATTGGTCTATAATTTTCAGCATTGTATTTGTTCCCTTTCTTATAAATTGGTATGACTATTGCATTCGACCACCCATCTGGCAGGGTTCCGGTGTTAAAACAATTCTGCATTGCTCTTGTTAAAGGTTGCAACAGTGCAATGCATCTCTGGAGGAAAACCGGTGGGATCTCGTCCGGACCCGTGCTGTGATAGCCTCCCTCACGTCGTTGTTTGTAAAATTGACAGTTGTCATGGATTGTGGGTTCCGGGTGTTTTGCGGTAGTGTAGGCATGTTACCGGTCACTTCCCTGGTGAAAACACTGAACATTTTGGTGATGAGTGGATAGCAAATCGAGGACCTATAGCTTGGCCAGCCAGGTTATATATTTATAAGTGGCAATAAAAATACGTATTATGAATAAAAACACCAATTTGGATATTAAATTATTTTTATTTGTCAAAGGGCAGGCTTAACAAATAAAAATCATGATAAAGATTTAAAATTTTAGTCGAAATATTTATAAATAATAGTTTTTAACACTTTCAAAATAACTTACATTCAAATTTATAACCAATAATATTTATGACAATAAAATTTTGTACACCTACTTCTCATATGGAGGTAAATAATAAAATAAATAAAACATTACCAATATCCGTCTAAAAATACCTAAAGTATAACACAATATTTTATATTTTTCCTCAACAAACTATTTCTTTTTGGAAGTTTATGCTTAAATTAAAGGCACTGTCTAGTGATACATTTATATCCCTAGACAGTTCCTAAAAATAGTGATAAAAAAGAATCAAATTCTTACACCACAACTAAAATAAATGAAACCTTTTTGCAAATACAAAATTGGGAAAACACATCGTATTTGCAAATTATAAATGCATAAAGTGACCTACATAACCTTACTAATGCCTGTCAAAGTGTTATTTAAGAAAATATCATTAGGTGTCACTACAAGTCGAGTTGTAAAAAAAAGATCATTGCTGCAAAGTAAGGTTATGTATCGCCTAAACCGCCAATAAAGTACTTGAACTACAATATATTAATATTAATCCATTCAACATTTCAGTATTTATAATACTATTTAATTAATTTTAATGTACCTAAATGTATATTTATTATTGTAAATATCTAGTAGATACACTTCGCTGATCAAATTTTGAAATAATTTTTATTTTCCAATCAAAGTATCGACTAAAAGTAGAAAAATATAGTTGGAAAGCTTGAAACTTTTTTTTTTGTCGACTAATACTTCATTATAATATTAAAAGTAATAATATCCCCTTTTTTCCTGTATAAACTATAACATGGTCACCTAGGGGTTTATCTACACATGCATAGACAAATAAAACCCTATTTGTCACAAAATTGGTAGATATTGATTGTTGGTATGGCATAAATATTAGATTATTTTAAAATAAAAACAAAAAAAAATTACAATTTTATGACAAATGTTTTTTTTTTCTGTAAAATCACAACTAAAAGCTAATATCTCTACTACCGCATGGAATTATCATCTATAGCAGCCATTTTATAGTTATTTTTACGAAAAATTGTTGAAGCTTTAATCAGAAGACTTTATTATTTCTTAAGGTTTCTATTAAATATTATAGAAACCCTTAACTTTTCTCCAGTAACCCTATATATAAAATTATGCAGTGCATTATGTTTAAAGCTTAAAAGTACTTCAGAAAAAAATGGCTCTTAAAAATAAAAGCTTAAAGCACAGCTTATTTGCCTATTGAATTTTTTTTTGTGTAGTTGGTATTTCAAATTTAATAAAGTCGTGCTCTACGTTTCAATTCATTTCTACGCCACTGTGGCAGTCTATAGAAATCTGTTCTGCTGCAATGGAAGATGGCTTCGAATTCTTGGTCCGAAAGATGGCGCTGCAATTAAAAATAAAGCGTACATACAATAGAGAAGTTTTAACATAAAAAAAAAAGCATTCTGAGTCTCCGGTTGCGCATCTTGTCGCGCATGCCGCCATTATAGGAGAAAACATGTCAATAATCGCATAGACGTAGGTAGATCGGTTCACTCCTTGTTCAGTATGCGGTGATTTTAATTTAATCTTGTTTTAGGCGAACATTTACCTCTAAATTAAGCCTATCAACATCAGCTGGCAGTCTATAGTTAGTGATCACAAGCAAATGGTACGGGTAGATTTTTGCTGGTTCGTTTATCAACGCTGTAGTGGTCATGTTGGGTAGGGAGCGTCGTACTTGTGATGAGTACCCGCCCTGGTGGTAACGGCCCATCACTCCGCTTGTTGTGTACGCTGCTGTTGACATGTCTGAATTCTAAACAAATCGAAATTAATTAATTATAGAAATAATAGCACACAACGTTGAATTGGAATTTTTCTAATTTTATTATTATGACATTGTTGTAAACATATATTGCAAAACGTTACATATATAACAGAATAAAAAATAAAAAATTGTGCTGAAATATAGGACATTCTAAAAGATCAATAGAGCACACTTTTTACATAAATTTAAAAGATTCTAAATGGTTTGATTTTATCCTCATGTGCCATAAAACTAGTCGTTACTTTCTCTACACCAAATTAAAGGATAATATCTAATAACAATAGTTCATGCCGAAATCTAATTTAAGAGAAAGTAAAACATGCACGGAAAAAAATCATTCACTAAACATAATTAATATTTCTTATTAAAATACGCCACAAACTTTAAGGATATAATACTATGCGTCTAATTTTCTTGGTCAATAAGTACACTATACTAAGTACTATTTTAATAAGAAATACTATACTACGAGGAAAATAAACGTTAAAAAAACTAAGCCATATTTACATACCATAGCACGAGTTTCAACGTCTGTGATGGATCCAGTGGAAACTGAAGAAGAAGCATTAAATATTGGTTTTACATACTTCCGATCAATTAAATATAACTAAGTAAATTTTAGTTTGACAGTGATAGTTGGTAGTGCTATATTTGTCTTTTAACTCTTTTAAACAAATAAAGAAGGCAGAAGTGTCAGGATCGGATTATCCAGTATCACAACATGTAGGCCATATAACAAATATTTCAGATTGAGACAATTTTTGGAACACCCTGTATAGTTTCTTTGGTACTACCTGTAGCCGTACGCGTTTGAAATAATTAAATCGAGTTCCTGCAACTGGGCCTAAGCCTGCTGGAATAAAGAACTTTATTATTAAGCCTTTTTGGTCCCTAAGTCCTACTGTACTGATAATCCGGTCCTGTAAATAGAAGATAGTAGTAGAGAACTACAGATTTATCGTAATATGTTACTTTATCTCCATTCATGCAATAGAAGATAGGTATTAGTTTATAAAATATGTACCTACAGAAAGTACAACTCCTTACGAAAATGTCATTGGAAAAAATAGAAAAAAAATTTTTATTTTTGTAAATAAATAAATAAAAAACCAAATAAAAATTTAGAAATATTTTTCACAACTTGAAAGAGATTATTATTAATGAAAATTTATTGTAATTTGTATTGTATTGATTCAATTATATTTTTAAGGGATTTTTTCCAAGGGGCGCATTTTTTTAACATTAGTTTCAAAATAGAGCAGGACATTTTTTGATCATGTTTGTAAAGAATGTACCCCTTGATTTCCTGTGCCATTCTTGAAGGAACAGCCACCTTGTGGATGTGGATTATTTTATATTAATAAATATTAAAATAATTACTCAATATTAACACATAACTATTTTATTTTATGAAAACTCATCCTGTATACCCCCCATCTAAATATTTTAATTACCAACTAGTAAATAACATTATTGTGTCAAATAATAATTAAATTTGAAGCTGGAAGCTAACAAGCTTAATAAATTAAACTAAAAAAAAACTAATCAAGTAAATAAAACACTTACTATCAGATTTGTCACAACTGAAGTCTGTACTATGCGTTTTAGCTCCCATACCACTAAATGAATAGTCACCCTGTGAATAATTTGTTTCAAAAAATTGTTATTATAAACAAAAAAAAATCAACAAACAAAACACTTCATGCGCAACAAGTTTTTAACAGAGTCTGTCATGATTTTTACCTGGCCTGGTTCATTGCATTCCAGGCCCATGGAAACTAATAGATTTAGATAAAATAGTCTTTTTCTTTGGTGCTGTTTGTCCATTTCGACTTTTTTCAACTGTAGCATTTTTCTTGGCTTATAACTTTAAATTGTCATATTTTTATTTATATTTATTTCTATTTATACGACTGGTTTTACCTATACATTGAGTTTGTTGGGCCTCTGCATGGTATAGGATATGCATTACTATGTACAGGTAGATGATACGTGTTTACATGTGTCTACTGTTGTGTATCCTATTGTGCTTAAATGCAGGCCGATATTTGTAGATGGGCAACGACTATGGTACTCTGATGACCTCATAACAAGAGCGAAACGAATTCGTCAGTATCTCTCGACCCATGCCTCGGTCTGGTTCTATTGAATTAGACTGGGGCCCTGCTAAATTAAACAAAATTCCTTGTGTAGGTAAAACCAACATTTTAGTCCGCTTTGCCACGAAATTATTTTCATTTAAATTGTCATTTAGTCCTGTTGTTAATTCTTCTAATTTTTTTGGCCCATAATAGGTCTCTGCAAAATATTCACAGACTTTGTAAAATGTTGTTGTTTAGACGTCTATGACGCATCCACCCTGTATAAGCCGTTTTTGCTTCTGTTAAAAGTTAAAAGTGACAGACTCTTTAAAAACATCTTTAAGAATTGTCGAACAAATTGAAATAAAAACACACACAACAAGAACATGCTAGATTAAAAACAATAGATAACAAAAAAGTCTATGGAAAAATTACAAATTACGAAAAATTCCATATAGAAATATTTTAAAAACTATTTAAAAAATATCCAATCATAAAATTTATAAGAGAATAATCAAACTAAAGTAAAATAAATAGAAAAGATGTTAGTAAAAAACACAAACTATAGACTAAGTTACACATAAGGTGACTTACGGGTATTTGAGGGTAACTACCCGCCGCAGAACTGAATGTATGCGATCGGGGTGCCAAACCGTACCCTGGCTTAGGAACGTGTCGTAGGGCACTCACAACTTAATTTTTTTTATGGATCAAATCAAGCCAAATCGAAAACAAGAAAAGGTTTAATTTAGTTCATGAATTACCCATTTCATTAAATATACAGGGTGTCCACATAACTGACCAAAGAGTTTGTTTGTTGTTAAGCATGGGTTATTCATGAATTTCGAAAAACACAAAGTAGGTGGTTGATTAGTTTAGAAGCGCATGTGTGCTGTGTGTGTTTTAGAAAATTTCACTAATGCCACAACATACTATGATGTTATTTTAGTGTTAGATTGAATTAGTTGACAAAACAATAAAGAAACACAATGATAATATGTAAAATTGTGCATCAATTCCAACTAAAGTACATATCGCATATACTAGTGACCACGAATTTTTCAATCAGGAAGTACCTGCCTAAAATGTAGTTTTTCAGGACGAGTAATTGCTGTTTCCGATGCGTTAGCCGACTTCGGAACAGCAGATGAGTCCTGGAAAACTTCATTTAGTTAGGTACGCATGACGAACACTTTTTTTGTTATACGCTCTCAAAATTTCGTTATACGCTTTTTACAATTGTTCAAAATGCTTAAATTTCATGTTGGATTTACATCCTGTGGAGTCTCCTGGCCTTTATCATAAAGAATGTGAATGCTTCTAATGAATTGGAATACGAAGATGGCGTACTCGTTGTAAATGAAGAAAAAACTAAATACTTACTTATGCAAGATGGATTTTGAGTATTTTCAATTAAATTACAGTCACAAACGGTCAACAGCAAATTAACAAATTTCCAAAAATGTATTGCTTTTTTGAAGAGGAATTCGATTGGTTACGAGCCTAAAAAGTCCAAGGTTTGCGGTGATCATGTTAGAATATACGAGGCATGTTTTTTAAGTAAGTACCGTTTTGGAATTAAAAAATGACGTGCAAAGATATCGCAATAATTTTATTTTTACATGAAAGCCTGTACCTTAATCTACTTTTCTTCATAATTTCCGTGAATATAGAGGCACTTGTGATAACGTGGCACCAGTTTTTGAATACCCTCCTCATAAAATTCTGCCGCCTGACTTGTTAACCACTGTATCACAAATGTTTTGACTTCGTTATCGTCTTGAAGACGCTGACCACCCAGGTGTTTCTTCAAGTGCAGGAACGAATCAGATCAGGGCTGTATGGAGGATGATCTAGAGTTTTCCATTTAAAAGATTTGATGAGATCTTTGGTCCGATTAGTCACATGTAGACGGGCATTGTCATGCAGCAAAACGATAGCCTTACTCAACTTGCCACGTCTTTTGTTCTGGATTGCACGACGCAGATTGTTCAATGTCTCACAATAAGACGCTGCATTGATTGTCTCATTACGAGGCAGAAACTCCACTAGCAATACTCCTTGTCTGTCTCAAAAAACTGTGCACATGATTTTCCGGGCAGAAATTGTTTGCTTAAACTTCACTCTTTTGGGTGATGATGAATGTCGCCATTCCATGGATTGTTGTTTCGATTCTGGTGTGACGTAGGCCACCCATGTTTCGTCACAAGTAACAATTTGTTCTAAAAAATCTTCACCTTCATTGTGGTATCGTTCAAGGAAAGTCAATGCACTGCCTAAACGTTGGGTTTTGTGCAAATCCGTCAACATTTTTGGAACCCAACGTGAACACAATTTCCGGTAATTCAAGTTCTCGGTCACAATGCGATACAAAACACAACGAGAATATTGAGGAAAGCAGTCGCACATTGATGAAATTATAAAGCGTCTGTTTTCTCTCACCTTTTTCTCCACTTTCTGCACCAAATCTTCATTAACGACGGAAGGACGCCCACTCCGTTCTTCATCATGCACATTTGTGCGGTCATCTTTAAATGCCCTCACCCATTTCCTTACCATTCCATCACTCATAATGTTTTGTCCGTAAACTTCACAGATCTCACGATGAATATCGATCGGTTTTACGCCTTTAGCACTAAGAAATCGTATAACAGCCCGTACTTCACAATTGGCGGGACTCACGATTGTCGGAGGCATCTTAAACACTCAGTAAACAACGTATACAATGAGGAATCAGACTGTAATGGCATCAGTGCGTAGACAAGAGATGTAGGTAACCAGCGCGCATGCGCAAAACGGTACTTGCTAAAAAAACATGCCTCGTATAGATAGTTTCTTATTTCTTTTATTTGATATTTAGGTTGCTCTTGTCATTGGCCTTTTGGAGCACTCTACGAGTGCAAGACGGAAGGTTACATAGAAGAATCTATTGAGAAAAAGAAGCAAGTTTGCAAACTGCTAATGGGGAAAAGAACGTCGTGACCACTTCCACCTTCTAGGGCGAAAAAGAACGGACTTTAATGAGCGTATGACAAAAACACATTTTCTTCTATTAACGTTAAACGAAATGGTAATTCGATGAAGAACCATACTTTACTTTTTCTATAATAAAATATTTGACGGAAAAACCGCTGACACAATGTTCGTTCAATCATCTTAGAAATGCTTTTTTTTTGTTTAATAAATCTCTCACCCTTACAAATAAAACTTGGAATCTACGCCTCGTGTATATAGGTACTTACAACATATCCATTTCTACTTGGTAATGTGCTGGATTTAATTCCATACCCAGGTCTAGGTACTGTACGTAACGAAGATACTACTGCACCAAAAAAAACAAAAAAAATACGCAAAACAAAAAAACTAAAATAAATAAAATGTGCTAACATAAAAAGTTAAAAACATAATGAAAAGCTCTGGTTAAATTAACTTCTTAAGCATGCAATAAATTATTAATAAGTGTGTTAAAAAATCCGACAAAAATGCTGCATTATACTAAATTTTTCACAATTTATTTTTATTCTAAAACTATGTGCCTAGTTCTCTAAATACAGGAATTGTTATAGACAATTGTTACAATATCAAACTGTCCTGCAACTAAACTGACAAACAGAAAGAAAACAGCACATTACAGGGATGATTTAGTGACGATTCAACATAAATCATCTCATACAAAAATGCTCAGAATGACCCTTTGAAATAGTTTAAAATAAGGATACTTTCCCCTAGTCTTAAAATCAAATTTGAAGGATTCTCGTAAATTACGTGTTTTCCTATATACTTTGATGGTGCATAATTATTTTTAGGGGATGCACAAACTTTTACCCTGTATATACAGAGTTGTTCAGTTTCTGAAGCGGAAACTTTAGAGGCAGACAGAACCACAAAATAATGTCAGTTTGTATTATAAACCATATTCGAAAAATTAAATTTAATAATATTTTTAAAATTATTTCAAATATTTAAATGAAATTTGGCACGTCTGGATAGATAATTTAGATACATCTTTTTACGCAAAAATTATTATTTTAATCCCACCAGTGGCGTGCGTACAGAGGCATCTTTGCCCAATTTTAATGAAAAATATGGTACGCCACTGATTTTTTTCGAAAGAAAAATTATTTCTAGAATCCTTGTTCAATTAACCACAAAAAAGGTTCCTTACTTTTTTTCGTTTGACTCCCCGTTTGCAAGTAAAAAATTAAAATACCTACTGATTTCTGAAAAAAAAAGAAAATAAAACAAAAACTAAAAAAAATAATTTAATTAGTGGCTTCAAACAACAATAACAAAATTAAAGAAAATTAAAATGAATCAAATGAAAATTAAAAGAAAAACACTGACAGTTGCAGTCTTTTTTTTTTGTCATGGCCTACTAGGATAGATTGAAATTCGTTTGAAATTCCAGTTGCTTAAAGAATTTAATTTTTTTTCTGGCAAACAATGCGTCGAACGAAAAAAAGTGAAGAGTCTTTTTTTATTGTAAATTGAACAAGGATTCCAGAAAAAAAAATTTACTTACAAAAAAACAGTGGCGTACCATCCTTTTTTTCTTTCATTAAAATTGCCCAAAGATGTGTCCATACGCACTCCACTGGTGGAAGTAAAATAATATTTTTTACGTAAAAAGATGTATCTAAATTATCTATCCAACTGTACCAAATTTCATTTAAATATCTAAAGTACTTTTAAAAATATTAATAAATTTGGATACGAAGCATTTCTCGAATATAGTTTATAATCCATACTGATATTATTTTGTGGATCTGTCTGCCTCTAAAGTTTCGGCTTTCGAAACTGTACCACCCGGTATATTTCCATTTATTAAAATGGGCTGGCACTAGGCTACAGTTCTTATCAAAGTACCACTTAAAATATCCCCAAACAACAACAAATACAAACAAACCATGCTCATAAAGGTCTCACCTTTAAAACCTTATTTTAACTTTATGTTTTGTGCTATAAAAATTAATTCAGACCCAATAACTCAAGGTTAATATAAATAACATCCCTTTTACCACTAAAAATATATTCCGCTATTGCAAATTTGTACTTAATTAAATCGATATGCTCATTAATTAATTAACATGAGACTTACTATTGTAATTCCATCCGCTAGGTCGCCCTCCCATCGAAGATGACCGACAACTGATTGATCTGTCAAAATCGTCATCGTCAAACGGTTTCTGATGGTCGAGATTACGCGATGGACTGGCACCAATCGGATTATCGTAACGTAACCGGTGCGCGGGTTCTTTGTTAGCAGACGGAACTCTAATGAAATACCAAATTTAAATTCAAAAAATGAGTTCCCCACATAGTGTGACTTACCTCGACGCATTTCTAGGATCTAAATTAGCTGCCTTCCATGCTTTGAGCTTTTCACGTTCCTTCACATTCTTTAGAAAAACTTTTCCTATACCACTGGCGATTTTGCTCAATTCCTCCTCTTCTTTCTTCAATTTCCTATCTTCAATCTCTTTTTCAGTCATTCCATCCACATTATCTTCATCCGAGTCTGGTAAACCCTTGTAGGTGTCCGACCACCGTTTTCTCCTCTCTGATATAAAAGTAAATTTCATTTTATGTTATATTTTAGATAATATTCCCTACCTGGATCTGTATAAGGATAGGGCGGTGCCGGAAAATCATCCCGCTCAATTCTCGGTGGTTCCCCAGGCTGTGGCGGTTTCGCACCAGGAAAATGTGCCAGTTCTATCGGTTCCTCGTTGTTCATATGTGGTGATTTAGACCGTGGCGTTTCACTTCGTATTGAGTCAACCAGTACTTTCATTGCTGATCGGGAACCATAACGTTTACCACCAGCTCCAGTACTACTTCGCAATGAGTTTTGTGCTAAATAACAACTCAAAGTTATTATTGGTGGTAATGAGCAGCTCAATAGGGGTGGGGACGATAGAGATTTGAACCCAAACAGGCGATGATGATGAGAATGTCAATGGTTCGGGTATTCCTGCTTTGGGGTTAACCTCTGTCCAGGGTTTTCACAGGTACAAGCAATGGGAGCAGTATAGAGACGTTTTATAGAGACCAATAAACAAAACTTACATGTTGGCCTGTGGAAATGTGGTGATGTAGGCGCTTTATCGTATGGATCGATAGGTTTCCTTAAATATCCTTGCGTTGGTTCCTCCGTCAAATAACTATACGTATAAATTCTCGAAATATCATCAGCCAATGTACCTGATTTATTGTGTTCACGTAGTATTAACCCTGGTGAAGGTGTTCTGTATGAAAATTGGTAATGCTGTAAAATAAAGACAATACCAGAATATTTGTTGAGGTTATTATTACATATTTCAGGTGAAAATAAATGAAAACAAAATAAACAAACCTTTCTGGACACACTAGTGGGACTATATAATGAACCGTTCAAACTAGGGGTACGGGAACGCATGGAAAACTGAAAATTAAGCATGCAAAAAATAATAATAACAAAAATAAAAAACAAATTAAATTAAAAAAATAATAATAAATTTAACAATTCTTTACGCATCTCACCTGTAATTCACTAGCTCCCGAGGTACTATGTCGATCAAAGTCCCTTATGGACATATCCGTGTCCGTACAATTCCCATTAGTTACCTCGCCGGTACCATTGAGGATCTGCCCATTCTCAGTGGGTCCTGGACCACATCTCGGATGCCAAATAGCACCTCCTTGTAAATACATTTCTTCCCCATCCCCAAATGGATCGCCACATTTTGTGCAACGTGCGCATGTTGGATGGAAATGGTGATTATCCCCAGCCTGTAAACAATACAGGAATATAAATACAATATTTCAGAGAAAAAGCATGCTCATAGCTCTATGCTGCAAATGTCAACTTTCTATCTAAATACCTCAACTTGTTTAGTACTGCATCAATTTTGACAATTTTTTTTCGAGTTGTAGGCAGTTTTATTCTCATCATTTTTTCATATCGAAACTTCAAAAATTTCGAACCCATTTGTTGTTATACAGGGGTTAACAAAAAGTTACATTTTACTAACGAGCATTATTTCTTTGAAACCAGTGTTTTTCCTTTAAGAATACAGATATCGGTATGAATCAAAAACCAAGTTATTCAGAAACGATGGAGCTTCAAAATGTTTAAAAAAAATCATTATTCAGTCGTGAGTTTTTTCTACAGTGTTGAAAAGTTTAGAGTAAAACGGAACTTTTTGTTTACCCCTGTATAACAACAAATCCGTTCGAAATTTTTGAAGTTTCGATATGAAAAAATGATGACAATAAAACGAAGTAAAACTCGAAAAAAAAATTGTCAAAATTGATGCGATACTACAAAAGTTATTTAGGGTTGATTTTGAAAAAAATTTTCTTTGTCCCATTAATATTGCAGTGTATATTAGCTGACTAAACAAAGAACAATAGGCATCTTCGGTACAATACAACAATAGATAATTAATCAAAATATTAATAATAATATAAAAAATTAATGAATATATATATATTTTTTTTAAATGGTAAAATATTAGTCGAGACAACCTGGGGCCATAACTTCATTCTTCTTCTCCTATTCCTATTTCTGAAAGTAGGTGTTATCTATTATTTTACAACAATGACAATGATAGGAAGTTTATTCTTTTTTATGGTAATTATTATGAGAAATGCCAGAGGCGTTCATGCAGATAAAATAAAAAAGTTGTTAATAATAATTCAACGTAAATATATAAATAAAACTTTCAATAGTACGCCAATGTCTTCATGCATTCATCCATCCGATAATGTTATATAAGAAAGACATAACGCCAAATTAAGTAAGCATTTAACGGTACACAAGTAAATAAAAGAAGCTACTGTTTCCATATCAAACAAGGCATAGTAATTCAACGGTGTACGTCTATAGGATGGACTAAGGAGGAATATGAATATTATATTAAAACATAATTACAAATTATTGGCCGAAGCTTCCAGGCATCATTCTGAAGCCAATATACTGAAATTTGACTGACCTTGAACCTTTAACGCAGTTCAGTGTGGTGGAGCTTGATCATTATAATACTTCGATCAACCTTGGAGTAATATTTTATTATAAATAAAAACTGGAAAGGTTTTACAAATATTGGTACTTTCGCCAGTCAATGAGGAGTCAACAGAAATCAATTTCGTACTCAATCTTCATTTTCTATTATTTTATTTTTTAATTCCCATAATTTAGTTCATTGCAATCATTATTTATATTAATATAATTACGTTACATGCATGTACCTCAAGTTAGATAAAATAAAAAGTGAAAACTATTAAGTAATAACATATACCTTACACCAGTGGCGTATCTACCAGTGTGTCATGAACGCTTTAAGGGGCCCGGTTTCAAATGCCAAGTCTTTTATATCAGAATTTTTTGTTTTTAACGGTGTCTGGGCTCGTAATTACTTTGATACGCCGCTGCGTTATACCTCTCTGTATTACTTGCAAAATAAATAAAACTTTCCCTGAATTTGAGTGACATATTTGCCGGTAACGGGTTTTTAACCTTGAATATATTATTACATACTTACTTAGGTAATAAAATTTAACAAAATCATACTAATAAGATAATACAGTGTGTCCATAAAGTAACGGAATGGGCGATTATTTTCAAAATGATACATTTCTAAAAGGAACGCCGAAACAAGGCTATTTCTTTAATTTTTGGAGCCACTCCCACTATGTCTTTCAAAAGAAAATTTGTTGGATCGCTAAAAATCCTCAATATTGATGAAGTATTTCCAATAGGCTCGTTAATATTATCACGAAAATGCTCTTTTAGTTGCAGGTAGCCGAGGCATTCTTTCCCCAGCGTCCTCCTCCTCCGGTACAGTTTAAGGTCATCCATATAACACAGGTCAGTAACTTGTACCTCTGGCGGATCAAATATGGATAGGTTCCAATTTTAATGCTTTTGTTGCATTCGAATAGGGCGCATCATTCAAGACCTAAGCAACTATCTTTAATGACCTACACCAGGCATGTCGTTTGGCATGCAGATAGCCCTTCATAATATCATTGTCCTGTCTAAATTTCACAACCTTTGAGGCACGGAAAATATTTCAATTTTTTGATGCTTTTGCTCGGTATTGGACTATAGAACGCTATCATTCAAGCCCTAAGAAACTATCCTTAATGACACTGCCTGCGCATGTCGTTTGGCATGCAAATAGCCCTTCATAATATCATTGTCCTCCTAAATATCACAACCCCATCAAGCACGGAACAGGCTCCAATTTTAATGCTTTTGTTTGGTATAGGACGCTATTATTCAAGACCTAAGGACTATCCTTAATGACCTACTCTACGCATGTCGTTTGGCATGCAATTACATCCAGTCCTGGTGCAGTAAAAGTCCTTAGTGCCTGCTAGGGCACTTATGAACTTCCCCAGTGGTTATCGTTCCTGTTGGGGAAACCCCTGGAGGAACTTTCCAAATGGCGCTAGGGCTCGAGAGTCTAATTCATGATCAATTTAATAAAGGAAGAATCTACACTCAAGGTCGAGAGCAACAATAATAATATAAAAGAAACACCAACGTTTACAAACAGGCAAAAAATAAAAACAATGATAGGAAGCCTTCCAAATTTTGGATAAATTTTGACAGCACCGTCTTACCATTGAATTCCATGCATTGTCTAATATTCATCAAAATTGAATGCAAAATATTGCAAAAAGGCTTATAATTTATAGAAACGAAATTGAAAATTATTCTATCTAATAATAAACACAAACACATAAATAAAATGATCATAATTCATTATAATCTATTACGTGTCAAGGTAGTTCTAAATTTGTACATTACGTGTCTAAAACCAAGTTAAACTGGTTGAAAAAACACATAGTCATTAAAAAACGAAATACATAAGTATACTTTTAATATTAATAAGGCTATTTATTATTTATTTATTTATTTATTAAATGCATATGAATTTCTTACTTTCAAATAATCAAAATCAATAAAATAAATCCTATTACGCTCTTATTAGTTCTATTTGGTTTACTTGTAAGCCTAGAGGTTCCCAAACTAATATTTCTCGTAGACCACTTTCAAAGTTTTACTGAGTTCGGTGAACCCCCTAATTCTACATTTCTAAAACGAGGAAAATTTGCGTCTCACCTGGGTCAAAATAAAGAGAAGCATAGTATGTTTTCTTGGATACTATTTATTAGTCTTGGACAATTTTTAAGACTGTTTGATCAAAATAAGTGTTTTCATGGACGTTTAGATCTCTGGACCTTCCAATCGGACAGCCTGCTGTGTGGAGACTGGTCAAGGATTGGAAATCAACTCCAAATCTCGGGACAGCTGAGAACTTGACTGTGCATATTTTAAATGACTACTTTACAACTGCGGCTGATGATATCATAAAACAGCTACCAGCCACATCGGTCACTTTTGAGAAATATATGTCTCCCACTAGAGCTGCTGGATTTAGTTTGAGAACGGTAACCTTTAATGAAGTACGTGACAAACTAACAGGTATGAAAAACACAAAAAGCTCGGATTGTTATGAGCTTAATGTTAGGATTATTGGGACTTTAAAGAATCTGCTAGTGGTGCCGCTTACTAAGTTGATAAACCATTGCATTGGTGACGCTGTATTTCCGGCGGTCTTGAAGGAGACAAGGGTTATTCCAATCTACAAAAATAAAGGATCAGTTGATGATCCCAGTAACTATCGACCAATATCGATCTTGCCAATTTTTTCAAAAATCTTTGAGTCTATTATTAAAAATCAAATAACTGAATATTTTGAAGCAAATAATCTCTTTATGCAAAGTCAATATGGCTTTCGTAATAAGAGATCTACTACTCTTGCAATTAATAACCTTTTGGAATATGTTTCGGATGGCATGGAGCAGGGCTGTGACACCTTTTCTTCCTTTTATGACCTCACTAAGGCTTTTGACTGTGTCTCACACGAGATACTTCTTCAGAAACTCTCTTACTATAACTTTGATGTTGACAATGTTGCCTTGGTTGGCTCTTCCGCGATCGTTTTCAGCACGTTTTGTATGGGGGACGATATTCGGAGAGACGAAGGGTTGGACGGGGTGTGCCCCAGGGGTCGGTTTTGGGACCTTTACTGTTTTTAATATACATAAATGATTTATACAAATTTCAAGAAGACTCAAATATAATCCTCTTTGCTGACGACACAACTAGTCTGATTAGATATCGACCAAACGACCCTTTAGGGAAGTTGGTTAATACTGTTGAGACTGACATAGGCAATTGGTTTCTGGCAAATGAACTGAGCTTGAATCAGGCTAAAACTCAGAACATGAACTTTGCATTGCGTTCTGCGCCTATCGATCTTCAGAGCGATGTTCGCGTGAAGTTCCTTGGGGTTCATCTTGATACTAAATTAACCTGGGAGAGTCATGTTCGAGAGCTTGGGTGCTCGCTATCCAGGGTCATATATCTCATCAGAAGGCTTGCGCCAGAGTGTTTCAATCGCCAGTCTGTTGACGGTATATCACGGTTATTTTGTTTCCCGTATGTCGTATGGTATTTTGTACTGGGGACATAGTTCCCATGCAATGAAAATCTTCAAGCTACAGAGGAGATGTTTACGTACAATGTTGGGGCCTCGGTTGGCGTGACTGCTGTAAAAAGTATTTTGTGGAACACGGACTACTTACTTTGCCTTCCTTGTACATCTTAAACTGTCTTGGCTACATTCGAACCAATGCCTCGCATTTCACTCTTCACTCTGATATGCATAATTATGGTACGCGAAATCGAAATGACATATTGCCTGAATTTCACCGCCTATTGGGGACTAGGAAAGGTTCTGACTATTATTGTGTTAAATTTTATAATAAGCTGCCGTCTCACATAAAGAACCTTGGTGAAGTCCAGTTTAACAAAAGTATTAAATCATTTTTGATATCTCAAGCTTTTTATACATTTTAGGACTATTTTTCAAAAGCGATATTGTAAGATTTTTCTAGATTTTAGTTTGTTTTATGTTGTTGCTATTTTAATTTGTTTGTAAGCCTTTCTTTGTTGCTGTAACTTTGATTGAATAATTTTTGTTCTTTTTTGACGTACTATACATGTTTTGTAACATAAGATGGTGATATCTATCTATCTTAAAAAGTGTATGTACAGATTTAAAGTAGAGTTCTCTCACCTGCAAAACTTTACCGCTGATAAATCGATTACAATAGGCACATTTCACACCAAATTGTTTCTGGTAATCACGCTCACAGAAGGGTACTCCATCTTTACCCATATATTCACCATGCAACACAGTGCTACATGTGTGACATTTAAAGCACCAAATGTGCCAACTTTTGTCTAGCGCCACCAAAACCTGACCCTCTTTAAGGTCTTCCCGGCATCCAGCACATTCTGCAAACATAAATATTGTTTTATGGATTTGTATTTGAAACATTGTACTGCAGTTTGATTGCATGGAAACACTGTTTTTTACTTTCTTTGGTCACGTTTCGTTTCGTTTTATCAAATACTGGAAATATAATGAGATTTTGTTAAAATTACTTGCATCTAAACTTCATGTTATCTCAAATTGATTGGATATGAAGTACTTGAAAAATAATTAGTAACTGGAAAAATAATAATTTTTAATTTTATTCCAGATTTGGTTTCATACAAATAATTACCAAAACTATGGATTAAGAACAAACTAGTTAATACAAAAGAAAAGACAAACACTATTAAACATTACAAAGTTAACGACATTAGCAGTAATATTCAAAAGTCTTTCAATTTCTACTGCTTTATTTTTTTTTATTGTAACACCCTGTATATTTATAGACTATAAAATTTGTCTTATTTTTACCTTTTCAAAAATATATAATAGTATGCACTTTTTCTCAGAAACAAGCAAATAAATGACAGTTTTCTGAAATTAAATGTAGTAGGCCATGCATAATATATAATTTTCAATTGTTTATTATTGCGATTCATGGCCTACTATTATAATATGCATTTAATTTTAGAAAAGTGTCATTTATGTGCGTGTTGGTCAGAAAAAGTGCATACTATTATATATTTTTGAAAAGGTAAAAAAAAAATACACATTTTAGTCTATAAATATACAGGGTGTTCCATTAAAAAAATAAAGTAGGGTCCGATCACTTTTTGACCTGACACTGTATACTAATTTCGAAGGCGGAATGGAGTTGTACGAGAAAAGTTGTATAAGAAACAGTTTTCACATTTTCGATGTTTTTTGATGGGAGGTGCAATACGAGGGGTGCAATATTTTCAAGTTAGCCTTGTTTCTTAACAACAAAAAGGGCTGTAGTCTCAGAGACTATAGTAGGAGACTGTGGTAGTAAGTAAAGAGTGGTTTATTATGATTGTCCTTACCGTTGGTATTAGGACTAGGACTGATAGGACTCGTTTTAGGACTTAGCTCTCTAATAGGTATTTGAACACATTTCTGGCAAAGCACCTCCTTTCCAGTGTACGTAACCTTCTCTCCAGATGGAAATGGTTGTCTACAACGCGCGCATGTAAAGCATTTTTGATGATAGGTTTTTCCTAAAGCAGTCACAACCTGAAATGAAAACAACAAACTCCATTATTTATAATACGAGGCACGTTTTTTTAGTAAGTACCGTTTTGCGATTCCGCCGCCGCAGCGCTACGGTCGGCGTTCCGCGCATGCGCGCTGGTTACCTACATCTCTTGTCTACGCACTGACGCCATTACAGTCTGATTCCTCATTGTATACGTTGTTTACTGAGTGTTTAAGATGCCTCCGACAATCGTGAGTCCCGCCGATTGTGAAGTACGGGCTGTTATACGATTTCTTAGTGCTAAAGGCGTAAAACCGATCGATATTCATCGTGAGATCTGTGAAGTTTACGGACAAAACATTATGAGTGATGGAATGGTAAGGAAATGCACAAATGTGCATGGTGAAGAACGGAGTGAAGAACGTCCTTCGGTCGTTAATGAAGATTTGGTGCAGAAAGTGGAGGAAAAGGTGAGAGAAAACAGACGCTTTACAATTGCATCAATGTGCGACTGCTTTCCTCAATATTCTCTTTGTGTTTTGTATCGCATTGTGACTGAGAACTTGAATTACCGGAAATTGTGTTCACGTTGGGTTCCAAAAATGTTGACGGATTTGCACAAAACACAACGTTTAGGCAGTGCATTGACTTTCTTTGAGCGGTACCACAATGAAGGTTATTGTTACTGGTGACGAAACATGGGTGGCCTACGTCACACCAGAATCGAAACAACAATCCATGAAATGGCGACATTCATCATCACCCAAAAGAGTGAAGTTTAAGCAAACAATTTCTGCCCGGAAAATCATGTGCACAGTTTTTTGGGACAGAAAAGGAGTATTGCTAGTGGAGTTTCTGCCTCGTAATGAGACAATCAATGCAGCGTCTTATTGTGAGACATTGAACAATCTGCGTCGTGCAATCCAGAACAAAAGACGTAGCAAGTTGAGTAAGGGTATCGTTTTGCTGCATGACAATGCCCGTCCACATGTGGCTAATCGGACCAAAGATCTCATCATATCTTTTAAATGGGAAACTCTAGACCATCCTCCATACAGCCCTGATCTGGCGCCCAGCGACTACCATTTGTTCCTGCACTTGAAGAAACACCTGGGTGTTCAGCGTCTTCAAGACGATAACGAAGTCAAAACATTTGTATACAGTGGTTAACAAGTCAGGCGGCAGAATTTTATGAGGAGGGTATTCAAAAACTGGTGCCACGTTATGACAAGTGCCTCAATATTCACGGAAATTATGTAGAAAAGTAGATATCTTTGCACGTCTTTTTTTAATTCCAAAACGGTACTTACTTAAAAAACATGCCTCGTATTTGATGATGAAAATTAATTATTATAAATGGCTTTATTGAATCATTTTTTTACTAGTTAGTTGAATTTATACAACCACTACTTAGAATGGTATTGTAGTCAATTATTGCATGCTCTTATTCGCTTCAACGTTATGAACTCAATTTACGGTTTCCACGGAGATTCTAAACATAGCAGGATAACTATCCCGTAATAAAATGAAATGATCTATGACTGCAATGCAAACCATAATTTCCGCATAGCAATCTTGACTATTTTCTTTTGTAAACAACAATTATTCTCATTCTGAGAAATTTATAGGCTTCCATATTCTACCGGACAGCCCAGACAAATATTTTAAAGAAACTAAATAATTCTATTGTTAAAAATTAAAAATAAAATACCTCTCCCTCAACATACTCTTGGCAAGCAGCACATTTTGTACCAAAGTTCTTTTGATAATCAGTCGTACAATAGTAGGCACCATCTTTGGAAAAAAATCCACCATGGGCTAGTGAATTTGAACATACTTTACATTTGAAGCACTGTGTATGGAAATACTTGTCTTGTACGCGTAGAACTTCGCCGGAACATTTTTTCTTACACGCTTGGCAGTACGTTTTGCCTGTAACAAAGTTTACAAATATATAAAAATGTGTCAAAAATATCTGAAGACTTCAAATGAAAACCGGGCTACTGCCAAACATTATAAAAATAGCTGTTTACTTGAAATGAGGGCTAAATGCCATCCCTAATAACGTATAAAGAGGGCTATGTGCCAAATGTGATTATATTCCAGCGATCTAAGAGACATAGATGGTGTCTCATTCATCAAAATTAGAAACATTGTTTTTTCTGCAAGACCCTGTATGTCATGCTCTATTTCAACTAATAATCATTTGAATAAGGTCACACAGTTCTTGACTTTTAATAAAAAAGCCATTAATAAATCATTTAAACATTCTTTATTTTATTGAATTATATTTTATTTAATATTAGAGACACAACTTGTCGGACTTTATAGAGAAGTTCCAGAACTACCTTACCTCATTATTAATCATAGAATTATTAGCAGAGCCTCAATCTAATTCAGTGCAATCAGACTCTATAAAGATACTGACGAATTTGTACATGTAAGATTAGAGCTGCAGAATTTAGAGCATTTACGAATTTCGTGAAGGTCGTCCAAAATCAGTTGTTGTTCCGAAAACCATTGATGCTGTGCGCGAACTGATATTGCAAGATCGTCATGTGACCTATCAAGAGATTGAGACAACCTTAGGCTTTAGTGGGACCAGCATACATTCAATTTTGCATAAACATTTGACTGTCAAAAAAATTTGTTCACGTTGGATCCCACACAATTTGTCAATCGCTCAAAAAAAAAAGGCTCGTGTCGATTGGTCGAAAGAAATGCTCAAAAAATACGATCGCGGTGCTTCGAAACACCTCCATGACATCGTGACAGGTGATGAATCGTGGATTTACGCGTATGAACCCGAAAGTAGACAGCAGTCGACTGTATGAGTGTTTCAAGATGAGCCAAATCCAACAAAAGTTGTTCGCGCACGAAGCACTTCAAAGCAAATGGTCGCCTGTTTTTTTCGGACATGTCGCAGCCGTACCACTAGAACAACGAAGAACAGTCAATATTCTGAGTCGTACACAACCATTTGTTTGCCAGTTGTCTTTCAAGAAATCAGGAAAACCAACCGCCGAAGACGGATCACTCTTCACCACGACAATGCGAGCTCAAACAACTGCATTTTTGAGCACCCAAAACATCGATTTGATGAGTCATTGTTCTCTAATCCCGAAATATAAAAGGCAACCATCGTATCGCATTCATTTTAAAATATTCTCACATGTTTAAATTATTTACCTTAAAGTTATGTACTTGTGATAGCAAAGAATTTGTTGTAAAAAGAGTTCACGTTAATAAAGTAAATTTATATTACTTACAAGTAGTGAAAGTCGCGTTGATTTCTTTGATAAGTAGACGTAACATGATCATTGTATTAATATATACAGAGTCTTTCACAAAGACCGGCGGTATCTCCGAAATTTTTGGTCGAAAGCTTTCGAGGAAAAAAAGTACCTATTAGCAAAAGTGGCCTTGACAAAATTATTATTAGAGACTGCCTTTTAGTTTTCCAAGAAACATAATTATGATATACAAAAGGTAATGAACTAGCGCTGGAGAATTACAGGCCTATAGCCCTGCTAAGTACTTTATCTAAGATTGTAGCAGACAGAATATTTGAATTTTTAAAATTTACTAACGTTGTGAGTGAATGTCAACACGGCTTCAGGGAGGGCTTTTCAACGGAAACCTGTACACTTCAGTTCATTCAGAGAGTGCACGATCTGATGGATGGAGATTTTTATGTTGTGGCGTTCCTGTTTGACCTGTCGAATGCGTTCGATGTGGTCGACAGAGATTTCCTGTGTACAAAGCTGGAGACTCTTGGGTTACGTGGGTCGATTAACAGATGGATTCGATCATATTTAACAAATAGACGAATAGCGGTTGGGGTTGAGTCGGTAATGTCAGAGTCGCGGAGCATCGGTTTTGGAACGCCTCAGGGCAGTGTACTTGGACCTTTGCTCTTTCTGCTTTTTAATCATTGATAAAAAGCAGAAAGAGCAAAGGTCCAGCTAATATCACACACGGTTCCCTTTATCTGTATGCAGATGACACAACCATATTGTTGTCCGACAAGGATTCAGAGATTCTGGAGCGGAAGATCAATGCTACACTTTATGAGTTCCAGGTGTGGTGCAGGAAAAACAAACTGATCATAAACTATGGCAAGACCGTGGCACTGCCCTTCCATAGATATAAATCATCAAATATCGAAATTAAATTCAATCACGTTCTTTTGCCATTATCAAGGTCGGCGAAACTGCTGGGGGTGCTTGTGGATGACAGACTGGACTGGGTTTAACTGCAGTTAACTGAATAAGAATCTATACTAACTTCGATCTCTAAGAGGATTCATGGATACCCCATCTCTTATTTCTGTTTATTATGCTTTAATCTATTCAGTGATTGCATACAATATTGTGATTTGGGGTAGAAGTGTTGAAATTGACAGGGTCTTTGTGCTGCAGAAGCGAGCGGTGAGATGCATCTTTAATATCCCGTTTCTAGGAACATGTAGAGATACATTTAAAAAACATAAGTTGCTTACAGTCACTTCAATATATTTGTACAAACTACTGTGTTACACATTCAAAAACAGAAACATCACACCTACTTGTGGCATTAATCATCAACATTTTACACGTGGACGAGATCGCCTGTATCTGCCCAGACCCATCTGGGCGATATTTTTATAACCTTCTTCCGGAAGACATAAAAGTTTGTCGGACAGAGGGTAAATTTACAACTAAACTAAAGGCTCTCCTTAATTCTAACACGATCTATAGCCTTCATGAATTTACAACTATTATGGAGACATCGAGATTGTTTTTTTAGTGTTTTTGTTTGTATTTATGTTTAATTTATATAACTGCAACTGCATAGGTGTGTTCAAATTTTAGATTGTGACGTGTTTGTTTATTGCCTTATGTGTTATAAGGAACGAGGATCATTTATTGTATTGTGTAGTAAAACTATGACGTGTCTATATACAACGTTTTATATGACTTGTGACAGAATAAAGATATTATTATATTGTTATTATTATAATTCCATATCATCTCAGTTTTTTTAAATTATCTGACCACCGTGTATAAGAAATGTTAAATTTTTCAAGAGTAACTTTTTTCGAACATACTGTATGTAATATGATAACAATGTATATTTAACAAAATATTAAACATGTAATAAAATATAATTAAGAAGTTAATTAAGTAGAAAATTGCATATACCACATTTGAAATTTAATTACACAACAAGACACCTAAGAACATAATATTAGGTTTATTACATTCATGTATATGTAGTTAGTTGTGCAACACATTCCTGATATCGGGATTCATTGCTGACAGTTTACATATCATTGTCCAAATTGGTTCAGGATGTGTTTTGGTTAGACCAAACAAAGGCATTAAAATTGAAACCTATTTCCCTACTAATGGGGTTGCGAACGGAACAAACTACCTCCAAAAAGGAACCACCATCAACAGCGACTATTATGTTGCATTTTTGGGTCGATTGAATGCTGAAATCGCAAAGAAACGGCCACATTTGCAAAAGAATAATAAAATCGAGTTTTGTCAAAATTTTCTTTTTTCTTACTTATCCTACGAGGATAACGTTTCTGAAGATTTCTTGGACGAATATTAATTTTCCTTCCACGTAGTGATTTTAACGGAAGTTATGCCCGCGGTATTTTTACTGCTTTTCCCACAGGCGCCGTCTAGTCGGATTTGTTCCCATAGCATAGTTCGGCATGTTCTGTTTACCGTGCTGTAAAAGCTGTCTTTTAAAGACCTCATAAATATTTTTTACGCTCAATTTCTCTAAGTCATACCCACACTTGAATAATTTTCTCCAACTTTTGCATTAGTTATTGTGTTTGTTTTGCTTTTTTTCTTGCAAAATAAAATATCATCGTCATTTTATGAGAACTTTGAAATGTTTTGGTTAATATTAATAGTTAAAAGTCAATATTTTATAAAGTGTATTAGTGTTTTTTGCACAATTGGTGTAATAAATCACGGTTTTGAAAATATTTTCATAAAATTAAAAAAAAAACAGAAAAATCAAAATCATTAAAAATGTTATTTTTGATATACCCTGTATAGTAATCGTAAATTTCGTACTCGAAATTGTAGTTTTGACACAAGCAGACGTTTTTATAAAGAATGACTTTTTCTTCTAAATCTACAAATAAAAAAGTTTTTGCTCTGCCAAACTCTATCCGTGGATACATTGAGTTTGGAAGAAGAAAAACTTTTTTATTTGTAGATTTAGAAGAAAAAGTCATTCTTTATAAAAACGTCTACTTGAGTCAAAACTACAAATTCAAATACCAAATTTACGATTACTATACAGGGTATATCAAAAATAATATTTTTAATGATTTTGATTTTCTTGTTTTTTTAATTTTATTATTTTAATAGTAGCTATGAAATTAACCACTTTGAGAAAAAAGTGTATTAGTGTTTTTTGCACAATTGGTGTAATAAATCACGGTTTTGAAAATATTGGCATAAAATTAAAAAAAAAAAAACAAAAAAATCAAAATCATTAAAAATGTTATTTTTGATATACCCTGTATAGTAATCGTAAATTTGGTATTGGAAATTGTAGTTTCGACACAAGCAGACATTTTTATAAAGAATGACTTTTTCTTCTAAATCGACAAATAAAAAAGTTTTTCCTCTTCCGAACTCTAACCGTGGACACATTGTAGAATTTTATACAGATCGAATTGGTTTCCAGTGGGACACCCTGTATAGGTACAGGGTATAATATATCTGTATAAGAACGTGACCCTCTTGGAATTTCCGTTTAAAAATAAATTAAAAATCTATTAATAAAAATGAAAACAGAATAAATTTGACTTTTCGTATGTCGATCGTATCTGGTAGGTTTGAATTTTAGGTTTTTACTCAGATGGCGTCATATCGTGATCAGACAAGATAGGTGATTTATTTTTATTACATTAGTGGAAGTCAATTCTCTTAAAAAGGATATTATTAGGTACCTATCATACCTATATATTTATTAAACGTTTGACAACTAAAAAGGTAATATTACAACATCTGAATCGTAAAAGAATTTATACAGGGAGGGGCTATAGCAATTTCTGCAAGAAACTGAAAAATAGCTACACGCTATGATATGGTGTGTTGATATGGTGTGTTCTGAATACTACTAAGTACGCCCCTGTTCAATTAAAATGGGAACCGGGGTTTGTTGTTGTTTTGAATGAAGATTTTGATAGCATTGTAGATAAAAACAATATTGATTTGATTAAAGATGTCAAAAGTGCAAATCAAATACTAGTTAGTTGTTATTCTACATGGTTATGGGCCCAGACACAGCGTTCTGTTGAAGAAAAACTAGTATTTGATTAATAAATAAACAACTTTAAACTTTTTCAAAACAGTTCTATAAATTCTTCTATCTAGTCACAATTAATTTGTATCACTATGGATATTTAAAATATATCTACATACAGAGTATATTTCGAAAAAGTTCTAGTACAGCCCTGGTATAATAAAACCGTATTTAGAACAACCCAAACAATACCATGTAATTTATTCATCATAAAATAAAACAAATTTTATTTGCTTAATAAATGTATAAAATATAATTTTTAATTTACATTTTCCTCGTTGAATTTAAATACTAAAATAATTATTATCATGAATGGGTCTCAAGGATTTTTCAAGTATAATATTATTTCTTTTTTATTTTCACATATGTGGCGTAAAATGTGTTGCGAGAACATAGGTAATTTCTATTTTTAAATGTTTGTGTTATTATAATGTGGAATTATAGGTCTCAATAGCAGAAATTCATTTCAAAGTCTGCAGCAGTCCCAGAAAGTATCGTTGTTATTTGCTTTTATTGGTTTTAACCATGATGCAAAAATAAAAATACGTGTACAGGGTGATTCAAATGCAAGGTCAACCATTAACATATCGAAAATGGTAAAATTGACTAAGATTCATAATGATAATCCCTAGTTTCGTCAAATTGGAAAAATTATGCCAATCAAAGATCAATACTACCAGGAGATGGTCTGGGAAGGCTATTGCATCCCTAAAAACTATTAAAGAATGAAGCTTTGACTCTTAGTTCGATTTTTCATCGGAAATAAACAACTTAAAATATATCGTGGCCCAAAAAAAACAACTTGGCATCTTATTTATGATATTCCCTATATAAATAATACCCACATATCCACAACACCTAATTAAACTCAATGAATTTCATTGATGAATGAAATATACAGCATTAGTTGTTTCTCAAAACGGATGTTACATCATTAGAATGTCATTTAAAATAAGGGACTACACGATCATTGACGTAACATCAAAATCTGGTCAGGTAAAACAGTCTTCAATTTCTGATCATTGAATTTCACATAGAATAGTCCTTCAAGCTTAGTTTGGGAAAACAATACAGAAGACTACGAGTATTTTATCTTCAATTCCCTAAATTAGTCATAATTCTCGAGAAAAATGCGTTTAAAATGTCTTCAGTTAGGTACTTGGAACCTATAACTCTACAGTAATTTGATAAAAAAAAAATAAAGGATCGGTTGATGATCCTAGTAACTATCGACCAATATCGATCTTGCCAATTTTTTCGAAAATCTTTGAGTCTATTATTAAAAATCAAATAACTGAATATTTTGAAGCAAATAATCTCTTTATGCAAGGTCAATATGGCTTTCGTAATAAGAGATCTACTACTCTTGCAATTAATAACCTTTTGGAATATGTTTCGGATGGCATGGAGCGGGGCTGTGACACCTTTGCTTCCTTTTATGACCTCACTAAGGCTTTTGACTGTGTCTGACACGAGATACTTCTTCAGAAACTCTCTTACTATAACTTTGATGTTGACAGTGTTGCCTTGGTTGGCTCTTATCTCAGCGATCGTTTTCAGCACGTTTTGTATGGGGGACGATACTCGGAGAGACGAAGGGTTGGACGGGGTGTGCCCCAGGGGTCGGTTTTGGGACCTTTATTGTTTTTAATATACGTAAATGATTTATACAAATTTCAAGAAGACTCAAATATAATCCTCTTTGCTGACGACAGAACTAGTCTGATTAGATATCGACCAAACGACCCTTTAGGGGAGTTGGTTAATGCTGTTGAGACTGACATAGGCAATTGGTTTCTGGCAAATCAACTGAGCTTGAATCAGGCTAAAACTCAGAGCATGAACTTTACATTGCGTTCTGCGCCTATCGAGCTTCAGAGCGATGTTCGCGTGAAGTTCCTTGGGGTTCATCTTGATCCTAAATTGACCTGGGAGAGTCATGTTTGAGAACTTGGGTGCTCGCTGTCCAGGGTCATATATCTCATTAGAAGGCTTGCGCAGAGTGTTTCAATCGCCAGTCTGTTGACGGTATATCATGGTTATTTGGTTTCCCGTATGTCGTATGGTATTTTGAACTGGGGACATAGTTCCCATGCAATGAAAATCTTCAAGCTACAGAGGAGATGTTTACGTACAATGTTGGGGCTCGGTTGGCGTGACTGCTGTAAAAAGTATTTTGTGGAACACGGACTACTTACTTTGCCTTCCTTGTACATCTTAAACTGTCTTGGCTACATTCGAACCAATGCCTCGCATTTCACTCTTCACTCTGATATGCATAATTATGGTACGCGAAATCGAAATGACATATTGCCTGAATTTCACCGCCTATTGGGGACTAGGAAAGGTTCTGACTATTATTGTGTTAAATTTTATAATAAGCTGCCGTCTCACATAAAGAACCTTGGTGAAGTCCAGTTTAACAAAAGTATTAAATCATTTTTGATATCTCAAGCTTTTTATACCTTTGAGGACTATTTCAAAAGCGATATTGTAAGATTTTTCTAGATTTTAGTTTGTTTTATGTTGTTGCTATTTTAATTTGTTTGTAAGCCTTTCTTTGTTGCTGTAACTTTGATTGATTAATTTTTGTTATTTTTGACGTACTGTACATGTTATGTAACATAAGATGGTGAATAAATCTATCTATCTATCTATGGCAATCTTTTTTTTTTCTCATTTTTGAATAAATTAGTTGTTACGTTGTTCAGTCTTATTTTTTGCTTTTTGAAGCTCTATAACAATGCGACATTTGAGTAAAAACAGGTGAACAAAACATATCAGTCTATTTGATGTTATTGATTGAATAAAGAGTCCTCACAAAGCTTTAGACTGAAAATATATTGCAGCAGAAACATACCTTTTTTAAGCTTTTCCTGCAGCTTTTTTTCAGCTTTAGCTCGGTCTTTCTCTAGAGCGGCCAATTTCTTCTTATCCAATGGAGGTTTTTCACTGGTATTCTCCGACATAATTAGTTGATCACTAGCAGTTTTTCCATTGAATTTATTTTTATTTTTCATGTTTACTTTTATTATTTATAATATTAACAAATTATCAACACACTCGAAAATTGTCAATAAATAAATTTTATTTTATCTATAATTTTTTACCAGCCCTGGTATTGCTCAATCAAATAACGGGATATGTTAAAAATAACCTACACTTCCTGGAAAGAATGTGCCCTAAATTAGAAGATCCCAACTTCATGCTCTTGGCGTAAATCTAAAGGCTCCAGTGTTGTTATTTTATGATCATACCTCGTATAATAATATATCCATAAAACTAATCTGCCAAAAATAAATGCCCTCGTACAAAAATGTTTCAATATGTTTTAAACAAAGTATTATACAAATATAATGAGATCATTTTATAAATATCATAAATTACTGATAAAAATGTGAAAAATAAATTGAAATTCACCAGATAAATAATCCTAACCCTGGATAGTGTCAAGATACATTAACACTTTTATTCGTGATATAATAATTAAAATTAATTTAATTATTATAATAAAGATACCAGTTTATGATGACCGATTTCGATCAACTAAAAATTCAAACATCAGGAACATGTCACAGGCTCGGAATGACCTGTGGGGCCCATACTGGACCCTGGTAACAGGCAGAGACTAAACCACGAATTTCCTATACACTGGGGTTTACCAAATGTGTTTATAATTCGACCAGCCATCGAATGAAACTTTTTAAACCAAATCGCATGTCATTTTGTTATTCCTGAATAAAAATAATTAAATCCAGTCCACCCAATGAGTCAAAATTTGGTCCCAGTCGGCTTATACTGAGTAGAAAACCCAATCATTGAACTTAATAAATAAAATAAATCTTGACGATTAATTACCAATATTATTTATTAATTTATTTATTTGCACTACTAAACACCATTCAATAAATTAATTTAGCCGTGATCACGTAATAAGTATGGGTTACAAATGAAACAAAATAAAATACAGATCAAACCGAATCGCGAAACAATCCGACTTTACTACTACTAAACACTAAAACACTGAACACAACTGTACACTCTGTGTGTACTGGTATATCAAAAAATAAACGGTACGATGACTAATACTGAATCAAAAGAGAAGGAGGATGATCATCATTTTCCACAACCAGTGGCGGCGCGATCCCAATAACGGCCCAACCTTAACAAAATTAGAACACATGGACTGTATAATTTTTAAGAATTTACAACAAGTTTATAATTATTGAAAATAATTTCGTGGCAAAGCGGACTAAAATGTTGGTTTTACCTACACAAGGAATTTTGTTTAATTTAGCAGGGCCCCAGTCTAATTAAACAGAACCAGACCGAGGCATGGGTCGACAGATACTGACGAATTCGTTTCGCTCTTGTTATGAGCTCGTCAGAGTACCATAGTCGTTGCCCATCTACAAATATCGGCCTG
Source organism: Apoderus coryli (assembly GCA_911728435.2). Taxonomy (NCBI): domain Eukaryota; kingdom Metazoa; phylum Arthropoda; class Insecta; order Coleoptera; family Attelabidae; genus Apoderus; species Apoderus coryli. The sequence goes on along the minus strand of OU452211.1, from coordinate 1,643,454 downwards.
CATTTAAGCACAATAGGATACACAACAGTAGACACATGTAAACACGTATCATCTCTACATGTACATAGTAATGCATATCCCATACCATGCAGAGGCCGAACAAACTCAATGTATAGGTAAAACCAGTCGTATAAATAGAAATAAATATAAATAAAAATAGTATGAACACAAAACGCTAGCAGGAGACCATTTTATCCTTCTGCCAGCATCTCCCAAATATATGGGTTTCAGCAATGCTCGGACGGTGGTCTCCAAGCGTTCTGCCGTCGATGTTTAATGCCAAATAATAAAAAATTAAAAGGATTTTTAATTTTTCTTTAACCTTCAAGCAAAATTAAAATCTACGGCCATGCCACTCAGATTCAATTGTCAAATACTTGACCGTTCAATGCACGGCCGTGTATGATTAACGTGATAATTTTAGGCTAGCCTATTCCAAAGATAATCACATCTAAAATTGATAGGTTCACCAATTCAAATCCTTAAACGTAAAAAGGACAAAACCAAGTAGGTATTATTTTCACAACTTCTCAGTAAAATTTAAATCAAAACTACACCTAATACGAGGTGTATTTGACATGTTGTGTCATCACTATATTCATACATTTTGTCCAAACAAACAACACAAGAACTTTGTCTGATTATTAATTATAAATATATATCAGTACGGCTCTGCCTTTCCTATTCCAATTAGCTAGGTGCCTATATATCAATTATGTTAAACAATTAACAATGGTTTTTGACTCTAATTAACTATTTCGATAGATTTAATAGAAAATACATAAATAAATTGTTTTTAATAACAATATGTACCTATTTTGCCTAGTAAAAATATATTTTTGCAATTTAATAATGTTGTTACAATCAAATACCCAAAACTGGGTTAAACTCGTTAAATTCTCCATTCATCTGATACAAATTACCGTTGAAATGACAAAAGAGGAACAAAAATAACTTAATCACCAGGAAAATGGAAAAAGAAACTTTCTAGAGCGTAAACCGATACATTTTTTGTCAGTATTTTTTGAATTTCAGTTTTTTTTTACTAAATTCCGTTAATGACGATGCTAAATCGTTTTTATTTTTGTTAAGTACAAAATAAAAGTACTCATAGACGTAGAAGCGATATTTTACTTAAGAACATCCTAAAAGTCATGAGTTTTATTTTTTGTTTTCTCTAATAATGCAACAAGTTGTTGTGGAATTTTACTTGGAAAACTACTAAAACTTGTGCGAGCTTTTCAGTGGTTAAACTGTTTCAAAGATTGCCAAGAAGCTTTACATGACTTGCCAATAGCCCAATAAACTGCCGTTATTCAGTAGGCGTACGCGAAAACCCACGAGTGATACTCTGTCAATTGGGATTAAACTTCAAACTTAAAGTGCATAGATTTCCTTTGGTCTGCAACTGCAATCTAGTCTGAGTGGGAGAAATTACAAAAAAAGACTGTCAATAACTCAAATTTGGCAGGCAAATGTAAACAAACTCACTTGGTATAATTTTAGTATATTAATAGGTACCTAACATAATATAAGACAGATAATTTGATCATTGTTATGCCTAGGAAGGTATTTACTGCTTAGATAAAACAAAGATATGATTATCATCTTATTGTGGGATAATTAAACAATAAAATAAACGCATGAAATAATAAGTATCTACCTACTTACTTGTTTAATAAATATAATGTAACACTATATCGATTTTAAATCTACATTTATGCGTTTAATCTTCCTTACATCGTATTAATTCAATAAGTATGCCGCATACCTAAATTTATATTATTACAACTGTTTAGTTTCAAGATTTGATACGAAACATTATTTTATATGATTCCCTCAAGTAAATAAGTACCTAATTGTTATTCAAATAAACATTACTTACATACTAAAATAAACGAACCACTTAAGACATTTAAATTTATTCTTATCAAATAACATTCTAGAATAAATTGTATTTAATAGAATTTAGGAAAATTTAAAGACTCAAACTAGAAATAATGTAAGTTCCTACCTACTTAGGTACTTAAAACAATAATTTAAGGACCGGTAACTTTTTAATGCACTTACTTACCCATTGTTTGATACCTCTAAGTAGAAATTTGCACAGTTAAACACACAAAATACACTCAAACACAACACATTACTGTAACACTTAATTCCAGAAATATAATACCTACAAGATTGTACTTTAATTTTTGCAAAATTTGGTAAATTGACAAAAAAATGTCAAACACCATAAAAGGACAAGCCCAAGATTAGTTCAATAAACACCCGCTAGTAGCAAAAGATGACATTGATGACAGCACAATCTCTAGACTTTCTTCATTTTATTTTGGTCACTTGTGCCAGGAAGGCAAAAAGTTAATACACTTTTCTCCAGGTAGATTTCTGCAAGCAACATGTTTTAATTTACTGACCAAATAATAATACGTTAATAAGGAATTTTTGAAAAGGGAACAAAAAAACATTACGCATTGGCCCGTATCATAATCACCTTCCGCTCACCTCACTTGCATTTCAGGTTTGTTTTAAAAAATCAATAAAATTCTCCCGTTATAACTTCTCCATATACATTTGCTCCGGTATGGTTTCAAGTGTATCTTTGCTCACAGGACCTCTAGATAATAAAACTAGAAACGCATTGTCTTTATAACAAAAGACAATGCTAGAAACGTTTATTTAAGAACATCTCAATTCTTGTCTTTTGGAGAAGCCGTAAATTGAAAAAATCAATCCCGTCATATTTCTCATCTGTGGTCCATACTCATTTGTTCCGGCAAAGATTATACCATTGTCTTTAAAGACAATGGTTATACAGAATCTTCGGTTTGTGTATTTCAATTTAGACCATGTCCTGATAAAGACTAAGATTTAGATATCAAAAACATTATAATACCACACCTAACATTGTTTGTTGGCTGTGATAATACTCTGGGTCCAAAGTGTGTGTTATGCGATATCATGGAACACTAAAAATACCGCTTTAAGTAAGGAACCGGTATTGCATCTCTAATATATGTATGTCAAATGTCAATGAAATGGCGCTCAAAAAAATTGTGCTAACCTCACTAATTGATTATTTGTCATATTTTCAAACTAACCGATTTAATTCTTTAATTAAACAATTTTGATGTTTTTAATTTTTATTGTTTTAAAATAAGTAAACTAAGTATTTACAAATACTATATACATTATTATCTGGTTTGGTAAAGCAGGTAGCTACTCAAAAACACTATTAGCAATGTGTAAAACCATTAACAAAGTTTTATTTTAAGGTGGTAATAAATAAACAAAAAAATGGTTCGTTCTAAGGCAAAGAGTTACAAAACGGTATGTTATGCAACAGGTCATGGGTTGACGACTACTAGTGTTACTACGTATAGAGCAATGGTCAAGCTTCAAAGAAGTATAGAACAGTGTATTCCGAAACTGCCATTTTCCAGAGTTGTAAGGGAAGTTATGCAAGATATTTCTGGTAATGATAAGAGGATAACGGCCGATGCTCTTCGTGCCCTGCAAGAGGCTGCAGAGATATATTTAGTAGCTTTATTTGCTGACTGTAACAAAGTGGTATTCCACGCTAAACGGAGCACTCTGATGCCAAAAGATATCAGATTAGTATTAGAAATCCGAGGTCCAACCGATCCTGGAGTTGAGAAGTAAATTAATAGTAAGCATAAACTGAAACCGGTGTCTGTAATCCTGATTATATTGTTTTGAATTTGACGAGGGGTTTGTGCCCACGAGTAATATTTACCTATTTTTAGGACTACAGGGATATTTGACTATATTTAATATACATTAAATATATAAACTTTATATAATACATATATGTTATGTGTAAATGTACCTAAAATGCCTTTTTCGATTTTGATTGAATTTATGTTACTATGTGAGTAGTTTTAAAAACTTGTGCATAATATGCATTTAAAACTAGCTAGTTGTAAGTTTGTATTATTGAATTTATTTGCAATCGTTCAGCGGTTATGATGTTAAAAAAACAAAATGCAATGATCCCTTAGTTTTATATATTATTGTTACTTTTAATTTAGTGTTTCCATAATCGTTATTAATGAAAATTTAAAAAAAATAGTTAAGATTAATTTACTGAATTAACCAAAAATGTAATGTAATAAATAAGAAATTTCAGACTTCTGATGTTTGTTAAAAATAAAGAATACCTATTTGATATTATCTCTGGAAATAATATGTTAACTTGCCATGTTCTTAATGTAACGTGCACTCGAAAATTAACAATAACGGTTGAACATATTTAATTTTCAATACCAAATGTCATTGTTACAATACTAATGTCAAAGATTATTAATCTTGGCTGTCATTGTCTTTCAATGCTAATGTTATGCAAAATGCAAGCAGAGATACTCATTAGGGCGGGAGATGCCCACATGTTCAAACACCTGTCGGTGCGATCATGGTAGTCAAGTACCTGGTCGCGCATTGTCTTAAACACAAGTCGGTAGACTTGCCTATGCCATTTTCTTTATATTATTGGCCTTATAAAGACTATGCCTAGTAGTTATTGACTACATAGTCACAGAATAATTAATTGTTTATTATTCTGTGACATAGTCGTGGGTGCTGGCGGATGGCAGTCTAGGACCGTGGTTCAGATTCCACGCTAAACTGTAGGTCCACACTTACGCTGGTTGAATCTCTATCATGGCAAGAATCCAATGATACAAGAAAACAGATACTGATCGATTATCGATAACTGCACCTCTACGAACACGATTATGACGATATGTTTGAATTTTCAGTTTTCGATTTGTCAAAAAAATTTGTATTATTGTATTGGAGTTATTAGAAAATTAATCACATTTAAATATTGCAATTTTAGTTATGTTACGATTTATGTACTTTGTATCCTCATAATAGTCATTATATGATTAATTACACATTTGTCAAGAACAGTGCGTTGTTTAGTTTAAACCGGAACTATTTCGGAAGCTATTTACTATTTTTAGGGTCTTTGTAAGCGATGCTACGACGTTACTATTAAATAAATACAAAAAATATATTTTCACGTGAGTAGGTAATTTTGTAATTTAACTGTTATTATGTTATATAAGTATTTTATTGTAAAACAACGATTTATGTACCTAATTTGTAAAATAATAATTGACTAGGTATAGTACTTTTTTAGCTATCATAATAATGACCTTACCAACTTAGTTTCCAATATTTTTGTGTTTATTGATATTAATATACATGACCTGCATTAATATCCAATTTAAACCACTTGTTACTATTACTTTATGAATTATAAATGTACTAATAATTGATGAAATATTTCAAATACGTACCTATTGTCTTAGTTTCTTACACTGATGATGTACCATACTATGGCCTGTTATATATATATCTGCATTGATTGAAGAAAACTAAACAAGGTTCATAGGAGCAACAGTAGTGTTGTTAACAAAAATAAGAATTTTTTTTGTTTATGTACCTACGAGTTTACAATAATAGCATTGTTATTATCTAAGTATGTTTGTAGATAATGCTTTTCTGGATGAGGATATTCTCCACTAATTAAGGATGTTGGAAGGCTTAGTAGCTTGGGTGTTAAATAATTATTTGGGAAAATATGCGAGATTGAATACAGATCAATTGAGTATTGCTCTTTTGTCTGGTAAGTACCTAAATAAATAACATATTCTTTAATTTACCCTAACGTAGTTGTATTCACACAAATCAAATTATATTAAACTATATTGTTTTGTCCACGTCAACTTATTTAGTTTACTAAATACGAAACTACTGATGATAAGATTATGCATTTTAGGTAAAGTTGAGCTTGAAAATGTCCCACTTAAACATGAAGCTTTACGTCATTTCGGCGTACCTATCCAGATTAAAGCTGGATTTATTGGTAAAGTTAAATTGCAAATTCCAGTACGCCAAATCAGATCTGCACCATGGGTCATTGCTTTTGAGCAAGTTTATTTAGTTGCCAGCCCTTTACCAGTAGATGAGGTACGTACGATTATCAATAGACAACATATTTCACAACTGTAATACATACTTTTATTTATTATGTAGTGGGATCACGATGGTGAGCAGTTAGCTCGTCACGAATTAAAACTAAGTGCATTAGATAATATAGAGGCAAAATGGCGATTAGAAAAAGATATGGAAGATGCAAATTCTACCTATTACACGTCAAGTTATTCATCATGGTATAGTTATGGAGCCGGTTTAGTGTCTGACATTATAGAAAATTTACAGGTAATACATAAACTTGACAATTGAGCAATGATTACACTATTAGGTATAAATTTTTAGTTGAAAATTCAGGATGTTCATATCAGATATGAAGATAGTACTAGCATACAAAATACAAACGTTGCATTTGGTATTACGATAGATTCTTTGGCAGCGCAAAGTTGTGATTCAAATTGGACACCTGGTTTCGTACCATTGGGCACAAGTGATTATTCGTTTAAACTGTTGGAATTGCATAATTTCGCCATCTATTGGATACAAATTGGAAACGATGAGTTGCTGTCGAATTCGACAGTTGCTCAACTAGCAGTAAGTCTTTGGGGCATCAATTTATTTTGTATATTTAAAACAAATTCGATTTTTAGGAACAAATGTGCCCAAATAAAACAAAAAAGTTAACAAAGCACTATATTGTACCATCTGTGAGTGCGCAGGCGCATATTAAACGGAATCTCAATACTCAACCACTGAAATCAAGCGATACTCCAAGAATTGTCTGTGATTTAATATTGGAAGAAGTTCCTTTAACTTTAACTGACGTACGTACCGTCCAACTACCCTAAAATAGTTTTTTTATTATAAAACTGTTCAATATTTCAGTGGCAATACAATCAAATCATAACCTGTTCACGTGGTTTGGAAACGATTAATCGCTTACGTTCATATCGTCGCTACAAACCGACAGTAACGGTAAAAGAGGACCCTCTCGCCTGGTGGCTATACGCGATTAGTTGTTTCTATCCTGGTAAACAACCAGCGATCTGTCGGCCACGCCCCACATGGGAAACATGTTTGGAGATGGCGCGACAAAATGTCAAATACGTCAAAGTGTATAAAAAACTGTTAGCAACACCGACAGTCGCATTGACGGTTGAAGAGAAGCACGACAAGGATGACGTGGAATTTGATAGAAATTATGATGAATTGAAGGTTCTGAGAGAGGTAAGTTATGTTTCTGCGTTAATTCATAATAACAGCTTTATTTGGTGGATAGATTGCAATGGAAACAGTGGAATTACCCAACCGAAATCCCCATAACGGTAAATCATCGAAAGGAAGAAGTATGTTGGAAAGTTGGTTTCCTCAATGGATGGGTTGGTATTCCTCAAATTCAAGTGAAACTTCAAATGCAACTTCATCAGAAGCTAACCAGTTAGAGGGTGAAATATTGGAGGCTCTAGCTGATTCAGTGGAGAATGATACTCTATTGAAACGAGACGCGGTATTTGGGCAGTTTAATTTTTGTTTGAAGAATGGTACATTAAATTTGTGTGGTGGACAACAGGGTAGTAATGACAGGTACTTATTTATTTTAGCTTACTTACTAATAATTTTAAATATATACATGTTTAGGAATTTATATATAATTCGATGGGGGGCCCTTTATTTACAATTTCAGTGTACCAATGCTTGAACTCGAATTCAAGAATCTGTCATTAAACATTCTAAGTAAACCCCGGACGTCGTCACACTTGGTGGAATTGTCACTGGGTGCATTGTATCTGAAAGACAAAATCACACACAATACCATGTTTCCAATATTAGTTGGCCCTCCAGGTCAAGATAGGGCTCAATTGAGTAGGACTAGAGGGACGAGTTCTAGAATAAATTTAAGCACAAGTGGAAATAAGCTAGATGAGAGTGGAGAGCAGTTGTTTTATATGGCTTTTGAGAAAAAGCCGCAAAATGTTGGCTGTGATTATCGGTGAGTTTTTATTTACAATTATTGTTAATTAAAATTGAGAAAAACTTACCGAGTTTTTGAGTGGTTTTAATGACTTTAAAAATGTCGACAAAAATTGATAAAAATATTATTTATCCATGCATTGGAAGAGTGCAACTTAATTGAGAGCTAAGGGAGCTCGAATAAGTAAATTATGATAGAAAACCGGGATCAATTACTTTGCGAATCGTCAAAGAATTAACAAACAACAACTGTTAGGTCGCCTGCCTCATGCACATGACTGCGCCATGTGATTGAGAGATATTTTTATAGTATTTACTCTCTTTTCTAGGTTGAGCGTTCGGTCGAAATGTTTGGACGTCGTATACCAACCTAATGCTGTGAAATGGTTGACTGATTTCGTATTTTTGCCGCATCAACGTGATGTTACACAATCTAGAATAGAAGCAATGAAATCTCGAACGAAAAAAGAGTTATTAAAAAATTGGGAGAATATTTTGGAAGGCCGAAATGTAAGTTATTTTCTTTCATTTGTTAAATCTATAATTTACCTCTAAATAATTTTTTTTTGTCATGGTAGGTGGCTCGGACTACGTGGGAATTGGAGCTGAGTATTTCAGCGCCGCAAATAATATTTGTAGAAGATTTTACTGATCAGAATTCTGCCGTGGCTGTGATAGATTTTGGTAGATTACATTTGTTAAGAAATAATGTTAGTAAAACCCAGAATACAACGAAAGCGGAGTTCATTACTAAGGAGAGTGAAGATGATGGTGAGTAAATATCTATGCGTTATCAATTATTCGAAACTCTATCCATCTTCAGTGGTTAAAAGCTCGATACATTAACGTCTTACATTGTACAGTCATTTCATGGACACCCTGTATATATAAAATTCAGTCTGAAAAAGAGGGTCGAATAGCAGGTTAGAAGATCAAGGCTGCAACTTACCATCTTACTGAACTAACTGTACCTGAAAAGTACGAGTCTTACCAAGACTAAAACAACTGTTTTGTGTTACAGAAACATTCCTTACACCTTGCTCAACGCCACCAGTTAGTGAAAACAGCATCTCGGACGAAACATTGGAACAGAATTCCGCATTTGAAATTTACCCAGAACTCAATCTAGATGAGACAAACTTACATAACAAAATATATGAATGTTATTCATTGGAATTGACTGATATGCAGATCCTGATCGGTAAAGCAAAGGACAATTGGAGATATGCTTTGAATAAAGGATCGTCGACATTACATATACTCGACAGATTCAGTATTTCGCTACAAATCGAGCGTAGAGTGGTGTGTACCAGCGATCCACAGTATCCCAGTTTAACGCTGAATGCTAATTTACCGAAACTAGTTCTGCATTTAAATGAGAATAAGATTACATCGGCAAGGAACTTGTTGCATCTGATATCATCCACTGGATTACCGTCACCGTTCCAAACCCGTGACGACTTAGGCAGTGACATGTCAAGAACTATGGATGTATGTGACGGACAAGATACTGATGAGTCCATCAGTCTCGATACTGGTGCGGAAATGTCATTGTTGTTGATGGTTCAGTTCACCGTGGATCAGATGTCACTTGAGTTGCAGAGTAGAGGGCGTTGCGTAGCAGAATTACAAGTGGCTGGAGTGCGACTAGCGTTTGCAAAGCGAGCTGTGGATACTAGTGTAACGTTGTCCGTTCATAGTCTACTTTTGGTGGATGCCTTGCAGACTTTTGGGCCTGATTTTGAGTTGTTGGTAGCTAGTCACAAACACGTAGGTGAGACCATATACTCAACCGTTCGAAATCAATCATCCAATGTTAATATTTGTTTTATTTCTATAGGAATGGATTCAGTGTCTGGTAGTCTACGAGACAGCGAACCTACATCACCCATATCACCAGCCAGTCCGGACCCAAACGTGAATAGACCAAGCGCTACGTCTCCAGTAGCCCTAACGCAAGCTCTAACGTCATTAGCTACATCACCACCTCTACGATGGCCGCTAACAACCCGTGGAGCTCCTATGATTGATTCAGAAGCATTGATCAGTATTGAAGTGGTTTTAGTTGCAGGAGCAGATCCAGTGCAAATAGCCAACATTCAATTTAACAATTTAGATATAATTGCGAATCAAGAAACAATTGTTGAGCTAATGGGATTCATCAAACGAGTGTTTCCAAGTTGTTCCACAAAACCCGGTATCGTTAACATTAGTGCAAAAACTAATGGAGTTAGGCTGTCTTCGGAATCGCTTCTGGATGATAGCGTTAAGAATACTTATGTTTCTACAGAAGTTACATTTGATTTCCATCGATTAAGTATTCTTTTGCTACGTGGTACTGTTCGAGATGGTTTGCTACAAGGTAAGAAGATCTGTACGGCAACAATGAGTGAAGCACGAATCCATGCCACTGTAGGAGGTAACCTCGAAGTTGAAGGATCTTTAGGTGGGCTGCAAGTCCTAGATTTAACACCTGAAGGACATGTTCATCAACGGATAGTTTCAGTTGGTTGTGATCCGTTATTAGAATCACCACATCCATTATATTTAATGTGTGCTAGTGAAGATGATCGTAAAGCGTTTAGTTTCAAAGTTGTACGAAATTTAGATAAAACTAACGATAAAGATGTTGCTGATGTCACAGTTAGAATGGCGTCTTTATGGTATACGCATTCGCCACAATTTATACTTGAATTACAATCGTGTGCCACTGAATTTAAACAATATCTGTCTAATTTAGCGCGATCTATACGTTCAGCTGCCACTGATATGGCTTTAGGACTTGTACATGCACGTGCGGAAGCTTTGGCGCAGTCGCTAAGTATGAATAAAAGACTGCCGAGTTCAATTTATGGTAGTACGATGTCGATCTCTGAATCATCATCGCCTAGTCGACGACGACGTCGAAGTAATTCAAATGATCAGACCGGATACTATTCGGCACGCGATACAGTTCCACAAACACCGTATAGTCCATCGGATGACGATCATTTTAACATCGATCTAAACTTGGATATCGAATTAGATAGCCCAGTAGTGGTACTACCCCGAAGCAGCAACAGCGCTGAGGTATTTGTCGCGCATTTGGGAAAAATTAGCGTTAACAATAAATACGTTAATAATACCTTGACTAACGGTTACCATCACTATGATTTCATGGAATCACGCGTGGAACATTACGATATCGATATAAAGAACATGAATTTGTATTCGTTAGATACCAGTTCCAGACGAATGCCTGGACCAATGATTAGTAAGCCGGAGGTGATGTACAACTGTAAGGCTTTAGCGAAACCGATACTACATGATACTATGATTCAATTGAATATTGATAGGGAGGTTCGGAAGTCTACTAACGATTGTGATGATGACATTTTGTTAGATGGTGATGATGATGATGATGATTTTTATAGTAAAGACGGTGATTCAGTTCAGATATCTGGTTCCATAGTAACTGCGTTAAAAGTGTCGTTAACTCGATGTCAATATATGCAACTCCTTGAGACAATTCAGTGGTTAACTTCAACGCAAGTTTTGTCCGATTCTCAAGGTATTTCGCGGGCGAATTTAAGGGCGCAACCGACCTTAACTAATATCAGTGAGGAGGATATTGGGGTAACTACCCTCAATATGGATCCGCATATACGCGCTAAACTCTTTCCGAACATATCGAAGGTGAAGAATGTGCCGCAAAGTAAGAAGATGACTTCAGTTAAAGTTGGTTTTGAGGTTCCGATGTTTACTATTGAGTTACGTGGTGAGAGTCCTCATGGTGAGCAAGGTTTAGTCGATTTATCGTTCAGGGATTTCGTGTTTAGTTATGAGAAGTGTCACTTGTATGAAACGAATGTGCAAGTGTCTTTAAGGTCGATTTTTATGGAAGATTTGTTGCAACCTGAAGACTCTAGGTATGTTTTTCTGTATTCACTTTAACGCAAAAGAGTATCGCTCAAACAACAGTTGTTTCAGACAGCGGTGCATGGTTTTGTCATCTTCATTCAGCGACGTCCCACCAAATGCTTCCTGCACATCAAGATCCTGCCCAGATGTCAGTGCGTATTTCCATTATAATAGTCCATCGCACGGGTCGCTTCCTGACCATCTTGAGGCGGGAAAAGCCATGAAAATCAACCATTTGACAGCGAATAATGTGTCTTCACGATGGGATAACAACAGCACTGCATGTCCTTGTACACCGCCACCCAGTCCTTCACTGGGTAGGAACAGGCCTGAGAAGAATTTAGTACTAATCAGTACGCTTTTAGTGGATCCGACTGCGCCAAATTTTGACGACTACTACAACTCCACTCGAAGCTCCACTTCGGTGGATTTTAATTGCTTGGATATGGTTATTAGTGCGCCATCTTGGTTAGTTGTGATAGATTTTTTCAGTTCATCCAGTTCGCAAATGAAATTTGCTTCTTCAACCAATTTGAATGCTGCAACAGATGAAGATAATAGAAAAATTGATGCTGTTAGAGGTAAAGCGATAACGAATATCACGGTATGTTCGCTGACAGTTGTGTTGGTTAAGCCTGATTTGGATATAGCCAAGGCTAATATATCCAATGTGGAAGTGGTGATAAAGACTTCCGGGTTGCACAAAGAAGTCGATGGCAAATTGGGAACCATGTCGTTATTGGATTTGACGTTGCATGGGCAGTTGTATCGGGAGCGATTTGTTACGTCTGAGAAACAGGCCTTGCAGTTTCATTATGCGAGGTGAGTGAGCGAGGTGTCAGGCTCAAATTATTTCTCAGTAAGAGCAATACACAAATCAGTTTCATGGTTTAACTTTTATTTAATTTTGGTTTAAAAGGCATGCTCCCAACATGGAGAAAGAATTTGATGCTCAACTAACAATCAATATGGCGTCAGTAATGTATGTGCATACAAAACGTTTTGTCGCCGAACTACAAGCATTCTTCAGTAAATTCACGGAGAAACAACAAACTGTTATCAAGGGACTACAAACTGCGACTAGTGGCAAATTGGTAAGTATTTTACCCAAACTAATTAAGTTTGGTTTACAAAGGTAAGTAGGTCTTTTGTGCAAGTTTTTTCAAAACAGCAAAATAACTCCCCAACTCCTGTTAAAGCCTTTAGCTCCATTATAACTGCTGAAATCTCGCCGTTAATTTGAATGGCTACCGATGAAGACGTCGATCAATCTGAGCTTATGAGACCGAATGTAATCAGTCCAAAATGATCTTAGAATGTTTCTGTTTGTATTGGTTTTCAGGTCAGTGATGAACCCTTCCGGCTATCCCTGCTAATCGAAGTCGGGTCGCCAAAGATCTTACTGCCAGTGAGTTCAAAATCATCGGAACTCCTTATCATCGACCTCGGTCAGCTTTCCGTCTCAAATACTTTTAAATTCTCAGGGGATGGCAATAGTATAAGTATGGTTAATGAACGGAATAAAGGGAAAAAATGTTTACTGGAAATTATGAGTATCAGTCTTGAAAATATGGATTTATATGCTGGCACTAAAGAAAATGATATTATGGTTTCGAACGTTAATAACAATGATGCTTTATTCAAATTGGGCAATACATTTGTAACGAAGAAAGGCCCGAGTTTGTTAACGACAAAATTTCAATTACGACTTCAATATGAGAAGAATTTGTATAAACATATGTATCATACAGTTCCCGATTCAAGTATTTTTGGACAGTTGTCCACGTTGGATTGTGCGTTGGATTTGGAACAGTATAAGATTGTTCGAGGGATATTGGCCTTTAATTTGGGCGAGGATACCGAACGGATTTATCCGTCAGTCTCCAAAAGTATCGTTAGCAGCAAGGTGAGCATTGTATTACTCCTAGAACCGTGTATTATGCTGGCATTTTTTGCAGCTGGAGAACAACGAAGAATGGATTATCTCTTCCATCAAACTGGAGATGCAAAACGTAGCTCTACGGCTGTTAAAATCACATCAATACCCCTCACACCTAACATGCATTAACTTTATCAAGTCCCATTTAACCGTGGAAACTTTCAGCAATCTCAGTCAAGATATCGATCTAGTATCGCAGGAGATTCTTGTTAAAGACACACGATTCTTTGAACGTGACTCGAACGAGCGTTGCAATGTGTTTACAAATATTCTTCAACCCATCAAGAATTCGTTACAATGTGATTTAGTCCAAGCGGAAGTACATAGTAGACGCAGGAAAGATCATACGAAATTAACGATATTGTTGAACAACATGCGACTAATGGCAATATTCGATTGGTGGGAAGCTGTTCGCGAATATATATTCCAAGAAATTGATCACATTTCCATTCAGACTAGTCCGGAACATCAGATGACGCAGAAGCCTGTGCACAATGAACCTAATTCGTTTGAATTGAAGATGAACATAACCGATTCGGAGTTGGTTCTGGTTCAGGACTCGTCACAATGGGAGTCGAATGCGGTAATTTTGAAAAGTACGACTGTCTTGAAGTATCGACCAAATCACTTTGAGAAACCGTTATCGTGTAGTTTGAATAATTGCGAGATGTTTTCTTGTATATTGGGGATGGAAAATGAGACTGCTTTGTCGATCATCGATCCGATTACTTTGAGTATAGATTTGGTTAGAGATGGGGTGTTAGAGGTAAGTGTTAACAATAATAATAAACTTATTCAAAAACTCAATCTTAAATAAATTGATCTCACTCAGTAGGTGAGGTTTGTAAAGATAAAGAGTTGATACGCGCATATTCCACGCTGAGATACTCTTATTTTCCATTAAATGCGTGCTTCTTATGCTGTTTTTTAAATGGCAAGATTCGTATACTATGCTTAGTGCAATTAAACGCTGGCAACTATGTTTATACGAAGTCGGCCGTCAGGTGGTCGTACATTGGGTATATGCCGGTATATGTGCCCAGAACAACAATTGTACATCTCTACTCCAGAGGAGTAATAGATCGGACTCCGCTAAGAAAGATTGCAATGTTATCGAGCTCAGATCCATTTGTTATTTAAGTATTTTTATTTTAGGTACAATTACAATTTTTAACAGTCCGTCTCTCGTACTACGACATGTGCATGTTTCTGCAAATGTTAAATTCCTTACCAAAACAACTCATATCTTCAACAAACGACAATTACAACTCTAGTGTAACCAAAGGTATGTTTCAATTAGTTTGATAATTATATTTATTTTAACGTCCCGCACTTTTATTTTAGACAATATTGCTCCATTAACAGCACTCGGCTTCCGGCCTGGCGATTGTATTAAAGCATTAGAAGCGTGTAATAATAATCTAGATGATGCTGCAATTTGGCTGACGCGTAATGCTATAGCTTTCGATGTAACGCCAAATAAGCAGAGGTCTTTCCTTGTTAATTCTATTGAGGTATATTTCAATTATGCATGAGCCACAATACTTAGAAGCTTCTGAGCTATTTTATTGTCTTTATTTGTAGGTTAAAGCCAATTGTATATCCCTATGTATTATCGATGATTGTAACGATGCAGATGTGCCATTATTAGAAATCTCATTTTCTGAGCTCGAAATACATCAAATGCTGCCTCAATACTCGGTTAATAACAGTGTCCATCCTCAGGGAGCATTATCCTGTAGGTTAACCAGTGATTATTATAACAGAGTTCTATCTGGTTGGGAACCGGTATTAGAACCATGGAAGTAAGTATGAGAACAGATTTTAAACGTTCTTTCCTAAGCGAGTATGGCGAGATGTTTCGACCTTTACCAAGCAATGTTTATCAATAACCAATTTGCAAAGTTTTCAATGCCTATGAATTGCATTTTTAGCTGTAAAATTTCATGGGAACGAACGTCATCTCAAGAGCACTTACGTAACCGTTTACTGTTAAAAGTTGAGTCAGAGGATACGTTCAACATTAATATAACATCGACATTGATCGAGCTCTATAAGCATGTTAAAGAAACGTGGACTAAGGACTATTACAATATGAAGAAACCAAATGAAACAGTACGAAGGCGATCACCTTTTGTGCCATTCGCCTTAAAGAATGAGACAGGATCGAATTTGAGTTTTTGTACACAAATTTCGGATTTGAACACTTCAACACACGGTGGATTTATTGAGAAGAGCAGAGATGATTGGATTAATGTTGAGTCTGGACATACTGTACCGTTTGCGTTTACAGGAAGAGGTAAGATTTTCTTTGGGGGAGAATTTTGATCTTTGTTTACTCGCATTACTTTTCCCTAGATAAACTAAGACATCAAAATTCTCATAAAATGCGGTTGCACCAATTACGGGTTAAAGTTGAAGGTTGGCAATTTGTAGAACCAGTTACAGTGGATAAAGTAGGGACCTACTTTCGACATACTCCAGCGGAAGTTCAGAGTCGGGTAAGTTCATTGACAGTACAGTTATATCGTTCGACAGTAATGTGTGACATTTGACGTAGCTTATGGACATTCCACCAGCTAGAATAGTATTTGATGTAGCGTTAGAGGGCTCTGCTAGAAAGTTAGTGACAGTTCGCTCGGCTCTGCTAATAATCAATCAATTACCACATGTTGTTGAACTGAAATTGGAGAGTAGACTGCCACATGATGCAGTTACTTTATGGGTAATAATTTAATTTGTTGCAGTTTTATTTTTGGGATAAACAACATTTTTATTTAGGTACCGAGTAAAGTGATTTTAATTGAACCAAAAGCAACATTAGCAGTACCATTAGGTCATGCACATTCTCAAATCAATGTTAGACCAAGCAATCTACAGAATCAATACACTTATTCTATGCCGCCGTTGAATTGGTCACAATTACCAGTGAATATGGACAGAGTATATGAATTAAATATCTGTCATAGCCATAAAGGGCACAACTACAGGTTTTGTGCTGAATATATCAAGGAGAAAGTGTTGGTTCAATTACCCACTAGGATAGAACAGCCAGCTCATAGAATTGTGCTTTTGCCAGCTGCGAAGGTAGTTAATTTGCTGCCCACTGATTTAACTTATTGTTTTTCTTCGGAGAAAGGACATGTGAAAGCTGGACAAAGTGTTTCTATAATGAATGTAAGTATTGTAAGCCTAGAGCTAGACTATGGGTTCTGGGCTTCTCAGATGACCTACTTGACTTGTCCAGGGAAAATAATGACTTATACCTTAGGTTGATCCAGAACAAGCACTTGAACTAGAAGTTAAGATTGAGAACTTCAATATGTTATCGCCCATAACTATACCAGCTAATAATTCGTCAGACTTTAATTGTCGCATCAAACTAGAAGACGACAAACACAGAAAACTGTATCTACTTTGTGAAATAGTAGTCAACAGAGGTGCAAAAATAACGGTGAGGAATCCTCCCTCAAAAATTTTAAGCGTTTAGTAAACATTGTAAGATTATTTTTATTTTTAGATAACAATTTCAGCGTTATTTTGGATTGTAAATAAAACCGGTTTACCGCTTGTGTTTCGGCAATTCGGAACACCGTTAGAGAGTGCTGGACAGTTTGGGGAGCATGAACAGGCTCGTATGGTAGCGCCACTGTTGTTTAGTTTTTCAGATCAAGATGCGAGCCATACGATTTCAATTCGTGTTGGAAAGAAAGTAGTTTGGGATGGAACTCCACAGGTGACCAAATATCATTGATGTGATTGCAGGTTTTAACCAGGAATGTCTTATTTTTAGTGGTGTACCAATTTCGCTGTTAAGAAGGAAACACAATACAGGAAACTCCATGTGACTATGCGCGATTCCAAGCCAGAAACGGTATTTATTGTGGGAATTGAGGTTAGAGCAGGTAGAGGAAAATATAGAAATACAACTATAGTTACCATTTCACCAAGATACCAGCTACATAATCGCAGTTCCTATCAGTTAGCTTTTACCCAAGCATGTTATGCGAAAAATTCGGTAAGTTATCCCAATTATATAAAGTATAACGTACTACGGCCGCCACAGCGTCTTACACCGATATATACTTGTATATATATATATATTATAATATAGTTACGGATTTGTGATGTTATAGCCTGAACAGCAGTCGCAGAAAGTTTGTTTAAAAGCAATTCCGAATTCGTACATGCCATTCCATTGGTCCAGATTGGATAAAGAGCAATTGTTGTGTGTTTCTATCCAGGATATTCCCGATTGTTGTTGGTCAGGAGCGTTAAAAATTGATACAAATAATTCTATGCATGTAAATATGAGGTAATTAGTTGTTTTACCTGTACAAACATTTAAGGCTGGAATGCATTCGTGTTTTTCTTAGGGATATCAACGGACGAGTATACTTTCTACGTCTGGAAGTGGTACTTCAAGGCGCAACGTTCTACGTTGTGTTTACTGATGCAGATACTATGCCACCACCAATACGAGTTGATAACTTCTCGGAAGTTTCCATCAAGTTCGGGCAGAGTTGTTACATTGACACTATGCACAGTACTGCGAGAGCACATTCTAGCGTTCCATACGCTTGGGATGAGCCTACCAAGCAACAGTCAATTAGATTAATTGCGCCAGGTGGCATCTCAAACACATATAGCATGAACAATCTGGGACTAGTACCAGGTTTGACGTATGAGAACTTTATTTACATAGCGTTTGTGGGAACTTTTAAGCAGTAAGTAGGTTTTTCCGTAGGGCTGCTTTATGTTTAATGGATTTATGATGTTTTGTAGTTCGCAAAACGTACGCGATCCTCACGATGTTGAAAGTCAACAACTAGTCCTTGACGTTCGTAAAAATTCCAAAGTGATTCTGAACCATAAGGTACTTGGGGAGCGTTCACAATTGTGGCGGATGACGTCTCAAGGTTATTTGCAGCATGAGGGTAGTAGCCCTCCAAATGATCCTAATGCACCTAAGTATGTAATCCTTTTCCTTATTTAAATGATTTATACAAGGATTTTACATTTATACATAGATCCAAAGAGAACATATTAGTCCTGGATATTGATAACACCGCACCTAGACCTGACACATATACACGGTTGACATTAAAACGGGTGGATCCCAGGCGGCAATCCACACAGAAATGGCGGTTTACCGATGATGGTCGACTATGTTGCGACCATTATAATATGTGCGTCCAGGCTGAGGATGGTTTCTATGGTTTAAGACCAGGTAAACTTATGATGTGATGCTTTTGCAGTGTTATTGATTTGTCGTTTGCAGGGAGTGCCGCTGTACTTGGTTTACCGCAACCGATCTGTCATAAAGTGACAGAAAAAGGGATTCCGATAGAGCAGGCTATCGAACGCCAACGACTTCGACCTGGTTCGGGTTTTCTTTCAGTATCTATCGATATGGATGGACCCACTCAAGTAATAACCATAAAAGATCTTAAAGAAGCAAATAGAATGTATGCAAGTCCGGATGATCAAGAATGGGGTACAATATCGTATGATCAACGACCACGAATCACGATTGTAGAGGAAGACCATGATATACAGAAGGAAAGCAATGAATTACAGTTTAATTTGAATTTACGTGGTTTTGGTGTTAGCTTAATCAGTCGACGTGCTTGTGAAGAGTTATTGTATGCTAATTTCAAAGATATTGTTGGAGAAGTTGTTGTTACACCCGAACATAAGCAGTTTTGTCTAAGCGTTAAAGATGTGCAAATCGACAATCAGGTAATATTCAAGAACCGCATAGTCTCAGCAAGTAGGTAATATTATTTATTCCAGCTTCTAGATACATCAGTTCCTGTTGTGTTGTACGTAACCCCATCCAGTACACGATCTAGTGACGAGGTTTATGGTTATTTACCAGCGATTGACTTTAATGCAAAACTAGTACAACAGACCAATGAAAATGCTGTTATATTTAAGGTGCAACTGAATTTAAATGTTGATCAAATACTTAAATAATCAGATTCTCATTTGCAGCATTTGATATTACGTTTGAAGAAATTGACAGCGATTATTGAGGAGAAATTATTATTAAAAATATTTGCGTTTATTGGAATTCATTCTAATGAAGAGGAACTTGTAAATAAAGATGAAAGTGATTATGAAACTCAACGATTAGTTACTGAAGTTTCCGCAGCACATGCCAAAAGGTTTGTAGTATGCGAAGTTTGGAGGGTTTGAGGCCCACGAAGACCACTACGATTTACTCTCTCAAATGTATTGTAGGTACTATTTTGGTATTCTGAAACTGATACCAGACGAGATCCGTTTGAGTGTAAGAACAGCTGTTAAACTTCCTAAGCATCTACAAAAGATAAAAAGAAAACTGGGACTTACTCTAATCAAGTTTGAAGATGCTGCAATTATGTTAGAGTCATTCGATAGACAACATCCATTCGAAACGAGCCAATTCCTATTCAAATCGATTGTCAAGCATTTTAAAGAGGTAAGTCGTCTTTGAATTATATATTGAGACTTAGCACTGCACATAGAAAGCAAGGCAAGTCCGAATTAGGTAGAACACCTGACCGGCAATCGGGAGATGTGGGTTCGAATCCTACTTGTGTCGCGATTTTTTTTAATTCGAATGTGTTAGTTTATAATATTTCGGTTCAGGAACTACTGAACAATGCTGATGATTATATGTTTGTTGATAGGAATTGGTGTGGCAAGCGGGTACTATCCTGGGTTCAGTTGATTTTATTGGTAATCCATTAGGATTGGTGAATGACGTTTCTGAAGGTATATCCGGTTTTATTTATGAGCGCAACGTCGGCGCTTTGGTCAAGAATGTCACACATGGACTGTCGAATTCAGCAGCTAAAGTAACAGAGTCTTTATCAGATGGGTTAGGACGAATGGCGATGGATGATTACCATGAGGAGATGAGACAGAGAATTCGACAAGGTAAGAGAGAAGAGAGTTTTTTGGACGAGCCATGAAATTTTGCTTGCATTTCTTCCAGTGGAGACTGGCAGAAGTTCCGACCACATCTTGGCTGGCATCAAAGGCCTTGGTTTCGGTCTGTTAGGAGGTGCCACCGGCATATTCAAACAAGTATACGAAGGGGCCTCAAATGACGGATTAACGGGAGTATTTTCCGGGTTTGGCAAAGGTGTTTTAGGAGCTTTTACGAAACCAGTGGTTGGTGTACTCGATTTCGCGTCAGAAACTGCTAGAGCTGTAAGAGACTCAAGTCGTAGGTATGTTTATATCTTATGTTGTGAGGCTGTTAGTAAGAAAATCTATTTTATTGTAGTAAACTGTTACCTGAACGCAATCGGTTGCCCAGATGTGTTTATGGTCCCGGTGGTTTATTGCCAAGATATAGTTCTAAACAGAATCAGGGTCAGCAGTACCTTTACATGGTTAATGACAAGTATGTAATAGATTATTTATAAAGTTACTATGTAACAGTTTTTTTTTTTTAAGAAACTACGATGAAAAATTGTTAACATATCAAGTGTTGGGCAGCGCGTCTGAGGATCTTTTATGTATTGTATCCAATAAAATGATTCGTATCGTAACGGGCGCAAGAGCACCAGAATTAACGACGGTTATTGAATCTCCTTTAAGGTATAGTACTAATAATATTACTGCATTGATTTACACCATGTATTTCACTCTTATTTATATGTCACAACATCATGTCGTTTCACATCACGCACGAATATTCTGCACATTTCTAGTCTCTTCAATTTTATTCCATGCCCGTTCTAGACACAACCAGCTGGAGTATAACTAGGCACCTAGCGGTGTTGCCAACAGGTGTACATTTTCTCTTGTACGGTACAGTACTGGGTGTTATATTTGTCTTCGAAATTTCACTATGGGATAATTGAACTAATAAAACTACGTGTATAATAACCAATTTACAACCCATTTTAACCAACAATTGTTGTTTTTTGCTATTTTTTAGCGATTTGGAGATTTGCAATGTGATTAAAGAAAAAGAAGGCAACGATTCACGGTACTACATTGAAATCGTGATGCATTATGCTGGCACTAGCGCAGCTCTAGTGAATCCGGATCCAGTGAAAAAACCTCGCGTACGCTGTCGCTCTCACGATTTGGCAATGACGACAGCGGAGCAAATAAATTACGCTAAGCGATTGTATATGGAGGACTTGTATACTCTCAGTGATGAAAACATTGTAGTTTTGGAAGACTGAACAGAAATCAGGAATGTATAATAATGTTATTAGTGTAGGTAAGTATTTTTCTGTTTAATAATAATAATAATAATAATAAATGACTTTATTGTGAATTGTAAATGTAACACAAAAGGCGAAGTTGAGACGTGGTCTCCTAGCTTAACCTGTTTCGAATTTTAAACCTACATATTAACATATAAGTTATTATAATATTTCTTATATAAAACAATAATAATTACAGCAAAAACAACAAACATACACGCACAAAAAAGAACTAAAACAAATAATCGCAAATCCTAACCCTATACACAGTATTTAGCAATTATTAATCTTTAATTTTCGACCATAGTATTGAAACTAACTTAGATACTAATTTTAATAAAACAGAATAAACTAAAGAAAAAAAAAGAAAAAAAAAAGTGCATTCTAATTCACTCAACAGAAACCCAAAATCTTATACCTATATACTTGCTATATACAGTAGTTATTATTAACGATAAAAATTCTAGCAGCAGTTTTGAAACCTGGTCCAGACAAGCATGCCACCCGATCAGGCAACGCATTGTATAGTTTAGCTATTGTATAACTAAATGACCTTTCGAATAAAGTTGTGCTATGCATAGGCGGAGTTATGATGCGACCATTGCGAGTATCAATCGAATGCACGGCCCCCCCAAATCTAAGCTTACCGAACAAATACTCCGGCGTTTTCGAAAAAATAATTTTATTGAAACAAGCAAGAGCATGCAGATGGCGTCTTTGATTCATTGTAAGCCACCCCAGCTCAGTAATCTTTGCACTAACACCCCGATCCCTTCCTCTAAGTCCAGTTATTAAGCGAACGCAGGAATTCTGCATAAGCTGAATCCTGCGCTTATCTATACTACTAAGACAAGGGCCGTAAACAACATCACCGAAGTTAAAATGCGAGAGGACCAGGCTGTCACATAATAACTTTTTGAGCGGAGCAGTCAGCAACTTCCTCTGGCTATATATCATTTTCAAATTGTAAAACGCTTTTTTTATGCAGACACTTACGTGTTCGGTGAACCTCAACTCAGCATCCACCATCAGACCCAGATCTTTCACAGTACTTGTACAATTCAATGCAAAACCCTCTACCGTTAGGGAGAAATCCTCGCAGTATGTAGCTCGGGCTCTAGGGGGGCCGAGTAACAACAATTGCGATTTACCGGGGTTTATCTCAAGGCAATGATTCCTGGATGCACCAATCAAACGTCCCAAATCCTCGTCGAACTGGTGCTTGGTTTCATCTATATCAGCAGGTAAAAATGACATATAGAGCTGGGTGTCGTCGGCATAAAGATGAGCCGAGCAGTGCCTCAAGGACTTCAGGAGCTGCGACGTATAAATTGAAAATAAAATCGGACCAAGAATGGAGCCCTGTGGCACACCAGTGCTTAATATTCCGGACCCAGAAACCGCCTTACCCAAAACGACAACCTGACTTCTGTCCTTTAAATACGTCCCGAGCAAAGAAACAGCAGAATCCCCGAACCCCAGGTAACCCACAATGGCCAGCAACAAACCATGATCGATGCGGTCAAACGCCTTTGTATAATCTAGTAGTAGTTTACTATATTCACTTCTAACAAATTAGTCAAGAATAGGGATTAGTTTCGACCTAAGCCATCATCAGCTTAAAGAGAATTAATGCGTTTTCTTTACAGGTTTTAGTTTCCCAAGTTTACATCCGATGTCAGTTGTCTAAGGTTTCAATGACAATACTGGGTAATATTAAATTTGTATTAATTATACTTCATTATGGTTACCTCTTTTTTTGTTTTAATATTTTGTTTAATTTCTATGCGTTCTGGCATTTATTTATTTATTATTTGTTTGTTATTCTGTTATTTATATTTAAAAAAATATTCTGCGTTTACTTCTTGTTGATTTAAATATCCAAAACGATTTGTTAGGTTGATACACAAATTTTATTTCTAATTGTTAATAGAAGATGTTGTGTTATCATCATGTTTCGTTTATAATGTTATGTACATAAAATGTAATATACTTATTTTTTACCAAAGATGTGGACACAAATGAAGATTATTTTATTAATTATAACTGTTTGTTTATATTAGCAACTCTTCCTGTGTTTTATTGTTCTTCAGAAATACACTATTATACAGTAAGGGTTGGAATGAATTCATTCAAAATCCAGGGATTATTTTATTTGGAAAAATTCTTGAACACG
The DNA here is from genome assembly GCA_911728435.2 of Apoderus coryli. Classification (NCBI taxonomy): domain Eukaryota; kingdom Metazoa; phylum Arthropoda; class Insecta; order Coleoptera; family Attelabidae; genus Apoderus; species Apoderus coryli. The sequence goes on along the minus strand of OU452211.1, from coordinate 1,619,288 downwards.
CTGATTCTAGTTTTTTGATCGCAGATTTTCTTGTGGTAAATCCATGAGTACAGGGCTGATTGATTAGATTTGAGATGGGTTAGATTCTCAAACTTCTCACATTTTATTCGGAAACCAAAAGATATTTTTTTATAATTCAAATAAATAATTTTTTCAATAATATTTAACAAATATATATTTTCAATTAAACATATTTACATAACTCTCTTTTATTATTTTAATAAATAGAACTATTTCCCGCGCCGCAGCCAATACAACTGCAATAGTCCGGAACTGCTACTTGCTTGTACCATTTTAAACCATCCTCACACTCCAATTCAATATCTATTGGCTTGTACTTCACCACTTGACAACACTGGCATTTCGATTCATGTAATCCAGATTCTGAAATTCACAGGAGACAAGTTGATGTTATAAAAGAAATTACAAGTACCTAGTGCTCGAAGGACCAAAAAATTAGAATGATTTAGAGTTACCGTTATTGTAATATGTTGAGGAATCGCAAGTTCCAACGCATTCGGTAAATCCTGGTATGGGATCTTTATTTGTACATTTACCGCTTCGTGATCTATGTACTGATATTAATCCTATTGTCTTGTCAGCTGGTATTTCTTCCGGCGAACATATTGCTGGAAAAAATGAAATGTTTTAATAACCTTCGAACCAAACTATATTTATTTAGTTAAAATTAATATTACTTTGGTTTATCGCTATAGGCGGTGGTTCGTTACAATGCAGACAACATCCTTCAAGATACGTTTCCCCTTTACAATCACTAACGTCAGGACAAGATTCTTTACTACTGGTCACTGTGAATTCGTTATTATATTCATCACACCTATACGTTGTACAACCATCTACCGACGTCCATGTTTCGTTCGGATTTTTCAATTTGCCATCCACGATACAAGCTATTTGAACGCATTCTCCACAGCAGTGTGTCTTTGACTCTTTGTATTGCCAGCCCTTATAACATAAAATAATCTTAGAATGGAAGAAAAGCAAAACGTGGTCACTAAAACTATGTTACCTTGACACAGTCTTTGGGGCAAACATCGACCGATTCCTGTTTATATAGTTCATTCTTAGGGATTTCGTGGGTACACGTTATTTTCTTGCATTTGTCACCATCTGGAGATGGCCAACTTTCGCCAATCTTAAAAACAAAACCAACAAATTAAAAAGAAACTAATTAAATAAAACAAAAAATACCTTATAAACCCTATCCCCAACTTTACATGCCACCGGTGTATATTCTTTACAGCATTGTCCATCAATTGTATAACTTTCATAAATGAAATCGCGATTTTCGTAATGATCTTTTGGACAGACAACTTTAACAGCCTCTACTTGCATCTGCATCAAAATGAGAAGAACAACTCTATAATTTGTTTTATTATTATTATTTCTTAATTACTTACTGAACCATTTAAATTGAGACAAAAATAGTTCGTGCAATGATCCGGCGATGACCATTCTTCTCCTACATTGTAAACTTTACCATCAACTACACAACCTACTGGTTTACATGAACCGCAACATTCAAAGGAACCAGCAACCGGATGCATATACTCAGATCTACAAACACCAATTAAATTAATAATACTATTTGATATCGGAAGACGTAATCCATTTTTTGAGTTATTATTTACTCAATATTATCTCAAACTCTATTTTACTTACCCCAAGTCACAGGTAGTATCACACGTTAGTGTTGTCGTCTGTTTGTAAACGCCTTCTAAGTCATTTTCGACGCATTCAATGATCGTACACAGGTCACCTACTTTCGCCCATTTCTCTCCTACATGATACATTTTGCCCTTATACTTGCATTCCGTTCGCGTTATTTTCGGACAACACTGTCCATAGACAGGCACCTCTTTCAGCACATAATTTTTAAAGTCATCCTGTGAGTCTAATGTAGGACAATCGGTTTTCGAACATACAGCTTGGTAGTTGCCGAGGTCACTAATTAAACATCTGGATTGAAAATAAATAAATTATAGAATTAAATAAATACTAGGGAATACAAGGAAGCTAACTTACTTGCATTTTCTACATGGCCCATCATCCCAAGACTCATTAGGATGTCGTAACCCCTTTATTTTCTCCAACACTGTCCGTTTTCTTTCACCCCCTACCTCATCATTTGTGTACAACTCCTGAACAATACATTTATCCTTTGGCGGTTCACACACGTACATTGGACAACATTTCCCGTCAATATTTTCTATCTTTAGTGCATAGAACTGTGGACAATCGTTCGGTTTCGGACATAAATCTTTCTTGCACACTGTTTTAAGAACTGGACAACATCCACTGTCATCTATTTCACGTAAATAACCGGGTTCCAAAGGAGCTTCCGTCATAGTCATAATTGGTTCGCATTCACTCAAAGGTTTACATTCACAGATGAATGTTTGACAACCATTCGGTTTTGTGTCAAGTTTCATGACCTTAAAGTATAATTAGCTAAAGTTAACAACGCTGCATTTTGTTTGTAACAGAAGGCTTTTCAATCCCTAATAAAAATCAAATGAAACTGGACTTGCTTTTAATAATTAAATATTTTTACCTGTCCCGGGCCACACAAAAGCTTCTGTGGAGGTGCACATGTCGGTCCTAAAGTTGGTTCAGCAACACAAACAAATTTATCACAACATTCTTCAACAGCTGACGGCAATTTGAGAGCGATTTGTCCCCGTTCACATATGCTGTCGATATGAGGACAATTTCGCGTGTCACATTTAACGCTAGTACCTACGCAACTGCAAGTGGTGCATTTATCTATTCTCCAAGTATCACCTGGGTGGTGGCCTTCGTCGTCGCACACTTCACAGTCTTTAGGTGCTACGCACGTGTCATTTAGGAGTACCTGAAATGTCCGTTTTATTTTTCTAGTTTATGATCTTTCAGAATTACCCTTACCTTATCCTCAGCGCAATAACATCCCTCAACAGGAAGAGCATTTTTATTTTCCTTCACAGCTTTTCGATCTTTGATACTATCACATGTAGCTGGTTCATTACTTCCACAAGGATCATAGAATTGTCCAGAAGGACAGCTTTTTGGTGGACAGTATTCGTTACGCCAATTTATACAAAATCCTGCATTGGCGCAGTCGCGAGCATATGCCTCGATTGCGGCACATGATAAACTTGGATCACCCGAACAAATATCTTTCATACACCACTCGAGGAATAAACCAGGATTCAAAACGTTCAGACACTGCAAATTGACGAATTTATTTTGAAATTAATATCAACTGCAGCAAGAGAGCTTCTACTACTAACCTGTCCAAATTTCTGCATATCCAATAAAGTCAGACAAGGATTCAATTCATCAGGAAACTCTTGACATTTATTCTGTTTCACATTCGTACATTCTTCCTTTGTTTGGCCGCCAGGTAGATTTTCATACAACCAACTCACACCTAAATCACTATCGTCTTTCGGTGTTTCCCCGTCTGGTTTCCGGAAATCATCTTCAGGATTATGATTACAATTTCCACACAACCCTTCAAGTTTACCGCTATATTTGTGAGATGGAGCTTTCACAGAAACTCCCAAAGATGGGAAATATGTTGATACTTCAACTTGGACTTCAACTAGCAAAATTTTAAAGTGTCTTGTAGCCGTTTCTCGAAGTTTTGCCCATGGTTCTATCTCAGAAAAGTCAGTGATACGTTCACCATCTACAATCAGCTTCAAGCGTTTACGATTATAATCAACAAGAATATGAATTTTCCTATTCTCATATAATATCGTAACTTTTCCAACACACATTCTCTTTGGATCATTATGGCATGGATGGTTCGTGATCAATACTTGGAAGTTGTGTTCCTCACCATTAATTGTCAAACCATCTCGTGACATTACGTACACACAATTTCCATCAACAGTAAAATTGTTGCTGTCATATGTGATGTATTGTAAATGTGGTAGGAGATTGCACTCACAATCTCGACAATTTGATGATTTAATACAGGTGCGATCCTTCCGAACGTATCCTGGTGGACAATAGCATCCAGGGAAACACATATTATTTATTTTTGGACATGTATTAGGGTCTGAGATCGTTTCACATGTTTGTTCGCACTGTCTTTGATAACAATCATGATGTTCTAATGGAGCTTCACAGATAGCTGGACAATCTTGTCGCGTCCGCCAATCGGACAAGTCAATTGTATTGTTAGTGGAGAGGCAATCAACAACGAATGTTTGCAATGCAACACAACGACAATCCTCCGCCAAAGAATAGTCTGGAGATTTTTCCAAACATGTACAAGTTGTTTCTAAACACTTAGAAATAAACTCATCGATATCAAGAACTCGAGCGCATTGCGCTAGAGGTTGTTCCTTGACCCTGTTACACATCTCCCAGGCTTTGTTTTGTATATGGATTGGACATGTCTTAGCTTGACAAATGGCTGGCTGATCTGGTGACAGTCCCCAGCTATCACCGAAATCCATAGTAGTGCGCGCGGGTGTACCATCTGGTTTTCTTTTGTCATCCGCACTCACGCCACTATAGTATCCACACAGTCCATCAACTTTTTCAATCAATTTATGCACTACGCCGAATTTCATGTCACCTAAGTTGTTCCACATCGTCCAGAAACCATAGCGATAGGAAATAAATAAGAGTGTATTGCCCAGTTGGCTGATTGCGAATGCTTGATTTTGAGCTCCAATTGATTTTGTTTGTTCCACAGTGTATCGGTAACCGTCAAATTCTACTGATAGGTCCGGGTGGAAGACAAATGTATGGTCTTGGTGAGTGATTATTAAGTCACGGGAACAACTTATGTTGCAGCTCTTCTTTACTGAAAATAAACGGTACATTACATTATGGAAAACGGTCTCAATATGAATAATTTTAATACATACGTGATACATCCCATTCGCCATTTTCTAAATCCCGTCCGATAACATGGTTACAAATGTCATATTTGAATTCAGTGCCATCGAATGTGTTAAATGTCCGTCCTGTTACATTACAGACCGCGTCAGGTTCTGGTTGAGGGTAACACGCAAAACTACAATAATGAAAATAAACTGTAACCGATGTTCTGCTCACATATTTGTACATCATACACAACTTTTATATTTTGACTCTGTTTAGTTCTTTAATTCAGTCCAACTTACTTTGCACATGTTTTATTTTTCATGTCAGGCTCATCATAAACAATAATATAACCGGGTGGACAAACAGCTGATGGACATTCGACAGGTGTGACTTTGAATTCGGGCGGTGGTTTTGTAGGAAAACATTTATATTCCGGGCAAATTAATTTTTCCTTGACTTGCTGTTTATGTGGTGGATGTGCTAGAGTTGACACCTTTTTTTTTGTAACTACAAAAATTTCAGAATAATGTGAGTACTGACTATTTTCAATTAATTGAAGTTGCTCAGCTTTTGCAGGCAACTTATGGTGAAATTACATGAGGAGAGATAGTTTTTTCATCAAAGAAAGTTAGCTATAGTGATTCAAATATTTTACCTTTATTTTTTCGGGCATTCTTTATATAACTTGGGTAATAACGATTAGCCTTTTTACGGGATTGTTGTACGGCAATCATTGGAGAAAGATATCTGTTTGGTTGATCATGGGTTGATGACTTCTTTCTGAGAATCCTCTTAAAACCTGGACCGCATTTTGTCTGTTGGCATGTAGGTTCTAAAAACCATACAAATATTTAATAAATCATTCATTACCCTAATGGTAAATATAGCTAAGATGAGTTTTCTTGATTTTTTCTGACGAAAAATTAGCCAGAACTTTCACTAAAACAATCTGGAGTCCTGCTTGCGAGCGATTATTATTTTTCTCTAAAATCAGTAAATTTAACTCATCTTGCTATTATGGATCCGTCCTTGATCCTAATTAATAAAATACAAAATGAAATGCAAAATAATTTAGTAGGTAGCGATTCAGGATTGTAGGGATTTAGAAAATATTTGTTTGTCTCTAAACTGTTCGATAAACTAAAATTATGAAAGAGAATAAATAGTTTCTAAATAAAATTAACTATTCATAGAAAAAAACCTGGTATTGATTATACGAGGGTTACAAGAAATATAGACAATTTATTGTGACTACGCTTTTAACCCCCTGTAATATGTTATAAAGGCAATGATTTCGTATTTAGTAGAATCTGTGATAAAACCAAACTTTATAAACAAAGACAATCACCAAACTAGAGGTGCCTAACATTCTAATTTCAAATAATTATTAAGCAGTTTTTAAAAAATATGACTGAAAACATTATTTTGATTGCATTCCATATGAAATAAATTAAATTTAAATTAAAACTGAATTCGCGAAATAAAATAACAAAAGTTATCAGCTTTATATTTCCTGCGCAAAAAGATAAACACAATATAAAATGTTTATTAATTTATTTTATTTAGTTATAAAATTCCCAGTAACACAATAAAATACGTGAACCCATAATTTAAAATTACTTGCAACAAGATAATATACTCAGTGCCCAATGTTGAGAAGAGGAGACCAGCTGACTTTGTATTTGTTTGGTTAGGTTTTTGACAACCCACAAAAATATTCAATTAAAAAGTAACAATGGGTCAATTACAAGGTATATTTTCATTAAAATCAACATTAATTTAAGTTACTAAAAATGCTTCATTACTATTTTAGATAATGTAGACACATTGCGCGTATGGCGCGATAATAATGAACGGAAAAGCAGAGAAGTCTTGCAAATTTGGCTAGAGACTGTATGGCCGAAAATCGATAGTCTCGGAAACGAAAGCAAGTCTTAACTTCTTATTATCTATTTTTTTTTTAATATTAATTAAGTTGTTTTTACCATTTTAGGATTTCTTATACTCGAACAAGTATGCATTGCAGCGTTGGATTGCTATAACCTTCCAATAGCAAAACAATGTATAGAAAAACTATTCGAAGAGTTTCCACAAAGTTTACGTGTAAAAAAACTAGAAGTTATGTTTCTAGAAAGTGACGAACAGTATGATGTTGCATTAGACAGATTAAACAGATTGATTTCTACTGATGAGAGTAATAGTGCACTGAAAAAACGCAGAATTGCTATACTCAAGGCTCAGGGAAAATATCCAGAAGCGATAAAAGAACTCGCCGATTATCTTAAAATGTATTTTAATGTAATTAATGTTGCTACGTATTAAATTATGTATTTTATAGATTCATGGCTGACGTGGAAGCTTGGCAAGAACTTAGTGAACTGTATATTGCTGAAAACGACTTTAGTAAAGCAGCATTTTGTGTAGAGGAACTAATCCTGCACAATCCACATAATCACTTGTTGCATCAGCGTTACGCAGAAATTAAATACACACAGGGTGGACATGATAACATAGAAACAGCTAAATCTTACTATGCACAAGCATTGAAGCTAAATCCTGATAATATGCGCGCTTTGTATGGTTTATATCTGGTATAATACATTTTTAATGGATCGTAGATTACCTATAAGAATAAAATTTAATATTTTACAGACTACTACAGCTTTAAGTGCATCGCAAAAGAATCCGGCACAAAAGAAGAAAGAAGCAAACAAAATGGCGGAATGTGTTCTGAAAGAAATTAAAAATAAATATGCTAAAGCTGATGTTATAGTTGCTGCATTAGCAGCCTTAGAATTGTGAGTTTACTAGATTATTGTATACACATAGAAAATAAATGGCTTTGTCTTTTAACTAATTTATCGATATTCTATAGTAGTTAGTAACAGTGGCGGCTTGTGGCAGTTTAATGTGATCAAGCGTGCTTCTTATGCTGTTTGGAAAGATTGTTTTGATATGTGCTAAGGTCTTAGTGCAATTAAACGCTGGCAACTATGTTTATACGACGGGCGATAGCCGGCCGTCAGCTGGTTGTATATTGGGTATATGCCGTATAGTGGCAGTGTTGCGAATTGTTGTTGAATTATAGATCAAAACGCTTTGAAGCACGCTTCATCTGCATAAGAACATTAGTCATAAACGGTTTTTAGAAGAAACTCTGTTATATAGCAATCTATTATCCTGCAACTGCATTGACATGTTAAATAAAACCCTGATGGAAAAAATGTATGTATGTAGGTGTATGTAAATATTACTTGGAGTCGTTGTAGGAAGCGTTGTCTGAACAGTTGTAGCACAATTAACTTCATCATCAGGACAATCTTGGATACCATTGCAAAATAGTGTTTCATTTAAACAAATATTACTTGTGGGACACAGTTTAGTACCATCAGGACATGGTTGACAAATACATGCACATGTACTAGAGACAATACTACGGTACCCCTAAAGAAAAAAAAGTCAGATTATTGTATTAAGTCATCACAGGCCTTCTTTAGACAAGCCATGAGAGAATATATTTGGCAACGTTGAGTTCCAGTCGATTTGTTTTCCCAAAACAAAAAATACCTACTTAATAAAATGCTACTTTATAAAATAAAGTAATTTGTTTGGACTCTAACGGTGGGTTAAAATGGTGGGATACTATTGGTGTTGCCATTATCTGTTCATGGTTTATTTAGAGAAGGCTGTGGTACAGTTCACAGCTTTCGTACCTCTTTACATTTCGGACATTGCTTTGGTGTACAATGTTTCACACCGCCCAATTTACATACACATTCAGTACAGTCTTCTTCTTGGAACATTGTACCAACTTCATAGAGTATATGACCGACTAGACATGGACAATGGGTTCTTGTTACACATTTTAGACCGTCCCACCACATGTTTGTAGGACATTGACAAGCTCCAATTTCTAAAGTTTCACTCTCGACATCTGGACAGTAATTACAATCCACTGGTAGTGGTGCTGGTGTCATAATAGGTGGAAGTGTAGCTGTAAATATCATTACACCCTCTAAGTTACTTACCTAACCCTTATGTTTAAATTACTTACGATAAGGAAGAAAACATCCACGGATTTCCAGTCGCATTTGAATGACATTATGCCATTTTGTAGGAGTTATCACGATATATCGCGCATTGATTGGTAGAATAAACAGATTTACCTGTGGTGTGTTACTATTGTAATTAGCAAGAAAAGTTTTCTCATTATTTGTGGAATCCATCATGGGATTCCAATCTTTACCATTGAGGGAATATTTAATTTTAAACGAAGTCACCCAACCATTTTCTCCACCTTGGGTCACCAGACCCGTTATGTCTCTCGGCTCCAAAAAGTCGATCTGAAACCCGAAAGATATTGATGGTATTGTTAACTCAAAACTAAGAAATAAAATTGCGAGCTTTTCGCTGAAAAACAAGAGTTTCCAATGGAAGTAGCAAATTAGTGTTTTCACTAGCGAGACGACCGGTGGCATGCCGACATTGCCGTACATCACAGAAACCCCTGGACAACAGAAATCCAAGCAAAAAGAGATGCTCCAGGCTTGCTCAAAGAAACGATATCGAATAGAGTGGTATAAACCTGGAATGTTTTGTCAGAGTGGGTTGTGTCGGCCCTGACAGTGAATGGTTTCGAGAACGGACTGGATGAGGTGCTTGGGGAACAGAGTGACTGAATGGTCCACGCTTCAGAGTGCAGAGATGCTACTTTCGGTAAAATCGTGAAATTTTATTTAGTGAAATACTGCTTGCTGTTGCTAAAATTTGTTTCGTATGACAAAGCTATAAAATTAAACAGTTTAGCAACAATATTCAGTGTAAACTGCCTCAATACATACCTTTATCCATTCACTAGGTGAATTTGTTAAAGGCTGCCAAGCTATTTGACTCTTCAATCGTACATGGGTCTTGTCATGTTCTGGAGAAAATTCAGAACTAACTGAGATTTGCTGATTATCAAGCTCCAAATTTGTCAGACCCATTTCATCGTCACATATTATGCTTGGCATCTGGAAAAAGTAATAAAAGTTTTAACGTTTCGCGTTTTCAGTTTCAATGAAAGTTCCCTTACTGTTGAACTAGTTGGTGAACTGGTAGTGGTCTCGGTAGTTGGTGCAAATTCCTGACACCCAATTAGTTCAACCCTTAACGATATCCCATTATTCCAAGTTTGTGGATTGATTCGAACGATTTTGGCTTCGAGTGGTGTAGGGAACATTTGCTTCACCGGTGTTGTCGCATCAACTGACCCTCGGAAAATCTGCATAGATACAAAATTAATGCGGTTTTGAGGTTTTCGAATTTCCTTACCTGCGGATGAGGTGGTGATTCGTCATTCAGAACGTAATGGTAACTGTATCCATCAGGGCTATATGAAACTTTGTAACTGGTTACGTATTCGTCATACAATGGACTACCTCTGATTATGACCCCATAAACTGGCTCCTGTATTCCTAAGTTTATTTCCAAATATTGGTCTTGACCTGTATATAGGGGTGCCCAACTACCGCCTGAAAAAACGCGTCGAGTTTACAGTATCAATGTTGAAAAAATTAACCTTTACTCGTTTATAAAACAAAGATATCCATACCAGAAACATCCGTTATTGTGCTGTCAATTCTACTGTGACTTGGGGCGAATGCTTGACTTAATGTGCTACTCGCATTGAACGCTGAATCCGGTAATGGTTGATCGCCTTGGATAAGATAAATATATCTGAAAAAAATAATATATTATGTACTGTTGTCTAACATATTGGTAACAAGTACCAAACCGCAGTTGTCAATTTTATTTAAGTAACGTCAAACATGTGTTTACCGATCATCAGTGCATAAAGGTGGTGGAGTTACCGTAGGCCTAGTCGCAATATAATATTTAAGACCAGACTCCTCAGTCGATACTGTAGGTACCGGCAATTCTGTTGGGCATATGTTGTGACAGGTATAGTAATTGTCAATACATTGACATATGTTGCAATCATCGTGCGTTACGACTTCTCCAGGCTACAAAAGAAAAACCTACCTATATTTTAGCACAATTAAAAACAAAAAACGAACCTTCAAGGGTTTTCCTTCCGGCGATATACACATACAATCTTGGATATTAACACAAGTGTTTGCATCAGCATACCATTGACCAGGTGGGCATTTTTTCTTCTGAATACATTTATCGTTTTTGTCTATTACATTTTTGTAATACATACAAAGACGGTCACATTCATACACTAGATGATAAGCAAAATATTAATATTGTATCCAAAAAAAAGCTCAACGTTAGATACAAGAGTCCTATTTTGAAACACTTGAAGTGGTAAAATTGTCTTTGTTTAACATTTTGTTGAATTTATGCTAATGTAAAACTTGTCTTGTAATTGGGCGCAAGCCTGGGGGACAATAAGTATATTTTATCGATTGTAACTTTGACGTCGCGTCGATTACGTTTGTCATTTTCGAGATATAAGTCAGTTCGTTGAATTTATTTGAAGGGAAACTTTTGTAGCTGAGGATATCTTTGAAAGACCTGTTACTGTTTAATTTATAAATATTTCTTGACAAAAAATAAAGAGTTTTTATTTGTCACACCCCTTAAAATCAATGGAAATAAATTTGGCTTACCAATGGGTGGTTTTGTGATCAACTCCACACCTGTAAGAACAAAAATTGGAATATTTAAGGCACAAACAGTTTTAGTTAATTATTTTCAAAATGCTCAAAGAGTTCTTGATATATACTTTTTGGAAATTCAGAAAATGTCCTTTCTGTGAGCGAATGTTATTTTTCGTGTGACCCTAAACATCTGCTCCCAGTTGTAAAAATAATAATTAAAATATCCTAAAAAAAAATTATAAATAAAACAAATAAAAAATTGCAAGAGACCAGGATCGAACTCACAACCTTTCGATTACAAACCCCACACGCTCCCACTAGGCTATACTCAGTGCACATCTGCTATGCGAATTACCACGAGCACGTATATTTATTTTTTGTTACAAGAGGTTTTAATGGTCAATTAAGATATTGTCTGGCAACTTACCACACTGATTTTTAATTCTGCTCACACTTGCGGGCCAGTCACACACCATTGTTACCGGATTATACATCATATGTATTCCACAGGTTTTCTCTACATATTCCAATCCACCTTTACCATCCGGCTGGCATTGGAAAAATTTATTACAATCGCTGGGATGTTCTTTATTAGGGTGCAATGCGTCACAGGTCTCTTTAGGGCTAGTTGTTGTTGGTTCCCCTATCGTATATTAATTAAAATGTAGAAAATCACTTTAAAATTTGAACGTGTTTGGTTTAATTGAGGCGCGAAAACTTACAACATCTACACAGGACTCTAATTTCGAAATCCGGGCAGGTATTATGTTCGTCTGGTTTACAAATCAATCCTTTTTCCAAACTACATTCGACATCTAAGCCTGTTTCTTTTGCTGGAATATGTGTTCCAACTGTTCGACATTCAACATCAACCATTTGCTCTTTGTTACATGTTCCAGAATCAGAATCATTCAGATTATGCTAGAAATAGGTGTTTGTTCGTTAAATTAAAATATTTTTGATAAAACCAGTTTCAGAAAATATTTACCATTAGAATTGTGTTTGGTAATAATTCAACGACTTCGTGTTTTCTTCGTGTTTTACGTTCTGGAGCATTATCTTCGTTAAACCATCGTGACCATCCTGGTTTACACAACACAATCCGGTCGTTCATTGGGGGTGTTACGGATTTGGTAGGCGGAACTTCGGAAGTGGTACATATTTGACCTAAAATCATGAAAATGACAGCTCGTACAGGGTGATATCGCTCCTTTACATGATGTGTTAGAATAACAATTATATTCAGCAGCCATAGCGGCATAACGTACCTTTACAAATCTTTTCTCCTCTGGAACAGTAACAACTATGACACTCTCCTTCTTCGATCAGATCACCTTCATAGTAAACTTTATCGCCAATGGTTAAACAAATTGGATTACACACATTTCTCGGTACACATTCCGTAAAAGTTGAATTGGAATAAACGTGATCTGGTGGACAAGGATGCGGACTACATCCTTCCACACAAGAGTCTTCTCGACATGCCTTCGTAATTTTGTTGTTGACTAACAGATTGTCGCAAGTCTCGTGCGGACACGTTGACATACAAGGAGTATATTTGAAACAGCTTTCATCACATTCAATAGCTGCAAATAATCATTAAAAAACACATAATAAGTTGACATTTGATCTGTCAAACACTTCACTTACGACATAAAGACTGACTGCGCCAACGGATTGGCACGCCCCTGCTGTTACACTCTTGGGCATAGGCCGCTATAGCAGTACATAAACATTCACAGTCCCCGCCTTGATCACATGCGCAAGTGTCAAATACGCAATTAGAGAAATATCTGTCAAGTGGTACTTCCGCATGACAGGGTGCAAATATAGCTGATTTAATTATGCCGCATTTCTTTAACGCCCACGTTTTTCGGTCGGGACGTTCTGCGCAAGTATTCTGAAAACATTAAAATATATTTGACAAATGACAAACACATAAACTTTCGGTGGTCTAACCTCAAACTCTACCGCTTCAGGACAGTACGACTGCAACTTCCACGAGTCTCCAAATAGTTTTGCTGAAACTTCCGCAACACCTCCAGATGGCGTTTGGAAATCATCAAGATCGTTATCATTGTAATTCCCGCATAGACCTTTAACATTTTCTTTCCATCTTGGATCAAGTTTGATGTACACTCGAGTACCTCTATCCCAATGAACCATCAACCCTAAGTCTATTACCTCAAGAATAACAAAGACTCCCATTTGTCTAAAAGACATATGCCTCATTTGTGTTGTATTTGGTAACGGTTTATCTTTTGTGAGGGTTATTGATTCGGAATCAGTGCCAAAGTGAACTCTGATTGTTATGGATTTGGAACAACTTACTCCTAATGAGCCACAGGGGACATTCTAAAATCACAGTACTTAAGTTATGCTCGGCGATGTTTGCAATATACTCACTTGTGTCGAAACGTCAAAGCTATTAATCCCCAAACTGCCTTTCGCCAGAACATAATCACATTGTCCTTGAAAGTCGAAATGTTTACCATCAAATGTTTTATAGTGGGAATCGCCCCAAGCAATACATTCTGCCGAACAAATTCGGTCTGTGCAATTCCATTTACCATGTTCACATTTACTGAAAATTAAGACTTAAATAAAATCACCGACCCTTGTAGGAAACACTACAGAATGTCTGACTATTGTGTATAATCTTTGATTTAAGTATGCACACAATAATCGTTCAATTTTTTACCAAGTATTACAATCGCTCTGAACCACCGACTTGTCCTTATAACTTTTACCACCGTGATGACATGGACACTCTGTTGGTTTGACACATTTCTTATTTTTGGTATCCAACACATAACCTTCTTTGCATTTACATCCAGCATGGCATACTGTAGGTGAAAAGTGCTCAGGTGAATGCATATTCTACAAAACAAAACAATAATATTACCACTGAACCTATATAGGTGCTTGCTCGTTGACTGCAGCTGCAAGCAGTCAACGAATTTCAAATTACGAACTCCCTATATATTATTACATTTTTGAATTCTACGTAAGATTCTAGACATGTTTCATGTATCATGTCCCATGTCTAAGTTCAGCGGTTTTTGACGTATATCAAGATTTATGTCAAAATTGACATTTTAAGGCTAATTCATAATCACATCTTTTTCACATAAGTAAACCTTTGTTAAATATTTTGTACGCGTTTTCTTGTTAAGTAAGGTTTCCTTTTTCCGATTCCATAAAATATTTTCAGATTTATTCATACAGGGTGGTCAAAAAAGTATACTGAAAACGATAATAGCTTGGTATTTCGAACGTACTTTGCATGTAATTGGTTCGACATCCTCGCAAGTCGTAAATTCGAAGTTTCTAGATGCATCACATTTTGACTTCAAGTCCTCAGCTCTAGGATATTTTTCAAGTTCACCAGCCATTGCAAGGCGACATTGCCATACTGCGTTCATACACGTACTGAAAATAAAAATTAAATATAAATCTATTTGGTAAAACTGTCTCCTGACTTACCATAACTGTAAACCATTTGTACCCGGTCGAATTTCCTTATACCCCGCACGGAAATCCAGTCCCTCATGATGGCACGTACACTGTCCTATCGGTATACATTCACCAGTATCGTCCAAAGCTTCACCCTCAGGACAGTTGCAACCTTCCACGCATATCCTTTTACAATCAGGCCTGCAATGGACAATATTGGATCAACTGCAAATTCAATCTATAATAATTTTACCTTGTGGAAACATCAAAACATGTCCGAGTACAGGAATTTCCACAAATTTGATATTTTTGACCGCCAGGACAGTGGATTCCACATTCTTTAACTTCATTTCTCCAGTCTATATGAACACCTTTTCTGGAACATTCCGCAGCGTAAGCGGACATTGTTGGGCACAGACATTTCGATACCTACGACGTCATTTAAAGAATCAGGTTGATACCAACGTATTAGAAAGTCCCACCTTTCTAACTTCATAATACTTACTTTGAACTCACATGCGCACATATCGTAAAGGCAATCGTGGTAATATTGCTCAGGATCCACATACCAATGACAATCTACAACACGAATAACGTTTTTGCTATCAAATAATTATTATTATTAATAAATTAAAAATGTTTTTACCAACAAACAGTTGCGTCTTCAATTTCGAACAATATCTTTCAGCTGCAGCCTTATTTTGTATGTTTTTATCGCAAGGATGCGATGGCAAAACATCAGCAACATCATTACATTTTTCGCTTGTCTTCCATTTGTTCGCAAATGGTATTATAGCCTGTTCAACGTCATCTTCTGGCGTTAAAAAGTCATCTTTTTGGTTATTGTTGAAGGTACCACAAAGTCCCTGAAAAGTTCATTTAAAAATTATTGACGGATATGGAAACAAAGGTTTCTTGCTTTGGTCCTCAGCAGACTATTATCGAATAACAGCTTGCAGATTATATCAGTCATTTTTTATTTTAAATTTTATCTAAGACGGTTGATAAAAAGATATACTTACCCTAGTTTTTTCTTTAAAAGTCCCAGGTAAATCAATGTAAACCCTAGTAACACCATCCCACCACACCACAATGTCATTTGGTAATTCAACTAGAAAAAACAACATTAGCTTAATTCTATATAATAATAATAATAATTTATTTTCAAAAGAAAAACTAATACATGGAACATACTTAAGGAAAAGCTAGTCTAATTCAATAGAACCAGACCGAGGCATGGGTCGACAGATACTGACGAATTCGTTTCGCTCTTGTTATGAGCTCGTCAGAGTACCATAGTCGTTGCCCATCTACAAATATCGGCCTGCATTTAAGCACAATAGGATACGAGCATTGCTGAAACCCAAATGTTTGGGAGATGCTGGCAGAAGGATAAAATAATCTCCTGCTAGCGTTTTGTGTTCATACTATTTTTATTTATATTTATTTCTATTTATACGACTGGTTTTACCTATACATTGAGTTTGTTCGGCTCTGCATGGTATAGGATATGCATTACTATGTACATGTAGATGATACGTGTTTACATGTGTCGAATGTTGTGTATCCTATTGTGCTTAAATGCAGGCCGGTATTTGTAGATGGGCAACGACTATGGTACTCTGACGAGCTCATAACAAGAGGGAAACGAATTCGTCAGTATCTGTGGACCCATGCCTCGGTCTGGTTCTATTCAATTAGACTGGGGCCCTGCTAAATTAAACAAAATTCCTTGTGTAGGTAAAACCAACATTTTAGTCCGCTTTGCCACGAAATTATTTTCATTTATTATATTTACGGACATGAAATCCTTTTAAAAGTGTTTCATAATATGTGGGACGCATTTACCGAGGTGATAGGGCATCTCAAAAAAGTGAAAATTCTTGAGATTGTAAAAGCGTAAGTCCTAGAAAAAAAACTATGATAGAGCAAGAACAAAAAAAGTTTCGAAATTGAATGGGAACTACATTTTTTTAATTATTAATGATCAGATCACAAATGGGTCTTGGACATATGATTATAGGACCATTGTTCATTTCTTTGACATGCCCTATCATCCTATATGTAGATGTGTCTGACAATAACTTGATTTTTGTTTACAAGTAATCACTGCCGCTATATTACGTTCTGACTGGTTTTTGGATAATACCTATTAAAAAGCAAAAATATTTTTAAAACGATAGTCATGAGCGTATCCAACTGGGAGGGGTGTTGAAAAATAATGCCCCATCTTTGCTGTGATATTGCACATTCTTTGACATCATATTACAAAAAAACATATCCATAATACACGCGTATGATTTACCTTGTAAAAATATTGACGATACTCCCCTAATATTAACACCAGCGATGTTATATGGAATTTTGGTGATGTCATTTCCATTTACCACTATTTCATGGTTTTGTTTTAGTTTGATATCCTGCCCGTTAATTCTGATAGTGACAGTTCTTGTGCACGATGGAAGTCCCGTCGAAATGCTGAGAGGGAAATTCATTGCCTAAAATGTTTTTCAAATATTTACAACCCCCTTATGGCGCAGTGTAATCCAGGATATAAATTTGTATTTAGCACATATTTACCTGCGATATTGACCCAGCACAAGCGACGTTCTCAGCTTCAATTGAGAAATTATCGTTCTTAACCAAATAGTAGGAACACTGACCCATAAAATCAAACGTTTTACCATCGAATGTTACATAATGCGGATCGCCCACTGCTGCACATCTTGCCCCACAGGATACCTGAAAAGGACACAATAAATTAAAAACACTTTCCTTAACACCAATAACTATACGACAGTTATTGTTACCTGTGTACAAGTCCACTGGCCATCAACACAAGTGCAAGTATTACAATCTTTTGGTAGTGAAGCACCTGGAGCAAATGTTTTACCTCTTAGTCGACAAGGACATTTATCCTTTGTTATACATTGGTCTTCATGTAGGACTGTACCTTCTGGACAGTAACAACTGAAACAATAACACAACAATAATCTATTAGGGCCTGTAGAGAAGCCAGGTCGCAAACGGAGCAGATTATTTAAACTTTCTGGAAAACACTTTGCCCGTTCGACGATTCCTGGACGCTAGACGATCCCCTGACCGAAATCCCTGTGATTTTTGTGTCTGGGGTTACCTAAAACCTGTAGTATATCCTGTTAGAGTAGGGATCAATTTTGGACCTGAATTCAAAATGCTTGTCAAGAATTTAGAGGCAAAGTTCCAATTTACAAAAGAATGATGCTCCTATAATGTCAATATTTTGTATAATATACTAACCCTTCAACGCAAACATCTTCATTTTGAGGAGATTCAGTTACAGATCCGCACAGCTGAACACCACTCTTGGGTCCACACGAGTGATACATCTTGCCACCAGTACAACTCATAGCTGTAACAAACGTCAATAATTTCACAACACTCTAATGATTATTCTTACTTACGACATGTGTCCTGATTTCGCCAATTAGTCAAATTAGAAACGCCTTCGTATAAACAATTTTTCACATAAACGTTCATTGTTTGACATGCGCATGCTTTACCATCTGATTCACCACAGGAACAGTAGTCCCAGCGGCAGGATTCGTAGAAATCTGTTATATCAACTTTCTGGAAATATTGTTCCTGATTAGTTCCACTATCACTAAATCCGGTGTGATCCTTACATACCTTCGCACAATATTTGAATATGGGATCAGTGATTAATGTTTTACAAAAGATTGTAGCCTTGGAACCAATAGTATCCTTTGAAACGCTGTCGGTACAGACATGCCTATCGGAAGGACTGTCATCACAACTGTCTACAATACATAATAACTAAGTAGACTGAAGAATTAGGAGAAAAAATATGTTTATACCACCAAAATCCTCAACTTTCCAGCTAGTCGCTAGGTTCAAAACACTTTTAGGTGTTTTTCCTTCTTCTGTTAGCATGTCATTCAGCAAATCTCCATCAGCTCTTCCGCAAAGACCTTCAGTTCTATTCCAGAGACTTTCTTGTATTTCAACTTGAACCAACTCCTAAAAAATCATTTCAATGAGTTCATTAACGCATAAAGGAAGATCTAGACTAGCTAGTGGAAGCATTGATTACCCTTCCATTCCATTTAAGTGATGCTCCTAATGCGTCCAGGAAAATTATTACAAAATTAGCGGACATTTCAGTTCTTATACCTGGCAATTGGCCAGGTATTGGAAGGATTTTCTTGCTAGATGCGAATTCAGGTAAACCATTCTCTGAAAATATTGTAAGCATTTAGTGATTCGCAGCATCCTATGGGACGGAGTGTAAGCTTAAGCAAGAAGTCTTTAAGGACAATTAAATAGTTTTAGATGCCTTTGTAATTGTGTAAGAAATTAGGTTAGATATGAAACAATATTGTTGCACTTTCGTAGGTGTAAAATTGCTTATTTTACATGGAACACTCTGTATATTATTACGTTTTACGTTCGTTCAAATCAACAAAACCAGAGTTATGATATTATATAAAACTTACCTGATAATCTGAGAAAGTATTGCTTATTTTGGAAAAATATCCGTATGGATCTGAAGCATTTGATTGGATTTGTATAACAAATTGGATCATTTTTGACAGTAATCGTGAACGTATTATCAACAGCATCGCGTACTAAAACGTGGGAACAATTCGAATCGAAACTAAAATGAAAAGACAAAGACAGTATAAACATGCGAGCGTAGTTTAGACGAGGATCTACCTATAGACTTTGCCATCAAAGGTTTTAAAATGTGTTCCACCCCATGTAAAACAAGTTCTGGGTTTTGGTAATATATTGACTGATTGGAGATGGTAGTATGTGATTTTTTCTTCCTTATTAGAAACGGTACCGATATCTGCATGATGGTTCTAAAAAGATAATTAAATTATTATTAGAAATACACTGTACGCGTAATTTTCATTGAAAATCATGAAACAACAACAGACATCTAACAACAATAAGTGTAGCCAAGGCTCAAAATATAAATACGTAGTTTTTTTTATATAATACGAAGCAAAACTGGAGAAGTTTTAACGTGAAAATTTCGTTCGTTTTTGCAAGTTTGTGTCATTGTCAGTGAAACTTGTAACAGACCAAAAAAGCCATTGGGAAACTTGCAAAAATAAAACTAATGATATCAGCACCAGCAGTGGTCTCGATCCTGAAACTGTTCATGGTGATTATCAGTGTGGACGTGAACATACTGAAATAGTAAAGTAACGTAAGTACTTACATATGGCTCTTGTAGATACGCCTTCATAGAACCAACATTTTGAAAATACTGTGGACCATCAATATCAAGGTTAGTGTTATTGGCTAGATAGTAATACTGCGATGATTCTGGATGTGTTTTAATGACGTAATTATCGGCTATAAGTAAATAAAATAATTATTATGAATACGAACTTTTTACTAATTTACTTACAATAAATGCACTGTGGCATCGGTGCGGGTACGAACTCGCCAGTAATGTACGAACACGTGTAAACCGGTTCTGGTTTATATTCAAATTCTATAGTTGGTGGGCATGATATAGAGCACATGAAAGACTCTGATGTACCTGTACAATTGTATGCACCATTAAATTGTAACTTCTTAGGACTGCACACCGTCGCATCTGCAGTGAAATACCGTTGGAATTTAACTATTAAGGATTATCAGTTATAACATACCATATTGACATTGAGGACCACGGAAATCTTGTGGACATTGACATACGTTGAATGATAGACATTTTCCTCCGTTTTCACATGGCGGATTGCAAGTTGCTGTAAAATATGTAGGTACAAAATAAATCATTATTAAATCTGACTACGCCACTGCATTCTACATAAAAATATGTATAAAATAGGGTTTTTACCATTGTGAAGGTAAACTCTTTAATGTAGAGTATCATCTACTAGACATACAATGTTAGAAAAACAAAAACAATATTTTATTATTTATTTTTGTGATAAATACTTAAGGCAATTGATATATCTTGACAAAATAACGCGATGTGATCTAAAATGAGCTTATTCTTTGTATAATAAATAAATCATACGGTAGGCTTTATTGAGTTAAGAACTCAACGAATTATTGTGGAACCGACTATACATGTTATGATCATAGCCTCTTTTAAAATACAGGTAAAGGGATTATTTTTTTTCTGAAGTAATTAAAGTAAGGAAAGGATTATTTTTATTTATTTATTACCTAGTTAAAAACACTTCAGGTACATAATCTCTGAAATGAGATTCATTCTGAAGTTGTATGTCGAAGTGTATACATCAGTGTGATTTCAAATTGTGTTTTTGTGCTAAAAAAATTTCTCGCAATGGCTGAAAACTTTGAACTGAGTACATTATTAGAAGTGCCCATGCGTACGAGCAGTCCTTTGCCGTTTGAGGAGGAAGGAACGCTCTATCTAAACGAGACCGACGAGGATTTTATCGAGTTCGAGCGCGATTTATTGTTTAGACGCTATCTCAGTGGAGACGAAATTTTCGAATATATAGGAGAACATAATCCACGGGACATACGAATAATATCCGGGAATGTCGTGCCGTGTAGAAACAAGCGCCGCATCTTCTGTGCCTGGATAAGGAGAGTGGCCAAGGCAATGCTCAATGCGCTGAAGGCACTTCTGGAAATTGAAATTGAGCAACCCCAGTTGGAAGTGTATATGGCGCGATGAGTTTTTTTATTAGTGAAAAAAAAAAATAACAAAAATTGTGTTACTTGGTATGTAAATTGTTGTTCGATATTTAATTTTATGTTTTGTAAATATGTATTTAGATTGTATATTTTTGTTTTCTAATTAAGGCCTTTTAGTATTATTTTAGTTTAGTTTTTTTTTGTATTTGTAAATTTTATTTTAGGGTAATTTGTGATTATAATCAATTCTTTTAAAAAGATGCGTTTGGCTTTAATTCAATTTAATTTTGTAATTTGTAAATTCAATTTATTGTTATTGTATATTTTTGTTGTTTTCCATTTATTATTATTAAATAAAAATAAGTTTTTTTTGTTTATTTAAATTTTATTGTACAGTAATTTATTTATAATTTTTTGTTGTTAATTTAATTGTGTAATTTATTGTTATTGTATATTTTTGTTGTTTTCTTTCCAATAAAGGCTATTTATTATTATTATTATTAAATAAAAATAAGTTTTTTATTTTAGGTTAATTTACGATTAATTAATCATTTTGCTATTTAATATAATAAAGACACGTTTGGCTTTAAAAAAGTTCGTCAATATTTCGGATATATTTGAGAACTATACATTTTTGGACCCTTTTTTAAACCTCTTGCCTACGCTCAATGTTTTCCAAAAGTTAATCAGCATCTAGAAATATCCTGAACCATTTTTATAACAAATTTGTTAAAAATCTGTTAAGTGAGTTTTGAGTTATCGTCGAATCATATTTTTCTGCCCTTTTTTTACAATTTTCACGGACGCCTATGGTACGTACAAATATTTTTTATCCTGTATTTTTAACACTAATTCAACTACATAAACTTCCTTTCGGAGGCAATTTCGCATTAAAGGTTTGACGTCGAATTGCCATGAAATTCACTCTAGAATTTGTGGCTTTCGTTTCGTCCAGTGGTTTCTGGACACCCTGTATATTTAGAAAGAATAGAAGCAACTACCTGATGTAATAGGGATCAGGTTAGATTTATGACATTTATGGAGATAAACTAGGTAATCCCTATCCCTACTTCCAGGTAGTTTTCTAAGAAGTCACTGATTTTGCTTTTGTATTATATCATGTTTTGTCTTGTAATTGGGTTTTTCGACCTGTTAAACAATAAAGTGTATTTATTTATGATTTAGAAACATTATATAGGGTATCCCAACTACTTACGTTCGCAATTAGGAAGTGTCACCCATTTGTCTTTAGCAGGAACCCAAACGGCATTTTTACATATCATAGTTGCTATTGCTGAACCATCAGGAAATTGATGACCGGGTATACAAGTGATAACGCATTCTCTAAAATAATAAAAAAAAATACCAAAACTAACCCAGTCACAGCTAGTGAATTTACTTGGGTCTGGCTATGGTACGTTGTCGAGATCATAAAAAGAGTTATTCAGTACCTGGATGAACACATCCTTCTAGAATTCACTGGCATTGATGGATAATTAAGGCAGGGCATATTTTCAAATTGGCATTGGGGTCCAGAGTAGTTTTCCGAACAGCTACATTGATTAGGCGCAATACATATGCCATTATTTTGACATGGTGGTAAACATATAGCTAGAAAAAGGAAGAGAGAAAGAGTTTTGACATTATTTGACAAGAACAGTCATCATCATACGTAAACATGAAGGTATTGAGGCCAGTTCGTTGCCCACAGCTTTCCATTCACCGTTATCACATGCTAATTGAATCTGGGTATCGCCGTTTGGAAACTGATAGTCCGGTATACAATCTGCTTTACACCCGCTGTAAGTTGAACATCGAATACCGGCGTTTGTCAATGATGGCGGGTCGGCACAACCTGAAAAATGAATGGGTTTCCAGATTTAACAAATAATTGATCAATTAAAGCAAGAATATTTATTTATTGAGGGGAAGTCGCTTCTCTAATAGCCTTAAAAGTCTTAAGCTCTTCAACTTTTTGTATCAGACCTAGCAATTCGGAAACATCTGGATGAAGACAAAAGCTTGGAGCCTTTGGCAAAACCGCCTCAGTTGGTTGCATTCAACAGCCATTGTTTAATGATTTATAGAGAATATGAATTCCGGTGATCAGCATGTAGCGGTTCCTTTGGTGTTAATCTACAGGATATTGTTGGAAAATTTCTATCAATTCCTGGTATATGCATTTGTGAAATTAAACTTTGTTAAATAATATGCGTCGTTGATTACTGCAATGATATTATTTTCTTGCTTCCTGTGCTATTATATATATAATCAATAATACGATTACATTTACCAAACTGCCGCGTGGGCACCAATTCCAAGCTAACTTAGGTCCCATTAAACGATTTCAGTTAAGGCTTCAGTAGCGTGGCGTTCGCAGAGAGTCCAAAAGAAAGACTTTCTTCCTAACACATAATTTATTTCTGATGTTAATATTTTAAGTTACAATTTTGATTCCCAACTTATATTATATCGTGTTAATAGCAAAGATGTGTTACCTGTGTTGGCACTTGGTTGATAATACGGTCCTGGATACACTAGGCCATCAGCAGTACCCAATACTTCATTAGGTGGGGCGGCGTAATAGTTCGGAAGGTTGTTAGAATTGACAGGATGTTTTACATTTTTAGTGCCTCCGAAATTTTTTGTTTTAACTGGCGCATATGATTTCGTCTTGGTATAGCTGCAATAAGTCAAAAATAGTATAAAGTTCCATCCACAATTCTAACTAACTTGGTATTGGACGAGATAAAAAAAAACAGAAGTCTAAATTGTCAACGTTTCGAATGTGTTTTGTTATTTCCTCAGGGTAAATCCTGGAGCATATTTTTTGACAGACCACTGTTGTCCTTTCCTCTTCTTGTCAAAATAGATGTCAATTTAACATTATTTAATTGTTATAAGACTTGATTTACTAATAATTGTTTAAAAAAATGTGCTAAACTATTTGGTATACAAGGTGGCCACTTTATTAGGGGGACAGTACCTTTCCTCAGAAACTATTTGTGTAATTTCTGGTACTGTTCCCTATAAAGTGCTACATAGCAAAAAAAGTCGATACCTTGATTTTGCAGAATAGGGTGCTGATTGGTCCAATCCATATTTAGATCTCAGATACTGCGGTATATACTCTTGAGCCCTGAAAATATATTCAAAAAAAAAAACTAAAATCTGCCATTAATGTGAATTAATTTTTACCGAAAAAAAAATTAAAGAAATAACGCAAACTAATTTAGATTTAGAAATCAACTACTCCACTGGCTAATCCCACAACTGGCATTGAATTACAAGCACAAGTTTTGTAAATAAATAGGTACCAAAATGAGGGTTGCTGTTAGCTTTGTCCTTGACAGGATCCCTAATTAATTCGGGAAGGTTTTATGGAAAACCCAGTCAATGTTAATCTATTCTTACGTTTGACCATTGCATAAAATATCAAAACGCCCGGTATAAGTCGTACGAACATAAAAATATTTTATTATGTATTGACGTTATAATAAATTATTGATTGATTTACAAATGTATATAAAAAAATAATAAAATTTTAAACATCATATTGTGCATAATCTTATTATAAATAACACGGGGTGTCCCACCCACATAGGAAATTAAATAAATTGAGAACCAAAGTTGTGATTGGAGTATATCTCGTTTCTAGCCTTTTGCTTCAGGATTAACTACGATACGACTGCTTAATAACCCCAGCGCCTATTCTCCGATTTAAAGGAATACAGAAATCAAAAAGCAGATTGCAATAAACGTTTCAAAAGAAATTAACTCAAAACTGAATGCTAAAATGTAATGCTATCATGCCAAAAATAATGATTACCCCAATTCTTAATACTTCTAATGAATTATTTAAGTTTTTTAAACATCAAAATAAAATTCATTATCTTTTCTTCAACGACCTAAAGCCAACTAACACATTATTAAAAAGACTAATGATGTAAATATAGACGAAACCATTGCCATTAAATTTTAAATTAATTTCATACTTACCAATACAACTGTTGACAATAAGAAATCACAAAAACTATTATACAAATATGGGAACATGAATATGTCCCCATGATCTATGAATTCGCACACTTCAACAACACATTTGCATATGACCAGTGAAATACATTGACAAATAATAAAAGTTATAGGTTTTATCGGATATTACACAACACTATACAGGGTTATTCACACAACGACACAGAATAGTGTGGCCCGGAACAGGTTCAAATTTTAATGCTTTGGTATAGGACGCTATCATTCAAGACCTAAGAAACTATCCTTAATAACCCAATTCAGGCATGCAGATAGGCCTTCATGATATCATTGTCCTGCCTAAATTTCACAACGCCATTAGGCCTGGAACAGGTCTCAATTTTAATGCTTTTGTTTGGTATAGGACGCTATCACTCAAGGCCTAAGAAACTATCCTTAACGACCCACATCACGCATGTCGTTTAACATGCAGATATCCCTTCATAATATCATTGTCCTTTCAAATTTCAAAACCCCATCACGCCCGGAACAGGTCTCAATTTTAATGCTTTTGTTTGGTATAGGACGCTATCATTCAAGACCTAAGAAACTATCCTTAATGACCCACCCCAGACATGTCGATTGGCATGCAGATAGCCCTTCACAATATCATTGTCCTGCCTAAATGTCACGCCCGCAACATGTTTCAATTTTAATGCTTAATGTCAAAACTCAAAATAGTAAAGGAAAAATTAATAATAATTTTGTTAGCGTTGGAAACCCCTGTAGAATTATAGACATAACATTATTGTGATACCAAAAATTACTGATGTTATTGTAGGAGGATATCAAACGAGAGGAACAGGATGCTAAATCTAGATAAATAATTCGAACAGTATTTTTAGAATTTACAATAAGATATTTGAGGTTTTTAATAAATTATCACAATTCTATACAAATCATTTGGAACATTAAATATTTTTTGATCAAGGACGTAGGTACCCACATAGATTGATTTCAAAATCGTGTTGAGGTTTTTTTATTCCCCCTTGACCATAAAATCTGTAGAGCATGTTATCATCTTAATAAATAAAACACAGTTTTAGTTTTTATTACTTTTACATTTCGTCTGTCTACAAAATATTAACATAACAGACTTCTGTCGGTTAAATAATCGAGTCCGTACGTTGAGTTTGTAATTTAGAGTTCGTTTCCTTTCTTGCTTGCAGCTGCTCAATTTAATGAGCTGAATGATACTGTGAAATCCACTCAAAATCAATTTAATTGGAAATATCAAAGTAAAACTCTCATACATACCTGCATATTTCGACTCCATAA
This sequence comes from Apoderus coryli, assembly GCA_911728435.2. Taxonomy (NCBI): domain Eukaryota; kingdom Metazoa; phylum Arthropoda; class Insecta; order Coleoptera; family Attelabidae; genus Apoderus; species Apoderus coryli. The sequence continues at coordinate 1,592,433 of OU452211.1, read as the reverse complement.
CAGAACTATCCTCAGTCTAAGTTAGTTACATCGGTATCGGACAAATAAATAAATAAATAACCTAAACCAACGTTTCGTTTATTAAACATAAACTTCTCCAGGGCATTGTCTAATAACGACTAGACTATCTTTCTATAAATCAATTCAATTGAATGACACATAACAAATAACATTGGACCAAAACAAAACAATAGAAATTAAATAAATAAATCACACTTTAGTGGTCGAAAATTTTTAATCAACTAAAGTGTGATGAATTTATTTATTTTATTTGTATTGTTTTGTATTGATCTAATGTTATTTGTTATTTTTATTAATGAAGATGATGACTGTATTGATTTATATAAAGAATGGTATAACGACTAGACAAGGCCCTGAAGAAGTTTATGTTTAATAAACGAAACGTTGGCTGTTTAGATTAGTTTAGTTTATATTTATTTGTCTGATACCGACAATTCATATTTTGAGAAATTCTTACTTAAGGACACAATTAACTGAAGATTGATTATTATTAAATTAAAATATTTTTTTTTTGTATTTTAAAATTTTATTTTTGTTAGGGTAATTTTTTTAATTTATACGTTTGGCTTTAATTTAATTTTCTTTATGATTTTCATGCATGGTATTCTCACAGTGAAAAAAAAAATAAATTAATAAGCTGAATGACTGTCAATATCAAAGTAAAACTTTCATACATACTTGCATGTTTCGTCTCCACAACAGAACTATCCTCAGTGTTAGTTACCCATTGACTGAGTGTTTCCAGAAAGCCCAAGTCAAAGCTTTAGGTCACTAAATTAGAACCAGCATTTCAAAAAAGGTTATAAAGTTTATTTCCAGATGTTTACAAGTTCTCTTCAAGATTTAATATTATGCGCATAAGAATTATAATAATAAACGTCATCCTTCATTGTGTCAATCCACTCCTCATGCCAAGAACACTCCATCTGATCCTGAATCCTAGTTTTAGTCGCTTTCTGAATTTGATCTTCCAATTCAATATAACGCAGACCAATAACCTTATTTTCCAAGAAATAGTACTTCAGTGGAGTATCAATGGTCAATGTGATTGCTTCAGAATAACGCGATATCCAATTCATAATCGGGATATTCCACCAATCCCAAGAGATGTACTGCGCCGGCGCAACCACGCTATCTGAGCTATTGCTGTAGTCGTTATCCGTTTCTGACGTAATCGATGCCAAAAAGATAGTAGTTTTCAACATATCCGCGACATCTAAGTTTTTCTTCACATGGCATGCATCACTCATTTCATCAAAACTCAAATCACACAGGATTGACGTACAATTAAGACTTTCTTGCGGCAATAAACCAATGTCTGACGTTTGAATAGCCGGTTTCCTTGGATGCAACGGTGTGCCAGGTACTTGACTGACAATATACACTGAACCAACGATAGTTAGGAGACCAGCAGTGTATGTTGCTGCTAGGATCACTGATATGGCAACAACGCAACTAACAATGTTGTGAATGTCTATTGTAGATGACAGCGTTTCCAGTTCGTTGTATGTGAAGTGCCCACGATTGTTACCCTCGCGTCTAGCTAATAGGGTTTCAATTTCCTTTAGTTTAATGTGAAAGGTCTGTTCGCTTACGTAGATTTTCCAATCCTGGACAAATTGAAGAGATATAGTTAGTACATATGTAATAACCTACTTGGCAACTAAAGCTCTTCCATAAAAACATACTTACAATTGCCTCTAGAAAATCACGTTCAAGTTTTATCAGTTCCCTAACTGTTAAACCACCAGAAGCGGCCCATTCGTCCATAAAAACCTCGTGACCTTCACCATCGTCGAAAAGAAACTTTGAAGAAACCATCTAAAATATTTGAAATATACAAAAACTATTTGCTTGATAGATTATTAAAGGCATCAATACATACCAGAGAGACTAAAAATAAATCCGTTGGTGCAATTCGATCCAAATATTCGGGGTTACATATTTTCAGTTTTTCAAAATAAAGTAAGGCCAAAACCAGGGAACATGGTGATACGCAGGCATTTCGTGATATTTCTGCGGCATCATTTGAATGTAGTCGGTCTAGTGATCTGCCTTTTTGAGCTTTTGAAAATATTTCTACAGCTAGTTCTAAAATAAAGGTAATGTGTTTTAGGTTAAGTTATGCGAAATGAGTAATAATAGTACACACCTGTTATAGGTAAACTAAGTAAATCGTGTTTTGGTAACTTTCCATAATAAAGATTCTTTTTGATCCTTGTTAAATAGTCATTATAATCATTTGAAGGCTTAAAATAATTAAAATAAGTATCATTTATAAAACTATAATAGGACATAAATACCTTACAACCAGAACCACATTTCTTAAATATTTTTGACATTATGGATTCCTTGGCACATTTATACGTTTAAAAATTAAATATTTTGTAAAAATTATTGTATTTATACACTACTAATACCTCTACAGGTACAAAAACCAAAAGGATTTTTAAAAAAGATCAAAAAAAGTCAACAATCAAAGAAGATAAGAAACATAGGTTAGTTCTTCTTCTTCTTCTTCATTCAATATTGGCCTTCACCATAACAAACATAGGTTAGTTCGCGATAGACTCAAAACATTTAAGTGCAATGTTGCCAGTTACCATTGACTTCAAAAACCTCACAAATTGTATCAAACTGAAAAAGATGTTAAAGGCATTTGTATAGTGATTTATGATTCACCCTGTAGATTATTCCTGCTCTGATCATTGTATTTGGGTATAAAGACAATGTTATTATGTTACAAGATACAATCCACAATTGAAAAATAGGCAGCGCTGCTTTGCCGATATACAGAAAAAATGTTTAGGGCTACAAGCCAGCCAAGCTCCTTATACGTGGCTACGCATTACGTGCTACTTGAAAAGTTACATGAACAAACTCCATTTAAATAATAATTTAATTCATATTTAACAATTTCAGTTATCCGAGTCTTCATACACACTACTTCCAATATTAATAAAAGTTTTAATACTTAAAAAACGAATTTAAACTTAAATAATGTACGAATTAATAAAAAAATTTGTATATTTCTGTTATCGATAATAATGTAAATAGTCGATGTAACTCTACTTAACATAAAATACTTTGTTAAAAGAAGTAGAGACTCAACAAGAACGAGCAGCAAGCGAACAAACATGGCGTCACGAATAGGCTGACGATTTTATTGTTGTAGTTATAACTTATAACCTAAGAAAAAGTTATTATTGTTTCGGCGTGTTAACGTGAGTTTTCCGTGTTTGATACAGTTCGAGTAATTGTGAATAACAGTTAAACACCAACAGTAGCTTATCTACAAACTACAGATATCTACATGTTTGTTTTTTAAAATGCCTTTGAAGTTCAGTGTGACTAATTGCTGTGGCAATTATGATAGTAATAGCCCCAAAGTGTCTGTATTTATGTTTGTTGTAGACCAGGAGGGTGATAGTATAGACGTAGGTACCCATCCGAATACAAATAATATCCACCTCTTTACATAATAAATAATATACAACAAAATTGTTTGGAAATATTAATATTTCACTATTTATTTAGAAATTTACAAACTGTCTGGTTCCGTATGATCCCATGCGAGGATCGCATTCATATTGGATATATGTTTAGTACTCCATGAATCCAACGGGTCAGGCGAACTGGGTACTTCTTCTATTTGTACTTTGTTTGCTGATTTACATTGTCTAGGATCTACTACTGGAGATACCCTAAACACATTCAAATTCAAGAAATTATTGGACTAGTCCAGGAAATTGAGATTCAACCATTACCTACCTATTATTTTTTGCAGTTTTAGATCTTTTCTTTTTCTTTTGAATCATATTACCAGACTGTACGGCTTCCCCATCACCTAGACCTTCCACCTTCATAGTATCGGTCATTGTAACAGACCTAACGATTAGTATTAAGTAATTAGTCCATCGTGATATATTTTCTGATGCCTTAAACTTACAATATTTGTTCCATATCCATTGCTACATCAATATTTCTCGGCCGTATATTCTGGGAATTTTGGTCCAACAATATTTGTAACTTAACATCACGCATTCGCTCTTCCGCGTAGTCTAAATTATCTTCATCTTTGTTAATAACATTCCTTTGTTCTTTATCAGTCTGTTGTATCTCCATAGACGAGCTGGAGTCTGATTCATGTACCAATTTTCTTTTATCAGAAATCCGCGATTTCGCCGACGATGTGTTCCGTAAATATGCTGACTTTGCGCGTCGAGTTCTTGAAACTTTACCCAGAATTGGACCATCTAAACACACAGATAAATTTATATTTGATTTTAGTAGCTTTGAGGAGTAATTTTTTACCGCCAAACCCTTCACTGTCACTTGGATCAAGAGCGGAATATTTATTTTTGATACTCGTTTCGATCTTTTTAACAAAACTCTCCGAACCAGCAAATATTCCTGCTAGCGCAGTAACGGTTTTACTCGTCGGTGCTACTGTAGAAATTAATTCAGTCTCTGATGGGAGATTTGCTGCTGATATAGCTGAAATTTTAAATTAACTAGAGATATGAAGTTATTATTAATGATCTTGTTACCCAAAAATTTCAGCTTCTCTGGATCGCAATTTATCTCATTTGACTTTATAACTAATTCACGTAACGGATCATTTGCTTTAGCCGATGACGCATTAGTGCATTTGACTGTGTTATTTGTTATTGTAAAAATCTCCTGCGTCTTATTGGGCATTTTATTAAAACCTTGTGTATCTGTCAACTGATAATTGAAAGCAGCATCTGTGAAAATTTATTGCACGGAATTAAGTCCACTAACCTTCGTTACAATTTCGCTCACCTGTTTCAGCCGGTTTCGGCTTCGCACTTGATGCTGCATTAATTTGATTTTGATTCAAAATCTCATTGGACAATGCCTACAAAACAATTAGCTTAGGACGACCTAGTTAAGTTATTCTCTGATACCTACATGAATTGGTTCTGGACCCTTTTTATTGGCAAAATTTTGTGAAATAGTCGGTTTAGCATGATTAGCTAAATTTAAACCTTGAGCAGTTATATCCAAATCATGTGTAAAGGCCATTACGTCCAATGCCGCTGTTAGGGCATCTCCAAAGCCACCTGTCAAGTCGGGACCTTTTGAGTCCAGTAATGGGTCTTTGCTAGGCCTAAATAACATTATATTTTGTTATAATTTTTTACTTATCAATTACCTCAAAAACTGAATTACCCTTTTACTTTTACTGGGGTATTAATGGATTCTCTACCCCACATTAGACAACGCATTTCCTCGCCTGTCATGCCCTTCTTCTTCAAAGCATTCACAGTCACCTTACCAACTCTCTGGAAGTAGAGCTAACTTAAGTTTACTGTACAACATAATTCTCTACATAATTATTTTACCTTCCAGTTCAGTACAGCACCTTTTCTCTGTTTAGCCCTAGTTTTGTTTTTGGATTTTATTACCATAACACCTCTCTGTTCTGTACTAGGATCCTCTGCTGGTCCTAATGAGATACTATATTCTTGAAGGTAATGATGAGCATCAGTTTGAGGAATAGCTCTCTCAAGAGTAATGACTATTTTTGCCCACTGAAAGCAACAGGAAAATCTTCAAAGTAAAATTTCATCAGAAGAAATATTAATTTTTTAAAATATAAACATTTTCGAGAACTTTTTTCCTCACCTGCTTCATCCATTCTTTCTCGCTTTGTTCGATGACATGAGCATACGTGTTACCCATCATTGCAATCAACATATTTAACAGCAATATTGGTACAAAAACCATAAATAGGGCAAAAACCGTTTTAGCTACACCAGGGTATGTAGTTAATGCCAATTCGGAATACTACAACATTTTCATATTATCAAAAATGAGGCAATAAAATATTTTTCTAAATTGTTGTAGGTACATACATCATAGTTGCCCAAAGTGATCTGGAATAATGCCATCCAAGTGGACGGGTAACTGTGATACAAAGTTCCATTAACACCGGGGAAACCTTTGTATAGAAAAAAGAATGACTGCGAAAACCCGAATAATACGATTGAATAAATTATGCCAAACGTTAACATATCACCCGTGATCATACTGTAAATCATCGTGACGAATGGGCCAGTCAATCTCACTGCACTGAAATAAAAATGCGATTAACTTTGCTTTGGATTGTGTGAAGGTGTTACCCAGCAAAAAACATCAAGAGGAACCATGATCCCGGTACTGCAATAACAAGAATGGCCTCTTCAGTATTTCGGTCACCAATTAGTCTATATGGAATACACGCCAGGATCAACAGATTTGATAGAAGGAATATTGTTTTCGGTGGGGAATTCGACTGCAAATTATTTGGAAATACAGATGACAACCCCTATTTCATACACTTGACTCACCTGTTGCTTCAGAAATGTCCACAACCCTTGATTTCGTATTTCGTCACCTTGCTGACATATTACATAACTTAACACTCCCAATATGGTACTGATTTCGCATGCGTACCTTGGATACATGAACAAATTAGCGAAATTATGTTTTGTTTTTCTTTACTTACCTTGCAATCACAGTAGGATCATCTGACCAGCCCAATAAAGGTTCATCAGGGTCATCAGGACGTAAATAGACAGCTAATGATAAGCAGAATAGATGGACTAGTAAAATCAACAGCCTTTTCAAAAATTGGTTCTAAAATATCATAAGTTACACTTGTAGATCCTCTTGGTCAACAGAAATTAGTCTTACCCTCGCAAAAGATTTCCATTTTTCTTCCAACAATCTCTGAATTATACCACCATCTAACATATCCAAATGTTCCTCCTTGGTACCATTCAAAATGATGAACAACGCAGAATTCCAATCTAGAATGTCAAAAATAGAGGCCATGGCAATTAGCCAAGTTTTAAAAATTGTTGGATTTTGAAGTTGCTCCCAAAAGGACATACACTAAACTAAACGTCGAACTTACTCACTTGTGCGGCCATCCGGTAGCAACGTATCCAACGCGTTTAACGTATAAGCAGAACATGTTATATTACTATACCTCCAAAACTCTTTCGCTGAAAGTTCCAACATTTCTCTAAACACTTCTGCGCGACCTGAAATCTAGAAATATGTAATGGATTGCTCGGCATTTACAATTTGTAATTACCTAGTTTACAAGCTAACGTTAACGGCGTTAGTCCAGCCTTGTTTACTATGCCATTACTAGCAGGAAGTTTTGGATGTCTTAACGCGTATCCAAACATATCCTATAAACAATTTTAAAGGATTTTCTCTAAAGAAAATTAAAGGAATGCTCACCAGTTTATCACAGACAACGACCATATGTAGAATCATGTTTCCGAAGCTATCTTGCATATCCGGATGCGACCCACTATCTAATAATAAATTATACACACTTTCATTGGCACAGCATGCTGCCCAGGCCAAGGGATATTCTCCCAAATATGCCAAACCCTCATAGTCAGTATGTTTAGCTGGTTTGGGTTTTTGTTGATCACGTGGCAAGAAAAAACTTCCTGAAAACGGGGAATTACAACTAACAAAAATTAAATCAAACCGTAGGGTAAGCATACCTATAGCTCTTTGATTAACATTAGCACCGGCCTCCACTAAGTCTTGGACTAGTTCATTATTGTTATAGGCTATAGCTAAATGTAAGGCACTAGCACCTGTGGAAAAGTAATTATTACTTTCTTTGAACTTCAAGATATTCTCAATTTTTTACCTAAATATTCCTCTCCTTCAACGACATCTAAGGCTAACTTTGGAAAACATTTGATCAAGGTTCTAGCTAGCCGAGTGTGAGTTTTGGTATCACAAATGATGAGTACGTGCAATAAAGTTTCACCCAAAGAGCCTCGATATTGCATCTGCCAACAGGCTTCATGATCTGACCATTTTCCTTATAATAAATAAATGCAAATGTTCAAGTAATTTCAGAAAAATTTCCTGCCTACGAACAGCTTTATTTCGTAAGTTAGCTGAATTTAATAATACCTACCTAAAGGGTCATATTTGCTCAAAGAGGCTTCTATAGGCAACGTAACTTGTTCTTGATCACGAAACTTCCATCTCAAATATTCTGATCTGTTTATAATTTGCCCATTACCATCTTGATACATAAGTTGCCCGAACTGATTACGAATCAACTTTTCGCACTCGGCTTGACCACCAACATTATAAGCTTCAATTAGTTCACCACCTTGAATAATTAGGTATTGTCCCATGCGTATTTTAACTCATATTTTTTAATCTTACCTTTCTTGTAATTAACTAACTTGTACAATAAACACTGGTCTTGATTAGAGCTTTGGCTGATAACTCTGTCCAAAATAGAACCACCAGATAGCTGTTTTTTCTTTCGCTTGGAGCACAACTTGCAACAACTTACACCCATATTTTACTTTTATCAACTCTAACGAAGATGAATTATTTAGTTCATCACATATTTTGATCATCGAAAAACAATATTTAACATTATGTTTATATGGGTCAGGGTAAGAGTTGATATTATGTCAAGGGTTAGTAAATCTAGTTTCGCGTTCACCTAGTACAGACTGGTACCTGGTTTGTGTGTGTAGAAATATTTTTCATTATTAAAAATCATTTAACACGTCGATTTTATTAAAACGTAGAATATGCAGTTTTTTAATCAATGGAATTAAATTCAAGTTTACTGTCAAGGTAAATTAAATTGGCATAACATAATCCTATGGGTCATGAAGTAATATGTTCAATTTTACTAAATGTGTTTTTTTAGAAGAGTTTAAACTATTATAATATAGCCGTATATACATAAATAGCTTGATATCTTAGTGTGATATATTTTTTATGGTATTTAAATTCATTTAGCTCAAGCTTTAATACAATTCCGGACATACATGCTTAAAAACATTTCATACCACCCTCGTATGCACTATAATTTTAACTTATAACTTATAAGATACATAGAAGGCCATGAGTGAACGCGTCCATAAATTGACGTTTGACATTTTTGACTTTTGACAAATCACTATTAACGTTTACACAACAAACAAGAATTTAAATCTCAAACTATAATTTAGCAAATTAATTAAATAAAGTTGGGCTTATTACCATTAAAAATGGTTGACGAAAGTTCTAATTTCGACTATAATACTGTATTCCAAGTATACGAACATCAGGTAATCAAATAAATTTGGGTTTAGGACTTTATCCCAGATTCTGTATGGCAAAAATGTGAAGCCGGGGTTAGGCTTTCTAATAACAATGATTATCCATTATTATTATTATTAGGAAACTGAACTAGAAAAACGCGTAAAAGAAATAGAATACCTGCAAAAAAAACTGAATGTATTGTTTAGCGAATTTGAAAACAGTATTGGGTCGGAGAAGGAAGAGATTTTGAGAGAGAAACAGAATGAATTATCAAAATATATTATTATGTTACGTTCATTCACTGGATCAGGTTCGTCATTATGTAATATTTCAAAGGATATTAAACAGGATTTGACAAATTTGGAGGCTTCGCATAACAATAAAAGGTTAGTATAACAATTTAGAAAAACTTTAATGAGTTTATAGGTAGGTACTATTCAGACTATTGAGAATATTTTAATTATTAAACGTTGATCCTTAACCAAATGTTAAATATACTTACCATAAACAGCTTAGGCGACAAAAATGGTTTCTATATAATTTGTCTACAATCATTTTTCAATTTCTTGTAGACTAAATAATATCAAGAAATCTATGGCGACTAAAGAAGGTCTAAAGCAACTATATGCCCAACATGTAAGTGTATTACATATTACAGTCTATTTCCTTGAATTTTATTTTACGTAGTAGTTCTGTATTGTAAAACTAAATACTTAGAAACTCGTCGGAGAAACCTCTTCCTGATGAAATTATGTCTTACAATTTTGAAACATTTTAAAGGGAGAAGAAGCATTAAAAAATCGTATCCAAACTTTGGAAGATGAACTAAACAAATATAGAACATCTTTTGACAAAAAAAAAATCGTTTATAAAGCAATAATGCAAAACAATGATAAAAAGTTTGATTGTTTTATAAACATAAATATGGATGACAAAGAATTGGAACAAATGGAACAAGAATGTAAGCTGAAAAAAGAAAAACTTCTAAAGCACAAAGAAAATTTAAAAGTTTTACATCAAGCGAAAAATGATATGTAAACAATTACAATTTTAATACGTTACTTAAAGAAATAGATATTGTTAAGAAATAAAACTAATTTCTTATTTTTATTTGTCTCATTTTTTAAGTTTTAACAAACATTTTTTTTTTAACTATGTGTAGTTTTATTACTCAGTGGGCACAAAACTATCGTGCACCGACGCCCCTGGCTCGAGAGCAAAACAAATCACATGACGATTAAAAATTATCCAGAGCTTTTTGAAAACAAAGGCTAGATTGTAGATTGTTTTTCGGAGTCGTTTAGGCGGTTTGGCCTCCCCTCACTTCGACCTGCAGAAGATCTTTTGTGAATGACTCTAATCTATGATTTTCCCAGCTGTCCCACACTTTTCATAAAGTTGATGATTTCTCTGGGGGCTAAATTCCTTGCCTCGTCGGGTGTTAGAGTCACTCCTCCAAGGTGTTTTAGCCTTTTGCAGAAAAGTGCCATGCATTCGCAGAGCACGTGTTCTGTTGTCTCTGTTGCGTCTTCGCAAAACCGACAAGTGTCGTCCTCGGTTAGGCCCATCTTTTTGAGATGGTACTTCACTGGGTGGTGTCCCGTAAAAAGGCCTGTAATTCGCCTTAGGTCGCTTCTCTCCAGTTGGATAAGCTTCCCTGCGTTGGCCTCTGAAGGTTTGATAAACCTTTTTGATTGTCTTAGGCCTGGAGTGTTTCTCCAGTAGGACTTAAGTTGTTCCTTTTCCCATCTCCGAAGTTCTTCCTTCATCTGGCTTTTTGGAAGGCCAAAGATGGGTTTGTGCCCTCTTTTGCAAGTTGGTCCGCCGCGCCGCTTCGTTCCCCCCTATGCCTTCATGTCCTGGCACCCATGTCAGAGTAATCTTTTTCCCCTGAGCTGCCAGTTGCTTTAGGGTCTGTTTGCATTCCCATGCTAGCTTTGACGTGAAGGTTTAAGACCTCAGTGCTTTTAACGCAGCTTGACTGTCTGACATAATATTGATCTGCCGTTCCGGGATGCCTCTCTGCAGGCATTCTTGAGCACAACGATTAATAGCGTTGATCTCTGCTTGGAATATAGTCGGACTTTTCCCGAGAGATTCAGAGAGCCTGCAATTTGGCCCGTATACTCCCATGCCTGTGTTCCCTTCTATTCTTTTTGAACGGATCTCAGACGGATGTGTTTTCTGGGAATCGTGGTTCCCCATTTAGCCAATTTTTATGGTCTGCAATGACCACTTCATATGGGATTTCAAATTCATGTTTGCGTGGCAAAGCGTCCGACGGTTTTCTTCCTGAATCCAAAGGTATTAGATTCAGGATTTCCATGTGTCCCTCCAGATCACCAGATTTGTATTCCATTACCTGTGCCAGATTCAGAGCGCTAATTGCTGCCTCTTTTTTGACTAGGACAGGCAAAGGTATTAGATGCAGCAACGTTTCCATCGCTGCTGTGGGGCAAGTTCGCATTGCCCCTGTTATTCCTAAACATGCAAGCCGTTGCAACTTTTGAAGACGGCATTGTGTATGCTTAATATTAACTTTTGGCAACCATACTAATGAGGCTTATGTAACCATGGGTTTAATGACTGTTTGGTACAGTATGTGAGCTTTGGCTTTAGCCTCCAAGTCCTACCGAGTAGCCTGTGACACGTCCATATGGCCACTGTGGCTGTCGATATGGTTGGTTGTATGGTTGGTCGTTTATCCAGGATTACTCCCAGGTATTTGACTTTATCCGAAAGGCAAATTTGCTCACCGCTGAGAGTGGGGTTAATAATGTCCACCTTTCTCTTTCTCGTGAATGGTACCAACACTGTTTAAACAAAGGTCTAACTAAGTATAGACTGTGATATTATTGATAAAAAAAATTGAACAAACGCCTAAAAACCCGTTTGAAACAAAATTTATAAATGGATTAAGTATATCTGTCCCCCTGGGAGCATTGCCAAGAAGGTTAACTAATCTATTTAATAAAACTATTTGTTATGTATATATTTATATATATATTTTTATAAATAGTTTTTCATTTACAAAATCACAAAAAAAAAAAGTCAAATTTATTATTCTATCACAATACACACGAAAAATGAAGAAAAACTTGTATCGGGACAAAACAATAAGAATAGTGCCAATGTTTAATCTCAATTGAAAAAATTAATTATATTTTTTATTGATATGCCTAATATAAAAAATCTCAACTATATAACAAATTGTTAATAATAAACTGTATAAATATTATATTTATAATGTTAACGGTGAAATAAAAATTCAATAATTTTCTTTGAGTCAATCAGACATTATGTGCAATATTTTGAATAACAAGTATATATCACAGGAATCCTGAAAATAAACGTCTATTTCCTTTACCCTTTTAGTTAATCTGTTTATATTGTTGTCACGTTATTGTGTAACCACAATTATTATTGGTTGAATAGTCAATCAATGCGATTTGTTTCTTAATTATTTTTTTAAATAATTTGTAACAGTTTCATTCTTTCTCTTTTTTTTTGAAAACCACCGATTTTCCTTTCACCTTTTACACTATAAAACAACTTTAACAAATCATCTATGTTGTATAATTATTTATTTAGTAAATATTTTAAAAATTTAACGTTCACTCTCGTAGTATGCACTAAAAATATTTATTAAATTTAAGAATAAATAAATAATGTTAATAATAAATTAATTTAGTATATAATAAAGTTTTAACAAAAAAAAATACAAAATATAACAAAACATTAAAATTAAATAAAAAATATCAAGCAAGCAACATTTACATACAGAATTAATTAAATAATAAATCGTTCGTCTTATTTAACGAGATTTTAAATTAATAAAAAGTATTATTGTTCGTTAATTAACCTTAATTTAACAAAAATCGGTACCTAATAATAAAAATAATAAACGAAACAAGTTTAAAGAGATTCATTAGTATTAGTTATTTTGGTAATCACGTAATCTTAATTTGAACAGTAGACTATGGTTTCTCTTGTATAATTGAGATCATTCACGTTGAAATTCGACCAACTATATGTCCAAAATAACTAAAGTAAAACATTATAGTAACTTTTAAATAAAAACAAACTTTTTTGTTGACTTAGTATTACAAATAATATCTTATATTGCTTTTAGAATTTTTCTAAAGTGGTTCTTTATTAGTTTGAGAAACAACGGAAGACGATGACGGTCGTTGAAACATATACTGTTGTTCGTTTATTGGCGATACAGATGATCCTCTACTAAAACTGGATCTAGACATGTGAGGACTGTGTCTAAAAGCAAAATCAAAGACAAATAGATTTTTTACTTACAGCCGCATTAAAGGTTCGCTTTTCAAGTTCGTTTATTCTTACCTTTTTGATTTAGCAGCTAATAACAAGTCATCCAGATTACCCTCTTCAGGATCGGAATACAAACACCTGACTGAAGGGCGATTCCCCAACTTTGTGGAACCATATGTGTGATATGACCCGGGTACATTGACGTAATCATTCAAAACTGACGCACTTCTCGTGTACGGTTGGTACTCTTGTTTACTATGGCTGGGTTCCGACGAATACACTCCTATCCGACTAGAACCCACTGACGGCGCTCGATACCGGTCCAACGAACTGTAGTCTCGTTCCGAACTTGGTTTGTAATAATCCAAATCTTTGTAGGTGACACTGGGTTTCCTGGGTCGTTTCTTCTCGTTGAATCGTGTGTAGAAGCTTTTTCGTCGGATTCTATCAATGACAGATTCGTTTTCGTCACCAGAATACATCGTGTGACCATTATATGTTGTTGGTGAATGAAGATCATTGGTATGGTGGAAATCAGAACACGCTGACCAGGAATCGCAACTTAAATAGTCATCACAAGGCGATAGTATCGTTGAACTGTCATCTGTAGTTGCTAGAGAGTTTCGATTTTCGCGACCGTATGCGTTGTCTTCGATACCGTTTATATTTAGACCAGTACTACTACTTGGAGATGAAGGTTCAGTGTTTCGATTTGGTATGTCCAATTTGAGATTCTTACGTAATTCCACTACAGGATTTTCTGTTATAGACGTTTTACTAGGGTTCTTGTAAAACTTGGGTGGTTCAGGTAAATTATCTAGATTTAAACTACGTCTAAACGAATTAACTGGTAATTTTGATTTAGTTTTTGGTTCCTTTTCATTACTACTACTACTACTAACTATTAAACTATCGCTTTTAGCACCATTGTAAGAATTTTGGAAATGCTTAACTTTGTTCAGTAACAGAGAACGCGGCCGTTCTTTCTTTTCCAAACTCTCCGATTGACTAGAGTCATGACTCATCACAGATTCGTTATTTGATTCGCTTTTCTTCGATTTTGTGCCATTCTCTTTCGATTTCTTCTTAACTGGTTTCTTGTTCTTGTCCTGTTCTTCATATTTTTTGAACAGTCCTAATATTTTGGTAACAGATTTCCGCGAAGCTTGCAACGGTTTGACGCTACCGGTAAGATCTTCGACTGAAACAGCCCTTTTAATCAAACCAGATTCAGTACATGGTTCCATAGCTGCTACAGGGGGTGGTAAACTTTGTTCACGGAGCCTTTTAATTGCACTTTCTACTGCTGATTTTTTATCTAATAACGATTTCTCTTTATCAGCCATGTTAGAACTACTATTGCTTCTAAATTTCTCCAATTTTTTTTCGATAGATTGAAGTATTTTGTTCTTGTTTGACTCATTTATGTTTGTGTTGGTTTCGTTTTTGTCTTCTTTAGTTTTATCTTTAGATTTGTTGTTTGTAAAACCACGTTTTAGTTTAGATATTTTTGTCTCTTTTTCTGGTGAAGATGTTTTTGGTTTGTTCTCTAAGTTTTCTGTTGGGTAACTTTTTGGACGTATAAGTTTCGATACGCGATCTTTTTTAATACTATTTTCAGTTATTGGTTTAAGATTAACATATTCATGAAGAGTGTTTTTCTTAGTATCAACATCAGTTGATTGTGCTGTTACATTAACATAATCATGTATTTCTTTATCACTTTCTTTAACCTCATTGCTTTGTTTATCATCTTTTTTTGCTTTTTCTTTGCATCGCTTATTACTATCATCTATTTGAGCAACATTTTCTTTCGACACGGAATTTTCACGTCTTAATCCAAATCGTCCCTTCCGTTTATCACGAATTTCTTTCAATACTTTTTGAGTTTCCATTTCACGCTCTTTCTTTTCCTTTATGAGTACATTTTCTTTAGCTGCCTCCTCTTTAGATTCAAAGAAATCCGGGCGTAGAAATCTAGAAATCCGCCTTTGTGACGGTTTCTTTGTATCAGTCTTTAGATCCAATGATGAATTGTTTGGTGTGTATTTCGAGTATGTCGACTCTGATGAGTATTTTGAATATGGACGAGATACTGATGAGTCAGAATATCTTGATGAATCATTGTGCGAAATACTTTCAGAAAAACTAGAGTCTGGACTTGGTAAATTCGACTTAACCGGTTCCTTAACTGACAAGGAACGTGTTGTACGTGGCCTGCGATATGAGAATTTATAATCACCTCTAGGTTCAGCTCCGATACTAGAAGATCGAACACTAAATTCTGGTTTAACAGGCAGAAATGAACGGACATTCTTTACATTTGTTCCTTCAATTGACTCATCTTTATTTGTATCCTGTTCAACAGAATACCGTCTTGGTAACGTCGATGATGTCCTGTCACACGATTTCCGCGACGACGACACGTTCTGTCTCGGTGGTTCTCGTTGGATCTCTTCCGCTGTACGCGACGATAAGGTCCGGTGCAATTTTCTAACTTCAGACGGCGTTAATTGAGCTAATAATTGTTTCTGGATACGTCTAGATAAGCCAGGTGTAAGGTATGATAGAGCTAAAGCATCTTCTTCGGATAGTTTCAATTTTTTTAAATCGAGATCTGCTAAATTAAGGTTTTCGTTCTTCGACGTATTATCTGAAAGAATTGGACACAATAGTTTGGTATTTATTCATAATAATTGGGTAACAAGAAAGTCAGCAGACTTAAGATATCCTTCGTACGAGTATATCTGATCAAAAAGCAGAATAACAATTACAAAAGACAGAGCAAATATTTCTTGACTTTCTACGGATTATCTGCAAACTTAAAGGAGAATTTATGATGTGCCAAATGCCAAAACTTTCAAGTCTATAATAAGATCAATGGCTCTGTGTTGAGAGAGCACTGGAATGCCTGAGATGAATAAATGTCCTATTTTATTGGCTGTCAATCTACTGACTTACATGTCACCATAATGGATATATGGTTTTGTTGAAATAAACGTCATGCAGAATTATTACATAATATTAATCAATATTAAATGTTAATTTTACACCTACCTCACAACACAACAAATTAGTGTATGAATGTTTGGTACAACACATCGTCTGCTGCTTGAAAAAACAAACAAAATCACGAAAACAACAAAATTAGTATTACAAAAAAATAATAATGAAAATAAACACAAATACAGCTTAGTAAAATAATAAACTAATTAAAATCATATAAAACTAAAAGCCAAATATATATTTGTACGATGCATGTGCCTGCGTAAGGTTCTGTTACAAGTAACTTTATCCAGTATTACGGACAAATAATAACAATGCACATAAAAAACATTATTAGTCCGGCGCTATGTTGTTTCTAAATGAATCCACTAACTGAAAGACCACACAACAAAACAACAAAAATACAAACCACCTAAGTATCGTTGTGAAACCAATCTGATGAATGTGATGATTTGTTTTGTGACTATACACGTAAAATACCCACTAGCTATGATTTCTAAACCCTTAATTTCTTAGTCGTCGAGAAATATCTCTCGATTTTGGACTCCAAGGCCTTCGTTATCAGCTTTTTCCATATAACTTTACATCAGAGTGATTAGCAGTATTGTAAATGTTCCAAAAACATAGTGGATATTTTACATGATCTGAACCCTATTCTATCTTGAAAAATGAACTTCAATGTTTGAGGAGCAGGTATGGTATAGTGTGTAAGCATATATTTTTTTTAAATTAAAACATTAAGAATAAATTAAGTAAATAAATAAGTAAAATATAAAATTAGTGTTGTGCATGCAGCCTACCGAGTCTGTGTTCGTAGCAGGGTAGCCAGCAGGCGGTTAGTGGGTGCCCTTCTGTGTGGCCGGTCCGCAGGGCACATGCACCGTCACACGCACTCGCGCTGCAACCACACAAACAACCCGATATTCGTGTAAACATACTCACGACGCATGCGTGTCACCAGTCATGTTCTTTCTACTATTATTAGAACTTTCTCTGAAAGTTCTACGTTGTAAGAATAATTAATAAAATACTTTGAATACAAAGATAACATGGCGCAGTCCAAATAAGAACCAAGAAGAATTAGAATACTAAAAAAGGCAACTCGTAACTCAAGAAATTCTAGGTGTTATTGTGGAAGGTCCCTAGAGAAAATACAGCCGTGGGTTTTTCGGATTTATCAGAAGAGAATGAGAGTTCAGGTGTTTATAAGAAAAATAGACATAGAACTTCCTCCGAGACCTGTAAAACATAGAAAGAACATGACTGATATCATAATCATAACGATATCATAATTTTTATCAAATAGATAGTCAAATAGATCATTTCAACAAAATATTATTATAATGCACTTCCTTAAACACATTTTTCAGTAGTGCTCTTCCTCTAAAAATAAAATTCACTACACAATTAATAAGAAATACAAACAAAAAAAAACTACACAATTTTCTAACAAAAAAAATCTCTCAAGGACAACAACAATAATAATAATACTTTGTATCACAACACAAACATACGTCAAAATGTATTGTCAACAACAAGTACGGCTTCTGCAACCGTCTACTGAGTAATTTCTCAGGTTACTAGGCAATCATCTTATTGAATTTCTTCGCAAAGGTTTCGCCAACAACTGAAGCCTATTGAATTTAGTAATCAACTTCTATTTAAAAAAGTTAAAACCAATACATTGTGACAAAACATTTTCTAACACACAATCTACTTTCTACAATTCATAAATAAATTAATAAACATCATTTACCTCCTCTAGGCACTCGCACAGTTTGTGTGTTTGGTTCATTAAAAACACTTTCAATATCTGACGCTAAATCACGACTAACGCTTCTTCGCCATGGTACACCAAAACTGTTTGACGATGCGTTAGACGATGGTCTGCTAAATGTTCTTCCCAGCGATGAATGTCTATTAAGAGAGAAGAGATTACTAATAGTATTTCAAAGCAACACTTTTCCATTAACAGCCATCTACCAGTGATGCAAACTAGGTAAACTGAGCAAACAATAATTGCAAAAGCAACCCAACCCAACCCACATCTCCCGGTTGCCGGTCAGGTGTTTTGACCAATTAAACTACCGGGTATGTAATAACTAGTAAATTCCTATTTGCAAATTGTTTACCCAGCTCTTCAATCTACTCTCAATACCTACCAAAGTCTAACACAAAACTTACGATATACTCTCAACTTTGCGCCTATAGATGATTCTACATTGACAGCTTGTAAAATATGTATGATTTTAAAGTTGCACACAAATAACAATAATTTATTGATTGATCTTACCTGGACAGCGGATTCTCCATTCGATTCCAGAAATTTGTACCTTGGTCAAAGTGACTCAACAGTCGACTGCTGGGGAAACCCGGACGTACATTGTCATCAACGTTCAGTCGCTGTGTCAAATCCCTAACCTAAAAATCGTTGTTAAAAAGAAGATCTACTACTATATAAAACAATTATTACCCTTGAAAGTAATGTTGAGAACAGATTCTCTGCTGTTAAAATCTCAAAACCTTCATCATCGTCCTCCTCCCCGGAACTCACCGAATCATTATGTTCAAGACTCGATTTTTTCGGCCTCGTACTCCTAAAATGATACAATAACTGTTCAAAAACTCCTCAAGGTTTAACTAGTTTCCTTGTTTAATTGTATTGAAGCATAAAGAAACTCTCACCTTAGCCGATGCATATGGAAAATATCTCGCTTTGAATCCTCCGTATCGCTGTCCTTTCCAAACGAACTATGCCTGTTCAAGGTACTGAAAGGTGACTCATCCTCCGAATCACGATCGCTTAACAAGGATCTGAAATCATACAAATGTTATGGCTCTGCGGATTGGAATTCTTTGGATTACTTACGGCATTCGTCGCGACCTACTACCGAACTTCGATTTGCTTCGATTAGTCATGGTACTATTGGTACTTGCTGTATCACTAGGCTCCAAACTGCCGGCTCTAGGAGTTAAATACCCACCACCCTCAACTGCAATAGGAATAATGTATTCGCGCGGAGATTTCTTAATTGGTTCCCCAGTACTAATAGTTTCACTGTCAGATTCTTGTGTGGATTGCCTTGATAAGCTCTCAGACCTAAAATAATCAAGAGATATTATAGAAGAAAACCAAAATATTCAGAATTACTTTTGAGATGTCGTAGACTTTTGCGATTGGAACGTCCTGGGCATTGGGGGCTTGGTAGGCGCCGATGCATTATTATCCGTAGTACCGTTTTCAACTTTTTCAAATGCAATTGGTATAACTCGTTCTCTTGAGGCTTTCACTTCCGGTTCCGCCCTAAATCCGATATTCTGCTTAGAGGTTACAGGCACCACAACTTCACTACGCTTCACATCAGTTTTCGGTCTAGCTTCAACATTATGCGCCACCTCAGTCTTAAACTCCATCTGCGCAGGCTTTGGCATAGGATAATTCAATTGAATCTGTGCTTTAGTCGTTTTCCTACGCGGCAATGTCGCAGACTTTAAGGAAATCTCTGCTGTAGATGTTTTCTCTTCAGGATGTGCGACTGGCTCTTCATGTACTTGCTTAACTTCTGATTTATCATAACATGGTCGGACAAAAGGTTTAGGACCTAACGTCTGGATTGGTGGAGATAACGGGGACGTAATCATAGCGATATTACCAGAAGCTGATCGACCGCTAGCGCCGAAAGGAACAGGCGGTTTGCGCATCATACAGGGACGTGATTTGGATTTGCGAGTGCCCTCTTTGTCCAAAGCATTCGAAATTATGTTAACAGCATTCTTAACGCGTTCTTTCATATCATCGTCAGTCTTATCGCTCTTAATATTAGTCTCAACACTAGTTTTCACTTCCTCTTGTTGAATGTTATTAGCCAATGGAGTTTTTTCCGTTACATCATTGGCATCAGCTTTCGGTTTATCTATAACAGTTTTCTTGGGAAGAGCGCTTTTATTTACAGTTTTTGGTGGTGATACCGATGTTAAACTAGCTTTTCGTTCAAATTCCTTTTTAAATCCATCAACGCTAACGCCTGGTATAATGATTTTCTTTGGCTTCTCCACTAAAGGTGTTTTCGGTTCATTTGGAGTCATCATGTTCTGGAACTTCTCTGCCGCTTCAAATATCCTCGAACGACGTCTTTCTATCGGTTTCGCTGGAGGTGTTGCTGTCCCTTCAGACTTACTTTCTTCTTTTTGAGGTTCTTTATTATTATTTTCCTTAACTTCTACAGTAGACTTTGACTGATTATCATTTTTATCAGACAAAACTTTCTTTTTCACAATCTTCTTTTTAACTACTGGCTTATCCTCTACCTTTTGTTGTACTATTTCTTCCTTAACATTTTCTTTATCCAAATTTTCTGTTAACACGTTTTCTTGACTAGGAATCTCGTTAATACCTTCCAAAACTTTAGTACTCATGTTTGTAGTTAAGTTTCGCTTCAATTTCGATTGTTTCTTTTCACTTTCTTGCATTATTTCAGCACATGCAGCACCTTGAAGTGCTAGATCTTCACTAGGCTCTACCTCCATTTCCTTTGAAGGTTCCTTTGACAATGTTTGGGTAGCACTGCGGTTCAATGCATCTTTCGAAATAGTTTGTGTTAAACTTCGTATTATAGGAGCTACCTCTGCCATTCTAGCATCCTCAACTGGATCTACATTATTGTTGTGCACAGTTATATCTGCTACAGTATGTTCCTTAACGATTTTATCTTTCCGTTTATCCAAATTAGCTGCATCGGAACTACTGACAGTTGTTTCCAATTTTCTCTTTGGAGTTGCTTTATCGTCTTTGATCAAATCGATGATTCGTCGCTCTGGAGTTGTAAATTCCATTAAGCTACCAACTGATTGCGATCGAACTGGAGCTGCAGCAGCTTCAGGATTCGCGGCCTCAGCAGCTGCATCTCCGGTTACGACTAGTTTATGGCTTTCTAGCTGTGGTGGTGGAGGTGCTAGCGATAGAAGAACGTCGAGTCTAACTGGAGTTTGATTTGCGAGATCTTCAGATATTTCTAAACAGTTTTCAGAGTAGGTTTCATTTACCCACCAATGGTTGCAAATTTTTTCAATGTTGGAACGGTTTCGTGGGTTTACCGTCAGCATTTCGCGGATCAGCGGTGAAGCAGCTGTAAAATATTACTTACTAAAATTATGTTTACTTACAATGGATAAGTATACTTACGGCTAGGTTTACTGGGTTCATAATAATCGCCTTGAGAGATTTGCTTTACTAATCTTTTGAAATTGCTACCATCAAAAGGCATGGCTCCATAGACGAGAGTATATAACAACACACCCAAAGACCAACAGTCCACTTCGGGGCCATGGTACGGTGTGCCTTTGACAATTTCTGGTGACGCGTACAGCGGAGAACCACAAAATGTGTTGAGCAATCGTTGGTCGTCGAAAACATTTGACAGTCCAAAGTCAGCAATCTGATTTTTAACAAAACAATTTCTTTTAGAGAAAACATTTTTGTATTTGGTTTGCGGTGTACGGCAAAGAACAATACGCCGTGATCTGCATGACAATTTCAATTACGTGTAGAGAAAAAAAGAGGCTAAAAGCTACAACAGCTCACATTGGCTGAAGAGGCCAATGTTCTTATGGAATTGTGGGTCAAAATTCCCAATTGCTAGCTACTTAAGTTCAACAACCTACGTGTCAATTATACTCCACACAAAAAGAAGTTTTAGTGGTTGATTGTAATTATCAGTTACCTTACCTTGGCATTGTTGTTTTCGTCCAGTAAAATATTCTCTAATTTTAAATCTCTATGGCATATTTTATGTTTATGACAGTAGTAACATGCCGTAGCTATTTGCCTAAATATCCGTCTAGCTTCCTCTTCTTGAAGCACTTTTCGCTCCGATAAATAATCATATAATTCCCCACCAGCTGCATATTCCATAACCAATACCATTTTTTCTCTATTTTCGAAAACTACAACAAAGGAACATTATTTTCAATTACTCAATGTAATTCATTCAATTCTGCTATACCTTCATATATGTGAATAATATTGGGATGCTGAACCGAAGACATTATTTGAATCTCCCGTCTAATTCGCACCAAATCTGCATCAGTCTCAATTTTTGATTTCTTAATAGTTTTTATTGCTACCTCTTGACCAGTTTCTTTGTTAATGCCTAATTGTACTTTACCAAATGTGCCTTGGCCTAATTTCTTTATTATATCAAACCTTTAAACAAACATACCAAGTATAGAAATAAATACAAAACGGCTAAAGAAAATGTAATGGGAGACTATTACATAAAAGGTTAATTTTCAGAAAAAAAACATTTGAGAAGACTCAATAATTGTTTGATTTCTCGCGCTGCTCAATGGCGCGTTTTGAATAAATTCATAAAAAGACTTCTTCTGTTTGAAATCTCTGCACAGCGTTCCAAAGAGACTCTACTCAAGTCGGTCACATAGAAGTGGGTGTACCCAAAATCTCCTCTTTTTTTTGTCGTATATGTATCGCCAGGAAAAG
The DNA here is from genome assembly GCA_911728435.2 of Apoderus coryli. NCBI lineage: Eukaryota > Metazoa > Arthropoda > Insecta > Coleoptera > Attelabidae > Apoderus > Apoderus coryli. Next base: position 1,569,530 of record OU452211.1, on the reverse strand, counting down.
AAAGAATAATTCTACACTTTGTCTAGTACTCATCGTGTAAAGGACGAATAAATACGGAACCTGTTTTGCGGTTTGCCTGTCGCACAGCGCCATTAATGTGAAAAGGCTCTTAGGTTAAATAATAATGATGATATTTACAAAAACAATCTGCAGTTTTTCTATACACCTGTACGACATTGTATGCCAAAAATGTCATCTGTATACCTATAAGACATGTAAAAATAAAATCATCACATGATAATGACAGGTACGATAACCTAATAGGTATAATAGAATTTTATTTATATTTTTTGATTACCATTTTAATTACACACAAAGATCATTATTTCAAATGTTACATAAACGTAGGAAAAACAAATTGAACAGTAAAATATATCCATTTGTTGGATAAGGGCCAGTCTTTTTGTGTAAATAGTGCCAGATTTTTTTTATGTCATAAGCATATTTTTTTGCTTTAATTAAAATAATGTTTATTCTTTTAAATAATAATAATGAGATAAACGATCATCATCAGGTTACTCGGGAACAATCCATTTCGTAAGTTGTGAAATTTAGGCAAGACAATGATGTTATGAAGGGCTATCTGGGCGCCAAACGACCGTGTTGCAGTCATTAAGGCTAGTTTCTTAGGTCTTGAATGATAGCGTCCTATACCAAACAAAAGTATTCAAAATCACTGATGAGGTTGTGAAATTTAGGCAGGACAATGATATGAAGGGCTATCTTAATTTCACCAATTGGTATATCAAACAAAACCACAATAAAATGGACTATTTCTTCAGGTTTTAATAAATTTGTTTGGGCTATATTGCGAAAGTGTCTTCATAAAAAATAATGATCCCAGGAATCACGATGATGAATGTTGCTATGAGAACAAGTAGCTACAAAAATATCGAAATGTTTTGATATCTATCTTAAATGTCTTTCATTGATATTTTTAGAAATAATCTTAAATCTCAATATTACACCGAAAGTGTTACAACTTACATATTTATTAGTTAAATTAAGAAAAAAACAAGGAACCGTTTTATATGTGATAAATTCAATTTGGCACAAAATATCCACAACATTTTATTTATAATTTCTTATAAAATCCATGACATAATTTTTTAAAATGGCACGTATCTTGCTCCACTGATATAAATTTACAAATACCAAGTGGGGAATGGGAGAGATATGCAATTTTAACTCTTACCTTTGGCGTAGTTTCTTTTTATGATTGTGCTGTTTTACGCCACCAGTATTTTCAATACCGCTCATAATATTATTGACTGATGCTTCCCCAACCCCCATTTTTATCTGCAACAAATAATACTGATGAAATACATAATTTAACTGTAAAAACGTGACATATTTAGCTCATGTGGTAGGTATATTTGTCCGGGTGGATCCAAAGGATAACATACAACTCGGGAAAACCGATCATCACGTTTCAATTTAGGGTTAGTCTGGATTGGGCTTTGTCTCATATCTTACACAGCTGGCTTGAGTTGTCTTTTAGCTGGCAAACCCAATAACCAACGATGAGGGTGTTTGGGTACAGTGATTGCTTACTAATGTTGAACTGATAAGGACCAAATTAATTTAGAGTCTGTAGAGTTTATTTTCAGAATTCAATATATTTAAAAATTAGCTACAATGTAATGCAATTGTCAGACCTAATTACCTACATCGGTATGGTCTTAAATATACATTCAAATATGTATATCACCAAATGTAAATAAATAATTAATAATAACATTCTTGAAAACACACATCTGATCCATCCAAATGTCTTGAACGTACATTTTCATATATATGCATCTATTTTAAGAACTACTGTACTGTCTCTGTCAACTTACAGGTTTAAATGCTTCGTGCTATATGAGTTATTTTTATACCCACTAATTTAGTCTATCTTCGTTTATCTTTAAAAATAAAACAAAAAAAAAATAGTATCAGACATCACATAATATATCCATGTACTTACATACCCTTACAGATTGCATAAAACGGGGATTTATACATAAATATGGGGAAAACTCAATTCGGCGGATTAGAATATAAAAAAATTACTGTACTTTTCCACATTTAACTTAATAGGTACCCAATTAATAAGAAAATTGCGTACTTCCATAAACAAAATTGCTTGTTCAATCTTTGCAACTTACTTTTCTCTCAGGAGCAGGGCCGTTCCGACCCGAGGGTGCTAGAAGTGCACGGCACACGGGCAACAAGTCAAGGGGGCGCTAATACCTATTCGAATTTATTAGTAAAATAAACAAATCAAATGAGTTATGAACATCGTCAGTAATAATCCTACCGAATGTGTTAAAACCTAAGCAAGATCATTTATATAAACAAATTAAACAATAAAAGTCTCAGATTACATTATTGAGGTAGGTACGCCCTGAGATCAATATCCAACAATTTTCAATAAATAAATTCTAATTTTAAACAAAGTAAGTAACTATCTATAATTTATCAAACAAATAGGTAAGTCAAGAACATTTATTTGCCGTATGTGTAGGAACACCATTGAGTCATAAAAACAGACGAATGTTTTGAATGATTAATAGCATAACTATCCACGAAAGTGTTTAAATAATGTCAAAAAACTACCTGCACATGCAGATAACATTATTTACTAACTCCTGCTATACCTGGGCTGTAAAAATAAAACTCATTTGATGCAGTTACTTATCTGAATTCAAATAATGTAATTAGAACATATAAATACATAATGATGACCTCTTTAAACTTTCATTTTCAGCATAGAATTTCAATTATCTTGTTTCCATAAATGGTTAATCGTATGTAGTGTTCATTACTTGATTCAATACAAGAATTTTAAGTAAAATAAAGTCAAATACCCACAAAATCAACCTACGCATGTAATATACCTAGAAATGTGGGTGTTCATAGTTTCCTTAATGAAATTTATTTAAAAATTAAGAACAGGAAATATCCACAAAAACTGTGCTACTTTGGAAAATTATGCAGCAAAATTACAATACAATGATTATACCTAAATCACATTAAGCCTAAAAATATTTATTACGAGGTCGTAAATAATACTTAATTAAGCGTAAAAATTAACTTGCAAAGCCTTGTGGAACTAAATAACTCAAACTCAAAATAATACTTTATTCAACAAATAACATGAAACTGAAATAGTTGCATTAGATAACAAATTATCTTATCTACATATGATCAACATTTTTTTTGAGCATATCTATTTGATTTGACTTACCAAATTTCAATATTTGAGTCCAATAGAATATAATAGGTAACCAAATAAATGATCGGTAACTTTTAATACCGAAATCACAACTTATAAACTACCTGGATTAATGTACACTTGTTCAATAACACTAGCACTAATGTTTATTTAAATTTTTCACATCACTTTAATGTTTAATTTTGATGGAAAAGTTGTTTTATTGGTATTTTAATAAACAGCAGCATTTTGCTGCCGCCATGTTTCTTCTTCCATACTGTTTTAGTGTTTAAAAATAGTACACGACATTGGAATGTACAGTTTTTATTTTGGCGCTACTAATTTAAGTTGCTTTTTTTAGTTTCACAATATGATTTAAATATTCAGACTTTAATAATCATTATTATGAACGTTAAATTAATAAAATTAGTTGGTCCTTAAATTCATCAACGGTATATAACTTTATTATTCTTAAAAACTAGTAGGTTTGTTATAAATATGTCCAAAAACGTTTGATTTTAACTATTCATTTCATTTTTAAAAAAATTGTTAAATAATTCGCACAATTTCAGCTTTATTTTTATTTATAAACAATTTAAAATTCGTGATTTACACAACTTTTGAAAATAAAAGCGAAAAAAAAATTGAAAAATGAAAACTTTTCATTCGCTATTCCCTTCTTTTGAATTGGCCTTCAATCGAATGACAGAAGAGGTCAGCGTCCTGCAATAGGCAACGCGGTGCTAATTCAGTAGGATGTGCCTCGCTGCTCCCGATCGTTTAGTCCCGGATATCAGGAACTGCGACTTGAGTTGCTGTACAAATAGCCAAGTATAAAGAATTTAATTTGGTTATGTTCCAATGTCAGTTGCCACAAAACATACCCCCTTAGAAGATTAACTTAAATGGCAGAGACTGGAACACTGTTTTTAACTATGCGGCCAGTCACGAGAGGCGCTGCAAACGAAAAGTGAAGAAAACTGTCTATTCTACTACGCTTAGTTGGACTTCCTATCGCTAGGTGCCGCCAAAAAATTTTTTTTTTTAAACATCCCCCTATTTTATACCCACAAAACATATGTTATAGTCGTATTTTCAACAAAAGGGTGTGGCATAATTTCAAGTCTTAATATGATTTTTTGCGTTAAGAGTTTGAAAAAAGAGTGCGAGTCTTGTTTAAAAGTTTGTTTAGTTGTAAATTGTGCATAAAAATTGCGTTCAGTGTGTACTATTTTAATTATTATGGCTCTTTTTGTTCGAGAAGTTCGGCCGACAAAAAAAATGTTGTGTTCCCAACTGTTAGACTAAGAATGGTAGTTTTTTCCGATTTCCGAACCCTAATAAAGAACCAGAAATGCTAATAAAGTGGTTGGCAAATCTAAACAACCCCCGTTTATTTAACATTCCCTTTGATAAACTACTTAAAAGTTATCTAGTGTGTGCGAAACATTTTGTTCCGGATGATTTACAGTTTGGGTGTCGAAGAGACCTTAAATGGAATGCAACACCAATATTACATCTTAATACAGGTAAGAAAACCACGCACCTCTATTAAAAGTGGTACATGTTTTTATGAAATAATTGAATTTATAGAGGAGGCACCTGGTCCATAACGAAGAAAATTGGAACCCTCTACTTGTGACATAGACAGACATAAGTACTGGACCTACCACATCAAAGGAATCCGTCGGTGACCCTAGTATATGTTACCCCATGGTCATCGATGACATGCCTAGCCCTAGCACATCGAAAGAATATTCCAAGAACGTAACTAGTCCAAGCTGCCTGTTATTTTATTTATGTTTTTAAATTATAAACTTTATTGTGTACCTACTATCTACTTTTTGACTAAATTAAAATGTAAACTAATATTGCTAATTGTGCGTTTCTATTTTAATAATAAATGTTTTATAATAATAATTGTTTTTTTTTTCGATCCCATTAATGTTTTGTCGTGTAACATATAATGGTGCAAAATTTTTTGTAGTTTTTAAAAAATATTTTGAACAATATCTCGTTTGAATAATTTTTTGAAAAACTACAATAATTAATAGTTGCACCATAATATGTTACTATTTAAATTTATTTGAAATATTCCTCACTAATATTATTTTAAATTTCCCGCCAAAACTAATTTATGAGTATGCGACACATCAATAGATGGCGCTTCTTTTACTTCCAATTGTTAACATTGCAGTTCGTATTCTAAAAGGGTATGTTTTGTGTCAGTTGCTTTTGGTTTGAATTTCAAGCTGTTGTTAATTTACAAAACTGTATTGGTGATTAATTAAATTAAATAGTTTATATAATATAAAAAACGTGTATTATACTTGTAATAAATATGGAACGAGATGCTAGAGATGTAATTGAGATTTGGAACTTGTTTGAAGCAAATATATCTTCGTTATTTGATAAACTCCAGTTGGAATCTTTTGAAGATTCTATTATTAATGATAGCACAATTGACAATTTCGAAGATGCCTTGGCATTCAATGTGAAATCCAGCCTAAAACCCATTGTGAATAGTAATCTACAAAATTGGCAAGAGTGTAAACCGAAATATGTAAGTTATCATTTAAGGTCTATTTCTATGTTGGATAAACCACTCGCGTTTGTTATGCATTATACACTAAACTAAAATTTATTCAGTGATTTGTGATAGTGTACTTTATAATATGTAAATATTTTTGATTGTAGGATACTCAGAAGAAAATCAATAGCGAGAAAAAACGTATTTATCACAGTATGTTGGAAAAAAATCAAAGCTTGAAAATCAAGCTAGAAAAACTTAAAGAAAAAGAGAAAATACTCAACGAATTAAGGTAAGAATTGGTTTGATAAGCAAGCTCTACATAAAATTAGTATAATATAGGGAATTGTTTTTAGGGATATTATATTAACATATAAAATACTAACGCCAAACACAGAATTAATGTTTGACACGGATTACATTGAAGGCTGTATCCTTTATTTACATATTTTCCCTTTCCAATTTGTGTAATAGGTAGGTATCAATTTTTCTTAACGAAATTCATATAGTTATTATTGGGAATACAGATGAATGCTTCAAGTTTAACCCGAAGAAGAAGACGTCTGAGGAAATTGCGAACAACTTATGGAGTCTTATAAAAAGAGAAAACGATAGAAACAGCTAAAGAAGCATTGTTTTTATAGGTAAGAAAGTATTTGTTTACGTATAATTTAATTACTATTAATAAAATCAAAAATAATAATGTACATCTTTATTTATGTATTCCATATATTATACAAATTGTATGAATGTAATATTGTGGCACTACTGCCGATTATAAATGTTGCCAAATATAGTGTAATTGTGAGAAATCCAAGAATCAAACCTTGCCATAGAATCATGTAAGTTATAAAAATTATACCTGTAAGAGAAGAGTGGTAATATTTTACCTTTCGTATATATATTTCACGAAACGTTGACAATAAAGTGGAAATAGTTTTTTGTAAAACAAAAAGTGACTTTGATCGGCATTTGTACATACCTTTGGTCGCTAAATAATCGCTTAATTCGAACAAAAGTACAATTGGCATCAATGCTGTAGCAGATATAATCGGCAATAAAGCACAACTAATTATCAACAGAAAACAGAACATTGTTAAAGGATATTTTAGTGCTAAAATTGTTAAGTTTGTTTTCAATTTGTTGAGGCTTCTCTGATACATCATTCCTAAAAATGTAAATGCTGCGAGTGTTGTAGATTATTTATACCCATTAAGTTTTATTTTACCTGATACTTTTTTCATATTTATAATTTTCTGCCTCAAATTTATTAATTAAAATCACACAATTATAGAAATAATTAATTTTTTGTTTTGAATATTTTAGGTACCATAGTAGGTACTAATAAATAAAGAATTTATTGATATTAGTGTACTATTATCTTTATTTATTCCTGACCTTTAAAAAAATTGTGATATTAGATTTAATTAATATTTGTCATTGGCGTATCATTGCAATGACCGTAGGAAATAATTTAAAATAAACTTATACTAGTGGATAACCGTCGGAGTTAAATAAATTGTGCGAGAAACCAGGTAGTATTTCTTCTTGGTCTTTTAATGATACTTATTTGAATATTTTTTTAGTTTATATTTATTTTAATAATTACAAAATGATACGGTCATGGTTTATGAGAAATAGTAACACAAACATTTACTTCTATCAGTGCGAGAGGCTACTTGCTATCTTAACCTAACAGGTAGTCATCTACAAGGTGGCAAAACAATACGTATGCGAATTTAGACTGTTAAAAGTTATGCATCCTTAGAAAAAAGGTGTGTTTTTATAGATCTTGTATTGTTTACAAAGTTCAAGATTCGTACGGTTATCTTAACCACCCTGTATATGAGTACAGATTCAATTAATATGTTGTAACGACCTGCCAGTCTATTATACGTAATTTAAATTATTGATAAATTAGAAATTTACATTAAATTAATTTAATAACCTTTGGATTAAATATGATAACAAAGCATTGACTAGATTTCAATTAAAACTATAAACAAACAATATTTTTCAACGGGTTATTATTGACAAATGTATAGATATATACAGTTGAAACCAAACAAATATGTGAGCACTTGTTATCATCTTGGTTAGTGGTAAATTCATAAAAAAGAAGGTCACTTATTTGTGTGGCTTCTGTAGTAGAAATAAAAAAATTAAGTTTATACTTTGTAGATTTAATGCTAATATCAGTAAAAGCGACTAAAAGCCAAGGCAGCAACTGCTGCGCTAGGATTAGATAATCCTAAACTATACAGGATGTTTCCAGATCAAAAAACTTTCTTGAAAATAAAGGATAACTTTTTTAAACCTTCTTAATTATTCTTGAAACGTAAACAAATATGTCAACGTTGTAGCAATCTTTTGTTTTAAGTTATTAAAAAACAAATAAACACTGACGATATTTTCCGGCATCTTTATGGCCCGATAACGGTGAACTTTTGACCTGACGTTTATACGACAAACTACCCTTCATTTTCAAGGAATCACCTCTTAAAAATTGTTTTTGCAACACACTGTATAGCTAACAGAAACAAATCATTTTATAATTTGTTTTATCTCATTAAATTGTCTAACAAGTGATGATAAATCAAAGAAAACACCACACCAGTAAAATTTGTACATCAACTGGGAACGAATTAACAGTGTAAGCAGTTTTAGTAGATTTTAATCTCATCTGCCCCCGTTCGCCGTTATCAGGTGGCTTAAAATGGTTCTCTTTTCCTCAGCTGCATAAATCTTCAGATTCTAGATCGCCATCTATATTAAAATGACAGAAACATTATGCATTTAGTGACAGTTAATTAGATGACACTGACACATCAATAACATATTTTATGTGTACTAAAACAGACAGCTGACAGTTTTCCGGCAGTGCTTCTGCTGGTACTTTAATACTAATAAACAAATGACTCCACTGACCATCCCTTTTATGAGGCAAAGGCGTTTTCTTAGCTGAATCTCACTATAAAACAAAAACTGTTTGCTATAAATTAATTCCTATTGTTTTATTTTTGTTTATTTTGTTCAAAATAAGGTCATACAATTCTGTAATGTCGGTGGGTATTCTGTGGACTGTGTTGAGGATTGAATTTGTTGTGAAGACTGTACTGCAGCCATTGCCATGGAAACAGGAGTTGTTGATGGGTGATATGGGACCTGAAGAATAATAAATTAAGTTGCACTTCGATGCTATAGAAGCAAATTGACGGATTAACGAAACTTACTGTAGAATTGTGATGGAACCTTGGATCCAACATCATTGCAGCTGCGACAGCTGCAGCTGTAGACGTAGCTGTCGAATGATTGGTTCTAGCCAACATGTGATGGTTCACTAAATTGTTATTGTGATGGGTGGCGCTATCACATTCTCATTTCGAGTATTAACATGATGTGCCAGCGCACGAAACTCAATCTTGCTATACAGATACTCCGGCGTCCTACTCAAAATAATTTTATTAAACATCACTAGAGAGTGCATTCTCCGCCGCTGCTCCATATTCAACCACTTTAACTCTATTCTCTTTGCCGTTATTCCACGTTCCCTTCTTCTAATGCCAGATATTAGGCGAACACAAGAGTTTTGCATCAGTTGTATCCTACGCACCTCCGTACTAACAAGGCAAGGTCCATACACCACATCACCATAATTAAAATGAGAAAGAACTAAGGTATCACACAGCAACCTCCTCAAAGACGAATCTAACAGTTTCCTCTGACCATATATTAGTTTTAAATTGATAAAGGCTCTTTTGACACATGCACTGACATGTTCCCTAAATCGCAATTCACTGTCTATATGTAAGCCCAAATTTTTAGCCACCTTAGTACATTGCAAATTAAAACCGTTAATGTTAAGTCTAAATATATCCTTATACCTATTTCGAGCCTTACATGGTCCCAAAAGCAATAGCTGCGACTTGCTGGGATTCAGGTGCAGACAATGCTGCTCCGAGTGACGCACAAGTTTTTCCAGATCAGAGTTGATACATTCTATACTCTGATAAACAGTCCGTGGATCAAACGAAAAGTATATTTGCGTGTCATCCGCATAAAGATGTGCTGAACAATGTTCAAGCACCCTGGTAAGTTGCGAGGTATATATACTGAATAAGATAGGACCCAGTATAGAACCCTGCGGGACTCCACTACGCAGCGACCGGCGAGCAGACACACTATTCCCCAAACGAACAATCTGAGATCTGTCACTCAGATACACAGACAATAGGGACACGGCCGACTCCCCAAAACCCAGATACCGTAGTATTTCGATCAACAGCCCGTGGTCTAGTCGGCCACCCTCACATAATACGGCATTATTCGAAAGGTCGTTTTCTTACGTGATATCCAAACTATACAACGGATTGCCCAGTGATGTCAAGACTATGTGTGGTAGAACGTTTAAGAGCCATTTACTGACTTTGATTCTTGGCAATGATTGATCTTATAAATGGGTTGTACAATTTTATTTGATATATTTTGTAAATATGTAAGGTGCTTTATTATATGTGGTGTTTTATTTTGTAAATAATAGGGACAATGGTTATTGATATGTATACTATTTTCCGTTTAGCTTGACTTCTTTTTTTTCCATTTTTTTTTTGTTTCTTTTTGTAAATTAATGTAGGTATTTTGTTCCATAAATGTACGGTTAAGATAAGAGGCTATGCAATGCCTCAACTTCGCCTTTTGTGATGTAATTTGTTGTAAAAATTATAATCACAATAAAGTCATTTATTATTATTATTATTATTATTATTATGTTGACCACTAGTGGTACGTTGCGCATGCGTTGTCGTTGCCAAGATTTGATTATGAATATTATGCGCATGATTATGATGGTGAAAATCTGTCGGATCACCAAAATGGTGATAATTTGAATTGATGGACGTCAGATTACTTGCTATCAAATTAACAAAAAAATGAACAATAAACGTTAAAATCAGAATGACAAATATAGTCATCACCTGACGTTGATGTAGAATGATTCTGGTGATGCATGATCAAGTCCTGTATTTCACTACCCATTGGTTGGGATACCGATGCTGGAGTGGTTATTGTACTGGTACTCGCCTGAGTGAAACTGACATTCTTAGTCGTAGTACTATGCGTTGTTGTCACAACAACAGTATTGGCCGAGGAAGTGACAACACTGACCGTGGAATTTTCCTGCGTTGTTCCCTGCGTTTTCGAACGAGCATTACTCGTACTCGTAGCCACATTATTCCTCATAGGTCTTGCTTTATATGGCACTTTGGCCGAGGCATTTTCGCCATGGTGTCTCGTGAAATGTTCTTTCAATTTATCACGTCTCGAGCTTGCGTAATCACAATTGGAACATTTGAATGGTTTCTCTTCCAAATGGATCCTTTCATGACGCACTAAATGTGACTTTTCCATGAAACCTCGCCCACATACATTACAACTATGTGGTCGGACGCCGTTGTGGCTTTTCGCATGACTCGCCAGTTGATTCTTCTTTGTTGTGGTGTATTTGCAATGGGGGTAGGAGCAGCGATAAGTATCTCCTGTATGCATCCGCTTATGTGCAATCATATGACTTAAAAACTTTGTATGAAATCCGCACAGATCGCAAGATAAATTCTTCTCAGTTGTATGAGTCAACATGTGTGACTCAAGATTCTGCTTAAACCTAAATGACTTCGAGCACTGATCACATTTGAAGGTCTTTTCGGGCGTATGAATTTTCATATGCGACACATAATTTTGCTTCAAACGACATTTGAACGAACAAAACGTACATTGATAAATTGATTCGTCGAGATGTTGGGCTCTGTGAGAGATTAACCTTGATATCTGATCGACGCTGAATTCACCTGAAACATGTTAACAACAAATTTGAACTTGACAACTTAACACAATTGTCACAATTATCCTTACAATAATCACATTTAAATGGTGGTCCATTAAAATGGGTCCTGCAATAGGCAACGCGGTGCTAATTCAGTAGGATGTGCCTCGCTGCTCCCGATCGTTTAGTCCCGGATATCAGGAACTGCGACTTGAGTTGCTGTACAAATAGCCAAATATAAAGAATTTAATTTGGTTATGTTCCAATGTCAGTTGCTTTTGGTTTGAATTTCAAGCTGTTGTTAATTTACAAAACTGTATTGGTGATTAATTAAATTAAATAGTTTATATAATATAAAAAACGTGTATTATACTTGTAATAAATATGGAACGAGATGCTAGAGATGTATTTGAGATTTGGAACTTGTTTGAAGCAAATATATCTTCGTTATTTGATAAACTCCAGTTGGAATCTTTTGAAGATTCTATTATTAATGATAGCACAATTAACAATTTCGAAGATGCCTTGGCATTCGATTTGAAATCCAGCCTAAAACCCATTGTGAATAGTAATCTACAAAATTGGCAAGAGTGTAAACCGAACTATGTAAGTTATCATTTAAGGTCTATTTCTATGTTGGATAAACCACTCGCGTTTGTTATGCATTATACACTAAACTAAAATTTATTCAGTGATTTGTGATAGTGTACTTTATAATATGTAAATATTTTTGATTGTAGGATACTCAGAAGAAAATCAATAGCGAGAAAAAACGTATTTATCACAGTATGTTGGAAAAAAATCAAAGCTTGAAAATCAAGCTAGAAAAACTTAAAGAAAAAGAGAAAATACTCAACGAATTAAGGTAAGAATTGGTTTGATAAGCAAGCTCTACATAAAATTAGTATAATATAGGGAATTGTTTTTAGGGATATTATATTAACATATAAAATACTAACGCCAAACACAGAATTAATGTTTGACACGGATTACATTGAAGGCTGTATCCTTTATTTACATATTTTCCCTTTCCAATTTGTGTAATAGGTAGGTATCAATTTTTCTTAACGAAATTCATATAGTTATTATTGGGAATACAGATGAATGCTTCAAGTTTAACCCGAAGAAGAAGACGTCTGAGGAAATTGCGAACAACTTATGGAGTCTTATAAAAAGAGAAAACGATAGTAACAGCTTGAGGCTTCTCTGATACATCATTCCTAAAAATGTAAATGCTGCGAGTGTTATAGATTATTTATACCCATTAAGTTTTATTTTACCTGATACTTTTTTCATATTTATAATTTTCTGCCTCAAATTTATTAATTAAAATCAAAGAATTATAGAAATAATTTATTTTTTGTTTGGAATATTTTAGGTACCATAGTAGTTACTAATAAATAAAGAATTGATTGATATTAGTGTACTATTATCTTTATTTATTCCTGACCTTTAAAAAAATTGTGATATTAGATTTAATTAATATTTGTCATTGGCGTATCATTGCAATGACCGTAGGAAATAATTTAAAATAAACTTATACTAGTGGATAACCGTCGGAGTTAAATAAATTGTGCGAGAAACCAGGTAGTATTTCTTCTTGGTCTTTTAATGATACTTATTTGAATATTTTTTTAGTTTATATTTATTTTAATAATTACAAAATGATACGGTCATGGTTTATGAGAAATAGTAACACAAACATTTACTTCTATCAGTGCGAGAGGCTACTTGCTATCTTAACCTAACAGGTAGTCATCTACAAGGTGGCAAAACAATACGTATGCGAATTTAGACTGTTAAAAGTTATGCATCCTTAGAAAAAAGGTGTGTTTTTATAGATCTTGTATTGTTTACAAAGTTCAAGATTCGTACGGTTATCTTAACCACCCTGTATATGAGTACAGATTCAATTAATATGTTGTAACGACCTGCCAGTCTATTATACGTAATTTAAATTATTGATAAATTAGAAATTTACATTAAATTAATTTAATAACCTTTGGATTAAATATGATAACAAAGCATTGACTAGATTTCAATTAAAACTATAAACAAACAATATTTTTCAACGGGTTATTATTGACAAATGTATAGATATATACAGTTGAAACCAAACAAATATGTGAGCACTTGTTATCATCTTGGTTAGTGGTAAATTCATAAAAAAGAAGGTCACTTATTTGTGTGGCTTCTGTAGTAGAAATAAAAAAATTAAGTTTATACTTTGTAGATTTAATGCTAATATCAGTAAAAGCGACTAAAAGCCAAGGCAGCAACTGCTGCGCTAGAATTAGATAATCCTAAACTATACAGAATGTTTCGAAATCAAAAAACTTTCTTGAAAATAAAGGATGACTTTTTTAAACCCTCTTAATTATTCTTGAAAGGTAAACAAATATGTCAACGTTGTAGCAATCTCTTGTTTTTAGTTATTAAAAAACAAATAAACACTGATGATTTTTTCCAGCATCTTTATGGGCCGATAACGGTGAACTTTTGACCTGACGTTTATACGACAAACTACCCTTCATTTTCAAGGAATCACCTCTTAAAAATTGTTTTTGCAACACACTGTGTAGCTAACAGAAACCAATCATTTTATAATTTGTTTTTATCTCGTTAAATTGTCTAACAAGTGATGATAAAAGTTACATTGTATAATGGAATTCAAATCAAAGAAAACACCACACCAGTTCAATTTGTACATCAACTGGGAACCAATTAACAGTGTAAGCAGCCCCCGTTCGAAGTTATCAGGTGGCTTAAAATGATTCTCTGTTCCTCAGTTGCATAAATCTTCAGATTCTAGATCGCCATCTATATTAAAATGACAGAAACCTTATGCATTTAGTGACAGTTAATTAGATGACACTGACACATCAATAACATATTTTATGTGTACTAAAACAGTTTTCCGGCAGTGCTTCTGCTGGTACTTTTATACTAATAAACAAATGACTCCACTGAGCATCCCTTTTATGAGGCAAAGGCGTTTTCTTAGCTGAATCTCACTATAAAACAAAAACTGTTTGCTATAAATTAATTCCTATTGTTTTATTTTTGTTTATTTTGTTCAAAATAAGGTCATACAATTCTGTAATGTCGGTGGGTATTCTGTGGACTGTGTTGAGGATTGAATTTGTTGTGAAGACTGTACTGCAGCCATTGCCATGGAAACAGGAGTTGTTGATGGGTGATATGGGACCTGAAGAACAATAAATTAAGTTGCACTTCGATGCTATAGAAGCAAATTGACGGATTAACGAAACTTACTGTAGAATTGTGATGGAACCTTGGATCCAACATCATTGCAGCTGCGACAGCTGCAGCTGTAGACGTAGCTGTCGAATGATTGGTTCTAGCCAGCATGTGGTGGTTCACTAAATTGTTATTGTGATGTTGACCACTAGTGGTACGTTGCGCATGCGTTGTCGTTGCCAAGATTTGATTATGAATATTATGCGCATGATTATGATGGTGAAAATCTGTTGGATCACCAAAATGGTGATAATTTGAATTGATGGACGTCAGATTACTTGCTGTCAAATTAAAAAAAAAATGAACAATAAACGTTAAAATCAGAATGACAAATATAGTCATCACCTGACGTTGATGTAGAATGATTCTGATGATGCATGATCAAGTCCTGTATTTCACTACCCATTGGTTGGGATACCGATGCTGGAGTGGTTATTGTACTGGTACTCGCCTGAGTGAAACTGACATTGTTAGTCGTAGTACTATGCGTTGTTGTCACAACAACAGTATTGGCCGAGGAAGTGACAACACTGACGGTGGAATTTTCCTGCGTTGTTCCCTGCGTTTTCGAACGAGCATTACTCGTACTCGTAGCCACATTATTCCTCATAGGTCTTGCTTTATATGGCACTTTGGCCGAAGCATTTTCGCCATGGTGTCTCGTGAAATGTTCTTTCAATTTATCACGTCTCGAGCTTGCGTAATCACAATTGGAACATTTGAATGGTTTCTCTTCCAAATGGATCCTTTCATGACGCACTAAATGTGACTTTTCCATGAAACCTCGCCCACATACATTACAACTATGTGGTCGGACGCCGTTGTGGCTTTTCGCATGACTCGCCAGTTGATTCTTCTTTGTTGTGGTGTATTTGCAATGGGGGTAGGAGCAGCGATAAGTATCTCCTGTATGCATCCGCTTATGTGCAATCATATGACTTAAAAACTTTGTATGAAATCCGCACAGATCGCAAGATAAATTCTTCTCAGTTGTATGAGTCAACATGTGTGACTCAAGATTCTGCTTAAACCTAAATGACTTCGAGCACTGATCACATTTGAAGGTCTTTTCGGGCGTATGAATTTTCATATGCGACACATAATTTTGCTTCAAACGACATTTGAACGAACAAAACGTACATTGATAAATTGATTCGTCGAGATGTTGGGCTCTGTGAGAGATTAACCTTGATATCTGATCAACACTGAATTCACCTGAAACATGTTAACAACAAATTTGAACTTGACAACTTAACACAATTGTCACAATTATCCTTACAATAATCACATTTAAATGGTGGTCCATTAAAATGGGTTTTCATATGGTTCAAATAGTCACCATGGTACTGACATACAAACGAACATATGCTACACTTGTAGGTGACGTCTTTGGCATGACTTAGAGCTAAATGTTGTTCTAATAATAGGCTGTCATTGATTGTGGCAAAGCAAATCGGACATTTGATACCAACTTTCTCGTCGGGATCTTCCGTCACTAGAAATTATTCGTTTATCTTTTACTTTCATGTAATTCTATCAAGCAAGATCATACCTTCAGTGTCGGATTTCTCAGCTTCGTTCAATAAAAGTTTCTTCTTTTTGCATGTGAGCATTTTCAATGCAGCAATCCTCAAACTTGGTTTCAAGCCAAACAACATTAGTCTCTTCAATAGCAATTGTTTTTGATTCCTTATTTTAGCTTTGACAATCACAGACCTAATTATTGGACTGTTACACTCACTTTTGTCAGCTACTGATATTTTATCATTCTTTGAATCGGATTCATTTGACTTATCATTTGATATCATCTTAAAAAATATATAAATAATCGATAATAATATTGAGGATGTGAAATTGAGGGACAGTTTGTTGTCAACTTACACTACGCGTTTGAAAAAGAAAGGCTTAGTGTGTTTAAAGTGTAAATAAGTATTACCTGTCCATATTTTGCCTGCAGCACTTCATATCGAGTCTTAAATGTCGACAAAGTCCAATTATTTTGCACCAAATAGTCTAGAAATTTAAATAAACATAATTCACTCTTTACATACAAAATACATGTGTCTAAATGCTTGAACACCTCAACCGGCTCTAAATTGTTAGTGTAAAAACACCTCACTAATTTATCAAAGTACCGTTCCCGTTTCTCAGTATCAGTTAGTACCCATTTGGACAAAAGTGTTAGAGCTTTACGTGTGGTTAGTATGAAATTCTACAATAGATGTCAGTTAAAAGTTAGGCAATTACTATCTAGTAATGTAACTACCTTATTTTTGAAAAAATCTTGCAATTCTCTGGAGCTCAGCCTTGTAATCTCGTCTCCCTCACAAACATCGTCAATATGACTACCAATCCAATTCTCCACTATATTTCCTAAATGTTTCAATTTGAAACGTTGCGTGAGAAAATACGTAAACAAACAATTATCTAAGTTCAATTTGGTACCTAAAAACTCTATACAATATTCTATAACTTTGGTCAATATAAAATGATCAGCCAATTTTAACAATTCCTCGACATTAGAATGTTTTATCGTCAATTCCCCAGTATACATAAAATTAATAATCATATTACATATATCACTATCTAAACACGTAATTGTTAACTGCTCCCTAACTACTTTATGATGTTTTAATATTGAGTCAAAGTACGGTGAACTTGTCGCTAGTACATTTCTATGTGCTTTGATAACTTTGTTATTCACGTGTAGGGTAATATCGCAAAAGCGATTAAGTTTTTTCTGTTCATATAATTTATGGAACATTGTTGAGGGTAGTTCTGTGTAGTGGAAAGTCATAGTGCGGCAGTCTTCCATTGCAATCATCTAAAATTGTGTTCAAAAATTATAACTACCAGTTTTAGATTCAGAATTAACTTTTTACTTTTATGTGAAATAATTTACTAAGTTTTCAACACAATGTGCTTGATAATTTTTGCTTCTACTAAGCATAATTATTAAATTAAAACTAAAATTGTGAGTATAGATTTTACTAATCAATAATTATATTGAAATCTAAATAAAAAATTTAATAACAAAACTGACATTTGACAAATAACATCTGATCTGAATGTCATTTAAATCAGTGTTACCACACATTTGAGAAAAAAATAATTACAACTACGACAAGCATTTAATTCATTTTATTTTATCAAAAATTAGAAAAAATTGGTCAAATTGTTTGAGAAAAAAACGCACATTTTGTTCTATGTAACGCCATGCACTAGAAAGAGATAGCCACAAGGGTATCAATTCTTCAAACAGGAGTGAACGATCGTGAACAGTGAGGCAAGGTTTAATGAAATAGCACGGCTTTGCCTCGCTTCTCTCTATCGTTGTACCATTGTCTTTATAAACAGTGTAAATTTTGACGTCAAATTTTACTCTAAAAACCTTTAAGAAAAACACTAATCAATTTACTCAAGAAGTTCTATTTAACATAAATATTGTCTATATAAACATTTTGTTCAATTTTACTAAGATACTATTCATTTCATTTTCCGTTGTATATTTTCTTGTGCTTGTTTAATCTGTTTTTGAAATGTTAATGCCACTTCTTTCATTAACGCTCTAAACTGTTCCGGTGTTAATTTTTCATGCAAACGTTTTTCCTCAATGAAGTTTTTGCCAGAAAACATAGCTCGTACAACAATTTGAGCTGCTTTACGCATAGGATACGATTCGCTTAGTTTCTGCACCAACTGCTCATTATTCGCAAAATAGCGAAATATAATGCGTAGTACCATGATTCAGCGTGTTATATCTGTGGTTTCTGCAAATCAAAGGGGTACATGTAGCGGTACTTTTGAAGTAGTTCTTGTTTGAGTTTTAATTGGGTTTTTAGAGCTTCTAAATGATTTAACTGTTGTTCTTTGCTAAATTCAATACCAGGCAGTAAACGTATCTACAAACAAAAGTTTAGACATTACATAGGCAGTTACTTTGGCAATTGCTCTGTAAAACTTACTTGAGCCCTGGCTTGGTCAAGTCGTTTTTGCAATTCAAGCACTTTTTGGGAACAATCGGCTGATTCTCTTGTTTTTGCGGTAGTATCGAGGTGTTCTTTATCAACACTAAAACATTACATTAATTACGCAATTAGTTATTTACAAACGACAGATATAAAAAAAGGCATAGAATATGTTTGGTAAACACAACCTTCAAACTACTAACCTTCTAATAATATCATAAACAACCGGCAATATTTCAATATTTAATTCTTCAACAGTTAATTGTTTGTTGGGATTCTCATTATTTTGATCTTCTGATTCCATTTTATAATTTACAAATGCATGTTTTGGAACCTTTTTTACTATTTTTTTTTATTTGAAATTTGGATGGATTTAGTAATCAACAGTGAATCGCGCAAACTATCGGGACCGGGACTCCATAGCTTTGTTCCAGGTAAAGTTAATTACGGTATTTTACTTTACGACCTATTACTAAATCCCCACTCAATTGTCACTCACCTCATTAACAAAAATTAAAATATATACAATTTTTCTCATGTGTCTCTCGCATAAATGGCATGTTATTCTTAGTAAAAAAAAAATCACGTTCTTTTTACAAATGAATTGTTGTAATACGTGACAGAACTTTTTTTATACGAACGTCGAACACCCGATACTGGATCATATTTTGGGTATACTGGCACCACTCACCTTCATGTGTCAGTCAAAAGTCAATGGTCAATGTCATACTTGACATGATAAAGACAACACCAAACGAAAAATAACAAGCTCTTTTTGTTAAAGATTTTGGTCGCAGGAAGGTCAGTTTCTTCAAATATTTTATTAATCTTAAGTTTTTTCTCAATTTTCATTATTTAATATAGTTCACAAATATGTTGTTTATTATTTATATTTGATATTTGTTAACATTATTTATAATTATTTATTTTATTTATATTTTTAGATCAAGATGGGTAGGCGACCTGCAAGATGGTGAGTAGTAATGTAATAATTAATTTAAATACCTAAATTTCATGGTAGTGTTAAGTTAAATATTTAACGCAATTGTTATTTCAGTTATCGTTATTGTAAAAACAAACCCTATCCAAAATCACGTTTCTGTCGTGGTGTACCAGACGCAAAAATCCGTATCTTTGATTTGGGCAAGAAAAAAGCTGGAGTAGATGATTTTCCTCTATGTGTACATTTAGTATCAGATGAATATGAACAACTTAGTTCAGAAGCTTTGGAAGCTGGACGTATTTGTTGCAACAAATATTTAGTAAAGAATTGTGGTAAAGATCAATTCCATATTCGTATGAGGCTTCATCCTTTCCATGTTATTAGAATCAACAAGATGTTGTCATGTGCTGGAGCTGATAGGTGAGTCCTTAATATTCAGTTTATTGTTAGTTTTGTTGTCCCCGTGTTACCCGCATATCAATATTTATTTATATTTGGGCGTCAAGTGGGACAGATATTAAATACCTTTTCATCCACTAGTGATATTCTTGCACCACGAATACTACTAACTAAGAATAGGAAACAATTATTTTTGTATAAATAATGTGGAATTCTTGAGTTTATAAGCAGTTACAAAACATATTAAAGTAAAGTTTGTGAATTACAGGCTCCAAACTGGAATGAGAGGTGCTTTCGGTAAACCTCAAGGTACCGTAGCCCGTGTCCGCATTGGACAACCGATTATGAGCGTCCGATCTAGCGACAGATACAAGGCGCAAGTTATTGAAGCTCTACGTCGTGCCAAGTTCAAGTTTCCTGGACGTCAAAAAATCTATGTATCAAAAAAATGGGGTTTCACTAAATATGAGCGTGAGGTGTACGAGGATCTTAAAGATCAAGGCAGATTAGCTCCAGATGGATGTAATGTACAGTATCGGCCAGAACATGGTCCATTAAATACCTGGAAGAAAGTACAGCAAGATTTGTTGTCAGCTTAAATTGTACATTTTTAAGATAATAAATTTATTTAAAATATTTATTTTTCTTTTCTTAATTTTACTTATTTTTTTTTTGTCCCCGTGATTTTTTTTGTTTCTTTATTTTATTTTTTTGTCCCCGTGTTACCCGGATATTAAAATTCATTTATATTTGGGCGTCAAGTGGGACATACATAAATTTCCTTATTTTCCACTAGTATTATTCTTTTACATTGAATATTACTAACTAAAATCTGGAAACAATGCAAATATAATGTAAAAACAAGTGTATTTAAATGGGGTTTCACGAAACATGGCGTGAGGCGTATGAGGACCTGAAAGGTCAATGCAGATCAGCTTCAGATGGATGTAAGATGTAATGCACAATATCGGCCAGAACATGATCCATTCAATACCTGGAAGAAAGTGTAGTAAGATTTGCTATCAGCTTAAATTGTACATATTTACAGAAATATATATTTTTTTAAATTATTTTTTTTGTTTCTTTATTTTATTTTTTTGTCCCCGTGTTACCCGGATATTAATATTCATTTATATTTGGGCGTCAAGTGGGACATACATAAATTTCCTTATTTTCCACTAGTATTATTCTTTTACATTGAATATTACTAACTAAAATCTGGAAACAATGCAAATATAATGTAAAAACAGTTTATTTAAATGGGGTTTCACGAAACATGGCGTGAGGCGTATGAGGACCTGAAAGGTCAATGCAGATCAGCTTCAGATGGATGTAAGATGTAATGCACAATATCGGACAGAACATGATCCATTCAATACCTGGAAGAAAGTGTAGTAAGATTTGTTATCAGCTTAAATTGTACATATTTACAGAAATATATATTTTTTTAAATTATTTTTTTTGTTTCTTTATTTTATTTTTTTGTCCCCGTGTTACCCGGATATTAATATTCATTTATATTTGGGCGTCAAGTGGGACATACATAAATTTCCTTATTTTCCACTAGTATTATTCTTTTACATTGAATATTACTAACTAAAATCTGGAAACAATGCAAATATAATGTAAAAACAGTTTATTTAAATGGGGTTTCACGAAACATGGCGTGAGGCGTATGAGGACCTGAAAGGTCAATGCAGATCAGCTTCAGATGGATGTAAGATGTAATGCACAATATCGGACAGAACATGATCCATTCAATACCTGGAAGAAAGTGTAGTAAGATTTGTTATCAGCTTAAATTGTACATATTTACAGAAATATATATTTTTTTAAATTATTTTTTTTTGTTTCTTTATTTTATTTTTTTGTCCCCGTGTTACCCGGATATTAATATTCATTTATATTTGGGCGTCAAGTGGGACATACATAAATTTCCTTATTTTCCACTAGTATTATTCTTTTACATTGAATATTACTAACTAAAATCTGGAAACAATGCAAATATAATGTAAAAACAGTTTATTTAAATGGGGTTTCACGAAACATGGCGTGAGGCGTATGAGGACCTGAAAGGTCAATGCAGATCAGCTTCAGATGGATGTAAGATGTAATGCGCAGTATCAGCTAGAACATGATTCATTCAACACCTGGAAGAAAGTGTAGTAAGATTTGTTGAATTGTATATTTTTACAGAAATATATTTTTTTTAAATTATTTTTTTGTTTCTTTATTTTATTTTTTTGTCCCCGTGTTACCCGGATATTAAAATTCATTTATATTTGGGCGTCAAGTGGGACATACATAAATTTCCTTATTTTCCACTAGTATTATTCTTTTACATTGAATATTACTAACTAAAATCTGGAAACAATGCAAATATAATGTA
The DNA here is from genome assembly GCA_911728435.2 of Apoderus coryli. Classification (NCBI taxonomy): domain Eukaryota; kingdom Metazoa; phylum Arthropoda; class Insecta; order Coleoptera; family Attelabidae; genus Apoderus; species Apoderus coryli. The sequence goes on along the minus strand of OU452211.1, from coordinate 1,547,023 downwards.
AAAACATTTTATTTAAATGGGGTTTCACGAAACATGGCGTGAGGCGTATGAGGACCTGAAAGGTCAATGCAGATCAGCTTCAGATGGATGTAAGATGTAATGCACAATATCGGACAGAACATGATCCATTCAATACCTGGAAGAAAGTGTAGTTAGATTTGTTATCAGCTTAAATTGTACATATTTACAGAAATATATATTTTTTTAAATTATTTTTTTTTGTTTCTTTATTTTATTTTTTTGTCCCCGTGTTACCCGGATATTAATATTCATTTATATTTGGGCGTCAAGTGGGACATACATAAATTTCCTTATTTTCCACTAGTATTATTCTTTTACATTGAATATTACTAACTAAAATCTGGAAACAATGCAAATATAATGTAAAAACAGTTTATTTAAATGGGGTTTCACGAAACATGGCGTGAGGCGTATGAGGACCTGAAAGGTCAATGCAGATCAGCTTCAGATGGATGTAAGATGTAATGCGCAGTATCAGCTAGAACATGATTCATTCAACACCTGGAAGAAAGTGTAGTAAGATTTGTTGAATTGTATATTTTTACAGAAATATATTTTTTTTAAATTATTTTTTTGTTTCTTTATTTTATTTTTTTGTCCCCGTGTTACCCGGATATTAAAATTCATTTATATTTGGGCGTCAAGTGGGACATACATAAATTTCCTTATTTTCCACTAGTATTATTCTTTTACATTGAATATTACTAACTAAAATCTGGAAACAATGCAAATATAATGTAAAAACATTTTATTTAAATGGGGTTTCACGAAACATGGCGTGAGGCGTATGAGGACCTGAAAGGTCAATGCAGATCAGCTTCAGATGGATGTAAGATGTAATGCACAATATCGGACAGAACATGATCCATTCAATACCTGGAAGAAAGTGTAGTTAGATTTGTTATCAGCTTAAATTGTACATATTTACAGAAATATATATTTTTTTAAATTATTTTTTTTTGTTTCTTTATTTTATTTTTTTGTCCCCGTGTTACCCGGATATTAATATTCATTTATATTTGGGCGTCAAGTGGGACATACATAAATTTCCTTATTTTCCACTAGTATTATTCTTTTACATTGAATATTACTAACTAAAATCTGGAAACAATGCAAATATAATGTAAAAACAGTTTATTTAAATGGGGTTTCACGAAACATGGCGTGAGGCGTATGAGGACCTGAAAGGTCAATGCAGATCAGCTTCAGATGGATGTAAGATGTAATGCGCAGTATCAGCTAGAACATGATTCATTCAACACCTGGAAGAAAGTGTAGTAAGATTTGTTGAATTGTATATTTTTACAGAAATATATTTTTTTTAAATTATTTTTTTGTTTCTTTATTTTATTTTTTTGTCCCCGTGTTACCCGGATATTAAAATTCATTTATATTTGGGCGTCAAGTGGGACATACATAAATTTCCTTATTTTCCACTAGTATTATTCTTTTACATTGAATATTACTAACTAAAATCTGGAAACAATGCAAATATAATGTAAAAACAAGTGTATTTAAATGGGGTTTCACGAAACATGGCGTGAGGCGTATGAGGACCTGAAAGGTCAATGCAGATCAGCTTCAGATGGATGTAAGATGTAATGCACAATATCGGACAGAACATGATCCATTCAATACCTGGAAGAAAGTGTAGTTAGATTTGTTATCAGCTTAAATTGTACATATTTACAGAAATATATATTTTTTTAAATTATTTTTTTTGTTTCTTTATTTTATTTTTTTGTCCCCGTGTTACCCGGATATTAATATTCATTTATATTTGGGCGTCAAGTGGGACATACATAAATTTCCTTATTTTCCACTAGTATTATTCTTTTACAATGAATATTACTAACTAAAATTTGGAAACAATACAAATCGAATGTATATAATTTAATTCGGTACCTACTTGTTTTACACGAAAACAAAATTCTTCTAGATTTTCCTCATTTTATAATTGATTTGAAATACCATCCATTATAACAAAACCAAGCTATGATAATTAAGAATTCCGGTATGACGGACTACGGATAAATGTCAGCTTGTTATAGTCTTTAATTTTCTCATGCAAGACATCGATTTTAAATTGAAGTTACGCCCCACTGGCGACGTAAAATTACCTACTACTTGTCTTACTAGTCTATCAAATTGTCAACTATGGACCTATACATATGGGTCGTATTCAGTAGTAAAAAATTGAAAGATGTGCGGTTTATTTTTTCAAAAGGATTTCCATTGTCCGGACCTGTTAATTTCAAAAATGAATATTTTATGAATACAAAGAACAAATAATGATAGTTCTTGCAATATGATTCACTTATTTATTTATTTAGCGCATCATAATCGATGCTATCCATCAATCATTATTTTACCGTCTACCAAACCTCTGCGATTTAATTTCTATTTAATAATACAGCGACTTATACATATTATATTTTCCTTGTATATGAAAAATATTTAAGTTTTCTATCTATCACCGATAATTGAATATCTACTTGTTGCGTTTTTGATAAAAAAAAAACAATGAGCCGTGAAGTAACTGGTACTTCTTTGACAGAACCAAAATTATCTGGATGTAAGTTTCTTATTTTTGTACTAATTAGTTGGATACGTAGTTGAAAAGGGCAACGAATCTCGTTGATTTCTCTGTTACAATAAAAAAGAAATTCTCAGCCTCACAGCTAGAAGTTAAATCAGCCTTTGTAATTCTTTTGGAGTTAACAAAATAAATTGCTATTTAGTTCACAATATTCTGTATAGCGGAATTTGATTTTATTGCTTAAATTAATTTATGACAAAAGTAAATAGGCAGCGTAAATTATTATATCTGAGAATTTGTAAAAACCACATTTTCCTGTTTGATCTTATGTACCTAACCTATCTATATATTATAGAAATGTCTTGGTTTGAACATTTTTTTTTTCATACAGTAGGTAATATTTGAACAAGTCTTAAGTAATTCTATGTTATAAATTAATTTGAATGCAATGGAAAATCACACTTATAGATAAGGGAAGATCTTCATTAGAGTTCTCGCAAACATATTTGGTGTCATGATTTGGCAAATCCTCAGTTTCTTCAAATGAGGATTGGCAAAATTAAAAGTTAAGATTATAAATGAAAATACTTTCGTGGCAAAGCGGACTAAAATGTTGGTTTTACCTACACAAGGAATTTTGTTTAATTTAGAAGGGCCCTAGTCTAATTCAATAGAACCAGACCGAGGCATGGGTCGACAGATACTGCCGAATTCGTTTCGCTCTTGTTATAAGCTCGTCAGAGTACCATAGTCGTTGCCCATCTACAAATATCGGCCTGCATTTAAGCACAAGGATACACAACAGTAGACACATGTAAACACGTATCATCTACATGTACATAGTAATGCATATCCTATACCATGCAGAGGCCACGAAATTATTTTCATTTATTATATTTACGGACATGAAAACCTTTTAGGTTAAGATTATACAAACGTAGATTTTTGTGTTAAACAATGTCGCACCCAATAATTAAGTATGAATCTATATACATTCTATATTGTACATAAACTAATAAAATCATATTATGTGTGTACCTACTATGCTACTATAATAATTAGTTGAATAAATCATAGATATTGAAATTCCATAGCCTGACAATAAACCAATTTAGTGCTTTAGCGGTCGTACCATTTTCTTAGTACAATAAATTATAGTGTTTATACACGACGACGTTATTGAGGTACCTACCTATAGTTAAAAGTTAACGATATGACTATCGAAAAAAAAATAGTTTAAGTAGTATTACATAGGTACTATTAAAAAAACCTTTGTTTTACTGCGTTTTTGAGACAACATTAGATCGTACGTATAAGATTAAATAGTATTAAAGGAAAACCATTTTTTTAAATATTTTTATGGGGATCAATAATGTGTAACAGAGTCTTAGAAGCATGTAAGTAGTTTGTTTTTTAATAACAATAGACAATAGGTATTGAGCAATATTATATTAGTTTTAGAAATAACATTTTATTTGCTTATGTTATTTTGCCAATAAATCAAAAATAACTAATTCTTAGGAAAAATTTTACTCTATACAGATGATATTTCTGTTCTTTTTTTAAATCTTCACCGATGATAATCGAATATTGTTATCCAGTGCTATTTCTTTAGTAGTTTTTATCAGGAGGTGCAAATAAACGACTTTTATGAGAAATTGGAGGTCGACAGCTCTATAGGAAAATCTCGTTCATGGCCTACTACTCTAAATATCTCCTCAATTCTGCTTACCGAAAACTGAGATATCTTACTGGCATTTTGACTTCTAGTTCGACGCCACATCCTATCATAATTAATTATTTAATTGACTGAATGGATGTTAAATAATTTGATTATCACTTTTAAAAATGACGTGACACTTGTTTTATTTGCAACAATTGACAAGAAATTGAAAACCAAGGACGTTAACAATTAAAGATTTATTTTTTTTTGTGCTATTCTATCGTAAATATCTCGATAACCGTTGTCTTTAGGTGAATTTTATAATATATAAAATATTGTTAGAAATCTTATGGAGAATAAAAAAAATAACATGCTGTTACGTTTATCTACCCACCCTGTAAAAAACGGGCAACTTAAAACCACAAGTAACACGTCTGTGCGAGCGTTTTTCCAAAAAAAAAATTGGCGAATTTATGGGTGACTTTTTGGTCTCACTGTATAGTATAATTTAATATTTTTTTGACGGTTCAATTATTATCGATGAGAATATTTAAGACCACCTCTATTATAATATACCCAAACGTCAATTATAGCGCCTTTCCGTTTAAGTCAAATATCAGATGTTTCTGAACAATTCATCGATTTAGTCTCTACGTTAAATAAGTGAGTCTGAATATACTTACATCAGTTCAACTGATGAGAGAGAGAATTATTGATATATTGCAATATATCTGTCATCAGTCATTGATTGATTATGTTTACTTTGATGATGTAAAGAATTTTTCTTAGAACTTTAAAAATATATCAAAAAATCTTGTGTATTTTAATATTTACTTACATAAAATGCCCCAAGACGGTGAAGATATTTCCAAAACCAAAAAGCCATCGGGTATGTATTTTATTTAAAATAATTACTATCCTTGTATAGAAAACTTAGATTTATAACTCTGTTCTTATGAAATAAGATACACCTAATCGTTAATTTTATATTAATGGCACTGATGTAGGTATTCAATTATTGATCTCATTTGGTCATTGCGTGTTATGTTTTAATCATAGTAATGAAATAAAATTAAGTAGGTTGTCTTTTCAGATAGTGCATTTAAACAACAAAGACTACCAGCTTGGCAGCCAATCTTAACAGCGGGAACAGTCCTGCCGACTTTCTTTGTCATTGGTATCGCATTTATACCAGTAGGAATTGGTCTACTATATTTTTCAGATGAAGTTAAAGAATATGTTATCGATTACACACATTGTAGGGAATCTGTAAATAATTCAGACCAAACCTGGCACTATACAAACAGGACATGTAATAATATTTCTTATTCTAATGAAACCTGTACTTGCCGAATGAATTTCACGTTGGATAAAGATTTTGAGGTCAGTCCCTTAAACATGAACTTAAATTTGAGTTTGTCTTTTTATTATCATATTTCTAGGGTAAAGTTTATATGTACTATGGCTTAAGTAATTTTTATCAAAACCATAGACGTTACGTGAAATCCAGAGATGACACTCAGTTGCTTGGTAGATTGTCACAGGAGCCTTCCACCGATTGTATGCCATTTGACTTTGTAACGGAACCAGATGGTACAAAGAAACCTATAGCGCCTTGTGGGGCTATTGCGAACTCTATGTTCAACGGTAAGTATTTGTAAATTTGTATTTTTTAGCAGGTTATAATAAAGATTTATGTTTTAGACGTTTTAAGTCTATCTATGTATCTGGGAGAGTCTGATAAAATATCAGTTCCATTACTACGGACTGGAATAGCATGGGAGTCCGATCGGAATATTAAATTTAAAAACCCACAGGGAAATTTAGAGGTAAGTAAGAAATAATCCTTGTTTCGTGGTAATGTGAGGTTGAATTTTAGGAAGCATTTAGAGATTATGCAAAACCAAAAGCATGGAAAACACCTATATACGATTTGGATCGTGAAAATTCAGAAAATAATGGTTTTCAAAATGAAGATTTCATCGTCTGGATGCGCACAGCAGCTTTACCAAATTTTCGGAAGTTATATAGAAGGATTGATCATTCGCAACAGTATTTCACTAAAGGGCTTATGCAAGGAGATTATTTATTAACAGTTGAATATAGTAAGTGAATTTTTATTAGAGATGAAAATAATCCTCCACTGGTTTTATTTGTTTTAGATTATAATGTGTCAGCATTTGATGGTTCGAAAAAGATGATACTTAGCACTACGTCATTACTGGGTGGTAAAAATCCATTTTTGGGCATTGCTTACATTGTCGTCGGATGTCTTTGTTTGCTATTAGGCATTGCCCTTTTGTTCATACACATTAAATGTGGCAAAACGTGAGTATTTGAGTTTAGTAATAGCTAGTTTGGTGTGATATTAGATTAGGGAGCTAAAAAATAGCGAACAAGGTAGTTAATGTAAATATAAGTTTGTTGAAATATTTTTTCCTAACTATAGGACCAGCGAAATGATCAATGTGAATCCACGAACACCATATCAGTAAAACAACGTTTAGAAGGTTAACTTTTTATTATTAGTAAGTTGCAAATAAATTATGGTAAATTGTGAGGTAGTTGTAGAAGAAAGAACATCCTTTTTTAAGTACTATATTTATGTATTATTTTTGTTAAACCATCGCCATTAAATAAAATCATTACATACATTTCGACATCTAGTAAGCAGCTGTTCATAGGACCAACAAAATGACTGCGCCTATTCCCTGTGGACAGCCCTATAGTTGTCAAGGGTTAGAAATAACAAGTCACAAACTCAAAAAGGGTACATGATTAATAACAATGAACAAAATATCTTCCAATAAAGTTTGTGACCACCTGTTATTATTTTTAAGTTACCAAAATATTATCAATTGATACACAAGTTTCAATTATTATTTGTAAAAATTAGATTATGACTAAATAGTTATTAATATCGTTAATTAAAATATTTATTTGAAACACATAAGTGCCCTTTTGTATTAAAAATACAAATTATAGTTAGTTATAGTAGTACTTGCAACCGGTTTGGGCTAGGTAAATTAAAGATAATGTATTTGTTGTCAAATGAATGTTTAATTAAAATAATTTTAATTTATTATTAAGTTATATTGTATTGTGATATAATTTTAAGTATTTCCACAGTTTTATTAATATTATTGTACGTGTCTAGTTGCAAATTTGTATATTTTATCTTAGAAAGTCGTTTAATAATAATAAAAACTATAATTTATGAAAATTCATGACTTGTACTTTATAACAATAAGCATTTGCTTCTGTAAATAAATCATAAACAGCCTAAATCTACCCACTAGGTAAGTATTATTTATATACCTACCGCCAAGAATAAGCTCTCAATTGCTCATACATTTGAAGATATTATTTGTTAAAATATGTCTTAACAAAGACTAAAAAACTGTCGTAGTACCTAGTAAGATATGTATCAGTATCAGCAATAATATAAAGCGATGATAACTCGCAAGTTCAAGGCGAATCTAATAAGTTATTTACAATTTTCCCGACTTTCTTGGGTGGAGAATCCCAAGTATCACTTAAACTATTATCACTGTCACTCAAATTAGATTTAGCTTTTGGCCTAACATCGAAAAGTTTAATATCCCTATTTGAACAGTCTTCTCCACGAGCTGCATTGATTTCTTTAACTTTTTCTTTCAATAACTTCAACATTGTTTTAGTTTGTTTAACATTCTCGTATTCAACACAGGCCACAACGTCTTTGGATTTGAAAAATTCCAGAAATTTAATACTCTCTTCGTAGGACGCGTGAGTCGAATAACACACATAGTGAATTCGCTCTTTTGATGTAGAAGAAAGGCCTGAAAAAAATATATATATTTATACACATTTAATTCACAACATTTAACACCACTTAATGAAGTTGATTAGCTAACAAAGGTTGAACAATTTTGTTTCTAGAAGCATTTTACAACAACATATTGGTGAAGGTACCCGTGAAATAGGGGCGAACGCTCAGAAATGTATTAAAAAATTGAGTTGGCCGGATGGGCTGCTAAAACCAGAGGAAGCAGCAATCTGAATGACGGATACCATGCGATAATTGTGCATCATAATCCTTTACCTGTCAATGTTGACATTTAGTCGTATCAAAATTATGTAAATATCGTCTTATTATTACCTACGTTTTTGCTGAAATTGTATAATATAACAAAAACATTTTATTCATAATTAAATTTACCTAGTTCTAAATCATTTTCTGTCCATCTCCTAGCAGACATTTTAATTTTCCTGATATACTTTTCGTCCGTTTTCCCACAAATTTTACATCCATATCCGTGACCTGCATGAATTCTCGTTATCGATACATCAGTAGTAACAGCTTTATCCATATCAGGGATTAACGAATAAACACTGTACGTATCCTGATTCACGTGTACAGGTATTTTAAATGTTTTATAAATTTCATTGAAAACAAATTCATATCCATACCGGGCTGATGTTTGTAAATGTATAACATTTTTATCACATTTACTTATCCATTCTTTTATTAACATATTTAGTTCATCGAAACTGTTTTGTCGCGATGGAAAACTGCTATATTCTTTCAGAAAGAATGTAGTGTCTAAATAAATTTTATCAATAACTTTTTGATTGTTAAATGCATCATAAAATTGTGGAAACTTTCGTAAGTCGCTTGGATTAATTCTGTAATCGCCTGTATATAAAATTCTACTTGAATCTGTCTCAAAAAGGAACATTACTGAACCTGGACAGTGTCCTGCGGGAATTAGATGGACTACAACACATTTATTATCGCTTGTTTTAATCGAATTAGCAGATTTGAGGCACAGTTCTTTAATATTATCTTTGATTTTTGGGTATAATTTTTTTAAAATTATACATGAAACTGGCGATGCATATAAATACTGATTATAATGTAATAACTTGTTTTGAAAAGAATATGCATGTAATCCTCTCATATGATCATAATGACAATGGGAGAGAAAAAATGCTAATGAATGGACATTTTCGCCATCAAATCTATCGATGCTAATTTGAAATATTTCGTTGATTTTCCCGCCGAATGTGCTCATTATTTATTCGAATTTCGCGCTGTCAATCCACAGGAAATCGATACCACGCAATCGTACTGCGTTTGTTTTTGGCGGTTGTTGACGCTTTGTCGTTGTAAGGTTAATTTTCCGCTAACCTATTTTCTTGCTATTTTCAATTTAAAAACCTAAAACCGTGTTAATTCTGGTTAAATATCGTGATTCGTTATTGTGCTTTACATTTAACTTACCTTATAAACTTTTTCCTAATTTTTGTATATATTTAATAAAACTGTCAGTGTGATAAAACGACAAGGAAGAAGCAGCCATTTGCCCACAGCGTTGATTGAAGGTCGACGACTAAATTTTGTTAAAAAATTGGTTATGTTGTCAAATGATACAAATATTTAATTTATGTAAGTAAATTTTCATCTACGACCTTAATAGAGACCCTTTATTACATTTAAAATATAATGCAAGTGGAATTAATTGCTACAGAATTGTGATGTAATTGCTATAAGTAGGCATATTTCCTTTCTATAACGCGATGGTATGTACGGAACATGGCAACAACTCACATATTAATAACTCTTCTGTAACATAGTAGAATATAGTGATTCATCACTTTTATAAAATTATATTAACAAATTATTAAACTTTAAAGGTTTTGTTTACATTTTTTCGGATTCGCAAGCCTAGTTAACCTTAAATAATATAAAAGCATAACCTCACTTGTCAAAATTTTGTCTTTAAGAAATTTTAACCTTTAAAATGCATACTTTTGTTGTTTAATTACTTCGATTTGTAATAAATATCAAAAACAACCAGGAATGTAAAAGACTGATTTATTAGTTTTGTTTTATTTTATTTTTATCGGGGTAAAATGTATTTCTTTGTTTCAAAAATCAATACCTATGATGAAGGTGCAAGGTAACATAATATTTAATTATGGTTATTTTGCATCTCATTACCAACTAGGCATATAACATTATACAACTGGCTTTGGGTTGTGTTAATCGTCAACGTATTTAAGTACTTAAGTAGGTACCTGTAATAGGTATTATGTAGTCCCAAATTACTTTTAGGTTTTCAAGTAATAACTGTGTACCGGCTGCAAATTTAATACACTTCTCATATCTATCAATTAATTTGTTTACAGCTTCATAAAAAATGTTCATCTTCCGCTGAAAATATACTGAGTTCTTTTTTCATTTCTGGGAACAAATAGTCATTTAAGATTGAAGCGTAGAAGTTGTTATAAAAACACCTTTATACTCAATAGGATTCAAAATTTATAATCCATAATTTTCAGTTTAAATAATATGTTAGATGTAACATAACATGGACGAATCATTCGGTTTAACCTGGGAGGACAGCTCAACAGTTGCCCAAAATGAGGTCATTTGTGGTATGGACAATGATATCTTGCAGGAGGAGTCTGAAGAATATACTGGCCTCGCAGAGGAGGTAGTAGACGATAATGGTACTGAGGATGCAGAACAACAGGGACCTGTGCCTGTTAGTGGCGGGCGGATCGTGTATTTGGCAGGTTAGGCGACGATGATTATTGCGTTAGAGTAACTTAAATATGACGTTGTTGGGTATTAAAAATGTGTTACTGTTTAGATGGCAACGTAATAGTCATGAATGAATCAAGTGAGCAAATCGTGGATGATGAAGAAGCGTTCACTGAAGAATCTGCTCTTATGGATGTGACTGAAGAGGTTATTACTGATCAATGGGGTGAGAGTTGTCCAGAAGAGATTATAGTGGGTTCCGAGGAGGCTGTTGGTGATGTGGAAACGCAAGCAGCTGAAGATTGCGATGTACCATTACCAACTGATCAAGATGAATATACAGCCGCAAGACCGTATCCATGTGATTTTTGTAGTCGGAGGTATGTAATTAGGATTTTCATGGGTAAAAATGACAAATTCAATTGTGTTTCAGATTTCGAAAGAAGGCAAATCTGATGAATCATATGGTAGCTCATCAGACTGATAGACCGTATGGATGTAACTTGTGCGGTGTTAGGTATGTCAGAAAAAATGATCTGATGAATCATTTGAAAGTTCATGCTTATATACCGGAAGGCGATCCAATACAAGAGGATGATTTAGCCAATTTTGATGAGGCATCCCTGATAATGGAGCAGCCGCGTAAAAAGCGGAAATATACGAAAAGGAAAAAGAAAGTACCTCCAATTCCGAAACAGGACTTTGACGATTATGAAGTTACGGAAGCAGGTAAGGTTTTATTTCTCTAGGTTGCTTGCTAAAATTGGGGTGGGATAAACATGTCTATTAAATTGACATTTTAGCTGACAAAATCCATACTGCATCAGGATCACGATCATACGCATATGACGATGAAATGAATTTTGTGGAATCGATGGACAATGATTCTGCTTATTTGCAATCAGATGATAATGAAATACGTTATCCGATTACCGATCCGAATAAACCGTTTGTTTGTCAACATTGCGGAGTAGGATTCGCTAGGGAAAAAGTAAGTGATACATTTTTTATTTCTAATTGAAGTTCATTTGGAATATTTTGCATCATTTCAGGCTCTGGCATCTCATGCTAAAATTCATGCAGGTGACAGTCCATTTGAATGTCAGAAATGCGGGGACATGTTTTGGGATATTTCGCAGATGCGCGAACATGCTAGATCCAAACATGGCGAAACAGAAGATTATGATGACGATGAAGATGGGGACTATTCTGAGGAAGTAGACGACGCGGGGTAATGCATAATAAAGCGTAGAAATTCTCTGTTACGCATGATTTTTAAACATTTATTTTAGGAACCGATTTGGAACTTTCTACTGCACCACATGTGGGCTGTCGTTTCACCGGCAAGATAATCTTAAAAAACATGAAAAGCAACATATTAAAGAAGAATATGTCAATGAGCACGAATTTGGACACATTTGTAACGTGTGCGGCGAGTCGTTTCAGGAAGCATTGGATCTTTTAGCACATGCCGAAATCCATGCGAGAGATAGCGAATATCGTTGCATGGTATGTGGCGAATTATGCCAGGATGAAACTATGCTTAGTAATCATGTGCATGAAGCACATGGTAATGAACTACCGCCGAATACATGTATGACGTGCGGTCGAACCTGCAAAGATAATCGGGCGTTATTGAAACATTCATGGGAACATTCAAAGGAGAAGATCTTTTCATGTTCTCTTTGTAAAAAGACGTTTTATAATAATGCTAGGTAAGTTTTACTTACTTTAGCTGCGTAGCTGCGACACCTGATAAGTCAATTACACCCTGAGAAATGATGGATCATTTCGCTAATCTGTGCTATTTTTTTTTCGTCGGAATTTTTTTAAATCCCTGTAACTTTTTTAATAGTAAACCGATTTCCATGGGCTTGGTTTCGTTAGATAGACAATATATATACTTTAAAATCCGGATTTCAACATGGCGCCCTGATCAAAATCCAAGATGGCGGACGACTTTAAATATACCCTTTATTTCGGGTTAATTTTTTTTAACAAAAGTTTCTGAAATTAAGATATTTACTACAGAAATTAAAAATGTGGCTCTTTCTGAACATTTTATGACGTGATTCAAACAAATCGGTCCAATGGCTGCGGAGGAATTGGCCGTTAAAAAAATACTGTTTTTGCAAATATTTCAAAAGTCAAAAAAATTGCAGTTAGCATACCAATTAATATCTCCTTTATTAGTAGCCTGTTTTTTATAAATTTGGTCTTGTTGAATAGGCAATACAGTAGGCTTTCAAATTTCAATGTCAAAATGGCGCCCTAATCAAAATCCAAGATGGCGGACGTCTTTAAACATACCGCTTAATTCGGGTCAATTCTTTTTGAACAAAATTTCCAAAATTGAGATAATTACTACAGAAATAAAAAATGTGGCTCTTTCTGAACATTTTAAGACCTTATTCAAACAAATCGGTCCAATGGCTGCGGAGGAATTGGCCATTAAAAAAATACTGTTTTTGCAAATATATCATAAGTCAAAAAAATTGCAGTTAGCGTACCAGTTAATATCTCCTTTATTAGTAGCCTGTTTTTTATAAATTTGGTCTTGTGGAATAGGCAATATAATGAGCTTTCGAATTTCAGTGTCAAAATGGCGCCCTAATCAAAATCCAAGATGGCGGACGTCTTTAAATATACCCCTTATTTCGGGTTAATTCTTTTTGTACTAAATTTTCTGGAATTGAGATATTTACGACAGATATTAAAAATGTGGCTCTTTCTGAACACTTTAAGACGTGATTCAAACAAATCGGTCCAATGGCTGCGGAGGAATTGGCCATTAAAAAAATACTATTTTTGCAAATATTTCAAAACTCAAACAAAATTGCGGTTAGCGTACCAATTAATATCTCCTTTATTAGTAGCCTGTTTTTTACAAATTTGGTCTTGTTGAATAGGCAATACAATAGGCTTTCAAATTTCAATGTCAAAATGGCGCCCGAATCAAAATCCAAGATGGCGGACGTCTTTAAACATGCCCCTTATTTCGGGTCAATTCTTTTTGAACAGAATTGTCTGAAATTGAGATATATACTACAGAAATTATACATGTGGCTCTTTCTGAACATTTTAAGGCGATTTCGAACCGTATTTTTAAAGACGTCCACCATCTTGAATTTTGATGAGGCCGCCATTTTGGTGAAGTGCTAAAACGTGTTTTTTTTTTATATTCAATTAAATTTACCCTGAAAACTAAAACATTCTATATAATCGATGAGTAGAACCTTTGGCGTAGAACACTAAACTGACAATCGTTTTACCACTTCACCAAAACACTTCTTTTAAATCTCGACGCGCGTTTTAATTCTCTCCTGAGGATGCTAACATTGTTAGCGAAACGCGCGTCGAGATTTAAAAGAAGTGTTTTGGTGAAGTGGTAAAACGATTGTCAGTTTAAAACATTCTATGTTTTAATGTTCAAATGTTCACCAACACTTCATTATTGCCAACAATTCTTGTTAACAATGGAACGTATTTACGAATTGCACATGTGTCAATTATAATTTGTGACAGACCTTTTCTGGTTATGGTTGACTTGTTATCATGTCATTATAAAACAATTTGGTATATTTAAACTGTTTTAAAGGTTGAAGCGGCATATGTTATCACATCGTAACAAAAATGTATCGTGTGATGTTTGCGGTGAAGATTTTCCCGATGGAAGGAGTTTAATGAATCACCGACACAGTCATAGCAGTGTGTCTGGCAGACAGTTTCCATGTAGGGAATGTGGAAAGACATTTGGTTCGAGAAGTTCGCAACAAATTCATATTAGAATACATACAGGTAGGTTTCAATCGATATTACACACTTTGAGGAATAATCATAAACATATCCTTTAGGTGAAAGGCCGTACGGTTGTCGCTTTTGTTGGAAAGCCTTTGCTGACGGCGGTACTTTACGTAAACACGAGCGTATCCATACTGGGGAGAAGCCGTATGCATGCGCAGTATGTCCACGAGCGTTCAACCAAAGAGTAGTCTTACGAGAACATATACGATCTCATCATTCTGGCCCAGATCCAAAGTACACTAACAGGTATGTTTCTATCTAAGTAATATCACTCACTAATCATTAATTTATAAATTAAAATTCTCCAGCATGACGCCATATTGTTGTGCAGTATGTTCTGACATGTTTGCTACAAGTCAGGATCTGATTCTTCACCTGATACATCATTGCGATATGAACACAGCAATGAAGAGGCAACCTCAAGTTGGTCCAAGGAAATACAAACGAAGGTATAATTGTGTGTTTATATTGAGTAAAAGCCGCTACAAAATTATTTTCTTAGACGGAAACTAAAACCGCATGAATTGGAACTACTTGCCACACGTTACGATGAGGATCCAGGTGAGGAACAGCAAGAACAAATCCAGCAGGAGGAAGATAGGTTCACGGAGAGTGAGGAGGAGCCCGAGCGACCGAGGCGTGCACCAAGACGAACGTCGATGTCAAAGAAAGCTCTTGCTGCAGCTTCAGCTGCTGCTACAGCATCAGTACCATCTCATGAATCACCAAAACAGACAATAGAACCAGAATATTCAGACTTATATTATAGTTCGACTACTGAGATTGAAAATATGAGTTCGATAGTGAGTTCTAAGTCGCCACCGTCTAAGGTACGATGTATTATTTTGTGTGACATTTTTCTTCATAGCGAAGATCCTCTTAAATCAGGCAAATATTTTCGTTATCCCATAAATGTTTTCCAGAATATAATTGGGATTTTCTAAGCCCCAAACTTTGAGGATTACACATTTAAATCCAGCTTTAATATTGAGTTTTTTTCTAGACCACTAAGAACACTAAGAAAGGTAAAGCGGAGAGCGTTGTATCACGACCAAAAATGATCCATACGCAAAAAACTAGAGTTCCTGTTGAAACTGGGGAAGATGGGCGTGTGAGACATAAAACGAAAACGTTGATAACGCGAACCCAACCAGCAGAAATAAAGTCTGCGACAGGTAAGTGTCTTATTTTATAGTAGGAGTGTTTGTTTGCCCAATTTTCGCAAAGTCCTGGTTTATTTTCTGGAAGGCCAACGAACAATCAACCTTAGCATCTGTTTCATCCCCCTCAGGAGTTGCTACTTGGCCCAATTCCAATTCTTACGTACTTTTTCAACAAAATTATAATGTACCTGATTATTTCTTTGAAGGTGAACGTATTCGACCGCGCACAAAAAATGTTAGTTATCATATACTGAATCCGGAAAAGCTACCTGTTGCCACGTTCCCTGAAAATGAGCCTGAACAAGCTGTTCAGAATCTTCTCCGAGAGGCTGAGAATGAACAACAGATCATTGCTAAACAGGAGATGAATTATCACGAGGATCAACAGTTGGAGCAATGTGAGGATCAACAGTTTGTACAGGTAAATGTTCAGTTAAAAACATCAAACAAAAGTGGCAATTATTATCGATTTTTCGTAGCATACCAATGGCGATGTTTTCATGCCCGATCAGCTGTTAGAGCAACCTCCTGAAGTTGCAGCTGAGCAAATTGTGGAGACTGAGGGACCAGTGCCTGTAACGTTGGTTGGAATATCAAAGGTTCAAAGGAGAAGTCCACGGAATAGAAATGTCATCGCGCCAGGTAGTAAAGTTAGGTGAGACAAATCTTGAGTTTTGTTGATTCCCATTCGCGATATTTTACTGAATTAAACTGGTCTCAAATAAGGGGAACATAGAGACTGGCTCAGGAACAGCTAAGAAGGAGTCCGTTAGGAACCAAGCAGCTGAAGAATCCGGTTCTTAAAGAATTTATCTTGGGGCCAAAGTTTTGAAGCAAGAAACTAACCAGAAAATGATAATTAAAACATTTCTCTTAAATTCCAGATTGGTAAAGGAAGGTATGATCATTTCAAAAGTGAAAAAATATAATCAAGAACCAGAGTCGATATTGCCAGACATTCAACAGACCAACAGTGTATTTATCAAAGAAGAGGCATATATGCACTCGGAACCAGAGGAAAGTGCTAACGGAGATCAGGCCCTCCAACAGGAAGATTGTGTTAATATGAGATCAAATCAGAATGTTATCAATGTCAAACAGGAGATGTTGGATCCAAGTGCGTTGCATGAATTCGCAGAGATTTCCATGCAGCATGCTAATTCCCATAATATGTACAAATGCGAGATGTGTAGCGAGGTGTTTGCTGATAGAGGGCAGTTGCTGGTGCATGTGCCTATACATATTTGATGTTGAAATTGGGAGAAGTACAGTGTTTCAGGTATGTCAACTCTTATTTTATAGAATAAGTCTTAGTATTTATTGACAACTTTTCCAGTTGTTGAGCTATATCTGGGCCAATGTGCGACAGACTGAGCTGAGTTGGAGAGAAAATTAATACACATTTGTTTTTAGGAAGGAATGTTTGTGTAATGGTAAACAATGGTTCGTCTTACCAATGTCAAAGCTTTGTACATTTCGTTATAGTCAACATAAAAGTTTTTATGATAATGTTTTCTTATTCTATAAATCTTTAATAAATTAGTTGTATTATTATTCTTAATGTATGTAAGTTATCTCTTTAGTGTAATTATTAATATTATTATCTTACTTTATGTTAAAGTAGGATTTCTATTGTATTTTTATTAAGGATACTTTTATAGTATATTAAGTATAAAGGGCGGTAAAGCATTCGTTGCAGCCCGCCGCTGTATAGACGCACGAGTGAGCGAAGCGAGCGAGGGCAGCTATACAGCGAAGGGCTGCAGCGGCTTTACCGCCAGTGGTGCTTACAACTGTTTTTCGCCTGCCTCTTCATACTACAATATTAAACCAAAAGAACTTTATTTTAATAATTATTACTGTTATGAACTGACAGTTTTTGACAGAAATTAATGGGAGTATTTTTTGACGTACATGAGAATAGGCGTTATCCTTTGACAAACTCAGATCAGATAAACTTATGTGACAGGCTCACATGTCAGTGTTGCGTATTTTAAATGTAGAAAGAAACTGTCAAATTATTATCTGAGCGTGTACACTATAGAAATTTGATTTAAGAATCTTAGGTATATTTCGGTACTACAATAATAATTAAAAAGTGATTACTAATTAATAATGGACAATTTTAAATAATTAAATGAGTTTAGCGGAAAGGAAGACGACTACCTAAGTAAACTTTCTCAATTAATTGTCAACTTATCCTCTAGATGGAATGCACATTAAGTTAATTGAGTGAAAACTACTGATGTTAACGTTATAATTGGAAATCTAACAGTAGCGCCATCTATGAAAAAAAATTAAAATGAGCGGGCGCTAACTGGTCATTTACCGCCCGCATATGCGGGCGGTAAAACTCTGTTTAAGTGCAGGCAGGCGAAAAAAGTTATTAATTATGATTAAATTGGTATGATAATTTTGGCAAATTGTACATAAGACCTTCTTAGAAGAACTATTATTATTAGATGCTATAAAGTTGTTCTATTTTGCTGTAATTTCTTTTTGAAATAAAATATTTGGTTAGGATATTATGTGATTTTTTTTATTAAATTTTCCCAATTTGTATTTTCAGTTTGACCTACAGTTTGTTTACCCTGGCACATCATTTTAAGTTATTTGTAAACTTCGAATCAGTTAATATTTTCAGGAAAAACCCTTAAGGAAAAAACCTTCAAACGCAAATATCTCGAAAACGGTAAGAGATATCGATTGGTCTCCTGATACTTTATATTCACCTCTTCAAACTTATGTGTTCCTGGTACGAATTCGAGATTTTTAGAAAATGAAAATTTAACAGAATGTGGCACTCCTAATACATTGATTCACCTCTTCAAACTTATGTGTTCCTGGTACGAAATCGAGATTTTTAGAAAATGAAAATTTAACAGAATGTGGCACTCCTAATACATTGATTCACCTCTTCAAACTTATGTGTTCCTGGTACGAAATCGAGATTTTTAGAAAATGAAAATTTAACAGAATGTGGCACTCCTAATACATTGATTCACCTCTTCAAACTTATGTGTTCCTGGTACGAAATCGAGATTTTTAGAAAATGAAAATTTAACAGAATGTGGCACTCCTAATACATTGATTCACCTCTTCAAACTTATGTGTTCCTGGTACGAATTCGAGATTTTTAGAAAATGAAAATTTAACAGAATGTGGCACTCCTAATACATTGATTCACCTCTTCAAACTTATGTGTTCCTGGTACGAAATCGAGATTTTTAGAAATTGAATCTTAACGAAATTGGTCTCCTGATACCTTATATTCACCTCTTAAAACTTATGTGTTCCTGGTACGAAATCGAGATTTTTAGAAATTGAATCTTAACGAAATTGGTCTCCTGATACCTTATATTCACCTCTTAAAACTTATGTGTTCCTGGTACGAAATCGAGATTTTTAGAAAATGAAAATTTAACAGAATATGGCTCTCCTAATACATTGATTCACCTCTTAACGCTTATGTGTTCCTGGTACGAAATCGTGATTTTTAGAAATTTAATTTTAACGAAATTGGTCTCCTGATAATATTCACCTCTTAAAACTTATGTGTTCCTGGTACGAATTCGAGATTTTTAGAAAATGAAAATTTAACAGAATGTGGCACTCCTAATACATTGATTCACCTCTTCAAACTTATGTGTTCCTGGTACGAAATCGAGATTTTTAGAAATTGAATCTTAACGAAATTGGTCTCCTGATACCTTATATTCACCTCTTAAAACTTATGTGTTCCTGGTACGAAATCGAGATTTTTAGAAATTGAATCTTAACGAAATTGGTCTCCTGATACCTTATATTCACCTCTTAAAACTTATGTGTTCCTGGTACGAAATCGAGATTTTTAGAAAATGAAAATTTAACAGAATATGGCTCTCCTAATACATTGATTCACCTCTTAACGCTTATGTGTTCCTGGTACGAAATCGTGATTTTTAGAAATTTAATTTTAACGAAATTGGTCTCCTGATAATATTCACCTCTTAAAACTTATGTGTTCCTGGTACGAAATCGAGATTTTTAGAAAATGAAAATTTAACACAATGTGGCTCTCCTAATACATTGATTCACCTCTTCAAACTTATGTGTTCCTGGTACGAAATCGTGATTTTTAGAAAATGAGGTTTAACGAAAATGGTCTCCTGATACTCGATATTTACCTCTTCAAACTTATGTGTTCCTGGTACGAAATCGAGATTTTTAGAAAAGGAAATTTTCCAATGACCAGGTTCTCTTGGGTTTGGTTGGATTGGGTTAGAGTTCTATATTAAGTCTGATTTTTTTTTGCAAAACGGTAAGTAAGATATCGAAAAACGGGACATGTTTTTGAAAATTAGATGACATATCCTGAATCTGCTTTCAAGTTAATATGGGGAGCCCTTAAGGGCCTATACGATATTGTTATCGAAAAAAGGATCTTATTTAATGGCAAAATAAAAACACAAAAGTTATTCATTGTACACATAATTTATTTACATTAGCTATTATCACACAATTCTACGTTCTCGACAGATCTTAAATTTAATTAATTCCTCTTACATGATATTTACAATATTCATAATAATTATGTTAGTGTTTAGTAGCATTTAATAATTTCACGACTAGGACTCCCTTCTCGTTAATTTTTTTCTTAACAATTGCGGTAAAGACATCTTGAACCATAGAGGTTAGATATTACAAAGACTTTTCCGATATTATTTTATTTGTTTGTCTGTATTATTTAATCTCGGAAGTTTTTTTTTTAATTCCCCGTGCAATGATGCTACAAACTAACATTTTGCACCAACCTGTTCCGAAACAGATCAGTAATTTTATTATATTTGAGTAGTTTTGACTTGGAAAATGCTGCTATGGCCATTTATAGATCTATTTGAAATATTGGTCCAAATTCCATGGTTGTTGATCATTAAATTAATCCCAGATTAATAAAAGAATTCTATGTTATTCTTTGTAACAATTTTGAAAAAAATATTTCTTATGAAAATTGCCAATGTTGTGGCTCAACTTCAACATTTGTTGAATATTACATATCAATAACTTTAATTAACCGTTAACAATAAATTAATTAGCTGCCTTTTAATTAAAAGTTTCAAATCAATTTTGGTCCAATTGTACGGTTTAGAAAGTATCAGTTTGAAACCAGTATTTCTTCTTCAATTTTCTTATTTATATAATGTACTTAATTTCTTAGTAATAATTGTTAAAATTATGTGTAGTGCCTAATAATATGTGTGTTTAAAATATTCAAAAACTATTTTGCACATATTGTAAACACACATTTCAATAAATTCATAGTTGCTTAACTAAGATATGCTTCTTGTTTTCATAATAGTTATATTTTGTTTAATATAAAAAGACAATTTTGAGTATCACTTTTCGGTTAATTCAATTTAGCATTGAATATACAGCGCAAGTTATAAATCATTCTATTCTAGTATTAAATAATTTAAAAAAAATAGTTATATTAACAGGATATCCAGAATCAATTTATTCATAATGCCCAATTAATATGATTAATATTATATTACAAACTTAATGAATAAATAAATATAAAAATTTGTTGTAGAAAAATAATATATAAATTACAAAACAATACATTATTATAATAAATATGGATACAAAAACCATTAATACTAATAAATATAAAAATTAGGATATAAATATTCGAGTTTGTGTAATAAATTCATTTATATAATCATCAGTCTTGGCAAAAATTACCAACAATAAATAAAATCTTAAAGCTATCATCATAAATTACAAAAAAAATCATAATTAAAAGGATTTCATGTCCGTAAATATAATAAATGAAAAATAACTTAATGGCAAACCGGACTAAAATGCTGGTTTTACATACACAAGGAATTTTGTTTAATTTAGCAGGGCCCCAGTCTAATTCAATAGAACCAGACCGAGGCATGGGTCGACAGATACTGACGAATGTGTTTGTGTTCATACTATTTTTATTTATATTTATACGACTCGTTTTACCTATACATTGAGTTTGTTCGGCCTCTGCATTACTATGTAGATGATACGTGTTTACATGTGTCTACTGTTGTGTATCCTATTGTGCTTAAATGCAGGCTGATATTTGTAGATGGGCGACGACTATGGTACTCTGACGAGCTCATAACAAGAGCGAAACAAACTCGTCAGTATCTGTCGACCCATGCCTCGGTCTGGTTCTATTGAATTAGACTGGGGCCCTGCTGCTAAATTAAACAAAATTCCTTGTGTATGTAAAATCAGCATTTTAGTCCGCTTTGCGGAAATTATTTTCTTAACTATTTATCAGTTGAAATTAATGGTATTCTATTATTATTTAGTGTCAAAATATTTTTAAATATGTCATTACAAAAATGCTGTGGATAAACCTGCAGTTTACTCTATTGATCAAGGACATAAAAGCTACGAATTGACGTTAGAAAGCCATTTCTAATTTGGTGAGTTTATCAACAGCATGAAACCGAATTTTGTTTTTAAAACGTTAAAGTTCACAAAGATTTATAAAATAGTTCATTTGTATATTATAATCTGTTTTTCTTATGTTTACCATACATCTAGCCTGCCCGGGTTGCCTCTCAGTCGCACGACATTCATTCATTTTTTATAGTATTATCTATCACATGACTCATGTCAGATGTCTCAAAACTTATTTCAAAAAGTTGAACATAAAATTATCCGGGAGAGTAAAATCGAGTTATACTGCGAATTTAAAACTTCCAATGTATCGAGTTTCTCCGATGGCAGAATGGAAAGAGGATCAATTTGGGAAGAAATGCTGTATGCGCCACGGTAGTTCAATTGGTATAACACTTGACCCGCCATCGGGAGATGTGGGTTCCAACCCCAGTTGTGTTGGATAATTTTTTTAATAGTTTTAAATTCCCAGTATAAGAAAACCATGACAATGACACGAGTCATATACTCTTTAACTGAAACAAAAATCTTTTGACAAATACAATACGAAGCTAACTTGGTTTTGTTTATATTATGTCCACCTTTATATAAATATCACCAGGCAAGCAAATTAATATGATTCAAAATGAAATTTATTTACCAATCAGTTTGATTAATAGAATTTTGTAATAAATAAAACAAAATGTACATTCAAATAGTTGAAATAACTGTAACGTGAAGAATTTTATAAAATTATACACTGCGAATAATGGATTTGTGAATTAAACTATTATAGCTTTCAATAAATTTAATTAATTATTGACTGATAAATCTAGTAATATTAAACGACCATCTATTTTTAGGTAAGAAAAACACCACGGAAGTATCGGGTATACCATTTTGGGACAACAGAACCAGACAGGAACACGGCATATCTTTTATAGGACATTATGCATGACGGGGACCTTAAACGCAGCTTTAATATTTAATTAAAATCCATGTACTTGCAGCATAAATCAAGCTAAATTAACTACTATCATATTACTCGTATCCAAAAAAAATTAAAGCAGATTTGTACAATTGTATCTCCGAAATATTGAAACATAAATATATTGTTCCCGAATCAAACTGACCAGGTGTACATCCAATTACAGGCAGCAAACATTCACACAATTGAATATATAGCCACGTTTTATTCTCCGCCTGCTGTTTATTCCTTTTGTTCTGTTTCTATTAAATAATTTTAGCATTCCAAAATATCCAAAGAAATACTTTGGAGTTTTTGCCATAACAGACAAAATTCAAACTCGGTAATTTTGTCCAACTTTCTTATTGTCCAATTTATTTTAATTAACAAGAACCTTCAATAAATCTGCTGATTTTTACGGCTCAGTTTATTATACCGATGAAAAAGGCTGTTTTAGTAATGATTCGACACTCCTAACGGACATGAAGAAAGCTTTTCAAAGAATTAGCAGATTTAATGCAGCAGGAAATACATTCAATCCTGACGATCATCATGCCAAACTAATCCATTTACTCTTACAGGGAACGCAACGACTAGGTCACCTTACATTCGAGGACATCAACAAGCCAGAAGATTGAAGAGGCCAAGAAGTCTACTGAGCAAGTATGAAAACAGAAACAAAGAGAGGTGGGCTATCTTCCCAAGCAAATGCGTTTCCTGTTTGATTGTGACTCACCTTCTTAGAGAATTATTTGTGTTGCTTGAAGACTTTCCCATTAAAATTAAGCAATTAGTTCGGTTCTACGTGGCAAGTTTTTAAAATGAAAGCATTGTATAAATATAACCAAATTATCGGTTGGTTGTGGGAAAAAGTATGCAAATTCTAGCGTTAAATATTTAAATAACGTCCTCGTATGCACATGTGTGTGGTTTTTTTAATACCATGCTCCCATCGCATCTGCATTTTAATCGAGAATCTGGGCTTTAAAACTAGTTTTTAAAACTATATGATCGCTATAAATCCTTTCTGAAACATATTCCCTAATATCATGGTTAATCCCCTGAATTTCAACAGGAATTTTCTGCTACAAACTTTTAATGGGGCAAAATTTATAAAAACTCGTGAAAGGGTTTCCATAAAACTTCGTACCAGTGATTATAAAACATATTGAGGTTGCTATCGTGGAATAATATCCAGGACTTTGGTTTTAGCCAAGTGGCGACATTATCACACCAAAAGGTCCAACGTACTCATGTCCAATAGCTGCCTGGCTCTTGGTTTCGAAGAATTAATAAGCTCCTAACCTGAATGATTTTGCTAAAAGTTCGTCATCCAAGAATTGATTCAATTCAGTTCAGCCATTTCATTCCCTTGTATGCCAGAGTGGCCAGGAATATTGTTTTTGCGATATTTTAGAGCCTGTTTGGTTCTTGTTGAGCTTAGGAGCTATAGGAATACGAGTTCCCAGATGTACTTCCTTATCTGCTGAAGATATGGTGAATAATGCACCAGTAGTTCTCTTTATACGAAAAAACTGGAAAAGTACCCAATAATAATCTCGTCTACCTTCCTAAGACTCCTCCACAAGATCATAGCAATTAGACTCGGAAACCTACCACTGCTAAAGCAGCAAACGGCCTTGAAGATTGATGGAGTACTGTTGAACACGCATCCTTTCGTTAGACCTCAAAAAAGCCTTTAGGTTTGAGGCGATTCAAGGTCTTTGAAAGATTAATAAGGACGGCTACACCGGTGCCGGTATAGCCATGTAGCATCATCATTGAAAGGTTCGACGGGCTAGTTTCGTATTATTAAAAACAAAAAACTAAATTTTCAAACATACGCGGAAGGTTAAAACTAATTTGGCTACAAATTCAAAGAAATCTCTCATTCTGTTCACACACGCTATGAGAAGCATTACACCTCTTTTTGTTGTCATCTTTTTCAGGATCAGAGAACAACATCGGGCAGACTATGTGGCCACTAGGCGCGCGAGTCATTGTCATGCACAATTTTTCTCTCTTTGTAGTAGATTTCCTCACTTTCTTTGTCGCACATAAGTAACACTACACCACCGAACAGGAAGATGGCGGCTCCCCAGCCAACACCGTACGCCCAACCGAACTCCCATATCGTTCTATTTCCTGAAACAAAAAAAAAAAACAAAATGAACCAATCGAGTTGCAGGCATATTTTTTTTGTGGATGGAAATCTCCACTAATCCGTTTCTGGTAGCAACAATTTTGATAGCATGTTGACGACAAATGATGGGAGGTATTTTTAAGCAGCAACCAAGTGAAGTCGAAGTTTATTTTTTACACGGCCGACCCTGTATAGTTGTGTAGTGTCACCTGGAGACTCACACACGTTCTAATTAACATTTCCATGTAACCGAGGCTTCCTAAATTATGCTGGTAAAAACAAAAAACACTGTCTAGCCAGCACTTAATTAAAACTTACCTAAATTAAGTTCTGCCGCAAAGCAGACTGGATAG
The DNA here is from genome assembly GCA_911728435.2 of Apoderus coryli. Classification (NCBI taxonomy): domain Eukaryota; kingdom Metazoa; phylum Arthropoda; class Insecta; order Coleoptera; family Attelabidae; genus Apoderus; species Apoderus coryli. The sequence goes on along the minus strand of OU452211.1, from coordinate 1,521,433 downwards.
ATAATTAGGGCAATGAGGATTGCAGCAACTGTAACAGAGAAGAAAATGTGTTGCATAAGAATATGGAAGTAAAACTGTAACCAGCAGTAATATATTAATTTTACCCGCATTTAATATAATAACACGTACTAATTGTAGTCTTCCTGCAACATTCATTTAAATTACGAAAGCAGGTTAAGTAGATTTCCCTTACAAAATGAAGCTGATTTATAAATAATAGTTTTTTGGGGTCTAGGAGAATTCTTTTCACCCAATATTAAATTAAGTTTCATCAAAAATAGTGGTTCCAAGATCATTAAACGCCACAAATCTAGAGAATGTAGAGTCCCTATCCATTGATCAGTAAATCCATTATTCAAATAATCTTTTACAATTGCTGAAACCGAACAACTTCCAGAGTAGGTATGTTTTGAACATTACCAATGTTTGATTATGTCCGCCATCTTGACTTTTTTTTGAAATGTCAAAAAAGTAATTTTTTTCAATAGCGTAATCATTTCTCTGTTAAACAAGAATAAAATTGCAAAAATCGGCCAATGTATACAAAAGTTACAACGAAAAAACAAAATTCAGGAGTTTTTTCGCCCACCTCTAAACGATTTTCACACCTTATAGTCCTCTCTAGTGAAATTAGGTCAGTAATATCGAATATATAGGTCTAACTAAAATCCCACAAAACTCTACGAACAGAAAAGTCTGATAACGAATAAAAAAAAAACTTCAAAGGTAAACCAAGAACATGACAGCTTTTGTATGTCATCCATTCATTTCTTGTGCGGCAGATGATGGCACAGCTCTGAAAAAAGAGACAAAACTGAAGAGGGAAACGGACATTTCCAGTGGCTTTGGCTTAATTAAAAATGACGGAATAGTAGAGGTGGATTATGTTTTACGGTAAACAAAAGCATCAACACAAAAAAACAAAACAATTTGCAGTATATACGCGAATACAAAAGGTTTTTTGAACGTATACAATACATTACAAAAGATGAAAGTGATTAAGTAATGAGTTTAGGACCGCTGTACAACGACAGAAATATACTGAAGTTCCTGTCATCATGTAGCTACCTACTAATTGGATTTTTATATTTGAAAAGTATAGGTACAATTAGGATAATGTATTAATAATATTCTCTACTTACGTGCAATGCTCATAACTATCACTGCAAATCGATAGTATTTATATTTTGAATGATGATCATTCGTCCTAAGGCCTAATCCTGTTAACACAGTTGCTACTAAATCTGTCAGTAATGTTATCACACATAACGCTGCTGCTGCCTTGATATAAGCTATAATGAAAGAAAACAAATCTCAAACATACTCTACTTTAGTCTATATTTGAAACATCATAAATATAGACAGATATGTTGAACTAACCTGCATCTCTAGCTGCATAACAACCTGCTGCTCCTCTTATATTAAACGGTAATGGTTCTGGTGCATTTTCCGCGATGCAATGCATGAAAAGACCCTGTCTCCAACCAGCTGCCATCAACCAGTCCGTTGATGCCAGTCCCATGATCATTAAAACTATGACTATGAGGCCACATATGAATGCTATGACCTGCAAATAAACAGAGAAACTAATTTAATCTACCGTTCGGAGTTTTATGGGCACTAATCACAATATTTTGTATCATCATCAAATCAAAATCGCGGCACACATCGAGCGGACAGCATTTTCTTATCCGAATATTCATGCAACCGCTCAGTTGAGATGCCTACACCCTCAGGCAACTCACACATTTCCAATCTTCGACCGTTCAATATTATTCAATCAACAATTTCAAGAGTAACAACTTCTTTTGGGGTTTTGTAAACCACTTTTTAACCAATTAGCCACTGAAATTGACGGTGCAGAGGGTCCATAGTATTTATCAAACCTCTCCATGGTTTTGTTAATATTTTTTTTTTGCGCAAAAAGTAAGGTTAATCAGCAAACATAATAAACTAAACACTTGCCAGTGTTGCCAGGCCAAAAAATTTATTTTCCCCAGAATGTGTTTAAAAAGTTGCCAGATTTGAAATAGAATTTCCCAGAAACTAGATCTATTTTTTTTTGGTAAACAAGAATACATGGTTGGTTTCGTAAAAACAATACACGGGTATATCATTTTATTTCCTGTCTAAAAATTTGCAGAAGTTTTATTTTGAGTTTTAAAAATATTTTTTGAGTGCAGAGTTTCATTATTTAATCGGTTTCGGTTTTTTGTTTTATTTAAATTCACACACGTAAATATACGCTTAACAGTTGCACTACTATGAGGAAGGCATCGAATATTTTTACAGGTATAATATATTTTGTATTGCATATTCAATATTATTCCCATAATTCTATAAAATTCACTTTTACTTGTCTTATTGACAGTCGTCGGTTCTATTTCTGATTTTTGGAGGAAAATCCCCAGACTTGGCATCACTGCAGCTTGCTCAAAATTTTACACGCCTACCCATAGATGGCATTTGACGGGATCAGTGTTGCCATTAAAATTACTGCGCGGGAAATTCAAAAACTCAACGAATTTACCGCGAATAATAATAATTATTACAATACTAGGTTCAAAACAAACAAAATACATTATAGGGACGACACACTGCTTAATAACAATTCAATTTAATATTTGACATATCACCACAGCAACAGGATATGTTATTAATTTAAAATTAACCGAATTCACTTACCCGTCGATACCAATGTTCCGAAGCAGCCAATCGAATTTCCATTTTATCACCCATTGAATGAGTTGTTGATAATTAATTAATTTCCCCCAATTAATTTTATAAATAACTCAGAAATTATATTACAAGTACAACTACAACACAATACTTATAACTTAAGTGGTTCATAGTTTGTTATGATGCATTGTGTTTGTTAGTAGTTAGTCATTGAATATTATGGTACGAGGTGTGTTTGATAAGTTTAAATTTCCTCAGTGTTGGACATAATCAAACACTTTTCAATAACTATTCTATAATTTTTAACAATAACTAAACCTGATGATGAAAATCAAAAAATCATGGGCTGACTTATGTATACTCGTATGGTAAAAACTAGATATTTAGACCCTGAAGATTTGTTCATTTAGGACGTTAAAAGTTTCTCTTCTAAAAGGCTCACACCTTCAGATAGTTGTTAAAAATTGAAGTTGTATATCGATACACAAAAAAAGTAAATGCAAAATATATTTTATAGTTTTTTTTGAGAACACTAGATACTACCTCGACTCACACTTATCAAACAACCCTTGTAACATATAATGCTGATTTCTTAAAACTCTTGACTAATAAATGCAACTTTATCAATAACAACATCACATTGTTTGTATATGTTTGTTTATTTATTTCTTAACAAACTCTGACTCATTCGCATTGAAAGTACGAGGCATGTTTTTAAGTAAGTACCGTTTTGGAATTAAAAAAAGACGTGCAAAGATATCGCAATAATTTTATTTTTACATGAAAGCCTGTACCTTAATCTACTTTTCTACATAATTTCCGTGAATATTGAGGCACTTGTCATAACATGGCACCAGTTTTTGAATACCCTCCTCATAAAATTCTGCCGCCTGACTTGTTAACCACTGTATCACAAATGTTTTGACTTCGTTATCAGAAAACCCAACGTTTAGGCAGTGCATTGACTTTCCTTGAGCGGTACCACAATAAAGGTGAAGATTTTTTAGACCAAATTGTTACTGGTGACGAAACATGGGTGGCCTACGTCACACCAGAATCGAAAGAACAATCCATGGAATGGCGACATTCATTATCACCCAAAAGAGTGAAGTTTAAGCAAACAATTTCTGCCCGGAAAATCATGTGCACAGTTTTTTGGGACAGAAAAGGAGTATTGCTAGTGGAGTTTCTGCATTTGTGATACAGTGGTTAACAAGTCAGGCGGCAGAATTTTATGAGGAGGGTATTCAAAAACTGGTGCCACGTTATGACAAGTGCCTCAATATTCACGGAAATTATGTAGAAAAGTAGATTAAGGTACAGGCTTTCATGTAAAAATAAAATTATTGCGATATCTTTGCATGTCTTTTTTTAATTCCAAAACGGTACTTACTTAAAAAACATGCCTCGTATATTTAGATTTAGCTTGTTCTTGACTTGCAATGACTCGTATATTACCTATACTGATATAAAAATTTGATTCCTTATTCACGTTGAAGTAACACTGCCCTATACCTATTGTTGTTGCCTAAACATACATTATTTGATCGTTATCACCCTGTATATGTGATATATCGCGCTAGGTTTATTAATTTAAAAATAAAAATGTCACTCTTCACCACAAATTAACACCATGTTCATATTATAAACTCGAAGCAAATAAATAAATCTCACAATCTTTTATCACTTGGTTCTCATCGTAATATTAGACACACTTCACTGAAATATTTATGTTCAAAACAAACATAAAGCAGCATGTTTATATTATTTGAATTCATCAAGAGTCACTATTTAATAGATCTTTTACCTATTGTATTAACACATCAAGTACCTAGGTATGTAACTATACGACTGTGTGTATTGCAAAGGTGCAAGCAATGCAAGTCCCAATAGTTCATTGATAATATTTTCTATTGTACCTATATAGTGTGTCCGTAAAGTAACGCACCGCGCGCTTATTTTCACAATGGTATATTTAGAAAAGTTGATCCGATATCTGCCACCATCTAAGTCATGTTTGTATCAAATTGCAACCCCTATGTATGTAATAACTAATCTGTCAATCATTTCTCACTGTATCTCTGAAACTCTGGACCGTGGAGGTCAACTTGATGTTGTATACACCGACTTTGCAAAAGCTTTCGATACCCTGGACCACGGTGTCTTGCTGAGTAAGCTGCATGTGTTTGGATTTCATTCGAACTTGATAGCTTTGTGTGACTCTTATTTACAAAACCGTAAGCAATATGTATTTTATAACGGGTTTAAATCTAATATTTATTCTGCGACCTCAGGGGTTCAGCAGGGCTCTAATTTGGGTCCATTATTATTTAATCTATTTATCAATGACCTGGATCAATGTCTGTTGGAACGCAGGTTGTTTTTTGCGGACGACCTGAAAATCTTTGCTTCCGTGGACACAATAACGGATTGCATTGGATTGCAGAGTGATTTATATGCTCTTCAAACATGGTGTGACCATAATAGATTGACTCTCATTATTCAAAAATGCAAATGCCTTAGTTTCACGCGAAGGGCTACGCTTATTGACTATCCGTACACCATTTCCGAAATTCAGCTTGAGCGATGTCATGCGTTCACGGATTTGGGTGTCACATTCGATCACAAATTTTTATTCCTGGACCACATCAATAGAGTGATATCTGAGGCATCACGTATGTATGGCTTCATAATGCGTAACTGTAGAGGCTTTGATAGTGTTTCTGTGCTCATTACTGTGTTTAACACATATGTCAGATCGAAACTAGAGTACTCGTCTATTGTCTGGTATCCTCAGTATAATGCTCACAAGTTGGAGATCGAAAAAATACAACGCCGGTTCCTAAAGTATCTAGTTTTTAAAACAGATGGGGTTTATCCTGTTAGAGGAATCGATCATTGTTTGTTGCTGTCTCGTTTTAATATGCAGAGCTTGGAATATAGAAGAATTCAGTGTTCATTAGTAATGTTATATAAATTATTGCGAGATAAGATAGACTGTTCTTCCTTGTTATCAAGTATAAATTTTTTAGTTCCTAGATTGAATACTAGATCAAATGCGACATTTTATTTAGACAGAGCTAGAACTAATGTGTTATTGAGATCGCCTGTACATATTATGTGCAATAATTTTGATTCGATTTCTGGTAGATGTGACATTTTTACAACGTCAGAATATAACCTTAAAATGTTAGCTGTAGAAACATTTATAGTGTAAACGTGTGTATTGTAAGTTTTCTTTGTATATTTAATTAATTTAATAGTTATTGATTTTGTATGTATTGTCCTATAATTGGGAAACTGTTGGGCAATAAATGCTTTATTATTATTAATAATGTGCCACATGAGAAAATGCAATTTTTTGCCTCCTTATCCTAATTAATTTTGTTTTTGGGGGAACTATCTAGAGCAGCAACAAATTACCTCACAGAATTAAGACAATTCAGAATCTTAAACTTTATAAACGAGAAATATTTGACGTGAAACCATATGAATTGAACGATTTTTTTGTATCGGATTTGGATTTGTTGTAATTGTCTTCTTTTAGGATTAAGTTTTGAGTTTGACGTTTGCTCTTCCTAGTCTGTTTGAGAATAAAGTTATTATTATTATTTGCTCAAGTGGGCACTGTTAACCGACCGTTTCGCAATGGGCTAACCCGCGTTGCACATTTTCTATGATCTCGGGAGTGATCAATTGCATCTCGTTTTGAATGCGGTACATTAAATCATCTAAATCCTCAAACGGAATATTTTCAGAACATTCTTGAGTACAGTTGCAAACAAATCGCAATATTCTTTAGGTGTTAAGGAATACTGATTTGGAGAGTCCCCGTTCTGCAGTTCTGCATTTGATTATCAACTTTTCGCATCCAATGAGGATTTGTTTGTGACCAATAATGCGTATTGTGTAAATTAACACAACTAGAAAAACTTGCTTCATCAGTCCATAAAATATGTGAGAGAAATTGCGGATTTTCCGTGCACATACCTCTCAGCCAATAACAAAAGTCTAGGCTTGATGTAAAACCATACTGTAAGGATCCAGTTTAAAAGATTTTAAAATCCGGAACGCTGAAGTGCGATTTATTCCTAAGTCTGAAGAAATGTCACTGACGCTTACATGAGGATTCGCTTCCACATAAGCAAGAACGTTTATAATATTATCTTCACTGCTAACTGTATGTCTTCTGAGCGGGACTGGATCAACTCTTACACTTCCCGTTTCTCGTAAACGGACTGCTAACCGACAGAACACTTTTCTGTTATGGTATCTTCGGTCAGGGTATTTAGCAGCATATTCGCGGTTTATTTATTTGTCTCCATGCATGGAAACTTCCCAATTTTGTTTCATGGGTACCTCTTTTAACAAATTTGATGAAAGCTCTGCATTTTGGTAATTTTAATGGATCGTACATTATTTTTATTTGTTAAACTATCAGTTTAATAAATTTCAAACCTATTTCTTTATTTCCCATGGCATTCTTGATCACGGAAAATTAAAGATACATGATTTTTCAACGAATTTTGGTGAACAACATTCTTCTGGCCATAACTCTGAAACGAATAAAGATTTTGATGTGCGGTTTTGGACTTTTTTGTTGCAAATTCAATTTACTTTTCATCTTTGATAAAATATTTATATCATTCCATTTAAGTTTTTAAAGAAAAATCAAAAAAACCTTAGGCGATGCAAATATCGCGATCTAGCGGAGCCGCAAAAAACAATTATGATTTGAAATATTTTTTTTCTTCATCAGCAAGGCTTCTATTCTTAAACAAAAATTAGATTGATAAGTTCGGTTGAGCCAAACCAAAGTTATAGACATTATCATAGGTAAAATTTCGTCCTTCCCAGCTGCCTTTATTTCAAGCCGCACAATAAAAAGTGATACACCAAAAAGATGACGAATCTCAGTAGCATTACTGTGGTAGTATTGTTTTTTTAACTTATATCGCGAAATTTTCAATAAAAATGCATTTTTCGCATTACTGTATCTATTACGCCCCCTAGCGGTATAGTTAAGAACTAAAAAACTATTTCCAGTGCTTTCTCATCATCGATTTCCCTAAAAGAATTTTTTTCTCATTGTCCTACGACTATTATTTCCTGAGATATGCTACCTGTCCACCCTTAATGGAATACCCGGTACTTACAGCGTTAAATATTTAAATTTTAATATAAATAAATCCTTATCGTGGATACACATGTCTTAAACAATTCAAAGAAAAATACAATTGACAATAACTTGTTCATTTGTTACAATAATACAGCTTTCTATGCTCCGATAACAATCCCTATTGATTATATTATTGTGACAGGCTATGAATAACAAAACAGGTGAACAATTAAATATACCAGGTGGAAATCTTGCAATGCTTTCATAACTTTTGAAGCTGTGAGGTAACTGAACCCTCAATCAAATTACTTTATTATATTCTAATAAGAGTTATCGGTTCCAACTACCTAACTGATGAAATTTTAAACGGAATTTACATAACGTAAGTTTGGCTTACATCTGTACACCAATTAAGCGGGGCTTTATAATTAAGCTTAGCTTAACAAAGCGTCGCTTACCTTGAACATATATAAATATGCCCATAAAACCTTTTAAATGTCTCTGAATTTGTCACATATAATATACCATCTCACTAGTATAGGTGCTTCCTTCAACAATGTATTAAAGAAAAAACTTAAAAGTGCTTTTAAAGTGTCTTTTGAAAAGGGACATGTATATGTATAGTATTACATATAGACTCCATTCCTTAGAAGGGGATCGTGCTCAACATTTATGTATGGCACTTAACTTTTTTTTCTCTCCGTTTCTTACTCTCTCTCTATCCCTCTTTATTTATTCTGGATTTCAGTTGATTTTTTTTAAGCAGGTTACTAATATTGGAGACAATTATTTACTTCAAAATCATCCAAAAATCAATGTAACACGAATATACAGGCTGTCCCTGTTAAATGAAACACACATACAAATAAATGTATTGAGGGAAATCTTTATCTGATGTTTAATGTTTAAAGATAATCTTTAATCCAGTCCACGAACAACTTCTCAATGATCCATTCTGTGGGTACAATTTTCGAATACTGTTTCAAACGTTTTTCTATCTCAGTCAAGTCATAACATCAGCTTGAATTCGACTACTTCCTTAAACATATCTAAATCTTCCAGCTTCATCTCCTTTTAACCAATTCTTAAAGTGGACACTCTGTATAACGTAAATTTTGTACAGCACAAAATGCATTCTGACATAATTAATTTGCCAATATACCGCAAATTAAACACGGGCAAATTGGAAAATGCTGATTTTATGTTTTCTAGAGATTCAGTGTTTGCTAATCCATACATCATTGGGGCGATTCATCATATTATTCAGACGAAGTAAATTACTTGAACGTTAGCAATAATTAGGAATTGAGAAAACGTGATTTTTTAACATTACATTAGGTATAGGTATTTTTTGGCCATTAGTGCATCTAATTGGATATTGATTTCACTAATGTTTTTATAATCTTATCTCATATATTTACGTATAAGGTAAATTTTGAATTTTCTTTGTAACATGATAAATAACTCACTCAAAAGTGAATTGGAATCACCCTGTATATATTTAAACCACTTAAAAGCCTTTACATATCTTCAACTTCAAGGTCAATTTTCACAATAAATTTCTAATTTTATGCATAAATAACTATGATCACCCTGTGTATAACCATTTTGAAGTTCCTTGAGAAGATTAAGACCATTTCCAGATGCAAGTCTGTATGTATTCTAGATAATAATGTGATAGAGGGTGTTTGGCGTCATTGATAGAGCGTGCGGTTCGCACGCGGAAGGTTCTGAGTTCGAATCCCAGCTCTGGCAATATTTTTTTTTCTAACTTTTGATTAAAAAAAATAGTTGCTTACGTTAGTTTATTGGAAATAATTAAAATAATTCAATTGTAATAATTATTATTATCAAAAATTAATTGCAACGATGGATTTCGATTAATTTCTATACGTCAAGTAAACACGAACTTTATTGTACTCCGTCTAGTATCAGAAAATCTATACCTCTTCATTATACTAAGGTAATAATAAGTCACGAGCTTTGGCTATGTAATGTTTATATCTTTTTTTTATAGTTATATTTATTGTAAATCTAGGATATTCACCTTTGACATAATTGCCGACTTTAACGCATAAATTGGTGGTTTAGTTTAAAGCAAAGTACATAAATATTTCGATACACAAAAAACAAATATGTTTGAACAATAAACTTTGGACTGTTTAACATACAGGGTGTCCAGTGAAAACTAAATAGTTCGGGCAATATTAAATTTGACAGTAAACAAATCTAGTAGTAGTAGGCCATGTTATTTTTTTGTCGTACAGTTATGGTGACATAGTTTATTCTTTGACGATATAATTTTAAGGTTAATTTGATGATGCCACCATCTTTGAAATGATATTTAGCAAAGTTCCCATGGTCTAGTTGAAAGTTTCCATCGTTAAAAGTTATTTAGCACTCTCTAAATATAAATTGTGTCTAAATTCAGTCTTCAAGAAACTTATAATACTTATAAAGTAAAAATTCTGTTATAAAGTAGTTCGTGTTTCAAAACTTTTACGTAGTTTTGAGTTTATTGAATATATTATACCTACATGGAACAAAGTGTAGGAAAACTACCCTATATTATCCACAACAACTGAAGCCTTTTATATTTCAGGATTAGAGAACAAAAACAAATATTAATCATCGAAAGTCACTTTATTGTGTTTTAAAATATTCCCCACTTTTGCATGCGTTTGAACCAATTGTCGAAGCACTTTTGCCACTCTGATTGAGGTATCTCCAAAACGTGCATTCGGAATGCAGCAACCGCTTCTTTAGGTGTCGAAAAATGTTGACCTCTCAGTTTGTTTTTTACGTACGGGAATAAAAAGAAGTCATTCGGTGCCAAGTCAGGACTATTTATATTTTAAATGTATTCTTGTTTAAAATTTTGAAGCTAGCAGGAAGCTTGTTGTATAGTTTTATACTTAGCGAGTTATTTTGACTTTTGTTAAGTCTAAAACGTGGTGCAATGGTCAGCCCAACGGAACGAGTATTGTGGTCATGAACCTGTCCGTGCCTAGGGAACCTATCCTTATGCTCATGAATTTCCATGAGCTGGTGATACACATAAACACAAGGCAAATGCATTATCCTGTACCCAAGAAAGAATGGACGACAGTGATCAATAGGCCCCGCACCAGCCAACAGTCTAATAGCTTTCTTCTGTAGCCTAAAAACCTGTAACGCGTTGGGTGAGTTGCCCCAAAGAATAACCCCGTATACAATACGCGAATGAAACAAGCCATAATAGACAGACTTAAGAACCTCAAAGGAAAGCGCCGTTCTGAGTTGCCTAATCACACATAAAATACCAGACAGCTTACTACTCAGCTGACTCACGTGTTCGGCCCAATTCAAACCGCCATCAACAACAATCCCAAGTATTTTGCAAGAGTCATTACTAGCAAATTTAGGGTTACTAGAAAAACAAATTTGTTTAGTTTTGTTCCAATTTAATTGTAAATTATTTGTTGAGAACCAGACTTCGGCTGCTTCCAGGACATCCTTAGACAAAATGTTGAGATTCTCAAACACACCCGATGTACTCAAAAAGGACGTGTCATCAGCAAACAATACACAGCGACATTTGTCGTTCATGTAAGAACATAATACAGGGTGGTCCAACGAAAAGTTTGCACCTAGCTTTTCTCTTTTTTTTGTAGTCGAATGCGAAAATGCTCGGACACGTCGATTTTGCTTTTGAGGGGGACACATTTTAAACATATTTTTCGATCTGCGCCTTTAACCCCCTAGCGGGGGTGAGTAACAACCCTAAAATTTTAAATGGAAAGAGGGGTCTAATGACATATCATTTGAAAGGACACAAAATTGTCTTTCTAATGATACCCTATTTGTCGAATTTTACTAAAACAGTTAATACGAAAACGACTTTAAAGACATTAAGCCGATAATTTTGGTATTAATGAGAAATACAAATAAGTTTTAATTATTACGACTGAAAACAACTACAATCATTTCTAAATTATTTACTTTGAAGAAAAACGGGATTTCAAAAACACGATCTTATTTATCAGAACTAAATTCCTCACTAATCGTTTGCGTTTTTTGTTGAAATAAAAACTGCAGATACGTGTAGGAAAAGAATTTACACCGTTTATTTTAGTCTTTTCATTGATTCAGTTTGGTTGCTTCTCAAGTTATTTTACTTTTACCGTACAAAATGATTTATTCCATTCTAGAACGAGTTGAAATTGTTAAACTTTATTTTCAAAATAATAGTAGTGCTAGACTTACGGCTCGCTTATTTAATGAGAGACATCCCGATAAAAATGTGAATGATGTGTACGTTGGCAAGTTAGTTAAAAAGTTTGTAGATACCGGATCTGTCTGTAATGTAAAACACCAGCCGCAGAAACCGATCAGAAATGAAGCTGTGGAAGTCGCTGTTTTAGGGCATGTTGAAATGGATCATAGTCAAAGTACCCGTCAACTAGCTGAAGCCTCAGGTGTCTCCCGTTCGTCCATAATACGAATTTTAAAAGCGTACAAATTTCATCCGTACAAAATCAAATTAGTACAGGAACTAAATGAGGATGATCCTGATAGAAGGCTGCAATTTTGTGAAGCAATGAGCCAGCGTTTAATTGAAGATCCGCAATTATTATTTAACATTTGTTTTTCCGACGAATGCACATTTTATTTGAATGGAGCTGTAAATAGGCACAATTGCCGTTACTGGGATGACAGTAACCCACATTTATTCCGTGAGGTTCATACCCAGTATCCTCAAAAAATAAACGTCTGGTGTGGCATATTAGGAAATCATATTATAGGACCACTTTTTATTCCTGGAAATTTAACTGGTGAAGTGTACCTAAACATGCTTGAAGACACAATTGATCCTTTAATAACACAAATAATAGAAGATGACCAAAATCATACTGCTGATCGGCTTTATTTCCAGCAAGATGGAGCACCTCCGCACTATGTGGCTCCTGTAAGACAGTTCTTAGATGACCGGTTCCCTGGACGGTGGATTGGAAGGAGGGGCCCAATTGAATGGCCTGCCAGGTCACCGGATTTATCGCCTTTAGACTTTTTTCTTTGGGGGCACTTAAAAAATAAATGTTTTGCCACGAAGCCCGAGTCCATAGAAGATCTTCGCCAACGCATTACAGAAGAGTGCAGAAACATAACACCTGATATGCTACAAAATGTTAGAAATAGATTTGAACAAAATCTGTATTATTGTATGGAATCAAATGGGTCACATTTTCAACATTTGTTAATGTAACGTTTTAATAAATCAATTTAACAGCTTGTTTACTTTTTTTACAAAGCAATGTTAAAACTAACAAACATTGGAATGTACTAACGATTGCAGGTGTTTTCACTCGCAATAATTAAAACTTATTTGTATTTCTCATTAATACCAAAATTATCGGCTTAATGTCTTTAAAGTCGTTTTCGTATTAACTGTTTTAGTAAAATTCGACAAATAGGGTATCATTAGAAAGACAATTTTGTGTCCTTTCAAATGATATGTCATTAGACCCCTCTTTCCATTTAAAATTTTAGGGTTGTTACTCACCCCCGCTAGGGGGTTAAAGGCGCAGATCGAAAAATATGTTTAAAATGTGTCCCCCTCAAAAGCAAAATCGACGTGTCCGAGCATTTTCGCATTCGACTACAAAAAAAAGAGAAAAGCTAGGTGCAAACTTTTCGTTGGACCACCCTGTATATCGTTTATATATATTATGAAAAATAGGGGCCCCAGTACCGACCCCTGGGGCACACCGGGCTTGACGTCAACCCTGATGGACTCAATATTTCCCACTTTAACACACTGTTGTCTACCAGTGAGGTAGGACTTTATAAGATTCAAAGGCATCAACTTTGCCTGCCACAATCTCCGGCACTGCTTTGACCGTGCTCCGTCCGGATAGAAAACCAAACTGAGCAGAGTCAAACAGGTCATGTTCTTCAAAATATTCTATTAGTCTATTTTTCTAATTACTCATCTGTCACGATGTCATAGACGTGTTTCGAAGCACCACGATCGTATTTTTTGAGCATTTCTTTCGACCAATCGACACGAGCCTTTTTTTGAGCGATTGACAAATTGTGTGGGATCCAACGCGAACAAATTTCTTTGACAGTCAAATGTTTATGCAATATTTAATGTATGCTGGTCCCACTAATGCCTAAGGTTGTTTCAATCTTGATAGGTCACATGACGATCTTGCAATATCAGTTCGCGCACAGCATCAATGGTTTTCGGAACAACAACTGATTTTGGACGACCTTCACGAAATTCGTCTTGGAGTGAACTACGACCACGATTGAATTCACCATACCACCGATAAACACTGGTCCTTGATGGAGCTTCCTCGCCAAAAAGTTGTAAAAAATAATCGCACGAAAATGTTCACGATTTAATTCCATTTTTGGGCCGAGATGAATCTTTTAAGTTACTATAAACAACACAAATAGCGCTCGTAGAGCTGTCAGTTGCCAGATACCAGGGTTGCCAAATCCCGAAATATAAAAGGCAACCCTCGTATATTTGCGTATACACCCTGTACGTATATGATTTTCTATAAAGCAAATCTTTGTTATTGCGTAGAACCAATTATTTCTGACGGATAAATTTCATATAATACTTATAATACGTCTTTAGGGAATCTTCATCTTGAAAGCAATTTCCGCTATTTTCTATTTTGTTACGTAATTCCACACTTTGGAGAACAGGACTATAAAACGGTAAGTCCTAGGCCGAGCCTATTGTTATGTTTCGTATATTTCCTTGTCCGTGTTGAAATGATTTACGACTTTGGGGTTTATGGAGTTCCCAGTTTCTTTACGGATAAATTAGGTCGATGGATATGGCATGGTAGTAATGTATTTATTATGTCGGATTATTCAGCTATATTTGAACAAAAATGTTTCTTGGACACCAGGCATTAAATAATGGTTAGAATATAAGACCCTCATTATACGGAAAAGCTGGTCACACAAAGAAGTTTTGGTCAGCGGTATATTATTAACAATATAATACTTTTTAATTTATTACAAATAAATTAAAAATTTTCTAATGAAATTGCTGCTCTTCGTCATACATGACAATATGCCAATATGATAAATTAGTTTTCATGAGATGATAAAACAAAAGTCTAATCCATCATTCCTCGTAGATGGCGGATATCGATTTTTAATCTAGTTATTTTACCTATAGACACTTGGCTATAGACTAATGTCATTTTAAGTTATCACTAATGTATTTACGTATAACATTTTAGTGGAGTACGCCGTATATTATAATATTTGAAGAACAAGGACTATTTCCGGCGCATCGTTTCTAAAATATAACTCGAACCGATAAAATCTTCAGAAATACCTTACATTCCTCTCTATTTTTATTTCCTGCATAATTCTATATACAGTGAGTCCGCAAAGTCCTATTATTATTAATAATAATAAAGGCCTTTATTTTCGCTAACATATTTAAAGTATCTTTTTTCGTTTTCTCCGATTTGAATATTTAAAAAAATGTTTTTATCATTTATATTTAGATATTTTTCGTCGACCCTGTATGTATTATCATCATAAATGTCAAATAATGAATCGGAGTTAACAAACCCCAATTTGGAAATACAGCGCTTGTACTCATAGCAGCATATGTTCTAGGGTATGTTAAGTGAATTATGAGCATGGATGTGATTGACACGAAAATCCTTCTAAATGCCTTAATACAATTAATTAGACGTGTAGTATGGGGGCCATTGATTTAGTTAAATGCGGGTGCATTTAGTCGTGTATGTCGCCCTATATCCCTATACTATTTGGGCGTACCTATGCGACGGATGTCCAATTCATTTGAATTCAATTTATCTAGACATAAAAGATGAATAAAATTAAAAAAAACCGTTACTTTTTGTGGAAAGTTGTTAAAAATGCACAAAGGAAACTCATATTTTGCATATTCACGACGACAAACTCCTTTTTTCAATTTGTTGAAGCTTTGTGATTGTAATCTTTCGTCCCAAAGACGAAGAGAGTAAGGACTGAAGTGAATTAACATATAAAAATTCAATTTCTATATTTTCTGTTGGAATTGCGTCCTGGCTAGACATCAGAAAAGTATTTTTCTCCTTTTGTTTTCTTTTTAATACAAGTTTTTGACTTTTATGATGAATCTGGATGAGAAACTGTATTTAAATTTTAAATAATCTTTATACGCTTGAAAACGAAGATTATTCAGGCGGTCCTTAAGTTCACCAGATTCGGTTTCATTGGATTTTTAATTTAGTTCAGGATTTTGACTGATTTGGCACATACCATAACGTTAACGGAGTGGACACATTGTATATTCTTGCATCTTTATTAATGAAAGAAAAAATATATCTTGCATCTCTATTAATCAAAGAATGATGTTCAAAAATTCTTTTTAACAAATAAAAATATTTTAGAGCATCTTGACCTGAACAAATCCAACGATTAGGAAAGATCTCATGTAAATAGGCCCTAACATTTCTAGAAAAGGGCGCGGGAGGACCATCTAGTTGAAACCACATTTTTTCACGCAATTGCAGAGGCAACTCATCAAGTAAATCTGACAGGGTCTCCTGAAGCAATAGCAACAATGAAGCGCCCTGGTTTTTTTTTCTAAGATCACAATATTAGGTTAAGTTGAGTGACTAGATGATATACTAAGGATGGCCTTATCTAAGGCCGAAAATAATTTATTATTATTATTAGTCGTAAAACAGTAAACGGTAAAACCGATGAAACTGTTGCTCAGTTCCTAATTTGAGGTTTTTGAAATATTGATGTCATCCTCACTAATCTTCTATAGCGAGTAGTGGACCAACTGATCGCAATGGTCCTCCATGAAATTGTCCAGCCTGTTCTTAAAGCTGTCAACCGTTTGCGCCATTATCACCTCTTCAGGTAATGAATTCCATGCATATACAACTCTGTTTGTTATAAAATTCTTCCGAGGAAGTCTAGCACATCTCTCCTTGTTAACTTTCTTACTATTGCCACGCAGATTAGGATTTCTAGCAGGATGAAATACATCGAGATTCACTGAGTAGTAGCCACTAAGTATTTTGTATGTTTGAATTAGATCGCCTCGTTGTCGTCGATCATAAAGACAAGTCAAATTTAAAAGCCTCAATCGCTCCTCATATGGTATATGGCTAAGTGCATGAGGTAGTTTAGTGAATCTCCTCTGAACCCTTTCCAATGCCTCTATGTCCTTAATAAAGTAGGGGGACCAAACGCTGTTGGCATATTCCAATAGTGGTCTGACATACGATTTATATAATTGCAATATTAGAGAGTTTGATCTCGATTTGAAAGCTCTCTGTATCAGATACCACAGTCTATTAGCTTTCTTCACTGTGGCGGAAATATGGGCCTCCCACTTCAAATCCGTTGTTACTATGACACCAAGATCCTTCTGCTGATTTACAGATTTAACGGCATTTTCATTGATGAAATATGGAGTCCTGGGATTATTAGCTCCGATGTGTAGTACCTGACACTTCTCCAAATTCAAGTTCATCAACCAAACCGCCGACCAGGACACTACCCCATCAATGTCGATCTGGAATTCATTATCGTCTCGCAGTGGGTTACAAAACAATTTGGTGTCATCAGCAAAGAAGCTCATGTTTGACGTGATGGTTCTTGTTAAGTCTGATATATATGCCAAAAAAAGCAATAGCCCCAGTACAGACCCCTGCGGGACACCAATCAAGACCGGCAATTTAGCGAATAATGCACCATTCGCTCTAACTTGGAAAATTCTTTTTGTAAGAAACATCTCAATCCACCACAGGAGTGCCCCCCGCACGCCGTAATGCTCCAATTTCAGCAATATTTAATTTAAGTTTAAATACACGATTTTAGTGGATACGATGATATCAGTAGTTTATTTCGTCAAATACCTAATATTGAGAATCCACATAGCATATGGGCTACTTTATAATTTAAAAAAAAGTTGCATTTATATATTTCTACATACTTTTCAGGGTTGAACGAATGGTGGATGGCTTACATAACAGAATAACGTAAAAGCCGACCGCCATGCAGTCATAAATTTGGTGGCGGCTGGCTATATTAATAATTTCTCGCAAATAAGAGAATAGCCCAGCATACGAATCGTCACGTTTCAGTGGTGTGTGCTCGGTAACCATCGCCGTATGGCAAACCCATTTATTTATTTTGCGCCATGTATATATATTTAATACCAAGTATTTTAGACTATATTACATCGTCTTAATCCTTATAATTTCTGATAGTGCTGTCTTTGTCGTCGAAAACCTGCAAAAAATGACCGCTATCTATGTGAGTTAACTTAGTGATAGAGAGATATTGTAGTCCTAAAAAATAACGTCCGCCGCTATTAACGTTAATTTAACACCAACGATTTTCAAATAGAGAGATATGGTAGTCCTAAAAAATAACGTCACCTATGATGACAATCATATTACAGGCAGCCATTTTTAGGCTAGCAGATTTAAAATACCTATCTAATATATTTATAGTAGGTATTTAGTATAAAATTTCATAGGGTTATTGAATTTTACAAGTGGATTTATTATTTAAATTAAGTATTTATCAGATTATAACAACATTAATTAAGAAGCAGCATGTACAGGGTGATGCAAAAGAAAAAACATTAATTAGCCGACATTTAACAAATTTTCTAGATTGCAATCGAATAAATTATAAATGTTTAGAAATTTTTAGCATACACTCTAAATTTATATACGGGGTAAGTCAAAAATGGATTTGTTTATTTTTTTTAAGGTCAAAAAAGTAATATTTTGATTAATCTTTTGATTTAGATTTGAATTCATGATTTCTTTAGCGTGTAAGCTCGTAGAGGTGATCTCCGGGTAACTCAAAAATGTTTTTATTTATCTTCAATATTTTTAGGAGATATATATAGATTTTTGAATTTTTTTTTTATAACCCTCAATGACTTTTGTCATAGGTAAAACTACCACAAAACGACTGGGAAATCACGCAGTGATTTCTTGTTGATATAATAATTTACCAACTTTTTCGGTTTTAATTCTCCCTTGAGGATGCATGCAACATTGTTAGCGAAACGCGAGCCGAATTAAAAAAAAAAAAGTTCAGCTTCCTAAAACACAATATTGACGCACGTTGATCCAAGTTGTGATAAAAACAAGTGAAACTCATTACATTTTGGAATAATCACTGTAATTATCCACAAATTTTGCGAATATTTCAATAGTGCACTAGAATCACACGTGTTGTGTGTATTAAAACGTATTTATTTAAATGTTGGAAGTTTGTTCGTTTCATGAGACATTTTGTGTGCAAAATAATGTAGTTTCTATAATGCGGTACCATTATCATAATTATATGAGACCTTAATGTTTTTGTACTATATCCGCAATAATTATTTTGAATTTAAATATTTCTTGTTTTAAATAAATTCCGCATAGCATTGGAAATGCAACCGCAAGGCTAGATGGTGATTTTGACAGTACGTACGTTCTACTTGACAAATCGAAATTAGGTAACAGTCTTCTTCTTCTTCTTTGAGTGATATCTGGAGAATAATTAATAGTGAAAGAAACTATTGTACAATGCCAGTTAGTACTCGGCTTACACCTTCCGAGTTTAACAGTTTTTTTGTATCTGTTGCTAATAAAATTACTGAGGCCATGTCTGTGGATCTTGATGAGCGGGTGCATATGTTAAGTCGGATACCGATGCAGCCTAGCTCCTTTTTTATGTTGCCTATCTCGGAGTTTGAGGTCCTGGAGACCATTCGCCACTTAAAAAACTCGGGCAGTGTTGATATGTTTGACTGCAGCAGTTTCTTTGTGAAGGAATATGCACAGATCTTAGTTAAGCTTTTAGTGAACATCTTCAATTTATGTTTGTGCGGCGGCATTTTCCCTGAGCCATTCAAGTTGACTAGAGTTATCCCTGTATTTAAAAAGGGTAACATTCATAATGCTTCTGATTACCGACCGATTTCTATAGTTGCTATATTTGGAAAAAATTTTGAGATTATATTAAAACAAAATCTAACTTCTTTTTTGGAAGCGAATAACCTTTTGTGTCCTGGACAGTTTGGTTTCAGGGGTGGTCGGTCGACAGTTCAGGTGGTGGCTCGTGTGGTGTCTGACATAGTCGAGTGAATTTATCAATCTCACCTTATGTGATCTGATCAAGGCCTTTGACTGTGTGTCTCATGAAGTTCTTCTGACCAAGCTTTCTCGATATGGTGTTCGGGGACTCTCGTTGCAGCTGCTGCAGTCGTACCTGACTGGCAGAGGACAGACAGTGGCTCTTCGGTCGGAGCTGTCTGAGGTGAGGGTATTAACGAGTGGAGGGGCTCTGTGTTGGGTCCGTTGCTCTTTGTCGTTTATATGAACGACCTATATAGTTATTTGAATCCTGGAAGGGTCACTCTTTATGCTGATGATACCTCTTTGGTGTGTTATGGGAGCAGTGTTTCACAGCTCGAAGGTCGTGCGGGCACCTTGAGGGAGTTGCGAATGGCTGGTTCACTAGTAATCTGCTGAAACTAAATATTTATAAGACCCAGAGACATTTTCTAGTGCTAGTGGTCATGCTCGGGGACGAACAGCCAACTTATTGGGGATTATTGTTGATGATGCGCTTTGCTGGGCGTCGCACGTTGATTTTCTCAGGGGTAAGTTGTCTTCTAGTATTTACGTTATTAGGAGGCTCAGACATTGTCTGAGTCAGCAAGCTTTGAGAACTGTTTATTTCTCACTGTTCCATTCTCATATTTCTTATGGAGTGAGTCTCTGGGGTAACTCGTCATCGGCTATGCAAATATTTAGAGTGCAAAAAAAGGTGGTTCGCATTCTGGCAAATGCTGGATATCTGGAGCATTGCAAGCCCATTTTCAAATCTCTCAATATACTGCCTCTCCCGTCTTTATATATATATATTATCAACTGCTTGAGATTCACAGATGTAAGCCCGATTTGTGTATTAACTCAACTTGTCATGAGTATGGTACGAGATCTGCGGACTTGGTACGGGCTCGGCGATGGAGATTGACTAAGTCTGCAAAGAATTCCCTACAGATTCGGTTGTATAATGCACTTCCTCGTAGGGTCCGGGAGTACAGTTCAGAAATGTTCAAAAGAACTATAAAATCATACTTGCTCAAGCATGCCTTTTATTGTGAGGAAGAATATTCCAAGTTGTATATTTTAGCAATTAGTCGCTTTTAATTTGTTTGTACCTATGTTACTTACACTTTCATGTTTATTGTTGTAGATATAGTTTTTGTATTTTGACGTACTGCAATTGTTTTGTACAAAACGTAGTCAATAAAGATTATTATTATTTGACCTCTTGCTGACTCAGATCAGCATACAGCCATCACTTATCACTTTTGCCAGTCCGTTTCACTTGTCCGTGCCTTTTTAGTTTGGTTATTTTTAGGTTGGGTTAAATTTCAAATAGGATAGGAAGGGTAGGTTTTTAGCTGAAGCATTCTACTTAAGCGGTTTCATGCTGCGAACTACTGATGTTTCACATTTAACTACAATGACATGTTAATATGTTTTAAGTAAGGGTACATTTTTTTGTCAATAATAACGCCATTGGACTTAATAATTTTGATCTAGCTACGGCTATATAAGGTCCCTATTTCTAGCAACAACGCTGCTAAATTCCAAAGAAATAGTTAAGGAGACATTTGACTTAATAAAAAAAAGAGCTACCCTGGTTTTATTTCAACCAAAAAATCAAAATAATATCCCATATAGTGAGTTATATCGAATTGTGCAAATTTTTGGTAATACGTTGACCACAATGTACATTTATTTCATCTATGATGTTGATAATGTGTAACAGAATAGAAATGCTACTTGGTTGAGAATTGAACAAGCAGCCAGAGGGCAAAATATTAATAACCAAAGCAACATATCAATGCCGCTGTTATTGTTGTGTGATGCTCTACGCAACATAATATTATACATTTCACGAACCCTAAGGCATGTCTATATGTTTGTTTATCTAAAATTAATTAATTGCTGAGTTAATCCACGTCAAAAGTTGTAAAAAATCATCGCACAATTTAATTCCATTTTTGGGCCGAGATGAATCTTTTAAGTTACTGTAAACCACACAAATAGCGCTCGTATGTCAAAACCTTCTGAGTACGTAAAACCTCAAAAATGTCCAACTTTACGATAGAGCTGTCACCAGGGCTGCCAAATCCCGAAATATAAAAGGCAACCCTCGTACCTACAGGTGAATAATAAATCAAAATTTATATATTTATTACAAATTATGGGAAGGCTTTCTTCTGCAAGAACCATAATAAAGATAATGTTGTCGACAGCGCCGGTTTAAGATCACATTGGGCCCTAGGCGACTAGGGGCCTTGGGAAATTTTTATATTAAAAAATATATTTACAATTTTTAATCAAATTAAAAACAGTTTAATAAAACGGAAAACGAACGTTCCCCACTGGCGTTGGATACCGGTAAAGACATAAAAATTTGTAAGATAGTCAGAAAATAAGGAAAATTGGACTTTAAAGCCTGAACTGCTTCAAATTTCTTTAAAATTGTTTGTCGATCTGTCTGTTCACATAAAATATTAAACTGTCCAATATCTTCTTCTAAGTTGTATATGGCTCGATATCGTTCTTCAGTTAATTTTTTCTTGTCTATTTATTTCTGTACTGGGCCCCATTATGCTCCTGGGCCTAGGCGGCCGCCTAATGGTTAAACCAGCGCTGGTTGTCGGGAACTGCAGTTGATTAGGTATGATGAGTGAAATCTGTATAGTATAGATCGACAGCGAACTTAAAAAACACGTTATGAAACGTTATTTTAACCAACCAAATGGAAGAACTGTGTCCTTCATCCGAAGCTAGATTTTTTATATTCGTTGGACGCGTATATAAGGGACTTCTTCCCATTCCACGAACTTAAAAAAACGTTCTCGAGTTGAATGAAATAACGATAACCCGAATATACGTAGGTATATGCGGAATGATGGTCGTGATAGCACGTTTTAAGCTCTGTTTGCTTTCCGATGCAAAAACCCGTTAAATTGAAGTGCAAGTTTTCATTTTCAGACCCACCTCTCGCATTAAATTATAAAAAAACACTAAAACTAAAAAAAAAGTTACATCACGCATGGGTTGAAAGAAAAATGATTTAAAAATGCTAGGCATTTAGGGGATGTGCATAGCATAGGTAAAATTGTTCGTTATTTATTCAGAATATGAAAGCTACTATTATTACAGCGCGATTTAGCAAACTACTAAAACAGCTTCAAGTTTAAACGCCGACTTTAAAATATGTATATTAATGTTTGAACTTTTAAGTTCTGTGTTGGGAAATTGTTCTGAACTACCTACCAGTTTGCTGTGGATTTTGCTAAATAAATAATGTAAGGGAACAATTCATTTTGCAAGTATATGCAGGATAAAAAATGAAAAGTCTTATAAACATACGTCCGATAATTTTTCACACCACACCATCAAGGGGAAGTTTAGCTGAGAAAATCGATCTCGCTACCTTAAAAAACAATGGGACATTCTACAAAAACCTGCTACTGTCGACACAGATTTTTTACTTTTAGAAGTTCGACTATATATTTGTTTCCGTCCTCTATAGATACTTCTAAAGGTGCTATCCTAAATCCTAAATTTTCATAACTGTCCTATAATTATAGTTTTCCCAATATCTATCCCGATTTTTACACTCTCCATATTTATAAAACAGAACAAACCTAGTTCGTATCGTTCCCAGCTTTTATATCAAAGGAAAACTGCCGTTATATAGAGATAACAGTATTGCCTTGCTCATATCTGTTCACAATTCTATCCTGCTATATAGATTGGTGTATTGTTAACAAGGAAACCAAACGACAAAATAGATACATAGTATTCCACATGGGTACTTTATATAAAGTTGATTTTACAGAATTTTATTTGATGTCAAATTATTTTTCCGTTCTTTGTGTTTTGGTTTCGTTTGTCAGAATTTATATGGATTTACAATTAGTTGGAGATTTGCTATCTGCTCGATGTAACGGACTGGTCTTTAATAATTTTAATTAACTGATGAACTGACGAAGATAACACAAAAATTGGATAGAGGAGGGCCAGCCTCTTCGTAAATTAAGTTCCAAAATCACTTTCCAAGAAATAGATATTCATATAACAATTTAAACAAAACTGATGATGATGGAACCTGTAGGATCCGAAACATTTTTGGCCTAATCTATTTTACGACGAATGTTCTTGAGGGTTAATCAGCGACTTATATGGATCATATTATGAAGAACAAACTAACGGTACATGCGGTGGTGTCTCTCGTAATGAGATGAGAGAGTGAGTTATACCTCACCCTGTATATTTACCTGGGCTATTTGATTCTCTGTCATGTCTAGTACTTCCAAAACTAACTACAAAACAATTATTAACAATCACTTTCACCACCATGAGCAAAACGTCAGTTTGCTACTTGAAATAACCCGTTACAAAAATGTTCCTATAAGACATTTATATCGTCATCAAAGTGTGCTAAACTGTCACTGTCAACAACAAATGAACTTTTCCGTAAGCCAAATAAACAAAAACTTTGAAACAACACACGTGCGTCAAAGCTGTTACGTGTTTTCTGTGTTGGTCCCACGCGTATATACGATGAAGTTCGCACGACAACGGCACGGAGTAGACTAGATGGAAATTTAGCCAGTCAGGAGTTACAGTGGTTTGGTTCGCACAAGTAGAGTTTGTATTCTGGAGTAGCGGCATGTTATGATGAGTATAGGCCAGACAAGGAAAATCGCGACAACGTGAAGCATTAGTAGGTATTATGCCTTTTGGTTTTACAACAATTGTGTCTAGAAATAGGGTTATATCTATACAGGGTGATTTTTGTAGACCTTGCCAGTTCGAATGTCAAGCTCCTTTGCTTTTTATTACAAATGAGGCGCAGCAATTTTAATGTATTCGTTAGACGCTATCCTTAATGACGAGGATAGTCCCTAGAATGTCAATATTTTGTAATAATTTCAGAATTAGGGTAAAGTAAGGTATGTTCGTGATATAGGTAAGTTCGTGATAAAATTATGAAAATTTGTCAGCAAGTTATCTTTTGCTTTAGATGGATGACATCTCGGATAGTAGTTTGTATATGTTCCTACTAGATTGTGCAATCTGTCGCGTTTCTACATCACGAATATTCCAGGCATTAGAAAACTTTGTTTACATGTGGTGCTTATTACGTTGTATTTCTTCCAATTCAATTCAGAACGTCACACTACAAACTAAGCTATACAGAAAAAAAATCCTTACTATATTGCTTCTTTATCAGAAATTCAAGAGAGTATACAACATATAAGTACATATATCGCAGCATTTTACGGTCTCCTAAACGCTTTTCTCCCAATTTTATTTCTATTTATCGACGGCGTTACAAGCAATAATTTTTATCGGCAGCACTAGCCAATTTCCGGCTGAGAGTTAAGTGATTCCTCGATATCCTCGATTGGAAGCATAAAATATCAACGACAGCGGCTGATCATAAATTTCCTAATCGCGGAATATCAACCTAAATTCCTATACTCGCATGGACGTTCATACACTTTACTAAAACCTAACTTTGGCAGAAGTTTACGCAGGAATTTTCTAAGGAAAAAGTAAAAAGAAAAAGGTAATAATAATCGCCAAGGAATCCTAAGT
This sequence comes from Apoderus coryli, assembly GCA_911728435.2. Taxonomy (NCBI): domain Eukaryota; kingdom Metazoa; phylum Arthropoda; class Insecta; order Coleoptera; family Attelabidae; genus Apoderus; species Apoderus coryli. The sequence goes on along the minus strand of OU452211.1, from coordinate 1,495,939 downwards.
TTCGAGGGTAGCAAACTCAACTTTTTGAGTGTTCAAGAGTCCATTGTTTATCGAGATGTCGGAGCTCACTTTGTCTTGATCTTTAAAATGATCAAACGACGATTGTAGTAGAGATTTCAACGAACAAAAAACACACCAACTTTTTTAAAAAAGTAGATATTTTGACGTGAGAATTTTTGGATTGAAAATTAGGGTTCTTTTTCGATATTAAGTCAAAATAAGGTGAAAAAATGAATATTTTAAATCAAAAAAATTACTGTATGTTTGGGACATAAAAAGGTAAGTTTTCACCAAATTTCGTGAAAAAATATTTTTTTTTCCAAAAGATAAAAATAAAAAACCAAAACCTCGGTTATTCGAATTTTTCACATAAATTTTGAGGTTATGTGAAAAAAAGTGTCGACACAAAAGTTGTAGATCTTCTTATTACCTACAACTTTGCCATTTAACTTTTTTTCATAGGACTTGCAGTTTTACCGGAAATCGAGATTAACCATTTTTTACCCTTAAAAACTCACCGCCTCTAAATTGCCACATGGCCAGTTTTTCTGAAAACTGAAAAACTAAACAATCTTCCGCTTTTACCACAACAAAAAAAATAGTTGCTCTCATATCAATTGGTCAAAAAAACATTGTCATCCCAGAAAACAGTTTCGCACTCCCAACCCAACCCTTCGCACGCATCTGAATCGACACAGAAATAGTATTTAACATTATTTTGCTACGCTCATGTTAACGGAATTCTATATCCAAACAAAAACTTACCAAAGATATACGAGAAAGCTTTTCAAAAATGCATCCGAATAGAACTCCAGTCACCTCGAAATTTTTTTATATTATACCTATAGGTAGCGTATGGAATCTACCTGGTATGCCCCATTAAGGGTCTGCCTTTATATTATGTGGGTGAGGTTTACTAAATAGAGGATTTCCGACGACGCGATGCAACCGAATAGAACGTGGATTTCTTTCACAACGAGGTGCCAGGTGGTGAGTGTGATAGACGGTCTATGGCGTAAAGGACAGGTCACAATGATTTACTTTTATTTTTGTGTACAGTCTTACAGTAGAAATGGGGAATACGCCATGTTATCCTTGATTAGGTATAAAATATAATTTTAATAATGGCCATTTATCAGAGAAATATATTATTGGAACAAGATTATCCTAGTTTTACTGTGCAAAAAATAAAAGTATAAAGCAGCAGTCAACGGTTAAAAGGGAACTAATAAATAATAAACTAATAAAAGCACACATTGGAAGCGAATATGGATTTAAAAAAAAAAGGTTTGCTGACCTTTGACTCATGGGAGATCATTACCGCATGAGGACCTTTTTATATGTGTCACACCAGTCAACCGCAATTAATACCATTAAATGTAGCTCACCCTGTGTATATTCACATGTATGATTACACAGGCCAACAAAATGAAAAAAAAAATTTGGTGCCAGAAATCTAACATCTGATTTTAGATGTTTTTAATGTGCTGATTCCAAAAATGCCACCAGATTTTTTCTATCAGCTCTAGTTTGTGAGATACACGTTACAGGTTAAATGATATATTTTTTTCTGATAAAGGACAACAAATAAAGAGATAAATATGTACTTAATCGTCAAAATAGGAATTTCCCAGAATCTAATTAGCCAAATGGATACCTGGAATTGTCCCTGACCCAATGTTCCTATACTAGGAACTACTCAATACAATGCTCTTACTTACTTTTATACCTGTAATTGCCTATGACCCGATCCTTCTATACCTGCTTGGCTGTACTTGATTTAGTATATTACTGAGTTTTCCCAAGTAAAGTTGTGCTATCATTTTGTGTAAATTTTGGTCGTTTTGTAGTATCAAGACACTAAACTGAAACAATGGCATCCACAAGCAGACGTACCTGTGTAAATCATCCCGATGTTTTTTGTTATGTGTGTGGTGAATACACTTTGAAAGAGAGCAGAAAAAGGATTTCTGACTTTGTGAAAAGAGCTTATCTTGCCTATTTTGGCGTTCATTTAGGAGATCAAGATAAATCTTGGGCCCCACATTTCATATGTAAAACATGTGTTGAACATTTGCGACAGTGGACAACTGGAAAGAGGAAGTGCCTAAAGTTTGGTGTACCAATGGTTTGGAGAGAACCGCGGAACCATCATGACGACTGCTATTTTTGTCTCGTTAATATTAAAGGCATAAATAGAAACAATAGACACAAATGGACATATCCTGATCTAGATTCTGCAAGAAGGCCTGTAGTGCATTCGGAAGAAATACCCGTTCCATCATTCAGCAGTCTACCCAAACTGACAGAAGATGATACAGAAACATCAACGTCTGACGAAGTTAAAAGAATTCAATCAGAAAACGACAGCGATTTTGAAGCAGATTTAGCAACTCCGCAGTGTTTCAATCAAGAAGAACTAAACGATCTTATAAGAGACCTGAATCTCTCAAAGGAATCCGCTGAATTACTTGCATCCAGATTAAAAGAAAAAAATCTACTTTGTCGAGGTACTAATATTACATTTTATCGTAAAAGAGATAAGGATCTGCTGCCTTTTTTCACTCAGGAAAATGACTTGGTATTCTGTAACAATATAAAAGGGCTCTTAGAAAAAATGGGTTTGCCTGAATACACTCCAGATGATTGGCGCCTTTTTATTGACAGTTCAAAACGTAGTTTAAAATGTGTTCTTTTACATAACGGTAACAAATATGGCTCAATTCCTATTGGTCATTCTACTACCATGAAGGAAGAATATGAAACAATAGCATTAGTTTTGAGAAAAATTAAATACGAAGAACATCAGTGGTCAATTTGTGTTGATTTAAAAATGATTAACTTCCTCCTTGGACAGCAGAGTGGTTATACAAAATATCCTTGTTTTTTGTGCCTTTGGGACAGCAGAGCTAAAAATGAGCACTGGGTTAACAAAAATTGGCCTTCAAGAGATGTCATGATTCAAGGAATACAAAACGTGATCAACGAACCTTTGGTTTCAAGAGAAAAAATCTTACTTCCGCCCTTGCATATCAAGCTAGGCCTAATGAAGCAATTTGTGAAGGCCTTAAATCGAGATGGAAATTGTTTTGGGTATTTGTCACGTAAATTTCCTGGCATTAGCACGGAAAAACTAAAAGCTGGTATATTTGATGGTCCTCAAATAAGGCAACTTGTTAAAGATCCACAATTCACCACATCAATGAACGAGACTGAATCTAACGCTTGGAGTTCATTTGTTCAAGTAGTACAAAATTTTCTTGGCAATCATAAAGCAGACAATTACGTAGAATTAGTGGAAACTATGCTTTCAAATTTTAATATTCTCGGCTGTAACATGAGTATAAAAGTTCACTACCTCCACAGCCACCTAGATCGTTTTCCAGAAAACTTAGGTGATTGTAGTGAAGAACAGGGGGAAAGATTCCACCAGGATATTAAAACTATGGAAGATCGTTATCAAGGACGATGGGATAGCCACATGATGGCGGACTACTGCTGGAGCCTTCAGCGAGACTGCCCTAGTAAACTCCATTCTAGAAAATCGTATAAAAGAAAATTTTTATGTGATTAGTGACTAATGTAATTATGTAAATTAAGTTTTTGCAATAAATACTTAAATCCATGTGTCTTTGTTTTTTTTAACTGTCAATAGTAATATTATATATTATAACAGTTATAACGTAAATTATATACACAATTTTTTAAAAAATCTCAAAAACTAGATCTGATAGACAAAATCTGAGAACCTTTTTACATTCTGCATCCAAAAATTACTCAGGAACAGTTAAAAAATCGCAGGCACCAAAATGTGTGTTGGCCTGTGTTATTTACAAAAAAAGTCTATACGAATCCTGAAGGAATAAACAGGGTAGGCCGTAGCGCGCAACGCCAACTTTGTGATCGATAATCAAACGAACGAACAGGCATTGTATATGGCGTGTTAGGCCGGACTCTTAGCTATGTACAGGGTGTATACATTTACAATACCTCAAACGGGTATCAGTAGCAGGAAATGTGTTGGATATTTGGTTAGTAAATAGAGTGCTTAAAAAGCTCATAGTCTTGTATCAAATATGACTCACGGAGCAAAAACTAGGTCTCGGACGCTATGTTTGAGGGTGGAAGCTTCTTTATGAAGCACCCCGTGACATAGTTGATATAAATATGTAGAAGAACTGATGTATAGACTTTTTTTCCAGTAGATTTTTATGTTTATGTTAAAATTACGATCGTTTAATATTTTGTTTGTTATATCAACATAGGTACGAGGGTTGCCTTTTATATTTCGGGATTCAAGAACCAGTGTTTATCGATGGTATGGTGAATTCAATCGTGGTCGTAGTTCACTCCAAGAAGAATTTCGTGAAGGTCGTCCAAAATCAGTTGTTGTTCCGAAAACCATTGATGGTGTGCGCGAACTGATATTGCAAGATCGTCATGTGACCTATCATTGATTGAAACAACCTTAGGCATTAGTGGGACCAGCATACATTCAATATTGCCTAAACATTTGACTGTCAAACAAATTTGTTCGCTTTGGATTCCACACAACTTGCCAATCGCTCAAAAAAAGGCTCGGGTCGATTGGTCAAAAGAAATGCTCAAAAAATACGATCGCGATGCTTCGAAACACGTCTATGACATCGTGACAGGTAATGAATCGTGGATTTACCCGTATGAGCCCGAAAGTAAATAGCAGTCGACTGTATGGATGTTTCAAGATGATGCAAATCCAAGAAACGTTGTTCGCGCACGAAGCCCTTCCAAGCAAATGGTCGCCTGTTTTTTCGGAAAAACCGGACTAGAACAACGCAGAACAGGCAATTCTGAGTGGTACACAACCATTTGTTTGCCAGTTGTCTTCCAAGAAATCAGGAAAACCAACCGCCGAAGACGGATCACTCTTCACCACGACAATGCGAGCTCTCACACATCGGCTCAAAACACTGCATTTTTGAGCACCCAAAACATCGATTTGATGAGTCATCCGCTGTATAGTCCTGACTTGGCACCGAATGACTTCTTTTTATTCCCGTACGTAAAAAACAAACTGAGAGGTCAACGTTTTTCGACACCTGAAGAAGCGGTTGTTGCATTCACAATGCATGCTTTGGAGATACCTCAATCACAGTGGCAAAAGTGCTTCGACAATTGGTTCAAACGCATGCAAAAGTGTATAGATCTTCATGGGGAATATTTTGAAAAACAATAAAGTGATTTTCGATTATTAATATTTGTTTTTGTTCTCTAATCGTATTTGAGAGAAAATTACCGAGCCATACTATTTCTCCACGTAGTGCTATAAACAAGCAAAGACCGCAAAGCTTCGCATTGGGAAAACTATTTGTTTACTGGAAGCAGGAAGCCAACACAACTATATAGGACTTGCTATAAGTGTCCTATTTACGTATATGCCAAATTTAAACTAGTATAACACCATTACTGGTTCTGGTATATACACTTGGTACTTAGTTGATTCAGTTGGATTGGCAGGAAAGGCAGTCGACGAGCACGGTGTTTGACGAACGTCACAATCGTGGGCAATAACTTTTTTGTTGTGTATTGGAGTAGGAACCAAGCATCACTAATCGTATTGGGAATTTATCAGTTTGGTAAAATGTCTCAAATCCTGGATAATATAATGGACATTGTTTTCGCGCCGATACTCTGCGACAATTTTGATTGACCCTGGCGCAGATTTGACTAGTTTAAAGAGGCGTGGGGGATGGAAGTCCGCAACTGTTGCTGAAGGATACATTGAAGGATCTCTTAATAATAAAATTGATATGATTTTCTCAGAGAAATAAGTTCAAACGGTACGGGAATAATTTTGCCGGCCAGGAATGTGTTTCCCGTACGCTCCTAGTATCCCGTATAGTTCTCATGTTCGTTTGAAAAATATTTGAAATGTATATCATTTGTTATACTAGGAACGAGCTTACGTCAAATATATACCTATACACATTTCCTTACATTAGTTGCACTTGTTATATAGGAGCAGACAGGATTCATTTATCTATACACAAGAAATGTATTCCCTGCTATTTTTCATAACAAATCTAAAATTTTCCAGGGCTTGTTTGGAAGCAAAACAAAAAAACGAGTATATACAACCTAGTCTTGGAGGAATTCACATACACAAAATCCAACTCGGACTTTCAAACTTCGAGCATATAGGCGATCAGCAATCATAAAACCATAATATAATATAATGCATTTTATTTAATCCCGAAATAATTTGATAATAAATAGGTTGTGCACCTTCTAGAATTTAATCTTTATATCTCAATTCTCTAAATTGGGAAATTAAGACATTCTACAGCTGTAAATATATTACAGGACCAGAAATAGTGTGGAACACAGTGAAATTTACAACCGGCACACGGATTTAAACTCTATATTGTAAGTGAGATATAGCGCAATTTAGGAGGCAAAAAGGAAAAATTTAAACCGCCAAAAAATCCGATAGCACATCCGCTTAAATTTACATGGGTGTTATGAAAAATCAAAGATATAAATACGAAGAAATCAATAGTTAATTCAGGAAATTGAGGGCTGATTACCATACGGCGGGATCAGGTACAAAAGTTACACACCATGATGAATGGCTTAAAATCTGCTCATAACAGATGTCAAAAGTGCATTGAAAACCAACTTTCCTATGATTCCCATTATTTTTTTACCTTAATCTGATTCTTTTATTGGTTTGTTATTTTTGTTCATAACCTATACTGTGGTTTAAAGTAATAAAGTTTAAATAAATCTCGTAGGAAACAAAATGCCTAACTGAGGTTAGGTCCAATAACTTTTTGACCTAACCCCGTATACTCATTCCAAAATCAACAGATTATTCAACAATCATTACGACGAATTTTTTGTATAAAACATTTTTTTGTATCTGTTTTAACTAATAAAATATAGGAGGTCATTTGGAAATGGAAACTTTTTTGATTCTACCCTGTACTTAAATCTCGCAAGCGAGCGAAAATTTTCAAAATTTGATTTTACCAATTTAAGGGTGGCCCAAAAAGAGCACATGACATCTATATTAATTTTTTGATAGCACTAATAAATACGGAGTAAAAGGGTCGAGAATGGAACAGACATTTTGGGAAACTTATTTTGCAAAATTGTCAGAAACCTATACTTTTCTATTTCCAAGTAAAAAAAACAAAAATTAAGCCTAACTTAGTATGAAATGTTGATACGTGATGTACCTATATCCTTTTGTCTATCGAAAAGTTAAATCAGACATTAAAGTTGGAAACTTCCGGCAAATTGAAACCAAATGGATAAAATCAATAAAGCACCATTAAATATCGTAGGAAAAGCGTTTGGCACTCGCACCGTGTCTTAAACAAACTTTGTCGCCCGAATTGAAGGCTATTTGTTACTGTCTAGAGCATTAGTTCCCAAACTGGGGGGCGCGCCACCCTGGGGGACACGAAGCAACATTAAAGGACGCGCGGGACGTGAGACAGTAAAAAAAGAGCAATTATTGGAATGATTTGCTAATGAAAACGACCTCCACTGCGCATTTCCTAAGATAACACCAAGGATATCACATCTTGTCAAGGAAATGCAGCATCCAATTGTTTTATTTTAGTAAAAATAAAGTTTTTGTTGCTATAATACGTAAGATGGAGGCTTTATAAGAAAAAGTTTGGTAACCACTGGTCTAGAGGAATCCGAAAACGACGAAAAAAATTAAGAAGAGCTTTGAGAAATAAAAGGAAATTTCACATCGGTGATGGGTGCCGTCCCTTTGTTTTCATTTCCACCACATCGTTGACGTTGGCAAATACATCGAGTTTAATGAAATTAAAGATATTTTCTGACAGAAGAGGCTGTTTGGAAACTTTTGGGAAAGTTATAAATGGTTAAGAAAAATAAATTACCTAAAGGAACAGCTGTTCCGGTTTTACAAACCATGATCTCCATTCAAATATGAGGTAAAAAGGAAGACGACAACAAATTGTTTAACACATTGACATTTTACACTGATCGTATCCTAACCTGACTCCAAATATACCCTTAGTAACCATGGTTAGGCGTTCAATCAGGGAAAAAAGAAAAGGACGAAATGTGTTTTCCCTTCGTAATTAAAAATGCATTCATAGGCAACAGCATCACAATATCATAACCATTCTTCTTTCTTCGCCAAATTCATGTCACATCTGAACAACTTTACTGTGAATAGATTTTAATAAAAGAAACTTTTCCAAACTAGTCTCACGTCCCATACTACATCAAATAATACCCGACAAAACCCTACATTGTATATACAATACCCAGTAATATAAAGACCGTCTTTTCATTCTATTATATCATCATCTGACTTTCAAAAAATGAAATTACAGTACTTGCATTTCTTGTAGGTATTGCATTGCTGATTCAAATTGAATGTGAAATTTTATTTTTGTTGAGAATAGATAATATAATGGGGTTCCACTAAAAAGAATGAAAGGAGGCCCAAAGCCAGGGAGCAGGACATTTGGGGATTGTTAAAACCAACCAACAGTATTCAAATTTGATAAGATGATTTTGACGTTTATATTTCCTCAGAACCCACTGCTATTAGTGTCGTCAAACATGCAACGAAATGCTCAATAGAATAAATATCCTTTCAAGCAAATATCGGCAATTCTAAAAATAAACTGAAACAAACAGGACTTACATGCACCCTGTAACAGGACATCCTATATTATTGAGTATAACTAGTAGGATATAGTATAAAGGAATCCCTATAATGTTCAACATGTAAAAGTACACTTCACGACGACAACTTCCTCTTTTAACTCCGAAGCACGAGACGACGACGATGTGAACTTAATTATGTGGAATAGGAAGTCGCTCGGAATATTTCAGATTAGCTTTCTTGAAAATGGGATATTTTACGATGTAGGGGAAAAATTAACTATTAAGGGTGCATGTAACCTTAAAAGGTAGACAAAAGTAAGATTTTCGATTTAAGAAAATATAAATGAAACAATATTTACTCAATTACCAAATAAATATAAAATAAACATCAACTTCATGGGTCCCTCCCTCAATTCATGTTGCATCATAAAAACTAAGGGGGCTAACTTGAAGCCTCCTAACCCCCAAAGTTTGCTATCGACCTGGAAAGGCACTAACAAACCCAACGAAAGTTTCCCGATTATATTTTCTCTCGCAGCAAAATATCTCCAGAGTTTTGCACTACTACTTTTAGGCAAACCACCTTCAAACCCTTACTATTGACCTTGAGAAGGATGAACAAAAATCTGCCCTGATGGGACTTCTGTTTAACCAGTCCAATCTGGAGTTACACGTTTTTAAATGAGAAAATGCTGTAAAATAGGTATTGTTATAGCTTTTGCAGCATTTCGATTTTTTTTAATTGCAGGAACCGGTCTTATATAGATTAAACCCCAGGAAAGTCAACACAATTTGAATTTTATATTTACATATACGAAGAAAGCATCAACGTTCCAAGCACAGCAATTTTCGTTTTAACATACCTGTATAATATAATAAAAATAAAAGCTAAAGCATTACAAGCTATCTCTAATAAGCTATACCTTGTAAAGTTTTAAAGTAAACAACTAAGCTTCATGTCTTATCGTAAAGTTCTAGTCACTATGAGAGGAGCTTTGTTGTATATTAAACTTGAGTGTATAGTATAGTCTGGGTTTTAGTGAAGTTTTCAACTACGATATAATAGCGGATAACATGAAAATAGCTGGCAATATTACTAATTAAAATTATGTTGCTTTTACTGAATAATTATGCACATCAAATATTGCCACAATTATCTGATAATGTTTATGTATAAAACAGTGAAAGTTAAATTCAGATTCATTATCGACAATGTAGCAATTTGTATTAAAGCACTTAATAAAGGAAATTTGTTTGTCTCTGATTTAATCCATCTCATAGTCCAGGAAGCAGTAAACCCAAGAAGAAAAAATAGAGTATTTAACAAACTTACGTTAAATCTGCTGCCGAAGAAATCGCGAATCTCTCAGACAATAAATACCTGGAGTATATTCCTTTCTCAACTATATTGAATGTTCTTCATCATGCTTTACGTATCTATAAGTAGGTACTAAGTACACCTGCATATTCCACAAACAACTTTACACGATAAGTATGCTAACACTATTAAAACAGGTGGGATCTCTGCACTTAGGTAATTAATAGGATTAAAGCTGTAGCCAGTTTTCGCGTTCACTCGACCGAAAAGACAAACTCCATACGCTGCACTGTTTCGTATTATTGTAAACTATGCTTGAATATTTGGAACTATTGAATACACAGAAGTTATAAATGTAATACACGTTGTAGTTTCTTATTAGAATATAAAACAGTTACAGTAATTTGAAAAGGGGTTTTGGCGTGGATACATTTAATTTGACGCGGATGCTAGAAATGTCAACTATCAACTTTCTGTCACTATTAGAGATGAAATGTATCGATATTATATTCCATATCGATTTGTTGGTACAATTTTTAATGAGTAAAAATCAAATATCAGATTTGGTAGTAACTTACCTTTAAAGGTCGTTTAATAGTAACGGTTTCTATGGTAGTCGTAGGTTGAGCCATGATCCTAGAAATAAAAAAAATAACATTTTTCATATATTCTCGGGTTATAGAATCATCTTCATGGTCATAATCTATCAAAAGGAGTCTTGTAAATTAAATAAATTTTAAAGTAAAAATTCTATATTATTAACTTGGACACATTGTATATACCTATACGAATTTGATACCCACTCATAAATATCACTGCCGGCCGGGAATACTGATCGTAAAACACGTTTTGCTTTTTTGAGGCGGAAAATGAGATTGAACCATCTAGACAGAAAATTTAAAAAAAAAGCTCATACAAAGGTATTTTATGGTTGGTTTAAATGAAGGAAACAACTGCAATATCGATATTGGATACGCTTTAATAAGCACTGTCTTAAATTTAGACATAGTAAATAATATACGAGTTGTCTTTGCGTCTTAAAATAATTTAAAACTTAGAATACAGTGAATTTTTAAACAGTAAACATTTTATTTTTGTATACCTACATATTTTTGTTATGTAACGTTTTGAGAGAAATATTAAGATATACAAAAGAATTTAAACTGATTAACAATGTTACACAATTGATTTCCCAAAAATAACTCAACAAAAATTAATGTATTTACTGACGACCTCCACTATGGACGAAACATCGAATTATGTTTACTTGTGTTTATAGGTATCTAATAAGATTTATAAAACGGATAATAAAAAATGGCGTCATTTCATAGGTCAGTGTATCTGTTGAGAAAAACGAAGCCCCAAGAGACATACTATCGAGCCTCCTGACTCCTGACATTACAAATAAAACTTTCACTGTTGTGATTTATTTAAAATTCATGAAATCTGCATTTCATATACAATACAGGCAACTATTGCCCTCGACTTGAACAATAATAATTATTATTAAGCACTTTACTTCGACAAATTAACTTTACACTAGGTATCTAAGTACATAAACCAGATGCTAATGTAGGTGAGAAGACGAACTTTTTTTGTACCTAATACCTACTTAATATATTTATTATATTTGTATTAAGTATCTACCTATTCATAAAAATAGGTCAACGTGTAGGCATGACTATCTATAAAAAACATGAATTTATTTAATTATTAACTAATAATAAACAAAAGAATCGTCACGTTTATTAGTCACGATTGACAAATTCCCTACCTACTATAAAACCAATATCAAATTATTATAAACAAAATATATAATTTATTTTTGGAAACGTAATGATCCATGACTTAATAATAATAATATTCTATTCTTAAGACAGAATATAAAAATTAATCTTAATGTAAACAATAACACGCTAGGGTTACTCACCTGTTTGATAACAAATAACAATGATTTTTTTGGGGTATCTATGAGTCAAGATAACGAACTATCGTAGATAAGAGTTCAATAAATCATCTGATAACGATTTATCAGCAAAACAATTATTTGTATGTTAACAGCGATCACTTTCACCACATATACAGACTATTAACATACATAACGTTCCTTTAAACCGAAAAATGTTCTAAAACTAAAATCTGGACCACCGTACACATATCCACAAACACAATAACAATACCAAGTATGCTGTAAAAGAAAAAACCTGACATGTGACAATGACAATTTTATAATATACAGAACCCAGGCAACCTATTATACACTATGCATGCGTATGCGTATATCTTCCGTCTTAAAAAAAAGTAGTATCATATGTTTTCACTCACCTCACTTTCTATAGCACTCAAAATGATGCTATATGTCCTCTCCTTATTTGACACTAACATTAACGGACAACGATAAGTTTGTTCCAACACGCGACAGAGCTGTTTTATAGATATAATATCTGTCTCTAAAATTATACCCCCTAATGGAATTAATCAAACCTATTACATTGAGTTGATTCAGTATGCAACCCGTAAAACTAAAGTTTATAATCAATGTTAGGCAGTCCAAATACTGATTGCGTCCTTTTAGAAATTGTATTGGAAATAATTATGTGAGGAATTTACCTCAAAATGTTAAAAGCCAATTGAAATTTTGATAGTTTCTTACTTTTTCAAGACCCAAGTGAGGTGAGCCTGTCACATCAGCCCAGCTGATCTGAGTTGTAGACGTACCCGAAAACATGTCACATGTCAGTCAAAAGTCATGTTGATTGACGCGTTGACGCCATTTGTACTGTTTGGAAAAATAATAAATTGTCTGAAATTTTGGATTTATGTACCCCAAAATACGTAACAAATTGAATTTGGTGTTGGAGTTGACTAATTTCAAACGTTCACCGGGAATATGAACCGTTAAAATAATGAAAAACATTTCAATAATTTCCAAATAATTATTTTTTAATAGTAATTTTAATAGATGCTCTGATATAACACAGTGAACAAGTAATAAAGATTATTTTTATCATGCAACTAATTCAACTATTATAAAAAATAGAATAACAGAATAAGAATATACAAAATGATGATGATAAAATAATTATTATTAGGTAAGCACCTATCTAACTCTTATTCTCAGTTTCATCTTAATAAATGGTAGATACAATATTTATTTTTTTACTTTATCATCTATGAAAAATATATTTGTTGAGTCCATTTTATTTTACAAAAAAAAATATAAATTACAATAAAGAAACTAATAAAAAATAAATTAAAAAATATATATATAAGTACAGGGTGTCTTCAAATAAGAAATAAATCTGACAGTATCCACCCTTGTACAAAATACATAATAAGTTTAAAAATATAATGACATTTATAATATATACAGGGTGTATGAGATATATTTCTACACCAGTTATATAACAATATATTATACATGTACAGTTCTATATGTTATTTTTCATTTCAACTGAAATTTAGTAGATACATTATGTAACTAACTACAAGTGGAAATAAATAATACATACAGATCCACACAAAGTTCACAAAAATGCAATAAAATGCGGAAAACTAAACGCAAAATAGATAAAAAAAAACATATCGATTCTGTTATTTATTTTTTTGATAACATTTATAACACAGCCAGAGAACTGAAATAATGTTAGGCATTCAGTTTTTTTTGTTTGTTCTCATAAATAATGTTCATATTAAACGTGAGTTGTAATTATTAATTAAGAGTTTGTTAATAAGTTTAAATTATCTATAGATGTAGTATATTACCTAGTGTTTAATATTTTTTAGTCACAATTTTGTTTAAATTATTTGTTGTTGGTTTTAACTGAAAAATCTTAGTCGATAGCAGAAGTGACATATTAATTATTGTTAAATGGTTAATATTTGTTCAGTTCTATACATTATATAAACACCCTGTATATCCTAAATTTGTTTACTTAATTAGAATCACAATTTTAACTCCCATATAACAATATGGGCATCATTGCTGTTCACGTCTTTCATATGAGCATGTTTATTAGTCTTATCGGCTGCACAACATGGCTGTTTTGAATTTATATAACCCCTACCACCTATCAATGTAATGACAGTTCGCCGTGAACTGTCATACGCACCATTTGTCTTAGTTTTCGATAGTGTTTTATTGTTAGAAGCTTTAACAATTGGTAATGGTGTTTTTTGTTGTGGCGCGGTACTCTCAAGGTTACTTATGCTGTTTTCACAAACACCATTCAACTGTCTTGAAGCGGTTGAGCTATTTCTCGACACACTACGACCCATGCGTATCGCCATACTTTCCTCACTACCTGATGAAGTACATAGACTGGACGACCGCGATTCAACACTCCAATTCGAGAGATCTAGGGATCTTGGACGGCTAACTTTCATCTTCAACCTTCGGTCTAAGGTGCTGACCTTGTTTGGTATGGCTGAAAGTTCGGGATCGCTACGGCGCAATGATTCATATATTGGATCGGTAAGTATGTTTTCATCGCGTTCATAGTCTTTCACATACATGAGATCACCGTAGAGACCATACACATTACATGTGTCTCCACTACTTTGTGATGAATTCGATGTGCTACTGGCAGTGGAGAATATCGATCCACCAATATTACGTGGTAGAGTTTTGGATAATCGCGAAATATCGCTGTCTTTCGACCGTCTTCGCCTTAACGCTACAGGACTACTAGTGATGTATTTTAATTTGGCAGAAAGACTCTGCACGGATGTGTCTGACAGTTGTTTCTCCATTTTAGGTCGCTCATCAGACTTTTCAGTGATACTATTATTGAGATTTTGTTCCTCTTCTCTATTATTCGTCTCTTTAAAACTCGTTTTAGTTGTATTTGATGTATAAGTCTTTGGTTGTAGAGCTAAAAGGAACATAACAGGACCAAAATGTGCGTGAAATGACACGTTAACACGTCCACTAATAATTGGAACACCTTCAAGTCTTGGTAAGGGAATTGTAAGAGTTCTACCAACATTGGTACCCACCCACAAGAGGCCTTTACATGCTAGAAGTGCTGTAACATAGACTTGTGAACGAGAGTTGGTGTTTTGAGATCCAAATCCTCGCATAACAATAGATGCTACGTTGATGTCTTGGAGATGTTTGAATGTTTCCGTGTGATACAGGCAGATTGTGCTGGAATTCTTTTGGGAAATCCAGAGACCTATACCGCTATGTGCCATCAGGTTAACACTACCGATGTGATCATGTTGAATTGTAAAGTTTTTCTGAATTTCACCGGTGTTACCGTTGATCACCCAAACATTTTTACCACACGCCGCATAGATGTATGTATTGATTGGCAGAAGCGATGAGACAGGTTCCACGCCCAGGCTAAGTATTATGGGATCTTGCAGTAACCAAGCACCTTCGTAGTTCCTACGATACATGTAAACAGTTCCGTTAGCTAACGCAACAAATACATTATCACAGTGATACTTGATCTGCATTATAACATCGGATACAGTGGTGGTAATGATTTCTTCCTGTTTTTCCGGCTCTTCCGCTGCATACAGATGCAATTTGTGCCGATCAGTGCCCATCCAAATTGAGTCTGATGCAGTGCTTGGACACGGTGGTTTGCTACCTTTAACGTACTCCATCGCGGTTACTTGGGTCTCCACCAATGAGAACGAGTTGACTTCTTTTAGCACCCCGGATTGTTGGTGGTGTTGGGCGAGAATTGATATGTGACTGCTTGCGCCATCTGTCGTACATAGCCAGAGGTAGTTTTGGGTGCGGTGGCGTCGACGCGCCGTTTTTGGTAAGTTCACAGTGTAGTAACATCCACAGCGCACCTATAAAAACAAAAGAACACAAAGAGTTAGTATTCCTGTAATATAATTGTAGCAAAACATACACACTGGCAATATAATATACTTTTGTCTTACCCTGTATATATATTTGGGTAATTTATAGATATTTTCTCTTAGTTTTATAGTTTTATGCCTAACGTTTTATCTTGGGTGCCTTTTTGCTATGTGATAAAAGAATTGATACCTAGAAAAGGACCTTTTTCTAGTTGAAAATATTATGTTTGTTTATGAATTAGTCGAAAAGATAAATGCATATATTAGAAAGAATAACCAGATGTTTTAGTTACAGAGTGGTCACTGAACATTATCGAAGTACCTTTATATAAATTAAATGTCAGACTATTATTATTAGTAGTTGTATTTTATAGGGGCGTATGTTCAATGCTCTTTTCTTATTGGCCATTCTTCATTCTGTGGTACATACATTTTTTTGAGGCAATTATGGAAATGCAATAGGACTTTCAAGTTAGATTCATTTTAGCCTTGGTAGGGTCTAGAGGTACCAATTTTATGAAGTTAAAGTAAATATTTTAATTTGTTTCTGGACTTTCACAGTTTAAAATTATCTTCTAGTTTTGTTCTAAGTTATATCAGTATAAAGATAAAGTAAATTTCATTTTCATTCTGAAAGAGTGAATTTTTTTTCTAAAGTTAAAGTTGCAGTAAGTTTTTGTTTATTCTTTTTAATTGAAGGTCTTTTTGTTTTCTAATAAGTTTGAATAAAGATTAAAGTTATATTTCGAATAGTAGAATTTAATCTCTGTTATAAATTCAGTTTTCAATTGTAATTAAGTTTCGTATGGGAATTGATATAATTATTCGTAATTATATTAATTTACGTATTTTAAATTGTACATTAATGAATAAGATTTTCTTTTAGATTTTTATTCTTTTAATTGTTTTATTCTTTTTTTTTATTTTTACCTATTTATTTGTTATTCCTTTTATTTATAAATTTTAATTATTAAATTTAGTTGATTTATTGTGTTTTATTTCAAATAAAGTTGATATTCTTTGTTTGTTCTTGCTTAACCGCTCGTAAAGCTTGAATCGAACCAGTAACAATTTGAATAGAATATAGGGGTTCATTTGGGTTGAGCTATAAAATTAGTATTCTTTCTGAATGTACACACCACCCGCTAATTCAAAATGGTTCCATACTTACTTCAGTTTGGTGCTGTGACGAATAGACCTTCTGCGACTTAACGAACAACGGCATCTTCGTTGAAGGCCTTTGCTCTTGTTCAGGCACTTCCCATGCAGGTGAGTTGTTTGGATCCAACGCAAGCTGGGCTAATCTCAGCTCCGTGATCCATTCCTTCTTCACAGAAGGATTATCCGTTTGGAACGTGTACGTCTCCTCTTTGGCTTTCGTTTTCACAACCAACTGCAAACAACATGAGTCTAGCCAAGCCATTTCCTCATCTTTCTGTTGGATTGACGTTTGAATTTGTTGTAAGGTTTTCTTGGTTTGATCTGATGTGATGCCTTTGTAACTGCCTTTTAACGATCCGACTAAATCGTTTATTCTACTCATAACTTCGTAGTCATGCATTAAATTGCTCATCTCCGAACAGAGATTGCTAGCGTCTTGTGGTGGAGTTCCATCGAAGGAACTGTTCGATTTAACGCTGCCTTTGGGTTGTGCAGAGGTAAGTATTCGACTAAGCGTTGGTGAAAGACTTGTATCTTGAATTTCGATGTCAGAAACTGGATGGGTCCATTTTAAACTTAAGCGGTCATGGTTGCTAAAGTCGTCGGATGATTTAGAAGCGACAGAAACGCATACCACGAGATCGTTAAGTAGGAGTAGACGGCGGTTCTTCGCTTTGGTCAGCAGGCCGCTTTGGTTGTATTCCTGAATGAGAAAGAACTTTTAGTAAAGTTGCAGTTGAAGCATTTTAGAGGTACTTACCAGTTGCAAGACATTGTCTTCCCTGAGCAAATATCTATTACTATCTGATAAAGGTCTTGCGGTAAACTTCCCACTAATATTCCTAAGCATCTCCTTAAAGGCTTGATACTGTTCAGATTCGCGTTTACGTTCATTCAGCATTTCTGCGAGAGATTCTAGTTGAGTGAGTGCTAATTGTAATGACATCCTGTCATGGTGGCCTTGAGGAGTATGTTTTAGTAGGTCCTAAAAGAAAAAGATTGGAGAAACTTTTAAAATCAAATCCATTTGAAATGGAACACTTTGCACGTTGCAGAAGGCTTCCGATTTTAGTAAATTACTAATTAGCAAATCACTCAATTTCGCTTTACCTGTAACAGAAGGATAAATTGTGGAAATCTCTGAACCGGTTTCACCATAAGTCCGAAAAATGACAGCCGATCATGGGAACTGATCTGCTTCACCTGCAAATAATTTATTTGTTTAAAAATCGTCAATAAAACCATCGGATGGATGGAAATTTGCTCTCAGAGCGACAAAGACAACAACAGGCATGAAATCTATTTAACTTACTTTAAAGAAATCGGCTAGAGCCGATTTTCTTTTGGCCTCCATCTTTGCCAGATCCATGGCAACAGAAAAATTATTTATAAAACCACTATAAATGTCCAAGACTATTGCTTTGGAAAAGGATGCCACAAACACATCACCTATCCGTTCATCTCTATCCCAATTTTTTACACATTCCGCTAATGCTATCCTGAATAATGTATGGCACTGAAGAATTTCTGGAAGCCTATAGAATAGTATCGAGATTTTCGATGGACTAAGCACTGGAGGATTGCTCTCCTCCAAGGGTTTCTTGTAATCCTGAAAAACACAACATAATCAGAGGTTAAAAACTAACCAGAAACCATTTTCCCTACTCCAAGTCCTCAATTGTTGGAGTACAAGGGATTTAACCTGGAAGTATTGTAATATACTTACATTAACCAGCCGTTGGAGTGTAGAGATATATGAATTTTCACTATGTACAATGGCAGCTACAATCATTCGGCGTTTGAGCTGTTGAGGAGATAAATCAGGAGGCGGAGGGGGTAGACTAGGGGGAACATGTCGCCTTTGTTGAGGCGAACAATTGAAGTTGAATGGATTTTCTTCTTCCACCTGTAAGACACAAACAATAAACTTTAGAACTGTTGATATGTTGTAAATATGGAACTTACCTCAGGCAATAGTGGCATTTTGTTAGCGCCATTGGCTGGCACCCGTGGCGCATCAACATTTTCAATATCATATTGATGCGCACTGCCTCTACGTATTGAGAACCACCGCGACAGTCTTCCTTGGTTTTGGGGCGAGGTATCGCCCCCAGATTGTACTGGCAGTGTGCTGTCTAATGAAAGTCTATTTTGGCTACCAATACCCCCACTACCACGCCATTTGTCGCAGAGTGTACGGGCTTTGTTTAGCGTGTTCCGAAGCTGTAAACCATTTCTGGAACAATAAACAATGGGTTTAGGCAAAATTGGTATGGAGAAGACCTATAGTGGCATTACCGCCATGCCAAAGGCCAAGAGATATTCTATTAACTTTAGATGGCCTTCTTAATATAGGCGCTGAATGTTCGGTTTGTATACCCTTTGACCCTCAAAGTGCCGCTCCCTTTTTATCTCGGGAACCACAGCTGTCCAATTAGAACAAGCTTTTAGCAATTAGTTTATAACTGTCGTGTTTTACATAATATAATACGAGGAAGAACTTCAAGAGTAAGCAACCAGAAGAGTTCACCATCTCAAGAAAACATTTAGTTAAAATCATAATTTTATATTTGATGACAGCTCCAGCAGTGTTTCATTAAAATTTACTTGTTTTTCGTGACAATCGTTACATAACACGACATTTTGCATATTTGGTAACACAATAATTATTATACTCGTACTTCTCATAATATACAATCTTATTTCTTAGTTAAGTTATATAGCGGCATTTTAAGAATGTTACATTTTCCATAAATATATTATTAGAACTAGCTATTGTTTTGTTAATTATTATTCTTATCGAAAGGTTTCTATGAAATCAGGTGCAAAAGAAATTATACGTTAGCAAGATTTATTTATTGTCGCAAATTTGACCTTTTCTCCAATGTATTTTAATTTTTTACTTGCAAACAGTGTGTCAAACGAAAAAAAGTAAAGAGCCTTTTTTTGTTGTAAATTAAACAACGATTCTATAAATAATTTTTACTTCTAAAAAATCAGTGGCGTACCAGACTTTTCAGTCAAATTGTGCGAAAATGTGTCCGTACGCACGCCACTGGTGGAAGTAAAATAATGCTTTTTGCATGAAAAAATGTATCTAAATTACCTATCCAAATGTGCCAAATTTCATTTAAATATCTCAAGTAGTTTTAAAAATATTAATAAATTTGACATTATAATACAAACCTCTAAAGTCCACCCTGTATGAATTCTACGCTTAACTGGATCATTTAAGTTCGGCGAAGGTCAATACAATTAAATTATAAATGCACACATCATAATTAAAAGCATCCGGAATTAATATTGTGGCTATATACGACGTAGTGAATTTTTCTATAAAAATTTAAAATTTTCACATATCGAATCTACTTCTTGGATTAGTTGTTAGTAATTATAAATAAATAACTTGTCCACCTGGTAATAAATGCATTTATCTAATAGTCCTTTCATTGCAAAATAAATGGAACAATTGGCTGTACTCCAGAATATTTAGACAGGCCTATCGACACGAAAATTTGGAGCACGGTAAGTGCAACTATTATTTTTTAAACGCAAAACCACATTCAAAGTGTTTGAAGTATGCAAATGGATTTGACGATAAATTAATATAAATTATTATTAATTAATAATTCGACAGCAATCTGACTATTGATTCGTGAGAAAGCCTTGAATTTCTAATATCAAAACGTTGCGCAAGAACTTACTTTATACAATTTGCTCGAAGGTCAACGAACAATCAACAGTCAGTATTACAGTGACAAGTACCTGGGAATCCTGAATCTAATACCTTTGGATTCAGGAAGAAAACCGTCGGACGCTTTGCCACGCAAACATGATTTTGAAATCCCCTTTGAAGTGGTCATTGCAGACCGTCAAAATTGGCTAAATAAGGAACCACGATTCCCAGAAAACACATCCGTCTGCTATACGGACGGTTCAAAAGGAATAGAAGGGAACACAGAGTATACGGGCCAAATTGCAGGCTCTCTGAATCTCTCGGGAAAAGTCCCACTATATTCCAAGCAGAGATCAACGCTACTAATCGTTGTGCTCAAGAATGCCTGCAGAGAGGCATCCCGGAACGCAAAGTTCCATCCATTTTCATGGCACACTATTTCCTCTAATTAATAAATTTTTGATAGGAAGGTTGAGAGAAGATTACCTTTTTTTATATGAAAAAGATCGTAGTTTAATATTTTTGAGTCAGAACTCACATTAAAATTTGAAAACAGTAACAAAAAGTCTACCTATTATTGTTGTTATGATTTGAATTCACACTTCGTTCGCTCTCCTCATCGGAGGACAGATCCGGCTCGGATCCCGAGCACCAGCTGTCCTCCGAACTGCGTTGCCAGATTGTATGTTGAAGGGCTCGTGTGTGCGCCAGTGAAGGTGTAATACGGTGTTGCTGTTCACATGATGGACCCTCCCATGTCCCTGATTTCAGACGAGGTTCATCTGCAAAAGAAAATTAAATATAAGCAAATTGTTTGATATCCCATACCCAGAAGGTGACACGCATTCTCACTAGGCTCAATTTACAGAGAGGACTATTAAAAAAAAATTAAAGAATCCAAAAAAACCGTTTCAAACAAAATATGTGCATTGCCATTAATGGCTGTTCTGAATTGGTTGACTTGTGAGAAAAGCAATTGGCATTATTTGTTTTAAAAACTCCACTCTGTATATTTAAGTACCTAACCACAGTATAATAAATAATACAGTATTCTGACTTTACGCTTGCGAGCCGTCCTGCGCATATCGTCGCGCATGCCGCCATTATGGGTTAAAACGTCACAATAATCGCATTGACGTATTCAATATATAGTTCATTACCTACTTAATTTGGCCAGCGATGTAAAACTATTTTCAGATAGGTTTCAGCTAAAATATAAGTTACGTTTAGGTTAAGTTAGGAAGCACTGCTTCAACTTTTATAAAAATGTCTTTTTTACTAAGTCTGTATTGTTTATTGTTGTGTTTATTATTATTATTAAAAATCACCCAATCATGTCAACATTTAACTGATACCACCACTCAAGGATGTTTTCAATCACTATGACACACCACAAATATTTCTGAAATTGACAGCGATATTATTATGTACTTAAATATTTTTACAAAAATGGAAATACAGTACTGTGGTTAGACACGGAAAACTATAATTATTGTTAGTCAGGACCTGACTTGTAACCCAAAATGGCGGCGACATACCTCACAGTTTATTTCAAAGTGCCAACGTGCAGTCGGAATGCTGTGACCTAAGTTTTAAAAAATGTAAATAGTGTTATTGAATGAATTTATTTGAGCGAGCAACAGATTGAATGTATGTTAACTATAAAATCACTTGTACAGGAAGACATGTTTATTACCAAACTCAAATTGTAACATCCTTAAAAATGTTTTTCAATTTAGTTGCGCGGCTGTTTCTTTTCAGTTTTATTATATTATGTGGTTACTTAACGAAGTAAAAAAAATTAAAAAGATCGTTTATCTTATTTATTGTGCGGTATTTAAAGTGGCTTTGAAAAATTTATTAAACACGAGTAACAGTAATTGAAACAGAATGTGTTCGGTACCTATTCGAAACTATAAATACGTATTTAGTAATAATTAAAAGCAATTTACTTAAATTAATGTATCAAACTGCAATTCATTGGAAAATTGGTTGAATAGAAGTTTACAAGTGTTACAATGTAACAAACTTCCCAAAAACTTAATCTAAGTCCTTAACAACTGCCCAAACAAAAGAAACAACTGAATTTCGAGTTTTGATAAAGCATTGCTTTTTGATGAAAAAATTAAATATTTATTCAGTTCAAACAAATATTTGTTTGAAGCATATTCACGGGCGTTTATGTCAAACGCGAAATCAACTAGGTGTATTAGGTATATCTATATATGTCTAATATATGTTATCGACCGTACTAGAATTATCAAAATTGAATTGAGTTACCACTAATGTCGGGTTATCGGTCTGTTAGAAACTAATGTTGATCAAAAAACACTCATTTAATTATAAGCCTCTATATTTCGTTGATAATTTCCAACTTCTTCAGGAGGTACACTAAAATGGAAACAATCTATCTCAGAAAAACATTCATAAAATGGTCATAAATATTTAAAAACTTCCATTGAGAGTAAATCAATCAATAATCATGTTTGATTTACTCTCTTAGTTCTCCATACAAAAATCTTAAATCAGAACTACAGGGTGTTCAAAACAATCCCCAAATTATTACGTGTGTAGGTGTTTTTTGAACAATTAATCCACATAGTTCCTAGTTTTATTAATGAATTGGGCTTATCCACCCACCGTATTCTTCAGATTTAGCCCCCAGCGACTTTTTCCTGTTTTCAGATCTCAAGAGAAGGCTTGCTGGAAAGAAAGTCCAATGATCGGTGAAACTGAGGCCTATTTTGACGAGAAAGACAAGTCAACTACGTTGAATAATAAAATCAAGTTTTGTCAAACTTTTATTTTTTTTCTCACTTATGGAACGACCTATTAGTGTGCCTTTGCTGAGATATTATCACAGACAGGCACGACAAAAAGCAAATAAATAAGAACTTCCTGCTGTGCGGTCGGCTATTATGGGTCCCTATACAACAAACGTTTTATAACAATGAATTGTTGCGATCCTGCCAAGAAGAATATTTTTTCCAATTTGAATGTTATTTTTAGTCTGATCAAATGATGCTGCTCACAAGTGCTCCGCAGTGAAGGAAAAGTAATAATTTAATTAAATCTGTGTCAGAAGTTAATCTGACTTTTTTCGTATAATACAAAGTTATTAGATACAAAAGAAGAAGACAGAACTCACTTATTTTTAACTTTAGCGAAAAAAATTACTCTTGATAAAAAGTTTTGCTGGTTCTTAAAGTACGATTGGGATAGAAAAATTTAACATTTCTTATACGAGGTGCTCAGAAAGTTGAAAAAACTACAAAAGTAATATAGGGCCATATTTGTTCTATGAAACTATAACAGTTCAAGATTTTCAGTAATAATACCCCTAGGGTCTTGATAATACCGAGATAATTTTGTCATATAGAAGGCCGAAAGCGTTTTGCTTGATAACCGGCCTTGAGCAACTCGCTTGAAGGATTCTCTATGACAAAATTTTGAGTATGGCCCGAGGAGCATTCGATAAGATAATTTTTTATTTTGTAGATATCAAAAATTTGATTGTCAATCTGACGTTTAATAATTTTCAATACAAAATGTATTAGTTTTAATCAAACAAATATTATTCATTTTTATTTAAAACTACACGACTGGAAGTAAATTTTTCCCCCTTTTGGACAATAATTTATGGAATAACCGAACAGGGCATGCACTTTCGTTTGCAATATTTGGAACAAGCCACTTACTATTTGTACAACTATTCGATCCTCCTTGGCATGTTTTACTGAATATTGGATTGTATTCAATTCTGTTGGTTGGCGTTCCATTATTATTTTTCTCAATCGTGAAATAATCTATAAGGCAATCAGCTGGTTCACCACCTCGCCAAGCTAACTCAACAGCTACAATATGGTAAAAAAATTTCTGTAAACCTTCTGGTGTACATTCATCCCATAATCCAATGATTCTAGCCAAATCACTTGAACTCAAATTTCATGAACTGCATTTTCGTTTGTTTGGATCCTGCTGTAATCTTTCACGTTTTGCATTTCTTGCATCTAGCGCATTTTTGAATGCACACTGGTAAACGGGTCGAATACAATTTTGAAGTCATTGAAGTATTTTTCCTGGAGTAGCCTACTCGTAGTATTCCAAATTGTGTTTACAGTTGCTTCTTTATATTCAGTTCCGTCAGCTTTTCTCATATTTACCGCATAATCTTTCAATATATTAGCCAAATTATGCAAACTCGTTTCAGCATTCAGTTCGTATTCTCTGGTCGCACAAAAGTCGAGAAATATTTTCCATACATATTTTTTTGATTTGATTGTATTTTTTGGTATATTATTAGATATAATATCATTAATTGCATCGTTAGATGAGGTTTCATTAATTTTTAATAAAAAAAAACACCAAACTGAAAACACCACATGACTTAAAATTAAGTAATTTGATTGGTTACTATATTTAGTAAAAAATTATCAGTCTAAAACTTCTATACTGTTAATCCTGCCCTGGTAATACTGCTACACTTTGTATCTATTTTAAGAAAACACATAAATAGTGAAAATCCAAGAATATGATGTAAGCTCATGTGTTGTACATTATTTGCAAGTATAATTTTCTTACACATAAGTGCTTATTATGGAACTGTGCAAAATAATACTTGTTATTGTATGACAATGTACCTACCAGGAAACCGAAATGTATTATGTATTGTGTTATTGTAACCGAAAACTTGTGTGTTGTGTAGTACATTTTATTTACCTACGCGCAAAATTCGGAATAATCTAAATATCAAAATGAATTTGCATAAACTAATATAATATTTTTCAATGTGCGTAGGAATATCATATAAAACATGTTTCCTCTTTATTGTCAATTTATAAAACCCACTGCTTCAGGTGTAGAACAAAAAGAGCAGACCCAATACAAATTAAAATATTTAAAAAACTATCAGGTTTAGGTGAGATGTACTCTAATGAAAGTTAGGTTTGTTTTAAAAAAACACAACTATGATTCATTTCTTATATTTGGGACACCCTGTATAGATTCACAATATTTTTAAAATGTAGCCATAAATCATTTTTATCGAACCCATGAATAAAACTTTTAGGAAATTAACGAACCATATTAGAGAGATATGGTAGTCCTAAAAAATAACGCCACACTATTCCGTGTCGTATGGCGTGAATGTATATACAGTGTGGCACAAGAAAAATGGTTGCTACAGTACCTATAGACTACAATACAATATATAATTACTTACCTAGTGATTATACAATGTGTGGTGTTTATTTATGTAATTTCTATATCAGAATTCAATGTTTTCTTTTATCTTATTAAAGTACATAATATGCATACTAATTCAGAAGAATGTAGTAATTAACATTGCAAAATATATACTCATAATAAATGTAATTAAAACTATATTGATTGGCAAAGCTATAGATAAAAAAACACATAAAAGGAGAATTTATAAATTTATATGCCACTCAAATAGTCGGCGGCGCCTAAAGGAATGTTATAATACTAATAATAATCAATAGTAAATTGATGAATTTTACATGATTGAGGGAATTTATTTGGCTTTGGATTTAGTAATGTTTCTGGTTTCCACATTTCTTCCATGTGCTAATGTTTATGCATTAAAAGATTGTCGCGTCTACTTGATGTCGCCGTAGAATGAATTTATTTAGGAAAGTACACCACACCAACATGGATTTCGATCTATTATACCCATAAGATGAATGTTAATTGACAAAACAATCTTCTTCATCAGTGTTTTCATTTTTTACTCTTCCCAAATTCCAGATAATTTAATACTGCAAATACAAAATTCTTTTCCACAAAGTGTATTGTCCTAAAAATTGAAAATCGATTCCCAACACCATACATCACTGTCTACACCATATTTCCAACGAAATGCTGACTTTTTTTGATTTACCTATTACATTATAACAAACTTATTCTTGGAAATATGTATATTTACATTTTATGTGGATTTTATCTAAGGAAATTTGAAAAGCTATCACAACATTTTATGTGTTTCATTTTTCAGTTCCTTTGTCGATTTTACGACATGTCCGATATAATTTTTATGGAATAAAACATCCAGTTTATCGTTGTTATTATTATAACCTTGATCCATATTCGTTGAACTTGAAATATAACATTAGTAGTTCAGTTATTATTTTTTTCCCTATTTTAGAATATGTTCTGTTATAATATTTTTAGTATAGCATGGGCATTATACTATTCGATGACCTGCAACTTGTTTATTTTAACACACTTCCTACTATACTTAATGTGTTATTAGTTATATTTCAATCATTATATCATATGATGCAAGATTCCTAAACAGTGAAGACACTGCACTCTCTGGTTGGTTTTTGTTTATGTTAATACTCTCTAAAGATGTCAACGACTGAGATTTTAAAAAAGGCTCGAATATAGAAAAAAGCTGTTGTACTGCACGGGTTAAATTCAATTATTTGCATTATTATCGGGTTTTATTTGAATTTACTATTATTATCCTTACAGTTCCGCTACCTCTTAATCCAGCAAAATGTAAAATCGTGATGTATACAAAGAAAAAACAAAATATTCAATATAACTACAGCATAAATGACACAGCCATAACATCCTCTGAGACAGTGACTGACCTGGGAATCATCTTTGACTCTAAACTTAGTTTTGCTGAGCACATATTAACTAAGACAGCGGAAGCCAATAAAACCTATGGTTTCATTATGAGAAATACAAAAGGCTTCAATAATATTCTTGCTTTACAAATTCTTTTTTCTACATACATTCGGCCTAAGCTTGAATACGGTTCGTTAGTCTGGTACCCTATATATAATGTTCATAAAGTTGCAATTGAAAAAATGCAGCGTAAATTTCTTAAACATCTTGTGTATAAGGAAGATGGAATATATCCTGAAAGGGGAGTTGACTATAATATATTGTTGACTAGATTTGATACGCGGAGCTTGGAAAAAAGAAGAATTTTGAATTCAATTGAGTATTTGTATAAGCTTCTACATGGAAAGGTTGACTGTTCTGAAATGTTAATGAATGTAAATATTAATGTTCCGAGATTTGAAACTAGATACAGTTCAACTTTTCACATTGCGAGAGCTAGAACCAATGTGTTGCTGCGTTCTCCTGTCAATATTATGTGTGGTAATTATAACTTGATTTGTGCAGACTGTGACATTTTCAATTCTGAGATGAGAGAGGTTCTGGAAGTTGCCATCCAACACTTCGGTAATTAGATATAGGTACTGATTTTAGTTTTATTTATTTTGTGCATTAGTGAATTATGATTTAGGTTTAAAATTATTAAAGTATTTGTCCTGTAAAGGGTTTTGTACTGTTGGGCAAATAAAGGATATTATTATTATTAATAAGGGTTCTTACGTCACCTACGCCTGTTTAGCTATTTGCTTTGGATCCATACCAAGACGAGGAAAATGGTGTTTAAGTTCAATTAGTTTATTATAAACGCGTCTGTAAATTACACATAAATTGAGGTGATAAAAGTCAAGACTTAAAGATTTTTACCAGCAGCTGAAAATATCTCGAATGTTTTTTAAATGACTCATTCTTTTGTAGTCAAAAGCAACTGCGTATTATCCACGGTAATTTAAAACTAGACAGTATGACTGCAAATTTTAATAATCGGTTGCCATTGCGTCATCTCATAAATTTATTATTTTTATTATATCTGCAACGAAAAAGATAATAATATACTAATAGAATTCAAAGGTTAAACAGTGGTCATGTACATCAAATAAACAAAGTAAAGTCTTAACGTAATTAGTTTGACTAAATATTTTTGTTTGAAAATGGTACGTAAAATTAATATATACAGCATGTCCGAAAAACTATTCATGTCTCGGCTATATTCTCTTATAATCCTTCTGTACCTTTACAGTAAATCCATGTACTGAGGAAACCGGTTTGATCATTAGCAATTATTAATAATTCTAAAGCATTAAAAATAAAGTTTGGTCTGGTGCTCCTCCATTATGAGTTCTTGTGTTAGGCCTGTATTTCATATATATACACGAGGCATGTTTTTTAAGTAAGTACCGTTTTGGAATTTAAAAAAGACGTGCAAAGATATCGCAATAATTTTATTTTTACATGGAAGCCTGTACCTTAATCTACTTTTCTACATAATTTCCGTGAATATTGAGGCACTTGTCATAACGTGGCACCAGTTTTTGAATACCCTCCTCATAAAATTCTGCCGCCTGACTTGTTAACCACTGTATCACAAATGTTTTGACGTTGGTTTCCAAAAATATTGACGGATTTGCACAAAACCCAACGTTTAAGCAGTGCATTGACTTTCCTTGAGCGGTAGCACAATGAAGGTGAAGATTTTTTAGAACAAATTGTTACTGGTGACGAAACATGGGTGGCCTACGTCACACCAGAATCGAAACAACAATCCATGGAATGGCGACATTCATCATCACCCAAAAGAGTGAAGTTTAAGCAAACAATTTCTGCCCGGAAAATCATGTGCACAGTTTTTTGGGACAGAAAAGGAGTATTGCTAGTGGAGTTTCTGCCTCGTAATGAGACAATCAATGCAGCGTCTTATTGTGAGACATTGAACAATCTGCGTCGGGCAATCCAGAACAAAAGACGTGGCAAGTTGAGTAAGGGTATCGTTTTGCTGCATGACAATGCCCGTCCACATGTGGCTAATCGGACCAAAGATCTCATCAAATCTTTTAAATGGGAAACTCTAGATCATCCTCCATACAGCCCTGATCTGGCGCCCAGCGGCTACCATTTGTTCCTGCACTTGAAGAAACACCTGGGTGGTCAGCGTCTTCAAGACGATAACGAAGTCAAAACATTTGTGATACAGTGGTTAACAAGCCAGACGGCAGAATTTTATGAGGAGGGTATTCAAAAACTGGTGCCACGTTATGACAAGTGCCTCAATATTCACGGAAATTATGTAGAAAAGTAGATTAAGGTACAGGCTTTCATGTAAAAATCAAATTATTGCGATATCTTTGCACGTCTTTTTTTAATTCCAAAACGGTACTTACGTATTATTACATTTTTGCATTCTACGTATAATTCTAAACAGATTTTGTTTTTTTTTTCAATACTGACGATAATAAATCTTAATGTAATTACTTTATTTTGTAGCCCCTGATATATAATGCGATTTAAAATTATTATATTCAAAATAAATTATGCATGTTGAGTAAAATACCAAACGGCAAACAAAAACAAACTAAATACAATCATAATATTGCATTTGCATACATTTTTGCAAATATGAGGTTTGGATAAGGATTATGCGAGGTCACGGTGTTAGAGCCAAACACGATTCATATTATTATTATTATTTTCATATTACATTTGCTTTGTTGTTTATTTTGTACACAATGTGTACTACAGCATATTGAAATTGCTGTTTTTATAAATTAAAAACAGAGTTTAAAATTTGATTAGTGGTTAGTTTTGCAGATCTTTGATTGTCTAATTGATTTTCCATAAAAGCCCCTAAAATTGACCCCTGTAGTACACCTTATCATGTATCATAGTTTGGTAGCTGTTTTTCTGGTTAAATAGGTAAATATTTTGCGCAAGTGAAATTTGTAGAAGAAAAGAAAACAATATTATCATCAACCTGAGATTAATAATGCATTTTATTAAAATAATTCAAAGCATAAAAATCGTTTTAATATATTTTTTTCTCAATAACTAATTTGCATACATAAGTAATAACAATCTGCTTATATAAATAAAATAAATATAAAAAAGTCGTCAGCATTTAATTAATAGTAATAATTATTATTATAATATTTATAATTAATACTATAAAACAATAAATATTGTGAGATATATTTTTTCTTCTGACTTTTACCGCATTGTATTATATACCTAATTATCCGTGATACCGATTGAAAATATACTCGTACTTAATTATGGGAAGCATAAATAAAAGTAGTTTTTCCTTTTCGAAATAAAATTTTGAACCTATAAATATTACGAGGGTTTAGAAAATCTGGCGAACAAAAACATAAAATATCCCTGGTATATCAAGCTAAGTAGGTACTAATGTGTTTTGTAGATAAGTTAAATTAAAAAGTTTCTGTTAAAATCCCATTCGCTGACTTTAATTTTATTTACCCAATAAGTTAGAGCAAATAATCAAATTCATATTGTAATGTACGCGTCGTAGTTCACTCCAAGACGAATTTCGTGAAGGTCGTCCAAAATCAGTTGTTGTGAAAACCATTGATGCTGTGCGCGAACTGATATTGCAAGATCGTCATGTGACCTATCAAGAGATTGAGACAACCTTAGGCATTAGTGGGACCAGCATACGAAAATAAACAGCAGTCGACTGTATGGGTGTTTCAAGATGAGCCAAATCCAACAAAAGTTGTTCGCGCACGAAGCATTTCCAAGCAATTGGTCGCCTGTTTTTTCGGAAACACTGTACATGTCGCAACCGTACCACTAGAACAACACAGAACAGTCAATTCTTAGTGGTACACAACCATTTGTTTGACAGTTGTCTTCCAACAAATCAGGAAAACCAACCGCCGAAGACGGATCACCCTTCACCACGACTCAAACAACTGCATTTTTGAGCACCCAAAACATCGATTTGATGAGTCATCCGCCGTATAGTCCTGACTTGGCACCGAATGGCCTGTACGTAAAAAACAAACTGCTAGGCCAACGTTTTTCGACACCTGAAGAATCAGTTGCTGAATTCAGAATGCATGTTTTGGAGATACCTCAATCAGAGTGGCAAAAGTGCTTCGCCAATTGGTTCAAACGCATGCAAAACTGTATAGATCTTCATGGGCAATATTTTGAAAAACAACAAAGTGATTTTCGATGATTAATATTTTTTTTTGTTCTCTAATCCCGAAATATAAAAGGCAACCCGCGTATTATGTTGCCAGTGTATTTTTTTGAGCATTTGCTTGCACTAATTGACCCGCACATCTTTCCAGGCAAAACAACAGCTGATCCTAGGAACAATAATTGTTTCCAAGATTCAAAATATAAATTATCATCACCTTATATCCAGGGTATAACCAAGGACATGTTGAGAGCTACGACTTTTTCCCACTCAGAAACGATTTGATCCATTCAGTAAATAAATTCACCTATTCAATGTATAATAGGATTGAAATATATGGAATGTCTATTTGGTGAAAGTAATATGATTACATCAGAGATATCTACCATTATCTGATCGATCGCATTTGTATTTTTTTATTTATTAAACTTCAATTTAAAATCGATATATCTACCAGCTATAGAAAAACACTTTCAAAATTATTTATTCCAAATTGTACCTATCAAATCCAATTAGTTCAGTTCAATTTACCTACATTGAAAAGAATTTTAATCTCTTCGAATATTACATGAGGATATTACTTAACTTACTTAATTTTTATTAACAACTTGATCTTGACATTTTTGCATATCTATACAATTATGTCTCACTAAGGTTGGAACCATATGGGAAACTCTTTTATTATTAATTTTATGAAAAAAAGTGATTCTTCTGCATGTTCTACAATCATCGGATACTAAATTTGTTTTGTGGTAAGTATACGAGGTATGTCAAAAAATATGAATTTGACTCAAGAATAAGTAAACACGTTAGAAATTGTGTTTTATATATTATATTGCCCCCCACCTGGAAATATTTCTGCCGGCGCCCATGTATGCGCGTATTGCATTATAAAAAATGATAAAGACTAATGTTTTTCTCGTTACCGCACTAAAAGAATTCTACACATTTTTAAGATTACATAGGTATATCCACATTAACCTATTTACCTCATTTCGTAATCAAACAATGCTCAGGTAGAACTTTATTGAAATTTATGATTTTTATTCAAACAAGACAAGAAATATTTTAATATTTAATGAAGAAATTAGTCAAAATTAAACTGCGAATAATAGTCGTTTGTAAATTTGATTCTGAGTAATAAAAGCAATACGAAATCGGCAGACGAGCACAAAATAGGCTAATAAGTTTAGTTCACTGTCGTTTACGACGTTTGGAAAAAACCAAAAAAAGTGCATTTTGTTCGCAGTTTTTCCTAGTTTTTAGAACGAATGATCTTCTGAATCATAAAATGCTCCTGGTACATTATTAAGATAAAATACAACAACAACAAAAAAAAAAGCAGGAAAACAATTAATTAAAGTTGAAGTTACATGAAAAATAAATAAATACCCACCCATTGAGTAATGATTTAGGTATCACATTAATTTTAACAATATTAAATATACATTCATAATATTCTATATGGATATTCTTGTGGTATTAAAGAAATTTATTCATGGGCTTAAGCATTTTAATGTCTTGAAGTTGCGTAGGTAGCACAGTGTGTATGATAAATATGATGTGCGTTATATAATAATAATAAGATTCAATTCAAGGTTACCTACTGCCCTTTATATATGCAATGTAGATGCCAATAAACATGTTTATGTTTCGTTCATTAAAATTTAAATTAATTTTTTTAGCAATTTATTGCCATTTTACTGATCGTTAAAGTGTCCTGTATGTATTTTAAATACCAATCATTGTTTTATTGGCAGAAATGGGGAGATTTGAATAGTTTCATTATCTATCAGCATCCATTTCATATAGGTAACGTAAATAGTTTTGGTTTAGGTTCAATTTAGAGGAATTCCTGGCAGCTGAAAGAATTAATTAATAAACTAAGGATAGTGAAGGCACGTTTGGAATTGCTCGTACTAAAAGATAGTTAAAACAATGTTTATTACATGTTGTCTATAAATGAAAAAGGCATGTCCTCCTTGTACGGCAAGTTAGTGGATTTGCATGATCATAAAATTGGAATGATACAACATATTACGACGTAAGTGCAATCTATTCTAATAGCTCTTTAAAATTAATTGGGTAAACATTAAAATACTGTGATGTCTAATGTACAATGCAAACATATTATTTCATGAGCGGCTATACAAACGTTCAAAACAATTTAATTTAGTGATCTTGGCATTTTGATCTATCATTACGTAACTGAATGTTCTATTGTCATTAGTTGTTTGACACAAAATAAACAATTAGATATACTTGAAATGAATTAGCAGAATATCTATATAGACACAAGAAGAGGAATCAATTCGAGCAAACTCTAAAAATTGACAGTAAACATTCATGTGTCGAAATTGAGACCATAGGATGACACATAGATGGCGTTACTAGAATTTTTTCCATATAATTTTTATTTAGTACTAACTTTCAAACATAATTTTTCATTCAGGCCCATATAAGCTCGATAGCATCGAGTTTTTTATTCAAAAAAATGAATTGTTAAGTCTTCCTGACCAGAAATAATGACAATTCACATCAATCACCTAATCGGTATCTATTCGAATTGTTTCAAGTATATATTTGTGCATGAGAAATATGTTATAAATCATTTCACAATCAAATTCTTATACCACTATTAAATGGTACAAACTTATCTCATATTATGAATTATTACTTAATTATTTATCGTCTCAAATATTTAATATGGGTTTGGTTTGGTCTCTATCGGGTTAACATTGATGTTGTGTATTCACATCAGTCTTAAATTTTGTTTAGTCAGTACATGTCTGCCTTTATTATTCGGTCGTTATATGGATAAACGAACCATGAAAATATAATATAAACGTGTATTATTATTTGAACTGAGTTTCACAACTAACGTGGTGCACACTTTTACTTGTAAGAGTAACAGAAGTGTGTTATTAAAATGCATACGCCTCATAGGCGTTCGAATGCTTTTGGAATTCATTGTATTTACCATGTCAACTAGCTCCTGCACCTTCAATTTGCGATCGTTCATAACCAAATCAATCCATCCATTCTATGGATATTGAATGTATTGGGTTCAATGAAACTAAATTTGAACTTATTGGTATGTTCAAAATTTGTTTAGAATTCCTGGTATCATTTCGAATATTTATGTTTAGACTCAAACGTTTCAAAGTACTTACTAGTTTCAAGGTTTATTTTACTATTTCTTACTGTCAAATATATCAAATATGTTTTTTTATAATAAATAATTACATTTTACATACTCTTAATAAATGTTCAAGGTCAAGCATTTCTTTGTAGCAGTTCTCTACTCAGATAAAATTACATTTTCCCGATTATTTTAAATCCCTATAAATATGACACAAACTATATTCAAAGTATTTTATAATAACTATATAACAATACCACTGATGTCTGGTTCTTTGACCAAAGTCAAAATTGACTGCGGTATAATTATTTGAATCACCCTGTATAACTAAGTATTAAAAAAAATGACTTACGGATTGTTGTGGTAGTTTTCCTTGCAAAAATGGATTGCATATAAACAAAAACCTCAACACTTTGTACTCATAAAACTTTACAACACTACGAATTTACATCAGTCGATATCAATATTAAAAATAAACACAATCAAAAAAAATTAACAAACAAATTTCTCTTAGAAAAGCCACTTCGTATAGTAAAGAATCAAACAAAATAAAAACTACACACGAAGAACAACTATATCGGGCTCACGAAGAATTCCAATATTTAATAGAGAAAACAAATCGCACTGTATTATGATTCTCCTGCATCTAACAACGGTGACTCCTGCTGAGCGCTTAGAGTGACTGTCCTGCTGCTGGCTTCGTTGACACGACAACGGCAACATGCGGTAGAGTTTAAAGTTGTCTTGCAGGAGTGGGCGTATGCCACTTGCGCCAGTCAACAGCAGCTAATACTTAAACGGTGATTTGTTTATTTTAAGATGTAATTCCATTATTAAAAAACAAACAAACAATTAATAAACCAAAAATACAATGAAATTTATAACAACACTGGTCCCCTCGAGGCACGAATACCATTGAAGTTACTTTTTTACATGTCCTGCCCAGGAAAAACAAGTGGCATGGGCTTTTTATGCATGTACAGGGAAACACTCGAAGAAGACCTTAGAAACAAACGAAAAAATTATACTGGAAGATGCTCGGCTAATCATAGACCATCATAGTCCTTGTACCTCTCTATTTCCTTATCCACCTAAGTTATCATCTTGGAATTGCTGCTTTGATACGAGTCAAGAACATTTTTTTAATAAAATTAACGTAATTTTTAAGAGCATTTATTAAGGGACTTTGGTGGTCGTTTAAATATAAAAAATGGTCTATATTTACCATCAAAACATAAACTGAAAGTAATTTTGCCCTTCTTTTCATATAAAATGAAACCCTGTAATATACGTAATGCGTAATAATTAGTAAGATTAAGTAACTGCGGATCATAAAAAGGCGACCGGCTCATGGGAATTTTATGTTTTATATAGTAAGAGCTTCTTTTAATTAATAAACAGATACGCAGTAACAACTTTTTCTTTAATGTGACAGGCAGACAAAATCCGAGTAAAGACAGCAGATATAAAGGTGGACTCCCCTCCGGGCGACTGTTGCGACGATCGCTCAGCGATCGTCGCTGGCGACGGTCGCTATGATACTACTACCATTGTTGTTTTATGGAAGCACTGTCCTCCAAGCAACAGCCGCCGGCGATAGACGCTCGGCCTAGCGATCGTCGCAAGCCGCCTGCTCTCAGAGCAAATATAGTCGCTGCGGCCAGCGACTATTCCAAACGAAACTTGGTTTTTAATGTAGTTTTTCCTCAGCTGTTATTGGATTCAAAACTCTATTAGAAGAATAAAATTTGATATGATCCTTGATTAAATTTAACACATAATTAAATTGATGTGGATTCAATCCGAAAAATGTGCGGAGTTTTCTATCGTCGGGTTTCAAATGGGATTCTATTAATTTTGTGAAAAAACCCTCCTCCCGTCTTGTGATGTACATCGGATGGAACACAAGTAGTTTGCGCGTTAAACTCATCCCAAAAATTTGTGGAAACTACTACACAGACACAGCCACAGAACGAATTAACATAAGTAAAATTACCGATAGACGCGGGAAATTTAATCGTCGCAAACGCTGGGAGGAAAACATGCCCATAGGGACGCTCGCTGAGCGATAGTCGCTCGGAGGGAAGTCCACCTTAATATAATCATATAAACTTGTGCAAAAGACTCAGCTCAGCAGTCATCTAGCCTTAATATTTTTGGTCAGATCGCATGCGTTATTGAGACGGTTATTTCTACATCGGATATATTTATATTTTTGATTATATTATATTTTATCGGGAAAGTTTTGGGGCAACAAAACCGATGTTTTCAATCTGTCCCCGCTATGGAAAATGTTATATATATTTAAATATCTATTATTGACAAAGAATTTGATAAAAACTATTTACCAAATTGTAATATTTTCACATAAAATTGGTAGCAAAATTCCCAGGCGTAGATTAAACTAATCAAGAAAAATTGAATGATAATAAAACCGATCAGCATGTTCAAATATATGCCGAACCAATGTTATTTAAATGATAATATGCAAATAAAACATCTTTTATGACTACGGAGGTTAAAAGTCCAAAAACAATATCATCACACATGCATGTTTAGGTATTTCTCGTATCGTACTTTTTTTTTTTTTATTTTAAACATGTGTTTTTGCATAACGAAAATATAAAAGAAAACGTCGAAAACCTTGAAGAAATATTTAAAACTAAAGTTGTTTTATTTTATGCAGTTATAATGAATTTCCAACAAGTATCGGCTAATTCTATTCAGACCTTGAAGAAAGATTGGGTCTGCCAGATAGCTTTTTTTTTTTGAAAATGCTATAAAAGAAAAACTGCTGAATATTTTCTCAAATTTCTTTTTTTATTTGAAAGTACAATCGTTCCGGTTAATAATGACAAATAATTTCATTCAAATGGCTGCCTCGGCTGGCCATGCAGTAGCCTACACGATCGGTCCAATTTTTAAGCACATTATCGATTGTGTGCAGCTGTATTTCACCAATGGCTTCAGAAATATTGTCCTTTAAAGCGTCAATTGTCTCTGGCTTGTCGGCGTAACACTTATCTTTGACGGCACCCCACAAATAATAGTCCAACGGTGTCAAATCGCAGCTCCGAGGTGGCCAAACGACATCAGCTCTGCGGCTGATAATGCGATCTTCAAAAACAGGGCGCAAAACATCGAGTGTAGCTTCGGCTGTGTGGCACGTAGCGCCGTCCTGTTGAAACCAAATGTTGCCAATATCCTCCTCTTCAATTTTTGTGAACAAAAATTCGTTCAACATGGATCAAAATCCGCACCAAACAGTGACTCGTTTTGGGTGCATCGGCTTTTCAATGTATGCGTGCGGGTTTTCTGTGCCCAAATGCGACAATTTTGCTTGTTTACATACCCGCCAAGATCAAAATGAGCTTCATCTGAAAAGATGATTTTTTTGGCAAAATCGGCATCTTCTGTAAGTCGATCGCAGGCCCACTGAGCGAAGCGAAAACGCATTGGATGGTCAGTTGGCTTCAACTCCTGAACCAATTAGACTTTGTATGGCGTCATACCAAGGTCTTTATGCAAAATTCGTCTCAATGATGTCTCCGAAATGTTCAATTGTTGAGACCGACGGTGAATTGATGTTGATGGCGCTTCACGCACACTTTCTGCCACAGCAGCAATATTCTCTGGTGTACGCACTGTTTTTGGCTTTTCACGCTTTGGTTTATCGATAAGGATGCCAGTTTCTTTCACTTTTTTCACGAGATAACCAACATACGGAGCTGACGGTGCTTCTCTTCTTCCAAAATCCGTACGCAATTTTCGCACACATTCTGCAACATTACCATGATTTTCAAAGTAATGTCGCAATATTTCCCAGCGTTGTTCAAGCGTATACACAACCATATTCGTTCAGCGGAAGGATAAAA
Source organism: Apoderus coryli (assembly GCA_911728435.2). Taxonomy (NCBI): domain Eukaryota; kingdom Metazoa; phylum Arthropoda; class Insecta; order Coleoptera; family Attelabidae; genus Apoderus; species Apoderus coryli. Next base: position 1,457,491 of record OU452211.1, on the reverse strand, counting down.
CTAATTATCTGTCAAATCAGACATGAGCTAAGTGTTACCCTTCACGAAATAAGCACTAGTTGAAAAAAAAAACGTTAGATGGCGGACCCGATATATGCCATTTGAAAAGGAAAAAGCCTCATGGAAATGTTTGAGTCAAAGAATTTGAAGATGCTCCAAACTGGTAGATTTTTAAAAATAGTAAGTATTCGAATAACCTTTTCCTCATCTCGTGTATACATTTTTAAGAAAAATAATTGTATGACAAACAATGCAAATCAATAGAACAGTTAATAGTTAAACAGTAAGTACCTACTCAATCCCCTTTTTATCTTCAATCACTTATACAGAAGTAAATAAATAGAATTCTGTATACCTACTAGGTAAGTATTGATACTTTTAGAAAATACTATCTGAATCCAAACAATCGTTGGTTTCTCTATGTAAATAGTAGTTCGATGTTACTGGCAATTAATAATGTAGGCTAAGCAAATAGAAACAATCCGTCCTTTTAGATGCTCATCTTGTAGTTTCCTTGTGTACTGCCTGTCCATTTTTAACGCATAGGTCATAGTGAATTTCGAGTTTTGAAAACGTATTGCTTTTTGATAAAAAAAAATACAGTGGAACCACAGTTTAAAATAATATACAGTTACTTCACCTCGTGTCGGCAAGTTTGATGTTCATGTCTACAAAGCAATTCGCCGCGCTTATAGTTATAGTATAGTATCTTATAGTATATATGGATATACTACGTTTTGTACAAAACAATTGCAGTACGTCAAAATACAAAAACTATATCTTCAACAAAAAACATGAAAGTGTAAGTAACATAGGTACAAACAAATTAAAAGCGACTAATTGCTAAAATGTACAACTTCCTTCGAATATTCTTCCACAGAATACAAAGCATGCTTGAGCAAGTATGATTTTATAGTTCTTTTGAACATTTCTGAACTGTACTCCCGGACCCTACGAGTGCATTATACAACCGAATCTGTAGGGAATTCTTTGCAGACTTAGTCAATCTCCATCGCCGAGCCCGTACCAAGTCCGCAGATTTCGTACCATACTCATGACAAGTTGAGTTAATACACAAATCGGGCTTACATCTGTGAATCTCAAGCAGTTGATAATATATAAATAAAGACGGGAGAGGCATTATATTGAGAGATTTGAAAATGGGCTTGCAATGCTCCAGATATCCATCATTTGCCAGAATGCGAACCACATTTTTTTGCACTCTAAATATTTGCATAGCCGATGACGAGTTACCCCAGAGACTCACTCCAGAAGAAATATGAGAATGGAACAGTGAGAAATAAACAGTTCTCAGAGACAATGTCTGAGCCTCCTAATAACGTAAATACTAGAAGACAACTTACCCCTGAGAAAATCAACGTGCGACGCCCAGCAAAGCGCATCATCAACAATAATCCCCAATAAGTTGGCTGTTCGTCGGATAGAGTTTGGAAGAGGAAAAACTTTTTTATTTGTCGATTTAGAAGAAAAAGTCATTCTTTATAAAAACGTCTGCTTGTGTCAAAACTACAAAACTCAAATACCAAATTTACGATTACTATAAAGGGTATATCAAAAATAATATTTTTAACGATTTTGATTTTCTTGTTTTTGTGCACTTTTGGATCGATTGAGGCAGAAAAAACTGTTGTTTCACCAAGACAATGCACCGTGTCACAAATGAACTGAAAGGCAGTTCAAAAACTTCTAACTCTTCAGTCACAATTTTTGTTAATCTAAGAAATTTAGGGTTTTCTGTACAACTTCTAAAATGAAATAATGTTTCACGCAAGTACGATTTTATTGCATAGTGCAATGAGCATAAACCTAGTTCAAAAGAATGATCTTTTCCTTCTACATAATATAATATAAACAGAATTCGTCTGTCTCCAATATTATCGGCGCCAAACTTACCCACATACTTAGCAAGGTGACATTGTTACGTATAACATGTATGCCTATGTAATAATTAATCTTACAATGCAATCAACGACGTACGTCATCTATTGATCCAAACAGCAAACGCGAAAGAGATAAAGAACCCTTTTCTAATCTTAAGTATAATATGTTATCCTTAAGTGTTATTAAGAATTTATCAATATCTATCTACCTAATATTAATACTTTTCACTTTAGCAAAACTCTATGAACCATGTACTAAAGCAAATTTCATTGAACCTGTTACATCGATTTACATTTTCTCTATATTTACACAAAAAGCACACAATGTAGGTACGTACGTAAAGATCAACAATCATAAATAACAGACAAACTGCGTTAAATGCTCATTTCCATAAGAATGGACCCTAAACAATATCTCGTGAGTCACCTGAGCTCTCAACCAAAACCGACCATAACGTAACAAAGAACTAACTATTGTGGGTTTAGCAGCCACTGCCTAACTTGTCAAGGTCGAATTATAAAAATAATAACAATAATGCCATATAAAAAAGTATAGAATAACTTTTTTAACGCATGTAGGTAGAAAAGCCCGTTCGAAAAGTTTTGAACAAGTCTTGGGTATATAAAATATACGCTTTTATGAGTTGCCTGAAAGTTTCTTGGAAAGTTCTCGGTGAACCATTCAGTTATTTTAGTTAGTATCCACAATCTACGACGTTTTCAGCAAGTTATGACGGTTGAATACAACACTATTTGTGTTTCATTAGAGTTTAAATTGAATTCATGTCCTTGGTGCATTCAATCACTTGGGTAATTGGTAATGAAGCAGTAAGTGATGAAACATCAACCAACATATGTTGCGATTCCAAAAAAAAATTCATCTCACTTTTTTTATAGAATTCTGTAAAAAAACTCGGCATTTTTTACCATTCTGACTTTTTTTGCAAAATTATGTAAAAAAACTCGGAATTTTTTATCAGTCTCCCTTCTTTTACAGAATTCTCTAAAAAACCCGGAATTTTTTATCATTTATTGCAGAATACTGTAGAAGAACTCGAAATTTTTTAATATTCTGACTTTTTTTACAGAATTCTGTAAAAAAAACTCGTAATTTTTTATCATTCTAACCTTTTTGCAGAATTCTGTAAAAACCCGGAGGTTTTTATCATTTTTCACTTTTTTTATAGAATTCTGTGAAAAATCGAAATTGCTATCATTCTGACTTTTTACAGAATTCTGTAGAAGAATCGAAACCGTATAATAATATTGTATTATTTGTACGAATCAATTCTGTAAAAGAAGTCAAAATGATAAAAAAGTCCGAGTTTTCTACAGAATTCTGCAAAAAAGTCAAAATGATAAAAAATTTGAAAGTTTTTTTCAAAATTCTGCAAACAAAGTCAAAATTATAAAAAATTCGGAGTATTTTTTATAGAATTCTGTAAAAAAAGTCAGAATGATAAAAAATTTGCAAGTTTTTTACGGAATTCTGCATACAAAGTCAAAATTATAAAAAATTCGGAGTATTTTTTATAGAATTCTGCAAACAAAGTCAAAATTATAAAAAATTCGGAGTATTTTTTATAGAATTCTGTAAAAATAGTAAGAATGATAAAAAATTTGAAAGTTTTTTAGAGAATTCTGCAAACAAAGTCAAAATTATAGAAAATTCGGAGTATTTTTTATAGAATTCTGTAAAAAAATCGAAATTGCTATTATTCTGATTTTTTACAGAATTCTGTAGAAGAATCGAAACCGTATAATAATATTGTATTATTTGTACGAATCAATTATGTAAAAAAAGTCAAAATGATAAAAAAGTCCGAGTTTTCTACAGAATTCTGCAAAAAAGTCAAAATAATAAAAATTTTAAAAGGTTTTTACAGAATTCTGCAAACAAAGTCAAAATTATAAAAAATTCGGAGTATTTTTTATAGAATCCTGTTAAAAAAGTCAGAATGATAAAAAAATTGAAAGTTTTTTACAGAATTTTGCGAACAAAGTCAAAATTATAAAAAATTCGGAGTATTTTTTATAGAATTCTGTAAAAAAAGTCAGAATGATAAAAAATTTGCAAGTTTTTTACGGAATTCTGCATACAAAGTCAAAATTATAAAAAATTCGGAGTATTTTTTATAGAATTCTGCAAACAAAGTCAAAATTATAAAAAATTCGGAGTATTTTTTAAAGAATTCTGTAAAAATAGTAAGAATGATAAAAAATTTGAAAGTTTTTTAGAGAATTCTGCAAACAAAGTCAAAATTATAGAAAATTCGGAGTATTTTTTATAGAATTCTGTAAAAAAGTCAGAATAAAAAATTTCGAGTTCTTTTACAGTATTCTGCAAAAAAAGGCAGATTGATAAAAAACTTCGAGTTATACAGAATTCTGTAAAATAGCAAGAATGATAAAAAAATTCGAGTTCTTGAGTTCTTCTACAGTAATCTATAAAAAAATGCAGAATAATAAAAAATTTCGAGTTCTACAGAATTCTGTAAAAAAAGTAAGAATAATAAAAAAATTTAAAGTTTTTTTACAGAATGCTGCAAACATAGTCAAAATTATAAAAAATTCGGAGTATTTTTTATAGAATTCTTTAAAAAAAGTCAGAATGATAAAAAAAATCCGATTTTTTACAGAATTCTGCAAAAAAGTCAGAATGATAACAAATTTGAAAGGTTTTTTACAGAATTTCGAGTTATTGAGTTCTTCTACAGAAGTCTGAAAAAAAGGCAGAATAATAATTCTACAGAATTCTGTAAAAAAAGTAAGAATGATAAAAATGGCCAAGTTTTTTTACAGAATTCTGCAAAAAAGTCAGAATGATAACAAATTTGAAAGGTTTTTTACAGAATTTCGAGTTATTGAGTTCTTCTACAGGAGTCTGAAAAAAAGGCAGAATAATAAAAAATGTCGAATTCTACAGAATTCTGTAAAAAAAGTAAGAATGATAAAAAAGGCCAAGTTTTTTTACAGAATTCTGCAAAAAAGTCAGAATAACAAATTTGAAAGGTTTTTTACAAAATTTCGAGTTATTGAGTTCTTCTACAGGAGTCTGAAAAAAAGGCAGAATAATAAAAAATGTCGAATTCTACAGAATTCTGTAAAAAAAGTAAGAATGATAAAAAAGGCCAAGTTTTTTTACAGAATTCTGCAAAAAAGGCAGAATGATAACAAATTTGAAAGGTTTTTTACAAAATTTCGAGTTATTGAGTTCTTCTACAGGAGTCTGAAAAAAAGGCAGAATAATAAAAAGGCCAAGTTTTTTTACAGAATTCTGCAAAAAAGGCAGAATGATAACAAATTTGAAAGGTTTTTTACAGAATTTTGAGTTATTGAGTTCTTCTACAGGAGTCTGAAAAAAAGGCAGAATAATAAAAAATGTCGAATTCTACAGAATTCTGTAAAAAAAGTAAGAATGATAAAAAAGGCCAAGTTTTTTTAAAGAATTCTGCAAAAAAGTCAGAATGATAACAAATTTGAAAGGTTTTTTACAGAATTTTGTAAAAAAAACTGTCAGAATTTTAAAAAATTTCGAGTTTATTTACAGAAGTCCACAAAAAGTCAGAATGATACAAAATTCAGAGTTTTGTTTACAGAATTCTGTAAAAAAAGTCAGAATGATGAAAAATTTCGAGTTTTTTTTACAGAAATCCACAAAAAAGACAGAATGATACAAAATTCCGAGTTTCTTTTACACAAGTCCACAAAAAAAGGCAGAATGATACAAAATTCAGAGTTTTGTTTACAGAATTCTGTAAAAAAACTCAGAATGATGAAAAATTTCGAGTTTTTTTACAGAATTCTACAAAGAAAGCCAGAATGACAAAAATTCTGTGTTTTTTACAGAGTTCTATAAAAAAGAATGTTAAAAAAACTCCGAGTTTTTTTACATAATTGTTTGTATAAATTTTACAATATTATACAGGGTCTTTCATTAACAATGGAACAACGGTTAACTGCAGATACTACGTGTGAAATAAGGGTGGTAAAAACGAACCGATCCTCAGTAAATACATCGTCATTTTCAAGTGTTTTCATATCCCGAAAATGCTCCAAGCGAATTTTCCAATTTTATTTGAAACGCTAAAGTAGATTCCGTATGTTTGAAAACCGTTCAAAATGCGATTTTTATTAATTAATTAAGAAAATAATATCAAATTAAAAAGTGCGAGTAAACATTATTGTTAAATGCCTATTTTTTCCTTTCTCTGATAATTTTCGAGGTGAATGTTTAACTAGTGAACTAAAATAATTTTATAAAATATAAACTCACTTTATTTTACGGTTAGTTTGCAATGAAAACATCCGTTCGCAGTAAAATGTTTTATGTAAGCATGTTGGACGTACATAGAGGTAATATTAAAATTAAACACTTACATGTACGGGTGGCATACCTACTACTGTGTAAGCCAATATTAAAAGTCTGTGTCTCAAGTTCCAGAGCTCTTATGATCTCCAAATACCTAACTAAGTCAGTACGAAATATCCCTAAAAATCCACGAAACACAGAAACCGACCGATGATCTCAATTTGTTTGCAAAACCAAATGTCTAAACACCTTAGTATAGTCTTCCTTTGACAGTTGTCATGACACTTTCGGCCACACTCTATATAAAACACTATTGAAACCGAATACCTCATCATAAAGCTTGGATAACATAAGCAAAAATAATAAAAAAAAAAACCAAATCATAAACAAAAACGAATGGGAAAAACAAAATGCAATGGGCAATAACAAAAAACATTTAGAGGTTTAATCTGCTCACGTTGGAATTGCCAATTTCGTAAGGGCTCTCCAGAGATGATTCCAGAGAATTAGTCTCGGTTTTTTGAGAGAAAAGCAGCCGCATCTTTAAAGAGCACACGTCGTCGTATAGGGCATTATATATAGAGACTTGATGATTATGTTGCATTAAAGCACTTTAATGGTTTTATAATTTATTAGTTGTTGCATCATATTGTAATTTTATGAAAAAACTTTTAGAATTTATGAAGGTAATTATTATTTAAAATGCATTAGTCATATAATAAAAAAAAGCCGACACCAGCATCGTAGATATTGATATTTTTTAATCGATGTTTATTACGAAATTTAATTTTCTACAATTTACGAGAAATGACCCATTAAAAGTCCCAAAAATTCAGACCAAGACTTCTTAGGCTGTCGACGAAGCTCATGAGCTTTGTTGGAACAGCTTACGAGGGTTACCTTTTATATATCGGGATTAGAGAACAAAAACAAATATTAATCATCGAAAATCACTTTGTTTTATCAAAATATTCCTCATGAAGATCTCTATACACTTTTGCATGCGATTGAACCAATTGTCGAAACACTTTTGCAACTCTGATTGAGCATTCGGTACCAAGTCAAAACTATACGGCGGATGACTCATCAAATCGATGTTTTGGGTGCTCTTCGGCGGTTGGTTTTCCTGATTTCTTGGAAGACAACTGGCAAACAAATGGTTGTGTACCACTCAGAATTGACTGTTCTGCGTTGTTCTAGTGGTACGGTTGCGACATGTCCAGTTTTTCCGAAAAAACAGGCGACCATTTGCTTGGAAGTACTTCGTGCTTGAACAACTTTTGTTGGATCTGGTAAATCCACGATTCATCACCTGTCACGATGTCATAGACGTGTTTCGAAGCACCACGATCGTATTTTTTGAGCGAATTACAAATTGTGTGGGATCCAACGCGAACAAATTTTTTTGACAGTCAAATATTTATGCAATATTGAATGTATGCTGGTCCCACTAACAGGAACACGATGTTTTGTTAACTAAATAACCTCGTTTTGACCTGTATAATACTTAATATAATTAATTAATATTATTTTTAGCTTCGCAAATCTTCTTGGTGTGTTGAAAATGTTTTACATTTTTACCTCATAAACGAAAAAATATATGAAAAAAATACAATATCGAAATTAAATTACAGTCAATAGCGTATATTTTTTTTTGTCAATAATTTTCATTAAGTTGCCCCCCAAACGCCACTGGACTTAATAATTTTTATCTAGTTAGGGCCATATAAGCTATATATTCCTTGTCACAACGATGCCAAATTTCAAAGAAATCGGTAAGGGGAAATTTGATTTAACCCCTGTATAATTGAAAAACAAAAATTATATGAATACAAAGTACAACTTATAGCAAATCCATTTAAAACCAAAACACAGTAAAACATCTGCTAGTAGTAAAATGAGACGATTCGTTTTACTTCCTAAACAAACTAACGTATACCTATCAAAATGATTATTACTCAACATGTACGCATTATTCATTTCAAACGCAGAGGTCTATTCAACTTATAATATGTGGGCATACAATTACTGAGATTATAATTACTATTATTTTCAATGATTGAGTGTTGTTAGGACAGAGTCGGACTCAAATGGTTTTAATCCGTTTCTGATCTCCCTAGGTATATCACTGCGGAAACTATCTTCTTCTGCGGATACTATCCACTAATGGATGTTTACGATCACATTTTCCATCTCCTCTCTATCTCTTGCGGTGTGAATTAGGGTCTGTATGTCATTTATTCCTGTCCACTGTCTTATGTTCCGCAACCATGACAATTTCTTCCTTCCTATCCCTCTACGGCCCTCTATCTTACCCTCGATCAAAAACTGTAAATACTCATACTTCTTGTTCCTCATGACGTGCCCCAGATATGAAGTCTTTCTCTTTTTTATGGTGGTTAACAGTTCACGTTCTTTGTTGATGTTGGACAGAACTTCTACGTTTGTTATTCTTGCAGTCCACGGTATCTTGAGCATTCTGCGGTAAAGCCACATCTCGAACGCTTCCCAATTTGTTAATGTTGTTGACTGTAAGGGTCCAACCTTCCATCCCGTAGAGAAATACTGACCACACATAGCACTTTAAGAATCTCAACCTCAGACCAAGATCGAAGTCCGAGCAACTAAATACTCTCCTCAGTCTTAGGAATGCTTGTCGGGCTTGTTCGATGCGACTCTTGACCTCGATATCAGAGGTCCAGTCTTCAGATAACCACATGCCCAAGTATTTAAATTTGTTCACTCTGTCTATGCGCATTGCGTTGAATGTTAACTGTGAGTCTTCAAACGCATTTAGGTTCCTTGATATTATCATAAACTTCGTCTTTTTAGTGTTTATGTTTAGACCCATCAATCTGCTATGTTGACCGACTGTGTTTATCAGTCTTTGTAAGTCTTGCATGTTATCAGTGATGAGCACTGTCTCATCAGCATAACGTATGTTATTAATCCACACTCCGTTGACTTTAATACCGATCTCCGCATCTTCCAATGCTTCCCGGAAGACCCCCTCCGAATGCAGGTTGAACAAAAGACACATCCCTGTCGCACGCCCCTCTGGATCTCTATATCATCAGACAGCTCATTATTGAGCTTAATCTGTGCAGCCTGGTACCAATATAGATTTTCTATACATCTAATGTCTTTTTGATCTATGTCAAGATTCCTGAGGAGCTGCATTAGTTTGGGATGTTCAACTCGGTCAAATGCTTTCTCGTAATCAACAAAGCAAAGGAAACTATAGAAAACTTTAATTTGACGAACGGACGGCGCTTATTCTGGAGTAGCCCAATTCAATTCTTCTTCACCACCTCCAGAACTGTTTTTACCGTCTTCTGAGCTCCGAAGGGGTAACATCCTTCCACTTTTAACAGACGGGATATTCATTGGGCCGACAACTTTCGCATAACCAAATAACTGAAGCGACTCTTGAAGATCTTCCCAAAAAACTGAGTGACATTAAACTTCTCGGGAACAAACCTCGTATTATGTGAGTTCTACATAATAAAATAATACCCTTGGATATGAAGACATTATATATTGTAATCGGAGACATTTTTGTAACAAACATTAAGTGCAAAACAGAATTTTACGATTGCGTTTACCTTGAACTGAACCATGGATATGGTAAATGTTTGTAGATGTAGTTTGTCATGCAAATAGGTACACCGAATAGTATAAATTACGTTTGATTTTATGTGCGAGGCAATAATTTTGAAAATGGCACAGATTAGTGGTTGGTAGACCTCGTTCTAATTGTTCAAATGCGGGGATCATACCCAGGCAAAACCAAAAACTCCCACAAGGAAACTGAACGAGGGGAGAATTGTGTATCCATACAAAATTGATGAAACAGTGACAGACCTTTGCAAACGAACAAATTTAGTAGAAGCAGAAGGCAATTTTTGCACGTTAACAATCAAAATCTTCTCTTTCATCTTTTTGGCTATTGATTCCGATTGCTTAATCCACATCTCCGAGTGTCCCAGGACCCCAGTAGGACTTTAATTGATCATTTTCTCACATTTACCTACAAAACGCAATGCTGTTTTCCCTTCAATTTCTTTTGATCCGTCTATATACCATACGAATGTGGTCTCTGCTAGCCTCTGCCTATAATTTGTCCACATTTTCCAAGTTAACAATCATAGAGATTTAATTGGAGGCCACAAAAATCATTTTGTTAAACTCAAAATTTACTCAGGAAAAATTTAGGGAGAGAGAGAGATTGAGCAAACAAAAAATGTCCAAGCTCCCTGTAAAAACAGACAGAAGAAATTGTTTTGATTTCGTTAAAATAAAAACAACCTTCTAGTCGGAATTTTGCAAAAAAAAAAACTAAATACAAATTCAACGTAAGCATACATAAATTATATTTCAAAAAAAACCGAGTTTTATAAACTTATATAACACGTGAGCTATGTGATGTTCACCAGAACCAACATTTATTTACTTAAAACTGTTTTATGGGCAACGCCACATACTGGAATAATAATTATAACTTTTTAAAATTTTGACGATATTTGCGAAATAAAAATACGCTTTCACCAACCTTTGAAATCTCTTTCGGACACTCTAAGTGGATATTCATCGGCCTAGTCGAATGCAAAACCAGCCTTAAAGGTAGATTTTTCCACTTTTAACCAAATTTATCAAAAAAATAAACCCCTCCTCATCCACAAGCATCCTCAAAAAACGCACGCACAAAAAATACCTCAAAAAATCAGTATCATCATCATCAGCATTATTTCGCTAACGACTATGTATTATGTATGCGCTGTTAAATGCATTTAGTATATAATGAAGATCCTCAGCTAGGACAACATTGTCATCAGCGTATAGGAGCTCAATGACTGATGTGGATACGATCTTCGTCCCAACTTGCAGTCTACGAAAGTTGAGGAGTCTACCGTCATCAAATCTGTCGACTCTCTCTTTCCCCCCAGCAGTTCATCCTTAACAAGTTAAATGACCGTTCCCACAACCATCGAAAACAAAATCGCTGCATTTCCCAGTATTTTTCAACAGTAAAATGATCCATTCCTTATAGATATCTGTCCTGGTGTGTTATCAATCAGGACAAAACAAGCACATCAGGAAACCAAATTAACTTTTTCATTTTACCTTTCTGAATTGATTTCCAAGGTTTTCAAGTTTAGCTTCAGCTATATTGGTCTCAACTTTTCAATTACAACGAAACTAGCAAATTTAAGCATCAGTAAAATGTTGGTCTCGCATCCAACTGTAACAGAGCAATGCTGGCATTCCAAAGTACCTAATAAAAAGGGATAATATCTACGTCTATGACCGTTGAAGCATAACATAATAACAAAACCTGCCTTCTAACAAAACGAAGATAACAACAAACATAAAAGGTAAACGAACTGTAAAAAGTTTTAACGAGAAAGGAGACCTTTTATTGTTTCAATAATGCTAACCATATTCATTTCATAAACATCACGCCGAATGCCTAGCATCTCATTTTTTTTATTAATACTGTAAATTCACTATTACAGAGCCTGTAACGTATACAGGGTTGTGCTGAAAGTAGATGACAACTTTCACGACAATCCTCGTTTTCACACCGCGATTTTAAAACAATAAGTTTTTGGCGAGTAAAAACATTGCTATGGTTTCTCAAGAATAAAAATTCACCTGAACTGAAAGCTATTCCAGTGCAATTCGAAGCTTAATTCATTCAATTTTGTCATAGTTTTCATCGATTTGTGAAACAACAGTTTTTTGTCTTGCAAATGTGGCAGTTTCTTTGTGATTTCAGCCTTCAATCAATTCTTGTTTTTGGTCGACTGTGGTTTATCAGTTGTCAAGAATGAAAATTCACCTGAACTGAAAGCTATTCCAGTACAATTCGAAGCCTAATTCATTCAATTTTGCCATAGTTTTCATCGATTTGTGAAACAACAGTTTTTTGTCTTGCAAATGTGGCAGTTTCTTTGTGATTTCAGCCTTCAATCAATTCTTGTTTTTGGTCGACTGTGGTTTATCAGTTGTCAAGAATGAAAATTCACCTGAACTGAAAGCTATTCCAGTACAATTCGAAGCCTAATTCATTCAATTTTGCCATAGTTTTCATCGATTTGTGAAACAACAGTTTTTTGTCTTGCAAATGTGGCCGTTTCTTTGCGATTTCAGCCTTCAATCAATTGTTGTTTTTGGTCGACTGTGGTTTATCAGTTGTCAAGAATGAAAATTCACCTGAACTGAAAGCTATTCCAGTGCAATTCGAAGCCTAATTCATTCGATTTTGCCATAGTTTTCATCGATTTGTGAAACAACAGTTTTTTGTCTTGCAAATGTGGCCGTTTCTTCGCGATTTCAGCCTTCAATCAATTGTTGTTTTTGGTCGACTGTGAGCTCACCCACTTTGCACAGAGCTGCACACAAAATGCTATAAGTCACGAATCAAAAGTCAGATTGCTGTGAAATTTATACACGTATCGTTTGAAGGTTAGTACTAAATAAAAATCATATGGAAAAATTCTAGTAACGCCATCTATGGTCCTTTTGAATGGACATAGTACCTACTAAATTAAATAAGCAAATAGTTGTTATTTTTGTTGTTGTTTCTGATTCTAAAAGTGATATTGCATCAGGGAATTAAGTAACCTGAGGCAGTGTTCATTTAGTTAATTTTCTCTGACTCTAATCTAGCAATTCCTATCGATAATATCCACTATTCAAGTATAGTTTAATGCTTTTGTTTTATTTTTTAACTTCCATAAGTACATTCTATCTATGTTGGATACAAGTCTTAGAATTATAGTGTATTGTCTATTATTCTGCTAGTTCAAAGTCCTCCTTGACATGTTCACGAGGCATCGATTTCCTATAGTCTATAATTAATTTACTATTACCTATTGTGACTTTGTGTTACGACGTTAATAATTGATAACGTTACCTGAAAATTAATGATGCACTACAATAGATATGTTTGGAAATACTATGGAGTGTACGTCGGTCGCATTTGTAAATTTCTACACAAAATTACATCAACAAGATACGAGGGTTTGTAGTGCTTATTTTTGTGACCAGCAGCATAAAATAAAAACGAAATCATACCTAATACAAGCAGTCCATAAACTCTACAAAACATGCTTCTCTTTTAATTCAAGGCAAGGTTTTCTTTGACAAGACACGATTCTTCTCTTGTACAGAGAAAGATAATATAAACTTACTTAACAAATTGTTTCTTACGGTAAGGGTCATGATGTGTCTAAACTCAGTGATAAATGCATTATTTACCGTATAGAACAACAACGTCCTTGCTCTCATCAGGGACATATATAGAACTAATACAATTTTTAAATATGTACTTATAGTTTACTTAATTAAAACGTCTTTAAAATGATTAATAATATAGTCAAAGTTACCTTAGGGCGCGAAATAACTTTTTAGGGTAGCGAAAGAAGAATTATCGTCCGTCTTTGTTTAGGAAAAAATCAGAAGGGTTTCAAAGCTTGTCCATTCGGGAAATTTTGCATCCAGATGGTCAGGGCCAAATATTAGATTTTCAAGAATTTAGATGAACTCCGAAGGCATCGATAATAGGAAAAGAATGATTTAAATAGTATACAGCAAACAGAAATCACATAAATTTATCTTGGACGACCACTTCCAGGACGCCTTGCCCGAATCTACATGATACACTACTTTTAAATTATCTGGAAATTGTAATATCTGAGAAAAAGATTACTTTGGAAATTGTTGTCATTTTTTTCATAAAAGATAGTTAATTTAGAGAAATTTGACTACATTTAGACAGTGTGGTCTAGAAAAGTTCCGCAGCAGCTTTTGAACATTACCAATGTTTCATTATGTCCACCATCTTGAACTCTTTTGAAATGTCACAAAAGTGAATTCATTTCGATAGCCTAGTCATTTATCTTTAAAACAATACCAAAATTGGAAAAATCGGTCAATGTATACAAAAGTTATAACGAAAAAATCTGAGAAAAACATGATTTTCAATCTCAGAATAACATGATTTTGAAAATTGTTAATAACTAAGTTAATTTTAGTCCTATTCTAGCGCGCAAGGTCTTATTTTTTTCATAAAAGAGAGATAATAAAGGGAAATTTGATTACATTTAGACAGTGTGGTCTAGAAAAGTTCCGCAGCAGCTTTTGACCATTACCAATGTTTCATTATGTCCACCATCTTGAACTCTTTTGAAATGTCACAAAAGTGAATTCCTTTCGATAGCCTAGTCATTTATCTTTAAAACAATACCAAAATTGGAAAAATCGGTCAATGTATACAAAAGTTATAACGAAAAAATCTGAGAAAAACATGATTTTCAATCTCAGAATAACATGATTTTGAAAATTGTTAATAACTAAGTTAATTTTAGTCCTATTCTAGCGCGCAAGGTCTTATTTTTTTCATAAAAGAGAGATAATAAAGGGAAATTTGATTACATTTAGACAGTGTGGTCTAGAAAAGTTCCGCAGCAGCTTTTGAACATTATCAATGTTTCATTATGTCCACCATCTTGAACTCTTTTGAAATGTCACAAAAGTGAATTCCTTTCGATAGCCTAGTCATTTATCTTTAAAACAATACCAAAATTGGAAAAATCGGTCAATGTATACAAAAGGTATAACGAAAAAATCTGAGAAAAACATGATTTTCAATCTCAGAAACATGATTTTGAAAATTGTTAATAACTAAGTTAATTTTAGCCATATTCTAGCGCGCAAGGTCTCATTTTTTTCATAAAAGAGAGATAATTAAGGGAAATTTGATTACATTCAGACAGGGTGATCCACAAAAGTTCCCGCAGCTTTTAAACATTACCAATGTTTCACCATGTCCACCATCTTGAGTTCTTATGAAATGTCACAAAAGCGAATTCCTTTCGATAGCCTAGTCATTTATCTTTCAAACAATACCAAAACTGGAAAAATCGTTCAATCTATAAAAAAGTTATAACGAGAAAACAAAATTCCGCCCGCACCCAATACTTTAAAACCGTATAGTTATCCAAAATTAGACTTACCACAAAACGTGAGTTTTCTTTATGAACATTCTTAAATCATCTGTATGTAAGATGTTAGTTACATGCATGAGAAATACCAAATTCAAACAGCTGTTTTGGTTATTTAAAACGGAACGAATATATCATTTTACCGTAGAACCACATCATCGTGTTTGTATTACATTAAGTCCCTACCGCTCTTCTATTTGTTTTTTTTTTTGGTCGAAACATGCGCGGTGACGCTCGTGAAGTTTATGTTCAACAAAAACGCTATATGCGTATTAATTTTGACTTTATGTGCCATGTTTTATTATTAAACCCATGTTTGACAGAACAGTAAAATTCCAATTAAATTTCACTAATTAGAAATTTGATATTAATTACATTGCAGTGTTTGTAATATTTATTTGGCTGACAGAAATGAGTCAATAGGTAATTAATGTCTAATAAACTACATAAAAAGACTGAAAAATGTACTCGGAAACTCCATGAAACGGAGTTCAAGCAAGACTCCATGCAAAGGGACAAAAACCCACCACCACCCAATTGTATAAAATCAGGTGGAAAACTCATCGAAAACAAGCTTTTGGGACTGATTATAAAGATGAGGTTGTTTCTAAACCTGGAGAATAATACTCTTCAATCTTAGAGCAATCGGAGAAAAAAGAAAATTATTATTTGCTCGATGAAGAAGCAGGCTTATTTTTCAGGAAATATTCACATCAGTTTGATTTCTCTTGTAATTCCTTGTTTTTGTTGTTGCTGCATTTTAAGGCTAATTACTTCGACCAATCCTTTCGTTTTTTTATAATAATCGCCGGTTTTTACAACTTTTTCACTAAATCATTTTTAATATTCAGAAAAGTGTATAAAATACGGCCCTGTACCCGTCACATTGGATGGAACACCTGCCTACAATAAAAGGTTTTGTGACCTGTTTCGAACGCCAAAAGGTACCGATTTCAGATGGTATATAGAATCAAAAGAACAGCTGGCAAAAACATCCAAAAGTGCCGAGCACCTTTATTATTATACCGAGAGAAAAAAAACTTTTATTTCAAACACGATTTCCTGTAAATGAGGATTTTTCTCCAAAATGTATACAGGGCTGTCTCAAACGAAGGTTTATATTTGAGGTATCTAATTAGGAAGATGTTACCCAGTAAACACATATACGTAAATTAAACGTTGATTCAACGTGGCAGTCGTTGATAATTGGTCTTACGTTAGAAAAGTGACGGTTTATTTTAAGTTTAATTTTACACCGTTCAGCTTAAACGTTATAGACATCTGTTTTTGTTATCGAAATACAACTACGTGCATTAATAATGTTTAATTAACGTTGTATATGTATTATAAATAAACCATAAAATAGAAACGTTTGTTTTAGCTGTTTTTTAAACGCGTGTCAAACATTGTCAAAATTAAAAACGTTTATAAAACGTTTTTTATGTAATTTATAATAAACCGGTATTTATAGCTAAAATAACGTTAGAAAATGTTCATTAGAAGCGCATAATTTTTAGAGGCGACAATAAAAACGTTAAAATGACGTTTTTTACGTATTTTATAATAATCCGAAAATTACAGTTTAGTTAAGGTAACGTGTAAGATAAACCAAAAAGTTGGATTGTTGGTTGTAAATATGCAAAAAACCTTTTGTTTTTTGTTTGTGTTATTCAATATTTTTATATAAAATATTGTCAAAAAGAAATTACAAAAATTATTCGATACAACGTAAGTTTCGGCAACAGAAAGCGGCATAGTTCGCCGAAACATGCATTATTGTATCGTATAATTTTGTAAGTTGTATTTGACCATAATATTTGATATTAAAAAACACCCAAATGTTTATATTTTTTGGTTTAACTATTTAACAAAAAGGGCATTATTTTTTAATCAAACTTTTGTATCAACTCAACAATCGAAATCTGGTAGTTTTATTGATTTATTCCATACATTTTATCAACGTATATTTCACGTTACAAAAATATATAAAAGCAACTTTAAATAACGTGAAATCAAACGTTATTTAAATGTTTCTAAAATGCGTAATTAATACGATTACACAAACGTTTTTTTAAAGCTAATAATTAACGTTGGTGTAATCGTATTATTAACGTATCGTATAAATAACGTTTGATTTCACAGTTGAATATATATACATAAATACCTTCAATACACGTTTTTTTTAAAGCATTTAACTAACGTTTCGTTATTCGTGTTCTCTAACGTGAAAAAGTGCGACATATCAAAGTCAAATGTACGTATCTAATGTACCTTTTTCTGGGAAGGTGTTTTGTAATGATAAACGTTAAATAAACGTATGTGTGTTTACTGGGTAAGGTCTATTAATAAAAATATTTGTATGTAACTTTTTTTTATTCCCTGTATAAAATATATTGACAACAACATGTTGATAACAAGTACCAAACAGTCAAGCAAGCAATGTTTTCCATGCCCCACTTCCTCTGTCGCGTATTTAACAAAAATGAAAACTCTGTCAGCATATTAACAAAACTCCAATGTATTTCCTTTAATGTTAATTTTTTAAATAAAAATTCAACGTATGTGTAACACAATTAACTTCCTCATTTCTCATTCGCATTGTAGCAAAAATTTTTGTTGGTTTGACAAATAAATACGTAATTTTACCAGGAAACGGAATGCGTTTCACTAAGATATGCAATGATGATGTCCGAAAATATTTAATCGATTATTTTCAATCTAATTCCTCACCTTTCACTTTAAATTTATTTATACACGTTTCGTGTTACAATTTTATATCCAAGCAGTCCAAATTTTAAACGTACTCACTTGTATCTTCTATAAATCGACTAAACCCAATTTTTCTAAGCGACAGAGAGTTTCTTCTGAAGCATCCCTTTATATGCCATCTTATAATAAAGATTTTATTATCCTACGCCTTTTTAAAAATAGACTCATGCATAACATACAGAGGCAGAACCTTGTGTTTTCAACCCTTAATCTTTGGAAAATGAAAGACAACAACAAATGGTTAATATAAATTAAAAAGAAAATAATTCTTTAAATTAAACTCCAGGAGTTCACAAGATTTTAGGAAGATTTATGAAAATCTATACAATTCAGGCTTTATTCAAATCTTAAACTTGATACTCGTACGTCTAAATTACGAGCAAAGTAGAGTATTGACGCGTCATCTTGATTGGCAACTGAACCCTATTAGTAGTTGTATGCCTTTAGGTTTTTCCTATTTCACAGAGGATCAAAATATTTGTCGCTGGGCCTAAGCTTCCTGGTATCCAAGGTCATCGTCGAGCCCAAATAAGTGAAAAAAGTGCGATAGTTTCATCAGAATAAATTCTTAACGAAACAAGCCGTTGCAAGGTCGCATGAAGGGTCAAACCTAATGATCCTGGAGTATTTCTTCATGTGGTATTTAAGAATTCTTAAAGACAGGATTTGCTTTAGCGTAAGCTTTACTATATGGCAGTAATGACGGTATGTAGACTGAAAATAAACAACATGCATAGAAACGAAAGCACAGTGAAGTCGCGCTTACATCTATAAAGTTGAGGTATTGGTTTCGTGAATATTTGACCAAGTCTTCCAAAATGATAAGTGATAAGGGACAAGCTCAATTGAGTTTTGAAAAAGAATGATCTTTGTCTGTTTCCCCCTTTGCTTTCCGTCAGGAACTAGGAGAATACAAATTATGTAGAACTAAAAACTAAATTTCATATTAAATAAGTTCAATCTATCAATTCGGCCCCCTGCAAAGCAATTATAACAGCCACTTTCATGTTTATCTAAAATAATAAAGATCTCGTGCAGCGTTATTATGCATAAAAGCAGTATTTTTAGTTGAAAATTATATTTAGAATAGAAATCTGTTGGTAAAGTTCAGGCTATTTTAGACTCTGTTCGTGCTTTTACTTGCCTAGGTATGTGATACCTTATTATATTTTAAATAGTCTAGAGGTTATAGGAAATATTTAGTTTATATACAGAGTGTTGTTTATGCCTTGGAGTACCACAGGGATTCAAGCTTGGTCCCCTGCAATTTATTGTCGAAAAAACCACAGCAAACCACTTTTTAGTTTAGACAAAAACCAAGACAGACATGTAGAATTTTAATGGGGATTTTAACCCAGAACTCCCCCTCTAGGTTACGCCGATGGTTGTAACGATTGTAATGTTTATTATTTCATTCTGATTTGTTTTACCTATGAGGTTGCGTCATGAATCTTGTTCAAAAAAATCAATTAACACAAGTATCCCCCCAAGGTGTGCTGCGACTTATTATTTAAAAACACTTACTAGTAAAATGTCACTCAAATATCACTGAGCATATAAAATACGGCATAAATTATTTATTATAATTGTCCATTATTAAGAAAATTATGAATGAGTCGGTATTTTGATTGTGGTTTTAAATAAAGTTGTCATACTTTAAAATATGAATTTCTTAATATGTGGTTTACGAAATTCGACATCTAAATAAATATCACTGAGGTAATAATTTACTGTTTATCTACATAATTAAATTAAATTTATTTATACAGGATGTCACAGCTCACACGAAACAAGGCTTTTCTGGTTTGAAGAGGACAAAACGTGTTTCCCACGTCTCATTTTTGGAGTTTTTTTAGCATTTGGCCGAACCATCTACAAGTACCTAAATAGATGTATGAATTAATGTCGATATTTTAACACTATAATCTAATTAAAAAAGCTAAATACGGGACTGTAACTGACGTGATTCAATATACAGGGTGAGTCTAGCAGGTTTACTGTATCAAAACTGCAACAAATTTTGTTTTTTTTTCTTCTTCTTCTTTAACATCGTAAAGCTGTCTGTTTTGGTCTGGGTTTGTGAATGTAGTAGAACATTGGATATCCCGCCCCCCAGAGCGCCAATGTTCCTGTGTAAACATTTGAACAAAATAAAATGTTCATTATCTTTTCATTCACAATTTATCGTTTAAAAAAAATGCTGATGAATAAACAAATACCTAGTATTCTTTAAATAAAGTTGATCGAAACATAATTCACGTCCAGTTGCGTGCTTATACATTTCGCATTATGAAAACAAACATAGCAATAAAGTTGGGATTTTTTTTTCGCGTTTATTGATACACTCTTAATTTATACATGCTATTCTATATTTAGTAGCAGTATTTGACATTTAGACCATCAATTAATTAATTAAATTTATTAGCGGTTACTATAAAAGGAGCGATACCAATTTTCACACGCATAAACCTGTTTCTTACTTTTTTATTTTATGTTCTTTTATCTACTGAAGATGCAATTCTGAATTCTTTTCAGCATTTGCATGGGTGGGTTGCCTTTGATTTAATACCGGTCAATATACAAGAGGATATGGCAAGAACAGAGCCTGATATGCATTCTGTATATATTAGCAACAACCTCGATAGAACCGGGGATTATGTGTAATGTCAGCACAGCAAAGGTGTTTGTAGTTGTTTTGATATTATATAAAACCATTAATTTATTTGGGTTTGTTTTTAATTTACCCCCAACCCAGTCCAGCAGGGTGTGCGAGGTACTTTTCTAAAGAATATATATATACTTGGTTCAGTCTATTTGCCTATAAAAGTCCAATACATCTTAAGCATTCTAAAAAGACAGCTTAAAAATCTTACTAGATGAGTGCAAAAATTCTGACAGTGTTTATTAAATTTGAATTACATATTTTAACTATTATAGATATTAGCAGGTAGTAAATTCACGTCTCAGGTTTTATTGCCCATTTATTGGGGGTGATTTTAGCATGTTTTGTAGGTATATAATGGAAATTCCCAACATGTGTGCTTGTGTTGTTTTTCTGAAGGCCATAAACAGGTAAAATATAATATATTCTCAATTATACTTAAGGAATTGAAAATCATCATCATAGTTTAGAAAAAAAGATATGAATGTGGATATCTAATAAAGAAATGCATTAAAATACACATCTGTGATGTATGTACGAAGTACGCTAAATCAGTAGAATCATTAGATGAGTCTTCGCTGTTTTGCTACTTCAAAGCATACAATTTTGTACAATACATTTCCATATTAGCAAATATATTTGAAAATAATTTTGAAAATTGTTTAATCAAGTTCAATATTATGAATAATTTTATTAATTTAAGCAAAAATGTAAAGTTTGAACATCCATGTTCTAATTTCCCAAAAAAATATTTTACGAAATTATATTTTAGGTTAAGGTTATTTTATACATTAAAATTAATCAATAGAAATTTTAAAAATATAAATAACAATCAAATGATTATATGGAAACATGAATAAAAGTATTTGTTTGTTTTTATAATTAATAAAGATGTAATTCTATTACTCCCCTGTTCTTTACCTATCCTGTAATTTCAATAAAGCGTAAATACGGATCTGTCGAGTATATTAAAAAATGGCTACCACCTGCCTCGCACAGGACAATAGAAAGTGGTGGGAGTTCATATTTTCTGTTGTTGTATTAGCATCGAATAATAACTATAGATAAGAAGATTCAGTAGACGCTGAAAATGGCATCGACTCGTCTCATTCCCAGCCAGATTTCTGGCCCGCTACTATATATACTATACTATAACTATAAGTGCGGCGAATTGCTTTATAGACAGAGATATCAAACGTGCCGACACGAAGTGAAGTAACTGTATATTATTTTAAACTTCTTTTTGGTTTTTGCTTTGAAATTTCCATAATAAAATCGCCGAATATCTTCGTTTTATTTGTTCAAATATATTCTATTTTGTATATTTCTTATTGGCAAATAAACATTATTATAATACAGCCGCCAATAGAGTAAATTGCAGTCCTCAAGGCAATAGTTCAATCTTAAAAATGCTTGGCTTGTAATATTATTTATTCTCTAATATAAGAGAAGAGGACTGCAGTTTTGTTTACAATAACATTCCTCACGTCAAATACTTTATTTTATAATTTTTTTATACATTTCGCACAATTGTGGTTGTGGTTGGATATGCCAAATTTTTCAAAATCTCCACGCTATATCATAACCCAACAAGCTGCCCATGGTTTACCCTCAAATAATGATTGAGCGTGATACCGTGAAACTCAAAAAAATATTTAAGTACTTATAAAAAATTAAAAAAATGCAAAAGTTTTTCTATTTATTAGGTTCCACCGTACTTTCTAAAAGTCTTAAAAATAAAAGGGAACTTTTTAAATTAAAAAATGATTCCTTCAGAAATAGTTGTGACATCCTGTATAAATAATAAACAACAACAACACGTTTACTCACATTTTATTAAAACAACTCCATTACTAACATCCTCCATAACACTTAACCAACTAATAAGTATAGTTAAAACCAATAATTAATTAACACACAACAATAACACAATTTTTATTTCACAGCAACACCATTTTTGTTTGGTTTCGCGTACATTACAACACGAACAAAAGACTTGCACTAGTAATAGTACTGTGCGTCGGTGGGGCCAAGAGTGGTTCTTGCGGCACCTCAGCAGCTAACATGGCCAGTTTTACTGCACGTGCTTTGATGTGCGTGTTTTTATGCTATACGGTACGGCGTAGAGAACGACACTAACCGCTCCGGCAAAAGGAATCACAGTCAGAATTGAGCATATGTGCATAAAATACTATTATAATCATAAACATCATAGTAGGCTCTCTCTCGGATTCATGATGCACAAGCGGCACAGGCACTAGGTAAAATATACGTTGTTACAGGCACCGGCAATGTTAAGGTAAATCTGTTATCTGAAGGCGAAGCAGAAGATACTCATTTATTGTTGACTCTTTTGTAATTACAATTTTATCACAAAAAACATTAAAGAATAAATACCATAACTTGTAAATAACTTAATGTATACGAGGGCCAATTTTTTTTTTTTTTGCTTTACCATACAACTGTAATTTTGAATTTTGTCTTCATCTGAAGCAGGCTTTATCGTATACACCTATTTAACACACTTAATTTACATACCTATAGGTATTTCCCTCTTTTTTTATTCGTGTAATAATAGTAAAACATTATTTATTTCGGTCTCTCTCTCTTCCCTGTGTGCGACAGGTGACACCCTTGCCAGTGCTTGTGCCCCATGGCAATAGCCTATT
The DNA here is from genome assembly GCA_911728435.2 of Apoderus coryli. Taxonomy (NCBI): domain Eukaryota; kingdom Metazoa; phylum Arthropoda; class Insecta; order Coleoptera; family Attelabidae; genus Apoderus; species Apoderus coryli. The sequence goes on along the minus strand of OU452211.1, from coordinate 1,434,170 downwards.
TATTTATCATACACGTTCTTATGCAGATGAAGCGTGCCTCAAAGCATTTTCATCTATAATTCAGCAACAATGGGCAACACTGCCATCTGGCATATACCCACTATACAACTACCTATCGCTCTTCGTCTAAACATAGTTGCCAGCGTTTAATTGTTATTATTATAAGTTATTATGAAAAATGATGTTTATTTTTTAATTTTAACTAAAGTTAAGTTTTTTTAAGCCACCACTGATAACCAAATCACCCGATTTGCACCCCTTAGATTTTTCTCTATGGGGACATCACAAAAACAGTGTTTCTACAGTCGGGAGTACCTCACGGCCATTCGCAACTCCCTCAAGGTGCCCCGCACGACCTTCGAGCTGTGAAACACTGGTCCCATAACACACCAAAGAGGTATCATCAGCATAAAGAGTGACCCTTCCTGGATTCAAATAACTATATAGTTCGTATAGAGCAACGGACCCAACACAGAGCCCTGGGGCACTCCACTCGTTAATACTCTCACCTCAGACAGCTCCGACCGAAGAGCCACTGTCTGTCCTCTGCCAGTCAGGTACGACCGCAGCAGCTGCAACGAGAGTCCCCGCACACCATATCGAGAAAGCTTCATCAGAAGAACTTCATGAGACACACAGTCAAAGGCCTTGCTCAGATCACATAAAGTGAGATTAATAAATTCACATCTCTCCAGGCCCTCGACTATGTCAGCCACCGCCAGAACTGTCGACCGACCACCCCTGAAACCAAACTGTCCAGGACACAAAAGGTTATTCGCTTCCAAAAAAGAAGTTAGATTTTGTTTTATTTTACAAATATATCGATCTGAAATTTTGTTTGCGATAATATAACAATGTGAACTCTCTTTTAGTGATAAATTGACAGATGCGGTGTTGCCACTTCTATACGTAGCTCATACCAACTTTGAAATTTCAAATGGAAAAACCCTGTATTTTATTATGTTTTTGGGATGGACAGCCATGAATTTGTCATTATAATGCAATCGCAATCCAAACCAAAAAAAAAAAAGTTTCCTGGAAAGGCACAACTTATCAAACCACTCTCGTATAACAAATAATTTCTGAAGAAATAAGTGATATTCATCCTGTACTGTTGCTCTGAAAATATCGAATAATATTTATTGTATTTTACAATTTACTATCAGTTAAAAACTCATTTAGTATAGATTGAAAAATATACAACCCCTAATTTAATTATCTCAGGGTTAATTTACGATATCCCTTGTATGATTGTGGATAAACCAGACAACAGATAATTCAGTTATTACAGAACACAAATATTAGACTATATACAGGGTGATGGTACCTTAGAACTTTTGGAAAAATCATACCATAACCCAATCTATCAGTCTATAATATTGTCATATTTGTACGACTTCCGGTTATACCGGACGTTGATTTCTTATTTCAAATGGACCACTAAATAAATTATTTGGGATCGAAAGAAACATGTTTTTTTACCTAAAATAAAGCACGCTTGCTTTGGAAATACCTGTAGTTATAGTTAGTTTACTGGATATGTATAAATTTATCCTCAAAGTTCAATGCCAATTTTCCTCTGTTTATTTTCGTTATATTCTAGCTAACTCTGGTTTATTTATACAAAGTAAGTTTTAAACTATGTTGATATTCATAAATTGCCACATGTACAGGTTGAACAAAACACTAAAGGTGTAGACTAAAGGATAATATACAGAGTGGCCCAGAAATCGACGATCAAACTCTAAAGGGGGAAAGGGGGAATCCCTATTATACAGAGCATTTCATACCACGGGGAAAAACATGAAATACAAGCAAGATCACTTTCAACATTTCTCTCGAATTGAGAGCAGAAAAAATCATAGAAATTCGCCTTAATTTTAAGTTTACTTCAAATGTTTTGTTGGTTGTAATAAGGAAGTTGACACCCATATTCGGTATAACCAGAAGTACTAGATCCTTGAAAAAAATTGAGCCGAATTGGTCCCGTTCGATTGTTCTCCATAATCGGTCGAATCCCTTTCCGGTGGGACAGCCGGTATATATTTCTTGTTTTTTTTTAATGAAGAAAATTGAAACAAATGTTTTGATCGTGGCTGTTAAGACTGTGATAATTACATTTTTACATACTTTTCATTTCATTTCATAACCGATATTATTGCGTCCCACATAGCCAATATCCGATAGTTGTATAATATTTTATATGTACTTATAAAATCTTCCTACGCTTTTTAATAAATCTCCATAAAATATACAGGGTGTCCCCGAAAATGTGTCAAACACAACGATAGGCGAAAAAAGAAGTCTTTTTCATTCACCGTTGTTCTTGGGCCACTCTGTACTATATGCAATGAAATTTTTTTGAAAATTACGAGATAAATAATCAGTTAAATATTGCAAGAGCCATAAATAACAATGTATAGGTATATTAAATAAAATATTGTAGTTACATTTGATAAGGTAATTCTTTGATTTGACTATTTGGGTCAAATGCTCAAGGCGTTTTAATAGTGTACTATTTGTAACACCTGGCCGTTGACAAATTGATATGGACGTGATTTTTCTTCCACATAACATATATGCAAAGGTTTTTTCTAAAAACAGTTATACGAGTACGAGGAGGAAGCGAAACGTGTGCAGAAGCCACGACAGTAATCATAACTTAAGACGAAACATATGGTTATGTCTTCGAGACCAAATAGCCAACGAAGAAATAAATATTTTTCGAGAAATAAAGCCACATTTTTTTAACAAACTTCGTATTTCCTAAATTTGCTGTATTTTTAGCCAATCTCGATTCATAGATTTGTTAAAAAAAAAAACAGTTTATTATGCTCTGTTTTTTTTTTGCGAATATATCTCATCGTTTTTATAAATCTCAGCAAAATTTCCTAGAATATCATCGCTAATTGTGGCAGGGATCCTAAGATTATAATGTTTCTATAGGTTTTCATTCGAAAAATGACCCCTAATGTGGGTAACAATAATTACATTTCCTCTTCATATGGCGCCCCATATTTCTGTCGTGACAACAAAATTACTATGCCTATGAAATTCGACCTTTACACATTGTTGCCAAAGGTTTTATATATTGTATAATTTAAAATAAATTTCGACAGTAATTTCAACTTAAAAGAATGATGCTTTAGAGAATATGCGATATCTCGGAGATAGTAGTCTACTTAAGCTCATTTAAATTGCAAACAAACCTTCATTATTTTTTACCACTAGGTGTCATTGAATATCGAAATAACTGATTAGCCCATTTCTTCAAAAAAATTTTTTAAATAAACCTAAAATAAGGAACAAAATGACTATATATGGCCTTCTTTTAGAATCTTGAGACATACACTATTTACCTAGACGTGGCATCACAACATCCTCATTCACCTATATAATAACAGATGCAACCCTCGTCCTTATATATAGCCACCAGCAGCTGTCTATGGACCCTAATAATTAACTACACACCCAAAAAGTATTTTAGTGTAAATCTGAAGAATGAAGAAAAAAATAACACAACCGGTTTAAGCGGAACATCAGGTAAACCTTTTAAAGTGTATTAGAAATTTAACATATTGTCTCTGATCTCACCTACGCATCTTTGCAATCATTCAAAGAATATTTTCAATTATAAAAGCAAGTAAATTTGAGTTTATACCAATTTTACTATAAAAAATTGTTTTTAAAGCCATAAATTTTTTCGAGCCGTGGGCCATTTAAAAAAATCATTTTTTTATGGGTTTGCAAAATGCCATCACCCTGTATAATGGGTAGCTTTATCAGTAGTAATACCCCTAGGGTCTTGATAATACCGAGATAATTTTGTCATAGAGAATGCCGAAAGCGTGTTGCTATTATCCTTGAGCAACTCGCTTGAAGGATTCTCTAAGACAAAATTTTGAGTATTTATCAAGGCCCGAGGAGTATTCGATAAGATAATTTTTTACTTTGTAGATATCAAAAATTTGATTGTCAATCTGACGTTTAATAATTTTCAATACAAAATGTATTAGTTTTAATCAAACAAATATTATTCATTTTTATTTAAAACTACAGTTGTGAAAAGTACAATTGGTAAATGTTAAATTGGAAGAAAAGTTTGCTGAAATTGACGGATTGTTAATTTCCACTGTTGAAGAAATTCCTCGCATGGTGTTGATTATTTCACCATGGCGTTCTTGGTTAATATTCAAGTACGGTTTAATTGAATTAGAGCTGCTATGTCCTGTTATTTTTATTAATTGCTGTTCAGGAATTCCTTTATTTGCCAAATGGCTAACTGCAGTTGATCTGTTCGAATGATTGGATATCTTTTTACACTTAGTGTCCAAACCAATAGCTTGCGCGGATGATTTGGTCCACATATTAATTATTGTGTTCTTGCCTTCCATTATTATTTTTCTCAATCGTGAAATAATCTATAAGGCAATCAGCTGGTTCACCATCTCGCCAAGCTAACTCAACAGCTACAATATGGTAAACAATTTTTGTAAACCTTCTGGTGTACATTGATCCCATAATCCAATGATTCTAGCCAAATCACTTGAACTCAAATTTGATGAACTGCATTTTCGTTTGTTTGGATCCTGCTGTAATCTTTTACGTTTTGCATTTCTTGCATCTCGCGCATGTTTGAATATCACACTGGTAAACGGGTCGAATACAATTTTGAAGACATTGAAGTATTTTTCCTGGAGTAGCCTACTCGTAGTATTCCAAATTGTTTTTACAGTTGCTTCCTTATATTCAGTTCCGTCAGCTTTTCTCATATTTACCGCATAATCTTTCAATATATTTTATGCAAACTCGTTTCAGCATTCAGTTCGTATTCTCTGGTCGCACAAAACTCGAGAAATATTTTCCATACATATCATTAATTGCACAGTTAGATGCAATACCAAATCTTCGCGACATTTTTAAACCAGTTGTCAGTTTGACGTTTAATTAATTTTGAATAAAAAAAAACACCAAACTGAAAACATCACATGTAGGGTATTATCGCTGTAATCCAGAGGTGATTGGATGAAATTTGACACATGACTTAAAATTAAGTAATTTGATTGGTTACTATATTTAGTAAAAAATTATCAAACTAATGTGTTAATGGATTATTTTACTACAGCACGTTGTACATCGTAATAAATAAACAAAATTTTGAACCACATTTTATAACAAAGCTTCGCTTATCTCGTCAAGCTGTTCGAATTTTCCGAAGGGACATAGTAAAATTTCCACCATTTTAATTGTACAGCTCAATTCCTCAATCATTTGACAGCCAATTTACTTCCTAACCTCAAATTATCTAATTACACCTGTGAGTATGTTGTATATAAAAATTTAGCCTTAAACTTTATAACACATAAATAAATATTTTTTTTCGTCAAAATGTAAACCTTGTCTCATCTCTCATTCTCATATTATAATATACACAACACATTTTGTTTGGCGCCATAGGAGACAAATGTGCCAAGCGACAAAATATCCATCCCAAAATATTTATTAAACTTTGATTAGGCTGTAAAATAAAATAGCAAAACTTTTCTGGAACTATTTCAGCTCGTTACATTTCGGTATTTATCTCTTACATTATACCGGGTTTGCCAAAACTATGTGCAAACGTTTAATACAAAGAGATCGTTCCTAAAACGTTGTATAGCGTTAAATCGATCATATTATATAGAAATAATCTCTGGGACGCTCTGTATAAGTATGTCAAAATTTATTATATATTAACACTTTTGATCACTTGAACGATAAACGTCTTTACAGTCTGATTTTCACTGACACATTCCAAAATCAAGAGATCATCGAGGCCCAAACGAAGCCACAAAAATCAACTACTGCTATGGATTTACATTAATGATTAATAGGCCCATAATTTTGACATAAGATTTAATATCTTTTTGGATCAACCTCGTATTTTACAAACAACATAACCTAACACACCTCTTCCTGAATCCAACCGCATTTCTACAACTATGGGCGATATAACCAGTGTGTTTTTTCAATGTTGATTATTTGAATATGTCTTTTGTTACATCTGATAATAATAATAATAAATAAATGTATATAAAAGCTAAATTATTTTACCAGTCAATTGTAAAATAATCTCTTTTTTATCTAGTACTGGTAATAATGGTTAGGAAATTGTGGAGGATGGGTATATTTTTACGTAATATGATTTAGTCATGGTTAAAATGATGTATTTACGAGGATTATTGAGAAAGTACAAAACCTGAGTGGTGTTGAAATTACCGCCTTCTGAGTGACAAGTTTTAAAATGAAGGCACTGTATTGCAAAGACAAATGAATGTAATACAGCCGTATGTACCTACATAAATATTCAATTCAACGACAAATTAGTAGATCAAGCAAAAACAAAAAACCAACCGGTGGGAAAGTAAGTCTAATGCGTATAATATGAAAAATACAATGAAAAAAAATATATATAAACTCTGAGTGACAGTACAAACGGGTATAAATGACAAATAAATAGTGATGGCGGTAAAGCTTTGAACAATAAGGTTTAATATAAGAGAAAGAGAGAGATAGAGAGAGAGACTGGATGAAAATAATGAAGAATTCACGGTTACTTGGATAGTGTATTTACTCAAAAAAACAAGGTTTCTAATTACTTATAAAAACTTTAAGAGTTCACAAAATATTATGAACAATATAAATCCCCAATATTTATGAGTATTACATGAATTATAAACCAGAGAACATTGTGTACAAATATATTTGATCAGACCACGTATAACATAAATTGACTCTATAGACCAATGTACATAGAACACTTTTTTTTTATTATAGGTACCTACATAAAAACATAATTAAAGCCACCATATAACATAAATAGTTAATCGCAAACATAAATATTAGTCAATACTGTTTATTTGATGTTATTTCTATCAAGGATTGAAAAATAACTAGTTTTTCCAACATTATTTTTTGTTAAAAAATTTAGTTGACTTAGTGCCATCTATCGTGCAAGTTCTTAAGTACACCGCACTATATTAGAGTCTACTACATCACACACACAACGTAGTTCAAACTTCTACCACTAGATACCGCCATGGATTAAATTTACACTGTAATTTCTTTGAAAGAAGAATCTAACAAAGTTTCGTTCTTACAAAACATAAGAAAATATACTTAATTGTAATAATAATAACAGATATTATCACAAAACGAGTTTCAAAGTACAATGTAGTACAATAACATACTAGCCTATCTATTAACAGCAATCGAGGAATCTACCTATTCAAATCCAAATTACACACATTACTATTTTAAGTGAAAAATTCCATTATTTTGCATCTTATCATTATTGAAATCAATGACTGCTTTTTAACAGACTGTTGAATGACTAATAACACTTTGTGTGTGAGGGTATTGAGCAACACACAAGGCGACGTAACTGAATTGCACCACTTTGATCATCATTATAGAATAATCGGAGCCAATGTAACTGTGGCAACTATGTTAAGCCTGCCACAGCTGCAAAAATCTGCATTTTGTTCGAAAACATAACCTCAATTATAAAATAAGTTTGAAATTAGCAAAATTGAGAGCCATCGTCATTGGAAGATGACTAAAGGAAAAGTAATCATCATTCTAAGTAAGTATTTAAAAATCGCATGTTGTTTTACTAGTAAAATTTTATTTTTTCCGCGAGATGACTTGGAAGATGTTTAACAACATTAGCATAATCGTTTAAGGTAGGAAATGTTGCTTTATTACATTATGGCTTTTATGTGAACGTTACTTGTAGCTTAAAGGTTTGTTTACACCTACTTTAATTTATTCTAATGGTCAAAAGTCCTCATTAATTCTCAGTGAACGTTGATTTATGACAGTTTCAAGAATTTTCCTGGTAAACAGCAACAATAATCAGATGCAGTGTTGCCCGATAACCTCAAGGCGGGAGCCTTGAGGTTATCATGTCAGCCTCGTATATTATGATTCCGCGGGAGCCTCAATCCTGCAGAAACAAGAATTATTGCAAATTTAGGAACTGATGTAGGTACATAATATTTCATACAATTTCACGTTGACGCAAACGATTAAAACCTGTTAGAAAGACACGAAACAAGAGAAGAGAAAAATATTTACCTACAGTGTTGTTCACATAAAAATCAAAATTATGTATTGACTTTTGGTATGAAAAACGTCTCCTGGCGAAAAAGTAAACACATCGACCATTGATGATAAAACATATTTTGATATTCCTTCAGAGAATGTCAAGTCAAAATCGCCCTCAGCTGAAACCAAACAAAAGGAATGCCGGACAGACGAAAAACTCTATAAATCAAGTTCCGAGCAAAGCCGAATTTCGTTATCTAGCCACTTTTTCACTTCAACAAACTAGAATGCGTTGTGGGATATTTTTTCCCCATTTTTTTGAATAACGCTGTACTTATCGGTAATCGCTACCTCGTCTTCCTCTTTTTAACCGTGACAGATGTCTATTGCTTTGCCACAAAGTAAAGTCTTAAATTTACAGTTTTGCCCTCCATGGTATTTGCGGCAACACCATTAAAAATTATAAAGCTGCGTGTTTTTCTATATAGTTACGCGCCGCGGCAGTAAATAATATTGAAAATAGATTTTAAGCGTAATAATTTACTAACCGGTAAAGTAAGGAAATAAATTATGAATTGCGTGCTTCCTAAAACTTGTAGTCATAATTTTATTATAAATAAATGGCTTCCATTGTATTGTGTGTCAAGAGTTGTTAGACTAGACTTATGTAGACTGTGTTGACTTAAACAAACAAATATGTACAGATCGCCAAAATTTTCAAAAAACCTGATGATTTCAAAATAGTTGAAACTTGGTGTAGTGATAGAGTGGCCTATTGGTAGCAGAAAAGGCCGGAATTATAAAGAACCAACTCCGTTTTTCGATATCTCTTACCGTTTTCGAGATATTTGCGTTTGAAGTTTTTTCAAAAAAATCTGCAAAATGTTTCAATCAAAATATCATGCCTTAAAGGCTCCAGTATTGCTCTTAATGTAAATTATCGATATCTCATTTGGTTTTCAAAGATTGAGGGTAATTTGATTTATTTTAAGCAATAAGTTCATAAATTCTCAAAAAACTTGATGATTCCAAAATGGTTGAAACTTGGTGTAGTGATAGAGTGGCCTATTGGTAGCAGAAAAGGCCGGAGTTGTAAAGAACCAACTCCGTTTTTCGATATCTCTTACCGTTTTCGAGATATTTGCGTTTGAAGTTTTTTCAAAAAAATCTGCAAAATGTTTCAATCAAAATATCATGCCTTAAAGGCTCCAGTATTGCTCTTAATGTAAATTATCAATATCTCATTTGGTTTTCAAAGATTGAGGGTAATTTGATTTATTTTAAAAGCAATAAGTTCATAAATTCTCAAAAAAACCTTGATGATTCCAAAATGGTTGAAACTTGGTGTAGTGATAGAGTGGCCTATTGGTAGCAGAAAAGGCCGGGGTTATAAAGAACCAACTCCGTTTTTCGATATATCTTACCGTTTTCGAGATATTTACGTTTAAAGGGTTGGTTGAAGAGTATTCAAAGCGACACCGATTTTTTAAATATTCACCTCTTGGGACACTGTATATTTTAATGCGTTGTGCGTGGAATGGATTCTTATAGACCATATTAGAAAAACATTTATCAAAGTTAATACGTTTTAAGAGATAATTGCTACCCATATCTTTTTGGACAGCTAACGATTTTGTGACAAAACTATGTGTGATTCGTGATTTATTACAGTTAATTATCTCAGTTTTGGTCGTAGAAGGAGGCATACCCATATTTTGAAATAAAATAACAATTTACTTACTCATTATTTAAAAAAACTATAAAAATGCATTGACATACCACTGGCGTAGGAAGAGAAAATGATCACGATTTATTTTTTTAATAGAGGATACTTGCTACTGCCATTGTGACTGTATTTCGATCGCAAACCTTGCTTTCAGCTATATCTGAAGAAGATATTAATTTTAATATCGAAACATATCATGTACATTTTGACGAGAAAGTGAAAATCAAATAAAAACAATCTTTAATAACCTCAAATCAAGATAAGAAATATTTGGGTCCTTTATTTTCTTACCTCAACTAATTTTGGCAAATAAATACCAGCTTTGTGAAGTGGTAATTTAATATAATGGTTGATCACGCACACGGGAGTAGACTCCCCATATGTACAAAAGACAAATAACCATTAACAGGACCGTACGTAGGTTTATACGTAGACGCGTCATTAATTTGAGCACATTTTTGAGAAAGTTATATCCATTCAATGAAAGGGCAAAGAAGGCCTATCTATTAGTTAGAAGTGACAGCTTATCATAGGTTAGGGTAGGCTCTGTACCTTCTGAAACTGTCATTGGTTTGATCCATGATTATAAATATATTTGATACAATATAAGGGATTCTTTTTTAAGATGATTTTTATGTACATGATGTTAGTTATTATTTTATTTAAATGAAGAATTTTAAATTGAACTTATAACGGGTAAAAGACCTCAAAATATCAATAAGTAGAGCCCATAAACTCCTTGGGGATTCACTCATTCGCTGTGTAAAAATAAATAAAAAAAACACACATCAGTGATGGATTAGCCTCGGAAAATTTGCAGGTGATGACGGCGAGATCAAGAAATTTAAAATTTGATGAAGAACAACAAAAAAATCATTGCAAATACATGCCTGTGTGCTCAACGACGACGACGACATGTATATCAAAAAGGTCTCACATAACCAGTGGGGAAATTAATGCCCAATTTAAATTACAAACTGCCTATTGTTTTTCTCAAACTTTTTATTTTTGTATGTTCTACTGCGGCGGAGATTTTGGCTTATGTTCATGCACCTTTTATGAATTGGCTGGAGCTGCGGTCGTATAAAAATACAAATAACACTAAACTATCGTCTTGCTTTTTGTTTTTTTATTTTTGAAAAGAAGGAATGAAAGCGAACAAGCTCTTGTGCAAAAAACATTCGTTGCAAACAAGAAAAAAATAGTTAACAATGAATTTTTTGTACAGATGTGAAACGGAAGGAGAATTTTGAGGAATTGTGAATTAAAAGAGAAAAGTGAAAAAATAGAGATGCTGTATATTAGACCAGGGACGATAATTTTTGAAACCAACAAAAATTCTAGTAGGATGACACCCCTTCCCGACCTCAGATCGCCCGTAATTTATTTTTCGACCCTGGTCTCTATGTATTGTTATGCTCGTGCGACTACAGGTTTTAACAATTTACCTAAAAAACAGGTCTGGACACTTTGGATTCGCAATCCGAAAGGATTATTTTGATTCATTAATATTTAGAATTTTAAATGAGCTTCTTCCAGGATTTGAAGACTATTGTCTGATATCAAAAAGCCCATACTGTATATGAAAACTAACTTGACTTAATCAATTTAAAATCTCCTTGGATAAGCATTTTCCGCACGTAGAAATGTAATAATGAGGCATCCACCGAGCCACGAACGAATCGTACATAAAGCCAAACGTTGCGTCGTCGTTGGAGAGAATGAGAGGAGCAAATGTAAAAACGCTCATCAGATTTGGTGTGCCAAGATGGCAGCTCATTACTGGAAGTGCGGTGCCTTTTTGATAGAGCATAGTGGAAATAATAGAGATTTTAGCCACTTTAGAGGGAAAAAGAAATCGCTGAAATGCGGTAATAACAGGAATGTTGTGTAGCACTACAAGGCATTACAATTTTTCATTTGATTATGGTGGAAATCACGTTTTGAGGTCTCCTGACGAGGCAATTCCTTCAAGAAAACTTAATCTTAGTCTTCAATGTTCCGGTACCAAGATTTTCCGGTACCTTTCCTGTTCAGCTCCTTGATCTATCAAGAGTTGTCAAGGGATGGCATATGTCTGACTAATAACAACCGCGCAAACATGTTAAGGAGCGTAAAATTTAATTTGCAGCAGGAAAATGTGAGTCATTTATAGTAAAACAAAATGTTCTACCTGACCAATAATTTATAGACGAAAAATATGTAGGCATTTTATGTTTTTAATAAATATGTACATTTGACGGGTACCAAATTTACGAGTAGCTCCCAGCACGCCAATGCCGTCCCAAAAAGCTCATATTCAGCCTCCCGCTGAGACACAGTTTCCTCGTTCGCAGACCGCCTGGTACATATATAAGCCCTTGGATACTAATTTTCACTTGTCATAACAATAGAGAATGTTGTTGTTCCTATAAATCTCTGACACGATGAAAATTTGTTGTCCAGCAGACATGGCAAGAGAGAGTAAGAGACTTGTTATAGGAATATTTTTTATTTTCTGTTCGGAAAGATTGTAGGGAAAAAATAATTAATGGACGTTTATCACGAAAATGTGGAAAGGGGCTATAAATAGTGACCAGTGTTGACAGAAATTTATTTATGCAGATTTCGCAAAGTGCTGTTTATTTATTTAATTTTTGTATGAACTAGTGCCCTGCTGCCTTTCTGACTGAACCGGTAAGGCTTCATTTGGCCCTGGATGATTCCCAAAGAGATTAATTATTGTTGAATTCGGACCTGTTGCATCTGTAGTTAGCAGTAATAAAACTCTTAACGGATTTCGTCATTTCAATCAACGTTTTTGCTTAAATGCCATTTTAAAAAACACACAGACATAAAATAAGAACGTAAAAAGATAACTATAACTTCTCACCATTCTTTATCAAAAGAAATAAACACATTTTCGATGGAAGATTGAATTTATGCCCAACCAGGACAACTATTGACATAAATATATTCTGATTTATCTCATTTTGCACTGATACCAACTAATGGAATTTATTCTACACGCAGTAATATACGAGTAATACATAAATTTATTTAAAAATATGCATCAAGATGTTAACGATGTAAAAACACACATCTGACAGTTAAAAAATGCCAATTCAAATATTAATGGATTTAATAATTGCAACAAAATATTTGCCAAACGACATGCGGAAGCAGTGTCATTAAGGATAGTTTCTTAAGGCTTGAATGATAGCGTTCTATAGTCCTATACCGAGCAAAAGCATCAAAAAATTGAAATTTTTTCCTTAACTGATTTTTTAAATAAAATAATGTTGCATTTTCCGGAGTACCACAGGGATCTAATTGGGGTCCCTTACTATTTCTACTTGTTACTAATGATTACGCCGAGCAGCTGCATTGGCAATATTTCAAAATGCACTTAAACTTTATGTATAATACAGGGTGAACAACGGTGTAAAGAGTAAGTAAATATCTGTGGGTGATTTTCTTTTGTTGTTTTTTTTAATTACATAGTTTTAAGTTTGAATCTATCCATACCGTATAAAGTTGGACGAATAGAGATTGTACAGTTCGATAAACCTGCCTTATAATCCGCTATAACGAAATTAAAGCTGTGATGGGCAAACTTTTCGCTTCTTTAGCCTTTGCTTTGATTTGTTGTTTTGCTGCAAATTGGTTCATATAGACAGACCTACCTAGTCATTATAAAACATTGTAAGTAAATTGTGTTGCGTATGTATAAGCCGGTTATAGTTTTGAGACTGAATAAGATTATTATGTTTATTTATACGTAATGAGAATTGCTGATTGATCTTTTATACATGGCACTTAAAAAGTTTCGCACTATTTCATTCCAAACATAATATGAGGATTTGCAGACTGTCTGCCCCTAAAAGCGGTGTCACGGGGTCTTGGGACTTTTTACAACAAATCATTGGCTGAGCAATATAACACTCGACTTTATACCTCCCTGTTTAGTTATCAAAGCATTACAGAAATAAAAAAAACGAATAAATGAAACAAGCAATATGCGGGAGAGACATGGTTTAAAGAATGTTGATAACAAACCAAAGAAACATGTGTCTACAACTAAAAAACACACCTTTAAAAGCTTGATAATAATATGTCACTGCACTATTTAGATTTTTATTTTTTGTTATTCCGCCTACATAAAATTCAACTTCAGAGACAATTATAAAAAAAAGAAAAACTCATCTAAAGTGGTTCTTCGTTTGTCTCTTCTCTTGTGGGTGGGTACATAAGGTAAGTAGGTAGGTATTATTTGAGTTTAATGGTATATTAAGTTGATTTTAACACCGCTTTCTTGTTATTTCATTTTGTGTTCTAGTCTATTTGCTAAAAGAGAGCTATAAATGTTACTGATAAACCAACCAAGGATTTTGTTCTTTAAAACTTTTTAAAGACTTCAAAAGCGTAGAAGGTTATGGTTTCTCTTTTTTTTGCAGAATTCTGTAAAAAAACTCCGAATTTTTTTATCATTTTGACTTTCTTTACCAAATTCTGTGAAATAGCTCGGAATTTTTTTATCATTCTAACTTTTGTGCAGAATTCTGTAAAATAACACGGAATTTTGTATCATTCTGACTTTTTTATACAGAATTCTGTAAAAACAACTCCGAATTCTTTTATTATTTATGACTTTTTTTACATAATTCTGTAAAAAAACTCTGAATTTTATATCATTCTGACTCTTTTTATAGAATTCTGTAAAAAAACTCCGAATTCTTTTATTATTTCAGACTTTTTTTTACAGAATTCTGTAAAAAAAATCTGAATTTTATATCATTCTGACTCTTTTTATAGAATTCTGTAAAAAAACTCCGAATTTTTTTATCATTTAGTTTTTTTTACAGAATTCTGTAAAATAGCTCGGAATTTTTTTATCATTCTAACTTTTGTATAGAATTCTGTAAAATAACATGGAATTTTGTATCATTCAGACTTTTTTTACAGAATTCCGTAAAAACAACTCCGAATTCTTTGATTATTTCTGACTTTTATACAGAATTCTGTAAAAAACGCTGAATTTTATATCATTCTGACTCTTTTTATAGAATTCTGTAAAAAAACTCCGAATTTTTTTATCATTCTGACTTTTTTTACAAAATTCTGTAAAATAGCTCGGATTTTTTTTATCATTCTAACTTTTGTGCGGAATTCTGCAAAATAACACAGAATTTTGTATCATTCTGACTTTTTTTTACAGAATTCTGTAAAAAAAAAACTCTGAATTTTATATCATTCTGACTCTTTTTATAGAATTCTGTAAAAAAACTCCGAATTTTTTTATCATTTTGACTTTTTTTACAGATTTCTGTAAAATAGATCGAATTTTTTTTGCAGAATTTTGTAAAACAACTCGGAATTGTTTATCATTTCTGATTTTTTTTACATAATTCTTTCGTACATATCAAATCAAATATAACAGTATGGCAATGTAATTCCACAAAATTTATGGCAATTCTCGGTATATCAGAATATAAAAATTACAATTAAAAAAAAAGTACACAAACCAACGCTGATATTCAATAAAACCTGCATGTTTTCTCTCAGAATATAGAATTACCGCCTATGGAGGTCAAAGGACTTGTATACACATACATAATATTCCGGTTTCTGGCCGTTTTCAACATTATAAGCATTATGATGATTAATATTATTAAATGCTTGATTTCGTTCGGAAACTCTTGATTGAAAACGACGATGTTTTAACTTTTTAAACTACGCCTGAGGAACTTTTAGAGAAAGGCCGTATATAACCTAAAATTTACACTCTTTATTTGTCCCGTTTGCATTTTGCCGAGGACATCCTATATTTGTATGTACCAATACAGGGTGTCTCACCGACAACCAAATCGATCGGTTATACCGGAAGTAGGTGCGGTTTTTACAGAATTCTGTAACAAAAGTCAGAATGATACATATTTCCGAGTTTTTTTTACAGATTTCTGTAAAAAAAGTGAGAATACTAAAAAATTCCGAAATTTTTTTACAGAATTCTGTAGAAAAAAAATTGTAACAAATTCCGAATTTTTTTTTACATATTTCCGAATTTATTTTGCAGACTTCTGTAATAAAGTGAGAATAATAAAAAATTCCGAGATTTTTATACAGAATTCTGTAAAAAAAATCAGAAAGGTAAAAAATTCCGAGTTTTTTTTTACAGAATTCTGTAAAAAAAGTTAGAATTTTACATATTTCCGAGATTTTTTTTTGAGATTTCTGTAAAAAAAGTCAGAATTGTAACAAATTCAGAGTTTTTTTAACAAAATTCTGTAAAAAAAGTTAGAATGATAAAAATTACGAGTTTTTTTTACAGAATTCTGTCAGAATTTTACATATCTCCGAGGTTTTTTTTAGAGATTTCTGTAAAAAAAGTCAGAATTGTAACAAATTCAGAGTTTTTTTTACATATTTCCGAATAATCAACACCCCAAAACTATATCAAACATTGGAAACACATCGCGTGTTAAAGAAAATTTAAAAACAATTTGTGGCCGTCGTTAAAATACTAAGAAGCCAAATGGATATAAAAAAAAACTAGTTTTGACCATGCACATCACAGTAAAAGGAATATACGTTGGAAAAAAATCGTCTGTAGATAATTATAGAGTGGCCGACTTGGTAAACTATTTTTAACTCCCTCCACGACGTTTAACAAATTCTAAAACAAAAAGTTTCGATTTGTTTTTTATTTTTCCACTTTATTGGTATCTGTTACGCCTATTTGATTTATTCATTTTATTAATGATTTTTAAATATATACATTTGGTTATATCAACTGTAATTTAGATTCAATTTAACGGTTTAAATTAGTTTCGTATACTATTATTAATAAAAACATTGTTTTGACCTCTACTTACTACTTATAAATTAGGTATTTTCACCCTGTATATAATTAATACAGTTAATTCTTACAAAAAGAAAAAAAAATTAAACAAGTTGTATAGTTATGCATTTAATATTTTGTTTAAATAATTTTGTAAGGTGTGAAGTGTGGGTTGCAATCTGGACAGCCTGTACTACATGGCGAGTTCGTGTTTATGGTGTTTGTTCTGTTTACTATTTTATAGCTAAAACATTCCTAAAACTATTACCATTAACTGATGCAGAGTTTTGATTCGAGATTATACCTACTATTCAACTTAGGTGTAAGTTTAACTTTAATGGTTATGTTGTATACTTATATTATGGCTACTATTGTGGAGTTCGTACGTGCCCAAAACACTGACCGTCCACCACAAATTACACCTCAATAAAGTCACTTCCTTATATTAAACCAATAAACCAAAGGCACAGTATAATAAATAATACAGTATTCTGACTTCCCGCTTGCGAGGCGTCCTGCGCATATCGTCGCGCATGCCGCCATTATGGGTTAAAACGTCACAATACTCCCATTGACGTAGATAGATACCGTTCACTATATAGTTCATTGTCGGCGTGTACGAGATAAATAAATATTGTGGTTGTAATCTAATTCTGTGTTTTTGGTATAGTGTTCGTGAGAATTAAAATGATTTTATTTTTATTAACGTATTTTATGATAAATACAATGAACAATCAGGGAGGACATGTGTGTGCTGCAAAATGTTGTCCCAATAAGCGATACACTTGCTCTAAACATTTTTTTCGCTTCCCCACAGATCCTGTTAGGTGGATAATAAGTAAAAATAAAGATGAATACTAGATAATTTTACGTTTATAACAACTATTTGTATAACCGTAAAATTTATAATACGAAATGGCAGTATCTAATATGTTTTTAAACTAAATGAAAGTAAAACGTAAACACAAGTTGTCTCTTGGCGAGATAGCATGATAACGCAATCAGCTAGGGGTTATATTATTGACAATATATATATGGCCATTGTTTGTTTAAGGAAATCGGCTGGTTAAGAATGAAACAACGTCGGATTTTCATTCACTAATTTTGATTAATAAAAATCATCAGATGGAAATAGGCGGAATACTTATATGAAAGATTGAAGTTCCGGGGATCGGTGTATGATGTGAATATTCCTCATAAAACTGTCATTACGCCACCGCTATACTCAACATCAATCCTTGAGCGGTAATTTTCCTATACAGTTTCAAAATATTACAACGCTCTACCGGAGAATATAAAAAGTTTACAGGGGTTTTCGTTTAAGAGCGCTGTCTGACACGTAATAGAACAAATTAATTTGTAAACATAAGCTACCTACTTAATTTGTCCAGCGATGTAAAACTATTTTCAGATAGGTTTAAGCTAAAATATAAGTTACGTTTATGTTAAGTTAGGAAGCACTGCTTCAACTTTTATAAAAATGTCTTTTTTTACTAATAAAGTCTGTATTATTGTTGTGTTTATTGTTATTATTATTAAAAATCACCCAATCATGTCAACATTTAACTGATACCACCACTCAAGGCTGTTTTCAATCACTATGACACACCACAAATATTTCTGAAATTGACAGCGATATTATTATGTACTTAAATATTTTTACAAAAATGAAAATACAGTACTGTGGTTAGAAACCGAAAACGATAATTATTCTTAGTCAGGACCTGACTTGTAACCCAAAATGGCGGCGTCATACGTCACAGTTTATTTCAAAGTGACAACGTGGAGTCGGAATGCTGTGCCAAAGGGTTCACGGAAAAAAATATCTACTAAGGAACCTCTGGATGTTGTTTTTCGACAAATAAACATAAATTATCGGTGTGAGATCTAACAAAAATTAACATTATTTAAAATATTATGTTTTTATTGATATATGAGGTAATAAAAATCATGGAATGTAAAACGTGTGGTATGAAATTACATTTCAAGGCGTTAAATTCCTTTTCTAGAAACGTTAATCATTTTCCTGTGTATATTTTATTCTATAGCTAGACTTTTAGGTATAATAAGTTAAATATAAGTGTGAGTAATTTTTCTGACACAACTTGTACCAAATAATTACTTGGAGATTTATTTGTGGACACACTATACTTCACATTAACTTAATTCAACAGCTAAAAACGCGTTTTGATGTGCCCGACAAAGCATACACACTGACGAGGTCCACTTGGCCCCAATTTGTCATCTTTGGTGGTCTGCATACGATACAGATACCTTTAAAACGTTTCATATGACGTATTTCTTCTTTTGTGCTGAAATTCCTGTAGCGAGTCACATTTTTGTTTCTACTTATTTATTTTATTAAAATGTTACTAAGTACAGAGAAGGTATGTTTTGTTTTAACATCTCTTTGCGGTCTTAAGTCTTCAGGGCTTGGCTAAACTCATCGATTTCGTGCTGGGCGCTCCGCAGGCCAGAATTATCTCTATCGCTACAGAATTGTAAAAAAACTCGGAATTCTGTAAAAAAAGTCAGAATGGTAAAGAATTCCGAGTTTTTTGCTATATAATTGCAAGACAAACCCTCGTATATAGAATTGTTTCTATTGTCCTTTTAAAAAAATATCTTCTTATTGCAAAAGTGCATTTGAGTTCTTTCTAATAGGCCAATTTCGTCCTATACCTTCAAGTGGCTGGATATCCTCAGTTGAATGGCTTATTGGCACTGGCGTCACCGCCTACTGGTTATAAAAGGGTGCAGTAAGTGGCTATATATGAGGGTAGTAATAATTATTAAAACAAGACTAGGGGGCGCATATATGCTTTGTATGATCCCATTAGCTATTCCACATGTCGAGTAAAACAGCGCAATACTTCAAAAGAATAGAAATACCCGACATTGTGATAATTGGTATTGTATGCACAGCTTTTTCGCATGAGCTTTATACACGACAACCCTTACAAAGTAAAGCTTTTGGCATTTCATAGTAGGTATTCCATTTAAAAATCATAAAAAAATGCTTCAAATCAAAACTTACCCCTGCTGCTAGCCTTATTCAGACTGATGTTACTCTGAAATGAAGCCAATTTCTTCCACGCTTTTTTACCCCAAAATCCACTTTTCCCAACACCCCCACCCACTTCAGTTACCGGTGTTGAAGATCGCGGTCCGGCATGCGAATGCACGGATTTCGGACGTTCCGGTCCTCGACGTAAACTACCGGCCGCACTACGATAACTAGCACCACTAGAACTACCACTAAAACCACTATCCAAGTCTGCTAGAGGCACTGGCGACAGGAGATCGTCTGTTGGACCCACAGTAAGAAGATCGGCGAGTTGATCGTCACCTTCACGGTCCGTGTCGTCACTACCTTCACGTGAGCTGGACGGCATCAGCATGGCTTCAACTGACAGATTCAGCTCACCTAGAAAATATGGAAACACCCTGATACACATCCGAAGGTTATAAATTTAGCAGTTACATTTGATTACGGAATCTCAACTCATATAAATATTTTGCTGGCACCATCTATTTGCATCAAACATGTTTAATTTATTATACAAACTATTTCATAGAAACTACTATAACTATAACATGGCGGCACTTCTCTTGACACTTTTATGGCTATTTGTCACGAGCTATATATGTTTGTCTTCAACCATGTTACTCTCAGAATGAGGAAATACACGCTGTCGTTTTATTCAACTTTAGTGTGTTCCGTAAAAAACAAAAGGAAAAGTCAATATCTTTAAAAATGCAAAATCCAACCAGATTCGTTGGACATGAAATTCTGTCCCACGCATTAAAAGTTAATAAAACCGCATTGCTTGAAACTGTGATATCAGACGGCTTCAAAATAGACGAAACAGTGAAAAGAGTTATCTTTGACGATTTATTTTGGCAAGACTAGCTGAAGAATTATTAAATCCTATTGCCAGGGGGATGAAAGTTCTAGAAGGAGATTCTCCAATATATCCCTCATATCAAGAGTGTTAATGGACATAAAGCCTCAAACTTCAAATACAACTATCAGAAAGATTTGAGTTTTGTTGTAAATCCATACACAAAACGGCATATTATGTAGATCCTCGATTTAGAGGGAAGGGCTTTCAGACGAGGAGTGCTTAGATTGCATTGAGGTTATAAAACAAGTCTCAAGTCACCTTATATGAGGGTTCCCTTTAATATTTCGGATTTATAGAACAAAAACCAATATTAATCATCGAAAATCACTTTATTGTTTTTCAAAATATTCCCCATGAAGATCTATACACTTTTGCATGCGTTTGAACCAATTTTGCAACTCTGATTGAGGTATCTCCAAAACATGCAGTCTGAATGCAGCAACCGGGAATAAAAAGAAGTCATTCGGTGCCAAGTCAGGACTATACGGCGGATGCCTCATCAAATCGATGTTTTGGGTGCTCAAAAATGCAATTGTTTGAGCCGATGTGTGAGAGCTCGCATTGTCGTGGTGAATAGATTGGCAGGCAAAAGGCTCGAAAAGCTGGTCGCAGTTAAAAGTATCCTTCATCTTTTAGACCATAAAATTGGCAAAAAGAATAACCGTTTGACCATAAGGATATAATGTATTATCGAGAAATAGGACCTGCATCCTTACACATTAATTCATTTGGCAATATGTTCTTGATCGTGCCCAACAAAATTCATCTGACGAAGTGAGAGTGAGACTGATCATGAAAAATTTGAAGATCTTCAAATTCTCTTTTAATTTAGTTGTTTTAGTAAATTGTAGTTGTTTTTTTTTTAATGTTTAGAAGATTTTTTTAATTGTTTTATAAGAATGTTTTGTTTTTCTAATTTTGTACAAGAATGTTTTGTTATTTTAGTATTTTTTTTATAATAA
Source organism: Apoderus coryli (assembly GCA_911728435.2). Taxonomy (NCBI): domain Eukaryota; kingdom Metazoa; phylum Arthropoda; class Insecta; order Coleoptera; family Attelabidae; genus Apoderus; species Apoderus coryli. The sequence goes on along the minus strand of OU452211.1, from coordinate 1,412,666 downwards.
ATACCTTAAAATTAATAAAAACCCATAAAAGAGAAACTAGATAGGACAATGATATTATGAAAGGCTATCTGCATATCAAACCACATGCGGGGACATTGTCATTAAGGCTAGTTTAGGCTGAAGAATGATATCGTAAAGGCCTAACTACATGTCAAGCAGCATGCTTCGAGTTCTACAGCCGGAAAGAAGATCTGACAACACCAGTTTTCTGTATTAGCAAATACAAATAAACCTTATATTGCAAAAAATTTATTTTATCACTATAAACATTCCTCATTTTATGTCCTATCGGCGATAAACATCTTACACATCGACATTCATTATAAAAACTAATACATAAAATGCCAGATAAATTTCAAATAAAATTTTCGAGCAGCTAATATCAGTTTCCGTTGATTTATAAATTATTTCCCATTCAAATTTTTCAACAACATAAAACTGATTATTGTTGCTAGTATAGATAGAAAGATAAGGACTGAACATTCCTCTCACTATATAATATGCACATCTTACCATATTATGATTTTTTAATTGTACCGGTTTCTTACTCATTCCATGTTTACAAAAGACATTCGAATTAGCGATCATTATAAATAAATATTATGTGCTCTGGGTGTTTAATATAATATACAAAGGAAAATAAACAATTTGTAGTTGAAATTTACTCGTAAACTTCTACAAGATAACGCATAATTATAAACACATTTGCAAGTGATTTGAATAATAATCAGTTGGCGAACAAAACAGCAGGAGATCATCAAAAAGACTTACCAAGTACTCTGCGATGACCACTTTGTACTCGTCGTACCTCCTCCTCGACTAAACTCTGGTTGAGAGACAGAATTGACTCTTGATGTGCCTGAGCAGTGAGCCCCATACGAGCTCTTGCCATTTCACTGATTTCCTCGTAGATATTCTCCTCAGTACCGTATCGTGTGAGGTACGTATGCCGCGCTCTAAACTTACAAAAAGTCTTTGTTAACTCCCAGTAAACACACATACGTTTTTTAAACGTAAAATCAACGTGTCATTGGTTGATTAAACGTGTACGTTTAAAAAATAACCGTTTTATTTATTATATTACAAAACGTTTTTTTAACATACTGTCCAACCATATTCAGCTATTCACACGTTTTTTTAACGTTATAATAGTATATTAATAGGTCGAATAATATTAACGTTTTTTATACGTTAAATCCAACGCATAATAAATTAATCTTAAGTAATAGAAATAAAAAACGTCTTATTGTCGTATTTCCCTGACGAAAATATAACAGTCATTATCTTTATGTTAAAATAACGTACTAACCGGATCGCATGTTTGACGTTTATCAATACGGGTTTTTAACGTTTTTCGAAACCAATAAAACGTGTAGGAACAAACCTTCTACTAGTGTACTCAAGTGTCCAAATTCGACAGCGTAAGTGACTGTCACTGTCAGAACCAATATGATGGTTTCCCACCTTTTAAAAAACGTCGATTTATTTACAGTGAGAAAAACGTGTTAGAAAAAGTCTACCTACATTGGTCATTTTTAATAGTGTACAACACGTATTGTTAAAACGTTATTTTTACTAATAAAAATGATGTTTGTTAACATAACATTATTTTTAAACGATTTATTCAAACTTTACAGGCTGCACTAAACAAACTTTAAAAAATCCTTACAATATACGTCAATATTACGTTAATAAATGTATTGTTTTAAAAATACAAGTACACCTTTATTCAATGTTCTTGAGAAACGTCGTTTAAAAATAAATATCTAACAATAAAATTCGTGTATGTATCGTCTATTTTCTACGTGTATTCGACATTTTAAAAATATTATTATCAACGTAGTTTTGACGTGTTTTGAACACCACACAAAGTTGTTATTTATTCACCAATATAAAACGTTTTCCTTTACACGTTGTATGTAACGTTTAATACCGTGAGTAGATTCTACGTAAACGATTTTCCTTAAACGTTATTAGTAAATTTCAACGTTTTTTTTACGTACGTGTGTTTATTGGGCTAGGACCAGAGGGTTTTACAAACTTCTGAAATAAATAAATAAATGTTCATGATCATACCTGTAAGAGCCCTCCCGATACGCCCCTGGATATTTGCTGGGTACGTTCGTATGCCTAGTGGGCGGTCCAGGCACGTAATAAGCGTAAGAGTAGTCGTTAGGCCAGGGTGGGCCGTCAGTTTGGCTTGATGGTCCTGGCACAGCTAGAATATCATCAGCACTGGACATTTTCGATGAGGACGGACCCGGGGGTGGGTAACTAGGTGGGGGTGGGAAGTGTAGACGCACCTGTTGCTGTTGACATCTTCGTCTGTAATCATACAGAGCATTGGGAATTAAATAAACATAGTAGAGTTGCTTAGAATATATTTACCTGAGATATCCAACGGCTATAGGTTTGCCAGGGACAGGAGATGAAGCCTGTGGCTCCTGACACTTCAAGGTGGTGCAATGGGTCGAACATTGTGGTTGATGGTTCGTTGACTGGCTGGATTTATTATTAACACGTTGCCACATCTACCTGAAACCAAAGAGACATTTTGTTAATACTAATACCCTTTATATTTAGTCTAAAGGACCATCATTCATAGGCTAAGCTCTATAAGCATATATTAAGCGCTGAGGATGTCGGGTCTTTGGAATTGAAGGTCTCGGGGAGCGGGGTTCTGCCTGACTCCTGGTTTGCCAGCAACTCTCTGAAGTTGAATGTGGATAAAACCCAACATATGGTTTTCTCCAGCAATAATTTGGTCTGCAGGGGGGATTCGGTAAGGCTGCTTGGTGTGACCCTTGATGTCTTGGAGTAGCCATATTGCCGAGCTTATCAGGAGACTATCCAGAAGTATTTATGTGATAAGAAAACTTAAGCCATTGTTGAGTGGTGGGCCATTGATGTCGGTGTACTGCTCGCTCTTTCACTCACATTTGAGTTATGCCGTGATTTTATGGGGAAATTCTTCTAGATCCAAGGAGGGTTTTCTGCTTCAGAAACGAGTGGTTAGAGTTCTGGCTGGGGCTGGTTTTAGAGACCATTGTAAGCCATTATTTTTTAAACTAGGTATAATGCCTTTGCCAACATTATACATTTTCTACCATCTAATTGAAATCCATAAGTAACGAATACACATATTATAAAATGTGTACGTTCTAAGAAAATATCACTGACTAAGTGAGTAAAATTTGTTGTTATTTATAATATCAGAAGCATATTATCATAAATATATGTTTTTGTAATCTAATCATATTTGGCATTCAAAATAAAGTAATGTTGTGAACTAATGAAAACAATTGGTTTCCTTAATTTGCTTCGATAAACAAAACAAACTATATACCTAACCTCAAATCAGAATACCTAGTGTTTAAATTGAGGCAGAAATTTATTGACCATATTAAGAAAATCAAGTAAATAACGAACAGAGTGTTAAACCAGATGGCAGAATATATTACGTTCAATTTAGCCGCAAAAGGTCATCGGCAAATCGTCCGTGTGAAACTTTTTGAAGTATATATTTAGATTCATATGGACGCGACGTATATACAAGTCATCCAGGCATTATTTTTCATTAGAGAATATACAGGGCGAACCACCACAGACAAACTGTATACAATTTTCAATTTCTAATGCAAGAATATTATGTATATACAGGGTGCTTGCAAAAAATGGATTCTATTATATTTTCCGACATGGCAAACTTTGTCCAATTAGGCATGAGGCTTTTACCCTCAAATTTCATGAATAAAATTTCTTATCCAACAAAATCATCCACATAAACGACCCAATGTTCACTCCGCATCCAGTAAATAAGGCATTGAATCCGATTAGATGTCAGCGGACATTGGCCTGCAGATAGATAAGCAAAAGAAGACAGAAAACAAATAAATCAAGAGAAAATGAAGATGAAGAATAAAAACGGTTAGTTATATGAACTAGTGACAATTGTTTTTAACTTGCACACAACACGGAACGGATCGAATTCATTCCGTTTATATCAAAGAGAGAACGAGCGCAACAACGAATTTATGGTTAGTATAGTTTGCTATGAATTATGCACCTTGTTTTTACTCTCTATAGTATTCGTATAGTTTGCGGTTACTGTCGTTTGAGTATATAAGTTGTTGCGACATTTATATGAGCGTTATAAAAAGTATGGGCGGCATCGATTCTGTATAAAAATCCTCAACTTCTATAATAATACCGCGTGGGCAAAAAAAAAAAACACGGATTTTTTTAAATGCCTGTAACTTTCTTACTGGTAAACCGATTTCCATGAACTTGGTCTCGTTAGATAAACAATAATAATAATAATTTAAAAATGTGGCTCTTTGTGAACATTTTAAGACGTGACTCAAACAAATCGGTCAAGTGGCTGCGGAGAAATTGGCCATTAAAAAAAATACTGATTTTGCAAATATTTCATAAGTCACAAAAAATGCAGTTAGCGTACCAATTGATATCTCCTTTATTAGTAACCAGATTTTTACAAATTTGGCCTTGTTGAATAGGCAATATAATAGGCTTTCAAATTACAATGTCAAAATGGCGCCCTAACCTAAATCGAAGATGGCCGACGTCTTTAAACATACCCCTTATTTCGGGTCAATTTTTTTTGAACAAAATTTTCTAAAATTGAGATATTTACTACAGAAATTAAAAATGTGGCTTGTTCTGAACATTTTAAAATGTGAATCAAACAAATCGGTCAAGTGGCTGCGGAGAAATTGGCCATTCAAAAAGTACTGATTTTGCAAATATTTCACAAGTCAAAAAAAATTGCAGTTAGCGTACCAATTAATATCTCCCTTAATAGTAGCCAGAATTTTACAAATTTGGCCTTGTTGAATAGACAATATAATAGGCTTTCAAATTACAATGTCAAAATGGCGCCCTAACTTAAATCCAAGATGGCCGACGTCTTTAAACATACCCCTTATTTCGGTTCAATTCTTTTTGAACAACCTTTTCTAAAATTGAGATATTTACTACAGAAATTAAAAATGTGGTTCTTTCTGAACATTTTAAAATGTGAATCAAACAAATCGGTCAAGTGGCTGCGGAGAAATTGGCCATTAAAAAAATACTGTTTTTGCAAATATTTCATAAGTCACAAAAAATTCAGTTAGCATATCAATTGATATCTCCCTTAATAGTAGTCAGATTTTTACAAATTTGGCCTTGTTGAATAGACAATATAATAGGCTTTCAAATTACAATGTCAAAATGGCGCCCTAACTTAAATCCAAGATGGCCGACGTCTTTAAACATACCCCTTATTTCGGGTCAATTTTTTTTGAATAAAATTTTCTAAAATTGAGATATTTACTACAGAAATTAAAAATGTGGCTTGTTCTGAACATTTTAAAATGTGAATCAAACAAATCGGTCAAGTGGCTGCGGAGAAATTGGCCATTCAAAAAGTACTGATTTTGCAAATATTTCACAAGTCAAAAAAAATTGCAGTTAGCGTACCAATTAATATCTCCCTTAATAGTAGCCAGAATTTTACAAATTTGGCCTTGTTGAATAGGCAATACAATAGGCTTTCAAATTTCAATGTCAAAATGGCGACCAAATCAAATTGCAAGATGGTGGACATTTTTAAACATACCCTTTATTTCCGGTAAATTCTTTTTGGAAAAATCTTTCTAAAATTTACAGTAAGATCTGCAGCTATTCTTTTAACATCATTTAAATGGTAAAGAAACAAACTAGAGGTCTGAAAACCCACACCCTCAGAAATTTTATGTGATTGGAGCAGAATCTGACGATTATAGTGAAACCTAAAGTCCAATAGAATCTGAAGTTACTGTAGTAGCTTCCCAAGTTGTGGAGCACGATCAAGCAAAAAGAACTGCCACTGCAAACCGTTAAATAGTCGTTGGAATATCTATATATGTGTCAAAATGAACCGGACCACACATTAAACATAATGGAACGCATAGAATCAAGCCAAGCAAGCAGCAGTTAAATGTCCACTACACGCAGAAGAGGCATTATATACATAATATAAGTATGTACATGCCCATACATTTCAGCAACAGAAGTATAGTTACTTAAATACTTCGCTGAAATCATGAAACGACACTTTTTCACTATACCGGGTGTATACAGTTTTTTTTTGTTGCTAGAAAAAAATATTTTCAAGTGTTGAGTTCGAATAAAATTTGGTACAGTATTTTATATTGTCAATTGCTACTATAGGCCTGACATTTGTATATTTTGCTACTTCACAGGCGTAGATCTAGACTTTTTCTCCTGTCAAAAGTTTATCGGAAGCCAATTTGTTAAAATGCTGCGTAAATTCTTAAATATTAGCCTAGCATACTACGTCAAAAGGATACATCGTTCCCGCAAAAATTGACAAAAAGGGAGGTTCATATAAAATGTCTCTCTGCTTAAAATATTTTCTTCTTGCAAAAGTCTTGCTAAAAACGTGACTCACCCGGTATATATAGAGGAAAATATCAGCATTATTTTAGCGATCATATACCGACAAACAACTGTGTATGGAAGAGACCACACAAGAATTATTGTGAAACTACAACATGAATGTTATCTAGAGAATTTTGTAAATTTTAACTAATCTGTTCCATGATTATTTTATTTTCACTCAGCAGGAATGGTTTCGAGCGATTATACAATTTTATCCTCAAACCGAATCACTCTTAATTTATATGTTAAAATCACTGAATAAAATTCAAATTTAATACGCATATAAAATCGTCCCGGGCAAACTACTCTTTAATACTATACGCTTGCTTTTGAAGTGATAATTTATTTAAAAACTTCCGCATACTATAAAAGTTTTACATCAAATTTATGAATTTAAATTTGTATAATTTTATGTAAACAACGCTTATGAATAAAACTAATTACGTAATTTAAAAAAATAATTAAAAATTAATTTAATAAAAGAACATAAAGTTCCTGGCCAGATTGATCTCTATCGCTACCATCAGTTTTTTACAGAATTCTGTAAAAAAAACTCGTAATGTTTTATCATTCTAACTTTTGTTACAGATTTCTGTAAAAAAAATCGGAATTCTGACGATGCTGACTTTTTTTCCAGAATTCTGTAAAAAAATCTCGGAATTTTTTATTCTCACTCTCGGAAATATGTAAAAAAAACTCGGGATTTGTTACAATTCTGACTTTTTCATCAGAATTCTGTAAAAAAATTTCGGAATTTTTTATTATTCTCACTTTTTTTACAGAAATCTGTAAAAAAACTCGGAAATATGTATCATTCTGACCTTTGTTACAGAATTCTGTAAAAAAAAACGGAATTCTGTAAAAAAACTCGTAATTTTTTATCATTCTAACTTTTTTTGCAGAATTCTGTAAAAAAATCTCGGAATTTTTTATTATTCTCACTTTTTTTACAGAAATCTGTAAAAAAAAACTCGGAAATATGTAAAAAAAAACTTGAATTTGTTACAATTCCGACTTTTTCTACAGAATTCTGTAAAAAAATTTGAAATTTTTTATTATATTAACTTTTTTACAGAAATCTAAAAAAAAATCGGAATTCTGTAAAAAAAACTCGTAATTTATTATTATTCTCACTTTTTTTACAGAAATCTCTAAAAAAAACTCGGAAATATGTATCATTCTGACTTTTGTTACAGAATCCTGTAAAAGAAATCGGAATTCTGTAAAAAAACTCGTAATTTTTATCATCCTAACTTTTTTTACAGAATTCTGTAAAAAAATCTCGGAATTTTTTATTATTCTCACTTTTTTTACAGAAATCTCTAAAAAAAAACTCGGAAATATGTATCATTCTGACTTTTGTAACAGAATTCTGTAAAAAAAACTCGTAATTTTTTATCATTCTAACTTTTTTTGCAGAATTCTGTAAAAAAATCTCAGAATTTTTTATTATTCTCACTTTTTTTACAGAAATCTGTAAAAAAAAAACTCGGAAATATGTAAAAAAAACTTGAATTTGTTACAATTTCGACTTTTTCTACAGAATTCTGAAAAAAAATTCGAAATTTTTTATTATATTAACTTTTTTTACAGAAATCTGTAAAAAAAAATCGGAATTCTGTAAAAAAAACTCGTAATTTTTTATTATTTTCACTTTTTTTACAGAAATCTCTAAAAAAAACTCGGAAATATTTATCATTCTGACTTTTGTTACAGAATCCTGTAAAAGAAATCGGAATTCTGTAAAAAAACTCGTAATTTTTATCATCCTAACTTTTTTTACAGAATTCTGTAAAAAAATCTAGGAATTTTTTATTATTCTCACTTTTTTTACAGAAATCTCTAAAAAAAACTCGGAAATATGTATCATTCTGACTTTTGTTACAGAATCCTGTAAAAGAAATCGGAATTCTGTAAAAAAACTCGTAATTTTTATCATCCTAACTTTTTTTACAGAATTCTGTAAAAAAATCTCGGAATTTTTTATTATTCTCACTTTTTTTACAGAAATCTCTAAAAAAAAAACTCGGAAATATGTATCATTCTGACTTTTGTAACAGAATTCTGTAAAAAAAATAGGAATTCTGTAAAAAAAACTCGCAATTTTTTATCATTCTAACTTTTTTTGCAGAATTCTGTAAAAAAATCTCAGAATTTTTTATTATTCTCACTTTTTTTACAGAAATCTGTAAAAAAAAAAACTCGGAAATATGTAAAAAAAACTTGAATTTGTTACAATTTCTACTTTTTCTACAGAATTCTGTAAAAAAATTCGAAATTTTTTATTATATTAACTTTTTTTACAGAAATCTGTAAAAAAAAATCGGAATTCTGTAAAAAAAACTCGTAATTTTTTATTATTTTCACTTTTTTTACAGAAATCTCTAAAAAAAACTCGGAAATATTTATCATTCTGACTTTTGTTACAGAATCCTGTAAAAGAAATCGGAATTCTGTAAAAAAACTCGTAATTTTTATCATCCTAACTTTTTTTACAGAATTCTGTAAAAAAAACTCGTAATTTTTTATTATTTTCACTTTTTTTACAGAAATCTCTAAAAAAAACTCGGAAATATGTATCATTCTGACTTTTGTTACAGAATCCTGTAAAAGAAATCGGAATTCTGTAAAAAAACTCGTAATTTTTATCATCCTAACTTTTTTTACAGAATTCTGTAAAAAAATCTCGGAATTTTTTATTATTCTCACTTTTTTTACAGAAATCTCTAAAAAAACTCGTAAATATGTATCATTCTGACTTTTGTTACAGAATCCTGTAAAAGAAATCGGAATTCTGTAAAAAACTCGTAATTTCTATCATCCTAACTTTTTTTACAGAATTCTGTAAACAAATCTCGGAATTTTTTATTATTCTCACTTTTTTTACAGAAATCTCTAAAAAAACTCGTAAATATGTATCATTCTGACTTTTGTTACAGAATCCTGTAAAAGAAATCGGAATTCTGTAAAAAACTCGTAATTTCTATCATCCTAACTTTTTTTACAGAATTCTGTAAACAAATCTAGGAATTTTTTAATATTCTCACTTTTTTTACAGAAATCTGTAAAAAAAACTCAGAAATATGTAAAAAAAAACTCGGAATTTGTGCCTTCCAGGAGGATTTCCGAGAATTCGGATCTGTTAAATACACACATAATACCTTAAAATAAAAAAATAAATTTAAAATCCCTGAAATAATGTGTTCGATTAAAAAAAATCCTAAGTTTATGGCTTATATCCTAAACTAGGCCCCTGAAAAATTTCTAAGTACGTCACTGTATTCCTATTAACCGTAGCTCTAAAAATTTCCTCTAGCATTTTTCGCTAATTTTTAAAACAAGAAAGTTGATATTCGAACCAAAAATAACAACGAATTGATGTTTCAGAGGAGTGTTTGGCGGCAAAATTGAAACGAATTTTTATCCTGCGGGGTTATTAAATGACTGTTATTGTCGCAATAATGAGTATCGTAATTATATGTTTGCCTTGATTGCGTTACTCTGATAACAACATTGGCATTAAAGGCGCATACACACTGTCCTCACGTCACGTGAGGTTGTCACTTATACTCAAAGACCACGTAATACCGCAGATCATGTTTATTACATATTTTGTGTGTGTTGTCATGATGAAAAGCGGAGCTTGAAGAGTTCCGCAGGGTTCGAACAAGAATTAGAAAATGTATCGCAGTTCACGAAAGACGAAGAAATAAATATACGCATTAATTTAATTTTTTGCACAGACAACAATAATAAAGACTCTGATTGTCAGAAAAATGTTAAAATAACAAGGGTGAAAATGGATCGTATACTTTATATATAAGACGAAAAAACAAAAAGAAAGAAACTGATGATGGAAAGGGTGCGGGTTATTCTTTAAAAGGGTTTTCTTATAATAATAGTATTGTGTAAATAATAGATGGAAAAACATTGGTTAACTGACAAGAACCTGAATAGAAAAATAACAAAACACACTATACTAAGTGGATTGTGCGAAAGCGTGAGTGATTGAGTGTTCAGAAGTGGGATTCATATGTTGTTACTATTGAATAATATACACACGTAGCAATACTTAACGATTTCAAACAGTTTGTTGAATGTCAATATCATTATCAAAAACCCCACCAGGAACTCAAGAGGCGAGTATTTTCCTGGCGTTCTATGATGCTCATATTCCATTTAGTAGAAAATAAAACGACGAATTCAAAAAGTCATATTTTCAACGAATCCACCGCATTCCTCTTTAGTTTATTTGGAAAGAAAACGGAAAAATAAAAACAAGACCCACAAATCAGTGTGATATAATTTATTTCTGTCAAATTTGCGTATACATAAACCTGTAATTGCTGGTCTGAGCCATAAACCGTTGAAAAATTTACGGTCCCCTCGAACAAAACGAAAATATAATATAAAACTGAACAGAAATAAAAAAGAAAAAAGGCACCGCTAAACCGCTATACACACATTAATTTCGTTATGAATTCGTTCTCGTTCCGACGTTATTTTGACATTAGTTTATTTTGCTATGGTATATAGAGATGTACGTGTTTCAGAAACAATCGATATCGACCTTAAAATGTTATCGTCTATAGGGTAAACAATTTGACACGGGTACTGTTTGGATCAGACTCATGAGTAGTAAAGCAAAAGTTGCAACTATTTATATTTTGGACCAAGCAACGCCAAACATTTTGCCAATAAACTTTGTGTCGATGATTTTTTTTCGACTTTCGACGTGGCTTATAAGTTGCCACTGAGAAACACTGGCTGGTATAACGAGCCAAATAAAACAAATTGTGGCCCTAGTAGTAGTAGTAGCCTAACCCGAACTACATAGGCATATCCTGAAGAAGCCTTAGTAATTAAAAATTATTAACAAAATGCTACCGTAACAGTTAAGGATTCCAATAACTATCCCTAGAAGGGTTACATGATATTTATTTCATAGTATTGTTGTTTTTAAATTATATATTCTAACGAAATGTGATATTCTTTTATTTTTAATGGCGTGAAAAGTATATAAAATAAAGTTTTATAGCCTAGATGTAAAAAAAAAGAAAAATCATGGGAACTCATATATTTATTTGAAATGCTTCTGGAGATTGTGTTAAATAAATAAACACAGAATGCCATGGTACGAGGGTCGCCTTTTATATATCGGGATTAGAGAACAAAAACAATTATTAATCATCGAAAATCACTTTATTGTTTTTCAAAATATTTTTGGATTTGGCTCATCTTGAAACACCCATAGAGTCGACTGCTGTTTACTTTCGGGGCCGTACGCGTAAATCCACGATTCATCACCTGTCACGATGTCGCAGACGTGTTTCGAAGCACCGCGATCGTATTTTTTGAGCATTTCTCTCGACCAATCGATACGAGCCTTTTTTTGAGCGATTGACAATTTTTTTTGGCAATCAAATGTTTATGCAATATTGAATGTATGCTGGTCCCACGAATGCCTAAGGTTCCAACAATAGGGGGCAACCCTAGTATCGAAAAACGATATTTTTGTCCTGTATTCATGGACATACCGTATAACACACTGACCTTTCCAAAAATACAAATAATAATCATTATTTTGCGGTCGTAGGTATATATTTATTTGTTACATCAGGTCAACCATAAATATACACTATACATTTACTATCTATATAGGACTTTGTTTATTGGTATTCCTGCCGATCTTCTACAAAGTAATTTTAGTTTGAAATTGCCTTGGAAATAATGTTAATGCGATACGTGGCTAAAATATTTCGGTTTCTCTTCAAGAAATCTTTAATTTCACTGGTTAGTGATGCTATGCTTCCATTAGATGCCCGTAAAGTAATTTTATATTGCCGTTTTATTGAAATGTTGTTCGTTTTGCCACATAAAATAACAACATGATGTATAGAAGGATATTTGTATAACATATTCTTTATAGCGAGTTTTGAAAAATTGTGAATATGATCTTTAACCAATAAAGCGCAAATTGTTAAAGTTTTACCATCACTTTCTCAAAACACTTGTATGTTCCACTAGTCAAAACGGCAATCGACCCTCAACAAATTGTTGAGGCATTTGCCAGCTATTTTGAGAGCGTTTTTGTCGGATCAGAGGACAATTATGCTGCGAGATCTGACTTGGTGGCAAATCGCGACTATCTCTTATATGAGGAGGAGATTTTTTGGGCTGCCCGAAAATTGAAAAATAAGTTTACTCCTGTTCCGGATGAAATACCCTCTTTTTTTGTAAAGGATACAATAACTGTCCTTTCCACTCCCCTATCTAAAATTTTTAATTTGATTTGCAGGACTGGTGTTTTTCCACAGGATTGGAAGGTTGCCAACGTGTGTCCGATATTTAAGAGTATTTGTAATTATAGACCTATATCCATATTATCAAATTTCTCAAAGCTGTTTGAAATTATTTTGTATCAGAGGATTTATAGAGTGACAAAGCCTAATTTATCAATAAATCAACACGGTTTTATCGGTGGCAGATCCACGCTTACTGATCTGTCTGTGTTTACACAATTTACTTCAGAAACCGTTGATGGATGAGGGCAGGTCGATGTGATTTACACAGACTTTGCCAAAGCATTTGACAGAATAAATCACGTGGTTCCGTTGAACTGCTTGGAGCTGAATCTGTCTCGCTAATCCATTCATATATCACTAATAGATCCCAATATGTTCTCCAAAATGGATATAAATCGTCAAGATACCATATGTCATCTGGTGGTCCGCAAGAGTCGAATCTTGGCCCATTATTGTTTTTAATTTTTATAAATGACTTAGCCGGACTACTGAAATGTCAGAGAATGCTCTTTGTGGACGATATGAAAATATTTACTTCCGTTAATAATCTTGACGATTGTAATCGTTTGCAGCGTGATATGGATTTGGTTCAATGCTGGTGTGAGGAAAACAAACTGAACTTGAACTCTTCCAAATGTAAAGTTATGTCATATACCAGAAAAAAATCAGCCATTCATTTCGAGTATACGATTGGTGAGACGATTTTAAATCGTCCTGAGTCCATTAAGGCTCTTGGTGTGACCTTTGATAAGTTTCTTTCATTCAATATACATATAAATAACATAATTCTGAGTGCATGTAGCTGTTATGGCTACATTGTGAGAAATTCCAGATCTTTCGAGAATATTGGTACAATAAAAACCTTATACTATGCTCATGTCAGGTCAAAGCTGGAATACTGCTCTTTAATATGATTTCCATATTATCACTGTTACAATGTTTCTGTTTAGAGAGTTCTTAAAATACTTATGTTTCAAAACTGATGGATCATATCCAGAAAGAGGAATAGAGTATGACATCTTAACAAGATGTCAAATACAAAGTTTAGAATTAAGACGAAAAATTCATGCAGTAAAATTGATTGCGCTGAACTCTTGTAAAAGTTGTATTTTTTGGTACCATGGCAAAATGCGAGATCTTCTAATTTATTTAATAACGACCGACCTAGGACCAATTTGTTGATGAAGTCGCCTGTCTACACAATGTGTCAGACATATAAGTTAATAAGCGATGAGAGTGATATTTTTTTTTGATCACTTAAGTACTGTTTTGGGTGTTTTGAATGAACATTTAAGTTGAATGTATGATGTTTCTTTTCTTTCTGTTTCGGTTTATTTGTATTGTTATTATTGAGATTAAGTAATTTTGTAAGATTGCTCTGTAAATGGATTTTCTGTTGAGCAATAAAGCAATTATTATTATTATTATTAAAACAAATCAACGTCACATTAGGGAGCAATTTAGTACCTCTTTGGTTCATAATGTTTATTAATGACATTCTTTAATTAAATGCCTTAAATTGTTGGCAAATATTTAAGTTTACCAAATCCTGGAGAATATACAGGGGCATTGTTTTGTCCTACAAATTATGATGTAATATAAATAATTATTAGTGTCCTCTTAATTTGACAATAAAAAATAATTGCCACCATAACTAATATACCAATAAACGCTCATCTTCCCGCAGACATTGTATCTAATATTTAGTAATAATTGTTGGTTATTATATTCATAAACATAATATTGTTTTCCACTCATATATATGCAGCTGGGACTAATTTAAAATCTTCTGGATATTCAATACATCAACACAACCACTCAAGTTGTTTATAATAAAATGTAGTTAACGCGTTAACCTACTTCGCCTTTCTAGTGAGATAATGGTTTAACTATGCGTAGATCTACTTAATCTATATTTTTATATAAAATAATATAAACATCGTGGCTTTATTGGAGCGTTAGATTACATTGGAAACTAAAATTATTAATTCTATACACTTTTACAACTTTTTTCTTTTGCAAATGTGGCCGTTTCTTTGCGATCTCACCTGCACCTTCAATTTGCGATCGTTCATAACCAATTTGTGAATTTTTTCGACGTTTTCTGGAATTACAGCCTCATTTGGACGTCCTCATAACGTGGATGTATGTTGAACGTGATATAATGTATTAATTTAGAACCCAATATGCTGAGACCATTACCGTAAGACACTATCACTTACTAAGTGATAGTGTGAAGAGAAGATTGAGCTAAAGGAACTCTACCATTGTCTACTTCGTAGGAAAAGGAAAGCTTTCCTGGATGACTATAGAATTTGATTTGAGCAAACATAGAAAAAGTTATATATTTAATTGAGAGTTTCATTATCTTCAATCATATTTGAGCAATTAGCGATTGACGTAGTGATTATTAAGAATAATGAACCAAAACATCCAGTCAACTCAAGAAATAAAAAATCAAAAAGGATAGCATCTGTTGTTTTCATTTTCACAATCACTATATCTGAAAGAATCGACACGACATGAACGTCGGTCTTCTAGATGGTATAAAGAGAAGCGGATCAAGAAAATAAGGTTCATTGAACGAATGAAATTAATGAATAGGGAGGCAAACCATGATGTTGATTTGATCTTCTAAACGTTGAAACAAGTTGTGCATGCATTTGAAATGAAGGGAAGAAAATAAAGATTATTGTATTATACGATCATTATCGTCATTTATATTGTTATGAAAATGATACAAGCTAAAAGCATTTCGATAATTTAGGTATAGTAACTTATTAAATGTGATCTAGGTATAAGCAATTTTCTCCTGATAACAAAGGAACTTATTTGGGAGAGAATGCCCTTGATTTTCATTTCCACATTTCATTTCCACAGCATCTCATTCAAGATATTAAAAATAAGTCAAAATATCTGCAAAAATGGAAAGAAACAGAATCTCAGTACTATCTTAATATGTTTAAGCAGCTAAGAATACAAGTGAAACAAAAAATTAATATCGCATATGGTGAATATCTGAGTGAGGTTCAAAATTCAATTAAAAATGATCCACAGCACCTGTGGAAGTACATTCAAAACAAAAAACGCAAGTCCAGAATACCGGGTTCAATGAGGGTTGCAACGGAGGCTTACATTTCTGAGCCACAAGTAATAGTCAATGCTTTTGCAACTTTTTTCGAAAGTGTTTATATGCCATCAAATGCTGGCGTCACTAAAGAATCACAGGATGGTGGTGACTTGGTGTCTCTTGGATTGATTAGTGAGGACGAGGTTAGACGAGCACTACAAAAACTAAAACCGAAAATGACATCTGGTGTCGATAGAATCCCCGCTTTTATACTAAAAGACTGTGCGTCTGTTTTGGCACAGCCTTTACACATTATTTTTAATATATCCCTACAAGGTCAAACGTTTCCAGACCTCTGGAAGACGGCACGTGTATGTCCTGTGCATAAATCCGGGGACATTAATAGGATAGAAAACTATCGACCCATTTCAATTTTATCAAATTTCTCAAAGGTGTTTGAATCGATTATTTATGACAAGATCTTTAACCAAATAAAGAATCGTATAATACCTCAGCAGCACGGGTTTGTCCATAGGAGATCAACTGTCACAAATCTTGTCGCTTTCCTACAACAAGTGTATCCTATAATGGGCAAGGGTCTTCAGGTCGATACAATCTATACAGACTTCTCTAAAGCAATCGATAAAATAGACCATAATATACTATTACGAAAGATGCTTCACTTTGGCTTCCAGGAGTCTTTAATTTCATTTTTTGAATCATAGTGGTTTTAACTCTCACTCTTACTTGGCCACAAGTGGCGCTCCCCAAGGTAGTAACCTAGCCCCCCTGTTATTTGCAATATTCGTTAATGACATAGGAAGGCACCTTTCTAGCAATTATTTACTTTTCGCAGATGATCTTAAACTATTCACAGCTGTTCACTCCGAAGATGACTGTGATGTACTACAGAGAGATCTGAATATGCTTGAGGATTGGTGTACTGTGAATAATCTTTATTTAAACGTCGATAAATGCAAATATATAACATACACAAGAAGACGCCGTACTATTTCTTACAATTACAGACTCTCTGGCGCTGCTCTTGATAAATGCACTGTTATTAAAGATCTTGGTGTGTTCATTGATAGCGAATTAACTTTTAATTATCATGTTTCCGAAACAAAGAAAAGGGCGCTCAAATGTCTGGGATTCATTTTTAGAACAACGAACTCATTTAACAATACTGATTGTCTTATAGTGTTGTACAACGCAATGGTAAGATCAAGGCTTGAATATGCTGCCATTGCTTGGTCTCCAATATATGGAGTTTATGTTAACTCTCTCGAAAATGTTCAACGAAAATTCCTAAAACGACTAGCCTTCAAGATTGATGGTCGGTTTCCTGCCCGGGGATACGACCATCGTTTGCTATTGGAGAAATTTGATTTTCAATCGCTGGAGATGCGTAGGCATTTTTCCTCTCAGTGTTTTATATTTGGTCTGATTAATGGTCTAGACTGTTCGCAATTGTTGGAGATGTTGCGGTTTAATATTCCACAGTTCAATTCGAGAAGTGCGTATCTCTTCAGAGTACCTCCTCAAAGCGTGTAATTTCTGTAATACTTATTCTATCTATACTAGCATTAATTACTTCAATGAGAATCCCAACAGATTTAAGCGTGATTTAAGGAATGTTCTGAGGGAAATGATTCAATAGATTCCATGTACTTGCTCAGTGAAATATATCCATACGATCCTATATGTTTATATTGTATTTTTGCTACTGTCACCTTCAGTTTATAACTTTTGTAAATTTATTATTATTATTATTTGTATTTACTATATAATATTATATTCATAGCAGTTGTCTTGTAATTGGGTTGTCACCTGTTAGACAATAAAGAGTTATTATTATTATTATTATTTCATTTCATTTGACTATTATGCAAGAATCTTTCCTAAAAATAACCTTCTCTTCACAAGATTCTAGTACAAGTCGCACAGGGAGAACTGTTGTGTACGAATTCGCGATAAGATTGTGTCACGATAAGTCATTTTCCATGATTCATCAGAACTGGAAAATACTACGCTTCAATCAGTAACGCCATCCATGTCTCATTCTATGGCCATTAGTTTTATGATGATACCTGACAAATCAAGATAGATAATAATAGAGTCCTTACTGCTCTTGATAGCATTCACGACTCGAAGGACCTTTTCCATAAACTTTATTTTTAAATCAATTTGTAACCAGATTTCATCGTTAATAACGTATAATAAAATTACAAACACGTCATATTGTGACCATATATCAAGTAATTTTCTGGTAGATAGTAATAAATTCATTTACACCATAAGCCAGAGACCAACATACGTTGTCATAACCCGCAGGGAAAGATTAAGTGCTAGCGAAAATAATGCCGAATGCCATCGTAAATAACGGATATTATTCATTATGTAAGACGATGGAAATTTGTATAATATCATGGCTGAATTTTAGGTGTTTATGTTGGTATTATTGCGAAGAATATTGCTGGAGAACGATGTTATATTGTGATAATTAAATTGTACAAACATATTTCAAGCGACAATTTCGTGAACCAGTTTTTGTAATGGATATAATATTGACCTTTCCCACACAACGTGAACTATCACCTATAACCAACAGCAGATCTAAATAAATTATTGTAGAGCACTTTCTATATTGCATACCTTTCAATGGAAATGTTGAAAAAACTATGGTCCTTACAGCTAACAAACTCTAGTTTTATCACAGAAAAATTCACACGACATGCTGGAACAGGGGACGGGATCGGCGTGCAGAGTAAGTCAGCATAAATTACAAACTAAGAACAGAACCGGATTGTTTTATTTTTCTTCTTCAATATATTCAACTTTAGACCCTTCATTGAGTTCTTTTCCTCTTCAAATGTCGACTCACCTTTAGCGCTAACGTTGTTTGAATTTAAATAAAATTTTCGTTCCAATGATGAGGCCTCGTGTACAAACGGAACAATAACATAAAAATGGTACTTAAGAGGGCATTGTTCTCACTCTTCTAACATTATTATGACGCCTGGAGAAGTTATAATACTATCGCTATGACTATTAATGTACCGGGTGTCCAGTTATAAATGTACCCCCCCTATAACTCTTTCATTTGACGTTTTAGAAAAAAAAGTATCTCAAATAAAAAAATGGTTCAAAATAAATTTTGTAAAAAGCTCTTTTACATACAGGATGTTTCAGAAAGACATGGCCGAAATTTGTGAGCGAATTGGGGACATCTAATCATGAAAAAAGGGTGTTAAAGATGACTGCCTGAGGACGATTTTTTTGGAATATTTTCGAAACGAGTAAAGATGAATTAACCAAATGTAGCGTATTTATTCACCTAGTTAAATGTCATAAACTGACATGAAATTTAATAGAAAAGGATGACCATAGGCGGGTAAACGGGGGGGACCCTTGCCTTAATTATAACCTAACTTTTTTTCCTTGTGATTTTTATCCATTTTGTGTCAAAAATGTGATAAAATAAACATAAAAAAGGCATACTTCGTTTTTCTCGAAAAACGTAAAGGTTTTCGAGAAATACGAGTTTGAAAATTTTGGGACAAAACTGGTCCTTAGTAAACAGCATTAATCTTAATTATTGAAATACAGTTTGCTAACGAAAAGTTTTTCAAAATTTTATTAATGCTTTGTAAAAGACCAGTTGTCCTAAAAGTTAGTTAGGGCCATATAAGCTCCCTATTTTTCGCAACAACCCTGCCAAATTTCAAAGAAATCGATAAGGAGATATTTGACTTAATTAAAAAAAAAACCTTAACACCATGTTTAAGGGATCGTTTTTTTCATGAAATGACCTGAAAAATCACCCTGTATAAATTAATAATAATTATTGTAAATTTACCAATTATTATCTACAGGGCATTTCAAATAACCAACAAAACAAACGCCTCATTGTCCTACGAAAACAAAACCAAGGATAAATTTTAATAGGCTTTAAAATCTTGATGAAAGTACCTACCTAGTCTTATTTACAAGACCGCATATAATTCATTATTACCGTCACATTGTAAAATGTTGTTGACTAAACAAATTTACTTAAGTCTATATCGTTTACATACATAAAAGGTGTTCTTATTATGTAAATAGTGGTTTAACAATGATAATAATTTGAAAATCAACAAAACGCCTTTGACCCTCCTTCCGATCGATGTTGTTGGTTTGTAAATGCATTATACAGGGTGGCCACTTTTTTATTGAACAGTATTGATGGAATTATATACTTAAACGGTAAAAGTTAGTTAACTGGTCAGTTAAATTGAGAAACAGTTGCAGATTCAAATGCTTTTTGAAAGTCCGAATTATCTACAGGACATTTCAAAATATTCTCAAAAAACCAAACAGAGAAATTTAATTTTTAACAAATTCTGTGGGGACGAAATTTTTAACGGACGCCTATGCCTTTTTATCAGATTATTGGATGTTTTTTGATTAAGTAACGAACTGTGGAAACTGTATAATACAATATATATCGAACAAGCCTCGTAATCAACAAAACTTCTATTAATATTTTGAAATAATAATATTATGGCAATTTTCACAACCATGTAACATATTATAATATATAAACGTTCATTATTCTTACTATATCATACGTATCCAGCTTTTCTTATGCTTCCAAAAGGTAAACATACTCGTTAGGTATACTTCTCGGTATACCTGCTGTACATTTATGCAGGAGGACAAGCCATGCATGCGAATATGCTGGCTTTTATGTCTCTAAGGAATGTTCCATGAATAATTTAAGTTTTCCACGAATCATGCTCCAAATCTCTTAAATACACACTTTGTTAAATTTATCATCATATTTATGTATGTGTGTGTGTGTTGTACAGGGTCTAATCATTTCATGTAAATCTGTCAAGGAAAGAGGCTCCCGTTTATAGAGCAATCTTAAAAACAAACCAAAATACTGATGGTAATTTCAAATATAACACCAGCTGATTGCCTTATAGATTATTTCACGATTGAGAAAAATAATGATGGAACGCCAACCAACAGAATTGAATACAATCCAATATTCAGTATAACATGCCAAGGAGGATCGAAAAGTTGTACAAATAGTAAGTGGCTTGTTCCAAATATTGCAAACGAAAGTGCGTGCCCTGTTGTCCAAAAGGGGGAAAAATATTACTTCCAGTCGCCTATTCTTGAGACCAAATCGTTTCTGGAAATACGAAAGTGACACATGGTTTGACAATATACCGGTAGGCAAGAACACAATTAATATGTGGACCAAATCATCCGCGCAAACTACTGGTTTGGACACTAAGTGTAAAAAGATATCCAATCATTCGAACAGATCAACTGCAGTTAGCCATTTGGCAAATAAAGGAATTCCTGAACAGCAATTAATAAAAATAACAGGACATATCAGCTCTAATTCAATTAAACCGTACTTGAATATTAACCAAGAACGCCATGGTGAAATAATCAACACCATGCGAGGAATTTCTTCAACAGTGGAAATTAACAATCCGTCAACTAAATCAGCAAACTCTTCTTCCAATTTAACATTTACCAATTGTACTTTTCACAACTGCAGTTTTAAATAAAAATGAATAATATTTGTTTGATTAAAACTAATACATTTTGAGAATTGCTTGTTACATAAAGCAACAAGACTTTAAGTTATGTTGGAAATTTATTTCACACTACCATGCTTCCACCAGACGGCCGTTTCGTCGATCCACGACTCATCAGTGGTGATCGGCAGGCAGTGTGACCTAAATTTCCAACATTTACAAAGAGCTTATACTAGCACGAGAATTGATTGAGGCTTTATTTAAGAATTGCTTGTTACATAAAGCAATAAGAGTGTTGCTTTATGTAACAAGCAATTCTTAAATAAAGCCTCCCTGCTAGGGGATTCGGGCGCATCTAGTGTTGGCAATAGGATGTTACTTCTTATCCGGCCATCGTTAGTGAACTGTGTTTCACCCGGCATATTGCTTGTTCACGCTAGGTGTCGCCACAAACATCTCTCTCTTAATACATTTTGTATTGAAAATTATTAAACGTCAGATTTATAATCAAATTTTTGATACCTACAAAGTAAAAAATTATCTTATCGAATACTCCTCGGGCCTTGATAAATACTCAAAATTTTGTCATAGAGAATCCTTCAAGCGAGTTGCTCAAGGATAATAACCCGCGGCCTGCGGCCTTTACCACTTTGTATAAGATTGGAAATAGGAGACAATGCCAATCCGGTGCCAAGGTAGGAACTATAACCATATTTGTAATGACCAGAGAATTTCATCAACAATAACCCTGACCGATATTCAATTACCTTACGTACTTTTGATAAACCCCGTATATTTACATTTTGACAGTAACTAAGTTCGTGTTATTATTAGGAAATCCTCCAAAACTGTTGCAGGATGTATTTTACCTCTAATCCATAAAGCAACAGAAGATTTATATCTGCCTGCAACATTTTCCATGTATTTCTGGAAATGCCTATAATATAATATGTACGATGCCACGGGGACAGGAAATGTCGAGCAAAAACTGAAAATAGTACACAAACCAACAAAATTATTGCGTATGCTCAGCACATTCAGCATAATGATGACAAATTTACCATGTTAAACATGCCCTTGCAATGGATTTAAATTAAAATTTTGAGAAGGAACACCCGCACTTATTGTAAAAGTAACGATGGAAGAAATTATTGTAGAATAATTATTAGTTTGATGAATGATGAACAGTTCCATTGAAATGATAGGAAGAAAAGACGTCGACTTCACAATAGACACTTCCTATAATCAAATCGTCAGAAAAAACCCATACATGTTTCGAGATTTCGAAGCCCAATTCATTCAATTTTTGCCATAGATTGCTGTCAAATTTATACACGTATCGTTTGAAAGTTAGTACTAAATAAAAATCATATGAAAAAAATTCTAGTAGCCCCATCTATGTGTCATCCTATGGCCTTTTTGAATAGACAATACATAATAAGATAACAATATTGTTCATCTGTTTTTCACCAAAAATGTTCATCCATATTGTTCTGTATTCTTTGATACGTTTAGTCATTTTATGATTACCTTCCTCGTTGGAAAATACGACTATATATACCTAAAAATAGGGTTCATAATGCCTATTACACAAGAATCCGACCCCATCTTCTCCTTTTATCATTTTTTTTTTGTGAAAAAAACCATCTCTCTCAGAATGTTTGTATATGCTTTTAGGTACGCACAATGGCCCACCATACACAGTTTAATGACTGTATTGTTGGTCTCAGTTTCGCTCTACAACTTCCTTCCGAAGCACATAGAACATATCTTTACTGTACCATACACAAATGTAGGTAAATAAATATATGACAATTGTTTTAGCAAAAAGTTTTCTGTTATCCAATTTTTATATTGTCGGTTTCACAATAATTCGTCGACTCCTGAAAGGTGTTCTTTTATATTTCGGGATTAGAGAACAAAAACAAATATAAATCATCGAAAATCACTTTATTGTTTTTCAAAATATTCCCCATGAAGATCTCTATACACTTTTGCATGCGTTTGAACCAATTGTCGAAGCACTTTTGCCACTATGATTGAGGTATCTCCAAAACAAGCATTCTGAAGGCAGCAACCGCTTCTTCAGGTGTCGAAAAACGTTAACCTCTCATTTTGCTTTTTACGTACAGGAATAAAAAGAAGTCATTCGGTGCCAAGTCAGAACTATACGGCGGATGACTCATCAAATCGATGTTTTGGGTGCTCAAAAATGCAGATGTTTGAGAGCTCGCATTGTCGTGGTGAAGAGTGATCCGTCTTCGGTGGTTGGATTTCCTGATTTCTTGGAAGACAACTGGCAAACAAATGGTTGTATACCACTCAGAATTGACTGTTCTGTGTTGTTCTAGTGGTACGCTTGCGACTTGTCCAGTTTTTCCGAAAAAACAGGCGACCATTTGCTTGGAAGTGCTTCGTGCGCGAACAGGTTTTGTTGGATTTGGTTCATCTTGAAACACCCATACAGTCGACTGCTGTTTACTTTCAGGCTCATACGCGTAAATCCACGATTCATCACCTCTCACGATGTCATAGACGCACAGAGAAAAATCTATCATATCATGAACCATATGCACATTCAATCAATGATAGCATATATTCCGTATTCCACAATCAAAGCTACATTTCTTTCAATTATACTTATATGATTAATTGCGAAATATATGACTTTATTGCTTTAAGTATAAGAATTAATTGACTTCCAATCAAATGCCTCAATTATAAGAATATATTGAAATTAAATAAAAAGTATTGATTGGACTAAGTGTCACTATCGTTGATAGAACATTTATTGCTTTTTAAGGGGAATACAGAAATTATAGACAGAATATATTTTGGTATTGAAATAATTGTTTTGTCATTTTAAATCAATTTTATATATAATCCTGGAGAGAAATTAATTACTTAATTTAATAAAACTATCACGTTAACTAATTGTATGAAATAAAAGAAAGTTTTTATTAAAAAATAGTTTTATTAATTCTATAATACATTGTATTGTAATAAAAAAAATATTACTCTATAATCACAGTACAAAAAATAAACAATACATTAAAAGATGTATGTCATTCTAATACATGAACATTGAACATGTACGACTAACAAAATATTAAACCAAATATCGTATTTGTGCTTTTTTACCATATCTTCATAGTGTCCCACTCCCACTCGGTACTTTGTATACTGTATACCTACATCGTGTTAAAACAGGATATTTTGAATTTTGAGGTTATCTGAGGTTGCAAAAATGTATTCCCTGCTGCCATGCTATACTGGTTAATGTGAAATAAAAAGCTTAATATTCATAACTTTTGAATGGAACACCCTGAATAGTTTTGTTAAAACGTTTTTATTATGCATTATAGGTACCTCTTAAATCATTTGTTGGCTAGACCGATCTTTAATAGTATTGTTCGAAAAGCTTACACAAAATAATTTATAGTAAAAAACTTATGATTAGATATACTTAATTAGGAGTAAAACTTACCGGAGAATATTGGAATTAGTTTGTCCAATTCTGAGGCGTTTAAGAAGTCTTCCATAATATACTATTGCAGATTATAGAACTTAACTATATAGACACGCGCTACCGGCACACAAATAGAATAAATATATAAATGTAACATAACCTATTGTTTTAAGCTTTGCTAGTGACTAGGGAGTTCCGAAATTTCCCGATACATCAGCCCGAAATCTACGTTTTTATATCAATGGTTTTGAAGTCGTTTTATTATGATATCGGCGTATGAAACCATTTTTTTTAAGTCAAAAACTAATATTTACGAAGTGGGGTAGGTAGTACGAAAATCCAGTTTTTGTTTAATTTATATACTTAAATTCGATACATGCATGAGTGCAAAATATTGGATACTCGACGTTTTGTGTTTCGATATATCGATGAATTTAGCCCGGCCCAATAATAAGTTAAGGTTGTCCCAACAATAAGAAGTATTGACTTAATATTATTTAGTTTATTTAAATAGTAGAATATGATAGCGAGTAAAATTTGATTTTGTTAATTCAATGATATATATCTAATAATCCGAGTAGAGAAATAATATTCTTCCAATGCTTTTTCTTGCTTATCGTAATATAACAATATTTGAAATAATACAATTGCAATATTAGTTGCCAATTATTACTGTAATCATTGAAAGAAAAAATATATCTGTTTTGTGCCTAACATATATGAAATTGAATTTCAATAATATCTGGAATGTCGGATTAAGTATATATTTAATGTTGGCCGAATTGTAATCTAATGAATTAAGTATTACTGTCATTAAACCAAAATAGAGGCAATCAAACATATCGCTAATATTGATATTACAGTAAGATTTTTTTCTGTGCGTGTTTCGAAGCACCGCCATCGTATTTTTTGAGCATTTCTTTCGACCAGTCAACACGAGCCTTTTTTTGAGCGATTGACAAATTGTATGGGATCCAACGTGAACAAATTTTTTTGACAGTCAAATGTTTATGCAATATTGAATGTATGCTGGTCCCATTAATGCCCAAGGTTGTCGCAATCTTTTGATAGGTAACATGACGATCTTGCAATATCAGTTCGCGATACGATAGAGCTGTCAGTTGTCAGATTGCAACACCAGGGTTGCCAAATCCCGAAATATAAAAGACAACCCTCGTATATTTCAAAGAGCATCAACACCTCGTAGCATTTCGTTACAAGTTGAATAAATAGGTTTTGCGGAGTTATTTGTAGACAGGTCGTAGTATGTGTATATACCGTGTATGTTAGTCACCATGTTTAATCAGAAAGGAAATTGGCTGTCTCAGAGCCGACATTAGCACATAGATTGTTTTGCAATTAAAGTGTTTATTGTTCCACCACTCACTGTGTAATAAGATTTTCCTGTTAATTTTACAAATTAGAGTGCAAAAACGTGTCTACATACAGAAATACCTACCTCTTAGGAAATCATTAAAATACCTACCCTATAATACCTACCTATAATGGAATTGAAGTCGGTAAGCAAGTAGGTACTTATATAAAGCTAGCTGATTGTTTATTTTAATGTCTGCTATACAGGGTGTCCTATTGTGACCCATCAGGCAAGGGACAGTCACTAACGCCAACTTCACAAAAGTCCATTATAATGTAAGATTAATGCCGAGAAGAGCACCGCGCTCCTCATCAGAAGAAGACAAGTGCGCCCCGACGACTTCGTCGACATCGAGGGTACTGACATACAATGGCAGGACACCGCAAAGTACCTGGGGGTAACTTTGGACAGATCCCTGTCATGGAGACCGCACATCGAGAAGAGCATCGCGAATGTCAAAGGCATCATTTCGAAGCTCTACCCGATGATCTGCAGAAGGAGCAAGATGCCCTTGCAGATCAAGCTCCAAATGGTTAAGGCAGTCGTGCGACGTGCCTTGACCTATGCCAGTTCAGCATGGGGATACGCGGCACCATCGTACCTGTAACGATTGGAGGCCACGGAGAACAAGGCAAGAAGGTGCACCCTGGTTTGTGTCAAACGCACAGATCCGAAGGGACCTCAAACTCGACGCCCTCAGGGACGTCATGAGGTTGAGAGCCCAGAAGGTCTTTGCCCATGCAAACCCACTGATTCGCGAAGCAGTCAACTACAACGTAGAAGACGGTGCCAGGCGGTACCGGAAACCGAGGAGGTCAGTCATACTCATCTAAATGTATGTTTCAGAGGGTTTTCTAGGCACCACCAACAGAGGACAACAGCAACAGACGAGGGTTCCCGAGCCATACTACAAAGATAAGGCAAAGTTTTAGTTTTGGTTAGAGTCCCACACTACCTAGGGAAGTGGTAAGGAACTCCCTAGGTATCATGATGATTTCTCTGCCTTGGCATAATCAAAAAAAAAATATATATATAATGTAATAAACTATACCACCGTGCTTAATTTTATAGAACAAAATAATAATAATAATAATAGTTTATATCCAGCTAATATAACAAAACAATAAGTGGTTATAACATCCTAATAGACTCTCCGTGCTATGGAATACCAGCGAAAGCGGCAAAGTTCAATCTTGCATGGATGTGTAAAATATATCTATACAACCATGTTTATACAATAAACACAAAGTGTTCAAGCTGCAAACAAGTTTTCCAGCTGAACACACCATTATGTGGACCAAGAAAGATGTTAAAGTTAGATATTAGTTAGTATACAGTGTCGTGGGTAAGGGAAAACGCCAATTATATATAGTGAAATCGTAATTTACGAATTTCGTTACTGGCATAATTTAAAAAGATCACCAGGAAACTTAATTTGGATCTTGGTTTTTATCAATTAATCATTTGTTTTGACAAAAAACCTCGAAATACAATTGTTTACATTTCTAAATTCCCCTGTATAATATTCTATCTACGAATTTAAAATTCTATTAGCCGCCAATCAAGTTAGCCTGTAATTACGTTTTCAGCAATCAGGAATAAATCCCTATACATAGTACAATGCAATATGTCAATTGACTGACTGACATTACTTAAGTGACATTTAAATGTTGCCAAATTATATCAAATAAAAAAAAACGAACACAACAAACGAACAAAAATGTAAAGTCCTTTGCACCTAAAACTAAAATAAAAAAGGATCAATTAAAAGGCAGAATAATTTGCATGCAAATTCAATACAAGCGATCTCCAATCATGTGCTGTATGGACGTTGGATTTTTTAAGGTCCTACAATTGATGAATTTTGTAATAATGACTAATGGACATATACAGGGTGTTTGGAAGGTCGATAGAGAGTCTTGGGAAGGTGATAGGGCAGACCATGTAGAATCTTTTAAGCCAAACATACCATAGTACAAAGTTTTACGGTTTTCGATATATTCGGATTTTGAAATGTAATAAATCACGGTTTTGCAAATATTTTCATAAAATTAAAAAAAAAAAACAAAAAAATCAAAATCATTAAAAATGTTATTTTTGATATACCCTGTATAGTAATCGTAAATTTGGTATTTGAAATTGTAGTTTCGACACAAGCATAAATTAAATTATCTTAATTGATTACCTTCAGGAGGGTAAAATCACAATCCGAGCCAACCCACCACCCCTATCTTCACTGCAGAGGTCAAAAACGCAACAAGAACATTCGTAGGTACGATCAAAGTCGTTGGATCATTGACGTAAAGCGTATGTGATGATTTATTTATTCTGCGATAACATTTTGTAGGAATTTAACGTCCCGAGACTACTAAACATGGTCTATATCGATTCCCATTGTACATTATTATCTGAGAGTAACAGAAATTAAAAGCCGAATGAGAATTTTAACTAACTATTCTGCAGCTACATACAAGAAATTCCAGTTTAATTTAAAAAAAAATACAGCACCAAAAAGAAAATCAGACTTTCTGATCTGATTCACAAATTTTCAATCTTTTTTTTTTTTTGGTCGAACATCGCACACAAAATACTTTTAATTGGGTTTTACTCAGAGAACGGATACATGGGAGCAATGATCGGTAAAAATATCAATATTCGAACGAATTTAAATTTGTTCAAAAGTAACCTAAGTACAATAATTTTGTGTAGATTTTATTAATAAGAGAACACAAAATTCACTTCTAACTCCCGTTTCTCGTAAACGGACTGCTAACCGACGGAACACTTTTCTGCTATGGTGTCTTCGGTCAGGGTATTTAGCAGCATATTCGCGGTTTATTTATTTGTCTCCATGCATGGAAACTTCCCAATTTTGTTTCATGGGTATCTAGATCTACCTCTTTTAACAAATTTTATGAAAGCTCTGCATTTTGCTAATTTTAATGGATCTTACATTATTTTTATTTGTTAAACTAGCAGTTTAATAAATTTCAAACATATTTCTTTATTTCCCATGGCATTCTTGAACACGGAAAATTAAAGATACATGATTTTTCGTCCTTCCGTGCTGCCTTTATTTCAAGCCTTACAATAAAAAGTCATACACCAAAAAGATGCCGAATCTCAGTAGCATTACCGTGGTAGTATTGCTTTTCTAACTTATATTGCGAAATTTTTAATAGAAATGCATTTTTCGCATTACTGTATCTATTACGCCCCCTAACGGTATAGTTAGGAACTAAAAAACTATTTCCAGCGATTTCCCATGGTGGATTTCCCTAAAAGAATTTTTTTCCCATTGTCCTACGACTATTATTTCCTGAGATATGCTACCTGTCCACCCTTAATGTACTATATACATACCCGGTATATATCATTCTATCGACGCAAATAAAAATTTCATACATTTCTCTAAATTTTATGTGTTTTTTTTAATCAAATCCAAAAGTTCTTAAACAATCACCTGTAATATTAAAAAAAAAATACAGTAACATTTTTCGTCCCACAACATGCATGTTCTCTGATAAATCCAGCTGATATCCCAAAATAGAAGTCCAACAAAAACATCATGTAAAATTAGTATAATAACTTTGAAGAAGCACAAGCGTGAAAATGGTCGTTGTAATTTGTCACGATGATGAAAGTATGACACAAAAACAGGCTATGCACAGATTGGTATCTGCCAGAAAATGGGTGTAGGTATGTTTGTCCGGATTGTTACATGAGAACTTTATAATAACGACTACTACTTCTTGTTCACGTTTATTTCACGTGAAATACCTACAAACCTAACAAAGAAAAATTTTTGTAAGGACCCAGTTAACTTCTGGCGAAATAATCAATTTTTTTTTCATGAACGTATAAATATATTCAATTAAAACTCAATCCGGCACTGCGTCATCTTCTCTAAAGCTGTCTGTCATTTAAAATTTGTATTGACTAAAGCATACTTAATAAATATAATTAATTAACTTTAAAAAATACAAATTACCTTGTTATCTTTGTCGTACGGCTCAAAAGAAAGCCAGCAGAAAAAAATAATCTGCCCGGGGTGCTCTGTACTCTGTTATAGCCTATTAGTGAAGTGACGATGTTCAAAAGACTACTTTTTTGCCGCACTAGATTAACGATGGGCGGGTATGGATACGTAATAAAATATATCAAATATCTTACAAGTATAGACCAAAAAACAAAATAAATAGCTATTTGTTAGTTAAAAATTAATGATGCTTGTTACATTTTAACGAATTAGAAAAAGAAGTATTAATATCAGTAGTTTTTTCTTTGGCTTCACACGGATCGGGTGTGGAATTTCTACAAACGCATCAATGTTATATAATATCACATAGAAGCCAAGCCAAATACCGCGTTCAAGCACACGTGTTTCTTGTTAACACGTGTCTTTCTTCCTTCTGTAATATTTCTTTCTTGTCATACTGTTATGGTGACATTGTTAATTCTCATCTACTCAAAAAATAAGCTTGAGCTAAGACCAGTGGGCCTGTCAAATAAGTTTATCTGATCTGAGTTTGTCAAAGAATAATATTAAATGTTCTATACAGCCAGTTGGAAAGTAATGCTCGCCTATACACCGGTCACTGTTTCCGACGCACATCAGCCAAACTACTCGCCGACTCAGCTGCAAACTTGCTAGCGATAAAAAAAATATGGTGGATGGCTACAGTAGCAAAAAGTTATGTCAGAGAATATGAACTCCCACCACTTTCTATTGTCCTGTGCGAGGCAGGTGGTAGCCATTTTTTAATATACTCGACAGATCCGTATTTACGTTTTATTGAAATTACAGAATAGGTAAAGAACAGGGGAGTAATAGAATTATTTTATAATAGAATTACATCTTTATTAGTTATAAAAACCAACAAATACTGTTTTACTTTTATTCATGTTTTTCATATAATCATTTTATTTATATTTTTAAAATTTCTATTGATTAATTTTAATGAATAAAATAACCTTAACCTAAAATATAATTTCGTAACATATTTTTTTGGGAAATTAGAACATGGATGTTCAAACTTTACATTTTTGCTTAAATTAATAAAATTATTAATAATATTGAACTAGCAATTAACCATAGTTCAGCTCTAAAGATCAAAAAAGTGTAATTGATTACGGGCAAATATAAATGTATTAATTTTAGATAGAGTAAAATAAAAGAATGTATTATATTTTATCTGTTTATGGCCTTCAGAAAAACAACGCAAGCACACATGTTGGGAATTTCCCATTATATACCTACAAAACATGCTAAAATCACCCCTAATAAATGGGCAATAAAACCTGAAACGTGAATTTACTACCTGCTAATATCTATAATAGTTAAAATATGTAATTCAAATTTAATAAACACTGTCAGAATTTAATAGAATTTTTGCACTCATCTAGTAAGATTTTTAAGCTCTCTTTTTAGAATGAATTGGACTTTTATGGGCAAATAGACTGAACCAAGTTATAAAAGATAACGGCCATTGTACTGCGAAATTAAGCGAAGTTATTCATGTTTTTTAAAAAATTTGTGTGATTTTTTTAGGCAAGTAAGCTCAATCTTTTAAACAGTTTGTTTAGAAATATTTGTATGTGGAGAACTCACAAAATAAATTACCACGGTACTTCGAGGCATTTATCTATCGTTTAGGATTGTGGCTGTAAGCCGACGTCAATATAAAAAGATTTTTACTATTCAAGACTCTCAATAGTAATAAAAGCCATAAATCATTCTATTTACTTTGGTATGTCAACGGCGGTATACAACCGCCTACTTATACAATGATAGAATAAACAAATCTTTTGAAAATCGGTCAGCTGTAGCTATTCAGTTGACCTGTCGTGTGTATTGTATATTCAGACTATCGGTATGAGCTATGCATGCTACTAGGACGGGGTATTTTTACTTAAATAGGGGACAAGGGAAGAAAATAATATTTTTTTCTGAAATAATTATAAATTATTGCCATTTTAGGAACCTTTTGACACCACAAATCAAATTGGGAAAAAAACCGGTCCATTTGGAAAACAACAACAAAAATTAAAAAAAGTTCTAAGCTCAACCCTAAAATTCATAACTTTAGAACCAAATTTCTAATACGTCCGACCAATAACTGGACTCCTTAGTCATGCCTTTTACTACAATCAAAGTTTACTACTTTCCACAAAAATTCTAAAAAGAAAAATTAAACAAAAAATCTATTTGAAATCCAAAAGTCGATTCCTGTATTTAAACTTAAAAGCTGTAACCCCTAACTTTTTGAAGTCCTCTAGTATGTTATTGTATAGCATATACATTCGATAAGTAAATGATCTCTTGAATAATGAAGTTTTGTGAGGCGGGGGCGAAATAAGTTCAACGTATGAACATCAGTCCTATATTTAATTTTATTAGAGAGGTATGGAGGACGATGGTTATTTATTATATTATGAAATAAAACTAGCGAATGTAGCTTTCTTCGATCCTGCATGCTCACCCACATAGCCTCCCTCAATTTGTGCGAAACGGGCTCAAATTTTCTAATTCCATACACGAATCTAAGGCATGATTTCTGAACTTTTTGAATTCTGTCTTTATCAGAACAATCTAGGCACGCTCCATACACAACAACACTAAACTATCGGTAAGTTTTTTTCAAAGGTTGTGATAGTAGATGCCTATGGAGATATAACATCTTTAATAACGAGTATGCTCTCTGGATATTGATGCTCACATGCTTCTTAAACACAATTCGACATCCAATTCCAAGTCAAGATTTCTTGTTGAAGTTGAGAACTTTAAACTTGAGTTATTTACTTTGATATTCAGTTGCAACTCAACTCAACAAGTGCCTGTTTTTACCAAAGACAAGAACGTCAGACTTAGAGGCATTGATCATGAGATCCTGCTTTTGAGATAGCTCCACAATTCTGTTAATATCCTCGTTGATTAGCTAGATAATAGTCGTCATAAGTAAAGCTGTAGTAAATTTGCCGGTCATCCGAATATATATGCTCCTTGCAATGCTTTAGACTTGACCCTATGTAGCATTGTGGAACTCCACACGTCAGTCTTTCCTTTGAAGATTCCCCATTACTTGTTTGAACAAATTGAAACCTGTTTTGCAAATAGCTGTGAAAGAATCTGATTGACTGTTCAGAAAACCCAATAAATTTCAAAACGGATAGAAGCGTCTCATGATCAATTGTGTCAAATGTCTTAGAATAATCCAACAGAACAAGCACCGTGCTCTTGCCTTGGTCCGTCGCACGAATTATGTCATCAACAATGTCCAAAAGCGCTGTAGCCTGGTCTAAAACCTGATTGATGTTCAGGTATAATATTGTATTTGTTTACATGCGAGATAATCTGAAGGTACATAATTTTTTTAAAACCTTTGAAAGTACTGGAAGGACACTAATCGGTCTAAGATCATTGTACTTGTCTTGGGGAAAGGAATTAAATATAATATAATATGTCCATCTATCAATTATTCTGAACTTTCCGTTCCACTTACAAGTTATAAAACTTGAAAAACTAACGAGCAATGTTTACAATTCACCCAGTACATCCTGCAATCATCCCTTATTTCCTCAAACCCACTAGCCCACATTCGAAATTCTAACTCAAATAGAAAGTAGTGAGTGTACGACATAGAAATGTTCGTTGTATGAGTGCCAAGTTAGTTTTCAATAAGATTGTGCAGGATTTTTCCAAGTTTTCCCGTAAAGTTTTCCTCGTCTCTCTATACCCAGGAGACAGTCCAAAACATAATATCACGATTTTATCTGAATGTTGGCTTATACAAGATTGATATATAGCTGAAAACGAGTCCCTTGCTGTCGCGTTAAGTGTATAACTTGGTTTTTTATTTTCGAGAAACTAGCGAAGTTTTTTTTTAGGTTGCTAAGCATTTTTATATTATTTTTCCTGTTAAATTCACTTTAACAAGTTTTAGACTTACAATTTATTCATTTATCTTCAAATTTCGTGACACTCACAATCAATGTTTTTGCTGTGATACCTTGAAACAAGATGCTTCTTTTATACTTAATGAAATGAATACTTAAATTCTTCTCTCTCGTTTTCTGTATAGTAGCAATTACGAATTAAATATACCTCTATTTACAAAGAAACTTGCTCTTACTGAATATCTGTAACAAGCATCTTTATGTTGTAAGTACATAAGTTTAAATAGGAGCATTCTTACATAGTTTGTAATGTGAAAATCCCGCTTCATTTATGGGCAAATTAACAGTAAATTAAAATCCTTATAACCACCCGCCACCGCGTCTTGCCTGAATACCATAACCTCCACGATAATGGTAATAACAACACAAAATTCAACCAAAAGTGGTTTAAAAAGTTCGTGTCTATTTTCGATGAAGAGTTATCCTAGGTGGCCAATTTTAAAATGAAAGGACTGTATATCCCTATATCATGTTCATTCAAGGCAGGGGGATTATGGCATAAAATGATATTATAAAACAAAAAAGTTGAAATGTTTGAAAAAAAAAAATACCACCATGTAATGAGAAATCTGTTGGTAGCCGGGAAATTGTAAATTAAAGCAAGCAGCGTGCAAAATAAAGGCAACACGCGGCAGCATCTAAAAATTACTTTGAGGTTAATAGTTATACAATATTAAGTATAAAAAAAAGAAGCCAAGTAATTGTATTACATACTTATATATACCTACTTACGTTGATTACGTTTTCGATTTCATTTTGCAATTAATTAAAGAAAAGGATTTTTATATCTCCAAGAAATAAGTACACCCATAATGGTAAAGATGTGCCTCAGTGTACCGGGGGAGTTCAGAAGGAAAGTAACGATTTTCTCTAATTTTTCAAATTCAATTTATCATCAAGCAATATTTAATAAAATTACAACTAAATAATGATAGAGCCTTGACCTTTCGTGAACTTTTTCGATAAACTTACAGTTTGCAATCAAATAAGTACCTACAGTGTATCGACAAGCTTATATTTAAGTAGCTACAATAATAATTATTAAGAATGGTTAAATATCCCCGAATATTAAGGGAAGATTCTATGATGAAAATTAAGGTGGGTGTTTGGTATAAAATATTTTGAAAAAAACACCTTTAAAAATAAAAAAAAATTGTTTTCTTGTTTATTTTCCCTGTATATTAAGTTCAGGAAACATTATCTGTCCACAAATCTACACTTTTTGAAGTATTTTTAATTAATGAGTTGAAATAATTAACCCGAAGAACTTTTTCAGTGTAAAAACACTTCGATACACCCTGTAAGCATACGTATGCTGTTACTGTTAATTAAGTAAGTAGTATATAATAATATATAAATAATAGTTAGCTAAGTTCTACTTGAAAAAAAAAAAAATTGATAATTTGCAAAAAATATGTGAAAATGGACAAAATCCATAATTTCCTTCCTTAACTAACGATTTTTTCCCGTGTACACTAAATAGGTAGGTAGGTATCACAATTAGGGATTCATCGATACCTCCAGAAAGAGGTTAACCTTAATTTTATTCATTATAACTTATCTACCTTAATTTTCAGTATTAATTTTATTAATTTGTGTGTTAGGTAGGTACTTATAACTATTTTAAATTTTAATATCTTTGTTTGTTAAAGTTGGGTTTTAATTTCTTTAAAAAATCCCACAAGAAACTCAAATATTTAGCTATTAGGCCGATACAGATATCGGTCGATCCCTAATGATAAATTATGTCAACTGTCAAAAAATAATAAAATAGATGCCTATGTAATAATAAAAGCAGCCTTTGTTCTCAAAAACCATAATCTATTCGAAACTCAACACCATTTTAAAATTTAAATTTCATTAGGTATAAAGATTAAAGATATACTTACATACATAACGCTTTTGCAGACCATATAACGTAAATCATTCTGAAATAAATCCTAAAATACAGGCCACCCAAGGCAGCTCTAGACCTCTTTAAAATACCGCACATTCCAATTAAATTTAATAACTCTCGAAAGATTTAATGCTTTAACAATTTCACAAAAATAACATCGGTCAGTATGTATTAACTTACCAATCATTTGCTAGCGATCCGTTTCAAAAATATGGTAATAATAACAACAATAACAAAACTAATCACTCAAATAGTTAACGAACAACCGTCAGCAACACTAAACAAAACAACACACACAGGTTTTTAACTAATTAAAATTTTAGTTTGAAGGTATTATCGATTAATAATTAGTCAAAAATGATGATTTTCAGCACAAAAACTATAAAATTATCGTAGCACTAAACAATGTCCGTCGTAACGTAAATAATCGTGATAAACTTTAAAAGTTGAGAGCTCGCAAACATCACCTCCTCCTCAGAAGAAGGCAGCAAGAAAACTAGCGGCAGCACGCTGTTGCCTTGGTAATGCGCTTGCGTACTAGAGCAAATAGAAGAAAAACACATGTTGCAAAGCTCAGCTCAACCTATCTACCTGATATTACGATTCAAATCAAAAATTTAACGTTTTTAATGAAAAAATTCTTGTTCAAGGTTATCCGAAAATTTAAAACCAAAATTTGGAAATTAGGACAAGTCAATTTGTTTTTATTTGTGTAATATAACTTTGTGATGAATTATTGTTCAACGTCTATTCTTCATTGTTAGTTTTTCCGTTAACAATTTAAGCCCATGTTTTGTAATTTCGTTACCGAGTTTGGGGAAATAAAATCTTCGATCACTTCTATCTTCTTTAAATTGGTATTCAATGTACCATCCATAACTAATTTATAAATAAAAGTGATTTATATCAAATAGCGGATTTTTGAAAAATAAACAAAAAAAAACTAGAAAAAACTACTTATAAAAGATAATTCAGTCCGACAACGCTGAATTATTATTAAGCAGATAGTGAAGCAGCAGAAGTAGGTACTGTTCCTTTAGAATTACCATTGTACATTGTCTTTATGTGTTTATAAAGACAATAGAATTACTGAATTTTTTCTTACTTACACTTGATTAACGGTTTCGGGATACTTTAATTTGTCTTTTGGGCCTTTATCTTTGGCTCTTATTAAATTCTCAAACATTACTGGGTCAACCTTGTCATCTACAGTTATTCCTTCATATTTGGAGTAGAACTTTGGAGTTAGCACAGTTTCTAAAACAAATTGCGTTTAAGGAAAAACAATTTTGAAAGTCTTATAACCACTTACTATTATAATTTGGTGTATAAGTATCGTAGACTACAATGTATTTCTCATCTTTTTCACACCTCTCCCTCCAAAAATCGCTCAGACCCACTTTTAATGGCATTTTGGGACGATTTTAATTACGCAATTAATTTAGGAGGTCAATTTCAAAAACTTAACAATTCATAATAAAAAAAATCCTGCTATCAATAGCAGTTTTCATTCTTCACTTCAGCTTGGACGGTGTTGGCATGACCAAAACGAACGACAAACTGTCAAAGTTGACAGAGACATCAGTAAGGGAAGAAACTATATTACTTACTTAACTGTCAATGAATTTTGTAAAAGGAACGTGCGATTTGCAGAGGTCTATTCTCGAATCACGGATAAAAATCGAACGATTAGCTAAAACCGTATTTTTGAAAATCATGCGAATGTTTTTCTCGCATGCACATAAAAGGAAGTGACAACCGTGTGTGATTTATTTGACGTATTTGTGACATAAATGTCACTGTGACATCGGTTAATTTAATTCAAATATTTTATTTTGGTTTTATATTATAAAAATCGATATTCTTATTACGTTACGTTTTAAAATTAATAGGAATTAATGAATGTGGATATCCGAAAACATCAGTACCGTAATTCCAACTTAAGGGGAAATTAAATAGTATGTTTTGTACAAAAGAATAGCTCGAGGTGTATGAATTCTACTCCTATGTTTATTACTTTACAAAATTAATTTGAAATACTTATTTGCAAACCATAAAGTGATAGTGACGTTAGATTCTTACAGTTTGTTTTGTGCTACATTGAAATGTAATTCCAGAATAGACAATGTAATGTTCATCTGTGTTAAATAGATAGGTATCGGTAAAGCTACTTACCAAAATCGTTATAATGTCGCAAGTGTTACTTTTATCGAAGAAGAATAGACAAAAGCAGTTTTTATATTGCTCAAAGAGCCCGTGCGTGAGAAATGTAAAATAAAAAAACGTTTCCAATAAATAAAATATCGAACTTTAATCACAGAAATAAACAAACAATTATTTAAAAATTAAACTAAATATACATGTCAGTAATTATTATCGATATTTTCGTTTTTTACTGTATGAAACTTCAGGCGGACTACCACACAAAAAATCATCCACATCATCATCAGTAGCATTATTTGAAGTGTCTATATCCATATCAGCATCTATATCTTCAGCAAATGAATCTAATGTGCTTCTGTAGATCGGATCTATGGTTGCTCGAGATCTATGAAACAAACGCAAATGACAGTCTATCGATTTCGGCATAAATACTATTAGACAGTCCTTACCGTTCTAAAATGTATGGTTCAAAGGGGTAGTAACTATTTAAAATGTTGTGACAAACAACTGCACTACCTTTTTCATCTTCGTAAATTGTCGGCATTATATTTCTCGAGTTGTGATCTATAATCGTGTAACAATAAGCTAATTGGTATTTTCTGGTAACAGCTGCGAAATTTTGCCTTATGTTGGGTCGACATACTCTTAGTGGATTTAACCGGCATGTCACTATTTTACCTAAATTTAGGCTTTCCATAAAAGCAAGTTCTGCAAACAATAATAACTTAACGTTAATAAAAATATCTAAAATATGGTTGGGTAAGCTATACGTACTCTTTTTGCTGTTAGTTTTGCTTTTGCTGTTAAGCAGTTGCTTGTGCCGTACATTGATTAAATAAAACAGTGCTTGACACAATGTGTAAAACACCGAATGCACTCTGACATCAGTATTAA
Source organism: Apoderus coryli (assembly GCA_911728435.2). Taxonomy (NCBI): domain Eukaryota; kingdom Metazoa; phylum Arthropoda; class Insecta; order Coleoptera; family Attelabidae; genus Apoderus; species Apoderus coryli. The sequence goes on along the minus strand of OU452211.1, from coordinate 1,373,553 downwards.
CACAATCAATACTATCTTGATTGGCGTTGTATGAATGGATCCAGTCTGACATTTGTTTTAAAGTGTCCTGCACATCACTAAACATAAAAAAAATAAGTATAAACATTACAGGATTCTAAACCAGTGGCTATCAATTAGCAATTTTCACTTTACGAGGCTCAAATACTAGTTGAGTGTATGCATGTTTACCTTTTCATTTGAACCTTTGAGAAATATTCGCCCTAAAAGACTCAATTCAGTTAGACATTGAATGAACGTGGAAGGCCAGCGATATCTCCATTCTATGCTGATAGATCACGCAGGATTATACCCAGTTTAAGCCAAAGCTCTGGATTGACTATCAAAAGGCTTTTGACTCACTATACATGATCTACTTACCACCTTGTTGATGGGCTTTTCGATACCAGTCCGGTGGCGAGATGTCTCGAGCACATTATGCTTCAACATCAGGCGACACACGACTCTTAACTGGAGTGGTATGCTTCAGAAGCTGTGTCGTTCAAGGACAATACCTCAGTTTTCTCCTCTTCTGCATTTCGCTGCTACTGTTGTCAGCTGACCTGCGAAATACGTAGATATTTTTGCACCACAACTTCTACTCATGGAGTTTGAGTGTGCGATTCCTTTCCTATGAAAGGTAATGGTATCGAAAGCGTACATGAGCGGAGCTCAAAGCCACATACAAGACTCCGCCCGGGTGAAACAGTCCCTTGGCAGTGAGTATGTGCGGCGGCTCCGGCAAACTGGTCATCAGAGTCGCTGATCCTGCCCTTTTTTACCCCTTTAGGGTGTTAAAGTGGACCATAGCAGTACTTGACGACCAGCGAACGTGTGAATTACTGAGCTGGAGCTGACGCTTTTCAAGCTTCAGAAAGACAAGCCCGTTCACGGTGTCTTCTATTGAAGCAAAGCTGACCTTCTCCTTTTTGTAGAAGGAAGTTATCTTCGGGTCGTTACGTCTGCTTAGAGACATGGGTCTAAAGTTGTCACTCAGTAACCGTAAGTATATGGAGTTTCGGTATCGCAAAGCTAGGGACGATGAGGACCGTTTGTGTTTGTACGCCTTAAACACACTAATTTTCTTTTTTTGTACTGGAGGTACAGACATAGGCTATCAATTAGCGATTTTTACTTTACGAGGTTCAAATACTAGTTGAGTGTATGCATGTTTACCTTTTCATTTGAACCTTTGAGAAATATTCGCCCGAAAAGACTCAATTCAGTTAGACATTGAATGAACGTGGAATGACAGCGATATCTCCATTCTATGCTGATAGATCACGCAGGATTATACGCAGTTTAAGCCAAAGCTCTGGATTGGCTATCAAAAGGCTTTTGACTCACTATTCATGATCTACTTACCACCTTGTTGATAGGCTTTTCGATACCAGTCCGGTGGCAAGATGTCTCAAGCACATTATGCTTCAACATCAGGCGACACACGACTCTTAACTGGAGTGGTATGCTTCAGAAGCTGTGTCGTTCAAGGACAATACCTCAGTTTTCTCCTCTTCTGCATTTCGCTGCTACTGTTGTCAGCTGACCTGCGAAATACGTAGATATTTTTGCACCACAACTTCTACTCATGGAGTTTGAGTGTGCGATTCCTTTCCTATGAAAGGTAATGGTATCGAAAGCGTACATGAGCGGAGCTCAAAGCCACATACAAGACTCCGCCCGGGTGAAACAGTCCCTTGGCAGTGAGTATGTGCGGCGGCTCCGGCAAACTGGTCATCAGAGTCGCTGATCCTGCCCTTTTTTACCCCTTTAGAGTGTTAAAGTGGACCATAGCAGTACTTGACGACCAGCGAACGTGTGAATTACTGAGCTGGAGCTGACGCTTTTCAAGCTTCAGAAAGACAAGCCCGTTCACGGTGTCTTCTATTGAAGCAAAGCTGACCTCTTTTTTAAAATCCAGCGGGGTGTCAGAGTTTTAATATTGGCTTGATAAGTAGATATATTACTTAATACCTTATCACATCTTCGTCGCCTTATCGGTCTTGAGATCCTCACAATTCAATGCCATTCTGTACCGAACACACTTATGCATTTTAACCGAATTGTTCAACATATTTATGATTCTCTAGCGAGACGAACATTATTGTTAAGGAGGGCGAGATACTGGCGAAGTATAAGGAGCTGTTACATCATCAGAAGATACCCGCTTGTCATAATATGACAGATAACCCAAGAAGCAGGATGTAAAAGGAAGTTATCTTCGGGTCGTTGCGTGTGCTTAGAGACATGGGTCTCAAGTTGTCACTCACTAACCGTAAGTATATGGAGTTTCGTATCGCAAAGCTAGGGACAATGAGGGCCGTTTGTGTTAGAATAATCTTATAAAAATAGAAGATCTATGAGCTGGTTGAGTAAGAACAGAACAAAATCGGAGAACAGAGGCCTGAGACACTCCACACTCAATTTGCTGAGATGAGATAATTGTTTTATCAAAATGTAGCCGCAGAAACTGTAACTATTGTACTTTGTTTTTGTATAAAAGACAATTTACTTGCTTTTAAATTCCATAATATAAAGTAGTATCTACCTGGTGCTTATAAACGATGCTCTAGCTACTAGACTCGCTACATAACTAATCGCTGTCTGTCTCAAATTCAACGACACATTAGGATTACACACTTTACCCCATAAATACTTCATAAAATTGGCACAAAGCGATTTATCCAAACAGCAAATCACAAACATCACGAACTGTACATGATGCAAATTATATGTAGGTAAAATCCTTGTGTCAAACACCATCTCAATGTCCTGATACATTCTCTTCGCTTTCTTGTAATCCAATTCACTAGTATATTCGTTTGAACATTCCTTTATTAAATATTCGAATACCATACTCATACAAACATCGAGGCTTTGGGCTAAAATTTGTCTATTTACCAATGTGATGGTGGTGTTTGTACTACTCTTTACTGAAAGAGAATCATCAAGTAGTTTCATTTGGTTTTCTTCCTCTTCTAGTTCTCTTTCTCTAAGTTGTCTTTCGATCTCTTCTTTTGGAGCGTTTACGTCCATTATTATTAACCTGTAACAACACATTCAAGGTAAATATTAAAATGTATTTTAACGTACCTAAGTATTAATAGAAAGGAGACAAGGATACTCACTTTGAGAAAATTAAACCCAGAATATCTTGTCTCAACGTTGGTTGATACTTTAATATCCATAAAAGATTGTGTAAATAAAACTCTTGAATATGCAATGGCTTATTATAATAAGGGTAGTTTTTGCTAATTGTTTGTAACAACAATTCTTTACACCTAAAATAGAGATAAATATAATTTAATATAAATAAAATATAAGGTTTTATGACTTACATAGGCACAACAGTTAACAGAACCTCAATTAAACCATGAATTATTTCACATTTTTTGCAGTCACAATCACTGGGGCCATTCTCCCAATAAACGTCTGCAGATTCTAAAATACAAGTAAGGATGTTACTTATAAATTCGTAAATAAAATTCAAAAGAAAAAGGAACTATTGCACAATATTATGATGTACAAAAAAAACTTGAGTTCACAGTTTAAATACTACTACGCCTGTTACAACTTATTAAAAATTCAAAGAAGAATAAAGTTGTCTAATCAATACTTACTAGGAATAAATAACAATACAATTTTATCAATAACAAATTTAGCATGATAAGTATGTGCTGCTACCAGATTTACAATGAACGACCGATATTCATTCAAAACATCCTCATTCCTTTCAATCCAATTAATTGATAACATTACTTCAACAAACAGTGTTAAATCTCTACTTAATATCGAAATACACTCAGTAGCTTCTTTAAGTAAACTCGATATATCACTATCTAGTAGTTCAGCATCGCGTATTAGACACACTAAATGTTCATAGTCTTTCACTTCATTGTTCTGAACAAATTGTTGTAAAATATTTTTAACATTTTTTGAATGTGGTAAAATGAAACGTACTTTACTTGGTGTCTGGACACTACTTAAACGACTCTTTATACTTGTCGATTTTTTTAATATAGAGGAAGGCGTATGTGAGCCTTTAGTTCTTGAACTTGAATGGGAATACACAGACATGTTAACGTTTACGACCACAAATAACACACATTTAACTACGAATACTGTGTTTATCACTAAACATTAACAATTCTATTATATATACAAAAAATGCTTGAGGAAAAACAGTTTTATTTTAGTTTTTTAAACACGTGTTAACTTGTCTAAATTTGTATGGAAACTGGAAACCAATTGACGTCTCGCTCACTCGTACATATGGTTTATTTAAGGTTAGGGTAATTAATCTTCTTTTTATTTTTTATGGTGGCCATAAAGGAATAGGAGCGACTATATCTGCAAATACTCCAATGTTGCCAAATTGCAAATGTGTTAAATTGTAGAATATATTACTACTGACATTGTCTGTATGCTACTGATATTTGAAGTTGGTGGCTGAATTAGCGAGGCCAAATGTAAAAAATGCACAACATTTTAATAGGCTCTAACATTATTAATTTATGTAAATTAAAGAGTAGAAACCTGTATTTTGAAGTTGAATATGATGGCGCTACTGTCAAAAAATCATTAACCTGTATTTTGTATTGTATTTGCCCTTCTTTATTGGCCGCAGCTATCGGGGCTATTTGGCCAAACCTGTATTTTTTTTTTTTTTTTTTTTTTTTGGCCTTTGCATCTATTAGGCAATTCAGCCATATTCTAATTGATTTTTCAATTTTCGTTCAGTCTTCTTTTATCTAAATAATTTTTCAATTTGCTTTGCAATGAGCAACTACATGTAGCCGGTCCGGGGTTCGAACCAACTACATACCGGGACAGTCTGCTCAAGTCTAGCGTGCTTAACCACTAGACCACCCGCCCCGGCAACCTGTATTTTGAGGTAAATTAGTTCGTCTTTCCACTAGGATGGCTCTACTGTCAAAACATCAATAACTTCTAACTTCCTTGTAATGTCTTTCTTGAATACGATGGCGCTACTTTCAAAAAATCAATACAGGTGCTACTCTTTCATGTGGTGGCTATTTTCGGACACAATACCAACGTAAATTACTACTGGCATTGTCGAACGACTAGGCCCCTATGGGGATCATGAAATAATGTATAGGGTGAGGATAAATAATTTCAATGACACAAATACATTTATTAAATTTTTGATGGTGCCTTATAAACGTTCAAATTACTTTAGTATAATAAACGAGGTAAGTATACGTTCCTATATTATTTTGTTTCTAATTCCTCCTTAATCCTAGATAGTTCAGTAATTAAAAAATCGACCTGGTCCAAATTTGCTTCAAAACTTATAACACTGTTCTGTTCTTCATGTCGATCAGTCTTTTGAGCACAGTGGAAATCAATCTGAAGCAACGGTTCTCGTATAGTAATAAGTTTAGATGATCCCATCACATATTTTAATTTCCAATCAATATTTTCTACTAATTTTTGCCCATCTTTCAGCAACGCTTGTCGAGCCAAGAATTTAAATATACTTGTCTTCCTTACTTCAAAACAAGTCATAATTGCCTGTCTTACATTGTTTGGAATGTCTTCCGGTAGTATATCACAATCTTCTGTTAGTTTTTTAATATAAAATTTTTGAATATAGGATTCAAGTTTTTTTAGATCTTCCAAGGACCAATCTTCCTTATTTACAAATTCTTCAAGATTTTTGTTTATACTGTTCCTGACAAGATTGTCGATAATTACATGAAGAATCTTGAAAAACAATGCATTACCTATTATTCTTACGAAAATTCTAACGTATACTACCTTTTCAATTTGTTCTGAGTTCGCTAATTTTACTATAAAGGGTAGGTCCATATTTGATGTGTAATCTGTACGAATTTTTATTATTTGAACATTAGATTATAATTTTTTTGAACATCAATATATCATATAATAACAAATGTGAAGTTAGTTTCTTCTTCCTTATCGCTAATTGCACTACTTATATAAAAGGAACGTACAATAAATGATCGAAGCGAGGTATAGCCTTCTAAATTTTCACAGTGTTGCCTCTCTTGTTTATACTTTAATGGCGCAAACAGTTGTAGGCAGCACCTAACATTAAAAAGTCACATTTGTCAATTCTAATTGGCATATGTCATGTCATATGTCATTCAGTGGCTTCTGTGGGCATGAGCTTCGTGTTGTGTTTGTTGGAGCTGTGTTAAATAAAATATAAAATTGTCCTTAAATTTATGTTAATATATAGTATTTCATGACAGATAATTAATATAATTATTCATCCCAATTATGGCTGAATATTTAGCTTCAATTTTTGGTACAGAAAAAGATAAGTAAGTATAAAAAATCCGGTGTTTTTGGTGTCTTTAATCAACGACTTCTGGTTTTAGGGTAAATTGTTCATTTTATTTTAAAATTGGAGCTTGCCGACATGGAGATAGGTGTTCACGAATCCATAACAAACCCACTTTCTCTCAAACTTGTCTTCTGCAAAATTTGTATGTAAATCCACAAAATTCGGCAAAATCTGCAGATGGTAGTCACTGTAAGTATTATTGTATTCTCGTTACCTTATTATGAGTATTAATATAAGTTTTCTTACAGTGGTTGCCAATGTATCTGATGAAGAAATGCAAGAGCATTACGATAACTTTTTCGAAGATGTATTCGTGGAATGTGAAGATAAATATGGTGAAATAGAAGAAATGAATGTGTGTGATAATTTGGGTGACCATCTTGTCGGCAATGTTTATATTAAAGTAAGTTAACTAAATAAGCCAAACGAATACCTAATTAAAATATATTATTTCCTTTTAGTTTAGAAGAGAAGAAGACGCTGAACGTGCTGTAACAGACTTAAATAATCGTTGGTTCGGTGGCAGGCCTGTTTATGCTGAATTGAGCCCTGTGACTGACTTTAGAGAAGCCTGTTGTCGGCAGTATGAAATGGGCGAGTGTACAAGGTTGGTTAATGACATTTAATTCCCTTCTTTTCACTAAGTTTAAGCTTTCAATTATCAACTAATTTGCGTATATTTCTAACGTAATCTCCTGTTGATGAATTTTACAATTTTCTAACAGTAACAATGTAGGCAGTTCTATAGAAATTGGCCTCTCAGAAAGACCATAGACTTCATGAAAAAGCATCTAAACGATTGAGCTACAATCTTTTATTATAATACACATTGAGAATTTTAAAAATATTGTAGGTCTGGCTTCTGTAACTTCATGCACTTGAAGCCAATATCGAGAGAATTGCGGCGTTACCTGTATTCCCGTAGGAAGGGTGGTCGAGTTCGGGGGCCAAGGTCCCGTTCAAAATCACCGGTGAAAAGACCACGATCCCGATCCAGGGAACGTAAAGCCGGTTCGCGTTCGCCACCGAGACATCGTTCTGGCCGCAGTGGGAGATACTGAATTACAAGTTAAATAAATAGGTTTACGATTATGTCATAAATTCAATAATAATTAAGGATCATAAAGGTTAGGACAGAATTGTTTTTTTTTTTTTTTGATGATTTATAGTAGGTAAATTAGTGTTTTTCGTACACAAACTTTCATTGTTAAATAAAACTGTATTAACATTGTAACGAAAATGTATTTTTACATTATACATAAAAAATAAATTCATTTGGATAATCCTAGAGCTTACAATGAGTAGGTACCTATTTCTACGTAACTGTCGATAGTACCTAAATAATTACGAGGATCATTTAGTAATTAACGTAGTAAGTGACCCAACCCAAACAAAGTTGTAAACATCACTTTACATGCTGATGGCTGCGTTTTGAGTTTTTCTTTTTTTCAGTTAAGTAGGGATTTCAACTGAAAGAAGGTGCACCTTCCACCGGTCGTCCAATTCCCTGCTTATCAATGACACTCTCGCGACCACTTATAAACTGATTTACACTTTTAACATCCACTTGAAAACCTACTAAAAATGTTGTTTTTCCGCGGTCCAATTTGAGGTTATGTTGGCAAAATAAACAGCCGATCAGATGCAATTGCAATGATGCAACCACGAAATCTTGAAAGTGTATTTGTTATTAATTTATGAAATCGTTTTTGAGCTATTAATTACTGAAATATCCTCATCATTATCTAAATGATTTAATTGGTATTTGAAGTAACTTAAAGAAACAGTACAAAAGTTCATCAATAAAAAAATATCTGGGAAACGAAAACATTAAAATAAAAGTGTGATCATCTATATGTAGTGGTAGTGATATCAGCCGAGAGGGACCCAAACATGTAGGTATGGTGGATCAACCCCAAGTTCTCGCATAATAACGCTCACTCTCCACCGCTCCTGAACAAAGGCGAAGGGTCTCGATTCAGTAATTTAATGAAACTCGAGAGTAATCTCTCTGTATTTAAGATTAAAGCCCTTATTTAGAGCCTCAAAGTTTGATAATACCTACAATGTGTATTATCGTGAAACTATATTTACAATTATTGTGATTGATCATTGTCTAAAGTTTTATACATTTAAAATTTTTAACTTATTTAGCTTCGTAAACTGGAACTCGATATAGTACATAGTGTTGTATAATGAAGAATATGTCGAAACCAACGGAAAATAGACCTAAACCAAACTTGGTTGGGTCCCCAAATATTGATACCCAGTCATCTGTAAAACAAATTATCACAAGTTAGAAGTTGTTTTACAATATGAAAAATTACAGATATTGGCAACATTGTACTTGGGGTTTGTTACTGTATTTTAGTGATGCCAAGTCTGCGGATTTTTCACCAAAACGGGAAAATTAGAAATTTTACCAACGACCGTCAGTATCTTTTTTAAAGACAAGTAAAGGTTAATTTTATGAAATTATGCGAATATTATTGAATATTTATCCAACAGGACAAAACATATTATACATATTTATAATTTTGTTAAAAATATTCTACGCCTATGCCTGTTGCTATAGTCGTGAAACCGTTGAGTGTATATTTAGTTGTATAAAGTTAAATAAAACAAAAATCCGAAAACCAATTAAATAATGTTACTCTCGAAGCTATTATGCACCCTGCACTGCATTTTAAGATATGAAATAAGATGATAAGTAAACATAATAAAATTTAAAAAAAATGGACTTGGCAACACCCCCGATTTTGTGTTGTATAACTTCAAAGAGTGAATATGACATATGACACACTGTGACTAGATTTCGAGCATTTCTTTTGTTTTACAAGTTTAAACTAGTTTTTGAATATCAGTCGTTAGTTATTTAGTCACTATTTTATGTTAGTTATTAAAAAATGTTGTTTTAATTATTACTACAGTAAAATTAGTGATTCAAATTGATAATACAACGTTAAAAGTGCAAAAATACAGTTTATTACTATAAAATTAAACAATAAGTGTATGGAAAATTCTTCATGGGATCGATTATTATGTAAGTGTACACTAGAAAGCATACAATATTCTATGATTAAGTGTATTGATTGTACAGATTTATTTAAAAGAAAAAAGCGGCTTAACTAACTGCAATTAGAAAACTTTTAACTTACCATAATTATATGCGTTTACAATCATTTGTAGCATACTAAGTGTTCCACCAGTAAAATCTAGAAAGATATTTCCGATACTCCATCCATCTGTTGTTTTCCTTTTGTAGTTCATATATGCCTAAAAGAAAACCAGCAAAATAAATGATCTCTCTATGCCTGTATCTTGATTGCTATGAGTTTATGCAATTTATTTTCCACTACCACTTCGTCTTTTTTTTTTTTGTTGGACGTACCTGTGGAATATATTTGATCAAAGTAATCGTCAGTTTGACATAAGAACAGTAATACAAGAAGTCCAACCAATGTATTACACTGGAAGCAGATAGAATAGCACTGATAACAATAAAAGTTGCAAATAGGCCTAAAATTAACCGGGCTGTGGTGGATACTCTTTGGGTTTCTCTCTCATATATCCAACATTGGAATATCGTGAATATGGTGGCTGCTGTAGCGTACACCGCAAAGAATATATCATTTACTTGGACGGGATTCAAGCCTCTTGGGTAACGGTTTGAGTATTCTTCCTAAAAATGAAAATACAATAATTACACAGGCCCGATTCTGCAGTCAAAAATTTACACGTTTTTTTGGACTCTGCATTCAAATAATGAGTCTAATCGGACGCCGATAGATGGCACATGTTGTAGAAGTTGTAAAAACGCGCGAACGAATCTCTTATTCTTCTTTTTATCTTTTCTGTCACTAGTGTAAATTTGTCGATTTAGCACGGAGTAACAAGTCAGAAGCGACAGAAGTATGTCTGCAAATGTCAGTCGGCGGCGTGATCGCCACACAGTGTTGCCATTATAGTGTTATTACGCGGGAAATTCAAAAAGTGACGCACTTAAAATTAAAGTAGCTTACCCTAACTAATGGTATAAAGTAAAGTCCCAAATTGAATACAGCATATAAAGTAAATCCGACAATATTCAGCGACAGAAAATCGAAGTTCAGCCCTACAACACTGAAACAAAACCACATAATGTAATATTTAATACATTTTACACCTACATACTGAAAAGCATACCTTTTTCGTTTCCAGTTAATGTAAATTTGTGGATAAAATGACACTGACCATGCCAAAAAGTATATCCAACCAATAATTGTTGAAAATATGTCCAATTCTTTGGATTTATAAACTGTTACTCTTAGGTAAACGTTATCTAAACTGAAACAGAATAATTGTAATTCGGTTCTTTTATTTGAAATTGCGTAAGTACCTACCTTAAGTTTGAATTTGTTGAGTTAGCGTAAATCGCCGAATGTCCTGCGCCAACACCTTCAATTGTAAGGTTGATCAATGGATTATTTAAATATATTTGAGACGGTTGTATACGTGCAATATCAGTGTGTTGCACGACGAAATCTAATGTATCATTCTCGTATAAATCTCTGAAACAAAAAACTGGTATAAATAATATCCAACATCAGATCAGTTCAATTATCAACTGGCAAAAGATATTATCTATCGTTTCTCTTATCGTTGAGAGAGATCTGAGCTTGTCAGAGTACTATAGGCGTTGCCCATCTACAATATCGGCCTGCATTTAAACACAATGAGATATAGGACAGTAGATATATGTAAACTAGTACCATCTACATACACAGCTTTGCTCATGTAAACATTTAATTTGACATGGTAGAAAATAAAAAAAATAACTTACGTAATTTTTAACGATACAGTTTCATTATCACCAATTTTCACAGATAAATCTTGAGTCGACAGGGTAATATCACAGTTAACTTGTCCATAAACTGAAAAAATAAATTTACTGACATAATCCAAGAAGAAATATAACAGAGAAATGTTAATAATTACCTAAAATTGTAAAACATAAAACATAACTCTTGAAAATTCTACCATTATGGGAAAACATATCTGAAATGACAAAAGAAACACATTTTTCAATTAAGAAACAACAAATTAATTACAAATTTACTATTTATAAACATAAGTTACAAGTATATTTAAGATAATTAATAATACAAAAATTAAATTCAAAAAAAACCATTAAGCGCTATTACTTTATTAAACTTATCAATACTAAAGTTTAGTGGAGGTGATAGAGTTCAATTTCTTTCCTCATTTAACTGATTCCATAGCAAGATGGACTACGAAACTACAAGATGTTCGTCAGTAGTACTAAGCCCCAACGTTTTGAACTATCCCAAAGCTCTACTTTAAGGAACTCTGATAATATAAAGTTCGTGTCACATGATAAGAACAAACAATGAAGGAAATTAAATATTTTTTGTGATTTAATTTGTTCTACAATAAAATTTTATTTTAAATGTTATTTATACAGTTTATTATATGGCACAAAAAATATTTCATTTCCTTGTAGGTATATTACATTAAATAATTATTTATGTTTTCCACATATATCAAGGTCCTAATGAAATCACAATTTTTATGAACTTGACCTGATTTATCTGCTTGTCGTGGGCATCTAATTTAAGCCAGGTATATACAGTGCCAAGTATACTAATTTTATGTACCCGGTGTCCTGAAAGTAAGCTGTGAAACGACAGGGGGGTACTGAGGGTCAATCGATTCTCAAGTTCACGACCCAGTATGCGTTGGACGTTTACTCTTCTTTTTAGCGCAAATCATGCATTGGATCAGAGAAAATCACGAGACCAAAACTAATTTTTCTTTTAAGGAAAAACGGTGGCGTACCATTTTTTTTCTTCAAAAATCCTCTATCAACATCCCCCTGTTTAGGACATTTTTTCGTATGAAGTTATTTTCTTAAAATCGCGTCCTTGAATGGTGTAGATTACACATATGAAAACCCAAACAATAAAACATAATTAGGATGGTATTATGCGACGGATCTGTATTGTATTCTAAACGTGTGGATCGTATCAGATTGAGGTGATATAAATTACTTTTTGTGCGAGATTTTAAGTTTGTAGATAACGTTTATTGCATATTGATAACAGAATCAATTAAAACAATCAATTTTACAGTTATTGATCTCACTAATACAATATGTTAGAGGTATTAAACATGGATTTTTATTGTTGTCTGGGACTTTATATACAATAAAACGTCTCAAAATTGTTAGACAATTTTTATTTTGCCAATAGAACTCTAAACCAGGTGAAATTCTTTCACAGCGGTTTTTTAAAAGTAAACGTGCTTTTAAAAAAGGGAACGATCCTTTAGTTACGATCGAGTTTCGTCAAAATTTTATTTTTTTCTTACTTATTCTTATTAGAACCGGTGCAAATGCAAATTTAGGTAATAGTTTTTGTAAAATAAGACAATAATAACAGCCTCGCGGGCCGCAAGGTTTAAAGTGGAGGGCCACATGCAACCCGCAAGCCTCGTCTTCTGCTCTGTATAATCATATTGTCACGTTTAGGTTTAATGTGAACTACGAGGGCATTGAAAATAAGGACCTTCTCTAAAAGATTGAAACACCGAATACCAAGTTTAAATAGACTAAGTTTAGGACGTCTTTAAAAGTTTTGGGACCAAAATGGAGTTAAAAATAAGGGCAAAAGATCGTATTCAAATAAAATTAAAGTCCCATTAGCTCCATATACTCCGAGATAGCCTCACACGCCTTGTAATCCATCTCAGAATGTAATAAAATTATTTAATCAGTAAGTTTTATTGAATTTTTAAGATAATTAGTATGTTTTTTATTTTTCTAGCCCCTAGCCTCCCCGGGTAACCCCTATATATTTATTGATTTAGGCCTTGTTTGAGAGAGGCCACCGTTATGTGGAGGTCGGTCAGTGTATTGATGGGAAAAGGTGCGAAACCAAAAATAAATACCATTATTTGTATTTTATTTGGAATTTCATTTGTACGTTGCTAAACAAAACAGTAATTGTTTTAATATTTTTAATAAATATTTGTTCAACCTAGTGGGAACAGTGTCGTATTTGTATAACGGTTTATTAAGTACATAAATCTGAAATAGATCACTTATTAGGTGTCTAGGCATAGTCGTATATACAGGGTGCGATTTTTCTCTTCGCAAATAAAAGTCGAATCTCTTAAATATTTTTACGGAAATTTTAACATACATGGCCTGATATTGTTATTTTAATTTACGTATATTATGATATAAGTAGTTTTGTTATTCATTTTGCGGGGAATTCTACGGTTTTTTCTGCATTAATCGCTATAGTATAGATTTAGGTATAAACAAGTTGAAATTAAGTAATTTATTGAAGTGCTTATTAACAGTGAACATTTATTACATAACAAATAATAAACAGCAAATGCGGGAAAACCCAGAATAAGTTCCAGGGCTGGACAGGACAGGATGTTAATAGAGTATATTAGTGACATGCAAACTCTTAATTCTCAAATTCAATACACTGCTGTGGCTTGGTATTTAAAGATCTTCAGGGTGCTAATATTCCTTTGATTGGATCATCTGCATCTGCAAGCACCTGGTTCAAATGTGGGATAAAGAAATAAATGACTGAACATATTTTAGAGAGTTTAGCACTTAAAAGATTTGTAACTTATCTAATCTAATTGGGAAGGAGGGTCAAGTGGCATAGAATCTTAATTAGAGCATTTATTAATCGATTTGATTAAATTTTTTTGCACTAACATTATTTATAATGATTGTTTTGCATGATTTTATTTATTTTGAGTTCTAACTGATTTATTCACGAATTTATGTAACAAGAATAGCTGATGAAATGTTTTATGAATGTATTGGAAGTATGATAATTCATTATCATAGTGATAAACAAACCGCATAATAAAAATGATTTCTAAATAAACAATAGAATAATTATTGTTATACCTATCTTTTCGAAAATTTTACTTCGTTCTAATAATATTTTTGGTAGGTAGGTATAACTATATTCCGAGGGTTGCATTTTATATTTCGGAAAAACAAATATATTTCATTTCTTGAGCTCTATAAGGACGGTTTGAGTTTGGAGGGGAAACCAGTTGAATTTAGGACCGTAGTGAGAAATCTGGGACTCGTAATAGATCAGAACCTCAGATATGAGGAGTATATTTCAAAACGCATCCAAATTGGATATATGAATTTTAAATTAATATTTCAGCACCGCTCTGTGCTGAGTGTTCCTATAAAAGCAAAATTATGCGAGGCTTTAGTCTTAAACTTAACTACTGCGATGTCATCTACGCTCCATGCATTACGCAGATCTCAAAATTTCGTTTACAGAATTCGTGTCTTCTCCTGATTTTCGGAATACGGTAATTTCCAAGAATATATCACACTTTGTCTGCGATCAGATGGATAAACATGGAAGACCGAAGATACTATCATTCTATATGTCGTTTTCACAAAATTTTGTGGGACAAATCTCCACCCTATTTGTACCAGCACAAATAGCGCTCGTTCTGAGTACGTATAACCTCAAAAATGTCCAACTTTACGATAGAGCTGTCAGTTGCCAGATTGCAACACCGGGGTTGCCAAATCCCGAAATATAAAAGGCAATCCTCGTATAGCGTGAGCATATTATGTGTGCAAAAAGTTAAAATATTAAAAACGTGTTATAATCAAAATATAGTAATAAAATCATTAAACAAAAATAATGTGTATACGTCCGTGGATTTTTGTGAAAAGTTCCTTATTAAAAAAAAAGGTAATCATGACTCAAGGGCATTATAACGAACAATTTCAAATCGACTGGTCATCGCCGCTTAGGAGTAAAGTTTACCTGCTTTCATTTTCCTTCACCAAGTAGGTACACATGCAATTTCTTTACCGAAACATCTTATTTCAACCGGTATATTTGGCTGTGAATGATGCAACAACTGATACGGATAGAATCATAAGAAGATGATCGAGACACAGATTAACAGAAATTCTCAAGTAAAGTATTTATTCTATTAATTGCATATTGTTAGAATAATTATTGTCTCAATTGGTAGGTTTTATCAATATCGATTGAAGATTGCACTGCGATTTGCGGTTAAGTCCGTTGAAGCCCTGTTTCTACCGGGAGAACCATGAAGCTACTGTTGCTTATTCTCAAAAATGTCTCTTGAAGTTCCTCAATGTTTCCAAAAATTAAGGGCATATGGAGAAGAAGATAAAAGGAAAATGTCATTAGCCAAATGTACAGAGAGCGGGGATGTCCTTTGTATAATATAAATTGGTTTGGTAATGCAAAAACAATGGAAATCAGCCTAATAATCAAAATTATTAGGCTCCAGATATATAAATATTGGCCTTGCATGGTATATACACCAAAGTAGATATTTCAATTCTCGTATCGGTATATTTCTAAATGAATTGCTATTGACAATGACCTTCTAACTAATACCTGCATATTATTATTATTATTAGTGCAAAATATTTGCGTTTTATTATATTGTAAATAAAAACCAAAAACAAAACAAACCACACATTATTTTTAAATCAATTAATTTATTTAATAACTAGAAGCAGACCCTTACTTGATGACCTACCCTAGGCTTCGTAGACTCGATCGAAACACCCCACATACCCTGTTCGATTAGGAATAGATGTACAATGAACATACACCAAGCTCAGACATGAGGGTCGATCACTAATTTTTTTATAATTTAATGTATTAATTATTTCATGATTTTGAAAAAAATAATTTTTTTTCCTCAACCTTTACCAAACTCACCACGTTTGTTCCTATGTCGATACTGATGGAGAAAAAGTATTTTCTTGTGAAGAAAATATTGTTAGGGGAGCAGGACTTTGCTCCAAAAGTCTTCCCGCAGGGCTATATGCAGACCCTTACTTGATGACCTACCCTAGGCTTTGTAGACTCGATCGAAACACCCCACATACCCTGTTCGATACGGAATAGATATACAATGAACATACACCAAGCTCAGACATGAGGGTCGATCACTAATTTTTTTATAATTTTCCAAAGGTGATCTATATTTGGTGGGGTGTAGGCTTTCACTTGATGACCTACCCTAGGCTTCGTAGACTCGATCGAGACACCCCACATACCCTGGTTGATGGGAAATAGATGTCCAATGGACATATACCAAGCTCAGACATGAGGGTCGATCAGCAATTTTTTTATAATTTTCCAAACTGAGATTTTCATAAAAATGTATGATTTTGCCTATGTTTGAGGGTCCATATTACCCAAGGTTTTCATGCTACACCCCACATTATATATATATTTGGAATCAGCGCATCAAACTCTATAATCGTACCAATTTTCATGAAAATCTATTTTCCAAAGAAAATTTACTTTTTTTCAATACTCATAATCGTGATTTTGAAAAAAAAAATTTGTTTCCTCAATCTTTACCAAACTCACCACGTTTGTTCCTATGCCCATACTGATGGAGAAAAAGTATTTTCTTGTGAAGAAAATATTGTTAGGGGAGCAGGTCTTTGCTCCAAAAAGTCTTCCCACAGGGCTATATGCAGACCCTTACTTGATGACCTACCCTAGGCTTCGTAGACTCGATCGAGACACCCCACATACCATGTTCGATTCGGAATAGATGTACAATGAACATACACCAAGCTCAGACATGAGGGTCGATCACTAATTTTTTTATAATTTTCCAAAGGTGATCTATATTTGGTGGGGTGTAGGCTTTCACTTGATGACCTATCCTAGGCTTCGTAGACTCGATCGAGACACCCCACATACCTTGTTCGATTCGGAATAGATGTCCAATGGACATATACCAAGCTGAGACATGAGAGTCGATCACCAATTTTTTTATAATTTTCCAAACTGAGATTTCCATAAAAATGTATGATTTTGCCTATGTTTGAGGGTCCATACTGCCCAAGGTTTTCATGCTACACCCCACATTATATATATATTTGGAATCAGCGCATCAAACTCTATAATCGTACCAATTTTCATGAAAATCTATTTTCCAAAGAAAATTTACTTTTTTTCAATACTACTCATAATCGTGATTTTGAAAAAAAAATTTTTTTTCCTCAATCTTTACCAAACTCACCACGTTTGTTCCTATGCCCATACTGATGGAGAAAAAGTATTTTCTTGTGAAGAAAATATTGTTAGGGGAGCAGGTCTTTGCTCCAAAAAGTCTTCCCACAGGGCTATATGCAGACCCTTACTTGATGACCTACCCTAGGCTTCGTAGACTCGATTGAGACACCCCACATACCCTGTTCGATTCGGAATAGATGTACAATGAACATACACCAAGCTCAGACATGAGGGTCGATCACTAATTTTTTTATAATTTTCCAAAGGTGATCTATATTTGGTGGGGTGTAGGCTTTTACTTGATGACCTATCCTAGGCTTCGTATACTCGATCGAGACACCCCACATACCTTGTTCGATTCGGAATAGATGTCCAATGGACATATACCAAGCTGAGACATGAGAGTCGATCACCAATTTTTTTATAATTTTCCAAACTGAGATTTCCATAAAAATGTATGATTTTGCCTATGTTTGAGGGTCCATACTGCCCAAGGTTTTCATGCTACACCCCACATTATATATATATTTGGAATCAGCGCATCAAACTCTATAATCGTACCAATTTTCATGAAAATCTATTTTCCAAAGAAAATTTACTTTTTTTCAATACTCATAATCGTGATTTTGAAAAAAAAAATTTTTTTCCTCAATCTTTACCAAACTCACCACGTTTGTTCCTATGCCCATACTGATGGAGAAAAAGTATTTTCTTGTGAAGAAAATATTGTTAGGGGAGCAGGTCTTTGCTCCAAAAAGTCTTCCCACAGGGCTATATGCAGACCCTTACTTGATGACCTACCCTAGGCTTCGTAGACTCGATCGAGACACCCCACATACCCTGGTTGATGGGAAATAGATGTCCAATGGACATATACCAAGCTCAGACATGAGGGTCAATCAGGAATTTTTTTATAATTTTCCAAACTGAGATTTTCATAAAAATGTATGATTTTGCCTATGTTTGAGGGTCCATATTGCCCAAGGTTTTCATGCTACACCCCACATTATATATATATTTGGAATCAGCGCATCAAACTCTATAATCGTACCAATTTTCATGAAAATCTATTTTCCAACGAAAATTAACTTTTTTTCAATAATAATCATGATTTTGAAAAAAAAAATTTTTTTCCTCAATCCTTACCAAACTTACCACGTTTGTTCCTATGCCCATACTGATGGAGAAAAAGTGTTTTCTTGTGAAGAAGATATTGTTAGGGGAGCAGGACTTTGCTCCAAAAAGTCTTCCCACAGGGCTATATGCAGACCCTTACTTGATGACCTACCCTAGGCTTTGTAGACTCGATTGAGACACCCCACATACCCTGTTCGATTCGGAATAGATGTACAATGAACATACACCAAGCTCAGACATGAGGGTCGATCACTAATTTTTTTATAATTTTCCAAAGGTGATCTATATTTGGTGGGGTGTAGGCTTTCACTTGATGACCTACCCTAGGCTTCGTAGACTCGATCGAGACACCCCACATACCCTGGTTGATGGGAAATAGATGTCCAATGGACATATACCAAGCTCAGACATGAGGGTCGATCAGCAATTTTTTTATAATTTTCCAAACTGAGATTTTCATAAAAATGTATGATTTTGCCTATGTTTGAGGGTCCATATTACCCAAGGTTTTCATGCTACACCCCACATTATATATATATTTGGAATCAGCGCATCAAACTCTATAATCGTACCAATTTTCATGAAAATCTATTTTCCAAAGAAAATTTACTTTTTTTCATGATTTTGAAAAAAACATTTTTTTCTCCTCAATCTTTTCCAAACTCACCACGTTTGTTCCTATGCCCATACTGATGGAGAAAAGGTGTTTTCTTGTGAAGAAAATATTGTTAGGGGAGCAGGACTTTGCTCCAAAAAGTCTTCCCACAGGGCTATATGCAGACCCTTACTTGATGACCTACCCTAGGCTTCGTAGACTCGATCGAGACACCCCACATACCTTGTTCGATTCGGAATAGATGTCCAATGGACATATACCAAGCTGAGACATGAGAGTCGATCACCAATTTTTTTATAATTTTCCAAACTGAGATTTCCATAAAAATGTATGATTTTGCCTATGTTTGAGGGTCCATACTGCCCAAGGTTTTCATGCTACACCCCACATTATATATATATTTGGAATCAGCGCATCAAACTCTATAATCGTACCAATTTTCATGAAAATCTATTTTCCAAAGAAAATTTACTTTTTTTCAATACTACTCATAATCGTGATTTTGAAAAAAAAAATTTTTTTCCTCAATCTTTACCAAACTCACCACGTTTGTTCCTATGCCCATACTGATGGAGAAAAAGTATTTTCTTGTGAAGAAAATATTGTTAGGGGAGCAGGTCTTTGCTCCAAAAAGTCTTCCCACAGGGCTATATGCAGACCCTTACTTGATGACCTACCCTAGGCTTCGTAGACTCGATTGAGACACCCCACATACCCTGTTCGATTCGGAATAGATGTACAATGAACATACACCAAGCTCAGACATGAGGGTCGATCACTAATTTTTTTATAATTTTCCAAAGGTGATCTATATTTGGTGGGGTGTAGGCTTTTACTTGATGACCTATCCTAGGCTTCGTATACTCGATCGAGACACCCCACATACCTTGTTCGATTCGGAATAGATGTCCAATGGACATATACCAAGCTGAGACATGAGAGTCGATCACCAATTTTTTTATAATTTTCCAAACTGAGATTTCCATAAAAATGTATGATTTTGCCTATGTTTGAGGGTCCATACTGCCCAAGGTTTTCATGCTACACCCCACATTATATATATATTTGGAATCAGCGCATCAAACTCTATAATCGTACCAATTTTCATGAAAATCTATTTTCCAAAGAAAATTTACTTTTTTTCAATACTCATAATCGTGATTTTGAAAAAAAAAATTTTTTTCCTCAATCTTTACCAAACTCACCACGTTTGTTCCTATGCCCATACTGATGGAGAAAAAGTATTTTCTTGTGAAGAAAATATTGTTAGGGGAGCAGGTCTTTGCTCCAAAAAGTCTTCCCACAGGGCTATATGCAGACCCTTACTTGATGACCTACCCTAGGCTTCGTAGACTCGATTGAGACACCCCACATACCCTGTTCGATTCGGAATAGATGTACAATGAACATACACCAAGCTCAGACATGAGGGTCGATCACTAATTTTTTTATAATTTTCCAAAGGTGATCTATATTTTGTGGGGTGTAGGCTTTTACTTGATGACCTATCCTAGGCTTCGTAGACTCGATCGAGGCACCCCACATACCCTGGTCGATTCGGAATAGATTTCCAATGGACATATACCAAGCTCAGACATGAGGGTCGATCAGGAATTTTTTTATAATTTTCCAAAGTGAGATGTTCATAAAATGTATGATTTTGCCTATGTTTGAGGGTCCATATTGCCCAAGGTTTTCATGCTACACCCCACATTATATATATATATTTGGAATCAGCACACCAAACTGTATAATCGTACCAATTTTCATGAAAATCTATTTTCCAAAAAAAATTTACTTTTTTTCAATACTAATTAAGTATAGGTATTTTGAAAAAAAAAAAAAATTTTTCCTCAATCTTTACCAAACTCACCACGTTTGTTCCTATGCCCATACTGATGGAGAAAAAGTGTTTTCTTGTGAAGAAGATATTGTTAGGGGAGCAGGACTTTGCTCCAAAAAGTCTTCCCGCAGGGCTATATGCAGACCCTTACTTGATGACCTACCCTAGGCTTTGTAGACTCGATCGAAACACCCCACATACCCTGTTCGATTCGGAATAGATGTACAATGAACATACACCAAGCTCAGACATGAGGGTCGATCACTAATTTTTTTATAATTTTCCAAAGGTGATCTATATTTGGTGGGGTGTAGGCTTTCACTTGATGACCTACCCTAGGCTTCGTAGACTCGATCGAGACACCCCACATACCCTGGTTGATGGGAAATAGATGTCCAATGGACATATACCAAGCTCAGACATGAGGGTCGATCAGCAATTTTTTTATAATTTTCCAAACTGAGATTTTCATAAAAATGTATGATTTTGCCTATGTTTGAGGGTCCATATTACCCAAGGTTTTCATGCTACACCCCACATTATATATATATTTGGAATCAGCGCATCAAACTCTATAATCGTACCAATTTTCATGAAAATCTATTTTCCAAAGAAAATTTACTTTTTTTCATGATTTTGAAAAAAACATTTTTTTCTCCTCAATCTTTTCCAAACTCACCACGTTTGTTCCTATGCCCATACTGATGGAGAAAAGGTGTTTTCTTGTGAAGAAAATATTGTTAGGGGAGCAGGACTTTGCTCCAAAAAGTCTTCCCACAGGGCTATATGCAGACCCTTACTTGATGACCTACCCTAGGCTTCGTAGACTCGATCGAGACACCCCACATACCTTGTTCGATTCGGAATAGATGTCCAATGGACATATACCAAGCTGAGACATGAGAGTCGATCACCAATTTTTTTATAATTTTCCAAACTGAGATTTCCATAAAAATGTATGATTTTGCCTATGTTTGAGGGTCCATACTGCCCAAGGTTTTCATGCTACACCCCACATTATATATATATTTGGAATCAGCGCATCAAACTCTATAATCGTACCAATTTTCATGAAAATCAATTTTCCAAAGAAAATTTACTTTTTTTCAATACTCATAATCGTGATTTTGAAAAAAAAAATTTTTTTCCTCAACCTTTACCAAACTCACCACGTTTGTTCCTATGTCGATACTGATGGAGAAAAAGTATTTTCTTCTGAAGAAAATATTGTTAGGGGAGCAGGACTTTGCTCCAAAAAGTCTTCCCGCAGGGCTATATGCAGACCCTTATTTGATGACCTACCCTAGGCTTCGTAGACTCGATTGAGACACCCCACATACCCTGTTCGATTCGGAATAGATGTACAATGGACATATACCAAGCTCAGACATAAGGGTCGATCACCAATTTTTTTATAATTTTCCAAACTGAGATTTTCATAAAAATGTATGATTTTGCCTATGTTTGAGGGTCCATATTGCCCAAGGTTTTCATGCTACACCCCACATTATATATATATTTGGAATCAGCGCACCAAAGTCTATAATCGTACCAATTTGTGTGTGGTGAATACATGAAATTTATAGGTACGAAAGTGTCTTATTTGCAACCGTTGACGACATCAAGAAAATAAACACCAAGGAAACTTTAAAATTTAAATAATTTTATGAATGCGTTTTGTGCTATTAAATAGTGAATTTTAATATTATTTAAAGATTTTTATATTCAACATGTAGGTAAATAGTTTAATTGCAAATAGTGATAGTTGTTTTATATTTTATAGAACTTAACTCACCTGTTTTGTCTATAAAAAATTAAACTGTTTCTTTAATACTAAAATATTTAAGTAATTAAAACTTGATTTAACAAAGTCTTTTTTAATTAATTTAATATCACGTTGTAGTTTATCCTTGTATAAAAAAAATCATGTCACTTTAGTAAATACTAATACTGTATATTTATATAACTACCGACTACTACTACGAACGTTTTACGCGATCTCAGTTGAAAAATTTGTGCCAAGCTACTTTATGAAATGATCGGCATTGACTGATAATGAATGACTAGCGCTAGCGCGGGACAAGTCAAGATTACCGATTCGCGTTTGTTTTGATATGGCCAACAATATTAAACTTGTACCATAACTCGCATTATTTAATCTTCTGTGGAAAACCGCGAAATTTTTTAAGTATCATGTAATTATCTCTACATACAGGGTGGTCCAACGAAAAGTTTGCACCTAGCTTTTCTCTTTTTTTTGTAGTCGAATGCGAAAATGCTCGGACACGTCGATTTTGCTTTTGAGGGGGACACATTTTAAACATATTTTTCGATCTGCGCCTTTAACCCCCTAGCGGGGGTGAGTAACAACCCTAAAATTTTAAATGGAAAGAGGGGTCTAATGACATATCATTTGAAAGGACACAAAATTGTCTTTCTAATGATACCCTATTTGTCGAATTTTACTAAAACAGTTAATACGAAAACGACTTTAAAGACATTAAGCCGATAATTTTGGTATTAATGAGAAATACAAATAAGTTTTAATTATTGCGAGTGAAAACACCTGCAATCGTTAGTACATTCCAATGTTTGTTAGTTTTAACATTGCTTTGTAAAAAAAGTAAACAAGCTGTTAAATTGATTTATTAAAACGTTACATTAACAAATGTTGAAAATGTGACCCATTTGATTCCATACAATAATACAGATTTTGTTCAAATCTATTTCTAACATTTTGTAGCATATCAGGTGTTATGTTTCTGCACTCTTCTGTAATGCGTTGGCGAAGATCTTCTATGGACTCGGGCTTCGTGGCAAAACATTTATTTTTTAAGTGCCCCCAAAGAAAAAAGTCTAAAGGCGATAAATCCGGTGACCTGGCAGGCCATTCAATTGGGCCCCTCCTTCCAATCCACCGTCCAGGGAACCGGTCATCTAAGAACTGTCTTACAGGAGCCACATAGTGCGGAGGTGCTCCATCTTGCTGGAAATAAAGCCGATCAGCAGTATGATTTTGGTCATCTTCTATTATTTGTGTTATTAAAGGATCAATTGTGTCTTCAAGCATGTTTAGGTACACTTCACCAGTTAAATTTCCAGGAATAAAAAGTGGTCCTATAATATGATTTCCTAATATGCCACACCAGACGTTTATTTTTTGAGGATACTGGGTATGAACCTCACGGAATAAATGTGGGTTACTGTCATCCCAGTAACGGCAATTGTGCCTATTTACAGCTCCATTCAAATAAAATGTGCATTCGTCGGAAAAACAAATGTTAAATAATAATTGCGGATCTTCAATTAAACGCTGGCTCATTGCTTCACAAAATTGCAGCCTTCTATCAGGATCATCCTCATTTAGTTCCTGTACTAATTTGATTTTGTACGGATGAAATTTGTACGCTTTTAAAATTCGTATTATGGACGAACGGGAGACACCTGAGGCTTCAGCTAGTTGACGGGTACTTTGACTATGATCCATTTCAACATGCCCTAAAACAGCGACTTCCACAGCTTCATTTCTGATCGGTTTCTGCGGCTGGTGTTTTACATTACAGACAGATCCGGTATCTACAAATTTTTTAACTAACTTGCCACCGTACACATCATTCACATTTTTATCGGGATGTCTCTCATTAAATAAGCGAGCCGTAAGTCTAGCACTACTATTATTTTGAAAATAAAGTTTAACAATTTCAACTCGTTCTAGAATGGAATAAATCATTTTGTACGGTAAAAGTAAAATAACTTGAGAAGCAACCAAACTGAATCAATGAAAAGACTAAAATAAACGGTGTAAATTCTTTTCCTACACGTATCTGCAGTTTTTATTTCAACAAAAAACGCAAACGATTAGTGAGGAATTTAGTTCTGATAAATAAGATAGTGTTTTTGAAATCCCGTTTTTCTTCAAAGTAAATAATTTAGAAATGATTGTAGTTGTTTTCAGTCGTAATAATTAAAACTTATTTGTATTTCTCATTAATACCAAAATTATCGGCTTAATGTCTTTAAAGTCGTTTTCGTATTAACTGTTTTAGTAAAATTCGACAAATAGGGTATCATTAGAAAGACAATTTTGTGTCCTTTCAAATGATATGTCATTAGACCCCTCTTTCCATTTAAAATTTTAGGGTTGTTACTCACCCCCGCTAGGGGGTTAAAGGCGCAGATCGAAAAATATGTTTAAAATGTGTCCCCCTCAAAAGCAAAATCGACGTGTCCGAGCATTTTCGCATTCGACTACAAAAAAAAGAGAAAAGCTAGGTGCAAACTTGTCGTTGGACCACCCTGTATACAGGAGCGGATTTAGTGAAATAATACACCTTAGCAATTTTTTTTTATCGTAACGTAAGTACATTACTCTTGTGTACGCCCACCCGATTAAGTCGATAATGAGCGGCGAAACGTCGACAATATACACACAATATACTATTCAATTTATTTAAATATGACAGAGAATTCGATTTTTATGGGGAATATCAAGTTACTTTTGAGGGATTTAGATTGGCGAGTAACGCGATACTATTTCCTACTTACCGAAAACGGCTTCCATTCAGTGGCAGCCCGTGAGTCCTGAGGGTTGTGAGGCAGTACAAAGATTTTTATAAAAAAAATGTTGATTACCAATTATTTGGGAACTATCAATAATGGAAGCTATATTTTGTTTTTTCATGATAAGTAATTTACATTTACATCCAATATGTGCGGCACTTTTGTCGTGAATATCCAGACTACGAGCTAAATTTTTTATATCAGAATACCCATTTTTAGCCAATATTTTTTAAATATTTACTTAAATCTGGAATAGGCCTCGCTGATTCTTGAACGACGTATAGTTTATCGTCATGTCGCTTTGAAAATGACCGCCGATATATTATATAATTGATTATATCCCCAGAATTTCGCATTTCTAAATCTACGTTTACTTGTACTACTGTCGGCGTTGGTGCACTACAGCCTGGACCTAGAACATCCATATTTTCCATACTATTAACCATTCACTAGCACAAAAAAAATGCTTCACTTTAAGAATCTACACGAAAAATTACTAAATACCTATTTATTTATTGCCTGTCCCTAGTGTCCCTTAATTTATTACGATTATTATAAAGAAACCCCAGAAAGAAATAATAATTTACAAATATTAATTATTAATATTGTAATCAAAACATAAGAAAGCAAAAGAAAACAGAAAGATGAATTATTGAACAAAGATCAAAGATAATGTATGATAAATAGGTCAAAGCGAGAGAACACTAAGTAGTAAATGAAAAGGGGTATATATAGACAGACGTGGATGTTTTGTTTCTGTCACTCAATTTGCTGTATATCTAAAAACGCACGAAGAGGCACTGCTTCACTTTCCATCTTTGTTTCACACATTAATGTATTGCTACTACAGTAATACCTACTATGCCACTTCAATGTTTATCAACCATTGTTTGATTTCCACTTATTGAATGACCTAATCATAGAAAAGAAATACAATTAATAAGGACTGTTGGTCAAGAGGCTTATTTGGCCCAAAAATCCAGAATTATTATTAAAATAAAATGTAAAACAAAGAAATCCGAAGTTTTCAGAAGCAACAAGTTAACATATTTACTAGGGGACCTTCGCGGGACGTTATTTAATAATATTTTGAGCCTTGGCAACCCTTATTGTTGTTTAGGTGTCAGCTGTTCTCATATCAATAGTAAATTGATTGGAAAAAATTTAGCTTTTAGGGCCCAATACTCAACAAAACAGAGCAGCTTTATTCATAATAAAATTTCTAGCCCCCCCTTAGCTGCGGTCCTGAATATATACTTTGAACTATTTCTAGATTTCCCAAGCCTATACCTATTAAAATGATCAAGACTCAACTGATTAATTGGGTTATTTTGCTTACTAATGATTAACTAGTCTGTTATTGTATTTTTTAGTCATTAAGATTGGTATCGGCTATTATAGGTCGCAAACAATTTACTTTACCAATTTGACATTCGTTCATTGTAAAAAATCTGATCTATTTACAGAACTCTTTAATTAACCAAATCAAGTTATTATTAATGATGATAATCTGCATGTAACGTAAAATATACAGGTTGTTTCCAAAGAAGTGCTGCTTTGAAATAAGAAAGTAGGTATTCTGAACCAACCTGTTATATGGGAAAATATTATTTTTACAAAATTTATTTTGGTACCATTGAACTTTTATTTGGTACAGTTGAATTTACTAAGCCTTGACAAAGGATATAGTTTTGAAATAATACCACAGATCTTTTTATTGTTTATCCTTGTATATTTCTTTTTAGTACGGCTACGTTTACGAACAAATACATCTTTTTTTCTATATATAATCATCCACAAACTAATTTACAAGATATCGATATCTAGTAACAATTTACACGGAGCTTTTCTTACTCTTACCCAAATATTATATTACATAAATTTTTATTATAATAATATAAACTCCTCTACAACTTTTGCCTCGACATACTTTTCATTTAAGTTCTAATAGACCAAGAGCTATTTTCACTTTTGGTTATAGACACATTGTCGTATTTTACTTTCCCGATCCATAGGGAAGGTTTGTGAACGCGCTAAAAAAATTGATATAAAGACGGATATAACCATTTTGAAGTCCCCTGAGATCATTTGTCTCTCGTTTTGACAATTGCATTACGTGATATGACTGGTTAGAACTGCGAATCAAAAATTTACAAAATACCACCGGACACCAAACCGGATATGGTGAAATCCGGACGTATGGGAATTCTAGCCATAGGCAATTACGTGAAATCATCATTATTGGATCAGTTTCTCCGATGCTATAGCTAAGAAAATTTGATACTTTTATCAGTGTTTGTCTCAATTTGTTGACTATTAATTAATTCAATTAAAATTCTGATTATAATGAAAAATATTTCTTTAAGACATATATGGAAAAGAACTGTCCCATCTTCACTTTCACGAGATACTACAATTACAAAGATTCTATTGGAGTCATTTCGTGGGAAAAAGGTTGAAAAAAAACTTGAAAACATTTTAGAAGTCATTATGTTTTTGTTATTGATTAATTTTTCTTTTTATAATATTGAAATTAAAGTTTTATAATTATGATGATAGATTATTTCATCAGCTTTGTGTTACTAATGACGAAGATTTCAACCGTTTGTTGCTTCATACTGAAGTTCGTTGGACATCAAGAGGCAATTGTCTGACTCGACTGTTTGACCTGTTTGACTCTATGATAGAGTTCTTGAAAACTAAAGATATACAGGATTGCGCAACAAGCTCATTACATCAAAGAATGATATAGCTTACATGACAGACCTGTATAAATTGTTCAACGACATGAATCTCCAACTGCAAGGCGATGAACTAAATTTAATTAAAACAAAAAATGTCGTTGCTGCTTTCGCAGCCAAAATGCTTCTGCACAAGAAGAATATGGTCAGACGTGAGTTTCACAATTTGTCGAATTTATCAGTATCCTACAGAAACGACGACTGGTTTGCCGACTGCCAACATTTGGAAAACCTCGACATAGACTTCACCGAACGATACCAGGACATTTTGAACTTGGAAATACCAGACTGGGTGTTGGATCCGTTTTCAAATGTCAACACAGCAATGTCACCTCAGCTGGAAGAAGAACTTATGGAATTGACAACAAACGAGCAAATACAAATCAAGTTCAAAAATTGCTATCAAGAATTTTGGCTACAAAAACCGATCCCGCAATTGTACCCTGGATTGTGGTCAATCGTTCAACGATAGCATTCCCATTGTCGTATTTGTGTGAACGTGGATTTAGTGCTGTCGCAACGCTGCTTACTAAAAAGAGAAATCGTTTGCATGTTACCGAACGTGGCGACTTGCGGCTGTTCTTGAGTAGGTAAATTGGAACCTGATATCAACAAACTTATTAAACAGCATCATATTCATCCTTAACATTAGTTTTTATATAAGAATGGATTATGTTTGTTTTATTTTGAATAAAAGATACTCTGTCTGAATACTATAAAGTTGCGTTTCAATAATCATTCTCATTGACAGGTGTAGCCCGTAAGAGTTAACTTGAGACCTGAACGCCGTTGTGTACTCAGATCTCAAATTAACTCTTGTGGGTTATAGTAAAAGTCTCTGCTAATATAGCTCACAATAATTAATTAATTTAATTTGAAGTTATCGTGGTTTTTAAGTAGATGAAAAAAGGGGGGCGCTAAAAAATAATTTATTCTCAAAGTGGGCAGTAGACAAAATAAGTTTGGGAACCCCTGGGCTAAAGAATTGCCGACCATTCTATTGAAGATTATGTCGTGGAGATTTAACATTTATTTTATTGTTCGAATTTAATTTAGTTTCGTCTTCAACCTTTCATTATCAGTTTGTAGAATCATTCACTCACAATTTGTTTCAATCTACAACAGAATCTTTAGTTGAATTAAGTAGTGACACTTAAAAGGGAACAGGACAGGTAACCAAGCTTTTGACTTGTGGAATCGCCTTCTCCAAAATGTTGTGTGCTTGTCTGTGGACTTTTAATACTTCAAAGATATTTTTCTTTGTTTTTGGCGCTCGATCCTCGATCTAATAATAACCAAAGTCAAAATATAATTGCCTGAGATTACTGAAAAGCATTGTGAATTGTAGTAGATAGTAAAAATATACACTAGCTCTCGGTCTATTACCTCAATACTCCTCTAATTATTGATACCTTAGTTTTATTATTTTTTTCTTAATTTACATCTACTTAATTATATTTACATTATAGTAAAAGTATTGTTAGTCATTTTTTTCTTAATTATTTAAAATATAGGCTATTAGGAACTTTGGTTTCATTCAGAGATTTTTTGTGTATAAATCTCCTACTTATATACTTATTTTACTCAACTAAGTAGAATTTTATCATAAGTTACAAAATATTGTTCAATATTTACAAAATAATCATCATATCATTACTGGAAAATACAAACTGTTATCAACAAACTACAAATTTGTAAAAAATGAATTATGTGGACATGGAAAACATACAGGGTGTCCCAAATTATGTACCTATTACTGTTCTCGAGAAGATAAAATATCACTATCGGGTGGTGGGGATAGCAGTTAGTGGTAGGGATATTTTTAGTCGTGACATGATCTATGAATCATCATTAGTATAACTTACAAGTTTTATCTTATTCGGGTCAAAAGAAAAGTAAAGACATTGTAAAAAAGTCAGCAAGGAAAGTC
This sequence comes from Apoderus coryli, assembly GCA_911728435.2. Taxonomy (NCBI): domain Eukaryota; kingdom Metazoa; phylum Arthropoda; class Insecta; order Coleoptera; family Attelabidae; genus Apoderus; species Apoderus coryli. Next base: position 1,343,305 of record OU452211.1, on the reverse strand, counting down.
TATTCAAACTATTATGAAAGAGTTGTCATCGATTTAAAGGACGCACGAGAAAAACAGACAAAGGCTTACTACCACTCTAAGTTATTTAAGAAGGAGAGGACGTAAGAACGATCTTGAATGACCGTATTTTGGAATTCCCCTCGTCCATTTTTTGTTTCCAAACATGACTCGAGGATAAACGTTTCGCTTCGATTAAGAAATTCATAGCTGTCATAGATGAGTAGGGATTTTGAATAAACACGAAAAAAAAAATCCACACTGAGAAAAAAATGTTTCTGTTAATAATTGACAAATCCAAAATGGAATGGAGTTTTTGGAATAAGAAAACCATTTTGAACATATTTCTTAAAAATATTCGTATACTTACATGAAATCTTATCTTTACAAATAAATTACTACTTAAATATCAGTTACAAAATAACTTATTACAATACAAAACATTGCTGCGAATTAATTCTAATTAATTATCTACAAGGGCAACTATTTATATTTTAAGCCTTGGCCATACTACACCAAACATTGTATCCATAAATTAAAAATGGATTTCCTAGTTCGACGATGAAATCCCATGCCTGGCCACTGTGAAACGTTGGTATGACGAGTGTCAGTCTTTCACTGTCGAAGATAATGAAGCTCGGCCAAAATGAGTTGTCATGACCGAAAATATTGAAGCTGCACAAACACTGATCATGCAAGATAATCATGTAATGTATTGTTGGAGATGAAATTCCATCCTTGGCCTGGTCAATTCTGTTTGTCTTAGGTGGTGGACGTTTTCTGTCTAAAGTGGGTTTTGATTATTTGACTCAAAATATAAATAGTCAGGCTCGTACTAGTTTCATTTGTACCTATTATCTACTTTATATTTACAGGACGTTGATTGTTTTTCGACTTTAACGATGCAAATTTATATTTTATAACAATTTATTTTTATAGATTAATTGAATGTTTATATACAGATCCATAACAATTTAATTTGTGTTTGTTATTAGTTAAAAAAAATCACAGAGTACTCCTGTTTGTTGAATTCACTACACCATGCCCTTTGACATCATTCGCACAGTGTTTTTCAATGCTTGACGTTTATTACAAAACCAGATTCGGATGACCTCTCTTTCATAACCGAGCTGATGTGCCAGACCTGTTATTTCTGTACCTGAAATCGAAAATTCTCATTTATATAATTTTCTTGAATATGGACCTGAAGTTTTATAAAAAAATTTGAGTAATTACTAAGGAGACTTGACTGGTTGACTTTTTGGAACGGGTCCATTCGACATAAGTCCCCGTTTTTTATGCCATCCAACCTACCCTCCACAATACTCTTTATTAGAGATTAAAAAAATAATAATAATAAAACAATGAACAACAAAATAACAAATAATAGTTAAAAATAAAAACAAGAAATCCCGAATACACTACAACAATTTAATAGACAGTTTTTTCCAATAAAAATAAGGAATATAAAGAAATAAACTGTAATGAGAGATACTTTACAATTTATTATACCTGATGGGTGTGTATTTCGTTCGAAATGTGCGTTCAACAGCTCCAATGCTTGCGGTGTAAAGGACGTTCTTCGTTTTCTTTTCTTCGATGGTTCGATACCAATGAAATCTGTGAGATGATTTTGTCCACTTTTATATCTGGAATTCCAAACACTGTTTATGTCAATTTAGTATTTTCAGAATTTAGTATATTTTGGGAAAATAGATTTGGAACCTTGTTTGGGGGATTTGGATGCTTACAAGTTCCGGAGAGTAAGAGGAATTAATATAAAGGGTGTCCCAAAATTAATGCAAGATTTGAATTAAATAGAAAACACAATTTTTAGTCTTTTGATTGTTTTTTTTATTGCATTGCATAAATGTGGCTGAATTTCGTTGACGCAGCCTTGAATCTCCTCCTTTAAGGCACGCGTGGTTGTGGGCTTGTTGACCAGTGTGTTTTGGGACACCTTCTACAAAATCTTCTAGACAAAATGGTAGGTTTCCACACAGAGGGTTTGATCAGGAGATACTACTTGACCGTTTTCATGTGTTTTCACTAGATATTAATCCGAAATCTATTTGCACCCGAAACACGTGAAGATGCTAATTTAAACATAAACTCAATTACCCCAAGTTTATTTTATTTTACTTTTGCTAAAATAATTTGGTTATTGAAAAAATTCCATCTCATTCAATAAAATTCATTCAAGATCTGGCAACAACCAAGAAAAATTACAAGGATCGCCGTTGCCACACTTTATTTGAAAATTTTCACCATCGTCAGTCACGTACTCATTAATTGCGTGTTTCCGAAATCAATCGAGCAATCCGACATCTATTTATACCCCCAACCCAAGTCCAAATGCGTTATTAACTCGAAAACCTAAATTGGGCAAGCTTTATTTTATTTTATTTTTACAAAAATATCAACGTTCTTAAATATAGTTAATTTTTATACCAGCTTAAACTAAATCTGACAACAATGCCAAAATCCTCATCGCTGGACAATTATGACAAGTGACATATATCAATCAGTAAAATCGAAATCAACTTACCTCTCTTCAGCTTCTTTCATCCACCTTTCCAGTACCGGCTTGATTTTTTGAGCACTTTTTGGTGTAATATCTAACTTTTCAAACCTATAGAAAAATATACGAAATTTGATTTAAATTATTTTTTTGAGCTTTAAATTTAAAAGCAAATTTTTGGCACAGGACACTAGCGTACTAATTAAAATTAACAAAGAAGAATTTTCTCAATGCCAGTGCCCTGGCGCAAAAATACACAAAATAAATAAAAAATAATATACAACTAATTAATTAATTAAAAAAAAACAGTGACGCTAAAAAGTTTAAAAGACATGGACATCGATAACATTAATGTATAATATTATAAACTTTTTAGCTGAACTGCTAATTATTTTAGAAAAAGAAAATTAATTATTTAATCTTAGTTTTTACATACATTGCTTGCTGCTGAGCGGCTGCAACCATTTGAGACGCCAGGGCACTGGGAACAAATTAAGAATTAATACGTTACTGGTACGTATGAAATTGGCTTTTGTTTGTTGGAACAGTTAAAGTTAATTTCACTATTATTTAATTCATTAATAATTATTAACGACGTTCTATCAAGTGTTGAGTATGTAACGGCTCAGTTATTTTATTTTTACACCCACCTAGAGCTGGTATTATAGGATCTGCTGGATATTGGAATCAAAAAAATTTAGTGTAAAAATTATTATTTACCGTGGAAATTATAATAAGAAAAGTGCAACTTTTTGGGACACCCTGCAATGATCCATAGCATGGATTGTGTCCTGGCTTCAAATTAGTTACAATTTTTCGAATTTCTAAATAGATTTACCTGCATATGGCACTTTGGCTGTACGCGGGACCTTCGGTGACGCTCAGCGCTTGACCCACTTGCGTTTGGGTTAAACCCAATGACAGTCGACGTAACTTAAATGCTTTGGCAAAATCTTTGATCTCATCTAAATTGATACCGTCCACTACATTCGAGTTGGTCTGATTTATTGTAGGCTGATCTGTAAATGAAATTCGATTTGAAATTTAGTACAACTTCTCGTTGATCTGACGTTTATGATGAAGAATTGGTTTTTTGAGGATCTCCGACATTTTTAAACTCTTTGTCATTAATTATTTTCTCCAAAATTGTGTTTTTCCTATATTTTGTTGAGCCTTATTTTTTCAAATTTCGCTTTAAACTCTTGCGATGGAGCTCACGCATGGATTAAATAAATAAATGTTATTTAATGTCAAAAACCATTATTTTAATCAAAACAACGTTTCGGTCAAATCAAGCATCAAAAGTTAATTGTTTTTAATCCAATAGTCGTTATTATAGTGAAAATGCTAAAAACTGTTACATTGCCGATATTTCGAAAACTATCCATTTTCGAAATCAGTAACCTATTTGAAAGTTTCATTAATTTTTAATGATACGTAAGATAAAATTATAAAAATATACCCGTTCCATTTGAAAAAACTGACATTTGACTTGTAGCTTAGCTTAGTTACATGCTAAAGAATTCATGAATTCATATCTAAATCAAAATATTATTCAAAATATTACTTTTTTGACCTTAAAAAAAATAAACAAATACATTTTTGACTCACCCCGTATATAAATTTAAAGTGTATGCTAAAAATTTCTAAACGTTCAAAATTTATTCGATTGCAATCTAGAAAATTTGTTAAATGTCGGCTAAATAATGTTTTTTCTGCATCACCCTGTATATGCTGCTTATTAATTAATGTTGTTATAATCTGATAAATACTTAATTTAAATAATAAATCCACTTGTCAAATGCAATAACCTTATAAAATTTTATACTAAATACCTACTATAAATATATTAGATCGGTATTTTAAATCTGCTAGTCTAAAAATGGCTGCCTATAATATGATTATCATCATAGGTGACGTTATTTTTAAGAACTACCACATCTCTCTATTTGAAAATCGTTGGTGTTAAATTAACGTTAACGTTAATAGCGGCGGACGTTAATGGATACCATATATCTCTATCATGGTTCGTTGGTTTGTCATAATTTGGTAGTATTTTTTTTCTAACGTTGGTGTCACTTATTTTAGTTTAGTTGACACTTCTAGTTCACGTCATAATTTGGTTTTGGTAAGATGTTTTTTCTAACGACAGACAAATTGCTTGTGTCAAATTGTTTATTATTATTTTCTTTGTTTACATTAATAGTAATTGAAAATGTGATAATAACCTAAAGTGATAGTGTCATGAGAGCCGTCAGATGGGTGGATGTGATCATATATTTTTCAATAACTGATGGATGGGAAATAGTTGATATCTCCCTCTGCGTCGCACACAAAATGAACTTTTGCAGATGTAATTAAATTAATTAATAAAATAGTGTGGCCGCATTAAATCCCCTTGAAAAGTACACGTAAAACAAATTTTTCATATAGACAGACCTGTGGCTGCACCTTCGGTGCAGCTTTAAGTTAAGTCACATAGATAGCAGTCATTTTTTTGCAGATTTTCGACGACAAAGACGGCACGATCAGAAATTATAAGGATTAAAATTTTTTCACCACCCTGTATGAACAAATCAGAAAATGTTGTACGTATCGGAAACATGAGGCCTTATTTGAAAGCGCTTGCAAAATGATTATTAAATACTTCTTTATAAGAAAAAAATGTGAATATTATTGAGCCCTAAAATGTCAGTTTTGACATAAATCTGGATATACGTCAAAAACGGCTGGATTTAGGTATAGGACATGATACATGAAACATGTCTAGAATCTTATGTGGAATCCAAAAATAGGGAATTCCATTCAAAGTAGTCTACGAAATATTTTAGTGGGCCGTCATCATAGAACACCCTGTATATCGTTCGTATCCCACTTGTGACGGTACTTTAAGGACACGCTGTATTTGTGTCGTAGTTTAGACAGCGATTTTGGGATAGTTTACTGTTAATGTCAATCAAGAAAGACTAACCTAACCTCCTAGGAAACGAAACTTTGTTTTTACAAAAACGATCCTAATTGAACTGTTGCCAAAAAAATCTCTTGGGAGTCTATTGCTATAGACATGCTGTATATTATCAGTCTGCAACTGTTAAGTGCAATAAAAATAATATTAATCATATTGCGAAATATTTCTATAGCAATAACAATATATCTATCTCTATGTATCAATAACAGACCAGATCATATAAAACAAAATTACCTAATTAATTATTTATATGTGTCGTTACGAATTTTGCAATTAAAATTCATTTAGTCAATCGACATCTCTAATAATTATTAAGTATTATTATTATTAGGTACTATACTGCGTAATATCGGTTTCTCATAATAAGACTCACTGGTAATAATAAATTGTAACTGTTCAACATTCCGAAAACCGTATGGTTTTATCTCTTGCAGTAGTAATTAAGTCAATAGAGCTTAAGTGGATTGCTATTAATGTAATTAACTCTGAAAAAATGTTTTATTTGGAAATGTTTCGATCAATATAACATGTACGCGGTGGTCAAATGAAAAATATTCATAGTACTAGGGTTGCCTTTTATATTGTTTTTTATAATATTCCCCATCACTTTTGCATGCGTTTGAACCAATTGTCGAAGCACTTTTGCCACTCTGATTGAGGTATCTCCAAAACATGCATTTCGAATGCAGCAACCGCTTCTTTAGGTGTCGAAAAACGTTGACCTCTCAGTTTGTTTTTTACGTACGGGAATAAAAAGAAGTCATTCGGTACCAAGTCAGGACTATACGGCGGATGACTCATCAAATCGATGTTTTGGGTGCTCAAAAATGCAGTTGTTTGAGCCGATGTGTAAGAGCTCGCATTGTCGTGGTTTTCCTGATTTCTTGGAAGACAACTGGCAACCAAATGGTTGTGTACCATTCAGAATTGACTGTTCTGCGTTGTTCTAGTGGTACGGTTGCGACATGTCTAGTTTTTCCGAAAAACAGGCGACCATTTGCGCGAACAACTTTTGTTGGATTTGGCTCATCTTGAAACACCACACAGTCGACTGCTGTTTACTTTTGGGCTCATCTGTCACGATGTCATAGACGTGTTTCGAAGCACCGCGATCGTATTTTTTGAGCATTTCTTTCGACCAATCGACACGAGCCTTTTTTTGAGCGATTGACAAATTGTGTGGGATCCAACGCGAACAAATTTTTTTGACAGTCAAATGTTTATGCAATATTGAACGTATGTTGGTCCCACTAATGCCTAAGGTTGTCTCAATCTCTTGATAGGTCACATGACGATTTTGCAATATCAGTTCGCGCACAGCATCAATAGTTTTTGGAACAACAACTGATTTTGGACGACCTTCACGAAATTCGTCTTGGAGTGAACTACGACCACGATTGAATTCACCATACCATCGATAAACACTGGTCATTGATGGAGCTTCATCGCCAAAAATTGAATTAGGTTCATCCAGGGTATCATTTCACGCTAAAATGTAATTCTTTATAAAAAGTTGTGCTTGCCGAGAAATCAATTTACAATATAAAAATTTCTATTTATATTTTTCCTAATTTATTAACACCTACGTAGTCGGTTTGTGGTAGTTTTATTTATGAAAAAAGTCATTGAGGGTTATAAAAAAAAATAAAAAAAAAAAAATTTGAAAAAAAAAAAATAAAAAAAAAAAAATTAAGAAAAAAAATTTCAAGAAAAAAAAATTAAAAACAAAAATTCAAAAATAAAAGATTTTCAAAAATAAAAAATTTAATAAAAAACCATTTCAAAAAAAAGAAAGAGCTGGGATTCGAACGCCTAACCTTTCGCATGCGAAGCGAACGCCCTATAAATGACGCCACAGAAACCTGATAACAAATATTGTATTTTAATAATATATACCTAAAAATACTGTAAAACTTAAAAAAAAAACATATCCAAAAATGTTTTTGAAACATTTTTTAACCACCCTGTGCAATAATTTCATAAACCAATCTAAAAAACTAAAAAAATCTGAAAAAAATCTATTACGCTCTACCGTACCTAAAAATATTGAAAATAAATAGAAACATTTTTGAGTTACCCCGTAGATCACCTCTAGGAGCTTATAGTTTAACTTTCAAAGAAAACTTTAATTGAAATCTAAAGAAATCAAAAAATTATTGAAAATATTACTATTTTCTCTTTAACAAAATGTCCAACTTTACGATAGAGCTGTCATCAGAGTTGCCAAATCCCGAAATATAAAAGGCGCAACCCTCAATCAATTTATTTTATGAATTCGAATCAGTTTCTTTGTAAAGAAGTTTCCTCAGATTACAATAGCTAGACATGTGATGAACAGTACAATATTTACGAAGAATAAACCCCATAGGATGACACCCTTAATTCCCCCAATGCAACCAACTTACTTGGAGAGTCAATGAGCAGATCAGCCGTTGAACTATCTGTACAATTCGGCGACAACGATGACGGCGACCTTTTAACACTCTGACTAGAATGATGGTGTTGCTGCTGCGGATGTGGTGAGCCAACTGCGATATCACCATTGTTACTACTTTTATTACTGCTCAGTCTTGGTGGTGGTGAAATTGACGATGACGATGGATTCTTGCACAACGATTGCGGATGCAGTTTCGACTCTGTGTAATGATTATTCGTCATGATGTTGTTTCTGTGAATACCGCTCGACACTGATTGCGTTGTGGTTGGTGTGGGAAGGATCGTTGGTGGCGTGGAGAGTAAAGGATTTAGTAGTGGTGGAGGAGGATTTGGTGGCGTGGGATTACTGAGTATTTGAGGTAGCGTTTGGAGAAGTTGCGTGGAGTTGTTGGAGATTAAGTGGCTGAGAGTCGCTGGGTTGAGAAGGTTGGGATTTATCGTACCATTGGTATGTGATACTGAAAAATAATTAACATTCAAATATCTTGAAGTCCTTAATGAAATTATAAGAAATGTTACCTTGATTATTATTCAACAAGTTATTCTGAGCTATTGCTTGTAGATTCGCCAAAGATGTTTGCATTACTTGACCATTATTTAAAGCTAGATTGACGATTTGGTCGGAACTATTTACATGATTTACAGGTATCGTCAGGATTGTTTGTGTGGCCAAACCTGGAATTTGAGGAATTCTAAACATTTCAAAGGCTTTAAAAATAAATTCATATGATGCCAGCAAAGTTACCCCCAAATAAACTACAGAAATTTTGTCTTGCATAACAAAAAGATGCACATTAAATTTATGGCGAACGAAATCAAATTTTTGACCAGATAAAGTTATTGCATCCATTTCTCATGATGGTTTGTCTCCGTAAGAGATATTTTACATACCTTGCGACGTTGGTATCAACAGTTGAGCACCCTGTATGCCTTGCACAAGTTGACCTGAAGCCAAAATGAATTGTGGCATTGCAGCTGGTTGTTGAGATCCCAACAGAGGATTGGAAAGTGCTGGACCTACAGATTGCTGTGGCTGTTGGCAAGGGCTAATATTGTTGTTGGACAGTATACTATTCGGCGAATGTTCGGGTAGTACTGTTGATTGGCTATTACGTGTTGGACACACTGTAAAATAAAACATCGACATATACAGAGTGTCCCAAATTATAATAGTAGTATAATAAATAAATTATTATTAATATTGTGCGGTTTTTGGACGACTAAATAAACAAAACTCCTTGTTTTTAAATTACCAACGTTTCGCAAACATTAATTTGCGTCCTCAAGCATAATATTCGAAAAGTAAACAACGTCCTATTAAAAGCCATTAGTAAAGAAATATAATAATGAATATAATATTAGGTTGGACATATACATAAGCATGTGGGTGTAAAATAACTATCATCGTGACATGGCTGCAAAAAAAAAATCAACTACGGTATTAATGGTTTCTAAGAAGAATATAAATTAATATGTAATAAATAGGATAAATAAAGCCGTTAAAAATGAGTATAATTAGTAGTAAAACCATTACATAGTTATACACAGTGGTGTACCAACAGTTTTAGTTAGTTTAAACTATATTTTCATTAGTTAAAATCTTTCAATTTTGATCAACTACGAACTTGCTCAAATATATAATAATAATAATAATATATGTTTATTAGTTCTAAAAGGTATTACATAAATTTGTACAAAAAATGTATTATTACAACCATTAGAACTAAAGGGCGTGAAATCTCAGCCTGTCAACTAGGTTGAGTGCTGTTGAAGCCCAAGAAACAATACACAATAAAAAATAACAAAAAAAAAATCAGTACTACACAATAAACAATAATATTAGGTACTTATCCAATAATAATATATGTTTATTAGTTCTAAAAGGTATTACATAAATTTGTACAAAAAATGTATTATTACAACCATTAGAACTAAAGGGCGTGAAATCTCAGCCTCTCAACTAGGTTGAGTGTTGTTGAAGCCCAAGAAACAATACACAATAAAAAATAACAAAAAAAATCAGTACTACACAATAAATACAATATTAAATCACACAAGTATACAAAAATAAAGTGTTGGGTTAAAAACAGTGCAAACAAAATGCCCAAATGAAATGCCTAAACGCTGTCAAGCAATATCTTTTTAATCGTAGATCTGAACACATGCAAACTCTGAGAGAAATCCTTAATCACAAACCGGTTAACTACCCTGGCGACATTATAAGAGAACGATCTTTTAAATTTTTCCTTTTTATGAACAGGGACTGTTATTAGACTTTTACGTCTGATGTTTAGATTATGCACATCAGTTCTATACACAATTCTATTGACCAGATAAGGAGGGGTTTTATATTTTATTATTTTGTAAAAGAAGCATGTTGAATGGTGAATGCGTCTGTTATACATATTCAGCCAACCTGCCTCCTTAAGTTTGTGAGATATGCGATGTCTTCTTCGAATGCCGAATATGACCCGCAAGCAAAAGTTCTGCAACTTCTGAACTCTCCCTCTGTCCACACTATCAAGACAAGGACCGTAGATGTTGTCACAGTAGTTTAAGTGCGATAAGACAAGAGCATCACACATACGAATCTTCAAGGTTACATTTAACGAATGTCGGTGAGGGTATAATTTTTTTAACATTCCATATCCGATTTTAAGTTTTGATGTGATATGGTCCTTGAATCGCAGCTTGTGATCCAGAACAAGTCCCAAGTTCTTTGCTCCTTCCTGGAAAACCAAAATGTCTCCATCCCATTGAAGGGCATTTTGTTGAATTTATAGATAGATTAACCCTTTTTCTTTCCAAAAATATAAAATTGATACTGCCGTTGTAGGCGAAGCATCCCAGGGGATGCGTATCAGAGTTGTATTTAAAATTGAAGGTAAGAAGGCGTCGACCATTGAATCTGATACTCTTAAAGTAAGATTAAGTAGGTACCTAATTGAAATATCTGCAAATAAGTCACTTACTGTTCAAGTAATGGAATTACTATTACTAATGATAAAGTAATTATTGAATTCCCTACGAATTATTATAAAAATCAATTACCAATTACAATTATATTACACCAGTAATTGAGAACAAAATTATTATTAGGTATATGATGCTCTTGTCTTATCACACTTAAACTACTGTGACAGCATCTACGGTCCTTGTCTTGATAGTGTGGACAGAGGGAGAGTTCAGAAGTTGCAGCACTCTTGCTTGCGGTTCATATTTGGCATTCGCAGAAGACATCGCATATCTCACAAACTTAAGGAGGCAGGTTGGCTGAATATGTATAACAGACGCATTCACCATTCAACATGCTTCCTTTACAAAATAATAAAATATAAAGCCCCTCCTTATCTGATTAATACAATTGTGTATAGAACTGATGTGCATAATCTAAACAGACGATTCTAACTAATATTTTTTCGAATTTGTACATATTCTGTGTTGTTATTGTGTTAATTAGAGTAATTTTTCAGACTTTTGTGTTCAATTTTGGGAGCTTCACAATATGATTTTTTGTTTATCTATGTTTCACTGTTAGGATACTTTGAATATGATATTTTAGTTTGGGCTGAATTTCTATATCAGTTTTTACTGCCATTCAGCCCATTTTGTGGTTCTTTTTTTTTTATCTAAATATTTATAATATATTGAATATGTTTCTTATTTTGAACTGCAAATAAACTTATTATTATTATTAACTTTTGAAGGTGTACGCTTGTGTGTAGATATTCGGATATAATACCTAGATGTTTATGAAACTGCTATTTTAATTTTTTCAATAATAATTAATTACAGACACAAAGATAATACCTATATTTCAAACAAATTTTTAGATTTTTTTTCCCTTCCTTTAAATGTTTAATAATTATTGTAATATTTATTATTTAATTACGCGTTAAACGATAATAATGATATTAATATTAAGTGGGATAGGTACGCTTTATTAGAAGTTATTAGTAAGTTTTCCAACAATTAAAACTATAAATAGCAAGCTATATTAATTGTTGGATAATAAATAATAATAATAATATTGCTGTGTCCGTTTAATAGAACATTAGGACATAGACGTGCGTTATAAATTCCAGGCATTATCTAGAAAATGCAAAAAACCTCTTTAAATTATTCTTTTGGCTATTTATTTAGAGATATACGCAAGAACAACGTTTACAAATTATTCAGTTTTGTTATCAAAATAATCGTTCACCAATTGCAACTTTTCGTGCTCTTTTGCCATTTTATGGTCGTACTAATCGTCCAAGTGTGCTCGCTATTCGTCGAATTGTTGAAAATTCTGAGCGTACATTTTCTTTACATAATGTTCAAGTGCCAATAAGACAGAGAACCGTCCGAAGTAATGCAAATATTGCTGCCGTTCAGGCAAGTGTTGCTGAAGACCGCAATTTGTCGATTCCAAGACGTTCTCAACAATTGGGACTGTCTCAAAGCACAACCTGGCGGATTTTGAGAAAAGATTTGAGTTTGCATCCGTATAAAATTGTTCTCACTCAAGAACTGAAGCCATTGGACCACCGTAAACGTCGTGAATTTGCTGGTTTTGCCTTGGAACAACTTGAAAACGATGAGGCACACTTTCATCTGAGTGGTGCGGTAAATAAACAAAACTGTCGATTCTGGTGCGAAGAAAATCCACAAATTATTCATGAAAAACCATCACGTTCACCGAAATTGACAGTTTGGTGTGGTTTTTGGTCTGGTGGAATCATCGGTCCGTATTTCTTTTGAAATGATGCTGGTAACGCCGTTACTGTAAATGGAGAGCGGTATAGATCGATGATAACCAACTTTTTATGGCCGATTTTGGAAGAAGTTCATCTTGACAACATTTGGTTTGGCATGCAGATAGCCCTTCATAATATCATTGTCCTGTCTAAATTTCACAACCCTTCAGGCAAGGAAAAAATTTCAATTTTTTGATGCTTTTGCTCGGTATAGGACTATAGAACGCTATCATTCAAGCCCTAAGAAACTATCCTTAATGACCCACTCCACGCATGTCGTTTGGCATGCAGATAGCTATTTCTTGTAGGGTTATTTCAAGTCATTGGTCTTTTGAAATCAACCAGACTCTCTTCAAGATTTACAAGTCAATATTCATGACATACGACTTGATTTAGTGGAAAAACTGCTCGAAAATTGGGTTCTTCGAATTCGTTCCTGCAGAAGAAGTCGTGGAGGCCATTTGAATGACGTTTTATTTAGAACTTTATTGTATCGATTGTACTTCACATTCAATAAAAAACTTTTGAATTTCCTTAACAATAAGTGTGTTTTGTTTAAAAGGAATCATATCACTCTTAGATTGGAAAACCCTATATAAGAACATTTTTGACATTAAACTTCCATAAAGAACCAAACAAGTAAGATTTTGGGCAGCAGCAAATTTTACGAGAGCTGACTTGTTCGTGTACTACATGAAACTACTGTTTAAAAGTAGAAAAAATTGAATACCCTATATTTTTAATTAGTAAAAGTGTCACTAAATTATACAGGGTGTCCCAAAAAAATCCCAACCCTTTGGGACCCAAAATAAGACGAAAATCAGTTACCTATGTCAAAATATCGAAAAATGTCTCCTTATGCAATTATGACTAGGGTGGGGAATGTTTTTTGGCACACCAAACAATACATTTTTCTTTGGCGATTTGAATTTTGAAATTACATAATATGAATTTACCTGAAGAAGCGCTGACGCTCAAATTTAAAGGTGCATTCACGCTGGAGTTTACAGTCGGTGACGTTAAATTGGCTATACTGGTTAATCCTGCTGCAATATTGGCTACTTGTGGAAGATTTTGTTGAAGATTGGCTAGATTTTGAAGATTTTGTAACGTTACTAAACCAGCCACTGCGAAATATAATATAGAAAACGATATAGGTATTGTTTTTACCAGCAGATTTCCAAATTCATAACAAACTGAGTTTTAGTTCTTTGTTAGTTCTACTTACTGGTTCCATTTAAATGGGACGAAGTAGAATGTGGACTGGATGATGACAATGTGGGTTCTGTGGCTGCAGATTCCTCCATTCTGCAATGGGTTTGTTTCGATGACATACTGAGATCTGTACTACCATCTGCACCCATGGCTAACGAAGCTGGTTCGGGGGATCCTACACTACTGTCGCAATCGCTCTCCTGAAACAATAAAAAGCATGTTATTTTGGCTTTAAAAGGTTTTTGCGTTGATTTTTGAATTCGAGAACATTTGCAGTTGTTTCCCTATATAATAACGATCTTCCCGAACATGTCGGGGGTTATTACCGACGTTGATCTTCAAATAGTGGAGCTTCAGAAAGATGCCCGCTTGGTGTGCTGCAAATAGGTTAATGCTTAGCACGATAAAGACTCAAGTAATTGAGATTCATAGACGGTACTCCTTTAATTTTTTGTTTAACTTTGCAAATGCAACTCTAAGTTTCTTAGAAATATATGCTGTCTTTCTAAACGAGGGTCCACCTCCATTTTATATACATTAAACGCAATATTATTATCCGTGGCAAATAAAACCTACTTGTGACACACGAAAAACATTAGTCTTCGTTCTGAAGAGATCCCGTTTATTTCCTTACCCACTATGCATACCAAATCAAGTTGGGTATATGGCCGACGACGACGTTGACCCATTTTTCTATAATATATTTACACAATCTGTCAGTTTTTAATCTGTTGACTGTCCACAGATAAATATTAATTAGATCGAATTCAATTTCATCCTGTTATTGATTAAATTCACATGTTTTTATACTACATTTTTTTTTTTAAACATAGAAAACATGCTATAAGGGCACAGTTTAATATACAGTTACTTCACTTCGTGTCGGAACCTTTTATCTCGTTGTCGACAAAGCAATTCGCCGCACTTATAATTGTAGTATAGTATCTTATGGTATATATAGATATAGTCACTTTGAGCGGGTGTAATGGCTCCTCGTGCATCACTCGTGGATTTTCGGTGCCCCAGAAGCGATCGTTTTGCTGGGTCACGTACCCGCTGAGGTGGAAGTGAGCCTCTTCGCTCATTATGATTTTTGTCCACCAAAATTCGCCTTAGGGACGTCCGGCTGATGGCTAATTGCTTGGCACGGCGTCTGGTCGACATCCTCGGCACTATCGTATCGTTTTTTATGTGTTTTTTTTCAATCAAATCCGAAAGTTCTTAAAAAAATCACCTTCTTACTCGTCTGTATGAATTTAATTAGGTAAATTTTATTTATCACTAGACATCGTAAACTATCTTTATTTATTGTAGCAGATTCAACTAAAGCACCCATTCGTATCTCAGTCTAACACTAACTAATTAAACTGACCCTACGTTAGCTTTTAAGGCACATCGATTATTCTTGGTGTATTTAATTAGAACGGGAATTAGAAGCTATTTGTCCAGCTGTAAATTACTAGCTGTGTTATCCTTGCCAATCATACATAATTTACGGTCCGAGCGGACTTTACTGCACCAGAGTGATTCTCTGCTCTACTGTATTACCGTTGCTGTTGGTTTGCTGGAATTACTTATTCCTGCTGTTGTAAATGCGTACCTATATGGCAGATAAGCAGGCGATCTGACAATGGAATGCATTATTAAAATTTGCTTTTCGATCTGTCTGATGTGAGGTGTTTAATTGGAATTGGAAATTTACAGGACAGTGACAGTGGATAAGTTATTTATCACGTGAATACATATGGTGTTAAAATTGGATCAAAATTCAAACTTAAGTGCGCCACTGTCATGTATTATCAGAAAATAAAAACCTATTTTCCTTTGTGAGGATCGAGTGAGACAGATCCCCCGAATGTGAAATGTGTGTGTATTCCTGCTATATATAATTGAATTGGCCAGGATGTTTAATACAAGTGCCTGCATAATATGATGAAGGGATGTTAATGTTTATTCATAGACTTGTCCCTCAGCCCGCTTTAGGACATACCTCATAATTCCGTCTACTCTATTCGTGTATTGTGTATATTAACTGCAGGATCAACTCAGGATATGGTTTTTTACCTCAGAAACATCTTTTTAATATAAATACGTCCTAGACATCTTCTATAACAGTGCTCGCCAACCCGTCGATTGCGAGCCCCTGGTAGCTCGCGAAGAGAATTCTGGTAGCTCCGAACATATCTATCTACATGCCAAACGACATGCGGAGGATTCCGCATTAAGCATAGTTTCTTAGGTCTTGATTAGGTCCTGTATGATAGCGTCCTATACCAAACCAAAGCCCCAAAAAATTTAAATCTGTTTTCCTAATAATGGGGTCGTGAAATTTACGCATGACAATGATATGATGAAGGGCTATTTGCATGCCAAACGACATTCTTCGGAACGGTCGTTAAGGATAGTTTCTTAGGTCTTGATTAGGTCCTGTATGATAGCGTCCTATACCAAACCAAGGCCCCAGAAAATTGAAATCTGTTTTCCTAATAATGGGGTCTTGAAATTTACGCAGGACAATAATATTATGAAGGGCTATTTGCATACCAAACGACATTCTTCGGAACGGTCATTAAGGATAGTTTCTTAGGTCTTGATTAGGTCCTGTATGATAGCGTCCTATACCAAACCAAGGCCCCAAAAAATTGAAATCTGTTTTCCTAATAATGGGGTCGTGAAATTTACGCAGGACAATGCTATTATGAAGGGCTATTTGCATACCAAACGACATTCTTCGGAACGGTCATTTTAGGATAGTTTCTTAGGTCTTGATTAGGTCCTGTATGATAGCGTCCTATACCAAACCAAGGCCCCAAAAAATTGAAATCCGTTTTCCTAATAATGGGGTCGTGAAATTTACGCAGGACAATGATATTATGAAGGGCTATTTGTATGCCAAACGACATTCTTCGGAACGGCATTAAGGATAGTTTCTTAGGTGTTGATTAGATCCTGTATAGCGTCCTATACCAAACCAAGGCCCTACGTGACTTTTTGAATTTCTATAGTGATCGTGACATATTGCTCAACTTGGATACAATCTACTCTTTAATTACAAAAGCTTGGTATTAGATCTAAGCAAATCATATTTAACGAATCGAACCATAACGGATTCAACAGAATCTAAGGTGTTCCTCAGTGCTCTAACTTGGGCCCTTTAATGTATTTTTTGTTTATTAATGGACTTTGCCAATTTTAGTTTATTTCGAATTCTTATACTTACAATTTTAATCCCTTTGAAGGACTATGTTATGTTTTGTTATTTTTTCTTTTTAGATCGTAACTAAAAAAACTGCTGTATCTGAAGAATACTTATAACTAAAGCCTCGTACTTATAATTTTTTATCACGGTTGGTCATCGCAATATATCTCCACAGATTATGGAAGGGAATCGTATAAGAGCAGCTTTTCACATTATTAAAAGGGATGAAAAGACGTCCATGATACCAATATAATAACATGATTTTTCTATATAGATAGGTAGGTATATGATGTGGGGCTGCGATATATTGAATCTTATTACTTCGTACATCTCATATTGGAATATGATCATAGTGGTCAGTCTAACATTATAAAAGTAGCAGGAAAATAGGGAAATTGCTACAGAATTGGGTTCAGATATCGAAATAGAATACGAGTTTCATTGAAATAAACAACGGAGAGCCCTAGGGGATGAACGTCAACAAGTTCTGAAACAGTTGGATCAAGTTTTTGAAAGCAGGAATCTAAAAATATAGTCGCCGGCTACAAAGCTTTACTATTGGAGTATATTGAGATGATTTTGTAACAAAACGCCACTGGCACTAGCTCAACCTGTATATTTGGAAGTGAAAAGTGGTCCGGCATCGCCCAATTGACAAGCCTAAGATTGACGCACCCTTAACCTTAAAATTGTTTGAATCATACGTGTCGTGTATACACAAGCAACGTTGTTTACATATTAAGATCATGTGACAACAAATCAAACCACCCTAGCCAATAACAGTAGTAGTAATTATTAATGCATCAACATACAATAATGTACCGTATGGAAACAATAAATTATGGCTGTGGCTAGGCAATAAACTGCATGCTTCATATTATCGAAATGCAAATAATGCACTTTAGAATATTGGACTAGTAGGTGTTATATATCGGAACTATTCTTGAGTATAATAACAACAATAATAATGGCTCCCACATATTATTGTTTTTTTTTCTTTAATTATACTATCATAAGTAAAGTTCCTTTAAAAATAAACTCTACTTTGACAATCTAAAAAAATTTCACCTGCGGCGCCATTTTCTTCATATTCATTTCTTACTTAGTGCTACCTAATAAAATTACCCACGAGCCGCCACTGCAATATATAGGGTGTGCTATTTAAAATAAGAAAGTTGAATGTCGTGTATATGTTGAACATAGGGTTCCCAACCGTACTTTAAAATAAAGTATCTTACGTTATTTTAAGTCTCTGTACGTTAAACTTTTACATAGCAATAAAGTACGCGAAAATACTTTATTTCAAACTTCAGACGAAATAAAACAAACCAGTTCAAACAATGCATAAAAGTTAAACTGATAGCAACTAAACTACTGTCAACGATAACTGGCTATTTTCACACAAGTAAATATCTTTAAATACTCTTAGGGTTATTCTTTCGTAGTGATTGATCTGAATAAGTGAATGTGATTAAACTGAATCTGATTATACTGAACTGAATATTTGGCGAAACCGAAAGATCATCTTTTTTGTGATTGTATTTCACTTAACCTCGAAAACTTGTGAAAACAACCAAATCTGCTCTGAAAACTGGAAAATTATTTCTTCCATGATATTATTATCCATGTTTTAAACTTTTACAATTTATTGGTTTGATTCGAAATCATATACCTCTCTCAATATTCAATACTTTTAGAGGTTAACTGTTAACTGAACGAACTAACCGGTACCAAGAGGTTGATCAGTAAGCGGAAAGGGGGGTAGGAATTTTAATCAGTTTGGTAGAAGTGACTGATGTCGAAAGAATACACACAATCGTGAATGAACTGACAATTTTCAGATTGTTCACTTGGTTCAGTACGAAAGAATAACCCTATTATTGAATTTTATCAGATAGAACAAATTATAGAAGGGAAACTAAAGTTGCAAAGACTGAATATAAATATGAACAGCTTATATTCAGAAATAATTACTTTAAAAGAACTATATGGAAAATTGACAGGAAAAAACACTGGTGAAAAATGGCAAATTATTTTTAAAAAATGTCCAGATGATTTTGTGAATTTAAGAAAAATTGTCAGTTATATACTATCTGTTCCCGCCACTTCAACCTTCACTGAGAGGGTTTTTTCAGTGATGAATGCGAAGTGGCGGGAAGAGAGGAACAGGGCATCTTTAAAATTAATAAAAAACGAGTTACTTATATATATGAACCTTAATTTACAATGTTGTGAATCCTACAGCATATTCAAAAATAATTCAACCCTACTGAAATGTGCAAAAAGCACTCAAAAATATTCTTTTAAAAATTTAAATAAATAATACTTTTTTTTATTAGGCTGTTCGTTTTATTTACCATCCCTAAAACCAGATACACGTTATTTCATCCAAAAATAGTTGGCAACCCTAGTTGAACATGTTGATACAAGTACAGCAGTTGTCCATTTTAATTAAGTAACATGAAAGTTATTCCCCATAAATTGTGTGCTTCGAAAACGATTGAAATGGAAAGTGATGAGGATATGAAATAGTTTTTATTTTAAAGTTTTGTATTTGAGCCACGGTGTATTATTGTATACTAAATCATGAGATTAAATGAAGGGCCTCACTCGTGGGATATTTAATGTATTCATCCTTCGTCAATTGTATTTAAAATTATTCGTGCGAATCTGGATGGCAGTTCAATACACATATACACAGTATGGTGGAAGGAGGGAGAGCGTGTTTAGCGAGCGGAGTGCTTATTAAACTTAAAAACAAAGGATTTTTTAATTAAACACACGGCGCGCTCCGGTTTCACACATCAATTGCAAACTCATTTAAAACATACTGCTCGTTCGTTATAATTAAATTGATACGAGACATTGAAAATATATTTCAGTTTTCCCCAGTTCTTTCTTTTTTTTTTAATTTCAATTTTTTCCGTACATACCTATACCAATGAGTCGAATTTTCAATGCTGAGTTACAATACTCCTTTTTTATTTTATGTTTGTACAGCTGATTTGCCTCATTTTCATTTACTATACGAGCCAAGGGCGGATCGATGTAGATTTCATTTACAAGGGGGTGGCAGAGGCCTTTTAGGTATATGTATTCAGGATATCCAAGGATTTAAATACCAGCTTTTTGCACTATCGTCATTCGGGAAGAAAAGAAGAGAGCCTGGAAGGTGGTGTGGCAGTTTGTTTTGTACGTACGCTGTTTTGGGTGCTCAAAAATGCGGTTGTTTGAGCCGATGTGTGAGAGCTCGCATTGTCGTGGTGAAGAGTGGTCCGTCTTCGGCGGTTGGTTTTCCTGATTTTTTTGAAGACAACTGGCAAACAAATGGTTGTGACCACTCAGAATTGACTGTTCTGCGTTGTTCTAGTGGTACGGTTCCGACATGTCCAGTTTTTCCGAAAAAACAGGCGACCATTTGCTTGGAAGTGCTTCGTGCGCGAACTTTTATTGGATTTGGCTCATCTTGAAACACCTATACAGTCGAGTGTTGTTTACTTTCGGGCTCATACGCGTAAATCCACGACTCATCACCTGTCATGATGTCATAGACGTGTTTCGAAGCACCGCGATCGTATTTTTGAGCATTTCTTTCGACCAATCGACAAATTGTGTGGGATCCAACGCGAACACATTTTTTGCACACTCAAATGTTTATGCAATATTGAATGTATGCTGGTCCCACTAATGCCTAAGGTTGTCTCAATCTCTTGATAGGTCACATGACGATCTTGCAATATCAGTTCGCGCACAGCATCAATGGTTTTCGGAACAACAACTGATTTTGGACGACCTTCACGAAATTCGTCTTGGCGTCAACTACGACCACGATTGAATTCACCATACCATCGATAAACACTAGTCCTTGATGGAGCTTCATCGCCAAAAATTGAATTAAGTTCATCCATGTTCAGGATTTAATTCCATTTTTGGGCCGAGATGAATCTTTTAAGTTACTGTAAACAACACAAATAGCGCTTGTATGTCAAAACGTTCTGAGTACGTATAACCTCAAAAATGTCCAACTTTACGATAGAGCTGTCAGGTGCGAAGGGGGGTTGCCAACACCAGGGTTGCCAAATCACGAAACTGAACTTTTAATTTTCAATTTGCTCAAATGGAAATAACTAAAATAATGTAACGATAATATGTATTATTAAAGATTACTCAACGCGAATCTGGAAACCTCATTTTACCCCTATAGTCCACAACTTTGGAATATAACGCTTCACACTGAAAGAGAGAGAGAGAGAGCGCGAGAAATCCCTTAAAATAGGGAGACATCACCGGGGAGATGTTGGAGGAAGGTTGAAGGTGGCTTGGGCGGTATAAACCCTAGGAATGGGGAACATTAATATTGCGAAATGAAGCTCATTTGTATTTAAATAAGGTATGGCCTGAGAGCAAGGGGTGCGCCACGGAGAGGGGCACTAATTACACTAACTACACAAAGAGCTCTCGCTTGGCCGGCCGTTGTCCGCCAACATTGCCACCCGTTCTACCCCCCTATTATTTCTCCTAGTCGCCTTTTGCCACCCACTCCAAAAACCACCCTTGTGATTATCATTATACTGGAATAGATTATGCCTGGACGAATATATTATGGCCCGTTTTCGTATTATATTATATCTATATACGAATTCTGGTTCTGTGTAATGTATGTCTGAATGTGTACACATTTATTTTCTTATATAATGCAAGCATTTATATTGTTTGGGGGGATGATATCCATGGGTATTGTAATTAGATAGCCGGAAGCGACAATTGCATGAAAATACTACAAGAAATAGTGCTACTACAATACATTTTTACCCCTATGGAAGTCACTCTGTTTTAGACCTTTGGGAGTATATTAAAGAAAAATAGTATATTCTGTAACAAGTGAGGAATGTGGCATATTCTGAACGAGTGGAAATTTGTCACCCGAGCCGATAGGCGAGGGTGACGGTCCACGAGTTCAGAATAGCTGATTCCTCACGTGTTACAGACTATACTTTTTCTACGACTGCAACTTAATTCCCTAATCTCAGGAGGGGTACAAATTATAGCTCTTCTTCACTAGACATTATGTTGAAACAGTTCTATAACAATTTATATAGGTAGGTAGTTTTAAAACTTCAAAACCAAGATAATATAATTATTAATAACTTACCTCAATGTGTATAAGTAGATATCTGATAAATAATATAAATAAAGAATTACACATAAAAGACTTTCAAATAATGACATACATGTCAAACAAATTCCACAATTTGTCCTTCTGTCAAAACTTCAATGTAAACATTTAAAAAAATGTCAATAAGATATTATATTGAAAAGTGAAGCAGTTGTTATATAGACTTTAAATATATCTGACCCATGTCTAGAGATACGAATATTTAATAATTACGCTAAAACCCCGCTGTGTAATTATAAATTCCGCTAAAGCTATAGGCAACCCTTAATACGTCATTCTGTAACACTATTACGGAATATTCAATACTCTGTAACAGTTATTGACATCAGAATATCTATATTCTAAAACAGTCGTCGAAAAAAGGTTTACTATACTTCTCGTGAAAGCTTTTTTAAATTTTTAGTATTTTCAAAACTTGCTTTGTATACAAATCATTTGCTTAAATTTTAGACCAAAAATAGCTTGAACTTGAATTACAAACTTATTTATTAATACCGCATGTGCCCCCACGATTGCAGCCATTCTTTTTCCCATACCTCTTACCAGGTTATCAGAAATTCCTGAAGCCAGTTCTCCCGTAACTCAATGAATGCCATTCTAACCCATTCGAACTTTTGGACGGCTGGAATTTTTGATCTTAAACTTCTGCGAAGTATATGTCAGACCTACTCAAATGGGATTCATGTCCGGGCAAAACACTCTATAATGAAAAACGTTCATTTTGAATGGTCTCTAAGCAATATCCGTCAACCTAATGGGATTCCAATAAAATTTGTGCCAATATCCACCTTTGAAACAAAACCCAGTCACTTCTTTAATAAAAAATATCAATCTTTAATTTTCCATTATCCACAGATTGCTCCAAGATTAACAAAAAAACATTTTACCTCTGTATCTGAGATAGAAACCAATTGCGGAAAATCAACTATAGGTCAAGCCTGTTGTCCAAGAGTCGACCTACATTTCAAAAAAAAAATCATATCTAAGTTACTAAACAACAAAAAGCCTATCTTGCCTCGCGCAAGAAAGATGTTGAATCGGTACGATGAGCTTCTATCGAGCGTTATCTAATGTAACATTGGATCAAGCAATCTGTAGTTAGAGCCCAGGTTCAGATAAAACTAAACCAATCTAAATTAATGAGTACCTTTTGTTGAATGTATTTTTAGTGAATGCCGTGCCAGTCTCATCCTGTATTCCCGAACCACAACACTTTCGTTTGAAAGCAATTATTTCCTACTTTAAACGTGACGAGAAATGCACAAATTCGGTCAACTGCAACTATTTCCCAGATTTCTCTAAAAAGATAGAGAGAGCAGTCGGTAGTGAAAATAGAATGCAACAACTCAAAAGGCACAGTGTGAATCATGTTAAATGTCTACTATACTACCACTACTTCTAGACCGGGCATATAAACGTCTCCAGTTTGTTAATTAACAGTATTCATTTTATATAAAGGTTTCTAATTACACAGAGTATAGCCTATAGACTTAGCAGCAGTCGCATTAATTAATTATAATTAAGTTTCAGTTTTGGAGTTTAAGGGAATTGAAGACGAAATGAGGGATGAGGAGAGTGGGCATCTATGGTTGCCCGCTTGCTATGAAGTTGGTGCGGCGACATCAGCGTTGGCCACTCTAGGGAGTCTGCATGAAATTAGAGAGAGAAAATGATCTGTAAGTGCATTTTGATTGCTCCTTTTACATAAGGCCTTGCGGCCGGATTTTTAAGTTCTGACTCACTGACAATAGTTTACTTAAGCTCTCTTACTTGTGAATGTTCTTTAGAATAGCCATGAAACAGTATATTATTTGGCAACCTCGAGTTGGTTCTATTTTTGGGTCGTGGACAGCCTTATTTTTATAAAATACCGCATTAACTGTTTGTTAATAACATAAAGTGCTTTGTTTATTACTCTTGTACCGGACAATAATGTATGGAATAACCGAACAGGGCATGCACTTTCGTTTGCAATATTTGGAACAAGCCACTTACTATTTGTACAACTTTTCGATCCTCCTTGGCATGTTTTACTGAATATTGGATTGTATTCAATTCCGTTGGTTGCCGTTCCATCATTATTTTTCTCAATCGTGAAATAATCTATAAGGCAATCAGCTGGTGCACCACCTCGCCAAGCTAACTCAACAGCTACAATATGGTAAAAAAATTTTTGTAAACCTTCTGGTGTACATTCATCCCATAATCCAATGATTCTAGCCAAATCACTTGAACTCAAATTTGATGAACTGCATTTTCGTTTGTTTGGATCCTGCTGTAATCTTTTACGTTTTGCATTTCTTGCATCTCGCGCATGTTTGAATATCACACTGTTAAACGGGTCGAATACAATTTTGAAGTCATTGAAGTATTTTTCCTGTTGTAGCCTACTCGTAGTATTCCAAATTGTTTTTACAGTTGCTTATTTATATTCAGTTCCGTCAGCTTTTCTTATATTTACCGCATAATCTTTCAATATATTTTTTGATTTGATTGTATTTTTTGGTATATTGTTAGATATAATATCATTAATTGCATCGTTAGATGCAATACCAAATCTTCGCGACATTTTTAAACCAGTTGTCAGTTTGACGTTTAATTAATTTTTAATAAAAAAAAAAAACACCAAACTGAAAACACCACATGTAGGGTATTATCGCTGTAATCCAGAGGTGATTGGATGAAATTTGACACATGACTTAAAATTAAGTAATTTGATTGGTTACTATTTTAGTAAAAAATTATCAGTGATATAAACGATGAAGTATTATAATATAGTTTTAGCTTTTACATGAACCCCACAAATAACCTCACTTTCCACTTCATTATCATTTTAATGTTTTAGTGATATTTACATTTAAACTTTTCCTACTTAACAAAGATATTAAAAGCCGTTCTAGATGCTCGGCTACTTAAAGTTATGTTCCGACCAAAGCAACCAAAGGTATTTAGCATCACGTTTTATATTATAACCGTGGTGGTCCTTACCAAAACTTTATCATTGCACAAAGTTTAAATTTGTTTATCAGAAAGTTTGTCCAACATGTTTATTGTGGTGCTTGTCTACTTAATAATGAAATAATACCCTGCTCACCTGCTGAACTTATTTTTTGTTAATTTATTTATTTAAAAAATAGAGGAGGGTGTACTTTTTCTTAGAGGAATCTGTGAAAATGTGACGTGAATTTATAGATAGTTGTGTCTATAGTATTATATAATATACCATTGCCCTTTTCGTATTATTAGTTCGCCGTTATAAATGTCGGGGTATAATAGAAGAAGAGCTCGAAACAGGATATATTGGCTGGCGTTCTATAGGGGATTTTCACAGCATGTGCGGGGTTGGTTTTGCGGTCATTCCAACCATATGAACCGGCCAAGTTTAATGGAAATATGCGAGACTCTATATATTGATTAAGATGCATCCTATATATGTTTATAGATTGATAGGAACAAATCAAGGTCCGTGCGTTAGGCTAGCTTTACATGGATTAATACAATAAGGAGGATGATGTTCTAGAAAATATGCGATATGTCGGCGACTCCTTATCCGATTCAAGTCTATTTAAACTCATTGAAAAGGCAAACAAACCTTCATTATTTTTTACCAACTGTCGTCGAGGTCGCTTTGAATATCGAAATAATTCATTTAGCCAAAATCTAGCATTTGAATTGACATGCGTAACAAGAAGTGTCAATCTCTGGTGAATTAGGACGCCCAAATCCTTAAGAGTATCCTCCTTTTTCAATTTACACTAGGCATTGGGATACATTCAATCTAAAGTTGTTGTGTTGTTGTGCATTTGGAGGCAGTCTGACCGATCATCAGAGTGTGTATCAGCTTTTAGAGAGAAAATAACATCTGCAATGCCTTGCGGAACCCCAGAAGATGACGAATATTGCAAAGAATCAAAGCCTTTGTATATAACTAACATACTGAACACGATTGCTCAAGTAAGATCTTAATAAATCCAGCGAAATGCACCGAAAATTACTGATCTGGTTACAGACCTTGGAAAAATCCGAAAGGGGGAAATTTGTTTAAAAACTACTACGATATATGCGTGTATTAATGTTTTTGAAAAATTACATCACTTGTTGCATCACGACTCAATAATAATGTTCTCAGTCTCTTAAATCCAGCAAAAAAGAAAGCTTTTCTTGAGAAACTTTAGCTAAGCAAGCAAAATTTGTAAACAACACAAATTGGCATAATGTTTGGTGAAAACGGTTGATAAACAATAAAGGGATCATAATAACATTTATTTTGAAAGTATATTGTATGAGATCATTTCATAATATTTATACTCGTACATAAGGAAATTGGTATATAAAAATTTTATCTAATACGAGTATTAATTATTTACATACATCATAAATCAACGCGCACCGTATGTGTAAGTACTTGACTACTGAAATATAAGTTACATTATCTTGAGCAATTGCCCATTTTTGTCCATGCAATTTTATAGAAAAGTAATTACAATAAACTCTCAACTCTCTCTCTCCTGTATCTAAAGTGAGGACATGGATCAGATCAGTGGTGTGCCTAGCATTCTCCCAATATTTTTTTGTATTTCAACCAGGCAACACCTGTTGAACCAATTCTTATTTTTATCCTCCCAAAAAAATACCCTAAGAAACTTACACACACTTCACGCAACAATGCTCCCACCTCCTCAATCTATTCAAATAGTCTTCATACGCAAAGCGGTTGATTTCGATGGACGAAAACATCTATCACCTGATTGCCATTTTCTGCTTAAGGAATAAAGAGGTTTTGCTGCGATTCCTGCCTTCAGCTTCTCAAGTAATAATGCTTAGTTTGCTGATCTAATGATTTTTTCCTTTTCGCAGTTTCCCATGAATGACTCCGCTGTATTTCTGCTACTAGAACGAAGTCCAAGGCAACTATTTACATTTAGGACCTTGGCAAGACTTATTGTTGTAAGGTGAAATAAGGAAATTAGACAATTGTCCTCAGATCATTTTTCATCCATTTTACATATACAGCAACGTTGTAATTCGGCTGCTCAAAATGCAAGGCAATGTCGCACTTCCGATAGTTCCTGTCCAGGTCCAGGCTGGGGCATATCCCCATTGAGTATTTAGTGCCAGGATCGAATAGTCCTGCTCCTGTCCCTCATCTTCGATTTCCGCATAGGCGCATTCACGTGATTATGAAATTATTCGATACATTTACAACCACCCTCGTATCTAAGGTACCGCCGTCTATGGTTTGAAAGTTTTGTTTTATGATCGGCAACCACCTCCAACGTTGATAACAACAGATTTACTAATTTAACCTTAATTACTTCTATATTTACTGAAGTGGCGAGAGCTGAAAGAATTTATTCAAATTGTTATTTCTTGTACACAGCAGTCCATTATTATGGCTGTAATAAGAAGGAAAAAATATTAATGGACATTGATAGGAGTGGTGGCCTAGTAATGTACGAATTAATGGCATGCATGATAATAGTACACAGCGAGCGGTATAAGCTTAAAAATGAGTAAATATAGGAGTTGGAACGATTCGGTACACGGAAAAAAATCTGCAATCTTTTTTCAAGAGTGGCTTAGTTTCCTTATTCTTGGCTTCAAAGCAATGATCATCTTTATGCAAGAATAAAACATTATTGATAACAGAACAGTATTCTTTATTTATTTATTTATTGTCATTACCAAAAAAGGTTTACACAAGTCATATTAAATACTAAATTATTACATAACACAACATAAAAACATAGAAATGTATATAACTTAATCAAAAGAGAAAGTCAGTGCTGAGTAATTTATCAATGGAGTAAAAAGCCTGGTCAATTAAGTAGTTTTTTAATCTATTTTTGAACATTGCAAGGCTCAGTGTTTTCAAACTATCTGGCAAATGATTATAGCATGTGGGACCATAATAATTCACAGAATTTCTGCTTCTACCCAACCTCATATATTCAGGAAGAATGTCATTTTTGTTTCTGGTATTGTGGTTGTGAACTTCATCATGCCTTATGTACAGATTGTAATTATTTTTCACATACATAATTGAATTGTAGATATAGAGACACGGGAGTGTAATTATTTTACATTCTTTAAATTTAGGTCTGACATCCTCTCTAAACTTTAAATCTGTGATTATTCGAACCACTCGTCTTTGGATTGCGAATACCCGACTAGCATGACAAGAGTGTCCCCAAATTGACAAAGCATATGAAGCCACACTGTGAAAAAGGCCATAATATGCTAATTTCAAAACATTAAAAGAGACTTCACCCTTCAAGCTTCGCAACATGAACACAACGTTAGACAACTTGGCACAGGACCCGCCCAGGTAAGCTTTTGGTCCAAAGTGACACCCAAAAACTTTACCAGACCATCAGAAACAGCAACATCCGTCTCACGTAATGTAAATATTTTAGTAGCTGTTTTATTGGCATTCATACACAGTTTGTTAGCTGCAAACCAGTCAGCAGCCCTCGACTGTGAATTAATCATACTTGAGGCCAGAACATCACTCGACAGTTCCACATCGATAATAGTTGAATCGTCTGCAAACAATGTCAGGTCAGAGCATGGCAGATGTAGCGGTAAATCATTAATGAAAATCAAAAACAATAGAGGTCCGAGCACCGAGCCCTGTGGGACTCCACAAGAGCTCAACAAGGGCTGAGAAGACTTTGACTCAAACATCGTTACAACATTCCTACCAGTGAGATAGGAACTCAGCAAACGAATTGAATTCGCACTCATACCGTATCGCTCCAGTTTCTTCTTGAAGTTTAAGAATATTTCAACTCTTTAATTTATTTTCGATATTTTTAAAACACAATACCAAGCCTATTATGAATGTGTTGCAATAAACGTTGGATCATCTCTGGAGAAATAATATTGGCAAATTACAAATGAATTTTTTCAATTTCCCCCAACAAAATAATTGCCTATAGCTGATATTCACCCATTATCGTTCTCTCCAACTGCACAAAATACCAAAACTTTATTTCCTAAAATAAAAAAAGAACTGCAGCTGCGAAACGAAACAAAAATCAACATATCTATGTATTAGCATCCGAATATAAACCCCCTACGAGATGCGAGCGGAAAGGGTAATACGCGCACCCTCAAAACAAAAAACTACCTACAAACAAGCTGAAAAAACTGCATTTTAGGGAACGAAAAACCCGACACGCCAATATCAAAAGAACTCATCGAAATGTGCAATAAAAATTCCAACTGACCTGAGCCCAAACTAAACATGGCCGACGCTGATGCAACCAATCGTTTGTTTTTAGTGTTTTCTTTTTTTTTTTGTTCATTATTTTCATGCCCAGCAGTGACAGTTAGAGAGCCACCAGCGGGGGTAGCAGGATTGGAAAGGAGAACGGGCGGTGGTCACTGTCATTCAGGCCTAATGAGTAATGACTAACGAGCCTCGCGTGAAAATATGCAAATCAAATTGTGCATTCTGTTTAATTATTCCATGTAACTTTTTTCCTGTGAAAAATGCACTAATACGATTTTTGATGTGTGCTACATACACACATAGAGATAGAGCTGCAATGCGGACAGGGGTAGCTTTTTTTCGTTGTTGTTTTATTGTGCCCCGCTCCCAATCGTTTTTTGTTTCATTGTTTTTCTTGTCGATGTTTCCGATGACTGAATAGTTTTGTCTGTCAATTACGTACAGTTTTCCGTAATTACTATGTTAGTTTTTTACATCTATCTGCACAGAGATGTGACGTGTCATCCCTTTTGCACAAACTTTTGTATGTGTTTTTGTTGTTGTTTAGTCGAACAATTTTTTAATAGAATGCATTTGCATAAAGTTCAAGTTTTCTATTTGTGTTTGGTTGCATATGGCAGGCATTGTTGGAAAACAAAAGATTTCCCGCGGGGTTTCGATTATTATTCGAATAACTTTTAAAAATTATTATGAAACACATTTTGGAATTAAATGACAGGACCAACAAACACCAAAGAAAAGACAGATTATCTACCAGCCTGCACCAAAGGTACATGGCCTGATATTTTGTTTGAAACGACCCCCGTTTTTTGGATTCTTTTATTTCAATAGTCCACATATTCATTCAGAGTTCAAATGATTTGGCTAGAATCATTGGATTATGGGATGAATGTACACCAGAAGGTTTACAAAATTTTTTTTACCATATTGTAGCTGTTGAGTTAGCTTGGCGAGGTGGTGAATCAGCTGATTGCCTTATAGATTATTTCACGATTGAGAAAAATAAACAGTATTGAATACAATCCAATATTATCTTATCGAGTACTCCTCGGGCCTTGATAAATACTCAACATTTTGTCATAGAGAATCCTTCAAGCGAGTTGCTCAAGGATAATATAATATAATTATCAAGCAACACGCTTTCGGCATTCTCTATGACAAAATTATCTCGGTATTATCAAGACCCTAGGGGTATTACTACTGATAAGTGTGGAAAAAGTTATTTAAATAGGAATCTTGAATAACCATGCCCAAAAATTCGGATTGAGGAACGGCTAGTGGGAAAAACCCTGTATGATATGTATAACAACAATAATAAAGCTTAAAAAAAAAAACAATTTTCTCGCTTGGGATCATTTTAATTCAACATAACAATAATCTGATAATGAGAGCGGCCATTATTATTCGAAATCTAAAATTAGTTCATATTTGTCTCTCTCGCATACTCTTTCACATTATTTTGCACCGGTTAAGTGCTCAGCAGTGGCAATTACGAATTATAATTTATGCCGTTTTCTTTCTTTATTCTCATCTCTTCCCGGTTCCTCATCCACATTGAAAGAGCGAGAGAGATACAAACGCGACTAACATAATGAGAAATGTTGATTGTAACTTTCCCAAAAAGGGTTTTTGAAATGAGAGAGAGATGGATGGAAAATGGGTTTCAGCTGTGATTTAGCTGCACAATTGAATCCATAGCCACCGGACAATAACGGGTTAATCGTAGATCATTTAGTTTTTAATCCTACCAAGGCTCTTCAAGGCATCGTATCCGAAGCATGGAACGAGAGTAGAGAGAGACTATTTTGTACCAGAAAATAATAGACGAATACCTATCAACTGAACTGAAGACAGAAACAGTCCCTAATGCTTTAGCAGCTCAACTCTGAAGCATAGAGGCTGACCAACTTGCTTAAAAAAAGGGGACAACACTCCAAAAAAAAAAAGAAGGCATTTACATATTCCAATAAATACGTCCACAAACTAAGAAAAACAAAACTTCTTCCGCATGGCTCTGTGTAAAACTTTTAGCAACTCAAACATATAGTGATTTTGGGGAAACGAAACTAACGAAAGAGGGAAAGGAATGGAATGCTCATCCCTTGTAGGAGAGGGTGGAAAATTAATGTTATGCAATTCTACGAAGGTGGGTGAGTAAATGTAATTAATTATCTCTGTTCGTAATGACTCTGACTGATGAGGTGTTCGGGTGCTCACTCGCTAGTCGCTATACCGAATATAAGGGGTGGCATGCTGTGGGCCAGTCGGTATTGTAGATGGAGTTGAGAGAAATGTTGGCCTCTCATTTTAAGCAAGGGGTGTCGGGGGGGGGGGGGGGGGACGATAATCGACTGAACACCTTTTGTATTGTACCATATACATAAAAGGGTTGGAAAAAATAAATAAATGTGAATCGGTTTATGGATATATGTTGGGGGAGAATGGATTTATATTTTTAAATATATAATTTCTGCATTCGATGAGGGAAGGTTTTCTTTCTGTAGCTTTTAAACCTTCACAATTCCTATGATATCTGTCCGTTTCACACGCGACATGTAAAATGCTTAGAAAGAAATTTTTGGACAGTAAGTAAGGATAAAGAATACACCAGATCTGATGAATTTTTATTAGGGTGTCGTTTAAGGGTCTATTAATATATTTTTCGTTTAATATTCTTTCATAAATTCATATATTTCTTCTACCTCATTTTATACTCGTTGAAGCTCAGTTATATCCCGGAATATATTGAAATATTATACTGAGGAAACGGCCGATGTCCACGCGCTTTTGCCAATGCATAACAAACACATCGAGATTCCCGCTTTCCGCATATTTCTTATTCACTTCTATACCAATATTGCAATATATGGGCTATTATACATACATATATAATATGTATATTCTCTATATACGATATAGCAGGAAAAAGGGGTTTTACTCGTGCACAGGATCATGTAAATGTGGGGTCGTAACAAAATGCCCATTTTTTTTCCACAGGGACGGGACGGTACGAACTGAGAATTTGTTGTTTGTATTTGGTTGAATTTGATAGAAAACCAAACAACACGTAACTAACAGTATCGTTTATTACAATGATCGAGTCTCTTTGAGCAGAAAGCTTGACACTTGTGAATAAGAGAAAGCAAGAAGATCATCTGAAAAATATTCCAGCGATGAACGTCAAATTATATTTATTTATTTATTTAGATTACATCTACCCAGACAGAAATACAAATACAAATATTACAATCGCAAAAAATAGTCAAAATAACAACAAATATGTATCTAAAAAACACTTTTTTAATATAAGAAGTGGTATTAAAAAACACATCAATATCGTTACTCACCGAGTCACAAACAGAACACATCTAAAGTAAGCTAGAACCATAATTATGCCTTCTCTTATGTAGAGCATGAAAAGGTATCATTGAAAGTAGGTCCGGAGAGTCAATGACGCCATTCACGATCATGAATAGGAACAGGAGTGAGGCATATTCTCTACGCTTATCAAGAGGTACAAGATTAAAACGACCCAGAAGTTCATCATGGGGAAATCCCATGGTTGGATACACTCCGTCACACTTAAACCACAAATCTTCGCTGAATCCTCTCTAAGCTATTCGAGTGCAGCGCATAACAAGGACTCCACACAACAGACGCATATTCCAATTTCGATCTAACGAAGGAATTATACAGTAAAATAAGAGTGTTAGGTGACAAAATCTCATAACAAAACCCAGACTCTTATAGGAAGACGAAACCACATCAATCACATGCCCCACAAAACTAAGTTTAGCGTCAAAGAGCACCCCCAGATCCTTAACCTCATCGCATATTTTAAGCGGAACAGAGTCAATGTTATACACAAATTTTATTGGATTTATCTTACGAGTAAAAGTTACAGAACAACACTTATCCAAATTAAGGGCAAGTCTGTTTTGAATGCACCAGTCAAGCAGGACATTCAGATCATTCTGCAATTGAAGACAGTCAGAAGTTGAGGTAATCAGTGAATAAACCTTAAAATCATCAGCAAAGAGTAGGGAGCGACATTTCACGTAATTAACAATGTCATTAATAAAACACATAAATAAGAGGGGACCCAACACAGAACCCTGCGGCACTCCAGATGTTGCACGGATAATACCGGACTTGAAACCACGGTACTCCACATACAATTTACGTTCATGGAGATAAGTAGACAGAAATTTTAAAAGATCCACAGATAAACCAAATTCCGAAAGCTTTTGCAGCAAAATTCCGTGGTCAGACCTGTCAAAGGCTTTGGTAAAATCCGTATAAATAACGTCTACCTGACCCCCGCTATCCAAGCCTTCTGCCAAAAACTGGCTCAAAATTACGAGATTAGTAGCAGTGGATCGGCTAGGAAAAAATCCTTGCTGAATAGGCGTGATGAGCCGCTCGACATGATTAAACAAAACTTCATGCAACACGATCTCAAAACACTTGGCAAAATTCGATTGTATGGCAATAGGCCGGTAGTTTCTAATATCCTGCCTATCACCTTTTTTGAAGATGGGGCTCATCCTAGACAGTTTCTAGAAATTCGGAATCATAATACTCTATTTAGTCCTTTGAAATTTCACAATAAAATTTAAAAAAAGGCCCCTACAATCATTCCCCTCCACTGGTTTTAAGGGTCAAGCAGATAGGAGAGAGGCTTATGTCGGATTAAGGTTGAATGACGGACCATCGCGGAAGTTATAAAAATGGATATTTTCAAAAGCATCGCCAGTACAAACGCGTTGCTACGCGTTGGCGTAATATTATAGAAATGGAAAATGATATAGAAAAAAGGCACGTGCGATTTTGTTTGAATACGAATATTTCAATGCATTATTAAATTTTATTTGCAATTAGTGTGTGACAGAGATAGTAACACCTACTAAAATAAACTGTTGCCCTCAAGGCATATCTAAGTGTAAAAGTAATATTTATCCACAAAGAAATTTCGAACTATAAATTTTTTTAATTAGTTAACCTTTTCATAGGCATAATCTAATTCAGTTTATAATAAATATTTCCTTGGTTTGCTGTCATTAAACCAGTTTAACCCCCAAAAGCATTTACGCCAAATTAGAATGTCCAAATCGTTTTCCCAAACCTTCTGTTTCTCAATCTTATCTGCGTGTGTAAGGGAAGAAGAAAAAATACTCGGCAACAACAAACTGCAAATTATCGGCCGACAGACAAATGGGCCTGTTACGGCTTGCATGAGGGCAACCATCGATCTTTTACGGCACGTTAAAGTCGAGATAAGGGCCAGTAGCACATTCGTTGAGGTCCGTATTAGGTGATATTTCGTTTCATCAAAGGTCCATGGCAACTTCAGTCAGGAAATACGACCACCTGCTATAAGTCAAAAACTCTTATGGATTTACAATTAATATACTTCCCTAGTGCTTTTGATGGTAAATCGGTTGAGAAATTAAAGAATATCAATTTTAAGAATTTGTGACAAGGACGGGGAGGAGCTCCATGAACGAATCTTTTTAATATATAGAAATTATTCTCGACACTCAACAATAGTGGGCATCTTTTGTACTATTTGCATCTTACGCGACGAATATCAGTTAGGGATGATTTTGATTTTTTTGTTTGAATGCTTATAAGGATTTGATTTGTTGCTAAAATAATCTTAGTCCGGTTCTGTACTTTCAACCAAGAAGAGACTTATGGCTTCACACTTTATATTATACGTAATCCGGCAAGAAGGGTAGCACTGACCGAAAGCTTTAGTGAAAAATGCGCCCATTTTGCCAAACAGCAGCTAATATATTATTCATACATAGTATACTTTGACTATCTATAAAATACTTGAGTTTTATTGATGAATATTAAAGTTTTATGACGGCAGTAGTTAATAATTGTCACATTCAATTTGTTGGTTATGGTCCTTTTCAAGTCTCGATGCACTTTCCCAAGGAAACAACTTGACGAAGCTTCTGAATTTGTGATGAAGTGACTTGGGAGAAAGTTCATAACAAAAATTTCTACTTGACCAAGAAATGCTCTAGTTTCACAATAATTTAAGATGGATTTGCTGTCAATCCTGATGTAGAATTATGCTAACTAAACCTGATATAGCACCACGCGATTGATGAAAGTAGGACTCCGTCAGTAGTCAAGTATATGAGACTAAGCTCCAAATGTCTCTTGAGACTTGCATAAATGAGGCTTTGGAATTGGGCTTTCTGGGCTCCACAATAAAGGATTGTTATTGCGCATGTTCATCTTATTTCTATCGATTTTGTGAGAGAGATGGATCTATAGAGGTTTTCGTACGAAGGACAGAGAAAACGGGATGTATTTTGATGCGAGAGATCTAAAATTGGTACGATTTTGGATACGCTTCAGTGTAGGCTGGCAGGTTAAGAGATAAGTGTTATTTATCGTTTTATTCAATGGTGTAATTAAACGTGGTGGAAATTAGATTATGGTGCTAATCTACCTGAGTTTATATCATTAAAATGTTGAGGCTGGTTTTTGATTGTTATTGAGCATCGTGTATTGTTTGGTTTGATAGCTGTTGAGGGATTTAATAATAATAATATATGTTTATTAGTTCTAAAAGGTATTACATAAATTTGTACAAAAAATGTATTATTACAACCATTAGAACTAAAGGGCGTGAAATCTCAGCCTCTCAACTAGGTTGAGTGCTGTTGAAGCCCAAGAAACAATACACAATAAAAAATAACAAAAAAAAATCAGTACTACACAATAAATACAATATTAAAACACATAAGTATACAAAAATAAAGTGTTGGGTTAAAAACAGTGCAAACAAAATGCCCAAATGAAATGCCTAAACGCTGTCAAGCAATATCTTTTTAATCGTGGATCTGAATACATGCAAACTCTGAGAGAAATCCTTAATGAACCGGTTAACTAGCGTGACGACATTATAAGAGAACGATCTTTTAAATATTTCCTTTGTATGAACAGGGACTGTTATTAGACTTTTACGTCTGATGTTTAGATTATGCACATCCAGTTCTATACACAATTCTATTGACCAGATAAGGAGGGGTTTTATATTTTATTATTTTGTAAAAGAAGCATGTTGAATGGTGAATGCGTCTGTTATACATATTCAGCCAACCTGCCTCCTTAAGTTTATGAGATATGCGATGTCTTCTGCGAATGCCAAATATGAACCGCAAGCAAGAGTTCTGCAACCTCTGAACTCTCCCTCTGTCCACACTATCAAGACAAGGACCGTAGATGCTGTCACAGTAGTTTAAGTGCGATAAGACAAGAGCATCACACATACGAATCTTCAAGGTTACATTTAACGAATGTCGGTGAGGGTATAATTTTTTTAACATTCCATATCCGATTTTAAGTTTTGATGTTATATGGTCCTTGAATCGCATCTTGTGATCCAGAACAAGTCCCAAGTTCTTTGCTCCTTCCCGGAAAACCAAAATGTCTCCATCCAATTCAAGGGCATTTTGTTGAATTTGATTTCTTACATTATCGCCACAAAACAGCATAGAAACGGTTTTATTCGTGTTTAATTTTAACAAATGATCACGCGATATTTGATGTATTCTCCTCAGGTCCTGATTTATACGATCCACGGCCACCGCAGCGTCTAACGGGTTAAAGGCACTATAAATCTGTGTATCATCTGCATACAAATGATATTTACAAAACTCTAAATCTTTGACAAAAACAGACGAATACAGACTATAAAGTATCGGACCCAGAACACTACCCTGCGGCACACCAGATAGAACAGATCTCTTGCTAGACATATGCTCATCGCTCACAACACACTGAGAACGACCCGTGAGGAATGATCTCAACAAACCTCTTGACTCTACGCTGAAACCAAAATAATTCAACATAGCAGGAAGGATATCATGATTAAGTAGATCGAATGCTTTACTAAAATCAAGCAGAACCAAAATGACAGCCCTGCCACTATCCAAAGCGTGAAATATATCATCTGTCACTTGAGACAATGCTGTAGAGCAGCTAAAGCCTTTACGAAAGCCCGATTGAGACGCCATTTTGTGTAGAACATTCTCAAGATAAGTTCTACGTAAATTGCATTATGTAAGCTTCAATTTGCTGTTTTTAAAACCGAGTAATCTGTCAAATGTCTTATGTAATATTTATATCAATTTGTAAGTGAATGACCCTGTATATGACCACAATACAAGCCTAGGCAGTTGGATGTGTAATATGTATGTATGCAAGAAAGCAAGACAAATTAGGGGCAGAACAGACTTAGTTGTGTAATAGAAAATCAATGAAATTCGGACCAAACCAGGGGGAGGATTGTATATTCAGCCCAAATGCTGCCCGAAGAAGAGCGTCGGCGAGGGGATGCCGGTCGGGGACCTCACCAGAGATGCGGGGGTAGATGGCAAAAGGGGTCCTCTCTCTTCGTTCTTCTCTCTATATGTGTGTGAGTGCCGTTCGCACACCACCTCATTTGAATTTCTAATTAGCAAACCTCCATGCAATTATTGGATTAATGTAAATTACGGCGACGCGTTCTGCTGTTCAGAGCAGGGCGGGCGGAAAAGGGGGGCGCAGGACGGTTTTAGGTAGAGCAGGGTATGGGCGATGAAAGAGTGAAGTGGAGATGGTTGTAGGGCAATGGGGTGGTGCGGGAGCGGGATAATTAAAATCCGTTGATTAATATGTAAATTTAATAAGATTACAGTTCCAGGAACGAATAGAGTTACTGCACAGCCTGTGCTGATGCTACTGCTGTTCGCTTGTGAAAAAAAAAACGAGCTGCACAACTTGTATTTTTGTTTTCTGCCCAAACATCATTCAATTTATTGGTATTATCAAGAAACAACACTATTTATTGGACTAAGCA
This sequence comes from Apoderus coryli, assembly GCA_911728435.2. Classification (NCBI taxonomy): domain Eukaryota; kingdom Metazoa; phylum Arthropoda; class Insecta; order Coleoptera; family Attelabidae; genus Apoderus; species Apoderus coryli. Next base: position 1,304,951 of record OU452211.1, on the reverse strand, counting down.
ATTTTCATTATAATGACAAATTTAAGTTTGTCATATTTTCAAAATCGCAATGTTCTTTGCTTTGCTCTGAGGATCAGCGAAATGCAAATTTGACCGTCCTTAATTGATTTAGAAACTATTTCTATCTCAAAAATAGTCATTTTATGAGAACTTTGAACTGTTTTGGTGTATAGGGTGTGCAAAATATCACATCAAACATGAAAATGAGAGAACTGTCAATAGAAACCCCAATGTATAATAGTTTTATCTTACTAAGCAATACAAATAAGGGTAAATTTGAGTAAAATGTTTAGTTTATGAAATATTGCCAAATGAGTACATTGCATACGGTAAATTTATTACAACTTTTAAGTTTAAATCCATCTAGGTAGCTATGACAGCAATGGAAATTATTATGACGCTGTTACTTGTAGTATTTGCTCAGGCAAGGCCCAAATTTCGGCTCAAAATTGTCTTGTAGAGGAAAATATTGGAATTTGTTAGAAGTCCTGTTTGCGTTAAATAAAATATAAATTAATTTGTTCTCGGTAATCGGCTACAGATAGGTATAGGAATTGTAGATCAAAGTCCCTTATTACGATTGCTAAATTTCCAACATGATCCGACGTTTCGTTCTCCAGATCCACCCTGGTAGTGACATGCTTTACAAAAAATTAGATCAAGAAATCCACGGACGTCCACACGAAAATATATAATTGAATCACGGAGAAAGACAATGAAAAAGAGAGCGTCGTGCACTGGGGGATGCTGATTCATCCCTCAATTTAAAATAATAGAAACAACAGCCGAAAATGAACGAGAGAACGAATAATATAAGTAAAAAAAAAGGGGTGAATTTATCGCTGTAGAACGTCCCAACACAGGATCATTTCTTTATTCTTTCCTTTTTTTTTTGTGGCATAATTAAAAGTGCAGAAGAGGAGAAATATAATTACGCGCTGGCAGGGTGCGCTTTCATCGTATTCGGCCACCTGCTGATTTCTACGGACGCGGCGTGAGTTTGGCTGGTTTTTAACATGGTAGGGTGAGTGGTGAGAGAATGAAAGAAAGCGAATTTTATGTGTACATACTCTTGTGCCTGCCACTTTAAACATATTATTGGGTGAATTTCGAATCCTAATGGAGCACACAGTTCGTCAATAAAGTTAGGATTCGAATAATTAGAAGGAAGCGAATTGTTGGAGTCCTGAGACATTCATGGAATATGGATAGATAGATAGATATATTTATTCACCATTTTATGTAACAAAACATTAATCAATCAAAGTTACAGCAACAAAGAAAGGCATACAATCAAATTAAAATAGTAACAAACTAAAATCTAGAAAAATCTTATAGATTGTTTCACGATTGAGAAAAATAATGATGGAACGCCAACCAATAGAATTGAATACAATCCAATATTCAGTAAAACATGCCAAGGAGGATTGAAAAGTTGTACAAATAGTAAGTGGCTTGTTCCAAATATTGCAAACGAAAGTGTTCGGTTATTCCATAAATTATTGTCCAAAAGGGAGAAAAATATTACTTCCAGTCGCCTATTCTTGAGACCAAATCGTCTCTGGAAATCCGAAAGTGACACATGGTTCGACAATATACCGGTAGGCAAGAACACAATTAATATGTGGACCAAATCATACGCGCAAGCTATTGGTTTGGACACTACTCCTCGGGCCTTGATAAATACTCAAAATTTTGTCTCAAGGCTCAAGCTCAAGGATAATATTATTATCAAGCAACACGCTTTCCGCATTCTCTATGACAAAATTATCTCGGTATTATCAAGACCCTAGGCCCTAGGAGTATTACTACTGACAACAACGATATACGGGGTGTGCCAACAGGACTTTAACAAACTAAATAGGTAAATAAATTTACCAAATTATTTAATTTTAAGTCGGATTGAGTAAACGGTAGAACAGTATACAGATCAAGAAAACCAGTGAGTTGTATAATCAAACCCTTCTCAAACAACAGACAGCAAACTTATGAGTCTCAGCGTTAAACAGAAAAAGATTAAAAAATGTACGGCAAACCGAATATCGCCATGGATTTAATACCACAAAATCTCCATCTCCAAGACCTCTTTTAGTATCAGCTTGAAGTTCGATTTTTCACGGAGCTCGTGTAGAAACGTGTGTGATTTTGCATAAATTGCATCGTATAATTTTAGCACGGATATGATACTGTAGTTAATTAGGAATGGTAATAGGGATGTGAAATTTTTTCGCAGACTATCGTGAATATGCATGAAAAATGGGTATTGGTGGTTAAGAAATAAATCGAACCCATATATATCTATATCTATATCGCTAGGTGGGTACAGCTGAGTGTTCGACAGTCCGAAATGTTCATTAATGCAAAAGTATCGAAAACAAATTTATGGAGATTGGTAAAAAGGGAATTTTAATTGCTTCGAATGACATTAGCGGAAAAGCTAGGGGTAAAATTATATAATAATAATAATAATAATAATAATAATAATAATAATAATAATAATTGACTTTATTGGACAAAAGTACAAATGGCGAAGTCGAGGCGTGGGCCTCCTCACTTAACCTACTAAATTTCACATCTCCTCATGTTCCTTATTCTATTTCTACAACACATCAAAAATATTATAGTATATATAGTATAGTATTTTAAAACTAATTACATTCATCAAACAAACAATAGATTCCAGTCTTGGCTGTGTAGTGACGTAACGTTTAAATACTCGGGTTAATTGACAAAATCCAGCAAATTGATTTTAACAAATTTTCTAAACTTATATCCAGACAGTAATTTCGCGTCAGATGGTATCTTGTTGTACATAAAAGATATCATGTAAGAAAAACTTCTTTCAAACATGGCAGAACGATGTTGAGGAGGAGTTATGGTAAATTTGTGTCTTAGATCGAGATTATGTCTGTCATGTAGAAATTTAATTTTTTGGTATAGGTAATTTGGCTGTTTTGAGATAATAATTTTATTGAACAAAATCAAGATATGAAATATCCTGCGCTCCCCCATGCTGAACCAATCAATCTCACGCAACCTAGCCGTAACCCCTCTGTCAAATTTTCTGAGACCCCCTATTAAGCGTACACAGGAATTCTGCATACGTTGTATACGTTTTTCGTCTGTATTTAACAAACAAGGTCCATAAACGGCGTCGCAGAAACTGAAATGAGACAGCACTAGAGAATCACACAACATTCTTTTTAATGCAGTATTTAACAATTTCCGTTGACCATAAATCAATTTTAAATTAATAAATGCTTTTTGAATACAATTACTTACATGTCGTGTAAAACGCAATTCGGTATCTAACATCAAACCTAAGTTTCTCACATGCTGGACAAAAGGAATTTTATTGTTATCAATTCTGATATCCAAAGTGTTCTCCAAATCCTTACGCATATTTGACTTACAAAATAACATTGTTTGTGATTTTCCCGGATTGAGCGTTAAACAATGAGCAAGAGAAGCATTTTTTAATCTTTCCAAATCATCATTAATTTTTCTATTAGTCTCTATGACACTGTGTGATGCAAAGGACATATACAATTGGGTATCATCTGCATAATAGTGAGCAGTGGCAAACCTTAAGTAAGTAATTAGCTGTGATGTGTACAGAGAAAAAAACAAAGGGCCAAGTATAGAGCCCTGTGGTACACCAACTGGTAGATTAACGTCTCTTGAGAAATTATTGTTCAAAACAACTCTTTGACTTCTATCACTCAGAAAAGATTTCATAAGGTTGTAAGCTGGTTGTTGGAAATTGAAATATTTGAACATACTAAGAAGTAGGTTATGATTCAACCTATCAAATGCTTTGGAGTAATCCAGGAGAATCAAAACCACATTTTCATTTTTGTCTAAGGCGCGAAAAATATCATCTGTAACTTGAAGCATTGCTGTAGTGCAGCTGTGTCCAGTTCTAAACCCTGACTGAACCACCGGTATCAATCCACAGGCTTCTACATAGATGTTAAGTTGATTATACAAAATCTTTTCTAAAATCTTCGACAGTGTGGGAAGTATGCTAACTGGCCGTAAGTCTTTAAAATCTGTTGCATCCTTTACCTTTGGAATTGGCCGAATTTGTGCAGACTTCCAAAGCCTCGGAAATGTAGACATTTCTATTGCACAATTGACCAAATGGGTGATAACAGGTATAATAACAGGACAACAATAGCGCAACATTAAAATTCCAATACCGTCATCGCCCATTGCAAATGATTTCACAGAATTAATCGCTTCCTCAACTTCTTTAAGAGTGGCTAACCTAAAGTTAAATTCAAATGTTTCGTTAAACTTATTCAAATTGTAAAAATCCAACAGTTTCTTGTCTGGCTCTATGTGCTGTAGACCTATGAAGTAGTTATTCATACTATCAACATCAGATAAATTTTCTGGCACGACATTTTTATTGTTAGCATAAATATTTAGATCTTTTAATAATTTCCAGTTCTCACGAGGTCTATTAAATGTCATAACTTCTTCAAGATATCTCTTCTTTTCTAAACTTACAAGGCTTGTCACATCATTACGCAACTGACGATATTGTTCCCAGTTAGAAATAGTTTTATTCTTTTTATATTTAGTATGAGCCTTATCTCGCACTCGCATAGCATTTTTTATATATTGTGTCAACCAAGGGGCTCTCTTTTTAGTGATCCTAGCCGTACGAATTGGTGTGTGTCGATTAAATAGACCGAGTATGCAAGAATTAAATATATCTACTTTCAAATTAATGTCGCCTTCATAAAAAATCGGCTCAAATCGAACATTATTTAAATCAATAGTAAACATTTCCAAATTAAAATTTCTGTAGTCGCGATACGTATGTTGAAATGGTGCAGCTTTAATAGTGTTCATTTTTACATTACATATTACTGGTGCATGATCCGAAAGATGAATTAAATTGTCAACTGAAAAATCAGCAATATGCTGCTCGTTTGAACAAATAATGTAATCTAGGAGTGATAAACATCCCCTACCAAATCTAGTAGGTTCATTAATTAATTGTTTAAGCTTGTACGAGAGTAAAATTTCGTTAAATCTCTGTGTGTATTGACACTCCAAATTTAAAAGATTTAAATTAAAATCACCCGCACAAAGAAAATTATCACAGCCCAACATCAAATCATGAACGTTTATTTCAAATTCTGAAAAAAAATTTATCATATCTGTGAGACCTGGAGGTCTGTAAATCACTCCTACCGTATTGCTGAGACCATTCAACTTAAACTTTATCCACAACTGCTCCGCATACTGCGATTCCACCTCCTGTATCTCTGTGAATTGAATATAGTTCTTAATGTACAACGCAACACCCCCTCCACGACCGTGAATTCGATCTTTCCTAATCAAGCGATAGTTATCAATATGTATATCATTGTTTAATGTAACACTTCCAAGCCAAGACTCTGAAACAGCCATAATGTCAAATCGGTTAAGAAGAACATATTCTTTAAACGAATTAAATTTGGGAACAAGAGATCTTATATTTAAATGAGCTATATGTATATTATTGTGAATCATTAATAATCGAGAGAAATTAAGCTAATATTTTACCAGAAAGATAAACAAAAAAAAAAAAAAAAAAAACGGATAAAAAAAGCTGTAATTAATACAATTCCAATAAAAATTCATTGATAGTAATATTCAAATCCAATCGTGAAATCATATTGTTTAAGTCACTCAAAAAAAATTGTCAATTTGATTAACAGAAAAGATTTCCATAACTACATCACCGTCATCCTTTTTAGCATAGATTCTGTTGTTTTTGCACCATACATATTTGTATCCAATAGATTTAAGCTTCCTTGCAGCGTTAAAAATATCGCGTGTGTATTTGGGCAGGTCCTCATTCAGGAAAATATTTCGACATTGAGCGGATTGGATGTCACATACCTCCGTATTCAAACGTATTGACCTCTTTTTCTGTAAGACTTCATCTCTTTTGGACTGGTTTAGAAACGTTAGAACAACTGGCTTTGTAGTCGTTTGATTCTTGGTGGCTATCACTCTGACTGTATAATCTTCTTCCGCTGTTTTAACGTCCAATTTCGAAAGTACCTTTTTCACATCTACGTTCACATTGCCATCACCCTTAAGACCAAAAACAATAACATTTTTCTTTTTTTTATCAGTATCGGAGTCAGTCGCGCAATTTTTAAGATTGTGGACTTCTCTCTCTAATTCCAACACACGATTCTTCAACTCTGTTTGATCCTTCTCCAGCTTCTTGTTTCTCTTCGTTACATTATCCAATGATTGTTTCATCTCCTCAATCAATGTACTATTGAAATTGAGGGAATCTTTTAAATCTTCAAACATGCCCCTAACAGCCTGCAACAGCTCCCCATTGCTTGGGCTTTTGAGATCGAAAACACGTTCGAATCCCTGAGAATGAGAGGCCTTGGTAATCACAAATTTCCGCGATGTTCTTCGATCCATCTGAAGATCAGCAGTTGGTGCGCAAGAAACTGGACCGACCTCCTCCTCGTCCGACGATAATTCGTCGCAACATGGACAGGCCCATTTCTCGCTTGTCTTTCCCCGTTCATAAGCTGTGAACTGGATATCAGTCAAGTCAGAACAGTGCTTATGAAACCAACGCGAACAACCACCTGCGCACTGGATTTTATAATGAGTCTTGGCAATCGCGTTGTTACACTTACCACAATATGTTTGTTTCTTTTTCGCGCCCATCCTCATATACGCGTCGATGCTATGAATAACGCTAAGTCCGGTCCTGTTGTATTTGAATTGGTTTTCGGATTTCCTTATCACTTGTTTATTTATTTATTTTTTGCTGGTTTTATTTTAATTTGTACGTGTGTACCTATTTCCAATGCTGTCTATTTATCGGAAATATTCTCATAAATCGCGTAATCGGACAAGAACCACTGCGTATTCACTATATCAACTACAATTAAAGTATGCTCCGCGATATAACGAACACATTGGTATAAAAAAAAATTAATTTTCTTGGAGGTATACCATATATTTTGCACTTTATACCGGAGGAAAAGAAAACGCGTCCAGTCTCTCTGCGTCCAAAATGATATATAGGTAGGTATGCGATATTTTTTTTGTACGCATACGGAAATTGAAAATGTAACAGGGAGATGTTTTTCATTGTTAAAATTTTTTCGAACTTACAGATGTATTGAAATATGAGTTTAAGTTGCATTTAAAAAAACGGGATCAATCCTAGATATCCATGGATGTAAAAATCTTTGATTTGTTTGAAATTCCAAACTCCTAAAATCAAGCTCAACTTGTTCAAGTCGTGAATGATATCGATAAAGGACAAAAAGACATGCTTGATGTAATTTTAGGTATAAAACTAATTAATGTTAATAAAAAAAGTGGCACGCCTATGTCCAAAACTTTTGTTGATACAATAAGAACGAAAAGTCACGCTTTCGAATATTTTTTTTTCTTCTTCTTACGTCAAAAGTGATCGAATTTATGCGTGAGTTTTGTATCTCACTATATAATAGAAGTTTCGTACAATAAACTGTCATAATAATCAACTGCATTATCAAATTATTGACGTCAGTCGTCATATTCATCTGTGCCTTGGACTGGAACGAACCAACATACTCTCAATCTCCGCATCCCACCCCTTATTATGTATATGAAAGGGTAGTCCATAATTATACCACCCCTTCAAACTACTTCTGTTCAATTCCCTTTCCCTCATACCAATCGTACAAACTAATTATGTTAATGACTTTGGACCAAGTAACTCCCACTATATAGGCGCAACCATATTTCCAGGACCGTATTCACTCGAAACTCCTATATGAAGTCTTGTGAATTATGAAGAACGAATAAAATTTTAAAATCAATCAAATACAAACACTAAAAATTAAATCGTTCGTCAAAGTTTTGTTCTTTAAAATATGCGGACAAAGTTTAACTTGAACTCTGCTTTGTTGGCAACCGGCCCTGACCATTCCTAATCAAACGAAAAGGGGTGCATTACCTCTAAGCCCACCACCCTCCTACAAAAACCTTTTTTCCAATACAATGCTAGCTATATCCAGTGAATAAATGAAAATGAAGGACTATTGGTTTTTAGCTTTTGTGTCCGCTGGTGAAATGAGTATGAATGTGAATGTGTGTGTGTGTGTTCGAAAATCAGTTAGGAGAACAAAACGAACGTCCACCACTCCCCTTCGACTCGGCCACTGCCACCAACCACCCCCTAAAACAGTGGAATTTCGGCCCCTCAAACTCCGCGTGCCACAAGCGTACATTCGAACAAAAAATATAAAAAGTGTGCTTTTATCGCAATGATCATTTTAGTTAGAATAATTGTTTGCCTGTCTTTTAAAGTCAAAAAACAACTTAAAATATTTAACTTTATACAATTAGAAATCACCCATGTTCATATTTTCGGCGCCCTTTATATTTATTCTTTGTTATGGGAAACCTTGTTAACTCCCCAACTACTAGCTTCTGTATATAATAATACAAGTCCGACATTTAATTTACATGAAGACATTTCGAGAATTTTGAATGTTAAATGATCACTTTGTATTTACAACATCTGGTTATCTTTTCTAATATTTGTTTATCAATGGCATTTTGCGTGTAAAAATCGCAGTTAAACATAACATGATTATCCTATAGTCTGCAATAAATACAATTCAGATTGTAACCATATCAGGTCCGATGACAATAACAATCCAATCACAACGATGCGAGAGCAAATGAGAGGGAGACTAGCGACAATAAAAAAAAAGTATAAATGTATTTAATAATTAGTTAATGATGCTATATTTGTCCATTAGTGACGGGCAACAGCGATTGGTCCCCCTTTTGGTAGCCACCATAATCCCGAAAAAAAATGAATTTTATTAAAAATCAATACGGACATTCGCGTGTTTTTAAATTACAGATTGAAGCTCGTCCACTATAAAAAAGGCATGCGCGAAAAGAGTAAAATGTTCGAGCTAATCACAAAGAAAGAAAAAAAAGTGCACGCGGACGTGTACAAAAAAGGATGTATCATGAACGTACAGAGGTTAATTTAGATTGGGATCTAACATAACTGATATACAGGATTGTATTGTTCAAGCTTCAAGGAGTGAATCCTTGAGACGAAACGTTTAGATAAATATAGGTCCGATTAATTTTTCTAAAACAAATATCTTGAACATTCTTCAGGCAGCCGATTTTGTTTAAATGTAGCAGTCGGATCTTCTATTGAAGTCAAAATAAGGCCAAGGTCGCTGCCAAGACACATGTCTTGGACTGAAGATTCATAAATAATGATAGAAAGCAATTACAAAGACGTCATGCCAAAAACTATACAATCCATTAGAAATTCATGAGCAAATTGAAGGTGGAATTATTAAGAACATCACACATTTTGGTCGAATCCATTTCCACCACGACAAGATGCCGTCGCACATAAAAAACCTTGGTGAAGTCTAGTTTAACAAAAGAATTAAATCATTTTGGATAGCTCAAGCTTTTTATGCCTTTGAGGACTATTTCAGAAGCGATATTGTAAGGCAATCGGCTGGTTCACCACCTCGCCAAGCTAACTCAACAGCTACAATATGGTAAAAATGTTTTTGTAAACCTTCTGGTGTACATTCATCCCATAATCCAATGATTCTAGCCAAATCACTTGAACTCAAATTTGATGAACTGCATTTTCGTTTGTTTCGATTCTGCTGTAATCTTTTACGTTTTGCATTTCTTGCATCTCGCGCATTTTTGAATTCCACACTGGTAAACGGGTCGAATACTATTTTGAAGTCATTGAAGTATTTTTCCTGGAGTAGCCTACTCGTAGTATTCCAAATTGTTTTTACAGTTGCTTCTTTATATTCAGTTCTTTCAGCTTTTCTCATATTTACCGCATAATCTTTCAATATATTAGCCAAATTATGCAAACTCGTTTCAGCATTCAGTTCGTAATCTCTGGTCGCACAAAACTCGAGACATATTTTCCTTACATATTTTTTTGATTTGATTGTATTTTTTGGTATACTATTAGATATAATATCATTAATTGCATCGTTAGATGCAATACCAAATCTTCGCGACATTTTTAAACCAGTTGTCAGTTTGACGTTTAATTAATTTTTAATAAAAAAAAATCCCGATGGCAGCTAATATTTCGCCGAAGTTGGAGAGAAGAACCAAAAAAGAGAGTTTTGTGGTAAGAGAACCTGCCGGAGCTTTTGGAGACATGTGGTCCGATTCGAGGGAGGCTTCATGCTCCGAGCTGCCAAGTCCCCAGCCACTCTCTTCAAACTTTACTACATAGCAGCGCAAATAAAAATTTCCCACTCTTTCGAATATCGACTATTCGGATTGTCTATCCCTGGCGTCGCGTCGTATCGTTCTTGTGGAAAAATGTCAATCAGCAAATTTAGTCTATCTAGTAGATACAGTAAATACCGATGTTAGGGTGTGACAATATTAAATGAAAATACTTAACAATTGACAACTCTAATCTACCCATTTCAAATACCTTTGATTATTATTTCACGCGAAGGTATACGAAAAAAAAAACTCATTAGAAGTATTAAAAAAAAAAAAGAAGAGGCGTAGTAATTTACTATCTGTATACCTCCCGAAGTTCAGCGATGATGATACAACCGATAAGAGTATAATTAAAACTTAATTATATATAATATTATAAATAATAGAAAGAACATAATACTAAATTAACCAAATTATAGTGTAGCACATTGTGGTCAGATTTCTATTATATTCATCATTATGAGAAATAATTTTATGTTTTGTACACAGTCGGTATTTTTTTTATACAGGTAATTTGTAAAACATATTAATAATTAATATGATGATTTTCTGGGACGCCTAAGGCTGGTTTCCCCAACATATAGTCCGAGAGTATCGCTCAACATTTGATTTTATAAATTATTGTTTAACAGAGCTGAAGTAGCCTATAAGTTTGTTGACAGGCTTCAATCGTACCAGATTTCTAACAGGTGTCAAATTATATAAAATATTTCAAGGTTCCTATAGTTCTCCACTTAATTGAATGCGCTTAAAGGAACCTAAAAGATCGGTCAGACTTCGGAATATAACCTCATGAGCACTCATATAGAAGGAGTAAAAACAGGACAAGATATTTTACTCGAAAATTCAATCAGTAGCATTAAAACGTACGCCAATGAGGTACCGCACTTTTTGAAATGTGCACAGTACACGTTCCTACCAGAGATCCATCTCCATCTTAAGCGGGACAGCCTGTAGATGTAGATATGGTTTAACTTTCATTCAAATACATAGTTAAGCTGACAAAATTATCGTGTTCAATTATTTATACCATTAATGACAAATGAACAGCTTGATAGACTCACGTGGCGGTATTGAGAGAAATGAATCGGAAGTTGGAGTTCTCTACGAGTTTGTGCAGGACCGAACCCGAACATTGGTGTGGAAGGCGTGAATAAAAAATAAATATCAATTCCAAAAATAGCTAAAGATGCTATCAAAAACACGTTATAGACTTTCTAAAAACGAAACATTTTCCATGAAAAAAAAAGGCAGTACCGTATTCAGGCATTTTTTTTATTTTAGTTAAAGTTATACAATGTGTCCATGGAAGAAAAAGTCATTCTTTATAAAAACGTCTGCTTGTGTCGAAACTACAATTTCAAATGCCAAATTTACGATTACTATACAGGGTATATCAAAAATAACATTTTTAATGATTTTGATTTTTAATTTTATTATTTTAATAGTAGCTATGAAATTAACCACTTTGAGAAAAAAGTTTATTAGTGTTTTTTGCACAATTGGTGTAATAAATCACGGTTTTGAAAATATTTTCATAAAATTAAAAAAAAAAACAAAAAAATCAAAATCATTAAAAATTAAGTTAAAGTTAAACTTTCAAAATTCTGTGCTGATTACTTTTTTGAATAATATTTTAAGATTTATCTTTCATCTTCTTGTTTTAAAAACGAAAGATGACCACGCGATTTATTTGCAAAATATTATCTACGAAACATGTCTATATGCCTCTCGATAATATTCCCCTAACTAAAATCAGACAGATGCATTATTAAACTTTTTTCGCGTTGATTTAGTTTCAATTTCCGTAAATCTGATGAAATAGGAATTAGGCATACGAAGATGTATTAATGCGTCTAAATGATTCATCAGAATATCGAATTGTATATATAGGGAGATGTCAGGTTAAAGACATTTGAATCATAATTTCGTTTAGTTTTGTTACGAGCATTTAGGCTTACGCTCAACCGTATAGAAACACAAATTACTTTTCTGATTGCGAAATTACACACTTTAGGCTATGTGTCTTGGGAAAACGCAAAATACAGATTAAGACACAGCAATCGGGGACCGCACACCATCCTTATCTTCAGTAGTATTTTGAGCATCTTACAATTAAGTACAACAAATATTTATATAAATAAAACTACAAGGTAAAAACTTCATCAACTTTATGTTTTATTGCTAGGTCGTTTCGGATAGGTAGTATATCTAATTATCGGACGTAACGTTATGTGTGGCCAGAGCAGTATAGGGCATCCTCTTCAACTATTTTAACTCATATATGCAGCACACTCCTCTGTGAACTGCCTGGGGGAAAAGAAAGTAAAGCGCTACTATACACCGTAATTTCATGGTTTACTGCATCAAAGGCCGAGAAATATGTGTCTGTGTGTGTGTTTTCAGTACACTTACATGTTCATTCCTTTATATAATAATGAATAAACACATTAATAGTTTCAAAATCAAGTTAGAGGTGGGACGGCTATAAAGCGAACAAGTCAAAAATTTGATCACGGGAACAGATACAGCAGACTCTGGGACCCTTCTTTTAGACTTTTGTGAATTGAGGCTAAAAGAGGAGGGCAAATTTGTTTTATTGAGTCATCAAGGACAGAATGTGACGATAAGTTCAGCCGTAGCCCCGGTTGTGGTATGGCATCATAGGGACGTCTCTCCTACCTACTCCTCTGACATGTATTAACCCCTGTTCAAATTTGTCGTCTCCTACTTTGGATCTAATTATTAACGATTAAAGAGAGAAAAGTTTAATTTTGGAAATGCAGGGCCTTTCCTAATTATTAATATCACCACTTTACTTCAATGTGCGATCGTTTATAACCAAATGTGAATCTTTTTGACGTTTTCTGGAATAACAGCTTCATTTGGGCGCCACTGCGCTCTGCATGCTCAGGAATCAAAAGTCAGAGCCTTTGCAGGTTGGTACTAAATAAAAATCATACGGAAACAATTCTAGTAACGCCATCTATGTGTCATTTTGAATGGACTAATATAATGGAATAAACCAATTTGCTATGTTTCTCTCGTCGTCAAACTGTCTCATTTAGGACACCCTGTATAATATCTAGGTATGATATTCCAAAACATGTTTTGTGATTTATATTTACCTACTATTGTCCAGGTTTAGTTTTTTTTTTTTGAAACCTAAAAGATGAATATAAACCTAAAACACCACGAACAATTATTCCTATTGTTCGTCTGCCATTTTTAATACTTTTATCGTATTTTTTGGCTGCCGCATCGTTTATAGTAATGTAGAAAAATATTATACGAATACATGGGCTTCCCTGCATCTATCTATCCCCGTCCATAAACCTTTTGTTTCGAGACAAATAATATTTCATTAAAAAAGCGTCGCTGATATTGGGAAAAAAATTATTTACCCAGTCTATTTTAATTATCGGACGAAATGCAGCCTTTTTTTTTTTAATGCCCAAATCAATAATGGAAATATAATCTAAGTGTGCGCTGCAACGGCATCAGAGGTTTTAAACAGGGTCATTCAAAAGCACTGCTACTATAATTAAAAATTACATATGAAGTGCATTCATTGTTTTGTTAGAGGTTCCACATGGTTCCCACTGTGGGCCAGGAGTGTTAAATTTATTTGCTAATTGTCTTGATGAATTTATAAAGAGCTGTCGATGATCTCCAGTTTTATATAAACCGATATGACCATCTTGATGCAGTATTGTTCAGTGGTGTAGGTTAAGGGATGGTATTTAATTAAACTTCTTAATGTTTTTTACTTGTTTTTACGAAGTTACATTGTACAGAGGAGACTCTCGATCACTATTTGTATTGCTTAATATGAACGTTCTTTAACATCTCTATATAACATCTAACCTCAACTCTCAACGAGCAAAATTTACTAAGACAGAGGGACAATAGTTTGAAGATAAACACAGCAAATGGCAAACCCTGTACTTATTATTTTTATCAGTTTTTCAATTATACACATTTTTATTCATTTACGTGAATAATTTGATTCTCTGATTAAAATTAATTAAAAATCTGGTGCCACATACAATATATATGCAATAATATATCATAATTGTATCTGCTAGTTTAAAGTAATACAAAATATAAAATTCCTACTTTTATTTCATTAAAAATTATTGATTTTATTGTAATAAAGTATTAAAGATAAACACTGATGGGTTTCAATCCAAACACGCACTTCGAGCGGTTCTTTTAAGGTATTTAAACTTATGCAAATATACAGGGTCGTCTTGAGAGATTGATGATACTGATGATGACAAAATGGATCCAATAGAATATTGTAATTCTTTTAAAATTAATTATTAAAGTCGTTTTCGTTTTCTAATAATAATCTGGAATCAATCAGTGGCTCCTTACTTCGTACGCCACTGTTATGGCAGTCGCCCTTTCTTCCACCAGGTTCGTAATAATATAAAGTTGTAAATGCCAAAGCAAACTTCTCTCTCTCTTTCACGTGCCCTCCACACTGGCATCAGAATCCCACAGCCAAAGTTTAATTAGTTTAATAATGCAGTTTTGTTTACTTTTGTTGGGTCAGATTTGTATAAGAGCTAATAATAATAACGGTTTATACAATCATTGTGTACCTATATTAACTATAACAATTATAATAATAAGTAAGTAAGTGGGAAACTTTCAGGGCCTAATTAGTTATAGCCTTCTTTTTGGGGGCAAGGCACCGCAATCGCAGAGCTTAATTTTTGATAACGCATCAATGTGCAACTTCCACTTCAGAGAGCTGTCAACAACAAGACCCAGAAACTTCACAGAAGAAACGACGTCAATAGTGGAATTATTAAGTTCAAAAGACTGCAGCGCACCTTTATATGACACAGATTTAGTGTTCGCAGTCTTTGGATATGGTACTATGAATAGCCATTATGTTTTTAGATTCAAATTTTAGAGAATGTAACAAAGTATAACAGAGTTACTACGAATACGTGGACAGAAGAAATCAGTTGGTGTTGGTCGATTTTACAAGTGTTCCCAGTCCCCAAAAATCTAGGAACTACCTAAATCTATATCAATTTTATATTTTTTTTTCGTGAAGCAGAGGCTGTAGCTGAGAGGAGGTGAATTAAAATCTGAAATTGTTTCATGAAAGTAATACCAGTATAAACATCCTGAAGTATTTGGTAAATAAGTTTATTTATTTTATTTTAAACTTAACTTATTGCTATTGTTTGTTAAAAAAGACAACAAATTTATAATTTGAATCGAAATGCTCGAAAACTATAAACAAATATGTTTTTGATTTGATTTTGATTGATAACATCAAATGTAAACAATTTTTCAAAAAGTTCCGCACGGGGAATGACTTTATCTTAGTTGTTTTGTAGTATATAAATAAAGAGAACTCATCCAAAAACATCAGAAAAGATTTACCTTAAATAGTTTTGAAACAAAACAGAAAATGAAATCGATAGTGGTATTTGTATTTTTATTCTTGGCAATCGCATCAAGCTTAGCAAGTAAGTTTAACAGAAACTTTTTGGAAGTTTTTATCCTTATACTAAAAAGCATATAAGAAAAAGGTATACTTTAAGGGTGTGGTAGAGAATATAATTAGTTTGCTGAAGGGTAAAAAAACATCTTATTTATGCCATTTTCCACACATAAGTTTTGAAGATATATTAAAAAACACTAGCCTAAAATAATATAATTTTTGTTTGAAAAACATTGTAGAGCATCAAGACATAGAACCGTCCCAATCCTGCAGGGCTTATTGCAACATAAACAATATTGCAGGAGGTTATTGTGTATGTGATTGTGCAGGTAAAAAATAAATACTAAATGCAAATAAAGCAATGCACAAATAAATCATTATAAAAAGAAGTACAAAATTCTGGAAGAACCACAGTAAATGCTAATAATTTCAAAAAGTGTTAATTTTTTAGATGGAGCTCGGATAGTTCCAGTAACGATGCAATGTTCTGACGACGAATCTTGTCGAGCCTATTGCATTCTACACGGTAATAGTGGAGGTTTCTGTGGAGATGGAGACGAGTGTTCTTGTACGAACAACTGAAATCAAATTTAGTTTTTCTGTGCTTAAAGTTTATTTTATCAGTATTATGTTTATATTATTTAAATTCTTCTATAAGTATGTATACGTAATTTAAAAAATGTTGGGAATATATTTCTGGAGTAATAGCGGATCTTAGATAGTTATTTTTGTTCCCAAAACGTTCTTGAATGGAACGACATAACAAGTCGAACATGACCAAAAATTTTACAAATAAACTTTAATGTACATAAGAATTATTCAATTCAAAACACTTTGTGGCCTTACAATTCTTGGATAGTGGTGTCGCTATGTCCTGAGATCTAAATACCTCCATACTGGCAGTCCAAAGACCATAAAATTTAAACTTTAAGAGAAGAATATTGTGATTCTCACAATCAAAAGTACAAGTCTTTGAAACGTCCACTGCTTTGAGTTTGGAGAAAACTATCGAGTCGTTTCTTTTTAATTATTTTGTATTCTCTATGCAATGAAATAATGCTAATCGCTCCCTATATATTGTAAGCTTACTAGTAAGTAGGTACAGTATTATAAGTTGTTTACGCGATTTTCCATCATTACCATTAACATACATAATTTTTATTTAAATTTTTTTGTTGTTGTAAAACCAAATATAACTATTAATAATAATTAATATATTAATTGCGATGATGAAATTAGAAATCCAATGTGGTCATATTATGCAGTTTTAATGATTAAATTAGCATTTCAGATAGTTTGCTTTTCCACTTATTTTACGTATCCACATATCATTATTATTATTATGCATGTCTGAGATTAGTGTAGAAACGAGGAGAGCTTATAGTTTGTGAGCTGGCTGCAAATCTTGTTAATAGTCTATTCTGTTTTGTGAAACCTTGTTTTTTATGTTATGGGGATGCCACTTTCTGACATCAAAAATAACTGGTATTATCAAACAATTTAAAATTAAAACTATCACATTATAAAATACAGAGTGAACATTAGTTATCTGCTTCTTTCTAAGATTGAAGCTTAATATGCTCCAACTCTATAATCAATCAAATAGAATTCCCAAAAGATAGTCGCCGTGAGTTTTCCTTAAACTTGTTCGGTGGTAATGTCCCTTTTTTTATAAACCTTTGTTATCCCAAGATGAACATACAGAATTTAAAAAAATGGTTTTAATGAATGTGCAATTAAAAATATCCCGCTTATAGTTGTTAGCTCTGGGTCTAAATATAAGTAGGTAATACTTTTGATGTAATAATCAATTTTAATAAGTACTTACCTATTTATATGATAAAAATTTTGAATATACAAACTAGGTGTGGCGCTCGATGATTGATTATGGGGAATAAAATAAATGTTCAGGCATGTTTAACAAAACAAGACTTTGGTGCTGGAAATATTACCGTTGATGAGACGTGGATCGACTAAACGACCGATAACTACCGCTAGGGAACATGTTGTGCTCGTTTTCTTACAATAAAATAAATGTAATTCTGAACACTCACTAGATTAAGAAGATCGTCGACAAATAAATGGCCAAACGACTTGGTACTCTAGGTTAGAAGACAGTGACAACAAAAAGAGCTGGACTAAACGCCAAGTTGTGAATGGAAAGACAACATTCAAATAAATTAATTTTTATAAAATTTTAATGTTTAAATACATTAACAATTATTATTATATAGGTCCATGCTTAATTTAATGTGATAGAAAAATAATTCAACATTATATAGTATGAGCGATTGAGGTATAGATATAAATAAATAACATTATTGGTTTTAATTTACATAATATGCAAATAACATTAAAATAATAGAAATCATTTGCATGTAATCATTGATGTAATCTTTAATGATTTAACTTTATGTCTAAACAAATATTTACTAACTTAATTATGTACTTTATATATACAGGGTGTTTTGTAATGAAACTGACGGGACGTAGATCGAACATTTTTAATTTTAAAAATTAATTAGGTCATTCATAGGGTAGTATATTAAGCTTATTTCCTGGAGATTAGACTTTTATTTCCTACACATATTATAAATATTAACTCCACACATTGAAAAATCTAGAACCGGCTTTATACAATTTGTTAACGTTTAGAAAACCCTGTGAGATGCTGAACATTCTAAAAACAAAATTGTTAGTTTGAGACCAAAAAAATTATAGTAGGATAGAACCCATTGGAAAAGGTAGAGCATATAACAAAAATGAAAGGAAAAATAAATTACGGGCGATCTGAGGTCGGGAAGGGGGAGGGGGTGAGTTTTTAAGGGTAAAAAACGGTTAATTTCGATTTCCGGTAAAACTGCAAGTCCTATGAAAAAAAGTTAAATGGCAAAGTTGTAGGTAATAAAAAGATCTACAACTTTTGTATCGACAGTTTTTTCACATAACCTCAAAATTTATGTGAAAAATTCGAATAACCGAGTTTTTGGTTTTTTATTTTTATCTTTTTCAAAAAAGTTTATTTTTTCACGAAATTTGGTGAAAACTTACCTTTGTATGTCCCAAACATACAGTAATTTTTTTGATTTAAAATATTCATTATTTCACCTTATTTTGACTTAATATCGAAAAATCACCCTAATTTTCAATCGAAAATTCTCACGTCAAACTATCTGTTTTTTTAAAAAAGTTGGTGTGTTTTTTGTTCATTGAAATCTCTACTTTCTGATGATATAAAAAAAATATACATTGCTATGGTAAATGTAAATGCAAATAATGAAAAAAACTCGAATCCGAATTTTTTTTTTAAATCATTATGTATAATTTTGAGCTATTTATTAAAATTTACATTTTAATTACTCGAAAGACGTAAGATTTCATGTTATATTGATAAACAAAAAAATTACAAATCCATAAAACATAAATAAATATATAAAAATAGGATTTAAAAAGGATTTCATCTAAAAAATGTGACTGCTGCAATTTTTTTTCAGTAATAAAATTGATTTATTAAATTCTCATTACATTTATGTCATAGAAAATCTCATAATTTTGCTTACCTCATCTTTGACTTGTAGATTTGTAGGTGCTGGGGTGTGCATGGTTTGCAGCACAGGTCCGGCTGTGGCTGTAGGGCCTAACATTTCGTTGCTGTCCTCCTCCACGCTGCCCTCTGCCATGTCAGCCTCGCATCCTGATTCGTCTAGAAGAAAATAGGAAACACTATACAAAAATCTGCAAATCATCCATTGCTTTTATGAATCACAAATAAATAATGAATGAAGTCATGACGAAATCAGGAAGAACAAAATAAAATTTTTATCTTATTGCTCGGAGGATATGTTTATGTCCCTGAGAATCTCTCAATTTTCGGTTATGTTTTATGTGGTTCGGCATTTTCATAAAAACACAAAAATAAATAACTGGGTCAGTAAAAATCTTACTCTGGCTCAGCTGATATTTTATTCAACTTATTTTTCTCTTTTATACGGTTAAAAAAGTTTTAAAAGGAAAACGAAAAAGAATTCATGTCATGTTGGCGGAACCAGACTACGGAAACGCGATTTATAATCAGTGGCGTAGCACGAGTTTAACTTAAATAAAATAAATCTGTAAATTTGAGAGAAAAGCATGTAATCAAGTGAAGTAGAGTCCCACAGGGCTCCTCACTAGACTCATTATGATCCGTATTAATACAGCTCTAATTTTACATCTAGTTCAGATTCGATTTTTGAGCTATTTGAACAATGTTTTGTTGTCTAGTTGTATTTAAGTCTGTTGTTAGAAAACTATTGGACTTTGACTTTGATTTATTTGAAAAATGGGATTTCCACTATAAGACCTTTGACGATCAGCTGCCTGAATGTGGAGAACAGAAGCGGCAAGTTATTTTCAATACATCCAATGACTATAAGTTCAGTGTTCTGGCGGTCTCCTGTTGAATAGTTAGTTAGCAAATATATACGAAGATTATCTTGATGATACACGAACATCACCTCTGTTATTTCGTTTGCAAATCGGCTAGAATGAGAGCGAGAGCAGATATCTTTCCCGGGGGATTACCTATACTAGTCCTTTATATAGACAAATCACGAATAGCTAGAAGACAAGCTCCTTGAGCACGATTATAGCGTATTAGAGATTTTCCGTCTGAGCTCGAGAAAACGGTCTTTATATGGCCAACCAAATTTCTACGTAAAGCTGTTTCTACTCTAAATCAATGAATGAATTGTACTTGTGAAAAAAACTGGTAGCGCCGCTGTGGCACGACGAAAGTATGCTTGAGATTAAGCAATGAATGAAGGCGCAAAAGAGACGGGAAAATGTGGGGGTGTGTAGAATAGAGGGAGACGCCAACAAAACGTCGACAACGACGGCGGTGACCTTGACGGCCGCGACACGAAAGCGAAAGTCACACCAAAACATCGAGAGAGTGCGTCTCCACGACGACACGTGCATACGCGTCGTCACGTGGGCCTAGGTTAGGAAGCCAAGCGGCTATATTTGTATATTTATAGTATAAATATGATTTTATCTCCAGCACCAGCGAGCAGAGACTTTTGGATAACCGTGTAACTTATTAAGTGATATACATATTTGTTTATTTTTTAACAAATCACTAAAATAAATTGCAAATCCATCATGAAAATATAATTAATAAGCAAGCTAAAAAGTTACAGCGATATCCAAAAGTGTTCCTTTAATTTTGTTGAGCAGTGTATTCCTCCCGACTCACCCTGTTTTATAAACAGACTAAATCTCTGGTAACAAAAACTGACAAATAAATTTAATTGTTGCCGAAAATCATCAAATACCAATTATCTACAGAAAATAACTGCGATTAATATATTATATAAATAACATTATGGAGTTTTTTTCACCTAGTCCTATTATTTTCGGGCTACTCGACATAATTTTGTATTATTATACATATTTTAACAGCTTTTTTGGTTCGAATAATTATAACAAACGATATTGTTATTATTGGTTATTGGAAAAATATTACCCTTGTTTTGTTTTTACACTAAAATCACTGTAGAGACATTAATTACATGTATAATAGTGTGTAGCAGGTAAATCAATTAATTTTGTAATGTTAATCGCCTCAATCATACTAATAAGAGCTTTTTCCGAAATTGTATATGAATTTTTTTCGAATATTCAGTTTGGTAATTCAGGAATTGATATTAAAAGAATTATGTACGTTTCAAATTTATGTGATTTTTTTGTTTTTTGAATTTAGACATTCTAAGGAGTTTTGGGACAGTCGATAAAGGTTGCCAGGACGAAAAATAAGCATTGTGTGGGAGCGTATGACAGAAAGGATAATATCTGTCTCCATTGCCATGTATTTGTAAAAAGAACGCGAGATAAAGTGAGGTGAGTGAAAGCTGCTCAAATTTACCAACAAAGCAATTACCTATTGTCATTTTTTGTGAAATTTCCAAAAAGAATTGTAACCTACATTATGTTCGATTGAACCTTTAGTCACAGCATTAATAAGTACAGCATTCCGACTCCACGTTGGCAGGTCCTGACTAAGAATAATTATAGTTTTCGGTTTCTAACCACAGTACTGTATTTTCATTTTTCTAAAAATATTTAAGGACATAATAATATCGCTGTCAATTTCAGAAATATTTGTGGTGTGTCATAGTGATTGAAAACAGCCTTGAGTGGTGGTATCAGTTATTAAATTAAGTAGGTAGCTTATGTTTACAAATTAATTTGTTCTATTACGTGTCAGACAGCGCTCTTAAACGAAAACCCCTGTAAACTTTTTATATTCTCCGGTAGAGCGTTGTAATATTTTGAAACCGTATAGGAAAATGACCGCTCAAAGAGTGATGTTGTGTCTAGCGGTGGCGTAATGACAGTTTTATGAGGAATATTCACATCATATACCGATCCCCGGAACTTCAATCTTTCATATAAGTATTCCGCCTATTTCCATCTGATGATTTTTATTAATCAAAATTAGTGAATAAAAATCCGACGTTGTTTCATTCTTAACCAGCCGATTTCCTTAATCTTATTGCTAGCCTCTTTCACTTCTACGAATTCCACATACAAGCCGTGTGCCTGAATCATGTTCTCAGCAATTTTAGTCAAACAAGGGCCATCCATATATATATTGTCAATAATATAACCCCTAGCTGATTGCGTTATCATGCTATCTCGCCACGAGACAACTTGTGTTTATGTTTTACTTTCATTTAGTTTAAAAACATATTAGATACTGCCATTTCGTAATATAAATTTTACGGTTATACAAATAGTTGTTATAAACGTAAAATTATCTAGTATTCATCTTTATTTTTACTTATTACTCACCTAACAGGATCTGTAGGGAAGCGAAAAAAATGTTTAGAGCAAGTGTACCGCTTATTGGGACAACATTTTGCAGTACACACATGTTCTCCCTGATTGTTCATTGTATTAATCATAAGATACGTTAATAAAAATAAAATCCTTTTAATTCTCACGAACATTATACCAAAAACACAGAATTTGATTACAAACACAATATTTATTTATCTCGTACACGCCGACAATGAACTATATATTGAACACAGGAGTGAACGGTATCTATCTACGTCAATGCGATTATTGTGACGTTTTAACCCATAATGGCTGCATGCGCGACGATATACGCAGGACGGCTCGCACGCGGAAAGTCAGAATACTGTATTATTTATTATACTGTGCTTTAGTTCTATATTTGATTAATATTGTGATTTTAGAAACGGTGAGATATCGTTTCACGACCTTGACTTCCGTCTCACCCTATACGTAGGTATCTTAATAACCGAAATTTAAAACAAGAAATTAATGAAAATTGCTAAAATTTGGAGCAGAAATTAAGTGAACATTTCGCAAACCTAAATGAAGAAAATCTAAACAATGTGTAAGATAAGCTGAATCATACAAGGTGGAAGACCTCGAATTAGAAAATTAATAGATTAAAGAACGTTTTGCTGCCACTGAATGTTCTTCATTAAAGAGAGCCTCACGATATGTTCGAGAGTTCAATTACAGGAACTCCGCTGAGAACTGTACGATTCTCGAATATTTCCACAAGGACCCTTTCGTTACGGGGTAGTGCAACCCTTATGAGTTATTATTTGACACTACGAACGTTACAATATTTAAATTACACTAGTCATATCAATATAATTTAATAAATAATAAATGTAACTGTATTAATATCTAAAGTAAAACAACATTTTCTATAGATGTTTACAATCATGTAACGTTTTAGGTCAGTCAACCTAAAAGGCAATCAATAAGATTTTAAAGCGGTTTTTGCCTCTATAAGTGCCCACTGTTCTATTTTGTGACCCCACCCTCTTACAAGAAAAGTTTGTTTATAATAAATATATACAGGGTGGTCCAACGAAAAGTTTGCACCTAGCTTTTCTCTTTTTTTTGTAGTCGAATGCGAAAATGCTCGGACACGTCGATTTTGCTTTTGAGGGGGACACATTTTAAACATATTTTTCGATCTGCGCCTTTAACCCCCTAGCGGGGGTGAGTAACAACCCTAAAATTTTAAATGGAAAGAGGGGTCTAATGACATATCATTTGAAAGGACACAAAATTGTCTTTCTAATGATACCCTATTTGTCGAATTTTACTAAAACAGTTAATACGAAAACGACTTTAAAGACATTAAGCCGATAATTTTGGTATTAATGAGAAATACAAATAAGTTTTAATTATTACGACTGAAAACAACTACAATCATTTCTAAATTATTTACTTTGAAGAAAAACGGGATTTCAAAAACACTATCTTATTTATCAGAACTAAATTCCTCACTAATCGTTTGCGTTTTTTGTTGAAATAAAAACTGCAGATACGTGTAGGAAAAGAATTTACACCGTTTATTTTAGTCTTTTCATTGATTCAGTTTGGTTGCTTCTCAAGTTATTTTACTTTTACCGTACAAAATGATTTATTCCATTCTAGAACGAGTTGAAATTGTTAAACTTTATTTTCAAAATAATAGTAGTGCTAGACTTACGGCTCGCTTATTTAATGAGAGACATCCCGATAAAAATGTGAATGATGTGTACGTTGGCAAGTTAGTTAAAAAGTTTGTAGATACCGGATCTGTCTGTAATGTAAAACACCAGCCGCAGAAACCGATCAGAAATGAAGCTGTGGAAGTCGCTGTTTTAGGGCATGTTGAAATGGATCATAGTCAAAGTACCCGTCAACTAGCTGAAGCCTCAGGTGTCTCCCGTTCGTCCATAATACGAATTTTAAAAGCGTACAAATTTCATCCGTACAAAATCAAATTAGTACAGGAACTAAATGAGGATGATCCTGATAAAAGGCTGCAATTTTGTGAAGCAATGAGCCAGCGTTTAATTGAAGATCCGCAATTATTATTTAACATTTGTTTTTCCGACGAATGCACATTTTATTTGAATGGAGCTGTAAATAGGCACAATTGCCGTTACTGGGATGACAGTAACCCACATTTATTCCGTGAGGTTCATACCCAGTATCCTCAAAAAATAAACGTCTGGTGTGGCATATTAGGAAATCATATTATAGGACCACTTTTTATTCCTGGAAATTTAACTGGTGAAGTGTACCTAAACATGCTTGAAGACACAATTGATCCTTTAATAACACAAATAATAGAAGATGACCAAAATCATACTGCTGATCGGCTTTATTTCCAGCAAGATGGAGCACCTCCGCACTATGTGGCTCCTGTAAGACAGTTCTTAGATGACCGGTTCCCTGGACGGTGGATTGGAAGGAGGGGCCCAATTGAATGGCCTGCCAGGTCACCGGATTTATCGCCTTTAGACTTTTTTCTTTGGGGGCACTTAAAAAATAAATGTTTTGCCACGAAGCCCGAGTCCATAGAAGATCTTCGCCAACGCATTACAGAAGAGTGCAGAAACATAACACCTGATATGCTACAAAATGTTAGAAATAGATTTGAACAAAATCTGTATTATTGTATGGAATCAAATGGGTCACATTTTCAACATTTGTTAATGTAACGTTTTAATAAATCAATTTAACAGCTTGTTTACTTTTTTTACAAAGCAATGTTAAAACTAACAAACATTGGAATGTACTAACGATTGCAGGTGTTTTCACTCGCAATAATTAAAACTTATTTGTATTTCTCATTAATACCAAAATTATCGGCTTAATGTCTTTAAAGTCGTTTTCGTATTAACTGTTTTAGTAAAATTCGACAAATAGGGTATCATTAGAAAGACAATTTTGTGTCCTTTCAAATGATATGTCATTAGACCCCTCTTTCCATTTAAAATTTTAGGGTTGTTACTCACCCCCGCTAGGGGGTTAAAGGCGCAGATCGAAAAATATGTTTAAAATGTGTCCCCCTCAAAAGCAAAATCGACGTGTCCGAGCATTTTCGCATTCGACTACAAAAAAAAGAGAAAAGCTAGGTGCAAACTTTTCGTTGGACCACCCTGTACATACGTTTTAAGTGAGTTATTTATTTAAAATACGTTATTTCTATATTACATACTTTGGTTATACCTACTGTGCGTTGTACTCAGGTTCGTACCTACTCTTGTTACTGCTTTAAAAAAGAAAATAAATAAAATTATCCCAATCAACAATAATAATAACAAAAAAACAACAAATCTATAGAGTAAGAATACAACCCAAAGATCCCGATGCATCCTTGTGGCGTTTTTTGAAATCATAAAAAATTATCCAACGAAATCCTTCACGAGTAATATTTAACACCAATTTGTCGTTTTAGTTTAGTTTTATATTGTAATTTTACCTTCCTCTTATAATTGTATTTTTATATGGAATAAATAATTCAATTTATAAAGGATCTTCGACTTAATAGCCATTTAATTCACAAAAGACAGAAGCAGGAGACCTTTAATAATTGTTCGTGAATATACGGCACTGGTATAAACATATTTTATGGAAATAGAATAATTAATCATCTACATTTGAATTATAATTTCGTATATTATGTGAATTATTATTATTCCTCCAAACTTTCCGAATTATTATCCTTAATTACGGCAGAAAACAATAATGAAAATATAATATACATATAGAAGGAAAAAACAATAATAAATGAACATTTGCGCAACAGAATATTATCATACATACCTAAAGATGTAATCAGGCTTGTATTATTTTTAATATACATAAATATATAATAATTAAATTACATTCTTTCATTAATCATATTTAATTAAAAATATTTTCTATATATTAGTTGTATGTTTTATAATACTAATACCTATTATAGTCACTGTTTTTTATCAATTTTATTCGAATAAATATATTTAAAAATTATTAGCAATATTGGGGTTTCAAATCTTTATTAACAAATAATATATTTTGATTGATTTGTTCTTTTTCATCTTTATATTAACGACATTACCACTATTGGACTAACGGGAAGCTTTACGCTGTTTGCGGATGATACGACACTCCTTTGGCATGATAGAGATGCTGATGTTGTCAAAGAAAACATTCGAAGTGATTTGGGAAGGTTAAAGGAATGGTGCGATGCGAATTATCTCTCATTTAATTTATCAAAAACACATGTATTATCTTTTAATTTTAAATTTGATGATTTGCTATTTGAAAATAACCATATTAATAGTCCTAATTGTGTTAAATTTTTGGGACTCCAAATTGATTTAAAGCTTAAGTTTGATGAACATGTTAAACTGTTAGACAGGAAGGTTTCATCTGGCTGTTATGCTTTGAGAGTTGTGTCAGGGGCTCTTGTACTGAAAGTTGCACGAAATGTGTATTTTTCTTTAGTGGAGGCGTATCTTCGATATGGAATAGCGTTCTGGGGTACTTGTAGCCAAACTTTGTTTAAGAGTATATTTACACTGCAGAAGCGGGCTGTTCGTTATATGTGTAAGACAGATTTTACTGCAAGCTGTAGAGAATTATTCAAAAAACACCGAATAGCATGTGAAATTTAGACAGGACAATGATATTATGAAGGGCTATTCGCATGCCAAACGACATGCGAAAGCAGTGTCATTAAGGATAGTTTCTTAGGACTTGAATGATAGCTTTCTATAGTCCAATACCGAGCAAAAGCATCAAAAAATTTAAATTTTTTCCGTGCCTAAATTTTTGAATTTTTTACGATTTTTTTGCTGCGAAAAAGTTTTTGTTTTTAGGCCAATAGTTTTACACTAATGTGTAGGACGCAAAATAAATTGCATTGTATTTTTGCACGACTCGTATATTTTAATTATATTTAAAAATTATAATAATATGGACCCCAAATCTAGAACTTAATTTAAATAAAATTTTATTATTTAACACAATGTAGTAGTCGAACACAGCAGGTTTATAATACAAAATTATAACCCTTATTCTGTGTAAGTATAATTCAGAAGGGGTTGCATAGAAATAAGAATAAAACCGTCAAAGAAGGGCTACTAGCGCGTGCCGTTCTGATTAAAATAATAATAATGTAAATTAGGTGTTCTTGAACGTATGCGAGGACGTGATGACGACGACGAAGACAGGGCTGTAATTTAAAATAACTTTTAATATTTTTGAATTGTATGGAGTGGTTGTACGAACTAAATCTTATTTGTACTAAGCGATGGATCCTATTTTTTGCGACAACCTGTACGTATACATAATTCTGTTGCTATTTTTGCGGAAACAAAAATTGAAAAACTCAGAATGAAGAGTTCTAGATTGTCATGAACAAAAACACACATTAGTTTATGTTCTAGTTAAAATACTTTCAATGAGTCGCACCTTTTTCGTGAACCAACGAACATTTTATGTTTGAATTGTCGTAAGATTCTCGATATACCCGACAAAAATATACTCCTTGCTCCACACCACTACCATAATCTGGAGAATCTGTGAAAATGTGCGTTCTAAACACCGAGGAACAACTTTCAGAAGCGAAAGTTTATCCGCACGCGCGTTAAATATCTCTCTATATATTATATACCCGTCTCAAACACTACACTATATTTCTATGTTATTATGTCTCACTCTCGACTCACGCTTCTTTTCTAACTTTTTATTATATAAGGAAACACGGAAACACTTTTATTTCACAAACTTTGCCAACAACTTGTGTATTTTGCTTACCGACAAAGCTTTATTCGGTTTCTCTATCCCGCTCTGTTTCCTCTCTGTGTGAAATGAGAAATATTCTTTTCCAATGGAACTAAAATGTTTTTATAGAAAAGGTTTTAGTGATTTATTGTCATTACCTTAAGTGTCATTATTAGGCAAAAAGTTAATATATTATTGAACATTTCCGTCCGATTAATTTTTACAAATTTCGACGTGAATTAACTCAGCAACAGTGCATGAATGAACTTAATTCAATTTTTGGCGAGGAAGCTCCATCAAGGACCAGTGTTTATCGATGGTATGGTGAATTCAATCGTGGTCGTAGTTCACCCAAGACGAATTTCATGAAGGTCGTCCAAAATCAGTTGTTGTTCCGAAAACCATTGATGCTGTGCGCAAACTAATATTGCAAGATCATCATCTGACCTATCAAAAGATTGAGACAACCTTAGGCATTAATGGGACCAGCATATATTCAATATTGCATAAACATTTGACTGTCAAAAAAAATTGTTTGCGTTGGATCCCACACAATTTGTCAAGCGCTCAAAAACAGGCTCGTGTCGATTGGTCGAAAGAAATGCTCAAAAAATACGATCGCGGTGCTTCGAAATACGTCTACGACATCATGAGAGGTGATGAATCGTGGATTTACGCGTATGAGCCCGAAAGTAAACAGCAGTCGACTGTATGGGTGTTTCAAGATGAGCCAAATCCAACAAAAGTTGTTCGCGCACGAAGCACTTCCAAGCAAATAGTCGCCTGTTTTTTTGGAAAAACTGGACATGTCGTAACCGTACCACTAGACCAACGCAGAACAGTCAACTCTGAGTGGTACACAACCATTTGTTTGCCAGTTGTCTTCCACGAAATCAGGAAAACCAACCTCCGAAGACATGCCACGACAATGCGAGTTCTCAAACATCGGCTCAAGCAACTGCATTTTTGAGCAGCCAAAACATCGATTTGTTGAGTTATCCGCCGTATAGTCCTGACTTGGCACCGAATGACTTATTTTTATTCCCGTACGTAAAATCAAACTAACTGACTTGACTTATATATCTTTAACTTTATTGTCATAAAAGAATCACAAAAGTTCTTGTAGACAAAATCATACTTAAAATAATATATAACAAAGGCGTATACAAGTACAAAAGATTAATGTAATTAATCGTTTGAAACACAATATAACAAAAATATTTTAAAAACATACGTAAACCTACTACAGTATGTTGTTAGTGTTAGTAGGAAGGCAAGAGTAAAATCTCAAATCCCCCAAACATTCATGAAGTAAAATATGAAAATAACAACACAACATAAATATATAATAATAATAAATGCAAGTAGCAGAACAGAAAAGACATAATACATTATGATACATTAAAAACATCAAACCAAGCCAAAACTGGATCAACACAACAAAATCAAAACAAACACTACCACGCATCAGCAAAGTAGTCCTCCAGTGAGTAATAGGCCTTCTCAAGAAGAACGCGCTTAACAGCCTCCCTAAATTGCTTGGGATTTTTTACAGCCGTCAAGTTTGGCGGCAAATGATTGTACATTCTGCGACTGTCATAAAGGAGTGATTTCTTTACCAAAGCAGACCTCGGTATAGGCAACTAGTGGGAAACATTATTACGCACGGATAAAATTTCCTGGTAATGACAAATGTAGCGGCGGGCATGAAAAATCACCATAGCAACTCCGAAAATACAAACACCAAATTGACAGTTTTGGTATTTATAATTAATAATAATAATTAATTTATCGTATTTAGGCTTATACAGTAACAGGGGTAAGTTTCGAAAAACAAATATTTTCCTAAAAATTATGTTAAATTTATTCAAAAGCAGTCGTAGAAAAAGTATAGTGTGAAACTCACCTGAAATGACCATTTCTTACTCGTATGATTTGCAGTACTCGCCTGCAGCTCATGCTGCAAACGATCATACTCGTAGGAAATATATGCCATTTCATGTTCGTTGCACAATATACTATTTTATAGTGTAGTAATCAATGTTTATAATTTTTCTCAAATTTACTGTTGATAACAAGTCGAAACAAAAAATTAGTAGGATATGATGCTATTAACTTGTGTTTTTACTAGTGAAATTATTACTAATTTGTTATAACTTGTTATACTATAGATATCTTTAGAATAATTTATAGTAGAGTGTATTAGCCGATTTTGGAATAGTCCCCCCACTCTTGTTTGTCACGTACGTGACAATCAAGAGTGGGGGGACTATTCCAAGATCGGCTTATATGTACATATGTCAAAAGCAACCCTTTCCCCTAATC
Source organism: Apoderus coryli (assembly GCA_911728435.2). Lineage (NCBI taxonomy): Eukaryota > Metazoa > Arthropoda > Insecta > Coleoptera > Attelabidae > Apoderus > Apoderus coryli. The sequence goes on along the minus strand of OU452211.1, from coordinate 1,274,287 downwards.
ATTTGAGAAACCCGTCCATTACGTAAGCCAATGGGTGTATCAAACAAATCATGAATAAAGATGAGAGATCTAGAAACGGCTTATACTAGAATATGTGAAAACTACACAGCATGAATAGAAATTGGGAGATCTAGAAACGGCTAATATATACAGATGCGTGTGTGTGTGTGTGTGTGTGTGTCAACTATATAAAGAAGAAAGAGAGGGTTGTAACAAATCATGAATAGAGATAGGAGATCTAGAAACGGCTTATACTAGCATATGTCAAAAACTAATCCTTTCCACATCATTTTGAGAAACCCCCACATATTCTTTTTTTCTAATAATATATATATATATATATGTATACACTCGGTATTATATAAAATGCTCAGCATTTATTCCCTCTAGATCATTCAATTATTAAAAATCATGTGGATGGTGTATTCATCAGAAAACTGGCCGGCTGCAACAGATCTGCCGTCTGCAGTGAATCGAATGGCAGCGCAATTTCACGATCTTGAATTCGATCGTTCACATGCTGCAAATTATGATTATAATGTGTGTTTCGATGATAAGATAATGAATAAAGTGTTACAACAAGCAGAAGACTTCAGTACGGGGTGTGATTTATGTCATAAATACCGAGATGGATTTATCACATTGGAAACATTTTGTGTGGAAATTATTCAGTTGGGTTTAGAACGGTATTTAATTGATGCGATTCAATATATGCCGACAGATATAGTTGTTAGATATCACCTAGACGATCTTATTGAAGGAAATAAAAATTATGATGAAGATGATGATAACGATGAAGAAGAAGAAGATAATAATACAGTATAATAATTATTTTATGTATATATAATTTTGCTTTTATTGTGTGTATATAAATATATGCTGGGTTTACTGTGATAACTGAAAAAGGTGTTTTTTTTTTTTTTTTTTGTAGTTAGTATTGCAACAATAGGTGTTTATCACCACCCACAAAATTATTTCTATACATTTTATTACACATTCTATTGTATTCTATTATACCCAAAAATAATTTTAATCTATTGGATGTATCTGTGAACACCAAATACTACCTACTACTACTATAAAAGCTTGTTTTTTTCCTATCTTCTTGACACAGCAATAAAAATAGATATATATGTGAGATGTCATTCTCCAGAATTTAAATTGATTTAATTTACTAAAATTCACATGTATATTATATGCTTTTCAAAACATAATAGGAAAAAATGAAAAGAGAGGTTTTTTTATGGTTAATATGGGAACAATAGGTAAATTGACTTTATTACCTGTTACAAATTTTTGTCTAGACTTTTTCCGTAGGAATGTATTAGCACACCAATAAACATAGATATTTTATGTGAGATGTCATTCTCAAGAATTTAAATTGATTTAATTTACTAAAATTCACATGTGTATTATATGCTTTTCAAAACATAATAGGAAAACTGAAAAGATAGATTCTTTTATAGATAATATGGGAACAATAGGTAAGCTGTGTGTTTATTGCACAGCAGCAAAATAAAGATATACGTTATTTGTTGGGTTTTTGGATGTAAAATGATATATTTTACCTTTATATCTAATCAATTGATAGAATAGAATACATTTATTGACTGTTACAAATTTTTGTCTAGACTTTTTTCTTTTTTTTTGGAAATCGATAATAATATGATTATTTTCATATAACACATTTACATTATAAATTTTTTTATTCTAATAGATATATAAAAAAAATAAAACAAATCATTTTACTATATAATATATTTTATTTATAATTTTTTAGTGATACAATGCCTACATTCCATAATCAAATATTTAATTTATAAACTTAATTTCGTGTTTACTACACCGTCTGAAATATTATACATCATATAAGAATCATGAATGATAATTGCATATACTTTTACATTTGCAGGAAACTGCGATTCGCGTGTTTCAAATTCTAATTTGATATCAACGCTAGAATGTTTGATTGCCTCTGGTTGACAAGAACAATCGATAATGAAAACCGGGTTGTTTGGAAATTGACCCAAGCTTAATATTGGGTCGGAATGTTCTGTGTTATAATATTTTTGTTGAATATTCTGATATGTATGATATACTGCTCCGTAAAGTTTTTTAGAGAAATCTAAATTCCATTTCTCATATGGATACACTGTTGAGTTTAAATATGTTCTTATATTGGAAATGTTTGCGTGTATAAATTGCGTGGCATCCATATTGATGTTTTCATAATTTGAAATATTTTGAAAGCCAATTATAATATAACGTGGTTTTTCGAGACTAGTAGTTGTTCTAATCGACCATATATCTGAGCTAGTTTCACGTAATTTCGGTAGTTCATATAAGTCCCAAGACCGAAATGCAATATTAATTCGAGAATTTAGTCCTCCTTTATTAATTTTCATCATCAGTTTCAACTTCTGACTATCTTCGGGAACTATGTGATTAATTTTCCATTCAATTTTATTTATTTTTAAAATAGCACTTCCGTCACCAATATAACTATTATTATAGTTTCTAGCAATTATTAATATAAGTTCGTGTCGTACATTAATGAAAGCGCCCTTATAGTCTTCAGCAATGCCAAATAAGTATTTCAATGGCAATTTACCGCTGAAAACATGACTAATTGGATCCAGGATATCTTGTAAATCTTCGGACAAGCCCCAGCCACTACTACAAAGCCCTCTTTCTTGACTATATGGACATAATGCCATAGTTTTCAGGGAAGTTGTAATCCCCGGTTTCCTAATCATAGCGACTTGCTCATTCCCAATCTCATATCTTATTTCTTCGAAAAGAAACGCTAATGAATTGTTTGATAAATAACAGGATTTCTTATCATCCTCAGCTTGAAATGTTCCTTCAATATAAATATAACTCTCAGAAATGTCTAATATTAAGTCTTGGAAATTAACCGGAATTCGAACTTCATCGGAATTATTATATACGGGGCTGCCGTATGGTTTATATGTATATTCTTGAACGTTAGACAATGCATTGTCAAACACAGGCTCTCCAAATATGTTTAATTTATTAGATAAGGATGACATGTTTAATATTTTCGAATTTTTAAACCAATGGATTGAAGGAATATTTGATTTTTTTTAGTAATAACACAACCGGAACCGTTGCTGTTGTAATTAGTACTGTTGCTTATCATCTCTTTCTTCCTCTTTTTTATATAAACATCATTCTTTGTAGGTGTATTGTGGTGTTTAATCACATTATTGTAAACAAACCCCATTGATGTTATTATGTATTATTATTATTGTTAATCGAGCACTTTAAGTTCTAATTTTACAATAATTTTTTCACCACGAAAATTTAATAGCCTGCCTGTATCATCTAAAATTCTTATTGTAATATTTTCAATTGACTGACGTCCCAATGGTTTAACTGGCATATATATAATATGTTGCGGTTCCTTTGTTAATCTATATCCTGGTTCGACGTCAATATCAAAATCAAACAGTGCATGTGATTCAATATCGTTAAAAAATGCACCACTGATTACATTGCAATGTACTGATATGATACGGACTCTCATAATATCAACCGGTAAAGTTGATTCGACCAACGTATTCGATGGTAAAATTGTTTTTCCAAATCCTAATAGTGAACCAATAGAATTGTCGGATGTGAAATCGATATCGTAAATAGACCATAATTCACATTTCAAAGTGTTTGAATTCGGATACAAAAGAAATATTTGTTTATATTCATCCTCGCTGAAATTGTGTAAACCCATTAACATTAACAATTTTTTATATATTTCACCGATCTCATACGTCCCAGGTGGTATGAATACATTAATATAATCAACATCACTTTTATGCTTCTTATATGTGAATTTATTATTTTTTTCATCCACATTTAAAATAGAGTTATATGAATAAAAGGCAATTAATCCTAATCCATAACGTCTAGAGGTATCCAATTCAATTGGTGGATAATAATCTGCAGACAACTCACTAGATGTTCCAGACAACAGAAACGTTCTCGACATGACTGGGCAATAAATCAAACTGAAATATTGCTTTTATTGCGACCAGCAACAGAATAGATGTAGTTTTTTCTTTTTATGTACCACTTTCTCCAAGTCAATTTCTCTAATATTACAAGAAACACAGAATATTTTTCTAGGAAATGGGCCGTCTATTTCGTCACCGTTTGCATTATTTGTCACATAATGTTCCATACAATAAAAATATTTATTAATATCGTTGTCTTCACGTAAATGTTTAGGAAGTTTGTCCCAAACCAATGCGATTTCCTTTGAAGCACATGCAATCAGAACCTCTTTAGGCATATCAGCAAGTTGTTTTTCATTCATTTTTATCAAACTACCCAATTGTGAGTAAGCACGTAAAGACTGAGCCATTTTTTTTATGTCATTACGACTCATTTCCTGTATAGAATCCATCGTGATTGAGAAATTTCAAACATAGGTGTCCACACCACACCGTATTAAAATCTTGATCACAATTGTAATTATAATATATTTTAAGAAGAGTATGTGAAATATTTTTTGTAAAATAATGTATTAACTCTTGAGGCGGTGGTAAATTACCAAAACTATCATAATAGTTAACTATATTACCGCGTTTTTTATATGCTACCCAATGTGTGCCTCTACCACTATTACTATCTAGATTTACAATTGCACATTCTTTATATAGTGGACCTGCTTTATTCAAATTATTGCGACTATAAACACCGCGAAAATTTTTTATATTTAATCTATTAACATATTTTATAATGTCAAGATTTGATAGAGGTCTTCGTGGTAGAGGGTTTACAAGTTTTTTTGATTTTTTAAATATAATCCAAATCCATTGCGGTGTTTTTTGAGTAGTAATCCACTTCCAACGATTGTCGGAGCATTTGATTTATTTCGATGTTTGTTGTTTGTTATCTGCTCCTTTGAATTTTTTGTAGCATTCACAGCTCTTACAATTCCTGCAGCACCACCAGCCAAACTACCTAATGCCGACAATCCTGCAAAAATGGGGATCAATGGCAAAACACCTCCAATTTTTGGTATAGATATAATGCGTGGTGTCTTAATTTTTTCTTTTCCTCCCATGTCTTTAACATATTTTCGAGCACATTTTAACGCTATTTTTGCAACCGATAAAGCATTATTCTTTTTATTTTTCACACAAGTCGTTTTTTTAATAGATTGTCTAATATTTTTTAAAACACCACCAACAAATGTTATACGTTTTTTTATTATTTTTACGTCTATTACAACGGTTTCTTTTACATCCACTCGTTTTTTTTAGGAGTAACACATGGAGTCCTCATACCTAATCCAAGCTTTCTTTTTGTTTTAATAATGTTTGTTACTAACCACGAATGTGCTCTCTCATTCACAGGTATCTGCTTTGATTTAGTTAATTCCCAAGCACCATCTTCCAGGATTTTATCTGCTCTATGACGTTCACTTAAATGATTACTATTTGCATATGCTATGTCGTGTGTTTTACATAGTTTATCTAGAGAATTAACTCCTGAATCACCTCTTAACAGTCTTTTCCGTAATTTCGTTCCGACTCCACAATATTGATAACCAGGTATATGGAGTTCGATTGGGGTATTATTAATTAACGAGTTTATAATACCTGCGCCAGTTTTTCGTTGACTTTGTTTGATAACACGTCTATCTAGCGCAACAGTGGCCATAAAAATAACATAAACCAGTTAATAATTTACATTCTTATATGTGATAATGAGGCTCATTAAACAAGATCAAAATTTCAAAGTAGAAAATTTTGATTTTTCAAATAATACTACGGCAAATGAAATTAAACGCCACGGACCGTTACTACCGAATACAATACGGGGCTTGATCATTGGTAGAAGCAATACTGGGAAAACCGCTGTTATGATTTCTTTATTAACACACCCCAACGGTTTACATTTTAAGAATATCTACATATATACGAAAACATTATTCCAGAGCAAATACAGGTATTTGGCTGAAGTCGTTGCACCAATAAACGGTCTTGGTTATTACACTTTTAATAATAATGAATCTATAATTCCACTATTAGAAGCAAAAGTAGATTCTGTATTTATATTTGACGATGTTATATGTGAGAAACAAAATGTAATTAGAGAATACTTTTGTATTTCGCGTCATAAGAATATTGATGTTTTTTTTCTATCCCAAGGCTATTCTAAAGTGTCGAAACAATTAATTCGGGAAAATTCCAACTTTCTAATAATCTTCACACAGGATGAAACAAATCTCCGACATATATATAGTGATCACGTCAATCCAGACATGGAATTTACACAATTCGCGCAAATATGCAAACTTTGTTGGAATGAAGATTTTGGATTCCTTGTAATCGATAAAGATAGTCCATTAAATCAGGGCCGATATCGAAAAGGATTGGATAATTATATATGCCTGCAATAAATTCAAAATGTTCATTATTCAATCAACCATCGAATAAAAAACTTTATTATTGTTATATTTACTTATTCATGAATGTTGTGTTATAATGTCTGAGGATATTCGAAGTAAGATTGATTTAAAACAGAAATTAATTGATGCTACTGAATCAGTTCGAAAAAAGTATAAATCTTTACATAATAATCAAGTGGAGCAGACGAGAATTCTAGAGGAGTTGTATGAGCCAATTACAAAGCCGCTTAATACAATCGGTTCAACGGCACCAAATGCGACAACACCCAAAATAAACGTTGAACAAGTTGAACAATCGGATAATAGAATCGGTGAACTATTACCAAAACATTTAAAAAGCGTTATAAGCAACAGTGGGGAATATGATTATATATATGGGGTTTATACGGATGATATAAACAAGAAATTCTTCATGGGTAATTGCGAAGTGACATTCCCTCAGATGAAACATATTTCTGTATGGATGAATCGTAAAAAAATAGCAACTTTTGACGGTGGTGATGAGTTTTTTAACGTTCTATTTTTAAAATACCCATACCTAGAATTGGGTCAGGGTTTGAATAATATAACAAAAAATACTTATCGTGAATTATTAGAATTAACCCAGGCTCCATATAAAGATTATAACCGCGAACTCGGACTGAATATAACGAGGAGTCGAAAGTTTCGGGAAATTATAGAACCGTTAGTAAGACAAAAAAGAGATGGTCTTCGCAGTAAAAAAATTTTAGAACCAATCACATATACATCTGGTGGTTCACTGTTGCCATCACAAAAGTGCTTCAATACAAAACGAATAGATTACGTATATTGGAACAACCCAAATGAACTTATTACACGTTTACAATTGCTTTATAGTTCAAAATTAGCGGGAAACACGGGTTTAGATAATGAAATATTATCAATAATTGAAGAGCTAAGGGAGGATGGTATTATTCATTGAATTTACGTTAAAAGTGTTCGTTAAAAAACAATTTAATATATAATTAGTAGTTGTCATGGAGAGAAGTGTTGATAAATTTGGTCGAAAAAAAATAAAAAATTTTACAATACAACGGGGTCGACCGGGTGTTGGATTTAAATTGACTAATGATCAACATTTCGATCTTGAAAACAGACGTATATGCAATATTGCCGAACCGTTTAATGATAGTGATGCAGCAAGTCGAAGATATGTTGACAAGCACATAACAACAGCGATTACTGGTATTTTAAATATATTAAAGACGTCTGAAGATATCACGTTGGATAATACAAAAAAATATGTTGGTGAACACATTCACCAACGTATTGGTGAATTAGTCATTCAAATGAAGACATATATTGATAATGAGATTAAGACAATCAAAGAAATGAATCCGAAAATATTAGATGAATCCATTATAAATAGATTAGATGCATTGGAAAATTATATTAATTCCGCTCGTGTTAGAGTTGATAAAACAAATAAAAAAAATAAATGTATTGAATAATAATAAAAAAAAAAATTGTGTTGATTTAGTTAAAAAATAATTGAAAAAAAAATAAAACATAATTATATATTTAATAAATATTGTTTTGATTTATAAATTTAATTGTTTCATTTATTTATTTATTTATTATATCGGTAAAATCATATTATATAGACGCATAGTTATATATAAACAAACAGAATGTATATGGGCAAGATAGTATTGTAATGATTCTTAATTAGTAATGAGCACCAAATTGAGTATTGTAAATGAAATTCATAGGGGTGCTCGTCGAAATTTTCGACGTAGAAGAATAAATATTGTTGGTTTTGCAGATCTTTGGCAGCTTGATTTAGCAGACATTCAGCAATACTCTAGTATGAATAATGGATATAGGTATATTCTTGTAGTTATCAATTGTTTTTCAAAATTTGTGTGGGTGAAAGCATTAAAAAATAAAACAGGTGTTGAAGTAAGCAATAAAATGAGAGAAATTTTAAACGGTGTGCATAAGAAGGAATTACCTAAGTACATACAGACAGACAATGGCACAGAATTTTACAATAAATACTTCTCGCAATTAATGAAATCAAATAAAATACATCATTATTCAGTCTTTAGTACAAAGAAGGCAGCCATTGTTGAACGTGTCATTAGAACATTGAAAAATTGGTTGTATAAACAATTCTCGTTCAGGGGAAAATATGTATGGACTGATATATTGGATGATATTGTACAAACATATAATAATCGAATACATAGAACAACTGGTTTCGCCCCCGCCTCTGTTCTACCCTCAACGAAAATTCCAGCTTATATCCAACGACGTGAACGTGTAAAAAAACCAAAATTTAAAACAAATGACATCGTGCGAATTTCGAAATATAAACATATTTTTGAGAAGGGTTATTTTTTTAATTGGACTGTAGAACTTTTTAAAATTGTAAAAGTGCGGAAGTCTATACCAACCACTTATTATTTACATGATATGAATGGGGTTCCAATACAAGGTTGTTTTTATGAATATGAACTATTGAAAACAAAAAATCCAGACAATTATTTAATCGAAAAAGTTGTGAGAAAACGTGGTGACAGAATCCTAGTAAAATGGTTTGGTTTTAATAGCACACACAACAGTTGGATACATAAAAATGACGTGCTCCAATAACTATGTATTTATATATATATATATATATATATATATATATATATATATATATATATATATATAAAAAAAAAAAAAAAAAAAAAAAAAAAAAAAACCTATGTAGTATTCACAAAATATATTTTTAATAAAAATAAAAAAAAAAGAAAACAAATGTTGAACGAATAAATAAAAATATTTAAATAAAATTACAAACATTATGTATACAATTTTCTTAAGTTTATTATAATATTTAGTATTTAAATATATTACATTAAAATTAAATAAATACATGTATTACTATAAAATTTAATCTAATTACTAATCTAACTATTATTCTAAATCTAACTACAAATGCACCATACTATTGCTAATTAAACACTCATTACACACTCAGCTATTATGTTTTGGTGTGCAAGTTAAACAAATGTTTATATCACGAGAAGTCCACAATCTCGAATCACAAACGTCACAAAAAGCCCTATGTCTAAGCGGATACTGCTCGATATGCATGTCGTAGTGAATATGTTTTGCATACCGCCGCCACATCCCAGCAGGATCATCTGTATCAGTATATTCTGCTAGATACACCTGATAACATTCGTAACACATGTTGAAAGATCTAATTGGAGGATATGTAGCTTCATTAAATCCATTTTTCGTAAATATTTTTGTGTAGGAATAGCTCCTACAACTTCGAAGATTGTTCGTACTAGGTGTCAGAACTTTCTCACGACACTCCAACACTACATCATGCTCGTCTACAATACCCTCGTCAGTGTCACTATCCACGACTTCTTCATCAACAGGGTTGGGGTTATTTTCAATACCACCCTCCTGAGGATTGACATCATCATCATCACTATCGCTTGTTTCGGACTATAACAACAAAATTTTCAAACTTATTAGTGATATGATAATTATTACTAGACAAAAACAAAAAAAAAAAAAAAAAAACACACATTTGAGAACCGTAATGTGTGAAAATAAATTGTATTTACTTACATGTAAAAGCATTGTTTCCCATGCACAAATTCTAGTCAATCTGCGAATATGTTTCGAATTCATTTCAAATTATTTTTTAATTCTATACACACTGTGCTAAACTTAAGTTGAAATTTTCAAGTTGTTAATATTAGCAAAAACATGTAACTGACCACAAATATATTTGAAATACGACACTAGAATTGTAAAAAATACGCCCACATATCGACATAAAGAGCCTAGAAAAACATGAAAGAAAAAAATGAAGGAGCAGAAACACGTCATTGGTTGGATGTAGAATATAATAAAATAAATGTAAATATCCCTACCATCGTGTTGTCGGAATTATCGAATTCGGGGAAAGAGATTGGTTGTGAGAAATGACAAAGCTTTTAAGATTCTAAAAAACAAAAACCCACCCCCCTGTGGCTTTGAAAATCGTATTTATATCAACACAAAGACCTACTATTCAACATAATATTGAGTCTATTGTTTAAGTAAACCATATTTTACATTATTAGTTATTCAGTATTAAAAACGTATCTATTTTAATAGATATATTTTCCAATTTTTTTTTTCAAAAGTTTTGCAACTACAGAAATTAAATTATGTATTGTGAATTGAGTGATTTAGAAATAAACGCGGTGTTAGATGATATTCTGAAAGATACACCTACGACTTCATCTTCATCAGTCGACATTGAGCTAATACAACCTCAAGTTGTTGAAAAGAAAAAAGTCAGTGTAAATCGTAAAATTGCTCCAAGACCGTCAAGCAGTCGCCAAAAGAAACACAATACAACACAGAATCCCCCGAATCTACGAATATTGCAGGATGTGCAAGTAATAGCACCAATACCGATCCCTCATCCGCTGAGTCATTCGAACCCCATTCAGCACACACAACAATCATATGGGAAAAAAATGAAATTGCTGGAGCCCATTGAAGTAGAGGATACGTGTTCGCAGAGTTTTAGTAATAACATGTCTGTGTTTAAAAAAATGGTTGTAGACCTAAACAAAAAGCACTCAGACGCAATGATGGAGCTAGTTGAGGAAGAAAACAAAATTTCTTCAATAACAACGGAATTGGAGCAATTAAACAAGGAGTCAGCGGCTTTAGAGGCCCAATTTCGGGCTAGTCAACAAAAAGTGCGTTCTAAATCAGAGCTGTTGGAGGATGTACTGGGTAATATTGAAAAACTACGCTATAATGTGCATCAATTGGAGCTTCGCGATTTGGAAATGGTTGCTGTTTGGGATACCCGCACAATAACATCGAGGGGGGTCAATAATTAGATTATTTCATGTTTTTTATTTTTTTAATTTTTTATGTATTCTTTTTATTTTTTTATTTTGAATAAATATAATGTGTGCACGTTTATATAGTTAAATAATTCGTTTTTTTTTCTTTAAAATAAATTATCGATACTCATTGCTAGTATCTTTTTAATATTGTCTATTACACGTTTGGAACTATACATTATTTAAAGCAATCAATAAAAAACGTTATATTGCATAATACAACACAAAAAAAAATCAATAAAACCTATCTGTATGTTCGGGTGTGTTCTTTCACCAGTTCCACACATAGATAAAATTTATTACTACAAATATATTTTTTTTTTTTTTTTGAATTCCCCACCACAAACCTTATTCAACTATATTAATGCGGAATACTTTTGAAAATTCATTATTCTTACTCAAAAGTTCATAGTGTGAGTTGTAGAACAACTGTTTTAATTTCGAAAAAATGTATTTGTGTGACGGTTGTAATATGGAATTCACTCGTGTGTCGAATTTGAATAGACATATGAGACAATCATGTAAACACACATTAAATATTGAAAATAGTGTGAAAAGACAAAAACTTAATAGTGAAAAAGATCTGAAAATTATGTGTTCGTCATGCGAAATCGAAATAGATTCAAATAAAATTAGCGGACATTATAGAAGTATGTTGCATAAAAGAAATGCTGCCTACACAAACGTATCGGACAATGTTAAAATTGTGTATACAGCCTTTAAAGATAGAATTACAACTTTTCGAGTGACACCGCTAAATAAATATGGGGACTATAGCGCGTTTTTTAGTGAATTAAAACCCATAATTTTAAAGTTAATTTCCGATGCGTTAAACACACACACAGTCGTTAAAGTTAATTTAGAAGTTTTTAGTATATATAGTCTGTCAATTCAAGAAACTATTGAAACTAAATCATTTATTACAAATAATAAAATTATTGATTTTGGAAGTGATGTTAGTGAAATATATGATTCTTTTATTGAAACTCTTAAAACTAAATCCGAGGAGTTTTTAGAAAGAGACTCTGGTAAGTTTTCATTGATTATATCTAAGTCACGTTTTATTTATTTTATTTTTTTTTCCACATATTTCCAGGATGGACGCTTGTGGAAAATCTGTTTATTGAAGCAAACATTAATAAATACAAACCAATTCGAGGGTCGTCATTTATTAAATTACCGAAATATATTCAAAATAAAAAAGCTGTGATTAACGTACAAAATGACGATCAGCATTGCTTCATATGGTCAATTTTAGCCGCATTGTACCCCACATCACAAAATTCTCAATACACGACATCATATCCACATTACAGCGGAGTTCTTAATTTATTAGGTTTAGATTTCCCCATGAAATTAAAGGACATTACTAAATTCGAAAATCTTAATAATATTTCAATAAATGTTTATGGTTTAGAGAGAGTAATTAACAATAATAAAATGGAATACGATATTGTCGGCCCATTGAGGTTTGCTTCTAGGAGATTTTTCCACCATATTAATCTGTTACTTATTAGTGATGATGCTAATGAACGTTATCATTACTGTTTGATAAAAAATCTTTCAAGATTGTTATCGAAACAAGTATCAACACATCAACACGGAATTAATTTATGTGACGGTTGTTTATCATTTTTTAGCTCAAATGAATTATTAAAATCGCATCAAATGTATGATTGCAATCATATTAGTGTATGCACACCGTCGAAAAATTTGAAAATCGATAAGTTTGGTAAAAGCGTACCGGAAAATATATTAAAATTCGAAAATTTTGAGAAGCAATTACCCGTACCATTCATAGTTTATGCCGATTTCGAATCAATATTAAAACCAATCACAACGTGTGAACCTAATCCAAAAAATTCATATATGCAGCAGACTTTCAAACATGAGCCATACGCCTTTTCATACTACATTAAATGTCGTCATGATGATTCAAAATCTAAATTAGTATTATATCGCGGAGAAAATGCTGCTGAAGAATTTGTAAATAGATTGGAGACCGATTTAAAAGTAATTTATAATCGTTATTTAAGCGTCGTTGTACCAATGTTACCTTTGAATGCCGATGAAATGTTGGAATTCCAGAATGCTAAGATATGTGCCATATGTAATAGAGAATTTGTAGATACTGATATAAAAGTAATGGATCATGATCATATCACAGGGGTTAAACGATCTGGAGCCGCACATTCAATTTGTAATTTAAATTTTAAAATACAGCATTATATTCCAATAGTCTTTCATAATATGTCATACGATAGTCATCTTTTCATTAAACAATTGGTCGATAACGATAGTAAATTAGATGTTATCGCACAGACTAAGGAGAAGTATATGTTGATAACAAAACGAGTTCCTATGAATTCATACATTGATAAAAATGGACATTGTAAAACAAGATACATGCAAATGCGATTTATTGATAGTTTTAATTTCCTACAATCATCATTACAAAACCTTAGTGATAGTTTACACACTGATCAGTTTAATGCCACACGTAAATATTTTGGGAGAACTGAAAAATTTAAATTAATGAGACAAAAAGGTGTGTTCCCATATAATTTTTTAGATGATTTGCAAAAATTAAACACCCCATATTTACCAACAAAAGACGATTTTTTTGATAAGTTAAATGACGAAGCGGTTAGCGAAGTTGATTATAATAGAGCGCAAGAAGTGTGGAAAATATTTGAATGTGAAACCCTAGGACAATATGCAGACATATATTTACAATCTGATACATATCAATTAGATCCTGCTCACTATATAAGTTTACCATCATTAAGCTGGGACAGTATGCTCCGTTTAACTAAAATTGAACTTGAATTATTGACCGACATAGACATGATACATTTTTTCAAGGCAGGTATTCGCGGTGGAATTAGCCAGTGTTCTGATAGAATGCATGTGGCAAATAATGCATTGATACCTGGTTTTGATGAAAGCAAACCAGAGAGTTATATTATGTATTTGGATGCAACCAATTTGTATGGTCATTCGATGTCACAATCACTACCTGAAAACAACTTTTCTTGGCTATCGAAAGAGGAAATTAGCGAATTAGAGTTGTTAAATATAGCCGAGCATAATCGACGCGGTTTCATATATGAGGTTGACATTGAATATCCCACATATCTCCATGACGAACATTCGGATTTGCCATTCCTAGTTGAAAGTCTAATACCACCTCTTTCTAAAAGCGTTACGCCCAAGTTAATCCCAAATTTACTCAATAAAGAGAAATACGTTGTGCATTATCGTACGTTGCAACAGGCTGTGAGACATGGTTTAATAATAAAAAATATTCACAGAGTTTTGGGTTTTAATCAATCTCGCTGGTTGAAAAAATATATTGATTTAAATACATCATTGCGTAATAAAACATCTAATAAATTTGAAAAATCGTTTTATAAAATTTTAAATAATTCGATTTACGGAAAATCCGTCGAGAATGTAGATAATAGAAAAGATATTAAATTAGTAACGAGTTGGGAAAATAAAGGGAAACATTTAGGAGCTCGCGCATTGATTGCGAAACCACATTACAAAACATCTTCGATTTTTACGGAAAACCTGGTAGCAATTCACATGGGCAAATTAAAGATTTTATATGATAAACCAATATATCTAGGATTTTCTATATTAGATCTATCCAAAACGGTTGTGTATGGTTTCTTCTACGACGTCTTAAAAAAAAATTTTGGTGAGAAAATTAATTTATTATATACCGACACAGACTCTCTTGTATTCAAAGCGGAAGAAAACTTTTACGATTTCATGAAAGAGAATACACACCATTTCGATACATCCAATTATAATACACAAAACTCTTTAAATATGCCAGTCACAGAATCAATCATAGGGAGATTTAAAGACGAATATCCCAATGACCCAATCCTATCTTTTTTCGGAACTGGGGCTAAAGCATACTGTATTAAAACTCAGAACACGGAATTGAAACGAGCGAAAGGGGTTAAAAAATCTATTGTAAATAAAACATTGTCTATTGAAGACTATAATAAAATAGTCACCACAGGTGGGTATATATTTCGCAAAATGAATTCATTTAAGAGTACGTTACATGATGTATATACCGAAACAATTAATAAAATTGCTCTGTCACACAAAGATGATAAAAGATTTTTAATTCCGAATAGCACAAAATCAATTCCGTGGGGGCATAAAGATATAGTTTTTTATAGTATAAATCCAGAAGAGAGATTAAAAATATTATTAAATATGGTGGAAGAAATGTCTTGATTAGTTCATAATTAGTTTTATTTTTCAATTCTAATTTAATTATATGTGTATGTATGTATATATTGTAAATTAAACCATTTTAACACATTTACTATTTAGTTTAAAGTAATTTTAAGAGATGTTTGAATAATCAATATTTATGTCTACTAATTTGTATGTGTATTTATTAACAATATCTGACGTTGTGTTTTATACTTAACTAATATTGTGTTATTTCATTTTTTTTTTCATTAATGTTTTCATAATAAATTTTAATAATGAATTTTAGATAAAATAGTGTCTGTTAGTAACTATATATATTTATTAGCATTTAGCAATAGTTGATTGTTTTTTTTTTTTTTTAATTTATGTTTTCGATTTCAATTATGTGAATAAATTGTTTCATTTTATTTGAATTTGCCTCTCATTATTTGTGTCATAATACAAACAAAAATCAATAAATCCGACGTATATTACCCACTAGGTACCTATATCTCTATACAAAAAAACGATTTCTTCAAACATTCACCCAACAGATGGCTCTAAAAATAATTTCCAAGAAAAAAACGGGTTCTTCTAATACTTTACAACACATCTGATATAATCTAGGTAGATGGCGTATAAAAATAAATTTATTGATTTGTTTTGTGAATATTTTTTTTTGTTGAATGAAGGAAACATTTTAAGGATACATTAACCCCAACAGATGGCTCTAAAAATGTTTATTAAAATGATATAGGTACTAACATGAAGATGGGGATATATATTCTATTCGATAATTGGTAATTTTGCTAGCATTAAATAAATACAAGTTCAATTATTTTTCATTATATGTGTTTTTATTTTTGTTATATATTTTTACTTAATACAATTAAATCATAATTATGATTTATTTATTATAATTAATTATTATTATCCATTTGCAAAAATACAATAAGCAATACATACACGATAATATGACACATACGAGGAGTCATGTATACCTAAATACATTAAAAAAAGACTAAATTAAAACTAAAACTATTCAATTATAGTTATGATTAAATATTCCACTATACATTTATATCAAACATAAATAATGATTGTAGTCTATTGCCAGCACAATTTCGTTGTCCTAAGTAACTCAAAATATACTTTTCTGATTGACACATCTCCTCCAGAATATGATCACTCAATTGTTCCACACAACGTTTTGGTAGCCATACTTTTACCCAAGAATTCTCAATATCGTCAAAAATAATCGCTGAGATCGCCTGACCGTATTTTGTTTGCGACTTTGAAATTTTCTTCATTGGGTATCGTTTATTTATCTCCAACGATGTCAACATTTTCACAGGAGTTTGGTTATTTAGTAATGCATTTATACTATCCAAATCAGATCTTGCTAGCGCCATTTTAATTGTGTGAACAAAAAATTTATATCACTTAATATTATTAAACAAATTAAAATAGTTGATAATCTAAGATTTGCTTCTAACTTGAGAATAATCAAGAGAAATCCACACACTCTTTTATATACCAACGTATTCATTCACTTGTGTTATTAAAAAAGAAGGAATCACATTAGCAACCCTCTCTTTCTTCTTTATATAGTTGACACACACACACACACACACACACACACACACACACACACACACACACACACACGCATATGTATATATTAGCCGTTTCTAGATCTCCCCATCTATATTCATGGTGTGTATTTTTGACATATGCTAGTATAAGCCGTTTCTAGATCTCCTATCTCTATTCATGATTTGTTACAACCCTCTCTTTCTTCTTTATATAGTTGACTCACACACACACGCATAAGTATATATTAGCCGTTTCTAGATCTCCCCATCTATATTCATGCTGTGTAGTTTTGACATATAGTATAAACCGTTTCTAGATCTCTCATCTTTATTCATGATTTGTTCGATACACCCATTGGCTTGCGTAATGGATGGGGTTTCTCAAATGATTAGGAGAAAGGGTTGCTTTTGACATATGTACATATAAGCCGATCTTGGAATAGTCCCCCCACTCTTGTTTGTCACGTACGTGACAAACAAGAGTGGGGGGACTATTCCAAAATCGGCTAATACACTCTACTATTTATACAGAAATAAATCTAAATGAAATGCTTATTTCAACAAATCAATTAATTCAAAGATGTTCTTATTAATTATGTTCAAAAAGTCATATTTACCAATCGTCAAAACTTTTTTTTTTCTTTTTAATTCAATTAACACATTCCATGTTTTATATATACCAGTTTGTACAAATATTTAATTATTAATTAAATCTAACGTAAACATTTCAAAAATAGGAATAGAAACGAAATTTCTGTTGACTTGGGTCTGCCAGATAACTTTTTTTTTTTGAAAATGCTATAAAAGAAAAACTGCTGAATATTTTCTCAAATTTCTTTTTTTATTTGAAAGTACAATCCTTCTGGTTAATAATGACAAATAATTTCATTCAAATGGCTGCCTCGGCTGGCCATGCAGTAGCCTACACGATCAGTCCAATTTTTAAGCACATTATCGATTGTGTGCAGCTGTATTTCACCAATGGCTTCACGAATAGTGTCCTTTAAAGCGTCAATTGTCTCTGGCTTGTCGACGTAACACTTATCTTTGACGGCACCCCACAAATAATAGTCCAACGGTGTCAAATCGCAGCTCCGAGGTGGCCAAACGACATCAGCTCTGCGGCTGACAATGCGATCTTCAAAAACAGGGCGCAAAACATCGAGTGTAGCTTCGGCTGTGTGGCACGTAGCGCCGTCCTGTTGAAACCAAATGTTGCCAATATCCTCCTCTTCAATTTTTGTGAACAAAAATTCGTTCAACATGGCCCGATAACGGTAACGGCCACTCCTTGCTCATTTTCGAAGAAAAATGGGCCAATTATGCCTCCGGACCAAAATCCGCACCAAACAGTGACTCGTTTTGGGTGCATCGGCTTTTCAATGTATGCGTGCGGGTTTTCTGTGCCCCAAAGGCGACAATTTTGCTTGTTTACATACCCGCCAAGATCAAAATGAGCTTCATCTGAAATGATGATTTTTTTGGCAAAATCGGCATCTTCTGTAAGTCGATCGCAGGCCCACTGAGCGAAGCGAAAACGCATTGGATGGTCAGTTGGCTTCAACTCCTGAACCAATTGGACTTTGTATGGCGTCATACCAACGTCTTTATGCAAAATTCGTCTCAATGATGTCTCCGAAATGTTCAATTGTTGAGACCGACGGTGAATTGATGTTGATGGCGCTTCACGCACACTTTCTGCCACAGCAGCAATATTCTCGGGTGCACGCACTGTTTTTGGGTTTTCACGCTTTGGTTTATCGATGAGGATGCCAGTTTCTTTCACTTTTTTCACGAGATAACGAACATACGGAGCTGACGGTGCTTCTCTTCTTCCAAAATCCGTACGCAATTTTCGCACACATTCTGCAACATTACCATGATTTTCAAAGTAATGTCGCAATATTTCCCAGCGTTGTTCAAGCGTATACACAACCATATTCGTTCAGCGGAAGGATAAAACTAATTATCTGTCAAATCAGACATGAGCTAAGTGTTACCCTTCACGAAATAAGCACTAGTTGAAAAAAAAAACGTTAGATGGCGGACCCAGTTTTATTTCACTGAATTTGAATAATTTGCAAAAAATTATAAATTCATATTAGCTCAGCTTAAAGTATTAATTAAGACATTTTTATTCTCCAACAATTTGTAACAATATATAGGTATTAACTTCGCTAATTAGTGTTAAAAAAATAATATAAATAATTACCTACACTCTTATATTACCAAATATAAATAAATCCACAATTGTTATAAATACAAAATTAATTCTCAGCTAATTTATATTTCTACAACAATTTCTTTCAAATAATTTATTTTAGATTTTAGATAATTAACAAAACATATATTTCTTTATTAATATTAGGAAATCATTTACAATAATTTTAATTACTTTAATACTCATGCAGAACAAGAAGAACATAATGTGTACAGTGAGTCTGTAAATGCCCTCACAACTGGGCCCTCAGGACACTATAACTTTTTTTAAATATTTGTCCAAATTGTAAGCGTCTTAACATACAATTTGAAACTACTCTCGTACCATTTCTTTAAACTTGAAATTGGCATTATACAAGTACAAAACAACTACTGTGGAATTTGGTTAATGTTAAGACTGTCAAAAACCAAAACCAAAATTCTACTTAGATTCGAATTCTTTTGTATTATAGTGATTTTAAAAAAAAAATTGTTTTTTTTTTATTTCGCACAAAAGTATAGTCTCCAATAATAATTGTACCTATATTAAGACTCTGAAGATGACTCTTGAACCTATACCTATACTCGCCCTGTTGGCGTAAGCCTAAATACGATGAGTTAAAAGTATTAAATTGACTAGGTGGTGTTAAACTACGAGTATATTTACTATCACTATCACTCTTTTTTCTGATATAAATAGCCTTCGAAATTAGCGAGATAATTTAAACTGTCAATTCGGTGTGTTTGTATTGTCGGCGTTGCTATGGTGATTTTTCATAACTGATGCCACCTCAAGAATAAATGTTTCCTTCAGGTCAATTTTTCAAGAATTATGTATCATTCTACATGATGAGTAGTTCACAAGGAAACGGGCAGATTGGTGAAACCTTTGAATTTGTTGAATACAAATACAAAATGAAATTAATTTTCAAATGACTGGTAAAGATTTATAACGGTTCACTTATATAACACACTGTACGTTAACACAATTAGGTAATTATACTGATTGTATCTTCTGATTATTCCGAAAAAGAATATTATACCTATATAAGTATTATTTTTCATTATTATCATTAAAAATTCATTAGTAACTTTGAAAATCTAATTTTAATTATATAATGTTGTTATATATTCCAGAAATATGTATAATTTCATGTTGGTAATAATCAACAGATTTTAATGAGCATATTAATTTGTTTCTATTTATTAGTTTTACAATAGAAATGGACCACTTAAATTAAAGTGATTTCAAAAATTTTTCTGAATAAACCCGATCCGATAAAACAATGGAAAGATTTCTATAAATAAATCGTTTACCTAAAAATTTAACTGCGGAAAATCTCTTAAATCATAAATTGGCTCGAAACAATAATTTTAATTAACATTAATTATAATTTTCAGTAATTTAAATTCGAGTCATACAAATGTTTGATTTCATTATTTGTAAAACAGTAAATCTAACTATATGTATATTATTTAAGTAGTATAATTATTTTCTTTTCTCTCGGGCTTGGTATCTAGCTCTAAAAATTGTTATTAATTAATTATGAGATACTATAAATAAATATGAAAAATGTACGCGTGGGGTCCATTTAATAGAAATGACTAACACAGTAAAGAAATATAACACACTTCATTTATACTAATATTGATTATAATTATTATTATTAGGAAGAAACATATTTTCGACGAGAATTGTACAGAAATATTCACATTATACAATGAGCACTATTTGATACCTGTGAAGATATTTATTTGTAATTATTCTCACATGGCGCAGTCGAAAAACGAACTTAAATACAACCCAGACCGAATTAATCCTTCTTTCCGTAATATTACTTCAAATACACAATGACAACTTCTAAATTTACTACAACTATATGGAATAACCATTTTATAACACTACAATATACAACATGTTGATAGAAATTGATCTTAAACATGAAAATAATGCCGAAAAATTTTAGACTATTAATGTAAACAAAGTTAAACTAGTGCTTATTTCGTGAAGGGTAACACTCAGCTCATGTCTGATTTGACAGATAATTAGTTTTATCCTTCCGCTGAACGAATATGGTTGTGTATACGCTTGAACAACGCTGGGAAATATTGCGACATTACTTTGAAAATCATGGTAATGTTGCAGAATGTGTGCGAAAATTGCGTACGGATTTTGGAAGAAGAGAAGCACCGTCAGCTCCGTATGTTCGTTATCTCGTGAAAAAAGTGAAAGAAACTGGCATCCTCATCGATAAACCAAAGCTTGAAAAGCCAAAAACAGTGCGTACACCCGAGAATATTGCTGCTGTGGCAGAAAGTGTGCGTGAAGCGCCATCAACATCAATTCACCGTCGGTATCAACAATTGAACATTTCGGAGACATCATTGAGACGAATTTTGTATAAAGACCTTGGTATGACGGCATACAAAGTCCAATTGGTTCAGGAGTTGAAGCCAACTGACCATCCAATGCGTTTTCGCTTCGCTCAGTGGGCCTGCGATCGACTTACAGAAGATGCCGATTTTGCCAAAAGAATCATCTTTTCAGATGAAGCTCATTTTGATCTTGGCGGGTATGTAAACAAGCAAAATTGTCGCATTTGGGGCACAGAAAACCCGCACGCATACATTGAAAAGCCGATGCACCCAAAACGAGTCACTGTTTGGTGCGGATTTTGGTCCGGAGGCATAATTGGGCCATTTTTCTTCGAAAATGAGCAAGGAGTGGCCTTACAGTCAATGGCGATCGTTATGATATTGGCAACATTTGGTTTCAACAGGACGGCGCTACTTGCCACACAGCCGAAGCTACACTCGATGTTTTGCGCCCTGTTTTTGAAGATCGCATTATCAGCCGCAGAGCTGATGTCGTTTGGCCACCTCGGAGCTGCGATTTGACACCGTTGGACTATTATTTGTGGGGTGCCGTCAAAGATAAGTGTTACGCCGACAAGCCAGAGACAATTGACGCTTTAAAGGACAATATTCGTGAAGCCATTGGTGAAATACAGCTGCACACAATCGATAATGTGCTTAAAAATTGGACCGATCGTGTAGGCTACTGCATGGCCAGCCGAGGCAGCCATTTGAATGAAATTATTTGTCATTATTAACCGGAAGGATTGTACTTTCAAATAAAAAAAGAAATTTTAGAAAATATTCAGCAGTTTTTCTTTTATAGCATTTCCAAAAAAAAAAAGTTATCTGGCAGACCCAATAGAATAATAACTGCAACCAACGAATCTCAAAATAGAGAGATATGGTAGTTCTAAAAAATAACGTCCACCACTATTAACGTTATTTTAACATCTGGTTAAACCAACGAATTTCAAAATAGAAAGATACGGTGGTCAATTTTTAGCATAAACTTTAAATTGATATACGGGGTGAGTCAAAAATGTATTTCTTTATTTTGTTAAGGGAAAAAAAAGTAATATTATGAATAATTTTTTGATTTCTTTCAATTCAAGATTTCTTTGAAAGTTAAACTATAAGCTCCTAGAGATGAACTACGGGGTAACTCAAAAATGTAATAGATAGAAACATTTTCAGATTTCTTTTTTAATTTTTTTTTTTTTAAATTTTTTGTTTTTTATTTTTGAATTTTTTTTTAAATTTTTTTTTTTTTGAAATTTTTTTTTTAAATTTTGTTTACAACCCTCAATGACTTTTATCATAGATAAGACTACCACAAGACGACTGGGAAATCCCGGAAGGGATTTCTTGTTATTATTAAGGACGTTTACTCATATTTTACTATCATTTTATAATTTACTAACACGAAATACTTTTCAGATCCGCTATTGACAAATTCAATCAATAACATCACCCTTATTTCCCCTATATTAGAGTTTATCAAGAGATAAGTTTTTTAATTTAAGTTTTGATTTATGTTAAGTACTAATGAGGGGTATCCAAGGGACAGGGCCCATGACATATGGCATTTACTACTAACGCATAAGGATTATGGTTATAGAGATTTTTAACTTTAATGAAAGCCTTAAATTGTTCTGATATTCCGAGATAAATAAAATCTAACGATGTGATATCTATATCAATGTCGTCATTCGTCAAATATAAGTTATTAATCTTATCTGATTCATTAAAATTTAGTTAAAATTAACATTTCTAATAGTAATTGCTAATTATCTCCTTCGAAAATGATTTAATTATGTATAAGGTGTGGTATAAGTACCATACATAATGCATATGCATACTTATCTTAGAGAGATATGTAAGTTTTCTATTTGTCATGTTTTATATATACCTATATACGAAAACAGAGAATGAGGCGAGATTAAAAATCGCATAATATGCCAAGAATCCTAACTGTTTTATTTATTATAAATAGTCACATACAGTATAATTTTAATTTTGCAATAAATAAATTCCCATTCATGTTCAACAATGTCTTAGTGGACACAATCTCAGGCATCGTACTCATTATTAATCTTCGGATTTAATTATTGTAAATCGTCGGAATGGTTAGCTTTAATTTTCATGAATAATTAGGTTAAATAAATATCTAACCATACTCGTAACTTATTATTTATTCAACATGACAATTGCTTGTATCTATACTAAGTAATTGCATGATATGTGATTCATTAATTTGTGATTATGTTTGTATTCAAATTATATACAAACATATATATTATTACAAGCGATTTAACACTTTCTCTCTTATAATAAGCAGTTACAATATCCACTAATACCACAAAATAAACCAGCATATTTTATACAAATTATTTCTGTATTATGTACATACATGATTAACATATTGGCGAAAATGCATTTTACTAAATAAATTGTAATATTCATGGGGAATTTCACATCGTAAACCTATTTAAATTTTCATAGAGTACCGGGTATTACATACGTTCGATATATATATGTACATACTAGTCATATTTATGATTCTATTAAACTCTGTGATTCTTTAAATATATTATTTATTTGTCATTAAAACTATTAAAACAAACAATTATTATTCTTAAACAAAAAGATATTGATATAGTCGAATAATAATAAAAACACTTTAATGTCATCTCGCGAAAATAAAAACAAAATTGAATCAAAATTTTTTTACAAATTACTTCATGTAATCAACATTGTCAAAAAACATTTTTAAAATAAATATTGTTGTTATTGAGTTTTTGATCTTTCTTTTTAAAAATCATTGATTCATAGTTCTTTTTTAAAGTGTTTGCTGTCAGATATCTCACTTCCGTCCCTTTTTGCAGATGATGCCAGTTTTGTGTCGAGTAGTTCAAGTTTTGACAATCTGAACACTATATCCCTTTCGATCTTGAATGCAGCCAAGAAATGGTTTGGTGTGAACGGGTTAAGGCTTAACAAGGACAAGTGCAATGTTCTGAAGCTGTCTTCTAATTTCTCCCATATCAGTGGTGACACTGTCAAAGTGCTTGGAGTCTATTTGGATGACAATCTTAACTGGTACTCTCACATCGAACACCTAAGTCGCAAGTTGTCCAGTGCTCTATTTTTGCTTAGACAGCTTGCGTGTTACTTAAATTTTCATGTCCTTAGAACGGCTTACTTTGGGGTTTTCCATTCACACTTGACTTACGCCATCGTGCTTTGGGGTGGTTCTTCGCACGCCTTGAGAATTTTCAGATTACAAAAGAGGGCGGTCAGAATACTGGTTGGCGTTGGGCCACTTGACCATTGTAAGCCGCATTTTGTAAACCACGGTATAATGTCATTGCCGTGTGTTTTTATCTATCATACCTTATTGGAGATCCATTCAATTCGGGATTCACTGCGGCCTCACTCTAGTAATCATATCTACAGTACTCGGTCGGCTGATTTGTTGATCATTCCAAAATATGGACAAACAAAATCTAAAAATATCTCTCTTAATTACAAATTTTATAATAAGGTACCGAAGCAGATTGGGTCGTTTAATTACAAATTATTTAAAACTAAAATAAAGACATATTTGTTAAAGCACTGTTTTTACTCTGTCGATGAATTTCTTGAGAGTGATTGGTTGTAGAGTTCTTGATTCTTGTTGGCAATATTGCGTTGTTTTGTTGTGCAGTATTGTCCTAATTGTTGTATATTGTCGTATATATTTTTATGTGATTTGTTTTTGTGTTGTATTTGCAAGTATTGTATTTATATTGACAAACTGTATTTTTCGAATATTGTAATAAACTATATATCTATCTATCTATCTACTTCTTTCGAACTTTAGAGTAGTTTCTGAAGCATTTTGTTGTCCAACATTCGAAACCCTGTTTCTGATTTCTTTTAAAATTAAGACATTGACCCATAATCTGAAGCAGGGAAGTCGAATTTATTTACAATTAATTACAAAATATAATAAAAACAGTAATTTTAACTGTATAAATCACATTTTGACAAGGTCCTCATGGAGATAATATAAAACACCACACTATATAGACCCAAACATATTATATGGATTTGTGAAACCATTAAATATAAATAGCTATGGCGAATATTAATTTTGCCACTATCCAATTGCATTGTAATAAACCAAAACACCGCCCGCCATAACATCGAATAACATTGTTGACATAATTATATCAGTAGTGTTGTATAAATTACAATACAACAATTTAAAGTCATTGTTAAAGAAAAGGCTCATAATCGAGCGTAAAAAACTCCAAAAATAAAGAGCGCAAGTAGAAACTTTCTACCTTGTAATATTTCGATACAGTTGTTCCTATTCCAAAAGTGAAATGTTAAAATGCCTTTACAGTTCATTAAAATCCAGTTTAAATACCCGATAAATATTTTATCATATAAATCAAAAATAAATTGTTTATTAAATGGTATTTAATAACAACACAATAGTAAACAGTTTCATTGAGCAAAATGCGTAGATAAATATTATATAACATGTGTAACAACAATATTAACAATTATAATCATTTGTAGATGCCAATAATTGAATGTTCATCTATCATTAGACACGTATAATGTTTATGTAGTAAAAGATTAGAAGATCTCAATAAGAAAATAACCATATCAACTTCACTATTAAGTTAATTGATACTAAAGTTGGGCAAAATTTTCATTGGGGCTAATAAAAATTCTACAAAACTTTGCCAACAAAAAATGGAAATGTCAAAAGATCAAAAAATACTCCGATTCCTACGCTCTGTATAAAACTAGATATACGATTCAGAAACAACTGCATTTATCTCAAGATACTAATCAATATACTAGTAATAATTAAATAAGGGTAAGTTTTATCCCCGAAGTTAATTACCCTGTACACGAAGTATATGGCGTCTGTATGTCGCGACAATTTGTCTACCCAACTTAATGAACATTTCGCTATTATCATAATTGTTAAGAACCAGAAATTATCATAACATGAATTAATTATATTAAATATACAGGGTGACTGATGACTGCGATCAGTAGAGTAAACCCCTTTTGCAGGGCATCGTTTCATTTTTACTTGTCATCTGTCTGTTTGAAAACTAGCGGGCAATTCAAAATTAAAACCCGTCATAATCATTCGTAGATATGTCATTGTGTTTTATATTTATGTATATACGTTTCACGTAAAACCTAGGCTGTGATAGTAAAGGCGACAAAGGCATTTTAAATTATCTATACAATGTTTTTTAAGCAAGACATAATACGTGTTTTGGCATACTAATTAACATAATGTTAAAGTACTTATAAAAACGAGCTCGTGCATATTTAAGCAACTAACAATATTTTATTCGAAATAAATACTTAAGATATACAGTGTGTCCCCAAATAGTCAAAGTCTTCTCAGCCCTTGTTGAGCTCTTGTGGAGTCCCACAGGGCTCGGTGCTCGGACCTCTATTGTTTTTGATTTTCATTAATGATTTACCGCTACATCTGCCATGCTCTGACCTGACATTGTTTGCAGACGATTCAACTATTGTCGATGTTGAACTGTGGAGTGATGCGGACTGGTTTGCAGCTAACAAACTCTGTATGAATGCCAATAAAACAGCTACTAAAATATTTACATTACGTGAGACGGATGTTGCTGTTTCTGATGGTCTGGTAAAGTTTTTGGGTGTCACTTTGGACCAAAAGCTAACCTGGGCGGGTCATGTCGAGGTTACCATTGCCAAGTTGTCTAAGGTTGTGTTCGTGTTGAGAAGCTTGAAGGGTGAAGTCTCTTTTAATGTTTTGAAATCAGCATATTATGGCCTTTTTCACAGTGTGGCTTCATATGCTTTGTCAATTTGGGGACACTCTTGTCATGCTAGTCGGGTATTCGCAATCCAAAGACGAGTGGTTCGAATAATGACAGATTTAAAGTTTAGAGAGGATGTCAGACCTAAATTTAAAGAATGTAAAATAATTACACTCCCGTGTCTCTATATCTACAACTCAATTATGTATGTGAAAAATAATTACAATCTGTACATAAGGCATGATGAAGTTCACAACCACAATACCAGAAACAAAAAAGACATTCTTCCTGAATATATGAGGTTGGGTAGAAGCAGAAATTCAGTGAATTATTGTGGTCCCACATGCTATAATCATTTGCCAGATAGTTTGAAAACACTGAGCCTTGCAATGTTCAAAAATAGATTAAAAGACTACTTAATTGACCAGGCTTTTTACTCCATTGATGAATTCCTCAGCACTGACTTTCTGTTTTGATTAAGTTCTACACATTTTTATGTTGTGTTATGTAATATTTTAATATTTAATATGACTTGTGTAAACCTTTTTTGGTAATGACATGTAATGACAATAAATAAATAAAAATAGGTGACACGTCTCTTGTAAAAGACAAACAATTTTCGAGTTTAAATTTGATCGTTCGGGGTCCACACCTGCTTGGTTTGCAACTAATCTGAGACATAATTTTAGTTTTGAAAAATCAAGCACCCTTGTAAACTTAAAATCCTAGGCATACTTTGATTTTTGCCTTTTTTTCGCTTTTTCCTTAAGAAAGTGCCTTTCTGGTAGCAGATACTCCAAAATGTTATTAAAGAAAGTCGTTCAGAAAGAGAAGGTAAATAGATTAGAGACTTTTTAATATTGCGATTTAAAAAATTACAAGCAATTTTCAACTCTCATTCGGTACAGCATCACGGGTACCTCTTAAATAAAATATTTAAGAAACAATCACGATTAGAACTGCATAATTCTTATCACGAGAAAGTGATTATAATTTTCTTGGCAAATACCAACGATGCGCTGCCTTGGATACCTATAAGTCCTTGTCAATCTGTATAATATTATACTAATACATGCTTACAATGTATTTCACATTAAAAAGGAATTATTCCTATATAATATGATAAAAAAACGCTGATATCTAAAGCTGTATGCATTTTGATATGTATAAAATAACAATTAAGGAGTATTATAAACTAGTAATAAGTAATAATTAGTTCCAATAAACGTTTTCTTAGAAATAATAACTAATACCTTGATTATCTTATAATATAGCGAACTTACAATGAAACAGCCTGGTAATAGATTATTTGTCTTGTATAGGATATTCCAAGATTTGAAAGAGTTCTAACTACAAAATTCATTTATACAAACTAAAAAATTAAATGCTTAAATAAACTAAAATACTAATTTATAAATCCTAATTAATTCCGCACACATACACACACCTAAACCACAAATGTCTCTGCAGCTACCATTTTCAAGTGATTGACTGTAGTTGTAAAAATGTCACACCTATCAGAAACTCTATTAAAATTAGAACACATGACATGAACAGGCGATTTTAACAGTACATTGGTCCTAGCTCTGTGTAAGTGAAATGTTACATTGGATCTGGTATTTAACCTAGGAACTAACAAATTCAAGCAAGATAGCAGAAAAGAGCAGTCGATTTTTTCTCTAAGCAATTTATATAAGATGGTTAATGAGCTCTGAATTCTTCGGTACTCCAGACTCTGAACGTCAAAACGTGATAGTAACAATTCATGATCGAAACCTCTTACTGGATAAGCACCATCGGTTCTAAAAACTAAATATTTCAAAAATCTACGTTGAATTTGCTCGAGCTCTAGTTTATGAATATTATACTGAGGATACCAGATGATGGAAGAATACTCCAATTTTGACCTCACAAGGTGATAAGGGCAGAGGTATTATTGAAGCCTTTGCAGTTACGCATTATAAAGCCATACATGCGAGATGCCTCAGCAACCATTCTTTCCATATGCTCCAAAAACTGGAACCTCTGATCGAAGGTAACACCAAGATCCGTGAATACCCGACATCGTTCAAGTTTATTTGTGGAGATTGCATACGGATAGTCAATAAACGTTGTTTTACGTGTAAAACTCAGACATGTGCATTTACGAATGTTAAGAGACAATTTGTTACTGTCGCACCACCTTTCTAGAGCACACAGATCATGCTTATGCAATCTGCTACTGAATCTATGGAGGCGAAGATTTTTAAGTCATCTGCGAAAAATAGAGTACGCTGAAGTAAACACGGGTCCAGGTCATTGATGAAAAGAAGGAACAACAATGGACCTAAGTTAGAACCCTCCTGACGTGGCCGAGTAAAAACAAGATTTAAAGCCGTTGTAAAAGACATATTGTTTTCGATCAAGCCGGAAGGAAATCCATCATACGTATGCAGTTTACTCAGCAATATGCCATGGTCTAGCCTGTCAAAGGCTTTGGTGAAATCAGTATAGATTACATCCAGTTGACCATCGTGATTAAGAGTTTCAGAGATACAGTGGGTAATAACTGACAGATTGGTGACAGTGGACCGGCCACACATAAAACCATGCTGGTTAGGTGAAATCTGACGTCTCACAGCTGTATAGATCCGGTCATATAAAATTGATTCAAATAATTTAGAAAAATTCCACAATAGAGAAATTGGTCGATAATTATTAATATGAGACTTTTCGCCGGATTTAAATACTGGAACAACTTTAGATACCTTCCATAGATCCGGATACTTTCCCGACTTCAAAATTAAATTGAAAATTGACTGTAATGGAAGAGCTAAGACAAAAAAAAACCAAACAGGAGGCTGAAAAATCCACTGAAGTTTACGCTACTCTGAAGCAAGAAATTCAGGAAGACACTATACAAAATTGAAACATTCAGACCGATGGATCCATCCTGTATATTTGCATTTGAGGTCTTCCTTAATGATTAACAACATCTGTCTATTTGAAAAAATTAGAATTATAACGACTTTTATTAATACAAATAATTGATTTTAAGTAGCCTACAATTGATCAATTATTATCATTATAAGAAATGTGTATAACACATCGGCATAGTTTTAAAATGCAATTCAAAAAATTTGGAATGCATCTACGGACAAATCATTGTGTGATAAATCAGGACTGTAGGGCGAATGACTTTTTGAGTGTTTTGCTCAGCATCAATCTTTTAGGGCACAACACGCCACGAGCCTCGTCAGTAAGATAATAATAATAATAATCAATCGATTGATCTTGATAATCCAAGACGAAAGTTTATCGCAAGAAAATGTCCAACTTAATTTGATTTTTAAGTTGTGTCAACTTTTTCCAAAAAAATGTAAACAACACAAATATAAACCGTTGGCCTGAATAATATTTCAGCCACACTAAATTCATCTGTATAGGAGATTTAATAAAAATATAGTTGTAGTATATAACAAAATACTCTTTTCAAATAATATTTATTTTATTTCTAATGCAAAATATAAATAAAGCAATCTGAAGCCCTATTTTCAGTCAGACTCCAACATATTGTGCACCTACACCATAGAGTAGTTTATTTATTGCCAGATTAACGGTATATTGTTAGCAATATATACAGGGTGCTAGTAAATTTCTGCATGACAAAATAACGACAGTTTGCTATATGAACATATGTCCGCAAAGCTTCGTTTTCTGTTAAAGTTTTTCTTAAAAACTGAAGATTTATTGATTACTCTGAAACCAGTGGAGATATGCAAATGAAATTTAGTAAGTTTTAAGAGGTAGTTATTGCGCATTTTTCGGCAAGCAATTAAGAATTTTATGTTCATCAGTGGCGCGCATACGGGTAATGATCTGAATATTCTTAAAGAAAAAAATGGTACGCCACTGGGATTTTTCAAATTAAAAATTATTTTGGAATTCATGCTGTTAAATATACAAATATTTCAACGAAATGTCAAATTAGCGTTTCTTTATTATTAGTGTGATTTTCTCTTATTGTTTTGGTTTAATGTTTATTGTATTAGATAGTTCTTGATAATGTATTAAAGCAATGAAAAATACGGGGTAAGATATTTTATTTTTTTGCACAAAGACGATGTCCCCTACCATAAAACAGCAAGAGAGATTTTTTATCACAAATTGAACGAGGAATTGCAAAATGATTTTTTATTTGAAAAATTCCAGTGGTGTACCATTTTTTTCTTTAAAAATATTGAGATCTTGTAAATCCAACACAAAGTGTCACATCAACTTAATTTTACTATCAAAAAAATAGAACAATAAAAAATGGTGTGTGTTTTGTATTTGCTCTTCAATCTATGACAGAATCGTCGACTTCACTATTTTATATAATTAATATTTAACATACAACGGACATTTTACTCCAAAATTGTTATGAAAAGAAATAGACTGATGATGAAGAGTAATCAAGCTCCGAAACATGTCCCTTATGTGTTGAAAATTACTTATAAAAGGTAGTGGAGACTATTGGGTGTTTTTTTCGTAAGGCGAAAGAATAAATTAGTAGACAAAGCTCTCCTACCAGAATTGTAGTTTTTCCACCAATAATTAGAGTCTGAGTAATAAAAGTCTGGCACTGGAGTCTGGGTAGCCGTTTTGCACAATCAAAAATGTTTTTACTAGGTTTATTTTTACAATATTTGTCCACTTCACACTTCACTAAACAAAAAATGTTATTTAATAAAATTAATTAATACATTTAATTGTTTTAAAATCCCTTTTTATTAATCAATTCATCACAAGCAAAATTTACAAACTCATAACAACACAACAACAAATCCAAAACGTCTGTCAACTTCAAAATATGAAAAGCGCGCCAAAAATCGCATGTGACTCATATAAATAAAAACATGTGAACATTGATGCGTAGTAGGCGCTGTCTAGCGGTCGACGTGCAGTCAAGTAGGCTACTGACTGACACGCCACCATATAGAGAATATGTAGGAGAAAACAAGTGAGATGCGGCGGCTCTCTTACCCCTACCGCATCCCCGTAATATAACGAGTTTGGACACCCTCTTTGGACCGGCGGCGGCGGTGGTGACTAGCGTATATACGCACGCATGAGCAAGGATTGTAATTAGATTCGTAATGTCCAGTTTCGTATTTTAGGAGTATAGTATAGTGTGTGTTTGGAGAGAAGCATCCCCCACAGTTTTTGGGGGCGGCTGAAAAGGGGGTGAGATTGAATATGTGTGTGAGTGTGAGGATAGAATTGATAGAGAGGGAGGATACGAGTGAGATAGTTCGGTGGTTGATGGAGGATATAGTCCAGGAGTTAATTGATGCTTTGGTTCTCGTATTTTAGTCGAATTAATGCACTCGATAATTTTTTAAGTTTTTTTTTTTTTATCTTAGAGGGTTAAAAATTAAATTACTGTCTCTCTATCTCTGTGCCTATCACAGTTATTTTATTCAGAGACGGTTATTGAGGCCGACATTTGAAATTTAGTAAAGCTATGCCACAGTTAAAATAATAGACAGTTACTTCATCTCGTGTCGGCACGTTTGATGTTCTTGTCTACAAACCAATTCGCCGCGCTCATAGTTATAGTATAGTATTTAGTTTTTAAGAGGAAAAACTTTTTTATTTTTCGATTTAGAAGAAAAAGACATTCTTTATAAAAACGTCTGCTTCTGTCGAAACTACAATTTCAAATGCCAAATTTATGATTACTATACAGGGTATATCAAAAATAACATTTTTAATGATTTTGATATTATTCTTTTTTTTTAATTTTATGACAATATTTTCAAAACCGTGATCTATTACACCAATTGTGCAAAAAACACTAATAAACTTTTTTCTCAAAGTGGTTAATTTCATAGCTACTATTAAAATAATAAAATTAAAAAAAAAACAAAGAAATCAAAATCGTAGTTTTGACACAAGCAGACGTTTTTATAAAGAATGACTTTTTCTTCTAAATCTACAAATAAAAAAGTTTTTGCTCTTCCAAACTCTATCCGTGGAGACATTGTATATAGATAAGTAGCGGGCCCGAAATGTGGCTGGGAATGCGACGAGTTGATGCCGTTTTCAGCGTCTTGTGAACCTTCTTGTTTATAGTTAATATTCGATGCCATTGCCTAGAACAGAAAGGTGTAAAAGGACTTAGCAGCTTGAAATGTAAAACTTAAACTGAACAAAGATAAAATAGGTTAGGAAGCCATTATTCTGACCGGTCGTAATGCCTTTAACTTCGCCAACATCCAAATAACTCCAACTATATACAAAGTCACAACTCTATGGGCAAAAAGAGTACATAACACTGACCGTTAATACACAAAGGAAGTGGAACAAACCAGGGAGTACGAAGAGTGTTTGATCAGAATGCCTGGGGACATCTCTGATCAAAAACCTCCCTAGTAGATTCATTCAAGATTTTTCCTTTACAAAAAAAAATGGACACACCATACTCTTAGACTAATAAACAAGGATATCAAAAAGAAGACAGAAGCAGCATTATAACAGCTACTGTTAAAACTTGATAGTTAATCCTACCCAACTGTTTTGTGGATATAATGATTGCGATATTTTACCAGGAAAAGAACAGGCTATAAAGTTGTGTTTTGGTGGGAAGGATTTCGGGTTCTGAAAGAGTTAGGAAAACACACACACACACACACGGCTTTCTGGTTACATACCTATGCCGCGCGTTATTTTTGGGGTAAAGTTTTATTTATGAAGTGAAAAGGAAAACGTGAAAAGATAATTGTGTGTGTGGTAATGGAAAAAAGATGAGTTAACTAATTAGAATTATGGGTGGAACTTGAAATGAGATTAGTTATTATACGTACATTTGTTTTTAGTAGAATTTTAATTATGCTTTATAAATGAGAATAATAGTAGATTACCTACTCTTACTGCTACTGCAATGATGATTATTTTATGTTTTTCTACAATATGTTTTATGTTCCACCCAGTTTTTTGCTAATTTTTAGAAAATGTTTACTTTATTTGATTTTAATTTATCTGAATTTTTTGTTTCCGCTAAAGACGATGAAAAATTTTGTTTCAAAAAGTTTTTCAGTTTTGCAATTTCTATAAAAATTCACTCTAGAATTACTTTTTTGCTAGTCTTTCGAAAATTTTGACTTTATTTGATTTTAATTTAGCTGAATTTTTAATTTTTTCGCTAAAAGATATTATTTATTTTCTGCGAAACAATTTGGATTTAGACCGAAACTTAACACCGTTTCAGCTATAGAAAACTTTATAAATAGCGTTATAACCGCTTTTGAGAGTAGAAGGCTTGTGGGGGCTTCTTTTCTTGATTTAACAAAGGCGTTTGATTGCGTCTCACACGATGTCTTGTTGGGTAAACTGGAGCGATACGGTATGAGTGCGAATTCAATTCGTTTGCTGAGTTCCTATCTCACTGGTAGGAATGTCGTAACGATGTTTGAGTCAAAGTCTTCTCAGCTCTTGTGGAGTCCCACAGGGCTCGGTGCTCGGACCTCTATTGTTTTTGATTTTCATTAATGATTTACCGCTACATCTGCCATGCTCTGACCTGACATTGTTTGCAGACGATTCAACTATTGTCGGTGTTGAACTGTCGAGTGATGTTCTGGCCTCAAGTATGATTAATTCACAGTCGAGGGCTGCGGACTGGTTTGCAGCTAACAAACTCTGTATGAATGCCAAAAAGACATTCTTCCTGAATATATGAGGTTGGGTAGAAGCAGAAATTCTGTGAATTATTATGGTCCCACATGCTATAATCATTTGCCAGATAGTTTGAAAACACTGAGCCTTGCAATGTTCAAAAATAGATTAAAAAACTACTTAATTGACCAGGCTTTTTACTCCATTGATGAATTCCTCAGCACTGACTTTCTGTTTTGATTAAGTTATATACATTTCTATGTTTTTATGTTGTGTTATGTAATATTTTAATATTTAATTAGACTTGTGTAAACCTTTTTTTGTTTTATAAATTTTTTTCACATTTTTGTTCGCTCTCTCTCTATTTCGTCTTTTCCTATTGGCCAGCTCCATTCGCTCTAGCTTTCCCTGAAATCGACGATCATGGAACATTGTCCTTATAGCAGAATCGGGTAATTTTCCACTTTATGAAGGGATATCTGGATGCCAAACGTCATGCGTGGTCTGACCTATTAAGGATAGTTGCTTAGGTCTTGAAAAGGTTTGGAAACCTGGGACATTCGATGAGCCTCGCCTGGCCCATTCCACGTTGTAAAGGATCTTTGATGTCATAAAGTGGAGTAGTTAAAATCTTCTAATGACATCCACTTGATCAAGGTTTAAGCGACAACAAAAAGTTGTGAAGTTGGATTT
Source organism: Apoderus coryli (assembly GCA_911728435.2). Classification (NCBI taxonomy): domain Eukaryota; kingdom Metazoa; phylum Arthropoda; class Insecta; order Coleoptera; family Attelabidae; genus Apoderus; species Apoderus coryli. The sequence goes on along the minus strand of OU452211.1, from coordinate 1,238,439 downwards.
GGGTTAATTTTATTTGCTATTTCACTTCGATAAATTAGATTAAAATAAAATTAGTCGACTTTCCATTAATAACATAAGTAAAAAAAAGGGTTGAAGCAATTATTGCTAAAATTAAAGCGTATATAAAAGAATAGAAAGAATGAAAGAGAAAAATATAGAGCATTAGCGGTTATAGATCAGCATTATGTTAATCCTGACAATTTGAACGATGTGAGTCACGACACTAATGAACAGAATTGCTTTTTAGCAGGGAATCGATAGAATTACGTCAGCCGTTTGGCAATTATTATGGTTTTAGTTAAGGGCAAGGGTGGAACGAAAGGAATCAAGGAGAATCGTTTGCTTGCCTTGGTAAGAGGGGATGTGATGTAACAGAGAAAGGGCTTTGGATGAATAATTATTATTGAAATTGGAATTAATGTTTATCAAAATTGTTACATTTACGGAGATCGGGTTTTTTCAGCTAAAAGCTCATTTCAATTTCGATGATGTATAACACCCTGTATATATAGTATTCAAAGAGTGGTAATCAATGTAAGCTAATGGTAATTATCACGAGTATCTTACAATCTTGATTTGCAGGCATCAACACAATTAATGCCTCTTCTTCCTTATATTATGTAATAAATATTAATGGGTTTGTTAATTTTACAATAAGTAGGAGTAGCTAATTTTAAATGTATTTTTTTAATAGTTAAAAATATTTAGAAATAAATGCTACGTTCGTAATCTAACTATATCTGTTCCCCTAGTTCATTAATATTAATAAACCCATGTGCATTATGCTAATAGCAAAATGCGAAATGTTCATTAGCTTACTCGATAAAAATTGGGCGACATACATTTTATAGGTACTTATGTAAGTCTGTACATTTAATTAATGTTAATATATTAGCCTAGTAATTTTCTGTTTTATAATTCGGCCGTAAAACATTTAAATATCCTATTTATTAATCTTAGTAGTTTATTTTTTTCGAATGGTAATATGCATAATATACCTCCCATGGGTAAATGAAACGGATAAAGGCCACGTGCGTAGACACATTTTTATAGAATTGAGTACAAGCGCAACTTTAACCACTACTCTCCTACATAATACTCAACGACCAAATCTTCCCCAATAAACACGTACCTACGTAAAAAAACGTTTTATTAAAATCGTGTTTCTATTACGTAGAATCTACTCAAAAATGTTGCGGTATTAAACGTTACATCCAACATGTCAAGAAAAGCGTTTTATATTAGTGAATAAATAACAACTTCGTGTGGTGTTCAAAACACGTCAAAACTACGTTGATAATAATATTTTTAAAACGTCTCTAAAGAACATTGAATAAACGTGTACTTGTATTTTCAAAAGAATACATTTATTAACGTAATATTGACGTATATTGTAAGGATTTTTTAAAGTTTGTTTAGTGCAGCATGTAAAAGTTTGAATAAATCGTTTAAAAATCAGGTTGGTAATTTTTTTTTTTTAGGTAAATGCTCGCAAACGTCAACTTTGATTTTTAGGTGCAGTTTTATACATGAAAGTTTAAATATAAAAAAAAATAAAAAATAGGTATTTCGAATATCAAATCAAATGGAGTTAGTGATCGTCTGACCGTCAGAACCAATAAGATTCCTCCCCGCGATTTAACAAACCTCATTTTTATTAGTAAAAATAACGTTTTAAAAATACGTTTTTTACACTATTAAATGATGAATGAGGTAGGTTTTTTCTAACACGTTTTTCTCACTGTTAATAAATCGGCGTTTTTTAAAAGGTGGGACACCATCGTATTGGTTCTGACAGTGACAGTCACTTACGCCGTCGAATTTGGAAAGTTGAGTTCAAGGTTTGTTCCTACACGTTTTATTGGTTCCGAGAAAACGTTAAAAACCCGTATTGATAAACGTCAATCATGCGATCCGCTTAATGACTGTTATATTGTCGTTAGGAATTACGTTTTTTATTTCTATTACTTAAGATTAATTTATTATGCGTTGGTTTTAACGTATAAAAAACGTTAATTTTATTAGACCTATTAATATCTATTAAAACGTTAAAAAAACGTATTGTAATATAATAAATTTAACATTCAAAATAACGTCATTTAAACCTAAAAGTTTTCTTAAGTTAGATTTTGGCCAGAAATGTTCGTATTAAAAACGTTGAATTAAAACGGTGTTATTTTTTAAACGTACACGCTTAATCAACCAATGACACGTTGATTTTACGTTTAAAACTCTCTGTCCTGTGACGATTGCCAAAGAATACTCTTTATAAATCGGGTAATTATTTTTGTTGGCAAAAGCAAAACTTCCATAATAAAAAAAAAAAGTCTTCGAGTTTATATGCGTGATTTTTCGTACTCGCTGTATAATCAACTACAATGTACGTATTAATATCTAAAGCTGAGATATAGTATCTACAAGACATCTAATAAACATATTCATAAATACAAATTATTAACAGTATTATTTAGGGGTATGGATATCATTTCAAAACCTGATCTGGTCGCATTCATCACTCACTACTCTCGCCTTAAATCTGAAATCAGCATCGACGAACGTGTACTGGACAGTTGGCACTACTGCTACTACTGAACTGGGCAGGGTTAAGACTAAATTATTGTGCTTTAGAGTCATGAGCGGCGGGTATAAAGGTTCTCGATGAATTTTTGACAATTGGATGAAAAATCCATCCATACAATTTCTGGGATGTTTTGATGACATTTTCCCACATTATTATGCTTAGATATATAGGGTGTTTCCAAAAAGATTTGTCAATATTTAAGTAATAAAAGTCCCTTATAAACGTGCGTTGTTTTCAAGATAAAGTGTGTTTTGTCTCAACAACATTTGTAAATTTCAAATAATGTCATTTGACAGGCAGATCACACGGAATTTAAAATATCATAGTTCCTTCCGCCCACCACAATGTGGTGTCTATGTGTTCATGTTTAATGTTTATTAGGTTGCTGTAGATGACGTAGTCGCAATTAGCCGGCCACTACTATGGCCACCGACTGCATAATAAATACTACTAGGACTAATTTGCAACAAATATGCGTATGTGTCGGCCATTGTCTTACGTATGCTAATTGGGTCTTCTCGTTGGGCAGATTTTCGGTCCAGAAATATAATATAAAATAATGATATTCACAAAGCGAATTGCTACAATATATTTATATTTGTAATGATTAAAACATTTACATGCCTATGAATAAATTATGATAGCGTGTATACGATCAGGTTTAAAGTAGACACGTGTGATTTAAAGAAATAAATCTTAAAGAGCTTTAAAAAGTCTCTGATTAAATAACTAGACACATGAGAAACAACAACAACTTTGAACAACTTTTTGAAATAAAATTTTTCAGGAGTTCCAAAATAATGTCTTTTAGACAAAAAATAAAAAATTCAGGTAAATTAAAATCAAATAAAGTCAAAATTTTCGAAAGACTAGCAAAAATAGAAATTCTAGAGTGAATTTTGAGAAAAATTGTAAATCTGAACAACTTTGAACAACTTTTTGAAATCAAATTTTTCAGGAGTTCCCAAATTATGTCTTTTAGCGAAAAAATAAAAAATTCAGCTGAATTAAAATCAAATAAAGTCAAAATTTTCGAAATACTAGCAAAAATAGTAATTCTAGAGTGAATTTTGAGTGTAATTGAAAAAATGATCAACTTTGAACAACTTTTTGAAATAAAATTTTTCAGGAGTTCCAAGATTTTTAGCGAAAAAATAAAAAAATCAGCTAAATTAAAATCAAATAAAGTGAAAATTTTCGAAAGACTAGCAAAAATAATAATTCTAGAGTGAATTTTGAGAGAAATTGTAAATCTGAACAACTTTGAACAACTTTTTGAAATCAAATTTTTCAGGAGTTCCCAAATTATGTCTTTTAGCGAAAAAATAAAAAATTCAGCTGAATTAAAATCAAATAAAGTCAAAATTTTCGAAATACTAGCAAAAATAGTAATTCTAGAGTGAATTTTGAGAGAAATTGCAAAACTGAACAACTCTGAACAACTTTTTGAAATAAAATTTTTCACGAGTTCCAAAATAATGTCTTTTACCGAAAAAATAAAAAATTCAGCTAAATTAAAATCAAAGAAAGTCAAAATTTTCGAAAGACTAGCAAAAATAGTAATTCTAGAGTGAATTTTGAGAGAAATTGTAAATCTGAACAACTTTGAACAACGTTTTGAAATCAAATTTTTCAGGAGTTCCCAAATTATGTCTTTTAGCGAAAAAATAAAAAATTCAGCTAAATTAAAATCAAATAAAGTCAAAATTTTCGAAAGGCTAGCAAAAATAGTAATTCTAGAGTGAATTTTGAGTGTAATTGAAAAAATGATCAACTTTGAACAACTTTTTGTAATAAAATTTTTCAAGAGTTCCAAAATAATGTCTTTTAGCGAAAAAATAAAAAATTCAGCTAAATTAAAATCAAATAAAGTCAAAATTTTCGAAAGGCTAGCAAAAATAGTAATTCTAGAGTGAATTTTGAGTGTAATTGAAAAAATGATCAACTTTGAACAACTTTTTGAAATAAAATTTTTCAGGAGTTCCAAGATTTTTAGCGAAAAAATAAAAAAATCAGCTAAATTAAAATCAAATAAAGTGAAAATTTTCGAAAGACTAGCAAAAATAATAATTCTAGAGTGAATTTTGAGATAAATTGTAAATCTGAACAACTTTGAACAACTTTTTGAAATAAAATTTTTCAGGAGTTCCAAAATAATGTCTTTTAGCGAAAAAATAAAAAACTCAGCTAAATTAAAATCAAATAAAGTCAAAATTTTCGAAAGACTAGCAAAAATAGTAAGTATAGTGTGAATTTTGAGAGAAATTGTAAAACTGAACAACTTTGAACAACTTTTTGAAATAAAATTTTTCAAAATTTTTAACAAAAAATGTCAAATAATCAAGTCAAGAAGTTGCTGAGAAGATGGTATACTCATTTTTGGTTTTAAGACAAGCAAAAACTAACTGCGTGATTAAATTTGCTAGAGTCTAATAATAAAAGAAAATGTCATTGGATGCAGACTTGTTTGCGAACATTTTATTCTAGATCAGTCTTCCAATATTAATAAATATGTAATTTATGTAAAGTAATTTTTTTATCTGAAGAACAATTAGTTGTTTTAATCGTACCGAGTAGAGTTTTCATGCAAATGAATTAAATTCCATTGATTGATATAACCAAACCGGGGAGAGCGAAAAAGCTTTAATACATTTTAAGTTTCTTTTTATTATGCAAATTGCACAATGCTTATTTAATATTCCATGTTTTGTAATTGGGAAATTATTTTTAAGCCTACTTTTTTATTAAAAAATATAAATATAAAACACTAATTCTTATACGAACCGTTTTAATATTGAAATTATAGTCTGCATGCTAGTATAGCCTGTTCTAAGATAAAACGAATTGGCAAAACCAGTGCATAAAGCTCCAAACAACTCCAAAAACAGATGTGAAATTAAAGTTGTAACGATGTTTGAGTCAAAGTCTTCTCAGCCTTTGTTGAGCTCTTGTAGAGTCCCACAGGGCTCGGTGATCGGACCTCTATTGTTTTTGATTGGTGGTAATGTCATGTAATGACAATAAATAAAAAATAAATAAATAAAATAAAGTTATTATTTTCTAGAGTCCTGGTAAAGCTCTATTATCACTATTAAAAGTATACCGAATACGTAAATGAAAATTTATAAAGACATTGAATAAAAGTGTCTCCAGATGAGACCCTTGTGGCACACATGAAAATTATAAAGTCCGGTTTCACGGGATCTATGCTGCAAATGATTTCTAATAGCTTGAATTTAGTAACATGAGGAATTCAATACTGATTTTTATGCTCAAACTCAACGAAAACAAAGTATGTATTAATACATAAGGAACAGAAGTGGGATCAGTACCGTTTAGATATAAATATTAACATAAAGGTAACTTGATTGATGTCAGGTTGTATAAAATAGCTTTTAGATTTATGTCCAATAAATGCCTTAACTCCACTTACAATCTAATACTTTGCAATTATTGTTTAATTAAACTATGCAAAGCGATTTCTTCTTTCTAATAACTTTTGAATAAAAAATAATTAAATGAAAGTATGTGCGCAAATAATTAATGTGATAACGACACAAATTTGTAATTTATGTTTGTTTATAATGTTGTTTAGGCAAATACTATTATAAATATGCAAAGTTCTGTTACACAATCTCCTTGTAACAGAATAATTCACGAAATATGTACACCATTTTAGAATAATTATAATTTATTTACTGATAATTTATTATAATCAAGTATTTTTATTTTCGTAGATTAGTAGATACAAGTGTTCTAATTATTAGAGAAAATTAATTGCTTGTACTTATTACGACTAATAAAAACACTCTGTATATACTCAACAATCGTTAGTGGAATATTGTTTCATAACTTCTAAAATAAATTTGTCAATAGCTTTTACGCTAAAAAATGTTGGATAAAACTTAATATAAATAAAAATCCGAAAATTCTTCTTGAAAAAATTTTGTTCAAAAAGAATTGACCGGAAATAAGGGGTATGTTTAAAGACGTCCGCCATCTTGGATTATAATTAGGGCGCCAATATGACATTGAAGTTTGAAAGTCTGTTGTATTGCCTATTCAACAAGATCAGATTAGTAAAAATCTGGCTACTAATAAGGGAGATATTAATTGGTATGGTAACTGCAATTTTTTCGAGTTATGAAATATTTACAAAAACAGTATTTTTTTAATGGCAAATTTCTCCGCACTTACTGGACCCATTTGTTTGATTCACGTCTTAAAATGTTCAGAAAGAGCAACATTTTTAATTTCTGTAGTAAATATCTCAATTTTGTTCAAAAAGAATTGAACCGAAGTAAGGGGTATGTTTAAAGACGTCGGCCATCTTGGATTTAGGTTAGGGCGCCATTCTGACATTGTAATTTGAAAGCTTATTGTATTGTCTATTCAACAAGGCCAAATTTGTAAAATTCTGGCTACTATTAAGGGAGATATCAATTGGTACGCTAACTGCATTTTTTGTGACTTATGAAATATTTGCAAAAACAGTATTTTTTTAATGGCCAATGTCTCCGCAGCCACTTGACCGATTTGTTTCATTCACATTTTAAAATGTTCAGAGAGAGCCATATTTTTAATTTCTGTAGTAAATATCTCAATTTTAGAAAATTTTGTTCAAAAAGAATTGAACCGAAATAAGGGGTATGTTTAAAGACGTCGGCCCTCTTGGATTTAGGTTAGGGCGCCATTTTGACATTGTAATTTGAAAGCTTATTGTATTGTCTATTCAAAAAGGCCAAATTTGTAAAATTCTGGCTACTATTAAGGGAGATATCAATTGGTACGCTAACTGCAATTTTTTTGACTTATGAAATATTTGCAAAAATAGTATTTTCCTAATGGCCAATTTCTCCGCAGCCACAGGACCGATTTGTTTGATTCACGTTTTAAAATGTTCAGAAAAAGCCATATAAATGTAAATAACTCAATTTTAGAACTGTTTGTTCAAAAGGAATTGGCCGGAAATAAGAGGTAACCAGACGAAGTTCGTGAAAATCGGTTTACTAGTAAAAAAGCAACAGGCTTTTAAAAAAATCTTTTTTTTTGCCCACTCGGTATTTCTTTGGAACTTTAAATTATTAAAAACATCTAAAATAAAAAACTAAAATATTAAGAACAATACACAAACTTGTTTATTGCTTAAGAATTTCAGTTAGTGCTAGATAATTTAAAACTTAAATATTTCAGAAGAAAGATTTCTATTAAAATAACTGATGATGGTACGTTGTCCCCGAAACATGTCTAGCTAGTACGCCTTGTTAAGTGTATTTTATAATAAATAATTAATACAGAGGAAAAATAGAGAGAATTTGACTGTGGAAAATAATAAAAATTCGAGATGGAATAGTAAATTGTAATGGGGTTCTGTTCCACCAGTGGTAAGTAAATATGGATTACTAGATATTTCGTTGCACGAAATAGAGCCAGTATAATGTAGCTTTTTGCGGTTTTCTTGTAATAAATATCGCACATGCAGTGTGTAGCCAGCTTAACAGACCGGGAAACGCTAGATACAAAAAACTGCATTATACTTAATGAAGTCAGGAAATAATAACGAAAAGTCTCCTCAATATCTCGAATATCTATGTATCAAAGTATGTGTTGTTTTGGTTGTCAAATATTTGGCTCGGCGAAATAAAGATATGTACAGATCAGGCGATCGCCATCAAGGGACATTTTTGGTATATAAAGTTGCATAAATTCCAATTGGTATAGTTATTCGGGCATATGCATTTACCTACAACTATTAATTATGTTTTATAGTTTACCACAGTAGGTACCTATTATTTATATTAAAACAATATATTCAAGTGACATTTGATATTTATATACTTTTGCATGTGTTTGAACCAATTGTCGAAGCACTTTTGCCACTCTGATTGAGGTATCTTCAAAGCATGCATTGTGAATGCAGCAACCGCTTCTTCAGGTGTCGAAAAACGTTGACCTCTCAGTTTGTTTTTTACGTACGGGAATAAAAAGAAGTCATTCGGTGCCAAGTCAGGACTATACGGCAGATGACTCAACAAATCGATGCTTTGGGTGCTCAAATATGCAGTTGTTTGAGCCGATGTGTGAGAGCTCGCATTGTCGTGGTGAAGAGTGATCCGTCTTCGGCGGTTGGTTTTCCTGGTTTCTTGGAAGACAACTGGCAAACAAATGGTTGTGTACCACTCAGAATTGACTGTTCTGTGTTGTTCTAGTGGTACGCTTGCGACTTGTCCAGTTTTTCCGAAAAAACAGGCGACCATTTGCTTGGAAGTGTCTCGTGCGCGAACAACTTTTGTTGGATTTGGCTCATCTTGAAATACCCATACAGTCGACTGCTGTTTACTTTCGGGTTCATACGCGTAAATCCACGATGTATCACCTGTCACGATGTCATAGACGTGTTTCGAAGCACCGCGATCGTATTTTTTGAGCATTTCTTTCGACCAATCGACACGAGCCTTTTTTGACCGATTGACAAATTGTGTGGGATTTAACGCGAACAAATTTTTTTGACAGTCAATATATTGAATGGATGCTAGTCCCAAATCCCGAAATATAAAAGGCAACCCTCGTAGTACCGCCGACCGTGTTTGAAAAAAGCCACAGGCCTTGGCAAGTTTTCTTCGTCAGTTTGGCGCTGTTAAATGCTGGGCCCTCTGTATCACAGTGTGGCAAAGATTTAACTGTAATCATTTTCTGCCACAGCAAATATAGAAATTACTTAATCAAATTCAATTTAGAATAAGCTGCTGGAATAGTTTTAATTTTGTTTATCCTTCTGTTACATCCGTCCCCAAATTCTCGCTCACACTCCACACATTCGTCGTTACTGTACGAATAGTGTAGATAGAATTAATTATTGGGGATTAGGACGTAGAATTGTGTGTATGTAAATGATTGTAAACTCTGTCGAAGCTGTACTGGTCGAGCAGCTAGTGTGCTGGACACCCCATCCGCGCCTTAGTTGCTTGATTAAAAATGCGATAGCATGGCCCTGGCTATATGGTAGGTATATAGTGAGAATCGATCAATAATTCGGTTATCAACAATAAAAAAGCTGCGATATTTTCGTATTAGCGAACATGCACAAGCGCATAATACGTTCAACATATAAAAATTTATTACCGCGACGCGAAAAAAATGTTGCACATTTTCATGTTGATTTGAATTTTGTTAGGGAAATGTGATGCACTACACAATACTCCTATGTCTCACATACATTCCTGCTTTCTGGGCCCACTACATAGTATACACCATAGAATAATAACGATAGATAAGAAGGGTCAGTAGACGCTAAAAACATCATCGACTCGTCGCAATCCCAGCCACATTCTTGCCCGCTACTATATATACTATATTTATATATACTACTTATAAGATACTATACTATAACTATAAGCGACGGCGAATTGCTCTTAAGACAGAGATAACAACGGTGCCGACACGAGGTGAAGTAACTGTATATAAACTGTGGTATAGACAATTAATTAAATAATAAACAAACACACAAAATATAACATTGACATAGGTACCTACCCCTCAGGGAAGTGTCCTGGCACCCTTGATATTTTTGCTTTATGTGAAGTAAAGTTGGACATTTTTGAGGTTATACGTACTCAGAACGTTTTGACATACGAGCGCTATTTGTATTGATTGTTTACAGTAACTTAAAAGATTCATCTCGGCCCAAAAATGGAATTAAATCGTGAACATTTTCGTGCCATTATTTTTTACAACTTTCGACGTGGATTAACTCAGCAACAGTGCATGGATGAACTTAATTCAATTTTTGGAGATGAAGCTCCATCAAGGACCAGTGTTTATCGATGGTATGGTGAATTCAATCGTGGTCGTAGTTTACTTCAAGACGAATTTCGTGAAGGTCGTCCAAAATCAGTGGTTGTTCCAAAAACCATTGATGCTGTGCGCTAACTGATATTGCAAGATCGTCATGTGACCTATTACGAGATTGAGACAACCTTAGGCAATAGTGGGACCAGCATACATTCAATATTGCATAAACATTTGACTGTCAAAAAAAATTTGTTCGCGTTGTGTCCCACACAATTGGTGGTATTTGTTTGCCAGTTGTCTTCCAAGAAATCAGGAAAACCAACCGCCAAAGACGGATCACTCTTCACCACGACAATGCGAGCTCTCACACATCGGCTCAAACAACTGCATTTTTGAGCACCCAAAACATCGATTTGTTGAGTCATTCGCCGTATAGTCCTGACTTGGTACCGAATGACTTCTTTTTATTCCCGTACGTAAAAAACAAACTGAGAGGTCAACGTTTTTCGACACCTAAAAAAGCGATTGCTGCATGTTTTGGAGATACCTCAATCAGAGTGGCAAAAGTGCTTCGACAATTGGTTCAAACGCATGCAAAAGTGTATAGATCTTCATGGGGAATATTTTGAAAAACAATAAAGTGATTTTCGATAATTAATATTACTAAATACTTTTAGTCAATGGTGCGTCAAACGCAAATTAATTATAAACGCAAAAAAAAAACATTTTGCAGTATGTTTAGAACTAAAATCAGAAATATTACATTCGACTTATATTTACACGATTTTTTTTGGATTCTTTAATAGTGAGAGTGCCTAAATTAGTAGTAATATTATTAAATTTAAAATTTTTAATAAAAATTTCCCTCTTCTAACACAGGACTTACTTATGACACAAATGTCACTTGAATTGTATATTGTTTTAATATAAATAACAGGTACCTACTGTGGTAAACTATAAAATATAATTAACAATTGTAGGGAAATGCATATGCCCCAATCACTATACCAATTGGAATTTATGCAACTTTATATACCAAAAATGTCCCTTGATGGCGATCGCCTGATCTGTAGATACATCTTTATTTCGCCGAGCCAAATATTTGACAACCAAAACAACACATACATAGATATTGGAGATATTGTGGAGAAAAAACTTTTTCGTTATTATTTACTGACTTCATTAAGTTTAATGCAGTTTTTTGTATCTAGCGTTTCTCGGTCTGTTAAGCTGGCTACACACTCCATGTGCGATATTTATCACAAGAAAACCTCAAAACGCTACAAATTTCGACGACAATATACTGGCTCTATTTCGTGCAACGAAATATCTAGTAATCCATATTTACGTACCACTGGTGGAACAGAACCCCATTAAAATTTAGCTTTGGCTACATAATTCAAAGTCCATCTCGAATTTTTATTATTTTCCACAGTCAAATTCTCTCTATTTTTCCTGGGTATTAATTATTTATTATAAAATACTCTTAAAAAGCTAGACCTGTTTCGGGGACAACGTACCATCATCAGTTATTTGAATAGAAATATTTCTTTTGAAATATTTAACTGCATTTTTGAGTACCCAAAACATTTGTTGAGTCATCCGCCGTATAGTGCTGACTTGGCATCGAATGACTTCTTTTTATTCCAGTACGTAAAAATCAAACTGAGAGGTCAACGTCAAGTTGCATCGATCTCTAGGCACAACAGCCATTGATCAAAACTGTAATTAAAAAAATTGGAAATGAATAAAATGAAATGGTCTAATAATAAATAAGAGCCTCTTTCGAAATCTCTTCTAATACATATTTAAGGCATAATTATTATAATAAGCATATTATCTTTAAAACAACAACAACAATAACAAAAATTAGAAGAAAAGTAACAGAAATGACTCACGCAAAAGTAAATTATACATTGAAAAGGCTTTAATATAATGAATTCATTCATATGCATGAGACGAAGTAGAATGCTGGAGCAATATTTGGTGGCGTAATGAAATGAATTTATGCAGAGCTGTAATGCTTGAATATTTAGCATACACCCCTTTATCCTAGCCAGAGAAACATCGAACGAGCCACCTAACCCACTGAAATACCCCATACTACCCCATGTACCCGCCTGCTTCGTAACACAACCACACCAACATATCTACGGGGTGATCTAGTAATTATCGAAGTTGGAAAAAAAAAGTAAAAGGACCCCAAGATAAATACTGCGTGTTAAATGAAATTATTTTTTTTAAATTAGGTGACGCCAGTGCATTGAGTATCCAAACAACTACTAATCTCTGGGAAACTTGCTGCGTTTGAGATGGGATTTTATGTTTATGTTATACGGCAATTTGTAGAGTATGAGGGTTTTAGATCATTTGCTTACCCGTTGACCTCTGCTTTGCCTCAGGGATCAAAGCTAGGACTTCTGATCTTTAATTTATTTTGCAACGATCTTATTGAGTCAAATTTGCAGAAAGACTTGCCTACTTAAGATTGTTCAACTGGGCTGATTATTTTTTAGCATGGTTCTATTAAATATCTCTCTAAAGACATTTGTTAAAAAAAAAAACGTACTACTATTCTGATTATATCAGCAATTCCCTTGCCAAGCGTATGACGATAATGTAAACTCCAATCCTGCCAACATAGATCTTCATCATCACTTTCAATCCAATTTCCAACATCCCTATAGAAAAGCCACTTAACCAATAATAATAATAAATTAATGGAAGTTTAATAATTGTTGCCAATTTTGATCTAATGGTACCTAAAACCTCGGTTTAATCAGTATGGACCCTGAGGTGTAAAGGATTTTGTTTCCTTCTTATATAAACTCACGGTGTATTAACACATTCGTCGTATGAACTCTAGTTAAAAATTAACGCCAACTGCATGCTATCACTCCACTAGCTAAATGCTTTTGTTTGGTATAGGACGCTATCATTCAAGCCCTAAGAAACTATCCTTAATGACGAATTCCCAACATATGGTTTGGCATGCAAATAGCCCTTCATAATATCATTGTCCTGCGTAAATTTCACGACCCCATTATTAGAAAAACAGATTTAAATTTTTTGGAGCCTTGGTTTGGTATAGGACGCTATCATACAGGACCTAATCAAGACCTAAGAAACTATCCTTAATGACCGTTCCGAAGATTGTCGTTTGGCATGCAAATAGCCCTTCATAATATCTTTGTTCTGCGTAAATTTCACGACCCCATTATTAGAAAAACAGATTTAAATTTTTTGGGGCCTTGGTTTGATATAGGACGCTATCATACAGGACCTAATCAAGACCTAAGAAACTATCCTTAATGACCGTTCCGAAGAATGTCGTTTGGCATGCAAATAGCCCTTCATAATATCATTGTCCTGCGTAAATTGCACGACCCCATTATTAGGAAAACAGATTTCAATTTTTTGGGGCCTTGGTTTGGTATAGGACGCTATCATACAGGACCTAATCAAGACCTAAGAAACTATCCTTAATGACCGTTCCGAAGAATGTCGTTTGGCATGCAAATAGCCCTTCATAATATCATTGTCCTGCGTCAATTTCACGACCCCATTATTAGGAAAACAGATTTCAATTTTTTGGGGCCTTGGTTTGGTATAGGACGCTATCATACAGGACCTAATCAAGACCTAAGAAACTATCCTTAATGACCGTTCCGAAGAATGTCGTTTGGCATGCAAATAGCCCTTCAGAATATCATTGTCCTGCGTAAATTTCACGACCCCATTATTAGAAAAACAGATTTAAATTTTTTGGGGCCTTAGTTTGGTATAGGACGCTATCATACAGGACCTAATCAAGACCTAAGAAACTATCCTTAATGACCGTTCCGAAGATTGTCGTTTGGCATGCAAATAGCCCTTCATAATATCTTTGTTCTGCGTAAATTTCACGACCCCATTATTAGGAAAACAGATTTCAATTTTCTGGGGCCTTGGTTTGGTATAGGTCGCTATCATACAGGACCTAATCAAGACCTAAGAAACTATCCTTAATGACCGTTCCGAAGAATGTTGTTTGGCATGCAAATAGCCCTTCATAATATCATTGTTCTGCGTAAATTTCACGACTCCATTATTAGGAAAACAGATTTCAATTTTTTGGGGCCTTGGTTTGGTATAGGTCGCTATCATACAGGACCTAATCAAGACCTAAGAAACTATCCTTAATGACCGTTCCGAAGAATGTTGTTTGGCATGCAAATAGCCCTTCATAATATCATTGTTCTGCGTAAATTTCACGACTCCATTATTAGGAAAACAGATTTCAATTTTCTGGGGCCTTGGTTTGGTATAGGTCGCTATCATACAGGACCTAATCAAGACCTAAGAAACTATCCTTAATGACCGTTCCGAAGATTGTCGTTTGGCATGCAAATAGCCCTTCATAATATCTTTGTTCTGCGTAAATTTCACGACCCCATTATTAGGAAAACAGATTTCAATTTTCTGGGGCCTTGGTTTGGTATAGGACGCTATCATACAGGACCTAATCAAGACATAAGAAACTATCCTTAATGACGAATTCCCAGCATGTGGTTTGGCATGCAGATAGCCCTGCGTAAATTGCTGCATTCCCATCAGTTAACCAAAGCGATTTAATGAATCCTTGTGGACTTTAGTGAAGTAAAAGCAAAGATTATATCGCTGTCACCAAAATACAAATAAATTATTTCCCCGTCATTGCAAATTCTGGCACACTCTGTATTACATTTATCCCTTTGAGTCCCTCATCATGCCCAGCAAGCGATTGCTAACCCCCCATAATGCGACACTTATTGCGAGTGAGAGATAGAAAAGTGTGACAGAGAAGATAATAGGGAGGCCGCGTGTGTAGCGATAGGGTTGAGCAAGATTCGATTTACTAATTAGAGAGCAGAGGGTAATATGCCGGGCAGAAGTGGTACATACGTATATACTCGTAGATATATAAATTACATAGCTTACGGATAAGTAAAGAGGTTCGTTTGTATGTGAAGAGAGCTTTAAAGATTCAGGTGTTTTATTTATACGAGGTATGTGCTACAAGAATGCTGTTAGAACAACTGACCCAATATGCTACCCTGTGGAATGTCTGATAGAATAGGGCAATGGCAGAGAACAACAGAGAATATGAACTCCCACCACTTTGTGTTGTCCTGTGCGAGGCAGGTGGTAGCCATTTTTTAATATACTCGACAGATCCGTATTTACGTTTTATTGAAATTACAGGATAGGTAAAGAACAGGGGAGTAATTGAATTATTTTATAATAGAATTACATATTTATTAATTATAAAAACAAACAAACACTTTTTTACTTTTATTCATGTTTCCATATAATCATTTTATTTTTATTTATATTTTTAAAATTTCTATTGATTAATTTTAATGTATAAAATAACCTTAACCTAAAATATAATTTCGTAACATATTTTTTTTGGGAAATCAGAACCTGGATGTCCAAACTTTACATTTTTGCTTAAATTAATAAAATTATTAATAATATTGAACTAGCAATTAACCATAGTTCAGCTCTAAAGAAAAAAAAAGTGTAATTGATTACGGGCAAATATAAATGTATTAATTTTAGATAGAGTAAAATAAAATTGTTCTAATTTATACAATAGGTCTACCGATTTTCAATTCCTTATATAACTGAGAATGTATTATATTTTACCTGTTTATGGCCTTCAGAAAAACAACGCAAGCACACATGTTGAGAATTTCCCATTTATATTCCTACAAAACATGCTAAAATCACCCCCAATAAATGGGCAATAAAACCTGAGACGTGAATTTACTACCTGCTAATATCTATAATAGTTAAAATATGTAATTCAAATTTAATAAACACTGTCAGAATTTAATAGAATTTTTGCACTCATCTAGTAAGATTTTTAAGCTCTCTTTTTAGAATGCTTAAGATGTATTGGACTTTTATGGGCAAATAGACTGAATCAAGTTATAAAAGATAAGGGCCATTGTGCTGCGAAATTAAGCGAAGTTATTCATGTTTTTTAAAAAATTTGTGTGATTTTTTTTAGGCAAGTAAGCTCAATCTTTTAAACCGTTTGTTTAGAAATATTTGTTTTTCAAAATAACAATTGGTAATTTGATTTAATGTACCTATGTAATAATAATAATAATATTGCTGTATGATGTCCGGCGTTAGAATAGCTCCATGGAACCTCCTGCCTGTCGTAGAAGCCGACTAAGTGGAGTGACTGTCCGTCGTCCTAGCCCATTCCTACTCCTACTTCCTATCCATACTTACCTTTACCCTATCTTAAGCCCTAAGTTCAAGGTGTAAGTCAACGTGCCGAGGGACTGAGTGACACAGGGGCAAAATTGTGTCAAGAACGTTGCCTGACGGACACCTGGGGTCATCCGGCAGTACTTGAAATCCCCCTTTCTCAGAGTGGGGCTCCTCTGAGAACGAACTTGCTCCCCATTACTCGTGGGAAGATAATGGAAGAAATTAATTCTAGAAGAGATACAGAGGCACCTCCAAGAGGAGCTGCAAATACACAGTCCGATGAGGAGATGCGTGGAGCAGGTGGCACAGCTCCTCGAGACAACACCACAAGGCCAACTACACCGGACATACACCAGGATCACGTAGGCTTGGATCAACTACAGGGAGATCCCGCCGAACTGACTAGACGTGTAGGGCGTACGCGGTGGAGTAGAGATATGAATATCAGACTTATGCACGCGTACTACACAGTAACAAATCTTGAGACGGATCTAACACTCTACAGAAGTAAATTTGACGATTTTCAGTGCGCAATTATATGCGCAATCTCTTCCCCCACCAGCAAGATCACATTCTCTGTTGTTCTCTGGCAATGGCTAAATCTCCGTCTACTTCCACACGTTGTAGTCCTCCTGTTGAAAAAGATTCTATCAATTTCCTAGAGGAGCTGATTCAGTTAAACCATTATGTAATTTAATATATATTTAGTGATGATATACTAATATATCGCTTCCAGCACAGCAACCTAGTTCAGAAACTTTTGTTATTGATGTAGCTAGAGTAGCTACGTAATTAGGTAATTAAAATTGGGAGCTATGGTTTGGTATCGCATCGGCCAGAAACTCAATTAGCAATTAAACGTAACATTTTCTCTAATTACACGTTACTTTCGCACTAATTATACCATTATGTGTAATAATTATTCCGTATCCTAAATGTTATATTATGTAGTAGTATTAAACTTTGAATGTGCTTTAGTCGATCTGTAATCATATTTGATCTTATCCAAATCGGAGATATTTAAAAATACAGGGTGAATAAAAACTAACAGGGTGGTTTCTTATATAGCTAAACGCGAAATTTTGCTTAATTTTCCCTAAAATGCAGGTATTAAAAAAAATGTGATGAAATAAAACACAAAAATCGATATACCTATTGTTTCCTTTCAATTTTACACAATATACAGGGTGAGTGATGTTTTTGTAGTAAGATTTTAACAACCAGTCAAATATTTTACAGTCTCCAAACTCCAATTCGACCGAATTACTTGCATATACAGTGTGTCCCAGGATAGATGTAACAAGAGCTGTGAAGGACAAAAATTTTTCGAATTTTGGAATGACATTTGGGGAATGACTCCTGCATGTTTTAAAACTAAGGTACTCAAAAAATGAGTTAAGTCCGTGTTGTACAGGGTGTTTTATAAACAAATATATAAAAGTCATCACCAATGGAGTGTCTTTATTTTACAATATTCGTCAAAATTCTAATAACAAAAGTTGTTTAGAATGCAATTTTATATCTGCGCACCGCATTTCAGGAATATAAAAGCATATTTTTGGAAAAAATGCTTTTTTTGCGACAATTAGTATCATAGAATACTTCGTATTCTTTTATTTTGTCTAAGATACAAACGCCACATAAACATTATAACACATAATAAATATCAAAATTGAGACAACTAACGCCCATATCTAAGTTTGCAGCATTTCTTTCCTGTAATATTGCTGCATCATTAGGAAGTGGGTCAGCATAAACTAATTGTTTGAGACGACCCCATAACAAGAAGTCCAATAAGTCAGGAGATCTCGACGGCCACTTGATCGGTCGATTTCTGGCAATCCAATTGTTAATTATTGCAAAAAAAGTATTTTTTCCAAAAATATGCGTTTATATTCCTAAAATTTGGTACGGAGATATAAATTGCATTCCAAACAACTTTTGGTAGTAGAATTTTGGCGCATATTGCAAAATAAAGACACTCCATTGATGATGATTTTTATAAATTTGTGTATAAAACACCCTGTATTACACGGATTTAACTCATTTTTTGGGTACTTTAGTTTTAAAACAAGCAGGACTCATCTACCAAATGTCATTCCAAAATTCAAAAAAATTTTGGCGTTCACACCTCTTGTTACATCTATCCTGGGACACACTGTATATTAGTACTACAATTTTACCAAAAAACTCTCTGTATATCTTACAAAATGAAATAATTGTTGTCAGCGATTGATAAATTCCATCGAATACATATGCCAAATGGTCAAAAACTCAAATCGGATACGAATTACAAACGAAAAAAACAGATGAGGAGGAGGAAGAGGATCTACAAGCAAAATGTAAAAATCCAATCACTAAATAATTGAAATGAAAAATTCCGATATATGCATGTATGTATGAACTGTGAATTGACAGGATAAAGAGCGATGACATGTAATATGTATACTCACCTCAAAAACAAAATTGAAATGGCATTGAGGTTATCGGTATATTTTGTTTCATATAAATTACTTTCTTCTTTTTTATAATGCCAATCAATAGGTAATAATATGAATTGGATAAAATCAGGCATACGCTAATAAGTTGAAGAAGGAATTTCGCCAATCGAGGGTGCGGCAGAGGTAAGTGGGTGATTTTACACACCTAACTAACATACAGATATTTCCACTGTTGAAGAAATTCCTCGCATGGTGTTGATTATTTCACCATGGCGTTCTTGGTTAATATTCAAGTACGGTTTAATTGAATTAGAGCTGCTGTTCAGGAATTCCTTTATTTGCCAAATGGCTAACTGCAGTTGATCTGTTCGAATGATTGGATATCTTTTTACACTTAGTGTCCAAATCAATAGCTTGCGTGGATGATTTGGTCCACATATTAATTGTCAAACCATGTGTCACTTTCGGATTTCCAGAAACGATTTGGTCTCAAGAATAGGCGACTGGAAGTAATATTTTTTCCCCTTTTGGACAATAATTTATGGAATAACCGAACAGGGCATGCACTTTCGTTTACAATATTTGGAACAAGCCACTTACTATTTGTACAACTTTTCGATCCTCCTTGGCATGTTTTACTGAATATTGGATTGTATTCAATTCTGTTGGTTGGCGTTCCATCATTATTTTTCTCAATCGTGAAATAATCTATAAGGCAATCAGCTGGTTCACCACCTCACCAAACTAACTCAACAGCTACAATATGGTAAATTATAAACCTCCTGGTGTACATTCATCCCATAATCCAATGATTCTAGGCAAATCACTTGAACTCAAATTTGGTGAACTGCATTTTCGTTTGTTTGGATCCTGCTGTAATCTTTTACGTTTTGCATTTCTTGCATCTCGCGCATTTTTGAATACCACACTGGTAAACGGGTCGAATACAATTTTTGAAGTCATTCAAGTATTTTCCCTGGAGTAGCCTGCTCGTAGTATTCCAAATTGTTTTTACAGTTGCTTCTTTATATTCAGTTCCGTCAGCTTTTCTCATATTTACCGCATAGTCTTTTAATATATTAGCCAAATTATGCAAACTCGTTTCAGCATTCAGTTCGTATTCTCTGGTCGCACAAAACTCGAGAAATATTTTCCATACATATTTTTTTGATTTAATTGTATTTTTTGGTATATTATTAGATATTAATTGCATCGTTAGATGCAATACCAAATCTTCGCGACATTTTTAAACCAGTGTTCAGTTTGACGTTTAATTAATTTTTAATAAAAAAACACCAAACTGAAAACACCACATGTAGGGTATTATCGCTGTAATCCAGAGGTGATTGGATGAAATTTGACACATGACTTAAAATTAAGCAATTTGATTGGTTACTATATTTAGTAAAAAATTATCAAATTTATACACGTATCGTTTGTAAGTTAGCACTAAATAACAATCATATGGGAAAATTCTAGTAACGCCATCTATAGCCTTTTTGAATGGGCTAATAAGTACCAAATTTTCAATTATTATTATTTTTATTATTCAATAAATCTATCCAGTCAAACGTTTTTCCTGAAAGGTGGAAAGTGGCGCGCATTTGCCCTATACACAAATCTGGTAAGCTTGACCTGATAACCAATTATAGACCTATTTCTATACTGCCTAACTTTTCGAAGGTCTTTGAGGTCTGCTTGTATGACAAGATTTTCCATCAAATAAAAAACCGTATTATTCCGGAGCAGCATGGTTTCTTCGAAAGACGATCTACAGAGACTAATTTGACTGAATTTTTGCAAACTGCGTATCCTGCTTTGAGCATGGGCAAACAAATTGATGTAATTTACACGGACTTCTCCAAGGCTTTCGACAGGTTAGATCATGAAATTTTAAAGTCAAAACTGAGGTCAATTGGGTTTCACTCTAATTTGGTTTCATTTTTTGCATCGTATTTGGACAAGCGCAGGTCTTTTGTTGACTATAATGGTTTTAGATCACGTGAATTTCTGGCCACCAGCGGTGCACCACAGGGTAGTAATTTGGCTCCTTTACTATTTTCTATTTTTATTAATGACATTGCTCAATCTTTTACAAGTAAATTTCTGTTGTTTGCCGACGACCTAAAGATCTATCGTACTGTTGAGAATCTGAAGGAGTGCCACGAACTGCAGCTGGACCTTCATCACTTGCAAGATTGGTGTACGTCAAACAGATTGCCGCTAAATATCGAAAAGTGCAAGTACCTCAGGATCGCTAAGGGCCGCGAATTGTTTGAATATATTTATACTATAAATAATACTGTTTTGGAATCATGTTCAAGTGTTCGGGATCTGGGAGTTATGGTTGACAATAAACTGACCTTCAACGACCACGTCCACGAAGTATCGAATAAATGTCTACGTACACTGGGTTTCATATTTAGATCCACTGCTAGCTTTACCAATATTAAATGTCTCACTACCCTTTACAATTCACTTGTAAGATCTAGGCTCGAATATGCAGCAGTAGTGTGGTCACCAGTTTACCAGATTCATATCGATAAGCTGGAGTATATCCAAAGAAAATTTTTAAAATTTTTGTATTTTAAAACGCACGGCTATTTTCCGCAGAGAGGTTTTTGTCATAATACTTTGTTAGCAACTTTTGATTTCCAGTCATTGTTCTCTAGACGTGTCATCTTTTTTCAAATATTCTTATTTAAAATTATTAACAACTTCATTGATTGTCCTCGTCTGCTAGAAATGGTGAGCATTAATGTACCACAGTTTAACGCACGAAATTGCTTCTTATTTAGACTAGATCGATTGCATGCAAACTACGAAGGTAGAGCACCAGTATTTAAAGCCTGTGCATTGTGCAACAAGTATAGAGTCCCTAATGAAATAAATTTTTTTGATACGAGTTTGAAGAGGTTCAAGACAGATGTTAAACGTTTTATTAGTCAACTTAACTTATAAAATTATGTGGTGGGACTGTTAGTTTATATATGATGTAAGATTTAAATATACTCATCGGTTTAGTTATTCTTATTTTTATTATGTATTATTACGTGGTCTTATTGGTTTCAAACTTGAAATAGATTTTTTTTTTGTTTTCTATTACTGTTAGTTTATATTAAAATATGTTGTTATTGTAAATAATTTAAGCATTCTCTTGTCTTGTAATTGGGCTATTCTTGCCTGTTAGACAATAAAGGTATTTCATTTCAAAAAAAAAAAAAAAAAAAAAAAAAAAAAAAAAAAAAAAAAAAAAATATCCTATATCTCGTTGCCGTCGACAGTGAACCACCGTGTATAATTAAAACTTTATATCAAAATTAATATATGTAAAAATATTGGAAAAAACGGTTTTAAATATGTAGCATAAAATATTACGTCTGGATGTATTGACGTTTAATTAAAAATTGAAATCTATTTCATTTTTACTACAAAAAATTCAAACAATACTTGTTAATTTTTAATTGAAAATGGTATATATCAAAACGCAAATGTACTTTAATGTATTTATAATTAAAATTTTTTCACTGCAGTGGCTATTCGCTACGTCCTATTTTTTTTTTTCGTAAAAAATAAAATAAATATATACTGCTGGAAAAAAAATCATGAATTTTTTTCCATATAACATCGAAATAAAATAAATTTATCGGAGATTAAACAGTACATTTTGTATATGCATTTTTTCCATTTTGGACCTGTTCTATAAATAAAAATGCTACATAAAAATTAGTATACCCACCGAGATAAAAACTGCGCCTAATTTCGATATGCATCATTTTTATTTTAAAATTGTCTGCATTGCGTTATAAATATTCATCTGTAAATAATGTATAGAATGGTCCCGTCGTAATGCTGCACATAACAATAAATCTAGACATATTAAAAATAAAAAAATAGAAAACAAAAATATACATTCATAACACTACTATATATTATGGATTCCCATGAAATTCCAAATCGGCATTATTACAACGTTTTCTAAAAAATGTTAAGAAATTTGTTCAAAATCATTTAAGACTAAAAAAAATTATCTTATAATAATTATTATGTAATCCCTAGTTCTGGCAATCCAGAATGAATCATTCATGCCGACTGCGCCATATTAAATATTTCGCAAACTAAGAGATTACCACTAAATATAAATCATATGGAAAAAATTCTAGTAACGCCTATGGCCTTTTTGACTAATATTTCAAGAAAACTGAACGCGCTTTTCGCCTCACGAGCAACTTTAAACTCATTGTCTCTAAATGGATCAAACTTGATCCATTATATACTTTTCTTGAAGTAATTTCGCCATTAAATTCCATATCGTTTTTATAGTAAAATCTTTGTACTCCTCACCGTTCTGCTTCTCTTGGAGTACTGATATGTCTGCAAGTTCTTTAATCTGTGTTTCATGCGCTAAAATATAGGTCCTTTACAAAAAGACATAACTTGCTGCAAGATATATTGCTTGCTATTTTTAATGTTTCCTGGTACACTATTTATTATTACTCAGAAGAAAACCATGCTCAGATTATCAGTAGTACCTAATACCCCTAGGGTCTTGCTAATACCGAGATAATTTTGTCATAGAGAATGCCGAAAGCGTGTTGCTTGATAATAGCCTAAGGCCGCAAGCCGAGGGCTATTAGCAACTCGCTATGACAAAATTTTGAGTATTTATCAAGGCCCGAGGAGTATTCGATAAGATAATCCCATAATCCAATGATTCTAGCCAAATCACTTGAACTCAAATTTGATGAACTGCATTTTCGTTTGTTTGGATCCTGCTGTAATCTTTTACGTTTTGCATTTCTTGCATCTCGCGCATTTTTGAATATCACACTGATAAACGGGTCGAATACAATATTGAAGTCATTGAAATATTTTTCCTGGAGTAGCTTACTGGTGGTATTCCAAATTGTTTTTACAGTTGCTTCTTTATATTCAGTTCTGTCAGCTTTTCTCATATTTACCGCATAATCTTTCAATATATTAGCCAAATTATGCAAACTCGTTTCAGCATTCAGTTCGTATTCTTTGGTCGCACAAAACTCGAGAAATATTTTCCATACATATTTTTTTGATTTGATTGTATTTTTTGGTATATTATTAGATATTAATTGCATCGTTAGATTGCGACATTTTAAACGAGTTGTCAGTTTGACGTTTAATTAATTTTTAATAAAAAAAAAACACCAAACTGAAAACACCACATGTAGGGTATTATCGCTGTAATCCAGAGGTGATGAAATTTGACACATGACTTAGTAAAAAATTATCATATCAGTAAATACCAAAACCAAAGTTACAGACAAATGTACCAGACATTTGGTCGAAATTAATTCACTTGAAAGAATTCCTGCTGCTCTAGTAAATTTTCTGCAAGTTTCAAACTCGATCTTATAACGCAGCATTGTTTTTGCCGTTCATAGATGGATTGACTTGCCAACATTTAAGCTGCAAGGGAGTTGCTACTCCTGCTTCGGGATTTTTGGAAAATTGGACTCACTCACAAAATACGCGTATGTATGTTTTAGAGACATGTGTAGGTTTCCCAACACGAGCCAAACAAAATGATAGCAATCTTTGAGTAGGTACCTAAATTATGATTGTCAATCGTGTGATCATTTTCTTTCACTATAGGAGAATTTTATAATATTATGCAGCGGCAAAACACATGATATACAATATACATAACATATTACCTATAAATGTAGTGTAGGAAGTGGATTTTAAATGAGAAGGAGTTGCACACAGGCTGAACTGGTCGTGCTGCCGGTCACTCCCTTTGCATTATCTTATGATAATTGCACAGCCTATAAACTGCAATTAATGGCCGCATATATATATCTACATAATGCAGATCAAAAAGTTTTCTCTCTCTCTACTGATGGCTGAGTTATAGGGCAGTATGCACATAATACCCAGTTGGCAATTAAGCCCACGGTCCAGACTGATGGACGATGACGTGCTGCCCCGTCCGATTGGTAAAAGCACTCTTTTAATACTCTACGCTGTTCCTTTTGAGTATTAGCTGCATTCCACTTTTTGGTTTTATTATTGGAATTTCAGCGGTCTGATCACATTTAGTATGACATTATTAGATTACACAGGACGGCCAGAAACTGAACTGACAAACAAAAAAAGCAGATTCTACTTACAGATCTTCAAAGGTTTCATTTTGTTATATCCAATATACGGGGTGACATAGAAAAAAGTACATTGCATAGTGCCACACAATAAGGGACACTAAAATAAGAAAAAAAGTTCCCATGAACACGGGTCCGCAAGGCCTTCGGTTAAAAGAGATTATTTTTGCAATAGTTACTTTGGCGCTTTTTGAATCATTTGCGTGCATTGTCGGCTTTTAGATGCATTTGTACTGGAACCATTGCTTCTAGAGGCTTGGACAAGGTATACCTCTCTTAAGTATAAAAAAAGTTACGACCGATTCAATAGGGATGGAACCCTGTATGTAGCGCCCTCTATCAGTAATCACAAAACTAAGATCATATTTGAATTTAACATGATAAAAAAAACCCCTGTATACCACATTTTATCCATTTCTTGCGTCTCTGGCTAAAGATATTCCAAAAAACCCAAAATTAAAATTCAACACCCCGTAACTTTAACCGAAGGCCTTGCGGACCCGTGTTCATGGGAACTTTTTTTTTTCTTTTAGTGTCCTTTATTGTGTGGCACTATGCAATGTACTTTTTTCTATGTCACCCTGTATATACTGTGTGGTAAACGAATCTGTAACAAGGAAATTAATTCAGACAAAAAAAAAAAGAATATTAAAATAGTGACAAGAAAAAAGTTGTTTTAGATTTTCTTGTTTAAATTAAGTAAGATTACCAAAGTATTTAATTTATTTCGTTAAGTCCTTTTAGAATGTTTTTGTTTTTCATCTTCTTCTTATGGTGCCTTATCCTTAAGGACGTTGGCTATTACATTTGCCCACCTGATCTTATTTGTAGCTGTCCTGAACAGTTCTATGGAGGTCATATTTGTCAATTGTCGTAGGTTTTTAAGCCATGAGTTGCGTCTTCTTCCTGGTCGCCTTTTGCTATTGATTTTGCCTTCAATTATAAGTTGGAGCAGTTCGTATTTTTCATTTCTCATGATGTGGCCAAAATATTGTGTTTTTCGTTTCTTTATGAGGATCATGAGCTCTCTTTCTTTGTTCATTCTCTGCAAGACTTCCTCGTTTGTCGTATGACTCATGTAGGATATTCTGAGCATTTTTCGGTAACACCAGAGTTCAAATGCTTGGATTCTTTTTTGTGTTGCCTCTGTCATTGTCCAGGCTTCAACACCGTAGAGTAAAGTAGAGAAAACATAGCACTTAAGTATTCGAGCTCTCAATGAAAGATTCAGCTGGCGACTACATAGGACTTTTTGCATTTTGTAAAATACTGTACGTGCTTTTTCTAGACGTGTTCTTATCTCTAGTGAGTGGTCCCAAGTTTTATCAAGATTGCTTCCAAGGTAAGTTATTCTTGTTACTTTTTCCAGATGGGTTTTGTGCAAATCCGTCAACATTTTTGGAACAAACAAGTCAGGCGGCAGAATTTTATGAGGAGGGTATTCAAAAACTGGTGCCACGTTATGACAAGTGCCTCAATATTCACGGAAATTATGTAGAAAAGTAGATTAAGGTACAGGCTTTCATGTAAAAATAAAATTATTGCGATATCTTTGCACGTCTTTTTTTAATTCCAAAACGGTACTTACTTAAAAAACATGCCTCGTACATACCTAATTAAAATAAAATAAATAAATATATTATTATATATTACTATTCGAAAAAAAATTAAAGAATCCAAAAAACGGGATACGGGGGTCGTTTTAATCAAAATATCAGGCCATGTATGTTAATATATCAAGGGTTCGTAACGTTTTTTAGCCTTATAGACCCCTTTTGAACTGAGGTCATTTTTAGGGTTCCGAATAGAATAGTTAGATTTTTTTTTGGAAACCTACTAAAATTACGCGTACACTATGTTTATACGTATTTAATTCTACATCTCTAATAGCATTATTTATGCTCTTTTTGTTATACCAAATTTTTACAGAATGGTATATCAGGTCTTCGGACGAGCGATATCCTAAGGCATACATATTATGGAGTTTTATTGCCGTCCATTTGAGAGAAGCGCGCTGTGCTGTTTGTTTACGTTATTTATTTCCTCTAATGGTAGTAGCAGTTTTTTGTGATTAACTGCCATTTCTAAAGGTTTATGTGTTGTGAGATGGACTTAAAATTAACCACCTTTAAATATTACACAACGATTATTATTATTATTTTTTATATTATCATTCATTAGGTTTGAGTTTGTTTATTTTTGATTTTACATTTAGTGAAAATCTTCTTAAAAGAACGTTCAAGCAACGATTGTTTTTGCCTTTTGCAGGTGAAATTTCCTTCCTGTTCTGGCAAATTGACATTTGCACAACTTTTGGATCCTCCTTGGCATGTTTTACTGAATATTGGATTGTATTCAATTCTGTTGGTTGGTTGGCGTTCGACCCGTTTAGTCGAATACAATTTTGAAGTCATTGAAGTATTTTTCATGGAGTAGCCTACTCGTAGTATTCCAAATTGTTTTTACAGTTGCTTCTTTATATTCAGTTCCGTCAGCTTTTCTCATATTTACCGCATAATCGTTCAATATATTAGCCAAATTATGCAAATTCGTTTCAGCATTCAGTTCGTATTCTCTGGTCGCACAAAACTCGAGAAATATAAGAAAAACACCAAAAACAGCAAATTTAGGGTATTATCGCTGTAATCCAGAGGTGATTGGATGAAATTTGACACAAATTATCTAGCTGTCAATAAAGAAGGTCAAGTGTATCTTCAGTAAGGCAAAAGTCTGTAATTCGCAAATTCTTGAATGATCTTGTACTTGCAACTATGTAGCATGAAAAGTATAATAATAATAATACGTGTGTCAAAGGGGACAAGATTATTTTTCATTAACTACAGACCCATACATCAAAACCAAAGGACGGACGCGGTCCTACATTATAATACCTACCTCTAGATACAAAAGAATTATAATAAACTTTAGTATATATACCATCATTCGCTTATAAGGGAAAAAATAACGTAAAATTTAATTATATGCTACTTAAAATTAATGGGCAAGCAGCAGCCCGAATTAACATAAGATGATTTGCATTTAAATTAAGTTTGCACCATTATAAAAGAAAATAATTCATGAGGCGTATTATGAGTAATGCGTATGTGCACAGAAATGCATTTATCAGGTTTAACTTACTTTGTTTTTAATGATTTTATTTTAAATTCATCATTTACAAAGTTTTTCATCGCTTCGGACTGTTCACCAAAAACGTCACAAGGAAGTTGTTTAATATTTTGCATAAATATCTTCATTCGAGATGAATCCCTTCGCAATTTTAATAAATAAATTGAAAAGTGTTAGTATACATGGTGTTCTACAAACTTTTAACACTCAACTCTGTACATCCTGTATCCTGTATAATTTTAATTTTCCTATCGACCTTTATAGCGGCAACGAATAATAATAAAAAATGATTCGACAAGACAGAGCATGAAAAACCGTCCGAAATTAAAATGGCTGGAAAAATAAAGCACTATAACAATTATTTATTAAAAACGTACATTAAAACGATCAATATTTAAGCTGTAATTTGGAAAAATGTCGCAACGCATTATTTTTTATTAATGGAATAACTAAAAAGATCCAAACTGGTACAAATTCATGTAGGTATAATACGTATGTGGATTTACATAAAAATGCATTATTTGTAAACAGTTTTTCTCTCGTGCGTTTCATAGATATGGAGTTCATTAAACATTAAACCATGGTTACCGTTGAAAAACTAAAACTAAATACTTCAATCATTCTTTAAAATAGTATATTGTGTACTTAATAGGATATAACACCTGTAAACGCATTATTTAATAATCATTGGCTTGCCATGGGCGTACGAAGGACCTTTTAAAAACTGAGAACTGTTATGCCACTGGAAACATTGTATAAGTATTTGAGATTTTCAATACACAAAATATAGAATTTTAAGTCAATTATTACGACACAATTTTCAATCAACTTTGTAGTGCAACTCCACTTGAACTTCACAATAACACAAAAACTCAAAACCATCCATGGTTTAAATTAGCTTTGTGAATAAATTAGAGTTTTTCCAACAGCCTATATCTTGGCAATTATCGCTCAACGCCTCTTTTGTAATTATTGTTATTCAAAATTATGGAATTTCAGATGTTTTATTATGCTGATTTCATAGCTCAAAGCCTTCGGGTTACGGACCTTGTACCAGAGGCGTTACATTATATATTTGTTTAACCATTACATTAATATGAGCGATATTTAAAAAGAACATTATTATATAAAAATACAATTAGCTAAAATCGGATTCTCCATTTGGAATAGAGAATATTTTTTAACTTTACAATGATTTTGCAATGTCGTAGATTCTCAGCTTTTCAGGCATCGGCCTGTCTTTCTTTACTGCCTTATCTTTTGAAGATATTTTTGAATCAGTTGTAAAGAGCTTGGCATCGATTTTAGATGTATATGACAGAACATCAAAGCTCTCGTTCAAGCTGAAGTCAACTGTCATACGTCAAATTTTAACTGTCAACTGTCATATGTCAACTGTCATGTGTTAACGGACATTTGTCAACTATCATCTGTCTGTGTTGAGTTAGCACCAGTAGCATTGAACAAAAAGATGCACTATATCCCAATGAATTGAAAGTCAATTGATCTGACTAAAATGATATAGTTTAGTTGTTTATTCTGTACGCTGCTGACTCGCTATATTACGCGTTTATTATTCCTTTAAATATCTTGTACGGGTCCTTAATTGTCCTTAATTTCGTAATCGTTATTCAAATTTCAGTTTGGCGAAAAAGTTTTCACGAAGCAGCGTACAGAACGCGAATTAATATTATGCTAAAATCACGCCACACCGCCTCGTTCTAGAATATACAGGGTGGTCCAACGAAAAGTTTGCACCTAGCTTTTCTCTTTTTTTTGTAGTCGAATGCGAAAATGCTCGGACACGTCGATTTTGCTTTTGAGGGGGACACATTTTAAACATATTTTTCGATCTGCGCCTTTAACCCCCTAGCGGGGGTGAGTAACAACCCTAAAATTTTAAATGGAAAGAGGGGTCTAATGACATATCATTTGAAAGGACACAAAATTGTCTTTCTAATGATACCCTATTTGTCGAATTTTACTAAAACAGTTAATACGAAAACGACTTTAAAGACATTAAGCCGATAATTTTGGTATTAATGAGAAATACAAATAAGTTTTAATTATTACGACTGAAAACAACTACAATCATTTCTAAATTATTTACTTTGAAGAAAAACGGGATTTCAAAAACACTATCTTATTTATCAGAACTAAATTCCTCACTAATCGTTTGCGTTTTTTGTTGAAATAAAAACTGCAGATACGTGTAGGAAAAGAATTTACACCGTTTATTTTAGTCTTTTCATTGATTCAGTTTGGTTGCTTCTCAAGTTATTTTACTTTTACCGTACAAAATGATTTATTCCATTCTAGAACGAGTTGAAATTGTTAAACTTTATTTTCAAAATAATAGTAGTGCTAGACTTACGGCTCGCTTATTTAATGAGAGACATCCCGATAAAAATGTGAATGATGTGTACGTTGGCAAGTTAGTTAAAAAGTTTGTAGATACCGGATCTGTCTGTAATGTAAAACACCAGCCGCAGAAACCGATCAGAAATGAAGCTGTGGAAGTCGCTGTTTTAGGGCATGTTGAAATGGATCATAGTCAAAGTACCCGTCAACTAGCTGAAGCCTCAGGTGTCTCCCGTTCGTCCATAATACGAATTTTAAAAGCGTACAAATTTCATCCGTACAAAATCAAATTAGTACAGGAACTAAATGAGGATGATCCTGATAGAAGGCTGCAATTTTGTGAAGCAATGAGCCAGCGTTTAATTGAAGATCCGCAATTATTATTTAACATTTGTTTTTCCGACGAATGCACATTTTATTTGAATGGAGCTGTAAATAGGCACAATTGCCGTTACTGGGATGACAGTAACCCACATTTATTCCGTGAGGTTCATACCCAGTATCCTCAAAAAATAAACGTCTGGTGTGGCATATTAGGAAATCATATTATAGGACCACTTTTTATTCCTGGAAATTTAACTGGTGAAGTGTACCTAAACATGCTTGAAGACACAATTGATCCTTTAATAACACAAATAATAGAAGATGACCAAAATCATACTGCTGATCGGCTTTATTTCCAGCAAGATGGAGCACCTCCGCACTATGTGGCTCCTGTAAGACAGTTCTTAGATGACCGGTTCCCTGGACGGTGGATTGGAAGGAGGGGCCCAATTGGGGGCACTTAAAAAATAAATGTTTTGCCACGAAGCCCGAGTCCATAGAAGATCTTCGCCAACGCATTACAGAAGAGTGCAGAAACATAACACCTGATATGCTACAAAATGTTAGAAATAGATTTGAACAAAATCTGTATTATTGTATGGAATCAAATGGGTCACATTTTCAACATTTGTTAATGTAATGTTTTAATAAATCAATTTAACAGCTTGTTTACTTTTTTTACAAAGCAATGTTAAAACTAACAAACATTGGAATGTACTAACGATTGCAGGTGTTTTCACTCGCAATAATTAAAACTTATTTGTATTTCTCATTAATACCAAAATTATCGGCTTAATGTCTTTAAAGTCGTTTTCGTATTAACTGTTTTAGTAAAATTCGACAAATAGGGTATCATTAGAAAGACAATTTTGTGTCCTTTCAAATGATATGTCATTAGACCCCTCTTTCCATTTAAAATTTTAGGGTTGTTACTCACCCCCGCTAGGGGGTTAAAGGCGCAGATCGAAAAATATGTTTAAAATGTGTCCCCCTCAAAAGCAAAATCGACGTGTCCGAGCATTTTCGCATTCGACTACAAAAAAAAGAGAAAAGCTAGGTGCAAACTTTTCGTTGGACCACCCTGTATACAATAATTTTCAAGAGAGTCTGTTTACTTTAACACCGTGCCAAATATAATAAAGAAAAGAAAGTTATGCCCTGTGTTTATATATTACCTATTGTTTTAATTAAGGGAAGAGGTTGAATAGGTGTCGACACCTTTATACTCTCTAAGCTTTAGAAATGTATACTTAACTAGGTAGATACAATAAGAACTAAAATGGTGGAATGTTCGATCAATTATAGACAAGAACCATCACGTCAAACATGAGCTTCTTTGCTGATGACACCAAATTGTTTTGTAACCCACTGCGAGACGATAATGAATTCCAGATCGACATTGATGGGGTAGTGTCCTGGTCGGCGGTTTGGTTGATGAACTTGAATTTGGAGAAGTGTCAGGTACTACACATCGGAGCTAATAATCCCAGGACTCCATATTTCATCAATGGAAATGCCGTTAAATCTGTAAATCAGCAGAAGGATCTTGGTGTTATAGTAACAGCGGATTTGAAGTGGGAGGCCCATATTTCCGCCACAGTGAAGAAAGCTAATAGACTGTTGTATCTGATACAGAGAGCTTTCAGATCGAGATCAAACTCTCTAATATTGCAATTGTATAAATCGTATGTCAGACCACTATTGGAATATGCCAACAGCGTTTGGTCCCCCTACTTCATTAAGGACATAGAGGCATTGGAAAGGGTTCAGAGGAGATTCACTAAGCTACCTCATGCACTCATGGAGCGGTTGAGGCTTTTAAATTTGACATGTCTTTATATGATCGACGACAACGAGGCGATCTAATTCACATACAAGATACTTAGTGGCTACTACTCGGTGAATCTCGATGTATTTCATCCTGCTAGAAATCCTAATCTGCGTGGCAATAGTAAGAAACTTGACAAGGAGAGATGTGCTAGACTTCCTCGGAAGAATTTTATAACAAACAGAGTTGTATATGCATGGAATTCATTACCCGAAGAGGTGATAATGGCGCAAACGGTTGACAGCTTTAAGAACAGGCTGGGCAATTTCATGGAGGACCATGGCGATCAGTTGGTCCACTACTCGCTATAGAAGATTAGTGAGGATGACATCAATATTTCAAAAACCTCAAATTAGGACCTGAGCAACAGTTTCATCGGTTTTACCGTTTACTGTTTTACGACTAATAATAATATACATGTAATTGCTGCGTGCCAATCTCTCGAAATTCCATTTTTTTTTCAATAACAAACGTTGCTTCACACAAAATGCTATAACTAACGATTCAATAGTCAGGGGGCTGTCAAATTTATACACTTATCGCTTGAAGGTTAGTACTAAATAAAAATAATATGGAAAAAAATTTTGTGTCATCCTACGGACCTAATATTATTTTATTTAATCTTGTAACAAATGAGTATTGGATTGATGCATAGATTACACCCTTAGAGTTAGCCCCATTCCTTCCGACTCACCCTGTATTTTAAATACCGAACTTTAACTGATTGTGTGTCGACAAATTTTAGAAACAACTATCTAATAACATTTGACGCATATGCAAACTTTCAAGTGCTTTTATATTATATTGATGGAAGAGACTACAACAGTCGATTAGACAACAAACCTACCTAGACCTATTATCAATATTCATCAAAGTATATTTTACTTTTGCCATAAAACATGCGATAGTGTCATTTGCGCAAAAAAATATCTCCCGAACACAGAGCAGTAGGTACATGGAACAAAAAGAACTGCAGAAAACAAGTGGTTTTTGGCCAGAATGAAGATGTCGCTATAAATCACCTTTTTGGCTGGACTGAGCGCAGAGCGAATCAACCAAGCAGGAACAATATTGCATCTAGTATATGCATATCTACACATTTGTGTTGTACATTAATACCAAGGCGAGCATTTTTTAATCTACATTATTCGTATAGAGTTATATATATATACACAACACAACAGAATGGAATATATGACGTCACTTTATCGGTACTTTTGCAATGGTTTTCATTGTAATATGGCTACCTGAAACCAGGACAGGCCTAAATTTGGTATTCCATATCTACAAATTATGCTATGGGGGCCTAATCTCGAATCACGCGCGGTTTCTTATGCAAAATACTGTAAATATATCTGCCTTGGTTCTCGAGTGATGTTCGCAATATCAAATTAAAGTCTAAACTCCAGAGAAAATATAAAACTTCTGGTGATCACAATATTAAATCTGAAGTGAACTCTTCATACACAGTTTACTTGGGTGATGGTGAGCGTAGACTTATTAGTAGCCCTAAGACTTTCCACTCATTTATATATAAAGAGCATCCATTTAAAGACATTGAAGGGGCTCGTGAAGCGAAAAGCGCTCTCCGTACATTCAAATGGATGAGATGCTTCTATCTCACTGTAGGTTTTGCTTACAGATTTTGATCGAACTTCACGTGATGCATCCACTCAAAGATGCAAGATTAAAATATCTTTCGCTTCCTTGGAATTACAAAGAAAACAATTCTTAGAATGCTTAGTGCAATATAATAGCCGAATATCTCGAGAACAATGGCTTCAGACTTGGTCAGACTCTGCCCTAAGTCAAGCATTAAATTATAATAATTATAATAATCTCTTTATTGTCTATAGCATTAGCATACAAAAATACCCAACTTAGAACTAACTTAAAACTAACTGAAAAATAGAAAAATACAAAAAATGAAATACACGCTTCAAAACGAAAGAAAATCTAGAGGATTACAAGAACAATTAATAATAACAATAAATAATTAACACATGAACATAATTCATCAAAACAAATACAAATCAGTAGCCCGCAAACATGTCTCTAAACTTTTCTTAAAAGAATCAAGCGATACATTAAAAAAATCAACGTTTTCTTTAATAACTAATCGGTTGCTGTATTTACAAGCCCGAAATAGCGGTGCTTTAGATTCATAATTAGAACGAATCTGTGGCACCCAAAATAAACTAGCGCTTCTAGAGTGAACCCAAGGGACACGAAACCATAGCTGCTGAAGCAACCGAGGACATCCAACATATTGTTGATCAACTTAAAAAGAAAGATCTGAGACGCGAAGATGCGTCTCTCGGCTAACGGCCGAAATCCGAACCTTGCCAGTAACAGGCCGTGATCACACCCACGAGGAGGAAAATATCCATCAATTTTAAATGACAAATATTTTAAAAGCTTACGTTGGATACTCTCCAATCTCTGTATATGAACACGGTAGATGGGCGACCAAATGATTGTAGCGAATTCCAAAATAGACAAAACAAAGGCGAAATAGAGACTTTTCAGGCAGTTCATGTTGTTGAATTCTCTGGTCTGTCTAAAAATAAATCCTAACATTCGCAAAGCATTAGCAGAAACTTGCTCAATGTGGTAGTTGAAAGATAAATCACCATCCAAGTATACACCAAGATCTTTGATTAAAGCGCAGCGTTCCAAATTTGAATTATCGATGGTGTAGTTTCGCAAAAACGGATCTTGACGTCTTGTAAATGTCACCGACTTACATTTGTTCAGATTTAGAGGAAGTCTATTCAGATCACACTATTGTGAGAGCCGACACAGATCTGTTTAAAGCTGTGCGCAATCGTTCTCACAAACAACAGTGCGATACAATTTTAAATCATCCGCAAACAACAAATAATTGCTATTGAAACCAGAGCCTATCGTTTACGAATATTGCAAAGAGAAGAGGAGCCAACGTACTGCCCTGCGGAGTTCCACTCGAGGCTGTGAATGAACTTGAACTGTTGCCTTGCTCCCAGATAGAACTGAAAAAAAGATATCAGATTCCTGCCGAAGCCAATGTCGCACATCTTCTGTTGAATCAGGGAATGATCAATCTTATCGAACGCCTTGGAAAAGTCAGTATAGATTGCGTCGACTTGCAAACCTCAACCGACAGCCGGAATTACATCCTGCAGGCAAGTGGTTAGATTGGTCACCGTAGAACGACCCTTAATGAACCCATGTTGCTGGTAAACTAGCCCATGTTTTATTGGCCAAATAACTTATTGTGCAGAGCAATTTCAAAAACTTTTGCGAAATTAGGAAGAATTGAAATAGGTCGATAGTTTTCGATTCTGTTAATATCTCCCGATTTATGTATAGGACATATACGAGCTTCCAGTAGTCAGGAAACAAGTTGGACCGCAGGGATAAATTAAAAATGTAATACAATGGTTCCACAAATGCATAAGCAAATTATGTCTACAATGCTCTTAATAATAGAGAGGTACTTGGTATTTTCTTTGATATGAGTAAAATTTTTGAGACAATTGATCACGAAGTTTTGCTACTGATACTGAATGCCATGGGAATAAGAGGAAACGCCGCTGAATGGATCGGTAGATTGTCGGTAGTGACACACCGCAGGGTTCTTGCTTATCCCATAAAAATAAAAAAATGTTGTATAAAGCAAAAGTCCAGCCCTGAACAAATATATTCAGTATTAGCAGCGTCGGCTGACTTCTCTTTTTCCCTTGCTGCCGCATTTGCCCATTAATGGCCGATATTGAATGATGTATCATTGCCGTTGCTGTGCCATAAAAATACGAAAACAAAAAATAAAATAAAAGAGTCCCAACCAGGTCCAGGAAACGCGATACAAGCGCATATATGGATGTATACAAAACTGAATTAGTGGATTTTTCGAAAAATGAAAAATAACAAATAGCCCTTGCTTGCTATATGTGTTGTGCTTATACACCCTCCCTCTCTGACGATATGACGCGTTCGGGAGGATAATTTATGCCTCCGCCACCGCCGCCACACTGCCGGACATTTATTTTCATTTTTATTATCAGGAGATTAAAATTGTTGCAGTTTTACATGTTCGGAACGTATACCTACAATACACATCATACCACCTACTTGTAATATTTATATGACAATATAATATTCTTTAGCCAGTTAATTATAATATTTTTCCGGAAATCAGGGAATTTCTGTCAAATATTACAATACTTTCCTATGGATCACTTGATGTTTTCATGGAAAATGCACATATTCATAATATCAGGCGAATTTTTAATGGAATCTCTCTTAGTTTCATGTAGACCACTCTGTATTTAAAAGTACTAAGAGAAAGATTGTTCGAGAAGTTTTTGATGCCTATCAACATTTAAAGACAACACCCGCCGAAACTGCAAATACTTTTAGTGATTACTTTATTAGTTTCTCTAGGAAATCTGATTCGGTTAACTTGAGAAAAGCAACTCCCATAAATGTTACTTTAAGATCTTTTTATCTTTTCCTACTACGGTTGACGAAGTTATTAGAGTTGCCAGAAAGGTTTGTAGGAAAAAATCAAGTGGTACAGATAACATTCCAGGTCATGTGGTATTGAGTATTATTGAAATAGTTGCAGAACCTCTATCCGCGATCATTAATAAGAGTTTTGAGGAAGGTGTTTTTCCAGAGTAACATCAAAAATAATTCGTATTTATAAACAAAAAGGTGATGCAAAAGATACAAATAATTACAGACCGTTGGCACTACAAAGTCAATTTAGTAAAATATTTGAGTGCTTATATAACATGAGACTTAATAATTATCTCGAAAAATTTAAGATCCTCTCTTGCAACCAGAATGGATTCAGGATCGGTCGATCAACAGAAACAGCTCTTAATCAAGCTTTGGACAACCTATACCAGTTACTCAATAATAAGGAAATAGCTCTTGGCCTTTTCTTTGATTTAAGCAAGGCGTTTGATTCCATAAGCCATGATCTTTTGTTTCTGAAACTGAATGCTGTTGGTATAAGAGGAACAGCGGCCGCATGGGGTGTCCGTTCGAGGTCCGAGATCGTGGGCAGTGGGGTGCCGCAGAGCTCCTGTCTCTCACCTACCTTGTTCAATGTTTTTATTGACGATATCTCTGAAGTTCTGGGTATTTTTGGATATCCCATTCTTTATGCAGACGATACTAGTGTTTTTCAGCCAAAGATGAAGCAGGGTTAGTTCAGGCTGCCAACGTGGTGACTGGGGCGATGTCTCGGTAGTGTGTGCATAACGGACTTACCCTTAATGCATTAAAAACGGTTGCTCTGCCTATATCTATAGCTAACAACACCAGCAATAATCTGATACGTATAGGAGGTGAGTCTATAAAAAATGTGAGTAATACCAAATTTCTGGGAGTGTATACAGACAGCAAACTGATCTGGGACATACATATTGACAGCATACTACCAAAAGTCAGTAGCTGTGTGTTTCTGATAAAGAATATTAGAGGTACTGTATCAACTAGCATTCTGAAATTGATATACTTCGGGTTAGTCCAGTCTACCTTGGCATATGGAATCATATATAATTAATTTTATTTTATTTAAACATTTTTGGGTTCCTTTTCTTCTTTTTTGTATAAATCGAGATTCCTACTGGAAGGAATTTTAAACATTATTGGTATATATTTTTTTTATAATATTAAAATACTATACAAAGGATTCTTTCTCTGTTACTGTGCTAATTTCACGTACCTACTTGTATTTTTATTAGTTTATTCTTGCAGTTACAAGTATTGTACAAGATTTGATAGTTTTTGGGTGAGATAAGGTTAAATTTGACAACGTATTGTGTATGATTCTATATTATATATTTATATATATTATATATATATTTTTTTTTTGATAATTTTGCTGTTTCGGAATGAAGCAGTTTAGGTTTGCATTTTACAATGTACGGTCATTAACTAACGGGTTTTCGGATTTCAGGGATCATGTATGTCAGAATGATTACGATTGTGTGGGTGTATCGGAGACGTGGTTGTCGGATAATGTTACGAATGATAAGATTAATATTAATAACTTTGTCATTATTAGAAATGATAGACATTCAAGGGGAGGTGGAGTCTGTTTTTATATAAGGGTGGGAATATCATTTCGGGTATTGGCTGAAGTTAGGTCTCCTGATTTGGAATGCTTGTGGATTGGAATCAAACTTAACAATGTTACATGTGTTTGTGGTGTTTTATATAGAGTTCCTTCCGGTAATCTCACATCATTTTATAATGAATTTGAAAAAATAATTTCGAAGTATATTGTTACAGATAATTTAATTGTGTGCGGTGGTGATCTAAATATTGATCTGTTAGATATTCATAATAAAAAAACATCAGACTTTCTGAATTGCTTAAGCTGTTATAACCTAAAGCAGATTATCGATACACCGACTCGAATAACGGATAGATCTGTTACCTTGTTGGATACTATAATTATTTCATGCGATATTGAAGATCCAGTTTCTGGAACTCGGGATGTGCCTGGAGTTTCGGACCATTTGTTGACCTATTTTAATCTGCCGGTTGTTAATGTCAGGCCTAAATGTAGAACATTTCGTTCAAGATGTTTAAATTCAATTGATCATACCTTTTTTAATACTCTACTTGAAAGGACACCATTTGAGGATATTTTGCTCATTGAAGATGTTAATGATAAAGTAGCACTTTTTAATTTTTTTATCTTGAATCTGTTTGATACAGTGTGTCCAGAAAAATCTTTTAAAACAAAAAAGTCTAATAAACCATGGATAACCTGTGCTGTGAAAAAGATGATATCATTGAAAAATAGGGCATTTCAAAAATTCAAGCAAACTAAAGCAGCATCAGATTGGCAAAACTATAAAGATATAAAGAATATGTCAACCAATGCTATTGCGCGCGAGAAAAAAGCATATCTAGAGTTTCATATAAATAGGTTTAAAGGTAATACAGGTATCCTTTGGAGAACCCTGAGTAGATTGGACATTCATAAAAAGGCCTCTCCCACGAGCATTCCTCAAGTACTGGCACACAACCCATCTGAAATAAATAATTACTTTCTGCAACATTCGAGATATGTCCCACCTGACAAAGAGCTATTGAATTCTTATCTCCACAATTCTAAGTGTAATTTTGACAATTTACTAGAGTTCTCAACTGTAAGTGTGGATACTGTCAAGAAATATTTGTTCGAGATTAGAACCAATGCTGTTGGTCCCGATAAACTGAATGCTCAGATGCTATTGTTGTGTTGTCCTCGTATTGTACCTGTCTTGACACATATAATAAACTCTTGTGTTCTTACTAGAACCTTCCCCAATTCTTGGAAAGTTGCTAAAGTCATACCCTTACCGAAAAAGAAAGAGGTTCATGATTACAACGATTTACGTCCAATTTCACTTTTGTCACCTGTATCAAAGATACTTGAAAAGATTATCTGCTGCCAAATTAAAACTCATGTTGACAGGTATAATATATTGCCGATTCGACAGTCCGGATTTAGGAAAGGCTATAGTTGTACCACTTCCCTCCTGGATATTACGGATGATATATTCCATGATTTGGATAACAAAAAGAATGCTGCATTGGTGCTAATAGATTTTTCCAAGGCTTTTGATAGGATTAGTTATGAAATATTGTTTTCAATTTTAAAATTTACTGGATTCTCGAGTGCCGCTTTAGATTTGTTAAAGAATTATTTTGCCGGAAGGTGTCAATATGTTTTTACAGAGACTGGTATTTCAAGTGTTGCTAATGTTTCTTCTGGTGTGCCACAGGGGTCTATACTGGGGCCTCTACTTTTTTCAATATATACTTCTGGTTTATCTACTGTTCTCAAATATGGGAAACTTTACATGTATGCCGACGATAGTCAATTTAAGTATTCGTTTCATCATAATGATTTGGTAATGGCTTCAGATAGTATTAATGAGGATCTCAGATCTATTGCCACCTGGTCAAAAAAACATCAACTAGATATTAATTCAAGTAAGACAAAAGTATTATTATTTGGAAAGGATAGACATTTTATTGAACAAAATCTCGAATTATCACTTAATAATGTGTCTTTAACATACAGTAGTGTGGCCAGAAATTTAGGTTTGCTAATGGATAATGAACTTCGTTTTACGGATCATATATCTGCATGTATAAGCAAAGGATATGCAGCATTAAAAATGTTGTATCCACACAGATATATATTGTCGCAATGTGTCAAACTTAAGTTGACGGACTCCTTAGTGTTAAGCAATTTTAATTTTTGTGATGTTATATATGGTCCATGTCTTCTGAGGTGTGATAGTGAACGAATTCAGCGTGTTCAAAAATCGTGTCTTAGATATGTGTATGGTATCAGGAAATATGAAAGAATTAGTCATAAATTGAAATCTGCGGGCTGGTTGTCGATGGAAGATAGAAGATTTCTGCATGCTTCTTGTCTCTTTCACTCGATAATGATCCATAAGCATCCACCTTACCTATATGATAAAATTACCTTTAGATCCGATATCCATAATTTAAATCTTAGACATAAGGGCTTGCTTTCTGCTCCACTGCACAGGACGGAATTATTTAAGAGGTCATACGCTTACAATGTTTACTCAATTTACAATCAAGTCCCAGGTGAGTTAAAGGACTTACCTATGCTTTCATTTAAATGCAAACTTAGACATCGCTTACTATTTGGTTGAGTCAGACTTTTGGAATGGTTTTTAATCCTTATCTCATCATCTCATCTCGTCTTCTAATCTATTTTTTTTTTCTTCTAATATTCATGTATAAGTATAATATATTACACAGGCCAACAAAATGAAAAAAAAAATTTGGTGCCAGAAATCTAACATCTGATTTTAGATGTTTTTAATGTGCTGATTCCAAAAATGCCACCAGATTTTTTCTATCAGCTCTAGTTTTTGAGATACACGTTACAGGTTAAATGATATATTTTTTTCTGATAAAGGACAACAAATAAAGAGATAAATATGTACTTAATCGTCAAAATAGGAATTTCCCAGAATCTAATTAGCCAAATGGATACCTGAAATTGTCCCTGACCCAATGTTCCTATACTAGGAACTACTCAATACAATGCTCTTACTTACTTTTATACCTGTAATTGCCTATGACCCGATCCTTCTATACCTGCTTGGCTGTACTTGATTTAGTATATTACTGAGTTTTCCCAAGTAAAGTTGTGCTATCATTTTGTGTAAATTTTGGTCGTTTTGTAGTATCAAGACACTAAACTGAAACAATGGCATCCACAAGCAGACGTACCTGTGTAAATCATCCCGATGTTTTTTGTTATGTGTGTGGTGAATACACTTTGAAAGAGAGCAGAAAAAGGATTTCTGACTTTGTGAAAAGAGCTTATCTTGCCTATTTTGGCGTTCATTTAGGAGATCAAGATAAATCTTGGGCCCCACATTTCATATGTAAAACATGTGTTGAACATTTGCGACAGTGGACAACTGGAAAGAGGAAGTGCCTAAAGTTTGGTGTACCAATGGTTTGGAGAGAACCGCGGAACCATCATGACGACTGCTATTTTTGTCTCGTTAATATTAAAGGCATAAATAGAAACAATAGACACAAATGGACATATCCTGATCTAGATTCTGCAAGAAGGCCTGTAGTGCATTCGGAA
Source organism: Apoderus coryli (assembly GCA_911728435.2). Lineage (NCBI taxonomy): Eukaryota > Metazoa > Arthropoda > Insecta > Coleoptera > Attelabidae > Apoderus > Apoderus coryli. The sequence continues at coordinate 1,195,958 of OU452211.1, read as the reverse complement.
GAAATACCCGTTCCATCATTCAGCAGTCTACCCAAACTGACAGAAGATGATACAGAAACATCAACGTCTGACGAAGTTAAAAGAATTCAATCAAAAAACGACAGCGATTTTGAAGCAGATTTAGCAACTCCGCAGTGTTTCAATCAAGAAGAACTAAACGATCTTATAAGAGACCTGAATCTCTCAAAGGAATCCGCTGAATTACTTGCATCCAGATTAAAAGAAAAAAATCTACTTTGTCGAGGTACTAATATTACATTTTATCGTAAAAGAGATAAGGATCTGCTGCCTTTTTTCACTCAGGAAAATGACTTGGTATTCTGTAACAATATAAAAGGGCTCTTAGAAAAAATGGGTTTGCCTGAATACACTCCAGATGATTGGCGCCTTTTTATTGACAGTTCAAAACGTAGTTTAAAATGTGTTCTTTTACATAACGGTAACAAATATGGCTCAATTCCTATTGGTCATTCTACTACCATGAAGGAAGAATATGAAACAATAGCATTAGTTTTGAGAAAAATTAAATACGAAGAACATCAGTGGTCAATTTGTGTTGATTTAAAAATGATTAACTTCCTCCTTGGACAGCAGAGTGGTTATACAAAATATCCTTGTTTTTTGTGCCTTTGGGACAGCAGAGCTAAAAATGAGCACTGGGTTAACAAAAATTGGCCTTCAAGAGATGTCATGATTCAAGGAATACAAAACGTGATCAACGAACCTTTGGTTTCAAGAGAAAAAATCTTACTTCCGCCCTTGCATATCAAGCTAGGCCTAATGAAGCAATTTGTGAAGGCCTTAAATCGAGATGGAAATTGTTTTGGGTATTTGTCACGTAAATTTCCTGGCATTAGCACGGAAAAACTAAAAGCTGGTATATTTGATGGTCCTCAAATAAGGCAACTTGTTAAAGATCCACAATTCACCACATCAATGAACGAGACTGAATCTAACGCTTGGAGTTCATTTGTTCAAGTAGTACAAAATTTTCTTGGCAATCATAAAGCAGACAATTACGTAGAATTAGTGGAAACTATGCTTTCAAATTTTAATATTCTCGGCTGTAACATGAGTATAAAAGTTCACTACCTCCACAGCCACCTAGATCGTTTTCCAGAAAACTTAGGTGATTGTAGTGAAGAACAGGGGGAAAGATTCCACCAGGATATTAAAACTATGGAAGATCGTTATCAAGGACGATGGGATAGCCACATGATGGCGGACTACTGCTGGAGCCTTCAGCGAGACTGCCCTAGTAAACTCCATTCTAGAAAATCGTATAAAAGAAAATTTTTATGTGATTAGTGACTAATGTAATTATGTAAATTAAGTTTTTGCAATAAATACTTAAATCCATGTGTCTTTGTTTTTTTTAACTGTCAATAGTAATATTATATATTATAACAGTTATAACGTAAATTATATACACAATTTTTTAAAAAATCTCAAAAACTAGATCTGATAGACAAAATCTGAGAACCTTTTTACATTCTGCATCCAAAAATTACTCAGGAACAGTTAAAAAATCGCAGGCACCAAAATGTGTGTTGGCCTGTGTTATTAATGTAGACTTATTAGGTAATACTGTTTTTGCTTTTTCTGTTTGTGTTTTTTTTTTGAAGGATAAACATATGTTTATGTCTTTTGTTGATTTTGTTTTTCACAGGGTTAAAATTTATATCAGTACATACTGCCTTTTTAACCCTTTTTGTAGTTCTACATTATTTAGTTAGTAAGTTTAAGTTGTATAATCTTTTTGTTTTATAGAACTGCAAATAAACTGATTTATTATTATTATTATTATTATATTTTGGGGAGGAACAGGTGGATCGACTAGAGTATTCAGGCCCAAAAAAAGGTTATAAGAGCAATACAAAAAATTCCTCAGACAGCATCATGTAGGGAACATTTTGTGAATCTGAAAATAATAACTTTTCTTTGCCTCTACATGTACGCACTCATAATTCATGGTTTTGCCATTTTCTAGACTAAGTATTGGTCAGAAAAATCCTAACTATATCACCGTAAAGTGTTATAATAAGATTCTGAAAATTAACAAATTTAAAAACCTAACACTTAGGAGATTTAAGCTGGAGTTGAGAAATTATTTTGTGGATAAATGTTTATATTCTGTGGATGAATTTTTGAACTATATAACGGATTAATAACATGTACCTATTAGTTATTATGTTTGACAATCCCATAATGTAACATGTTGTATTGTTATCATTCGGTGGAACTAAGAAATAAATAAATAAAAATAAATATCGGTGGACACATTGTATATCAGTCTTCAGATTAAGCCTCTATGAATCATATGCTGAAATCTCTCTTTGAAGTTCAAAATATCTCCAATATGTACCTACCTATTTAAATATCATAATTATAATTACATTTCTTAGAAAATCACGTTAATGTAAAATCACTCACGTTCTTCATGATTTACTTTCGGGATGACATTTACATATTTTAATGAAAAGGGTTTGTGCTTCAGGGTGAAAATTAATACAGCGCACAACATATTATATTGGGTCTGCCAGATAACTTTTTTTTTTTGAAAATGCTATAAAAGAAAAACTGCTGGATATTTTCTCAAATTGCTTTTTTTATTTGAAAGTACAATCCTTCTGGTTAATAATGACAAATAATTTCATTCAAATGGCTGCCTCGGCTGGCCATGCAGTAGCCTACACGATCGGTCCAATTTTTAAGCACATTATCGATTGTGTGCAGCTGTATTTCACCAATGGCTTCACGAATATTGTCCTTTAAAGCGTCAATTGTCTCTGGCTTGTCGGCGTAACACTTATCTTTGACGGCACCCCACAAATAATAGTCCAACGGTGTCAAATCGCAGCTCCGAGGTGGCCAAACGACATCAGCTCTGCGGCTGGTAATGCGATCTTCAAAAACAGGGCGCAAAACATCGAGTGTAGCTTCGGCTGTGTGGCACGTAGCGCCGTCCTGTTGAAACCAAATGTTGCCAATATCCTCCTCTTCAATTTTTGTGAACAAAAATTCGTTCAACATGGCCCGATAACGATCACCATTGACTGTAACGGCCACTCCTTGCTCATTTTCGAAGAAAAATGGCCCAATTATGCCTCCGGACCAAAATCCGCACCAAACAGTGACTCGTTTTGGGTGTATCGGCTTTTCAATGTATGCGTGCGGGTTTTCTGTGCCCCAAATGCCACAATTTTGCTTGTTTACATACCCGCCAAGATGCTTCATCTGAAAAGATAATTTTTTTGGCAAAATCGGCATTTTCTGTAAGTCCATCGCAGGCCCACTGAGCGAAGCGAAAACGCATTGGATGGTCAACTCCTGAACCAATTGGACTTTGTATGGCGTCATACCAAGGTTTTTATGCAAAATTCGTCTCAATGATGTCTCCGAAATGTTCAATTGTTGAGACCGACGGTGAATTGATGTTGATGGCGCTTCACGCACACTTTCTGCCACAGCAGCAATATTCTCGGGTGTACGCACTGTTTTTGGCTTTTCACGCTTTGGTTTATCGATGAGGATGCCAGTTTCTTTCACTTTTTTCACGAGATAACGAACATACGGAGCTGACGGTGCTTCTCTTCTTCCAAAATCCGTACGCAATTTTCGCACACATTCTGCAACATTACCATGATTTTCAAAGTAATGTCGCAATATTTCCCAGCGTTGTTCAAGCGTATACACAACCATATTCGTTCAGCGGAAGGATAAAACTAATTATCTGTCAAATCAGACATGAGCTAAGTGTTACCCTCCACGAAATAAGCACTAGTTGAAAAAAAAAACGTTAGATGGCGGACCCGATATAATATTACCCCTTTAATCTTACGATAATCTTAACAATTTTTTGTGTAGCACCTTTGTATACTCCATAAACGATACAACAAAAAGTTGATTTTTAATTAAGTTTTTTATCTATTTCCTTTTGAGAAGAAAAGATCTTGAAGTGTTTCTATTCAAAAATGAATCACACACAACTTGATGAGATAAATTTAAGTTGATCCAAACCTCTCAATTACAAAAACAATTATTTATTATTATGTTTCCTTCATTCGTAATTGTCCCGCTTTTTTCTTCCCAGTTTAGCTGTTAATCTTTATATAATACTTTCTGTTTTGCACTCGCGTTTTATTATTATTATTATTTCTTCTTCTTCATCTTCAGTTCTCATTTTTATTGCTTTCATTCTTCAGTAGTTGGACTTATTAACGCGATAATAAATTATTTATTTGCATATTTCAATTTATTTGTGGGTGGAATTTATTTGAAGGCTCCCAACCGCCGACGGACGCCTTTTTCAAGTAGGCACATTATACGAAGAAATCCAGTTGAAATACTACTTATTGTAGGAGATATTATATGGTATTGTTAATTTACTGAGTAGGTACGTATACTTGAGACGCTCTTTTTTTACGTTACCAATTGTCATAAAGTATGTGCGCACAGTTACAGATTTAATGTTTTTAAATTTTAACGAGCTACCAGCTAATTTACTGTATTACACGGGTGTATCGAATTTATGGGGCAGTTTTTATAAAAACTGGAGTAATTTTTTGTTCAATTATCTTACATTCTTTTCGGTAGCACCTCTCACAAAGATCTTATTCACTTCCAGATCAATTTAGCAAATAATAATACAAGGATGACCTAAAAGTTTATGCTTCCGGTGACAAATAGCTCAATAAGTGTAGTGCGTAAACAAAATTTTGACAAAACTAGCGATTTTCCTACTTTTCACTACTACTTTTATAGTACGATTTCTCTTTCTCGTCAAAATAGGGCTCAGTTTTAGCGATTACTTCATCATTGAACTTAAATTTCTTTCCACGAAGTATTCTCTTGAGATCTGAAAACAGGAAAAAGTCGCTGGGGGCTAAATCTGGACAATACGGTGGGTGGGTAAGCAATTCGAAGCTTAATTCATTCGATTTTGGCATTGCCTTGGTGAAACATCACCTTTTTTGCAAATGTGGCCGTTTCTTTGCGATTATAGTTGATAAATTCGCGAAGTATGTCAGTACTGAGGCGGATATACTTTTTACTGACATTTCCGAGGAAGAGATCATTTTAGCGGCGAAAAAGTTGAAAAATAAACTTACATCGGACACAGATGGTATCCCCAGTTTCATGGTTAAAGATTGTATCACGGTACTCTCTAGACCATTGTGTCATATGTTCAATTTATCGGCTAAAACAAAAACATTTCCTAGAATTTCGAAGTGTGCCAAAGTCTGTCCCATATTTAAGAACGGCAAAATAGATAACATCGCAAATTACAGACCGATTTCTATCATGAATAATTTTGCTTTTTTAATAGAATTTATGTCTGTGCGTCGTCGTATTTCATTGTGTCAACAGGTCGATCAACTCTAACAAACTTAGCAGTGCTTAACCAGAACCTGTCTGAGGTCCTGGATCGAGCTGGACAAGTAGATGTGATTTACACAGATCTTAGCAAAGCCTTTGATCGGGTTAGCCATTCTATACTGCTAAACAAATTAACAAACTTCTCTTTCTCTGCTGATGCTATTCTTTTTCTGCAATCCTACTTAATCAATAGAACCCAATTTGTTTTTTATAATGGCTTCAGTTCACGAACATATATGGCAAAATCTGGTGTACCGCAGGGCTCCAATCTGGCTTTATTGTTATTCCTACTATATATAAATGACCTAGCAGACAGCTTAACTTGTAATAAATTATTGTTTGCGGACAACCTTAAGATATATCCAGACGTGTCAAATGTTTCTCAGTGTGAAGAGCTTCAGAGCGATTTGCACATGATTGATACAAGAAAACTCCGACCTTTAATATAGAGTTATAAAATTAATAATTGTGAGGTGTATCGTAGAGAATCCGTAAAAGATCTCGGCGTGATCTTTGACTCTCAACATTATTGTTAACGAGAACGAGAAACGACCGAAATATTAGGATCCTTATGGTCCTAATCAACTACTTTATATTATTAACTTGTTCTTAAAGGTCTATTTTTAATGCTTAATTAACTATCGATAAACTAGAAATGTTACATTTTATTTGCGTATTCTGTGACTGATATTTCAACAGATAAGAAATAAATTGAAATATTCCTTTTTATTAACTTTTAAACTGTATGTGTCGTGTCAAACGGCTAAAGTAAGAGGGAAATTCCCTCTTACTTTAGCACGCACACAAGTGAGTACGTACCTTAAGATTTTAAGTTTGTGATTGTATATAGACCAAAATCTCCACGATGTTTGGTTAAGAACTTAAGGAACTGCACCCGATTGCCTTCTTTTTCAATTTGAATGCATTTTGGCAAAGATCCACCGACAAACCGCCGAAAATTTTTGACGCTTTCGGTTCGTTTGGAGAAACATATCCACTAGGCGCATTAGGAGGCGCACGCTTGGTTCGTTCGGAGGAAAAACGCTCAAGTGAGTACGCACCTTAAGATTTGAAGTTTGCAATTGTTTATAGACCAAAATCTCCATGGTGTTTGGTTAAGAACTTAAGGAACTGCACCCGATTGCCTTCTTTTTCAATTTGAATGCATTTTGGCAAAGATCCACCGACAAACCGCTGAAAATTTTTGACGCTTTCGGTTCGTTTGGAGAAACGTATCCACTAGGCGAATTAGAGGGCGCACGCTCGGTTCGTTCGGAGGAAAAAAGCTCAAGTGAGTACGCACCTTAAGATTTTAAATTTGCGATTGTTTATAGACCAAAATCTCCACGGTGTTTGGTTAAGAACTTAACGAACTGCACCCGATTGCCTTCTTTTTCAATTTGAATGCATTTTGGCAAAGATCCACCGACAAACCGCCGAGAATTTTTGACGCTTTCGGTTCGTTTGGAGAAACGTATCCACTAGGCGCATTAGGAGGCGCACGCTTGGTTCGTTCGGAGGAAAAACGCTCAAGTGAGTACGCACCTTAAGATTTGAAGTTTGCAATTGTTTATAGACCAAAATCTCCACGGTGTTTGGTTAAGAACTTAACGAACTGCACCCGATTGCCTTCTTTTTCAATTTGAATGCATTTTGGCAAAGATCCACCGACAAACCGCCGAGAATTTTTGACGCTTTCGGTTCGTTTGGAGAAACGTATCCACTAGGCGCATTAGGAGGCGCACGCTTGGTTCGTTCGGAGGAAAAACGCTCAAGTGAGTACGCACCTTAAGATTTGAAGTTTGCAATTGTTTATAGACCAAAATCTCCACGGTGTTTGGTTAAGAACTTAAGGAACTGCATCCGATTGCCTTCTTTTTCAAGTTGAATGCATTTTGGCAAAGATCCACCGACAAACCGCCGAAAATTTTTGACGCTTTCGGTTCGTTTGGAGAAACATATCCACTATGCGAATTATGAGACGCACGCTCGGTTCGTTTGGATGAAAAAAGCTCAAGTGAGTACGCACCTTAAGATTTTAAGTTTACGATTGTATATAGACCAAAATCTTTACGGTGTTTGGTTAAGAACTTAATGACCTGCATCCGATTGCCTTCTTTTTCAATTTGAATGCATTTTGGCAAAGATCCACCGACAAACCGCCGAGAATTTTTGACGCTTTTGGTTCGTTTGGAGAAACATATCCACTAGGCGCATTAGGAGGCGCACGCTTGGTTCGTTCGGAGGAAAAACGCTCAAGTGAGTACGCACCTTAAGATTTGAAGTTTGCAGTTGTTTATAGACCAAAATCTCCACGGTGTTTGGTTAAGAACTTAAGGAACTTCACCCGATTGCCTTCTTTTTCAATTTGAATGCATTTTGGCAGAGATCCACCGACAAACAGCCGAAGATTTTTGACGGTTTCGGTTCGATTGGAGACACGTATCCACTAGGCGAATTAGGAGGCGCACGCTCGGTTCGTTCGGATGAAAAAAGCTCAAGTGAGTACGCACCATGAGATTTTAAGTTTGCGATTGTTTATAGACCAAAATCTCCACGCTGTTTAGTTAAGAACTTAAGGAACTGCATCCGATTGCCTTCTTTTTCAATTTGAATGCATTTTGGCAAAGACAAACCACCAAAAATTGCATACATAGCCGTTCGTAAATAGTGGAAAAAGGGGTCAAAGATGAAAGTTTATTTTTTATATTATTACTGTGAAGGTGGAGCCTTTAAACTTTAGACTTCTGCAATGATGCAGACACTGATTCTCTTCACAAAAAATACAATTCTCTCTTATTTTGTGATGAAAATTCATGGCAACGGACACCATCATTGGCAAATACAAAAGCACTACACCAAATTAAAACATTTTTGATCTCCCTTGTCCGTATAATGTGGTGTGTGCGTGCTTAGGTATAGATATAAACCAACTTAAATTCAATTAGCTATGGACATTTAATAGAAATTAACGCACATTTCAATTGAAAATTATTACTTTAATTACATTCAATAAATTTATAAATAAGAACTTTCAGTACCATGATATTTTATGATAGTTTCGATAAGAGTTTAGTAATTATAAAAATTTTATACTTTATACTTAAGTATGTTTTCTATACTTATACCATCCAGTTTTCTTATCACGTTCTCAACTCAAAAACTTTTTTATAATTACCAAAAGAGACATACTTATTGAATAAAATGTTCATATAGCGTGATGATATAAATTTGATTAAACAGTTGATACGATCCCCAAGCAGAAATGTATGAAATGGAACTCTTCATCATTTAGATTTATTTTATGATACCTAATTCCAAAGAAGGCATTCCATGACCTGCTTTTTGATATAAAAAAACAATATTCCGCTAATTTAATTGATCTGGATATGTTCATAATGCAGTTTTAAGTTTTTGCTTAAACAATATACAGGGTGCGGTGTTTCAAATGTCTTTTACTATCGTTGATAGTTTTGGCTTGTACTTCAAGAAACGTTTACAAATCTTCACGAATGCTTTCTTTTTCTTTCCGAAGTTTCTGACAAAAAATGGTGTACGCCACTGTTTTTTTCTAATTTCGATGTTATCTTTAAATAAATTGTTGTCCTCGAGGCACGAATAGCTCTCCATATTTAAGTGTAAAGCAATAATTTTATGACCTTTTTGTCATTTATCTAAAATTTATATATATTTTTTTTAAACGAAATAAATTATCCATCATCAAAGTGGAGTGTCAGTTTCAAATAAAAGAAAACAAACAAAAACTTTCAAAGTCAACTCCACAAAAAACTTTTAATTTAGTTCTGTGTTTAATATTTTTTCTACACAGATGTTTTTGTAAGAATGGTAAGTTTTTGACCTTATAAACTTATGTATAGATTTGTTGCCCGTTGTATGTTTTATTTATTTATTTATTTTTTCTCTAATGTTCGTTTTTATCTTTATTGTAGGACTGATGATGGCTTGTTGAGCCGAAACTAGTTTCCTTTACATAACTAAATTAAAAGTTTTTTGTGGAGTTGACTTTGAAAGTTGTTGGTTTTTTTGTTTTAGACATCAGCTATTTTTTAGGTTTCGTTCCTTTTTCTTCTCTTTGGAATACGATTTTTTTAAATATTTTTTACCCCATTTTACACTATTTTCGAACGCCAATGTGGTCTAATATAATATGTTCAATATTTTAGGTTATATTGAATTAAATGCGTAAAAAATGATGCAGTATTTCGGATAACTTTAAGAACTATGAATTTTTTTAATTTTTGAACCCTCTTTTAAACCCATTGCCTACGAGCATTCATACTTCTTCAAGTTATTCGAAATACTGCATCATTTTTTACGCATTTAATTCAATATAACCTAAAATATTGAACATAAAATATTAGACCACATTGGCGTTCGAAAATAGTGTAAAATGGGGTAAAAAAGATTTAAAAATAAGATAAATAAGAAATATTAACTAGTTACTTATAGCTTTGATAGAATACGAGGGTTGCATTTTACATTTCGGGATTTGGCAACCCTGGTGTTGCAATCTGGCAACTGACAGCTTTATCGTAAAGTTGGACATTTTTGAGGTGAACGTTTTGACATACAAGCGCTATTTGTGGTGTTTACAGTAACTTAAAAGATTCATCCCGGCCCAAAAATGAAAATAAATCGTGAAGGTCGTCCAAAATCAGTTGTTGTTCCGAAAACCATTGATTCTGTGCGCGAATTGATATTGCAAGATCGTCGATGTGACCTATCAGGAGATTGAGACAACCTTAGGCATTAGTGGGACCAGCATACATTCAATATTGCATAAACATTTGACTGTCAAAAAAATTTGTTCGCGTTGGATCCCACACAGTTTGTCAATCGCTCAAAAAAAGGCTCGTGTCGATTGGTCGAAAGAAATGCTCAAAAAATACGATCGCGGTGCTTCGAAACACGTCTATGACATCGTTACAGGTGATGAATCGTTGAATTACGCGTATGAGCGTAAACAGCAGTCGACTGTATGGATGTTTCAAGATGAGCCAAATCCAACACAAGTTGTTCGCGCACGAAGCACTTCCAAGCAAATGGTCGCCTGTTTTTTCGGAAACACATGTCGCAACCGTACCACTATAGAACAACGCAGAACAGTCAATTCTGAGTGGTACACAAGCATTTGTTTGCCAGTTGTCTTCCAAGAAATCAGGAAAACCAACCGCCGAAGACGGATCACTCTTCACCACGACAATGCGAGCTCTCACACATCGGCTCAAACAACTGCATTTTTGAGCACCCAAAACATCAAGTTGATGAGTCATCCGCCTCATAGTCCTGACTTGGCACCGAATGACTTCTTTTTATTCCCGTACGTAAAAAACAAACTCAGAGTTGCAAAATTGCTTCGACAATTGGTTCAAACGCATGCAAAAGTGTATAGATCTTCATGTGGAATATTTTGAAAAACAATAAAGTGATTTTCGATGAATAATATTTGTTAATCCCGAAATATAAAAGCCAACCCTCGTATAAAGAAAAAAAATGGTGCAACATTTTGACGATGCGATACATTCCTATACACGCACACATAAAAAAAATAATAATAATAAACAACACAGAAAAAAAATAAAAAAAAAGAATAAAACTATACCCTACGCTCCAATAATACTCTACCATTTAAATTAAAATATTGAGCAATGTATTTTTCTGCTTTTATCTATTTTTTTTTTATTTCAGCATACCGCCTCCCGTTACCGCCCCCATGCGTTGGATGTTGACGCTGATTCGCTATTTAAAAAAAAGTAATTGATCGCAAATTAATGAACGTAGATTTAACGTACAAAAAAAATGAGCTGAAAAATAAAAATGCATATTTTAATTCGCGCGCTTGTACGAAATAAAGGTTTTCATCCGAAATTTAAAAATGGCTTTGTGGCGATCTATAATATGAGGACGAATCTGAATCCATAGTGACAATTGCGAAGGCAGGCAAAATAAAATACGATCAAAAAGGACTAGAGTGGGAAATAACAATTAAAAAAGGACATGAATAATTAGCAGGACTTTTTTATCCATTTCATATCATTAGTTTTGTAGTTTATTATTGTTTCCTGTGTAAAAATATCAAATCTGTCTTAAGGTTTTCCAAACGGCATTAGCAGTGAAAATTCTAAATTTCCCTCAAATATATGCCAATGAAAATTGAAGATTTCCATTAGTACACTGCACTGTTGCAATAATATTCGTTACCAAAAATTTTTGCGAATAGAGTGAAAAAAAATCCAAATACAAAACGGCCATTATGTTTGACGATTTGCCTTGGTTATTCGTTTGTGCGGTCTGCTAGTTGAATTTTCATTTACATTTTGTCCAATTTTAATGCGTTTTTGCGGCCGAAGGTGAATGCGAGCAGCGTTTCATTAAAAGTGTGGTCTGTCCCTAAATTACAAAACTTTGATTGACTTTCATAAAAATTTCCATTAAAAATGACGTGATTGTTCTTGTTATTGTGTGTAGTAGTATACGATTTTTATTTTATTTTTTTCGAGGACTATATGTGACGCGCGATTTATGTATTTTTTCAGAAGCATATAATGCACACAATTGCCAGGACACATTTCAAGTTTTGAGAATATTTATGGTCCCTTTTACCAGTCGTAAACAAATGCACTGTGCAATTGTGTAACGTGGCTATTTTTTTTCCGACAGGCCACACAAAATGCCGTTTTATCTCGAACTGTTATCGCTGTTTTATTCATTTTGTCCTACTATTTTACCTCTCGTTATTCGCCATGTGAATAACGTCGTAACTTCTTTATTCAAATATTAAAAAAAAAATATTGCCAGGGCTGGGATTCGAACTCATAATCTTCCGCATGCGAAGCGAACGCCCTACCAATGACGCCACAGAAACATGGTAACAAATATTGTATTTTAATTGTAATAAGATAGGTTTCCACTATCTAACTGGTGAAATTTTAAACGCAATTTTCTCGGGAATTATGGAGACAAATATCAAGACTGACCTATCACTGTAAAGAAGCTCAAAAATGCTTTAAAAGTATGTTTCATTCGACCCATACTGCTATTTGAAAATTTGGCTCATACACCAAAATTTAGCTCAATAGTAGAATTGGTTCACATAGGCGTTCACAAATAGTGTAAAAAGGGGTCAAAAAATAAAAAATATATATACGTGTCCACGGATAGAGTTTGGAAGAGGAAAAACTTTTTTATTTGTAGGTTTAGAAGAAAAAGGCATTCTTTATAAAAACGTCTGCTTGTGTCGAAACTACAATTTCAAATACCAAATTTACGATTACTATACAGGGTATATCAAAAATAAAATTTTTAATGATTTTGATTTTTTTGTTTTTTTTTTAATTATATGAAAATATTTTCAAAATCGTGATTTATTACACCAATTGTGCAAAAAACACTAATAAACTTTTTTCTCAAAGTGGTTAATTTCATAGCTACTATTAAAATAATAAAATTAAAAAAAAAAACAAGGAAATCCAAGTCATTAAAAATGTTATTTTTGATATACCCTGTATAGTAATCGTAAATTTCGTACTCGAAATTCTAGTTTTGACACAAGCAGACGTTTTTATAAAGAATGACTTTTTCTTCTAAATCTACAAATAAAAAAGTTTTTGCTCTTCCAAACTCACACATTGGATAGAGTTTGGAAGAAGAAAAACTTTTTTATTTGTAGATTTAGAAGAAAAAGTCATTCTTTATAAAAACGTCTGCTTGTGTTAAAACTACAAATTCAAATACCAAATTTACGATTACTATACAGGGTATATCAAAAATAATATTTTTAATTAATTTTTAAAACCTACAAAATGCAGCAGAAAAAAAAGTTGTTTACATAGGCGTTCGTAAATAGTAGAAAAAGGGTCCAAAAAATTAGGCTATAAAACGTAGCCTTTTAATAACTATTTGACTTGGTGTTAAAAAATAAACGACAACAAATTTCTATACCATTAGGCGTCCGTGAAAAGTCTAAAAAGGGGTCAGAAAAATCTCTATCCACGATAATTCAAAAAGTGCAGCTCTCTAATCGAATAGGTAAGTATTTCTCAAATATATCTAAGTAGGTACTTAGTTTCTTCGAAATAGGAATAAGTTTCCAGAACCATGGTTAATAATTATCAATAAACCATTAGGTAGCGATCTGTATAATTTTTAATTATTATATATCTTATACTAGACAGGCCACACCCCATTTAGAGGTAAAATTATATATGTTCCAGAGCTGATCTTAATTATAATGTAATAAATTTCGCGAGTTTTTAAATAAAAACACATGACTTTTAATTGAGCACAGGGGCGGGGGCTTATGGAATTAAAATATACCTTTAGGACATATTTAATATTAAATAGGTAACTTGTTATTTCATAAAACCAATTTAATTTGAAATATAATTAAAATAATTATACGCATGTTTTAAAATTTCATTATTTTTTTAACTGTGCATATAAATAAACAAGTTCGGATTATTATTTTATAAGCAGAATAATTAATAATCCTTTAGATACAGAATAAATATTAAATTCTATATCATAGTTTGTTATTAATAAGAGGTTTTAAAGGATGGAGATCCTTCGTGGATTTCGCTTTAAGAGAGACGCAAAAATAATATTTGGATTTATTTATGCTTTATTATAAAAATAATATAAACCTAGGGACGAGTTTATTAGAGTCTCAAATTTTATACAATACTACCATTATATTCACTTACTTACAAAATAAAACACGAAAAAGAAAATTGTCAGAAGTGGGATTCGAACCCACGCCCACAGAGTGGACTGCGACCTGAACGCAGCGCCTTAGACCGCTCGGCCATCCTGACCTATTTTCCAATTTCCCTATACAGGAAAATAGTGATAACATCCATAGTTAGATATTATGAATTTAATTAATTTTATTATATAAAAATGTAATTTGTATATTACTATGGACTATTTCAAGACGCCAATTATTTACACAAAATGCATTTCTAGACGTTGGATACTTTTAATATCGTTTTTACATAGGTAGATGAAGATATATACATAGATTTAATAATATTATCTATTACTCACTAGTTCAAATTTCACTGTATATAATTTCAAATCTTACTAATAGAATATTAATATTCTACAACTACTTAAAACTTTTTTAAATTTGAAAATTTCGGAAACAAAAACTGACTGACAACTGACATTGACAGAATATACTTAGGCCATGGAATGATTAGGCGTATCGGTCTACAAACTCAGATCAACTGGGCTGATGCGACTTGATCACCTACCGCTCACTTCACTTGTATTATTTGTATAAAAAGACCTTCCAGCTAATATATTATAGTATTCTGTACTTATTATATAGAGAACTATATCGCTCAAGTGAGAGGTAAAAAAAATGGATTACAGGGCGCGGCCATTATCGTGTTCTACTACAGGGGAGTCTTAAAAAGTACTTAATGAGGTTATTGTAATAGTAATATAAGGATTATAATATATGGATGTATATAAATGTCAAATTTTATGTGTGAAAAGCTAATCTTGCGTCATTTAAGATATAAAAATATATGGAGTATTAAAATTACATATAATTTAGCAGTAATAAAACCAACAATTTTATCATATGTCTTTCATAATGAAATAGAAAAAATGTTAGATTATTCTAATATTTTACACCACCATAATATATTAATTTTGTGTCCTTTGAACAAACGTGTTATAGTATAAAAATTAGAAGGCAATGAAATAACTACATCAAAATGGTGGTTTCTCTATCTCCCTTTATTCCGTTGCGCATACGGTCTTGAGCGATATAGTCGTTTCTATATATATATATGGCTGTACCTCTCTTCAATCGATCGTTCTACTCCCCGGTTTTCAAGAATAGCGCACCTGAACTGATCAACTCACATTTTTGACAGTTAGATGTTAATTTATATTAGGGATTAGGGTTATTCTTTCGTAGTGATTGATATGAACCAAGTGAATGTGATTAAACTGAATGTGATTGTACTGAACTGAATATTTGGCGAAACCGAAAGATCATCTTTTTTGTGATTGTCTTTCACTTAACCTCGAAATCTTGTGAAAACAACCAAATCTGCTCTGAAAACTGGAAAATTATTTCTTCCATGATATTATTATCCATGTTTTAAACTTTTGCAATGTATTGGTTTGATTCGAAATCATATTCCAATTATTATCTCTCAATATTCAATACTTTTAGAGGTTAACAGTTAACTGAACGAACTAACCAGTACCTAGAGGTTGATCAGTAAGCGGCAAGGGGGGTAGGAATTTTAATCAGTTTGGTTGAAGTGACCGATGTCGAAAGAATACGCACAATCGTGAATAAACTGACAATTTCCAGATTGTTCACTTAGTTCAGTACGAAAGAATAACCCTATTGTAAAAGGAATGAAACCTAAAACTTCTTCAAGTTCGGAAGTTCAACAATCTTGAGTAGGTACCTAATAATAATTCTAGGCTTATTACTATAAAACCGTAGAAGTAGCTGCACCATTGTAGGTGGATATGAAGGCAAAACAAAATTAGAAGCTTCAAAATGGCGGCCTACATATTGATTAGATGCTAATGGAGCTTTCGACTGAGGTTTGTTAAAAGAAATATGACGGTGAGCAAAAAACTCACAATGCACAATAAACTAAAGATTTTGGTTGTAAAGAAAAAGAAAACTTACGATAAAACAAATATATTCCGGATGCCTTACAATTAAACAAAATAAAAGTGTCAGTATCTCAGACTTATACATATTATACCACTTACAGCACCACAATATCCCACCTAAACACAACACTAAACATAATTATTAATAAATGTAATCACTATATTTATAAATGTACAAGTTAAAACTCTCTATAAAAATTCAAATATCGCTTCAAAATAATCGGTAACGGTAATTTTTGTATACTCTCCTTCATGTATGGTGTGAGCGGGCTCTGATACATTCGCATCTCGTTCGGATCAATCTCTCGATACCTCGACTTATCTTCATTGTCACTACTCCACGTATCTGATATATTCACTTTACGCACCTTTCGTTTCACTTCCCATGGACGAGTGCTACGTTTGTTACGACGCTCACTCCCTTCAGCTTCATCGTCATCACAACTCGCTATTACTTCAAGTTTATCTTCATCATCATCCGAAGTATCATCTTGAGTTTCGATTATTTCATCACCAAAACCGCTATCAACTTTCTCTCGTTTCGACTTATCACTCTTGTTAACCGAACTGGTAGTCGCTTCAGCTTCTTTGGCAACTAATATTTCTTCTTTTTTACTACAGTCGATCTCTAAAATATCATTTAAAGTGTTACTTAAACCTTCCTCGTCTTTCTTAGTAGATTCCAACAGCGCTTCTGCTTCGGATTCCTCTTCGGGATTTGAATGATGTTCAATGACAGCGTGGACTTCTTGTGACGTTGATGCGCCACGATCATCTTCAGCTGCTGATTCTTCTGTTTCCATTTCTTCGTCAAGGATATCGGAACTGTTATTGTTATCTTCGGCATCTTCGAGATCTAAATTTGACGAATAAATAATTACAATGCAAATATATTTAATAGGAACTTACCTAAAATGAATCGTCTACGATAAAATCGACCTAACAAGTAGTTCCCATGATCATTCCTTCGGAAACTGAATTGACTGTCATGGTTATGGCCTAAAAATCACAAAATGACTATTGGTTATTGAATAAGAAAGTTAAGGACGGAAAAGCTGAGACAAACACTAATGAGAACAGCATTCATACTCTGGATATCAAACCCATGTCATATAAATCCCGGACTGCTCAGTCTTCTTTAATTTGCTGGATCACACAAACCTATTAGTTGTGGCCCTTTAACCTCAAAAATTAACTGTTTAATTAAACGTCCTTTCAGTCATACCTAATTGAAGAAGTGAAAAATCGTCGTCTGAACTGTCGTCGGAATCGACTAATGGTGAAATAAACTCATGTTCCGGTTTGGATCTTTTTGACGTCGTTTTCAATGGTGGTCGTTTCTTGAGCGATGGATTTTTCTCTATTATACTTTTCTTTAAAATATTGCGTACAGTTGCACGACAGAGTATTTGCAGAGGTAACGGTTCCACTTCAACTACGAAAACAAAATCAATTTAAGAATGTTTTACCACATATAATCCTCCTCATACTCACTAGGTTTAATCCATTCCTGATTAACCTCTGTAGGTGTAATTAAGGAAGCAAAGCTGACCGGTAACAACGATGATACATTCCATTCGGTTTCAGATACTCTTGTGAATTGTAACAACTGATCGTTGAGAGGCATTACTAAGATACCACCGGGTTTAATCAGATTCTTCATGTAGGGCTCATATTCTATGGGACAAGACGCTCCACAATAAATTCGGTCGTAAGTCGAGGCAAATTCATCGGTAAGGCACAAGCAGTTTCCTAAATTGACAATAGTAATTGGTAAACGAGAAAAGGCGTAAAAGAAACATAATACCTTGTATAAATTTGGGTTCACAAAAATCATATTCATCAATAGCTCCCGAGTGTCTCTTAAACTCTTCCAATTTCTTCTGAGCATACACCACAACATCATCATGTATCTCAATGCCATGATTAATTCCATTTGTACCAAGTAGCAGGCCTGCCATAGTGCTTACGTATCCAGTACCAGATCCGAGATTCAAAAATGACATCCCAGTACCTAGTTCCAAAGCCTCCATAACTTCACTGTATATACAGGGTGCGGATAAATGTAGATTGCCAGATTTCCAAGCCAAATCTTTGTAGGCATTGGTGCGGGACTCCGGTAGGAAATATTCGGCCCGGTCAACAGCCCGGAATACTCTTTCCACTGATGAGGATTTAATGTAGTTGGCATGGAGTAGATTGTCGGTTAGGTCGTCATTAGTACGGCCCGAGCTTACGGAACCACCCATTTTATGTACTGAAAACGAAACAGAATTACCTAAATAAAATTTGTATTTATTTTAAACATGAAATTGAAGAAATAGCCAGAAAAAAAAGACCATTTATAGTTGTATTCATGAAAAATTATATTGCCTAAGTTGTATTCTGAGAATGCCCATCATAAAACCCGACAAATAGGTACCTTTTATATTATTGCCATTGTGTCAGTCAGGCTTTGAAGAATATCACTCAAATAAAAATACGTATGACTTTTGGACGAACATAGTAAAATTTTATATAATATAGTACCTAGATTGTTCTTGAAAGACAGATAGGTACTTACACTTCTTGAAAAAGAAAGGGACGAATAATTATTAAATATGGTAACATTTATTAGTTGTTTAGCTACTTTAAATAGTGCAGTGTGATAAGGTGACCTTGTCTAATTGAAAAAAATATATAGCTGAAAATCAAAATTCTGTATCTACAATACAATAATTTATAAACTAGTATTACAAATACCTACAAAAAAATTATTTTGATTGTTTTCAATCTAGATCCTAGGTATTTAAATATACCTATTTATTGCGCCTTACAAAATCAAAAGATAAAAATGACATAGGTAGGTACCTACTAGATAATATTATCTAGACTCCAAAATTTAATTATAAATTTCTTTCACTTACCTGATTACCACAGAAAGAGCAATGACTTTATTTTGTTAATTCATTAAAATAACATTCAAAGTACAACGACATTCAACAATAATGAATAATTAAATTTAAAATCAATGCACCACAGAATTTTACATAAGCAACTTGATATCTTGGAACACCTGAATGTTTTCCAACTTTGTTGTTTTTATTATAGTTTTGTTGTCAGTTTCGGTTGTACCAAATACTTTCGTAAACTGGGTTCTTTCCATATATGGTGGGGATGCGAGATTGCCATATTTATTGAAAAGCTTGCATATATTCACATATGTTTCGGTATAAATAATTATTTAAGGAAAACGAAAATAGTAGTAAAACTGATAGTTTAGTTAAAGCTGTAGCTAATTTTTATTAGTGAATGTAGTATTGCTGATATTTCTATACTAGAGACAATATCGAATTAGAATTACACTCACCAGTGTTGCCAGACCAAATGCTAACAATATTATATTATCATAACGCAATTTTTATTTATTATTAAGCATGTCATAAATTCAAAGTAACCAAATATTGCAAATAAAGGCATACAAAATTAGAATTAATTAGGATTTGCGAGCTTGAATTCTGAAATTGTCAGTGGGCGGGATTAACTTTGACACTACAGCACTACAACTAATAAGTTCGTTCCAGGAACATATTTATTGAAACTATAGGTAAAGTAAAGTGAGAAAACATATTACTGCTGTAGTTTGCTCCTGTCAACGTTTTTTTAATTAGATATCCTGCCCATGACATCCCTATAGCTTCCTTGGCGGAGCCGTAAGCCGTACCATAGAATATGTAAGCTACGCTAACGTAGCGTAGATTTCAATTCTATGGCCGTACTTGAACCAAAAAAGGACAACTAAGTCTCGTGAAGTTTGCAGTTTACTGAGTTTAAGCAAGCAAGCAAATAAGTACTGACTTTATGTTCGGAGTTTTCCTGGTTATTCTTAGATAACGTGATAATAATTTAACGATTAGAGTTTACATCTAAGTGATTTCATTTGAGAACATTACCAGTAAAATTAATTTGAGTGCGCCCAACAAATTTGTTTGCTGAATATGAACAACAAATCATTAGGTAATTATTTTCAATATTTCTAATAACTTTTAATATAAGTATAGTAGTATAATTGATAATACCTACCCTTTCATCAAAGATTAATGTACACAATTAATATTTGCTTTCATTAACGCATTTATTGTTTTCGTGTATATTTGACAGTAACAATACGCTCGATTAGTATAGACCTATACTTATTTATAGATTTTATTTTCAATTAGTAGTTTTACTAAGTATAGTCGTCCCTTTAAAAAAGACTATAATTTTGTTGTGGATTGCCGTTGTCAATCTACATGCTGCTTCATATTCAAGACTCTATAATAAACTTCAACGTGTATATTAAAGAGTTGATTGAATCAGCCATTAAAAGAACTTTGGACTTCTTGGGAGCGTTGTTAAAACTGAAGGAAATATAATTTTGAAGTAATGGTGAACCGAAAGAAACATAAATCAATGAAACAAACTTATAATAGGTAATTCTTGGTCGTATGGCAGGTCATACTACGAGATTATACCTATGTATGTTTTCTAAAACGCAATACGATGGTACACATTCGTAATAGGTAGTTAATCTCATATTTATATTTATAAGAAATGCAAGGACATTGAGATCATCCTAATTGCAATTTCATTATTTACCAAAATATTTGCGAGGACGATTTGATATTTAGTGTAGTTGGGGGCGCATCGATATTAGTGTATTCAATTACAGGTTAATATTAGACTTTGTTATTGAATATTTTTTGTTTTTTGGAAAATCGTGTAAATATATGCTTTGGGCTTTGGTTATTTAGATATTGTCCTAAATTATTATATCATTAAAATGGTATCAATTGTCATTGCATTCATTTAAATCTTGTTCGCTAATTCGTTTGCCGTTTGAACGCAGCATTAGCATTATCTTCTTATTCTATGGCACTAGTCGGTTTCGGACATTTTGTGGGAAATTTCTTATAGCATGAAGTTTACAATTTATTAACCTACTATACAACATATATGCCGCTTGAAAAGAAGAAGAATCAATTGTTAGGTACTAACTTCTTTGAGTTCGGAGTTTTAATAGCGTTTTTCGTTATTTTAATCATCAAACGACTTTCAAGAATAGTTTTAATTGGTAATTATAATTTAAAACTATCTCATTTGACAACATTGCTTGAAAATTTCATTTATCTCAATTTGAGTGTGCGCAACATATTATTTCTGCCGAATGAAAAACTGAAGGTAATTAATTTTTATATTTTTACTTTAAATTTATTAATAACTTTTATTTTGAATTAAAATGTAGATCTTGTAACACGTACCTCATTATTCATTAAATTTTAATTCAGTTACTTAACAGGTATCTGTAACATACCTGCTTTGTTAACGCATTATTTATGTTTTTCTTTCTACTTAAGTATTATACGCTCTTATTTTTATTTATCACTTATTTTCGATGAGTAGTTTTATTATAAGAATTTCTTAACGACGTAATCTACATAGGTACCTATATATTGATTAAGTCTAATGAAAACTATAGTTAAATAAATATATATGGAAATGCATGTAAGTATACATTTAATTTTAATTGTACATTAAGAATAAACATCATATGTTTAGTTAGGTATACTACATAATTCATAAAATAATATTTAAGACAATTACCTACGTAAGTAGATATTACAGTTTCTTCTTAATAACTTCTGAATAAAGCTGATGAAGCTGAAAATAAATTGATTGAGTACGTAATATAGGTATTGTTCATTATCTATTAATGGTTATATTTTTATACACAAATATTTATTAAGAAAATTCATTAGGTAGGTACTGTCGTGAGTTATATAGGTAGGTATTAGATAATTAGGATATTTACTCCAAAATATTCCTAAACTGTATAATTAGGTATAAGCAAGCAGTATTTAATTGGTTTGGATTTTTATTTTTTAGTTACTATTGTGTAAGACATGTAGGTATGTAAATATAATGCTTTTTAATACAATATAAGTATACCTTATTACTTGAATAAATATGGTAAAAACATCTGGGCGGGTTAGAGTGATTATAAACTAAAAAAAGTGTCCAACAATTTTGTAAGTATAGAAAGTATAGGAATTTCAGAAAAGTACGTAAGTGTAAATATCGATTATCCAAGTTCGCATCATTTAGAAAACTCTTTTTTAATTAAGTAGCTATATGGGACATACCTCCTTTTTATTATTTTAATAACTTGAATTAGGTATACAAATCTATAATGAATTACCTACTAATATTGAATAAACAAATTTAGTGAAAATTATATATTTGGTCACGTAGACTTCATCGACTAGGTAGGTAGGTATAGGTATTAGATAGGTATTTAGTTTAATCTATTTCATTTAAAGAATTTACTTAGATAATATTAAAAGTTTAACATCTATATTTATACGATTTTATCGAATAAGAAAACACAGTGTAAGTAATGAGTAAAATAAAATAATTGCATTGGAAAATAAAAAATAAAAATGGCGTTAAAAGTTTGATTGGTAAAGTCGCGTATGATGACCTATTATTTTTGTACTTATATTTAGCCTAATATCGATTCGGTTTATTACTTTAAAGAATAACTTAGATATATTATTTTTCATTTCATTTATTACAAAGTTCATAATATAGTATATTTATAATATTTTTTAATTTGTTTGCCCATTAGTAGTTGTTATGAAGGTTAGAATTACATTATTATCGTTATGAGTGGGTGCCTACCAAAATATATACATACTTATGTCGTTTTAAATGTATGTTTGTTTTTAAGGAAATATGCTTTAATTCAACAAGAAATGCCTGTTCTAAGTACGTTATTTCATTTATTTGTGATAAATTATGGTTTTTACGTTAAAATTTGTAGATTTGGACCAGTAAAAATTCATTTTTATTAATTTAAAATTGTTTCTGTTTCTTGGCTAGTTTGAATTTATAATGGCGCGAATATGGCGGTGCTGTTGTATGTCAAATGTCTACGACCCGAGCGCAACATGGCTCCAACCGATGTTGCCATGTGTATAGTTACAATGAAATATATTTTAATAGAATTTTTGAGTTTTTAATTATTGTTTCTTACTATATTATAGGTTTTAATTTCAATATTCTTTTTTTTTCACAGTGGGAATGGACTATTACATGAATATTTTATAATATTTTCCATCTCTTTCGTGTTGGGTTTATTTAAACATTCGATTTACTATTATGATGAGCAGGAGTAGGCATAAAACGAATTTTTCGTCATGCTACTTTATGTATGTGAGACTGTGTTAATTCAAACAGACATTTTGCCATAAATGCCAAGTTATTTTTCTTCAAAGTTTTGTTTGCTGTATTATAAGAAGTAAGAAGTATTGAATCGAATTGAGTTTATTACTGTAATTTGTCCTATAACTCACGAATCCTTAGATAAGGCACGAACTTCTAGGAACAAATTGGTGCTCAATATTGCACAAGACGCGGAACATCGATTACTTTGTGTTCATATCTTTTTTTAAAACTGGCATCGTTGGAAGGCGCTAGATTGCATGCATGCCATAGCAGTTTTATGTCATTTTACTAATACTGCGCACGCACGCGTACTTCGATTTATTGCACTATTTGTAATTTCATGAGGTACCTGTATTTTGTTAATAATGTCCAAAATTATTTGCACATAAAATTAAGATTTTTCACTGTTTAATACTTTCTTTTAATTATATCAGGTATGTTTCATTTATCTTTATATGCATAAAATATATTAGTATTAAGTATAGACAGCCGTTCACAAGTTCAATATTATTATTTTAAGTTTAGACGATCCATCATTATTTATAAACGGTTATACAAGGTCTGCGAAATTAGTTTTTTCTAACTAAAATTTGAATTACTGGTTTATTATACTTGTATAGTTTTTGTTAACCAATTTTCCTAATATACCGGTCATATTATGTGTTAGAAGTACACTTAACTAGTTATGTATAAAATCATGTGGTATGTGTCTTATATCATATCAGCTGAAACTATGAATTTTGTTTTGCAGACATGTCTTCGGCGACTAACACTGTGGAATTAGTTGTCAATCAAGAGCAGCCTAATATTACTGAACAGGGAACGATAACAATTAAGTCACATAACAAAGTTATCATCGAAAATAAGTCTAACGATGTAACTATCTCAAAATGTGACTCCCAATCAAAATTACCAGTGACACCACCAATTAAAACACAAGTCCTACCATTAGTAGTGATTCAGAAATCCGGTAAAGTTCCAGCATTCGCCAGTTTAAACGCAAACAACAATATCGTGCAATTGGCAAAAGTACGTAATTATAAAAATAGTGCTACAGTAACCAATAATCAAAAGACATTAATAGTACCAAAATCGGGTAGTAAAATCACAAACGGTTCATGTCGGTATTTCCTGAAACCCATACCAACTGAAAAAGTTATGGAGGAAGGTACATTTGAGAATATAATTGTGTCGAAAAACGGATTTTTAAAGACTGCGAGTAGTAAATTTGTGTTAGCTTCAATGCCTAAACTTACTTCCAATCGTCTGCCAGTTACAGCCACAACAAATTCGGCTGTACAACCTAAGTTAGCTATTTTACCAATGCCTGTGCCTAATAATAGCAGTACTAGCGAAAATACTAATGCGATTACGAAAATTCAGATAAAAGACGGCAAAATTGAGCAACCAAGTACTGAAGAATGCATAAAAGTTATGTGTGAACCTTCATGGCCGAGCAAAAAAGATGTTAACGAAAACATTGATAAAGAGAATAACATCGCTGCACCAGTTGAAAAAAATGATGTTAGCAACAAATCGTATGAACTGTCTATAGCTGAGGAATCGTTAAGTAATCATAGTGAAGGGAAATTAGTGATTTCGACAGCAGAAAATGAATCAAACAATAAAAGTGTTAAACAAAATAACCAGAAATTTTCGCACGGTGTATCAATATTAAAAAAGAACTATAATACGACTAGTGATAAACGCGTGGATAATAAATCTGATAGTATAGAACAATCAAAACCGTCTGACGAGAATTCTGTCAAAACCGAAGCGGATATTGTCGTAGCTATACCGCCAAAACCTGAACGCGAGCGTAGACGTAAACCCCAAGTTGCCGTACGTAAAGATTTTGATGATATGGAGATAGCATTTCTCGACGAACCTAAACCAGACATCAGTGGTAATCATGCTAAAACAGAAGTTGTTGAAAAACCATCGAAGTCAAAAATGTTATTATTCGATATTAAAAATAATTTCGATTGTAAACAGTACATGAAATGGAACGATAATGTTGGTACTGTTCAAGGTTCTAAACTAAAGTTCGTTATAAATGAGTTTAATTTAATGGAAGTTATATCGAATGAATATAGTAAAAGTAATAAATCTCATGAGAAGAAGAAGATTGAAAAACCGCTTCCAGCTTCGTCGTCTAAGGCTGCAGATTTAGAGGAAGAAGTGTGTTGTGTTGAGTGCGGTTGTTTCGGTGTGCAATCTGATTTTATTTCCCCAAAGTTCTGTACTTTTGATTGTCAAGATGCGTATCTTGGGAAGCCGAAGAAAGAAGTACTGAGAGGTGATGCTAAAGTAGGGAAAAAGCGAAAGAAATTACCGAAAAGTAGGAGTGAGGGTGATATAAAACAGCAGGAGAATGAGAGTTACAGTGAAGATGAGATTATGTCGAATGCGTCACAGGATAAGTTTAATTATCCATGGGGATGTAAAACAAAGGGATTCTCGTGGTCGAAATATTTGGAACATATTAAGGCCAAGTCAGCTCCGGTTAAGCTGTTTAAGGATCCGTTCCCGTATGGCAAAAATGGATTCAGGTATGTTCAGATAATCATAATAATTAATTTGTATTTTCTTACATTGAATTGACATCTTCAGGCCATCGATGAAATTGGAAGGCATCGACCCTCAACACCCATCCTATTTTTGTGTTTTAACCGTGGCGGAGGTCATAGGTTACCGGATGCGACTCCATTTCGATGGTTATCCGGAAAACTACGATTTTTGGGTGAATGCCGATTCCATGGACATTTTTCCAGTTGGATGGTGTGAGAAATATGGTCATGTCTTACATCCCCCGCCTAGTTATACTGTCGATAATTTTAATTGGGTACAATATTTAAAATCAACGAAATCTTCTGGTGCACCGAAGCAGTTGTTCAACAACAGAGCTGGACAGGTAAGACCGGTGCTTTTTTACTAAAAACTGGAGTACTTAATGTTGTTTTACGTTTTGATATATTCAGGCGATCTGTCCAAATGGATTCCGCGTTGGCATGAAGTTAGAGGCAGTTGACCGCAAAAATACTCAATATATTTGCGTTGCTACTGTAAGAGACACAATGGACAACAGGATTTTGGTCCATTTTGATAGCTGGGATGATATTTACGACTATTGGGCCGATCCTACATCCCCATATATTCATCCAGTGGGATGGTGCGACCAATATGGACACAATCTAACTCCACCAAATGGTAAAAAAGCTGATTTTCTTAGTTATTTGTTCAATTCGCAATGTTTCAATGACAAAGGAGAAGAGCCCTCGAAACGTTAGAGAATATATTAGATAGTTGAAAGTGTTACATTCCTCAAACTGTTTATTTGTTTACAGATTATCCCAGTCCTGATGCATTTAGTTGGGAAGAATATTTGAAGGAGACGAAATCTGTAGCCGCGCCTGTGCGAGCTTTTAAACAAAGGCCTTCGTGTGGTTTTAAACGAGGTAAGTTTCAAAGTTTTTAGAGCTCAGATGACATATACTCATACCCGACAACTCCCTGGCAAATTGACCGCGAGTCAACATCAAAAAAGCGTCTCTTCCAAATGCCGAAGTCTGAATTACAACGAAGAACCCAATATATGAAGAATCAGTGGCTGAATCGATCGAAATGCAACAACTAGCCGACAGCAACAACACCAGAGCTTTCTTCCATGTCACTGTTTAGCCATCTTAGGGTTCACAACGATATCCCTGAGTTGGATTCTGGTTATGGTCCCTTTTCTTGCTAGATAGTCGGCCATTTCATTCCCCTTTAGACCAGAATGGCCAGGGATCCAGACCAAAGTCAGATTATTGTTTTTCCCGATATTAGAGAGTCTGTTGCATACTTTCCTACGCGCACAGTGCTCCTGAGCTTTATAATGAGGTGTTCCTTGGATATTTTCAGGTATGAGGTTGGAGTGTGTAGACAGAAGAGTGCCGCATTTGATTCGAGTAGCAACTGTTGATGATGTTAAAGAGCATCAGGTGCGTATCCATTTCGATGGTTGGTTAGATCGATACAGCTATTGGGTTGATGATGACAGTCCGGATATTCATCCAGTTGGTTGGTGTCAAAAGACTGGACATCCATTAGAATCTCCACTGAGTAAGTACTTGGATGTGTGAATTGAATTTCAAAACTTGAATTTTAAATTATATTTATTTGTAGCTCCTGACGACGTGTACGGGTTTCCCGA
Organism: Apoderus coryli; assembly: GCA_911728435.2. Lineage (NCBI taxonomy): Eukaryota > Metazoa > Arthropoda > Insecta > Coleoptera > Attelabidae > Apoderus > Apoderus coryli. The sequence goes on along the minus strand of OU452211.1, from coordinate 1,168,465 downwards.
ATGTTCGACAGTTGGGTGTCGTGGCCAAGGTCATATACGTGGTCCCAAATACCAGTCACACTCAGTGTCGACAGATTGTCCATATTCGCAGGAACATTTGGACTTTGAGAAAAAAGTGTTGCCAGATCGACTATTAAGCCCCGATCGAAGTCCCGCGGCTGTTGTGCCGGTCACCAGGGAACCAAAAGAGTGCAAAATGTAAGTCAGAAATTTTACTATTTAATCCCATCTTCTATAATATTGTGTTCTTATTCCAGTAAACCAAAACTTGGTCGTCCACCTAAACATTCTAAACCCCAAATCAAAACTGAATCATCACATGACGATGAACCACAACCAGCAAAGAAACCCAAAATTAAAATCGAACCGAAAGAAGAGGAAGCCGATATTAAACCTCCTCTGAAACTTAACCATAATAACGAAGGCACAACTCGTTTCGAAAAAGCACGCACACTGATCGAACGATCCAAGACGTTACCAGGGGAGAAGCATGCTCGGAAAAAGCATTCAAAGTTCCTCAACGCTTACCTGACTGCTGCTGATGATCCAGTGACGTGGACCAACGATGATGTCGTGGATTTCGTGTCTTCGATACCGGGCTGTGATGAGTATACCGAAAAGTTCAAATACGAAAACATTGACGGGGAGGCTTTGATCATGTTGAATCAAAGGGATATTGTGCGCATTTTGAAATTTAAAATGGGACCGGCGGTTAAATTGTATAATAGTATAGTGTTGTTACGAGGACGGTGTAAGCGTGGTGCATCGTAACAGTGAGTAGTTAACCAATGGCGTGCGTGTATATATTAAAGATTTGTATGAAGATTTTTATTGAAAGTTACACCATTAAATTAAAGTTATTCTTGCGGTCCAATATCCAGAGAGGTACAAAAAATAAATTACATGATTGGCGTTTAAAAATCTAGCTGTGTCTATCTGTTTTTTAAGAAAACCATTCTCTAACTACACTCTGATCCCGTGTGTGCAACATTTTATATTTAAACAATCTACAGAGCTCCTCATCTCAATGGCAATACCATTGAGATGAGGAGCTTTCTGCGGCAACTACCTGATCTGACCATCTGGCTTCATCTATTGATTTCCACCGAATAACTCTTTAGAACTTCCTCTGTTATGAATTGCCGATCTCCGACAAGCAATTTGGCAGCCCGATCACACAGACTTCGTGAACAGCAGCAGTGAAAAATTGGTCTAGCGGAGCTCCTCATCTCAATGGGAATACCATTGAGATGAGGAGCTTTCTGCGGCAACTACCTGATCTGACCATCTGGCTTCATCTATTGATTTCCACCGAATAACTCTTTAGAACTTCCTCTGTTATGAATTGCCGATCTCCGACAAGCAATTTGGCAGCCCGATCACACAGACTTCGTGAACAGCAGCAGTGAAAAATTGGTCTAGCGGAGCTCCTCATCTCAATGGGAATACCATTGAGATGAGGAGCTTTCTGCGGCAACTACCTGATCTGACCATCTGGCTTCATCTATTGATTTCCACCGAATAACTCTTTAGAACTTCCTCTGTTATGAATTGCCAATCTCCGACAAGCAATTTGGCAGCCCGATCACACAGACTTCGTGAACAGCAGCAGTGAAAAATTGGTCTAGCGGAGCTCCTCATCTCAATGGGAATACCATTGAGATCAATAGCTTTCTGCGGCAACTACCTGATCTGACCATCTGGCTTCATCTATTGATTTCCACCGAATAACTCTTTAGAACTTCCTCTGCCATGAATTGCCGATCTCCGACAAGCAATTTGGCAGCCCGATCACACAGACTTCGTGAACAGCAGCAGTGAAAAATTGGTCTAGCGGAGCTCCTCATCTCAATGGGAATACCATTGAGATGAGGAGCTTTCTGCGGCAACTACCTGATCTGACCATCTGGCTTCATCTATTGATTTCCACCGAATAACTCTTTAGAACTTCCTCTGCCATGAATTGCCGATCTCCGACAAGCAATTTGGCAGCCCGATCACACAGACTTCGTGAACAGCAGCAGTGAAAAATTGGTCTAGCGGAGCTCCTCATCTCAATGGGAATACCATTGAGATGAGGAGCTTTCTGCGGCAACTACCTGATCTGACCATCTGGCTTCATCTATTGATTTCCACCGAATAACTCTTTAGAACTTCCTCTGCCATGAATTGCCGATCTCCGACAAGGAATTTGGCAGCCCGATCACACAGACTTCGTGAACAGCAGCAGTGAAAAATTGGTCTATCGGAGCATATAAACCGATTGCTAACGTTCTCACTTAAAGCAATAGACAGACCCACTGAGAATCACTTTCTATTTGTTCTCAAAACCGATACTTGGCAGCTGAATGTAAACCCTGGGAATGATCTGGCTTCATCTATTGATTTCCACCGAATAACTCTTTAGAACTTCCTCTGCCATGAATTGCCGATCTCCGACAGGCAATTTGGTCTATCGGAGCATATAAACCGATTGCTAACGTTCTCACCTAAAGCAATAGACAGACCCACTGAGAATCACTTTCTGTTTGTTCTCAAAACCGATACTTGGCAGCTGAATGTGAACGGTTTGATGTGGATCACAATGCGTCTGCACTACCAAAGATTAATGTACACAATTAATCTTTAATATAGAAAAGGTTCAAGTTTCTTGAACCTTTTCTATACCTCAATGGTATGGAGTTTCTTGGGTTTGTAGGTGCATTGAAATAAAAACACATTATTCTCTACTACTCCACAATAACACAGAACTAGGTATGTAAGCCTGAGGAAGACAAAGATTGCTTGTTGTCGAAACGTTCAAAATTGTGCATTGAAATTAGGTAAAACTTTTAATTTTCTGGTAAAGGCTTTATTAAAAATCATTAAACGAATTATTACTGTTATGTAAAAAGTCGTTTTCAGTTGTTTTTCGTATTAAATAATATTTGTATGAACAAAAATATACAGGGTGTCCATGAAATGACTGTAAAACGGTTAACCACAAATTACTCAACTAGAAATTAGTGAAAATCGATAAAGGAGTTGGATATAGGTATTTTTGCCTCGATCTGCTTATTTTTAGTTGAGGAATTTGTGGTTAAGCGTTGTACAGTCATTCCATGTATATTTTTCCCAATAATTTTTAGATATATTTAGGTACCTACCATTTTAGTAATTTCGTATCTTTTTCGCTGAACGTTATGTTGTAAAAATGTTTCTCTTTGTTAAAACATGACAAACAAGACTTCATAACATAGGACGTTTCGTGCTATAATTCAGCACATCGTTAGCTAAAAAAACATACTGAAGATTATAGCACGAAACGTTCTTGTTGGTCATGTTTATACGGTATTAATAGAGAGAAACATTTTTACAAAATAGATACAAACCGAGAAAATTCAATATTATACTAATACCATGTTATTAATTTCCTAATTTACGTTGTTCATTGTAGTTTAACAGAAAAAGTCTTTAGTGAGAGATTGATGAAGAAAATGAATGAATATTCCGTTGATTTTGGGACTCCACAGATTTCATGCTTATTATTTTTTTTACAGGCGTTTAAAAGTCAATATTTTTTTTTTCAGCAAAACATTTAATAACAAATCTCTTAAACCACTTAAAGACATTGATCTCACACTATTTTAATTGTATTCTAAAGAGAAGACTTCTATGTTCAGGGTGCTAGAATATAAGATCACTTATAAATCTCAGTCTTTTTTAAAAGTTTATCATTTTCATTCATTCATTCATTATTGAGTCTGTATCAATTAAATCCCACCCTGTACTTATTAATGCAAGCAATAAATATATTTTTTATTTGTTAAATATAGTTTATTGCATGGAGAAATAATTTTGATATGCTCAATCGAACTGTTTAAACACTAAGTAATAATTTATTTAGTATGTACTTTTTAATTTCTGTTATTTGTGTTTGATTCCTATTCGATTTTATTTTTAAGATTATTGTACAGTTTTCCGTTAAAGTAATTATTAAAATTATTGTAGATATAATAAAAAATATATTATTTAATTTTGTAAGCAAAGTGTTTTATTTCAACAACAACATATCATGCCTTAAAGACTCCAGTATTGCTCCAAATGTAGATTATGGATCTGGTTTTGAGAGAAATAAACTTAAGGTCTTAAAGAAAATTTAATTTGATCAAAGCAATAGATAAGTAAAACAACGTTCATAAATTTTCAAAAATCTGATGATTCCAAAATGGCTGAAACTTGGTATAGTGATAGAGGGTCCTACTGGGAGCACAAAAGGCCGGAATTATAAAGAACCAACTCCGTTTGATTGAATTTTGACGAAATTCTCCTGATACTTTATATTCACCTCTTCAAACTTATGTGTTCCTGGTACGAAATCGTGATTTTTAGAAAATGCAAATTTAGCAGAATGTGGCTCTCCTAATACATTGATTCACCTCTTCAAACTTATGTGTTCCTGGTACCAAATCGTGATTTTTAGAAAATGCAAATTTAGCAGAATGTGGCTCTCCTAAAACATTGATTCACCTCTTTAAACCTATGTGTTCCTGGTACGAAATCGTGATTTTTAGAAAATGCAAATTTAGCAGAATGTGGCTCTCCTAATACATTGATTCACCTCTTCAAACTTATGTGTTCCTGGTACCAAATCGTGATTTTTAGAAAATGCAAATTTAGCAGAATGTGGCTCTCCTAAAACATTGATTCACCTCTTTAAACCTATGTGTTCCTGGTACGAAATCGTGATTTTTAGAAATTGAGGTTGGGTTGGTGATACTCGATATTTACCTCTTCAAACTTATGTGTTCCTGGTACGAAATCGTGATTTTTAGTAATTGAATTTTAACGAACTTGGTCGTCTCCTGATATACTTTTCATATTTACTTCTTAAAACTTAAAAAATATATATGTGTATACAACAACTGAAAGCTTGTCTCAACCTGAGGCTCATTGCTGCTATCGCTTTTGATTTTGGAGAAAATTAGACAAACAAATATTTACAGATCGTCAAAATTTCCAAAAAACTGATGATCCCAAAATGGTTGAAACTTGGTGTAGTGATAGAGGGTCCTACTGGGAGCAGAAAAGGCCGGAATTATAAAGAACCAACTCCGTTTTTCGATATCTCTTACCGTTTTCGAGATATTTGCGTTTGAAGTTTTTTCAAAAAAATCTGCAAAATTTTTCTATCAAAATATCATGCCTTAAAGGCTCCAGTATTGCTCTTAATGTAAATTATCGATATCTCATTTGGTTTTCAAAGATTGAGGGAAATTTGTTTTATTTTGGATCTGGTTTTGAGAGAAATAAACTTAAGGTCTTAAAGAAAATTTAATTTAATCAAAGCAATAGATAAGTAAAACAACGTTCATAAATTCTCAAAAAAACTGATGATTCCAAAATGGCTGAAACTTGGTATAGTGATAGAGGGTTCTGCTGGGAGCAAAAAAGGCCGGATTTATAAAGAACCAACTCTGTTTTTCGATATCTCTTACCGTTTTCGAGATATTTAAGTTTAAAGTTTTTTCGAAAAATCTTCAAAACTTAAAGAAACAATTACAGATGGTCAAAATATTCAAAAAAACTGATGATTCCAAAATGGCTGAAACTTGGTATAGTGATAGACGGTCCTATTGGGAGAAGAAAAGGCCGGGATTTTCAGGAACCAACTCCGTTTTTCGATATCTCTTACAGTTTTCGAGTTATTTACGTTTAAAGTTTTTTCGAAAAATCTTCAAAACAAATAATTGCAGATGGTCAAAATTTTCAAAAAAAAAAACTTATGATTCCAAAATGGCTGAAACTTGAGAGGATCCTATTGGTAGCAGATAAGTCTGGAGTTACATAAAACCGTAGACAGTTTTAAAAGTGTAATAAGCTATATTTTCTTAGATTTGAGAGGAAACATCGTGATTGAACATTTTAACACGACCGAACTAATAACACATAAATAAAAAATCAACTGGGTTCCGAGATTTGAGAAAAGGAGGAAGGGGCGGTTTTACCCTTTAAAATTTAAACTTCCGAAGACTTTAGAATGAAAATATTAACACAGAAATCTTTAAGAAGGAGTTAATTAATTATTTTAACAAAGTTGGAATTGAGAGAAGGGCCAGAATTGCACTTGTAGGAATTATCTATAGAATAAAAATGATACAAACATAATTTCTATTATTGATAGTATATATTACGGTAAATTTCATTTAAAAACTCTTTTGTAACTTAATTTCTTTAACTCCACTATTTAATACAATTTCTGTTAAGATACAGTAATGCGTGATGTATTTTTGTTCAAACTATTATTTAATTATGTTGATCTTCGACTAAAATTTATTTAATTAACAATATCCTACTAATTATTATGTACAAAAAAATTAGAATAGCTTTCACATATTATTATTTTTTCATTTTGTTATAATATAATATATAAAAAATTGAATAAAAATTAATTTACAAAAATTTGATCAACTAAATAAAGTGTATACATTATAGTGTTTTCACAAATTGATCCAATTTCTAATTGTTTTATGGTGATGTTTTTACACCAGAATTATTTCTTGAACTTTAAAACCATTTTATTCTAAACGAATTCAATATTCTTCGGACAGACTTCATAATAAGAATTAACGGACATTTGCATTTCAATAAATATTATAAAAAGTCCATGTGTCAATATAACATATAAAATAACGTTATGTACAAAAAAAATAAGAAAAAAACATTTATTAACAAAATTATTACACTTAGTAGTATCCGCTCAAGATTATTAAACTTAACTATTATACTAATAATACAGAAACAAAAGTATTAAAATGCTTCGGTATATCTTTCGCCATTTAAACACGACTGCACTAGTGTTGTACAATATACAGGTTTATAAAAAAAATATTGCCCGTATAAAACTGCAAAACAGGTCAAAAGAAATAGCCACATTTTTCCAATAAAAATAATAATTCATTTAAAAATCGCTACTATCAGTATTTGCTCAACTAAGCTCATTTTGATAATAATTGCATCCTACGAAGTTATATTCATATTATAGTATAATATTAATAATTAGTTTTACTATTATTTGTTAAAAGTTGGGTAACTTTAGATTCTCAACTTTTCGATCGATGCACTAAAAATTAAAAAGCTTTTATGGGAGATATAATAAAATCTATAACTACGCCCATCACAGAAAGTTGCTTTTCCTTTAATAATTTGCCTTGCAACTGTCAAGGCCTATGGAATCTGAAACACAAAATTATAATTCATTTTACTAAAGATATTTTCAAGTCTCATCATGATACTTCGATAAACTTAATGGTTATAAAATATGCGTTTGTGTGTTTTGTACGAAATAAATATGCAGAATCTATTTAATTATTTGAGAGCAGGTGAAGTTGATAGGGCTCAGAACTTGCCTTGGGAGGAAGCAGCTCTCAAATTTCTTGAGTACATTTATCGTTATAGTATAGATAAAAAACTTAATATCATGCCTTAAAGGCTCCAGTATTGCTCTAAATGTAGATTATCGATATCTCATCTCGTTGTCAAAGAAATAAACTTAAGGGTCTTGTAAATTTTCAAAAAATCTGATGAATTCTAAATGGCTGAAACGTGGTGTACTGATATTGGGTCCTATAAAACACCGAAAAGCATAGTAATCCTAAACCACGACCCGTTTTTCGATATCTCTTACCGTTTTCGAGATATTTGAATTTTACTAAAAATCTGATGATTTCAAAATGGTTGAAACTTGGTATAGTTATAGAGGGTCCTATTTGTAGCCGAAATGGCCGGCATTCCAAAGAACCAACTCCATTTTTCGATATCTCTTACCGTTTTCGAGATATTTGAATTTTACTAAAATTTTACTAAAAATCTGATGATTTCAAAATGGCTGAAACTTGGTATAGTTATAGAGGGTCCTATTTGTAGCCGAAATGGCCGGGATTATACTGAACCAACTCCGTTTTTCGATATCTCTTTCCGTTTTCGAGATATTTGAATTTTACTAAAATTTTACTAAAAATCTGATGATTTCAAAATGGCTGAAACTTGGTATAGTTATAGAGGGTCCTATTTGTAGCCGAAATGGCCAGAATTCCAAAGAACCAACTCCGTTTTTCGATATCTCTTACCGTTTTCGAGATATTTGAATTTTACTAAAAATCTGATGATTTCTAAATGGCTGAAACTTGGTATAGTGATAGAGCGTCCTATTTGTAGCCGAAATTGCCGGCATTATAGAGAACCAACTCCGTTTTTCAATATCTCTTACCGTTTTCGAGATATTTGAACTTTACTAAAATTTTACAAAAATTCTGATGATTTCAAAATGGCTGAAACTTGGTATAGTGATAGAGGGTCCTATTTGTAGCCGAAATGGCCGGAATTGTAAAAAACCAACTCCGTTTTTCGATATCTCTTTCCGTTTTCGAGATATTTGAATTTTACTAAAAATCTGATGATTTCAAAATGGCTGAAACTTGGTATAGTTATAGAGGGTCCTATTTGTTGCCGAAATGGCCGGAATTATAAAGAACCAACTCCGTTTTTCGATATCTCTATCCGTTTTCGAGATATTTGAATTTTACTAAAATTTTACTAAAAATCTGATGATTTCAAAATGGCTGAAACTTGGTATAGTTATTGAGGGTCCTATTTGTAGCCGAAATGGCCGGAATTCCAAAGAACCAACTCCGTTTTTCGATATCTCTTACCGTTTTCGAGATATTTGAATTTTACTAAAAATCTGATGATTTCAAAATGGCTGAAACTTGGTATAGTGATAGAGCGTCCTATTTGTAGCCGAAATTGCCGGCATTATAAAGAACCAACTCCGTTTTTCGATATCTCTTACCGTTTTCGAGATATTTGAACTTTACTAAAATTTTACAAAAATTCTGATGATTTCAAAATGGCTGAAACTTGGTATAGTGATAGAGGGTCCTATTTGTAGCCGAAATGGCCGGAATTATAAGGAACCAACTCCGTTTTTCGATATCTCTTTCCGTTTTCGAGATATTTGAATTTTACTAAAATTTTACTAAAAATCTGATGATTTCAAAATGGCTGAAACTTGGTATAGTTATGGAGGGTCCTATTTGTAGCCGAAATGGCCGGAATTCCAAAGAACCAACTCCGTTTTTCGATATCTCTTACCGTTTTCGAGATATTTGAATTTTACTAAAAATCTGATGATTTCAAAATGGCTGAAACTTGGTATAGTGATAGAGCGTCCTATTTGTAGCCGAAATTGCCGGCATTATAAAGAACCAACTCCGTTTTTCGATATCTCTTACCGTTTTCGAGATATTTGAACTTTACTAAAATTTTACAAAAATTCTGATGATTTCAAAATGGCTGAAACTTGGTATAGTGATAGAGGGTCCTATTTGTAGCCGAAATGGCCGGAATTATAAGGAACCAACTCCGTTTTTCGATATCTCTTTCCGTTTTCGAGATATTTGAATTTTACTAAAATTTTACTAAAAATCTGATGATTTCAAAATGGCTGAAACTTGGTATAGTTATGGAGGGTCCTATTTGTAGCCGAAATGGCCGGAATTCCAAAGAACCAACTCCGTTTTTCGATATCTCTTACCGTTTTCGAGATATTTGAATTTTACTAAAAATCTGATGATTTCAAAATGGCTGAAACTTGGTATAGTGATAGAGCGTCCTATTTGTAGCCGAAATTGCCGGCACTATAGAGAACCAACTCCGTTTTTCGATATCTCTTACCGTTTTCGAGATATTTGATACTAAAATTTTACAAAAATTCTGATGATTTCAAAATGGCTGAAACTTGGTATAGTGATAGAGGGTCCTATTTGTAGCCGAAATGGCCGGAATTGTAAAGAACCAACTCCGTTTTTCGATATCTCTTTCCGTTTTCGAGATATTTGAATTTTACTAAAATTTTACTAAAAATCTGATGATTTCAAAATGGCTGAAACTTGGTATAGTGATAGAGGGTCCTATTTGTAGCCGAAATGGCCGGAATTGTAAAGAACCAACTCCGTTTTTCGATATCTCTTTCCGTTTTCGAGATATTTGAATTTTACTAAAATTTTACTAAAAATCTGATGATTTCAAAATGGCTGAAACTTGGTATAGTGATAGAGGGTCCTATTTGTAGCCGAAATGGCCGGAATTGTAAAGAACCAACTCCGTTTTTCGATATCTCTTTCCGTTTTCGAGATATTTGAATTTTACTAAAATTTTACTAAAAATCTGATGATTTCAAAATGGCTGAAACTTGGTATAGTGATAGAGGGTCCTATTTGTAGCCGAAATGGCCGGAATTGTAAAGAACCAACTCCGTTTTTCGATATCTCTTTCCGTTTTCGAGATATTTGAATTTTACTAAAATTTTACTAAAAATCTGATGATTTCAAAATGGCTGAAACTTGGTATAGTGATAGAGGGTCCTATTTGTAGCCGAAATGGCCGGAATTGTAAAGAACCAACTCCGTTTTTCGATATCTCTTTCCGTTTTCGAGATATTTGCATTTTCTTTTTTGTGTGTCATCATGATAAACTTCGTTAAACTTATCCCTGGTCTACAGAAAACGTTTATAAAATGTGCGGTTGAGTCTAATGCATTAGAGATTTGATCTGTACCTTGAAAAATGTCAGATCTGAACCTGAACCTTGAGATTTAGTGTTGGAAACCAACACTAAAACATTCAAGGCCATGACAGGGAAGGAACTTATAAGGAGCATCTTTTCAAATGTAGTCTGTGCTTTAGCAAGGTTAAAATTTCGTACAAACAACACAAACGTTTGAAACATTTTTTCATGAACGTTAAATTGTAGTTTTTTAAACAACTAGAGAAGAGAGGTGGGCTTAAAAACGTAAACACAATAAAATAATAAAAAAAAAAACAAATACAATTTAACACAAAAGACGAAAGACATCAGTTTTTAAGAGCTAGAGTATTAACAATATACACTGTGGAAAATTAGAGCCTTTAGTCTTCCTTGAAATATAAATAATTTCGTTCAATCAAGGTAAGATTTGACGCACTAATTTCCTCCATGTGTCACATAAAACATGTTTAAACAAAAAGTAAAAATTTTCTAAAATCGTTGAAAAAAGTGTATAGAAATTTAGAACTTTTGTTTTAACAAACGTAGTGTTAGAAAAAATCGAAAGAAAAAAAATAAACAATACGTAAGCGTTGTTAATAATGCATTTTTCTTTAAATAAATTGCTACTTACAAATATACTACAAATCATCAAAACTATTATTTAATTAACAACATAAAACATGTTCAATTTAAAATTAGGTTTAACTGGTGCCCTAGCTCTTACAACCATGCCTTGCTTTCGTACGACTTTAGTATTCACTTTGTATATTCTAAAAAATAAATTATTATTATCAACGCTTTAAAGAAACAGGTTTAGTAATAAGCTTCAAAGTTTACCTCGTCAAATGTCGACTATCTTCATGCACAGCCATTTCAGAACTTTTGAATTCATTGAGCTCCTTTCGAATCGCAGCCTTGTCCTTGGGCGTTAAACGTGTCCAAGGTTTATCAGCTCGTCGATCGTAGTCGTGCGCTTGAGTGACTTCAATGTAATCGTTGAATCGAATGATTTTCTTCTCCTTCAATTCTTCGACCGTTGGTCGAAAACTTAACTTACGCAACAGGAACCGTTTCTTCTCTTCCTTCTGCTTTTTCTCCTCTGCCGGACTTTGAGCTACGTTAAAACAGTAATTGTTAGGCTACAATATATCTTTTACTTTTGGAAGCTTGAATCTCTATCCCAGCACCCTTCAACGAATTTTAGCAATGGGGTTGTTGCAAACTAAGTTTTTGAGTGATTGTTTGGGTTAGTTTTTTTGAGGTTTTTAAAAAACAAGGCTCATGCAAACCACTGAGACAAATTGACTTACTTTTCAAAATATTTCTTTCTTCCAATTCCTCCTGCGTTGGTCGCATACTTAATCGTCGAATTAATCTAGCGCCTATTGCTTCTTTAGCTTCCTGTCGCTCATTTTCTGACTATAATTAAAACAAATCTTTAATTAATAATAATAATAAAACCATTTAAAGAAAAATTATCGGAATAAAAAGTTTCTTTAACATAAGTCGGTATACAAGGCACGGGTTCGGCCTCTCTCATGTGTGGAGTTCTGGGCTGAAATAGCTACTGAAAAACGGAGGAATTCGTCTCTATTAATGATTATTTGCTGGCCAGGAACCTGTCAGAACATTTTTCACCACGTTTGCTGAACAATAGAAGTTATAAAAGAGACTTCGTCGAGAGGACCGAGTTCCTGTGTGAATTATAAATCCGCAGTGAATTGGATCCTGATGCTTTAAAGGCACCAGTATTGCTGTAAGGAAATGCAGATTATTGATATCTCATCTGGTCTTCAAAGAAATAAACTTAAGCGTCTTGATTTAATTGAAGCAATAACAAAACGTTCATAAATTTTCAAAAAATCTGATGATTTCAAAATGGCTGAAACTTGGTATAGTGATAGAGGGTCCTATTTGTAGCCGAAATGGCCGGAATTAGTAAGAACCAACTCCGTTTTTCGATATCTCTTACCGTTTTCGAGATATTTGCATTTTTCTTTTTTTTTTAAGTTCTTCTTCGTTAAATTTATCCCTGGTATACAGAAAACGGTTATAAAACTTAGCGTTTGTGTCTGTTGCATTAGAGATTTGATCTGTATCTTCTCCAATGTCAGATCTGGACCTAAATGAAGAAAAAATACAAAAAGGTTAACTCGCGCTAGTGTGACGAATATAAAAATGCCCCCAACGATTGCTGTACTATAGTAGTCAGGTGATCTATTCTCCAAGCTCGCGAATCAACCAAATGGGAGGCGACTCTGTACATATTTAGTAGGCTATACCTCGCCCGGGGCAGCACTGTGATAATTTGGTAGGATGTCCCTCGCTTACCGTATGGATCCAGACTAACTCACTGGAAGTGTTCGAGAAAGAAGCTCAACCATATTATATAGTCAACGTAACAGGGACAGAAGACAGTTATGAAGTGAACAATCAAAGTGTTTAGTTGTAAATAAATTAGTTTTAATTAAACCGCGAACCACGCAAAACGTTACACACACTACCAACCTGTATTTGCAATATATTCCTATTGATCAACTCCTGTTTATCCGGTCGCAAAGCTAACTTCAACGATAAGCTCTCCTTTCTCGCAATTTTCAGTGCTAAATTATTATTGTCTTCCGATGTCCTACTGCCATCGTCCCGATAATGAATTGGACCATCTGTCGAATCACTATCATCGTCATCCTCCCTTATCACGTAGGGACGAGCATTTTCTTTATTTTCTAATGTACATGGTAGTGCAATACCAAACTTCACTGGTTTAGAACTGAAATATGAATTAAGCATGAATTATCATTGAGAAAATTTGTTGCTGACAAACGCTGGACACAATTCTCTATTCATTCTCTGGTCATAGTCTAATTATTGCATCATCAAACACATGTCTATTAAAAAACACGACTTAAACCCTTTTTAACACTGTGGTTAGCGAACTAGGAGCATCAAGTTTCTCTTGAACTTAAGTACAGAGTACATCTCTTAATGTTACTCCAGTTTTTCTTCGTTCTCTTCGTTCCGATTTCGGCCAAGTACCGATAGCAACTGCCATAATGTGAGGTGAGTCTTTTCTATTGTAATGTCCTTGGTTTTACTGTTGCTTAGGGTTGTAACTGCTATAATATAGTCTGTGTCTGATAATAAAGTAATTTGACAGCTAAATCGTTTAACTAATAAGGATTAGTAAGTCCAAGAAAGGATTATGCCAATGACTCATTTACAGTCCTGTAAAATGAGTTTAAGGTGATCTAAAATTTGTAAATTAAACATGGATAATAAACTAATACAACTACAACAGAAACAAATCCCAAACACATATTTACCATATCCTAATCCGAGGCCTCAACTGCGGCCTTCTAAATGGAACAAAGAAAAGAGAATGTAATGGATAAAATTTTAAACATATTGACAGTTAAGTTTTGATAAGTTTTGACAGTCAAAATATTCGCAAATGCAACAAAAAGGTAGACCAGACAACAGGGTATCGATCAACTAAATCCTTCCATCCTTTGTCACTGTAAAACGCTGGAATTACGAGATTAATCATGGGCCTCATTCGTGCACTGACGAAGTACGCATAGGATCCCCTGCTCCTGAAATGTCAAGAATCTACTCTGATCATATTTCCAAATGTATCAAAACTTAACTGCCATTACACAAATTCCTTATGATCTCATCTAACTTACTTGAAACTTGAATTGTGTTCCTGCTGCCGCATGCCCATAGCTCGATTCTCCTGAGTCGGCGTCCCTTGAGGTGTACCCGGTCCGCTTCCACCGCTATTCTTCTTCTTTAATGCGGATTTTAATGGCATCGCATTGAATTTCGGTTCCTTTGCAGGAATCTCATCAATTCTACTAGTATCGATTGCTGGGTCTGGTTGGGGCATTCGATACATATACGAGGAATCATCTTCGTATTCAGGATCGTAATCCTCGTCGTCTTCATTATCTAAAAGTAGTAAAAGATTTAATTGCCACAGAGCATCAAGAACAATGGCACTTGAAGAGAATGAGACCCCTGGAGGGCAACCAGAAACTCTATGGATCAGTGCAGTTCTTTGTAACCTGGAGATCGGCCAAAAAAGGTCCTTGTACTTACCTTCGTAATCATAGTCACCCTGATTAGGAGGTGGTGGGGGCGGTGAGCCCTGCCGGTGTTGTGGCAGTGGACTAGGTGAGCTGAACATTGGCGGCGGTGGTATGGGTCCAATTTCCGATACTGGTATCGGTGGTTCTGGCAGTTCCGACAACATAAACATACTACCAGGATGTCCTTGTGGCGGAGGCATATTGTGATGAGAGTACTTCTCTTGAGCGGGTGGTGTGCTGCCTGGCGGACCAGGTTGTCCAACTGGTTCTGTAACTAAAAATACATTCAGAATTATAAACATTCCTAGAAAAAAAAGAATTACAACACTTACAATGTTCGCTGTGGTAACACAACAACCTTCTTGTGATTTTCCCATGGCCCAATGTACTGGGCCTCTCCGGTTTTGACATGTTGTGCGTTTGCGCTGATCCGTTCCCATCCTGGCAACTCCCACTAACAGAATGGCCAGTGAGATGTTGTTGTAAACCATCTCCATTAGGCGAAAATGCGCCATTTTGCGCCACATTACTACTACCATCAGTCTTATCTTTTTTCGGCTCTGTAACAACAAAATTCAAGCATTACCTAAAAATATTTAAACAAAAAAACCCACAGATGCCCAACGTTGATCATAATTTTGTTCTCCTATTTCTATTCATCTCTAGTTACGATCGTGTACCTCAATGTAAGCTGTATTTCTTACAGGTGTTCTTGGATTGCCGAAACTTTAAAAATTATCAGAAATATTAGACATGTTGATAACAAGTACCAAACAGCAGTTCAATTTAAATTAAGTCATGTCAAAGTTACTTCTCGTAGATGTAAATTGTAATAATTGCAATTAATAAATAAATAATTTATGTGCATTGATTATTGTTGTTTTTTTTTTTGGGAATTGAATAAAATGTTTCCATAATTTTGTCGCCATACCCCGTATATAATCCTGTAAACGTAAATTCCTGCTATTATGCTTTGAATAATAAAGTTAAATATAGATAAACATCCGATAAAAAAAAAATACAAATGCTGAAAATTACTGACACAAATTCACTTAACAAGGTCATGGTTTCCACAATAATGATTTCCTAGATTACACTCCTTTGTCATCCATATCTAAATTAAAAGTTTTTATGAATGAAAATTATTATATATGAGTTGGAGCATTTCCAGGTTTCTATTAGTTACAACAATTGTATGTTGCTAGACCATTGGAAAAGGTAGAGAATATAACATAAATGAAAGGAAGGGTAGTTTTTAAGGGTAAAAAACGGTTAATCTCGATTTCCGGTAAAACTGCAAGTCCTATGAAAAAAAGCTAAATGGCAAAGTTGTAGGTAATAAAAAGATCTACAACTTTTGTATTGACACTTTTTTCACATAACCTCAAAATTTATGTGAAAAATTCGAATAACCGAGTTTTTGGTTTTTTATTTTTATCTTTTGCAAAAAAAATTATTTTTTCACGAAATTTGGTGAAAACTTACCTTTGTATGTCCCAAACATACAGTAATTTTTTTGATTTAAAATATTCATTTTTTCACTTAATTTTGACTTAATATCGAAAAAGCACCCTAATTTTCAATCGAAAATTCTCACGTCAAAATATCTGCTTTTTTTTAAAAAAGTTGGTGTGTTTTGTGTTCGTTGAAATCTCTACTTTCTGATGGTATAAAAAAAAATATACACTATTATGGTAAATGTTCAAAATTTATGTGAAAAATTCGAATAACCGAGTTTTTGGTTTTTTATTTTTATCTTTTGCAAAAAAATTTATTTTTTCACGAAATTTGGTGAAAACTTACCTTTGTATGTCTTAAACATACAGTAATTTTTTTGATTTAAAATCTTCATTTTTTCACGTTATTTTGACTTAATATCGAAAAAGCACCCTAATTTTCAATCGAAAATTCTCACGTCAAAATATCTGCTTTTTTAAAAAAGTGGGTGTGTTTTTTGTTCGTTGAAATCTCTACTTTCTGATGGTATAAAAAAAATATACACTACTATGGTAAATGTTCTCAGAAAATGCAAATAATGAAAAAAACTCGAATCCGAATTTTTTTTTTTAATCATTATGTATAATTTGGAGCTATTTATTAAAATTTGCACTTTAATTACTCGAAAAACGTAAGATTTCATGTTATATTGATAAACAAAAAAAACTACAAATCCATAACACATCAAGATTGCAAAAGACATGCGAAAATCGTTGTTCTAAATATTAAAAATAGGATTTAAAAAGGATTTCATCTAAAAAATGTGACTGCTGCATTTTTTTTTCAGTAATAAATAGTCAGATTGCTGTCAAATTTATACGTTTGAAGGTTAGTACGAAATAAAAATCATATGGAAAACATTCTAGTAACGCCATCTACAGACTTATTGAATGACCTAATATTTCCTGTAACACTACTTGAAAATATACAAGAGATTTCACGTAATTCTTAAAACTGTTTAACCAGGAGTTTCTCTCCATGTCACTGAAGTTGTTAAAAATAATTTATTACGTTTTAAAGAATACTAATTTATTTTTACAACTAGAGCAAGGTTAGGTGGGTCATAATATTAAAAATACGTATAATTCGTAAACAGATTTCCATAAAATATAATTTTATTTAACTGGCATACCAACTTTTAAACAAATAAAATAAATTAAATTTGCTTATATGTTTCGATTCAACGGTTCAAGGCTATTTATTTTTTTGTTTTTGTAACACGCCATTTTTGATATACCCTGTATAGTAATCGTAAATTTGGTATTTGAATTTGTAGTTTTGACACAAGCAGACGTTTTTATAAAGAATGACTTTTTCTTCTAAATCTACAAATAAAAAAGTTTTTCTTCTTCCAAACTCAATCCAATGTTCTACGGATAGAGTTTGGAAGAACAAAAACTTTTTTATTTGTAGATTTAGAAGAAAAAGTCATTCTTTATAAAAACGTCTGCTTGTGTCAAAACTACAATTTCGAGTACGAAATTTACGATTACTATACAGGGTATATCAAAAATAACATTTTTAATGATTTTTTTTTTTTTTTTTGAGAATGTTTGGCTTCAGACATAGTCAAAGATTTCCTTTTTTTTTTTTTTTAATTTTATTATTTTAATAGTAGCTATGAAATTAACCTCTTTGAGAAAAAAGTTTATTACTGTTTTTTGCACAATTGGTGTAATAAATCACGGTTTTGAAAATATTTTCATAAAATTAAAAAAAAACAAAAAAATCAAAATCATTAAAAATGTTATTTTTGATATACCCTGTATAGTAATCGTAAATTTGGCATTTGAAATTGTAGTTTCGACACAAGCAGACGTTTTTATAAAGAATGAATTTTTCTTCTAAATCGACAAATAAAAAAGTTTTTCCTGTTCCAAACTCTATCCGAACACAACTTTTGTTGAATTTGGCTGAACATTTAAATTGTCACAGTTTCAGAGATCCAAATGGTGAGCAATTAAGTTTGTACAAGTATTAGAAAATGCGTGTACAAGTTGAAGTTGACAGTTGGAACTGAATTTTAATATTTTACCCTTTTTATTGCGAAACGACGATCTGCCGTTGTACCCCCGGGGTAGAAATGCAGCTGGTGGTGTGATTGGTACTGAGGCAGTGTCCCAGAATGGTACCACATCCGGCTGGTTTACGAAATCTAAGATTTGATCACGTTTTTCACAGCGTTTTCTGCGACGACCGGCCGGCGTAAACGTTTTCACCAAAAAACCAACACCACTCATTTTTATCTTATTAATATTCGTTAAAACAACGTACTTTTTGTACTCCTGTCGTTAAACAATTAAAAATATCAAAAGGAAAAAATGATATGATTTTTAAAAATCCAAAAATAACACTAAATAACAATATTATATCATTTTAAGAACTTTAAACTTTTAGCATGCCATTTTTTACTGTGTAGCTATATTATAGAACCTTTATTAATTTTTTAATAATAAACCATTAGAGCAGTAGAGTAGAGACTAACTAAAAATAAATCCCACTACTAGCCATCTCAAAACAAACGTATTATTATCGGAAAAACAGGAAATTCCAAAATATTTTTAAACTAAAAATACTTTATACTTTACGTAGCATATTCAAAACTATCGAAACAATTTCAAATTTGAAAAAATTAATTAAACTAAGATAATTTCAAGTTATTTCAAATCTATTAACAGTGGAAGCTTGGTTTATTTTTGAAAAATAAAAAGAAGCAACTCTTTTAAGTATTATAAGCGGCTGACCAAAAAATTGTTCTTGAACCAAAATTCCTGCCGCGCAATCTACAACCACTACCTGAAAAACTGTAGCTACAAAACGGTCAAGGACACACCCTGGATATATTTTCCCAAGGTCATCAGTATTATCAAAAAATTAAAAAAAATACCCAACTAGAATAAGCAAACAAAAGAAGTTAAATATTTATATTAATCAATACAAATAATTATTAATCATTTGCTAATTAGTAGCAACAATAATATAGAAAACATAACACGCGCGCGATATGTTGATCGTCTTCAAAACAACAATGTAGCAGCTTAAAATTTGCACACAATTTACATTTAAAGAAATAAATTCTAAAAATAAAAATCACATCACGCGAAGAGTTTGTTATTTTTTTTGTTTCGCTCTCAAAGAAGAGGTGTTAATTGGTTAGCGTTAAGTGATACAAAACACTATCGCTTTTATCTGCCGCATACTCTGGGAGAGACTACTTGGGACCAACAGGTCCAGACGGCGGGGACGTCGCAACTGTTTTGGCACCTCGACGCCCGATTTACGGTGTTGCCAAACGCTCAATACGAGGTGAAAACAAAGGAATATTCAGACTCACTCAGCTGACTGTCTTTTGCATTCTGGCGTGTAAGAATGAAGTCAAGTTCCATCCATTGTCACCTATCGACGATAGGCCAAAAGTTAATATTAAGCATACACAATGCCGACTTCAAAAGTTGCAACGGCTGGCATGTTTAGGAATAACAGGGGCAACGCGAACTTGCCCCACAGCAGCGATGGAAACGTTGCTGCATCTAATACCTTTGCCTGTCCTAGTCAAAAAAGAGGCAGCAATTAGCGCTCTGAAACTGGCACAGTGGAATCCAAATCTGGCGATCTAGACCAACACATGGGAATCCTGAATCTAATACCTTTGGGTTCAGGAAGAAAACCGTCGGACGATTTGCCACGCAAACATGATTTTGAAATCCCATTTGAAGTGGTCATTGCAGACCGTCAGTCAAAATTGGCTAAATGGGGAAACACGATTCCCAGAAAACACATCCGTCTGGTATACGGACGGTTCAAAAGGAATAGAAGGGAACACAGGCATGGGAGTATACGGGCCAAATTGCAGGCTCTCTGAATCTCTCGGTAAAAGTCCCACTATATTCCAAGCAGAGATCAACGCTATTAATCGTTGTGCTCAAGAATGCCTGCAGAGATGCATCCCGGAACGGCAGATCAATATTATGTCAGACAGTCAAGCTGCGTTAAAAGCACTGAGGTCTTACACCTTCACGTCAAAGCTAGCATGGGAATGCAAACAGACCCTAAAGCAACTGGCAGCTCAGGGGCAAAAAAAATTACTCTGACATGGGTGCCAGGACATGAAGGCATAGAGGGGAACGAAGCGGCGAACCAACTTGCAAAAGAGGGCGCAAATGCTCCGTTCTGCGGCCCGGAACCCATCTTTGGCCTTCCAAAAAGCCATATGAAGGAAGAACTTCGGAGATGGGAGAAGGAACAACTTAAGTCCTACTGGAGAAACACTCCAGGCCTAAGACAATCAAACAGGTTTATCAAACCTTCAGAGGCCAACGCAGGGAAGCTTATCCAACTGGAGAGAAGCGACCTAAGGCGAATTACAGGCCTTTTTACGGGACACCACCCAGTGAAGTACCATCTCAAAAAGATGGGCCTAACCGAGGACGACACTTGTCGGTTTTGCGAAGACGCAACAGAGACAACAGAACACGTGCTCTGTGAATGCATGGCACTTCTCTGCAAAAGGCTAAAACACCTTGGAGGGGTGACCCGAACACCCAACGAGGCAAGGAATTTAGCCCCCAGAGAAATCATCAACTTTATGACAAGTGTGGGACAGCTGGGCAATTCATAGATTAGAGTCATTCACAAAAGATCTTCTGCAGGTCGTAGTGAGGGGAGGCCAAACCGCCTAAACGACTCCGAAAAACAATCTACAACTCACGAATCAAATTTAGACACGTATCGTTTGAAGGTTAGTACTAAATAAAAATCATATGGAAAATATTCTAGTAACGCCACCTATGTCCTTTTTGAATAGACATAATATGTCGGAAATTCTCACGAAAAACTATTTAAAAAAAAGTTTGGCAACAATGTGTACTGAATAGGTATTTGGTTGCACGCCTCTTCGATCGTTACTGCCTCTGCAGCATCCTATGACGTCACACAACATCTTGGAGAACTACAGAGCACCCATTTTGTGTATTACACAAGAAAATATAGTTTTTGTTTAAAAAAATCATTCTCGTTTGCAATTTTGTTCACCAAAACTAAACTAGATTCAATTGATTTTTATAAAATGATATCCGAACACCAGAAAAATGTCTAGCTTGGCATCAAATAAGAATCTTCATTGCAAAATAGTCGTTACAGAAGACAAAGAAGACAGAAAATTGATGATGACAAGAAAATCCACCAAAACCAAATAGAAACAGTAATAGTGGGTTAGACGGCTTGAAAACTTATCTGGAGCAGAGGCTATCTCAACTTATATCTCCCGAGGGAATTCAAAAAAGAAATAAAGGCACGACAACAGCGAGACGATGGAATTTAATAAGCCCAAGTATCTATATACATCGCAAGTTATTGTATTATTTGTAATTTTTACCTGCCATTTAATTGGATATTTATCTGTCTGGACAGTTGTATCTTAAATAAATAAAAATAAACATTTGAAAATTATTACATTTTAAGAATCGAATATATTTTTTCAAAGATCATCCTTGTCAGTTTACTTGTTTGGATTTAAACGTACCGAACTAAAACTTTTAGTTTAGCTGTTGTGAAATCAGTTGTACCACAGGACTCCAGTGCTCTTTTTGCTGTATATCAATGCCCTCCCTGATGTACAACAGCAGTTCTAAAAAGCTGCACATGAAGGGTTTGGAAAGATTCTCATTCTTATTGTATTGACACTGAGATTGTTGTTTTTATGTGTCATATTTTATTCAGTCGGTCCGTCAGAGTCAAAAAACAATTTTTTCTGAAATAATGACAATGGAATAGAATGATGATGACTGGAGCAAACCAAGACGAGTATGGAGAGAGATATTCCCAAACTTGTATTGACTAGAGACTTCCATTTAGCGGTGATTTGGGTGGGAATTAATCGCATGAAAGCACAGAGTTAGTTTTCATCAAGGACCAGTGTTTATCGATGGTATGGTGAATTCAATCGTGGTCGTAGTTCACTCCAAAACGAATTTCGTGAAGGTCGTCCAAAATCAGTTGCTGTTCCGAAACCCATTGAAGCTGTGCGCAAAATGATGTAAGATCGTCGTGTGACGTATCAAGATATTGAGACAACCTTAGGCATTAGTGGGACCAGCATACATTCAATATTGCATAAACATTTGACTGTCAAAAAAATTTGTTCGCGTTGGATCCCACACAATTTGTCAATCGCTCAAAAAATACGACCGCGGTGCTTCGAAACACGTCTATGACATCGTGACAGATGATGAATTGTGGATTTACGCGTATGAGCCCGAAAGTAACCAGTAGTCGACTGTATGGGTGTTTCAAGATGAGCCAACAAAAGTTGTTCGCGCACGAAACACTTCCAAGCAAATGGTCGCCTGTTTTTTCAGAAAAACTGGACATGTCGCAACCGTACCGAACAACACAGAACAGTCAATTCTGAGTGGTACACAACCATTCGTTTGCCAGTTGTCTTCCAAGAAATCAGGAAAACCAACCGCCGAAGACGGATCACTCTTTACCACGACAATGCGAGCTCTCACACATCGATTCAAACAACTGCATTTTTGAGCGCCCAAAACATCCATTTGATGAGTCGTCCGCCGTATAGTCCTGTCTTGGCACCGAATGACTTCTTTTTACTCCCGGACGTAAAATACAAACTGAGAAGTCAACGTTTTTCAACACCTGTAGAAGCGGTTGCATGTTTTGGAGATACCTCAATGAGAGTGGCAAAAGTGCTTTGACAATTGGTTCAAACGCATGCAAAAGTGTATAAATATTTTGAAAAACAATGACAGTGATTTTCGATAATTAATATTTGTTTTTGCTCTCTAATCTCGAAATATAAAAGCAACTCTCGTACATGGGAATGTGTATGTGTAACAAAACTCAGAAAAGCGTAACTGAATGTAATTAGCAAGTAGTATGGCATCCTCTCGATATATCTGTGTTTAATTTTTTAAAAAATAAAAAAAAGACTTGCTTCATCAACAGCTGTACTTCTATAGCATTATTCTTAATTACAGCATCTGTATCAAATTTCCCTTTTTCTAATTACGTAAATGGTAATTAATATTTCAGTTTAATGATCTCTTGCTGTTATTAACTTTTATTATACGATTTCTAACCATTTTTATTAGCCGTCGGGTCAAGCCAAAACCTTTTATTAAATTAAAATTAAATATACAGGGTGTCCCACTTATGAATACAAGCACATAACTCACACATTTTCATCGAGGTAAAAATTGGGTTTAATTTTATTTCGTTCAAGAGTAGACTACCTAGGACCTTAGGGACCTTAGGACATAATTTATTTCAAATCTGAGAAATTAACTCGAGGCGTTGTCATCCAAAATACTTCTAGTTCTAATTTTGATGAAAATTCATACAGTGTGTGTCATTAAAAATTTAAAATTTTAGTTAATAATTTGCAGAAAAGTAATGCAGATTCCCCGATGCCGCTGGATTCTCCGTATAAACTTTGTAACAGTCTAATTATACTTTTCAGATAGTTGACATCATGATCAAGACACGAGGGAAGTACAAAAACTAAATATTCTCAGTCTCATTGTGTAATGTTATGTTGTGTCGTTTTATTAACCTACGAAAAAACATTCAAATAGAAATTGTAGATTGTTTTTTTCGGAGTCGTTTAGGCGGTTTGGCCTCCCCTCACTTCGACCTGCAGAAGATCTTTTGTGAATGACTCTAATCTATGAATTGCCCAGCTGTCCCACACTTTTCATGAAGTTGATGATTTCTCTGGGGGCTAAATTCCTTGCCTCGTCGGGTGTTAGGGTCACCCCTCCAAGGTGTTTTAGCCTTTTGCAGAAAAGTGCCATGCATTCGCAGAGCACGTGTTCTGTTGTCTCTGTTGCGCCTTCGCAAAACCGACAAGTGTCGTCCTCGGTTAGGCCCATCTTTTTGAGATGGTACTTCACTGGGTGGTGTCCCGTAAAAAGGCCTGTAATTCGCCTTAGGTCGCTTCTCTTCAGTTGAATAAGCTTCCCTGCGTTGGCCTCTGAAGGTTTGATAAACCTTTTTGATTGTCTTAGGCCTGGAGTGTTTCTCCAGTAGGACTTAAGTTGTTCGTTTTCCCATCTCCGAACTTCTTCCTTCATATGGCTTTTTGGAAGGCCAAAGATGGGTTCCGGGCCGCAGAACGGAGCGTTTGCGCCCTTTTTTGCAAGTTGGTCCGCCGCTTCGTTCCCCTCTATGCCTTCATGTCCTGGCACCCATGTCAGAGTAATCTTTTTCCCCTGAGCTGCCAGTTGGTTTAGGGTCTGTTTGTATTCCCATGCTAGCTTTGACGTGAAGGTGTAAGACCTCAGTGCTTTTAACGCAGCTTGACTGTCTGACATAATATTGATCTGCCATTCCGGGATGCCTCTCTGCAGGCATTCTTGAGCACAACGATTAATAGCGTTGATCTCTGCTTGGAATATAGTGGGACTTTTCCCGAGAGATTCAGAGAGCCTGCAATTTGGCCCGTATACTCCCATACCTGTGTTCCCTTCTATTCCTTTTGAACCGTCCGTATACCAGACGGATGTGTTTTCTGGGAATCGTGGTTCCCCATTTAGCCAATTTTGACTGACGGTCTACAATGACCACTTCAAATGGGATTTCAAAATCATGTTTGCGTGGCAAAGCGTCCTACGGTTTTCTTCCTGAATCCAAAGGTATTAGATTCAGGATTCCCAAGTCAAATAGGAATTAAACTGTGAACTAAAAATAATAACAACCAACTAAAAGTCGATATCTTCGAACAAGCTACAGAAAATGCTATAACTCGACTAAAAAGTCAGATTGCTGTCAAATTTATACACGTCTCGTCTGAAGGTTAGTACTAAATAAAAATGATATGGAAAAAATTCTACTAACGCCATCATGCGTCATCCTATGGCTTTTTTGAATGACCTAATAGTTTGTGCACAATATATTTTCACCCATTCTCAACTTTGGAGAGCGATAAAAAAATTACTACTCATAGTTCACTTGTGAATTTTGGATATGTTATTCTGACATGTTTGCTGAATATAGAACCTGCTACTTTTCTCTGGGCAAAGTTGCCCTGTTTCTTGACGTAACAGAAAAGTATAGTATAGAAGATAAAATGAATTGCATATCTTTCTTATATTACTTTACGGGACTAGGGAAAGAATTGTGAACGAGCGAATTTATGCGTAACTTTTCGTTCTCACTGTATATGGCTTAATCCTCCTAAGTCCGTGTACATAATAAAACATAAACTGATAGAAAATTAAT
This sequence comes from Apoderus coryli, assembly GCA_911728435.2. NCBI lineage: Eukaryota > Metazoa > Arthropoda > Insecta > Coleoptera > Attelabidae > Apoderus > Apoderus coryli. The sequence goes on along the minus strand of OU452211.1, from coordinate 1,143,074 downwards.
GGCGTCCAATATTCAATAAATATGCACTGTTCGGCGTTTATTAACAATATTCGTTTATCTTAATATTAATTATTCTGTTATACATTTTGCCTCTTTATTACAGGAAATTCGTTTAATCTTTTATTAGCTAAATAGCTAAATCAATATAGCAGGAAAAACAAAACAAGCTTGTACAACATTTTGCGGCAAATATGACAACAAATTGAGACAATAATAAATTTATTGGCCTGATTACTGGGGCCTAAACAAATCTTTGATAAGAAGCAATTATTTCTGGTTATATAAAAAAAAGTAATGATACACTGCAAGACGTGGGATTACACGAAATGATGTTTAATATTGTGGTTCCAAATCCGAGTAACATGAGCATTTATTTATATACGAGGCGGGAGTATTCTGAGAAGCAGCCAAATGTAGCTACAACACATTACTGAATACGACCCTGGTAGCATGAAATAACCATATCCCAAAATTATAATATAAAAATTTATTCACAAATAGCTGTTGTATTAGTCAAAGTAAGTGGTTTTGTTCGTGACTTATGCATGCAAATAAAAATTAAATTGCCTCTCCTTATCGCGACATATAACAAAAAAAAAAAAAGTGCAAATGATTGTTTTTGTTATTTACATACCTACATGTAATCGAACAATTTAACTGGAAAAATGTATTATTTACCTTTGAAACAGGTGAAACTAACTACTTCATCTAGAATCTCAAGGACACCTAGAAAGTCAAATACAAGATCAGCTACAATATGTTGATAACAAGTACCAAACAGCATAATAAATATAAATAATATTATTATTTGTACAAAAAAAAAAACACAATACAACTACTTACATTTCAGATAACATTTGGAAGGCTGGAGAAAAATCTAACATGCTAAAGTCAAAAAGTTTTTATTCATCCCATCGTGACGGGCAGCCATGGTTTGACAACGACTGCATTACCGCGAAAAAAAAGGTTATAGGGTCCTTAAAAATTTGTCAATTAAACAATTTCGAAGAAACTTCAAAAGAAAACTATTTGTATAACAAACGCGAGTATAAAAAATTGCTGAAATTGAAGCGAAAATTTTATCAGAATGGTGTATTGAGAAAACTAAATAACATTAACTCTTCTAGGGATTTCTGGAGCGCAATTAAGTCTGTGTGCCCGCGTAACGACAAGCCGACTTTATCTGTGAAGGAATGGGAAGTCTTTTTTGAGGGTACCTGTAGCACTGCGATTTCATACACTGGCTTATTTTCGGATGCACGTTGTAACCAGCTCGATTTCGAGGTTACTTATGAGGTGCTTGCTTAATCATTGCCGAAATGGCAAGAGTCCCGGTATTGACGGTGTGTCGTATGAGTTTCTGAAGCACCTTCCCACAAATTGGCATCTCTATCTTTGTGGATTTTTTAACAAAATTTTAGAAACTCAAAGAGTGCCGAGTAATTGGAATCATCAGATTGCTTTAACAATGCTGCATAAAAAGGGTCCGACAAACGATCCTTCAAACTATAGGGATATTGCCCTCATTAATTGCATAACAAAACTATTTACGCATATTCTCAATGAACGAATAGCGACATGGTCTGATCGCTATCGGCTGCTTCCCGAAGGTCAAAATGGGTTCAGGAAAGGTAGGGGTTGTCTCAACAACAACATTTTCACCCTTAGTTGCGCAATTCAACTGCATCTCAGACTGAAAAAGCGCAAAGTGTTCGCTATATTTGTCGACTTTCGTAGAGCCTTTGACCTGCTAGATCATCCTCTTATGTGGCAGAAATTATACGACATAGGCCTGTCCTCTAATATTATTAATAGTCTGATAAACTTCTACAAGAGTGCTGCTTTTAAAGTCAAGGTGAAAAATGAATTTACTAAGAATTTTGGTATAATAAAATTAAAAAAAAAACAAGGAAATCAAAATCATTAAAAATGTTATTTTTGATATACTCTGTATAGTAATCGTAAATTTCGTACTAGAAATTGTAGTTTTGACACAAGCAGACGTTTTTATAAAGAATGACTTTTTGTTCTAAATCTACAAATAAAAAAGTTTTTGCTCTTCCAAATTCTATCCGGGGACACATTGGATAGAGTTTGGAAGAAGAAAAACTTTTTTATTTGTAGATTTAGAAGAAAAAGTCATTCTTTATAAAAACGTCTGCTTGTGTCAAAACTACAAATTCAACTACCAGATTTACGATTACTATACAGGGTATATCAAAAATAACATTTTTAATGATTTTGATTTTTTTGTTTTTGTAATTGTATTATTTTAATAGTAACTATGAAATTAACCACTTTGAGAAAAAAGTTTATTAGTGTTTTTTGCACAATTGGTGTAATAAATCACGGTTTTGAAAATATTTTCATAAAATTAAAAAAAAAAACAAAAAAAATCAAAATCATTAAAAATGTTATTTTTGCTATACCCTGTATAGTAATCGTAAATTTGGTATTTGAAATTGTAGTTTCGACACAAGCAGACGTTTTTATAAAGAATGACTTTTTCTTCTAAATCGACAAATGAAAATGTTTTTCCTCTTCCAAACTCTGGACACATTGTATATGTAGATATTTTCTATAATTTTTAAAATACATTAGTGTCGCATGTAACCCATGTAAGCCTTAATAATAATTATTAAGCATCAACCTACATTTTGACACGTTAACTATTTTTTTTTTTAATATAGCAAACGGTAAATAAAAATTATAATTTCATCGACAGCACATTTGCCGGATATCAATGCAAATTTATTAACGTGAATCCAAAAAAGCATGCAGCATAAATACTTGCACATACACAATTTCAAATGTGAGCGTCCTATTATCAACTTTTTCTCATTTACGTAATTGATATACACGGTACGATAAAAGTAACGATAGCTAAGTAAAGCTAAGGTCGAGACAAAGTGTAACACTTCATCTAGCGACTTATACAGGGTGGACATCGGGAAACATCGTTTAAATTTAGTGGGACATTTAGTAAACGTATTGTGGCTCCTTAATTTAATTTACCTTTAAAGCAGGTACAGCCCATTATATAGCCCATCATTGATGCAGGACGGGTGGACCCGCCCTTGCCCGATATACAACAAGGGGCCGACACCACTGGCGAATTGCTTTTGTGTCACTACTGCCCTCATCAGCCCCTGCCACTGGGGCCTACACGTACATTGTTTACACATGCACTAAAGTTGATTCGGGCACGCTTTATTGATAAAAATGTCTTTTTATATTTTTTGTTAAACAAACACACCCCTGACGAAGGGAGAAATAGGTTATTTACGTGATTCATAAGTCTAGAGGGACAAAAAAAGGAGTTTAAATTAGCAGGGCCAGACCAGATTGATGCGTGAGTCGCTAGATAACGTTTCGCTTTTACTATAAGCTCGTCAGACATCATTGACCCTACAACCTCATACATCTCAGCGCACGCAGGTCGAAAATCCATTGTATAGGTAACGCCAACAGTAAAGATAGAAGTAATACAAAATTGTGAAATACGAGGCATGTTTTTTAAGTAAGTACCGTTTTGGAATTAAAAAAAGACGTGCAAAGATATCGCAATAATTTTATTTTTACATGAAAGCCTGTACCTTAATCTACTTTTCTACATAATTTCCGTGAATATTGAGGCACTTGTCATAACGTGACACCAGTTTTTGAATACCCTCCTCATAAAATTCTGCCGCCTGACTTGTTAATCACTGTATCACAAATGTTTTGACTTCGTTATCGTCTTGAAGACGCTGACCACCCAGGTGTTTCTTCAAGTGCAGGAACAAATGGTAGTCGCTGGGCGCCAGATCAGGGCTGTATGGAGGATGATCTAGAGTTTCCCATTTAAAAGATTTGATGAGATCTTTGGTCCGATTAGCCACATGTGGACGGGCATTGTCATGCAGCAAAACGATACCCTTACTCAACTCGCCACGTCTTTTGTTCTGGATTGCACGACGCAGATTGTTCAATGTCTCACAATAAGACGCTGCATTGATTGTCTCATTACGAGGCAGAAACTCCACTAGCAATACTCCTTTTCTGTCCGAAAAAACTGTGCACATGATTTTCCGGGCAGAAATTGTTTGCTTAAACTTCACTCTTTTGGGTGATGATGAATGTCGCCATTCCATGGATTGTTGTTTCGATTCTGGTGTGACTTAGGCCACCCATGCTTCGTCACCAGTAACAATTTGGTCTAATTGACTTTCCTTGAGCGGTACCACAATGGTTAACAAGTCAGGCGGCAGAATTTTATGAGGAGGGTATTCAAAAACTGGTGGCACGTTATGACAAGTGCCTCAATATTCACGGAAATTATGTAGAAAAGTAGATTAAGGTACAGGCTTTCATGTAAAAATAAAATTATTGCGATATCTTTGCACACTTATACATGCCGTATAATTAAGAGATTTAAAAATGACAGCAACTGTTTGCTTCTTCAGTTTCAGGATTTTTTCGATTTTTGTAAGTTTTCTCCACTAGTTATAGGAATAATGGACTACAATTTAGTAGTACACTTGTTACCCGTCAAAAACTCAAGATCTGGGGTTATTGCGAATTTTCCAAAACGTACAAGGTGACACATTTTCGGGGGTTGAACTCTTTATTCCCCTCAAACTTTTCCGTGGAACGTCTCTGATCTTTAATAATAAAAAATTTGTATTTCCCATTCAATTTAGAAGGTTTTTTGTCTCCGGCTCTTTAATAGTAAGACTTACTGTCGATAAATACTTGTAAATTAAAGTAATAACTTCAGCAAAGAATTTAACCCTTAGGTGGTATTCTTAATCAAAGAAAACAACCTATTTCTCCACCTTAAGCACCGTAAAAACAATAGATACACAAACACCACATCGACGTACACTTAATAAAAATCAATAATCAATTATGCAATAACAAATAAATAAATAAAACCACATTAAAAATGCACAACCATAAACCACTAGTAGTGACACTTAAAAACACCAAATCACAGTGTCATTAACGATTACTTTATTGTCCGACGTTATTGCAAACACACACCATACTCTTTCGTTCGATCGAAATGCCGAATATATGACGATGATCATCAGCAGGACTAGCAGGAGAGGTGCAAGCACATTTCTGTTGCGCGTTCTGTTTTCACAATATTATGTGGCAGGAGTTGTGCTCGTATATATGGCGCTATCTAACGGAAGTCGCGCCAACTAGATAGGGGAAAGGGTGGAAAATCTCTAGGGTATGAATGTTTACAGGTTTCTTTATGGAAAATTTTCTGTTTTTAATTTTAATTCAATAATATGCAATTTATAGATACAGGGAGAAAACTTCATTATTTCAAATGACACACCCTGTATGTAGATTTAGAAGAAAAAGTCATTCTTTATAAAAACGTCTGCTTGTGTCGAAACTACAATTTCAAATACCAAATTTACGATTACTATACAGGGTATATCAAAAATAACATTTTTAGTGATTTTGATTTTTTTGTTTTTTTTTTTTGAATTTTATGAAAATATTTTCAAAACCGTGATTTATTACACCAATTGTGCAAAAAACACTAATAAACTTTTTTCTCAAAGTGGTTAATTTCATAGCTACTATTAAAATAATAAAATTAAAAAAACAAGAAAATCAAAATCATTAAAAATATTATTTTTGATATACCCTGTATAGTAATCGTAAATTTCGTACTCGAAAGTGTAGTTTTGACACAAGCAGATGTTTTTATAAAGAATGACTTTTTCTTCTAAATCGACAAATAAAAAAGTTTTTCTTCTTCCAAACTCTATCCCATGTGTTTACGGATAGAGTTTGGAAGAGCAAAAACTTTTTTATTTGTAGATTTAGAAGAAAAAGTCATTCTTTATAAAAACGTCTGCTTGTGTCAAAACTACAATTTCGAGTACGAAATTTACGATTACTATACAGGGTATATCAAAAATAACATTTTTAATGATTTTGATTTCCTTGTTTTTTTTTTTTTTAATTTTATTATTTTAATAGTAGCTATGAAATTAACCACTTTGAGAAAAAAGTTTATTAGTATTTTTTGCACAATTGGTGTAATAAATCACGGTTTTGAAAATATTTTCATAAAATTAAAAAAAAAAAAAACAAAAAAATCAAAATCATTAAAAATGTTATTTTTGATATACCCTGTATAGTAATCGTAAATTTGGCATTTGAAATAGTAGTTTCGACACAAGCAGACGTTTTTATAAAGAATGACTTTTTCTTCTAAATCGACAAATAAAAAAGTTTTTGCTCTTCCAAACTCTATCCGAGGACACATTGTATATATTATGTTCAAATAAAAATATATGAAATAATTTTTTTATAAGTTTTAAATAAAAATAAATAATATTGTTTACTGCGGTATTTAATGATTTTTCTCGCTTTGTTTTGGTTCTTGAACAATTTTCCTTTTAATTGTTGTATTTTTTACTTATTTTTTTGGTTTTAAGGTTATTTTTTTTTTAATTTACAGTTTAGTTTACATTTCGCTGTGTAATTTTTTTTCTCTTTACAACGTTGTATTCGACGATGGTTTTTCAGGTGTTATTCTAGTTCGGGTTTTTCCTTGAATTTAAATACATTAAACAGTTTTGTTCAAGGTTCAATAAAACAGGGAAAAAAAAACATTTTTATGGTATAAATTTATAAATATGGAAAAAAAAAATAAAACAAAAAGAGAAAAATAAAATAAAAAGATTAAAATATCTATTTATAAGAAGGTTCAAGAAAACAGAAAAAAAAAACATTAATTTGTATGGTATAAATATGGAAAAAAAAACAAAACAAAAAGAGAAAAATAAAATAAAAAGATTAAAATATCTATTTATAAGAAGGTTCAAGAAAACAGAAAAAATAGTATATTGTATTCCTAGGCGGTAAAGTGTCATTTTTTCAGGCTGAAAGAAGAAATGTACGGGCGAGCTTTAGCGAGCCCGGACACTTCTTGAAGCCTGAAAAAATCACTTTACCGCCATGGTTTACACATTATTTTTCTGCCGGCACCGTACAATTGTAGGTAATTCAAAAAAAAAAGAGAAAAAAACATTAAACCTACTATTTTTTTCAATATCCCGTTGGCCGAAAATTTTTGACTTTTTTGCAATGTGGCCAATAGATTTCTTCTTTAAAAAGGCAGTCACTTTTGTGAAATTTCTAATGTTTTCGTTATTTTTAATTAATAGCGTAGATTTTAACATGGAATGAATTGACCACAGTCTTGAAGATTGGTATTTTTGTGAAAGAGCCGATAAATACGTCAAAATCACGTTTTCACTATACTTTTTAACGTTTTAGCACTACACCAATCCATAAACAGTTTATACTGAAGTTCATACTTGGTTCTTGATTCTTCCGGCAGCAAATTCATTGAAACTTCGTTCGCTTTCTCGGGAATTTCAGGCGGGGTACAATACTCAATTTCCTCGTCACTACGATGAATCCGATGTTCCATGATTATTATATAGATGATGAATCAAATTGAATATTTTACGACGCGCTCGATTTTTGACAACCACTGTCATATTGGTCTGTCATCATTGTTAATAGCTTTTATTATTGTGCCGCCATCTATTACAAATAGTTAAAAATAATTTTCTTGCCTAGCCATTTTTGAGTGTTTTGTAGCGCTAGCCTTAGAAATGCATACTTTCTCGTCCCTATGGAAGCAGTAAAATTCAATTTTCTCATAGTGTCGGCAGAAAAAAACATTAATTTGTATGGTATAAATATGGAAAAAAAAAACAAAACAAAAAGAGAAAAATAAAATAAAAAGATTAAAATATATATTTATAAGAAGGTTAAAATAATAAAGTTGGGTGTGTTCCGAAATTATGAAAATGATGATAAGTTAAAGTGGTTAAACGATGACTTACCCCCATGATTGTTGTTGTTACTACTACTAACATTATTATTATTCGCTTGTATGGCCTGGGCCTGAAAATGCGAATTCTGCATCAACTGTTGCTGTAACAAGGCATGATTGAGGTTTGGCACAAAATTTGCTCCACCCAACGGTGGCACTGCGGGATATGGTGGCGGTTGTAGATGGGCTGGTTGAACTGAAGCACTCAGCTGATGATGATTGTGGTGGTGTGCTACATGGGGTTGTTGCGGAGTAGTCGGTGTTTGTTGCTGGTTATTATTGTTATTATGGTGACTATTCGGCAGGGACGGTGTACGTGGCTGGTATGTGGACGTTGATGAGTCGATTGGGGCTACAGAGTGGCAGGGGATCAGATTTGATTCGCCTGCAAAAATATTACAAATAAATGGGTAATTTGGGGATATATCTTAGATTCTTGGGACCAATAGTTTGGATTCAGTTTCATCTCCAGTAACATCATCGTTATCGGTTAAAAATATCCCCACCACACCTACCCAGCAGACAGATCAATATGGAAGTCTAACTGAAGTATTCCAGCGCAAAGATTTCTATGAGTAGTTTCATAATGTAAAGCTAGATGGCTTGGTTAGTAGTAGATACGCGTCCGTATTTCGTAGCGAAAAAAAAAATAAAATTCATCAAAAATAAACTTCAATATAGGTACAGGGTCTTGCAGAGACTGTAGCATAAAAAACATTTTTAATATTTTTAAAAACAAAAGTACTTTACTCTTGAGAATTTAAAAACACCCTGTACAAAAAAATTTCGAGTTGAAATTTAAGCTCCTGGAGTCCAGCCCTGCTTGTTTTGAAAGTAATCTTAGTTTCGAAAATCATAGATGGCTTTGAAATTTTCAAAAAACCGTTTTTTGTCCCCCGTAAACTACCCTTTTCAGACGAGATACGCGAAAATGTCATTAAGAAAAATTGTTCAGAATGAAAGGTTGAGTAGGTGTGTAAAATTTCAATATCCTAGACGTAATTTGGTTTTTGACCCTTTTTTTATCGGGAAAAAGTACAAATAAAGTGTCCTTTAGGAAAAAGAATTACAAAATGGTTGAGGATTTTGAAATTTTACACACCTACTCAACCTTTCATTCTGAACAACTTTTCTTAATGAGATTTTCGCGTATCACGTCTAAAAAGGGTAGTTTACAGGGGTACAAAAAACTTTTTCTGAAAATTTCAAAGCCATCCTGGACTGTTTCGACTCTTGTAAATGACAAAAAAACTTCCAGTTGAGATTTAAGCTCCTGGAGTTAGTTTCGAAAAATCATGGATGGCTTTGAAATTTTCAAAAAACCGTTTTTTGTCCCCCGTAAACTACCCTTTTCAGACGAGATACGCGAAAATGTCATTAAGAAAAATTGTTCAGAATGAAAGGTTGAGTAGGTGTGTAAAATTTCAATATCCTAGACGTAATTTGGTTTTTGACCCTTTTTTTATCGGGAAAAAGTACAAATAAAGTGTCCTTTAGGAAAAAGAATTACAAAATGGTTGAGGATTTTGAAATTTTACACACCTACTCAACCTTTCATTCTGAACAACTTTTCTTAATGAGATTTTCGCGTATCTCGTCGGAAAAGGGTAGTTTACGGGGGACAAAAAACGGTTTTTGAAAATTCCAAAGCCATCCTGGACTGTTTCGACTCTTGTAAATGACAAAAAAACTTCCAGTTGAGATTTAAGCTCCTGGAGTTAGTTTCGAAAAATCATGGATGGCTTTGAAATTTTCAAAAAACCGTTTTTTGTCCCCCGTAACTACCCTTTTCAGACGAGATACGCGAAAATCTCATTAAGAAAAGTTGTTCAGAATAAAAGGTTGAGTAGGTGTGTAAAATTTCAATATCCTAGACCCACTTTGATTTTTGACATTTTTTTTTATCGGGAAAAACTGCAAAAAAGTGTCCTTTAGGAAAAAGAATTACAAAATGGTCGAGGATTTTGAAATTTTACACATCTACACAAACTTTCATTCCGAACAACTTTTCTTATTGACATTTTCGCGTATCACGTCTGAAAAGCGCAGTTTACGGGGGGACAAAAAACGTTTTTTTGAACATTTCAAAGCCATCCATGATTTTTCGAAACTAAGATGTACCGTATTAAAAATATATTTTGAAAATATAAATATTCGATAGGATTGAAGACCCAAAAAGTCAAAAACGAATTATCCTATTTCCGAAACAGATATAAAATAATAAATAAAATAAAATAATAAAAAAAATCACATATCGATGCTTATTAAAAAATATCTCCTTAAATTAATTACCATCAGTGACATTAATTAATTAATTAATTATTTTTTAAGAGACAACAGACATTAGATTTCAACATTAATACAAAATTACAACAGCTAGAGCATACGGTGTTAAAAAAAAGCACGAAAACCAAGTTTCTATTCAATTTGTTAATTTATTAATGTTTACCTGGCTCGGATTTTGGTGGCGATAACGGACTCTCCGGTAAAAGAATACCTTTCAATACTAATTCGTCTCTATTGGCTCGGACTGAAATTTTTCTCTCTAAAGCTGCAAACAAAACCGTAAAAAAATATATCAGCCAAATATAACAAGATTTATTTTTTATTTTAATTCAATTAACTTACAAACTTACTTCTACTAACAGCTTCTAATTTATCCGATTTCCGTTTCCGCTTCCACTTCCAGGGTCGTAGTAATTTTCCTATTGAAAATTTACTTTTTCTCTCGGCTGGAGGGGTCCGTCCACCACTACCACCAAGACTATTTGTCCTAAATGCTGATCCATTATGTTTCTTGGCTGTAACAAAACACACAGCTTTTTAGGGGTTTCTAAGTTATCGTGACTTGACAAAGGACTTTTTTTTTCTCTCAGGAACACAAACATATCATTTTCATTTAATCACAGACCAACTGTTTATTATTTACATTATAAATCAGAAGTTTAGAAAAAATTCTAGTTTCGTCCCATTAGGTAGATCTACACAATTGACTAAAATGAATAATTAATGTAACTGACACAATATGGTATTTATATTTGTAAAATTAGCATACAAAAGATTGCGCCTACACGTTATTTTGAAAATAATCCTCATCAGAATTCACGTTTAGGTTTCCTAAACGTCTTTGCACAAGACATTATTTTTCTCCCGAATACAAATTCAAATGGGTCTCCTATGACTTGGCAATATTCGGTAAATCGGTCCCGGATTACAGTTTATTTAGTGATAATTTTACATGATTAAACCACTGTTTAACCTCAGGGCTTGTCCTTATTTAGCTTACCTACTATTGACCTGTAAGTACAATCATTTTACACATTAGTCCATTCAAAAAGGCCATAAAATGACACATAGATGGCGTTACTACAATTTTTTCCATATGATTTTTATTTAGTACTAATCTTCAATCGATACGTGTATAAATTTGACAGCAATCTGACTTCTGATTCGTGAATTATAGCATTTTGTGTGAAGCAGCGTTCTCAAATAAGAAACTGCATGAAGAATAGAATTGAGATTTTCTAAAACAGCACAAGGAGGAGACAAGAGCTTGCCAATCTCCAAATGGTTGATTTTAAATAGAAATAATCCCGACATGTGCTGATATGAAAAACATTCCAATTGGAATAGACACCAATGGTCAATAGATCGCCAAGCAGACAAAGAAAACCGGTCCCTAAATTATACACTTTTGCCTAAAAATGTTCAGATAATTTTGCATTTAAATTAATTATAGAAAATTTTTAAACACTAGTAGTATACTAAACTGACAATCGTTTTACCACTTCACCAAAACACTTCTTTTAAATCTCGACGCGCGTTTCGCTAACAATGTTAGCATCCTCAGGAGAGAATTAAAACTAATTTTTTCCTGAGGATGCTAACATTGTTAGCGAAACGCGCGTCGAGATTTAAAAGAAGTGTTTTGGTGAAGTGGTAAAACGATTGTCAGTTTAGTGTTCTACGCCAAAGGTTCTACTCATCGATTACTAGTAGTATAGTTATAGACTAGGCTCGATAATTTTAAAAATGGTAAAACGTGAAAAAAAATGAAAGGAAAAATAAATTACGGGCGATCTGTGGTCGGGAAGGGGGTGGGGTGAGTTTTTAAGGGTAAAAAACGGTTAATCTCGATTTCCGGTAAAACTGCAAGTCCTATGAAAAAAAGTTAAATGGCAAAGTTGTAGGTAATAAAAAGATCTACAACTTTTGTATCGACACTTTTTTCACATAACCTCAAAATTTATGTGAAAAATTCGAATAACCGAGTTTTTGATTTTTTATTTTTATCTTTTGGAAAAAAATTTATTTTTTCACGAAATTTGGTGAAAACTTACCTTTGTATGTCCCAAACATACAGTAATTTTTTTGATTTAAAATATTCATTTTTTCACCTTATTTTGACTTAATATCGAAAAAGCACCCTAATTTTCAATCGAAAATTGTCACGTCAAAATATCTGCTTTTTTAAAAAAGTTGGTGTGTTTTTTGTTCGTTGAAATCTCTAGTTTCTGATGGTATAAAAAAATATACACTACTATGAGTAAATGTTCTCAGAAAATGCAAATAATGATCTAATAATTTCAAATATGAATCCTTAAAAAATATCGTTGCATTTCTCCATCATTTTTCTGGTTGCGATAAAACATCTGGATTTGCCCGAAAAGGAAAGAAAAGTATCGTCAACTCTTTATTAGCATATTATCAGCTTCAGACTTGGCTGGGTAAAGAACTGACAGATTGGGGCTGGAACCAACATCAACGCGCCGAAAACATGGTTTAAAATGCACAAATTTATGCTCAAATTGTCATGGTTCTGAAACATGCTCCAATGTGGAAGAAAAAACCTACGAGGAAGTTAATGATTCAGATGAAATTGTGGATGAAGAACCAATGCAGACCGGAAATAATCTTGGAGACGAAGACGGTGATGGTCTTGAAGATTTCGAACATCCACTAGAATCGGGAAAGAAAAAATCAGATATTTTGACGTGAGAATTTTCGATTGAAAATTGGGGTGCTTTTTCGACATTAAGTCAAAATAAGGTAAAATAATAAACATTTTAAATCAAAAAAATTACTGTATCTTTGGGACATACAAAGGTAAGTTTTCACCAAATTTCGTGCAAAAATATTTTTTTTTTGCGAAAGATAAAAATAAAAAACCAAAAACTCGGTTATTCGAATTTTCCACATAAATTTTGAGGTTATGTGAAAAAAGTGTTGATACAAAAGTTGTAGATCTTGTTATTACCTACAACTTTGACATTTAACTTTTTTTCATAGGACTTGCAGTTTTACCGGAAATCGAGATTAACCGTTTTTTAACCTTAAAAACTCACCTCAGATCCCCCGTAAAGAAGAAATCATTTAAACACTCATGCTTTACCTTTTTCATAATCTAAATGTGTTTATACTGGTCAATTCTCATGAAATTGAAAGCATTGTAAACAAAAACCCAACTAAATGCATTTCTATCTCATGAAGGTCGCCACATGACATTTACTACGTTGGCCAATGTGCCAAAATACCTTTCAACACCAAACTGAACGGTATATATAGTATAGAATAAATAATATTTATTATAGCACAACTATATAAAATGTAATGGTCCTAATTTACAAAATAGACGTTGAATTTAAATCGCTTTACGTATTTGCGGATCAAAAATAGGTACCACATTCATAATAATTTTTGAAATGCCTTACACTCGCGATGAAAATATTTTAAAGTTATCATCGCGATAACTCCTATGTTTATTTCTGTTTGGCGTAAAAAAAATTAACTAAAATTAGATGGTGAAAAGTTAATAGTATCTCTATCATTAAATCGGTTAATTTATTAAGTATGCGCACGTGTTTTGCGAAAATGTTTTGGAGATACCTCAATCAGAGCGCCAAAAGTGCCTCGACAATTGGTTCAAACGCATGCAAAAGTGTATAGGGATCTTTATGGGGAATATTTTGAAAAACAATAAAGTGACCCTCGTATTCACTAATAATAATTGTTTATTAAATGTAAAATAACCGGTTTTCGTAATATTTTTTAAGTATTCCAACTATTTGATGATTATTATGGTAATTGAAATAAAATTGTAATTTATGCAAAATGTACGACGTTCCTTATTTGTTAAAAATGTATCTCGGAATTTCCAATAGTTAATCTTCTTTAGGTCAAAATTTTATTTTGTAAACTAAAATAGTCTGTGATGTGAAAAATAGGTAAATAAATATAGATATACTAATAAATGAAGTTCGGTATAATTATGCCAATACGAACTTGAACCGTTATTACAGGAATACACGGACTTTTACTTTTTAAAAGGCATAAAGATTAAACGAATTGTAGGTATATTATATACACTACACAAATTAAAATAACGTACACAAGGAGCCAGAATACAACTGTAAGATTACATTGATTATAAAATTTAATGGCAAAATACCACTGCTACTACTACATTGCTAGCCAGAGCTGATTAGTTTAGCTAGAATACATCTTTGTCTTGCTTTTGTAATAGTGTCATTTTCCTGTTTAAATTCTATTCCAATGCAATAAGTTAATCTAATCAAAAGATTTCATAATCATTTGCTTTACGTGAATTAAATTTTTTTTACTTGATGTCGCTAGAATCAAATCATCAACATATATAGCAATTATATAGCTTTATCTCCTCCTTTGCTGTATATGTACATACATGGATCTGCAGTAGATGATTTAAAACCAATCTCTTTTAATTTCGTGTCTAATTTTTGAAACCATTGTCTTCCTGCTAGTTTTAGACCGTATAAAGCCTTTTTAAGTTGACACACTTTTTCGCTTTTTGAAAAATTTCCTGGTTGATATTCATGCTTTCTTCAAAAATAATTTCTTGTAGATATTTCTCTAGATTTTTAGGTATTTCCATGTAGATTTCTTCATCTATGTCGCCGCTTAGGAAAGCTGTAGTTATATCAAGTTGACTTAGTTGTAAATTTTTTTCAGCAGCTAATGCTAATAGAAGTCTTATAGAACTTAGTTTTGTAACTGGACGTTGACTAAAACCTCTTGCTACCAATCTAGCTTTTTGTCTTTCCAAATTTCCATTTGCTTTAAACTTTTCTTTTAAGATCGTTTTAGATGTGACAATATTCTTATTTGGTTTTTTTTCTATTATTATCCAGGTCCGATTTTAAGGTGTGCTTTAATTTCATTTCTTATTGCTTCATCTCAAATTGTGTCTGCTTTCATTTCGTTTATGCCTTGATTCTCAATAAAGTATGACTCTGTAGCTTGTTCTGTTTCGTTTGTCTCTTGTTGAGACTGTATTTCTTATTAGTATTTGATTTATTAACGCAGGGACAACCCCAATCCGAAACCACACATTTCCCCATGGTAGCACCGTTCCAACGAACAAGAGAACTGAAAAATAAAGAAACCAAAACATACGACACAAGATAGAAAAGAAAACGAAGAAATGAAGCCTCTAGTCGCTTGTTCCGAAACAAAAACAAGTAGCGGTTGTTCCTGCAAATGATACTGCCACCGATCTCCTTGCCGACGACTCAGCAGAGCTCAGGTGAATCGCAGTAGCAGTACCCAGCGTCATCGTCCGGTCTAATAAACTAGAACCACGCCCTCAACGACTCGCCAAGCACTACCCCCCGTCAACCACCCTTCCGAAGAATCTCGCCATTCAAAGACCCAGCGGCACCCATCTATCTGCAAGCCGATCAAAAAGGAGAATGAACAAGGGCTAGCAGACTACCAACTAAACAAAAACGAACTAAAACGGAAGTATGACAACAAACACAAAAAAGTAAGTCATAACGACTTAAAATGCATAACGCCTATCAAGATGTTCAGATAGTTAAGTTTTAACGTTAGCAATATTGTTACAGATTCGATGTTAGGCTGCAACTACTGGTAACATCATTCCTAGATCAGATACCATTTAAAAGACCCCACCCGGAATAGAATTCAACATTAAATCCGCATGAATTCTATCAAATACCCAAAATATTACGACAATTGATGTCCTGGACTCAAGAAAAAGATTTACGTGGGCTCCACCATAAGTAGTAAGTATAAATTTTAGATTTCTTTTTAATACCCTTTAAATAATTATTTAATACCTACACATTTTCTGTTTCAGGAATTCACTTGGCATGAAAAAGGATGAAAGACAAAATTGAATATAAACCGCATACCATATACAGGACCGTACTAAGAATATTTAATTATTGAAACAACAAATAAGGCAATTTTATTTTGGCAATTAGACAAGGTATAGATATAAATGTAATTATGAATAAAATTGTAATTAAGGTGAGTGCAATTGGTTATTTATTATGGTTAGATATACGCATTTACTTTAAGATAAAAATTGACCGTAACAATATTACTTTGCAATGAACTATTTATTAAATAACTAAATATATATTTTTACTGACAACTTCTAATCCAACAATTATCTACAAGTAAAAAATGACAATCTAAATAATACAGCGATGAACAGGAGTGCAATATTATCTTGAATTCTAACAGACTGGACAGCAATCGACGAATACGTTACTTATATAGTTTCGCCGGACCTTATAGACTAAATTACACTTTCAGCCGTTTTTATTACATATTTATTATTTATGCAATCGAACAGTTGGGTTCAATGAACCACTCTATCCATCTGTGGTCAATAAAAAGAACACTTTGCGCTCAACGTACATATTATTAATATTAGAACATATTTATATCAATTAAAATTAACTCAATATTATTATAACATGTTCAATTTTGATTCAATCAATATTTTATAGACTACTTACTGTTTGTGATTTATTACTATTAATTGCTTAATAAATTGATTGGGGTTAATCGTTATGAGTTTGGCTGCAAATTAATATTATTTATGTGATTTAATTGTACAAAGTTGAGTTTAAACAAAACAAAAACAATTTGAAAAAAAAATTGATTTCCGACTGTTTTCCCATTTAATTTTTAGACCACCCTGTATCGAAAAATTACAAAAGATGTTACAGAAATAGTTGAAATAAACCGTAAGAATCTTAATTATTTAAAATTTTTGTGTAATGACAATTTCTTTTCGGACTTCAAACGTCATTTGTTACAAAAAATTTATTTTAAAAACGGCCTCCGCCCATATAGTTATATCCCTAAATTTGAATAAGTCTCCTGTCCCTGTAAAACGAATCATTATTGCAGAATTTAATGGACACGAGAGATCATTTACAATAAGAATAACATTAAATAGGAAGTTTGTAATAAAAACCTATCAAACAAATAATCAGATGAACGAGCGAGCACAATGCAACAATATAAATCTAACAATGCGAAAATAAATAAAACTGAATGACTGGTCTGGCTTAAACATAATAATATCAACGTTAAATAAACTAATTTGTTTGAATCTCTTATTGTAATTTATTTATATGAGTAATGAAAGTAAATCTAATAGAGAGACTTATGAGAGGGCAATACAAGGCTCTATATAAACAAAGCAGAATAAAAATGATTTGTTTTTTAACCAAGGAGATTGATAGGTTGGATAGTTCCGTGATTTTTCGAATTTCCCGCGCAGTAACATCACTGGCAACACTGCTCCCGTCAACTGCCATCTATGGGTAGACTACTGTAAATTTTGAACGAGCTGCATCATTTAGGTTATGTTTGACAAGCATTAAAAGTTCGCACTTGATAAATATTGTGGGCACTCTGCCCAAGGTTGATAAAAATCATGATTTTTTTTACAAATCTTAAGAAGTTGGTTCAGAAATTAAGCAAGTGTTCCCTATAGTGACTTCTGTTTTGGGTACCAGTGCATTTTCTGCCACATTTTGAGGAAAACTGGCATACAGAACCAAAATCATAATCATAATCTCGTTTGAACCGCTCTGTATACATTCAGTCTGGAGATAAATTATTATTTATGAAGGTTATAATGTATATACGTGTTCTGACATTATTTATTAGTAAACATAGGTACCTATATAATTAGAAATTTAAATTAGAATGAAAATTTTTTGATATGATATAAGAATTATGTTAACAGCTTTGTTTTAATTAAATTTGCATTAAAAATTATCGTTATTATGATACAATATAAAAAAATTATATTAAAAATAAATAATTTCTACGATATTTATGCATAATATAATATACAATAAGTAAAATACGAGGTCCCACCAAAATGTTTTCGAAACAAGCCTATACGGATATAGGGTGTTCGATTTTAAAAAACTGACTTTTGCATAGGTATATTTTTTTGTGTCAGAATTTAACTTGTTTTTTTTTTCACACCCTGTTTACAATGTGCATCAAAATTTATATAACAATTATTGTGTTTCAGGAAGCCACTGTAAAAATTGCAGCTTTCTGTCAGTACTGCCCTGTTAAACAACAAATCCATTGGGGCCTTGGTTTGGTATAGGACGCTATCCTACAGGACCTAATCAAGACTTAAGAAACTATCCTCAATGACCGTTCCGAAGAATGTCGTTTGGCATGCAAATAGCTCTTCATAATATCATTGTCCTGCGTAAATTTCACGACCCCATTATTAGGAAAACAGATTTAAATTTTTTTGGGGCCTTGGTTTGGTATAGGACGCTATCATACAAGACCTAATCAAGACCTCGCATTTTTAGCTCTTCATATCATATATGTAATATATGTATATATGGAGACTATTAGTAGTATGATTTTTTTTTTAATTTCACCGGAAATACTTGTTTTTGGTCATTTTATACATAAATAAGTAGTTTTAAAAAAATGTCTGTCTGTATGCACGAAAACGCAAAAACCACTTAACAGATTTTAACCAAATTTGGTACAAAAATACTATAGAACATGGCAAGGAGCTAATTAGATTTTGGGAAACATTGAGCGTAGGCAAGGGGTTTAAAAGAGGGTTCAAAAATTTAAAAAAATCATAGTTCTTAAACTTATCCGAAATACTGCATAATTTTTTACGCATTTAATTGAATATAACCTAGAATATTGAACATAAAATATTAGACCACGTTGGCGTTCGAAAATAGTGTAAAATGGGGTAAAAAAGATTAAAAAAAAACGTACTTCTTAAACAAAGCAGAAATATAAACTAAATATTTATAGCTTTAATAGAATATAACCTATAAAATGTGTAATAAATAACTTACTTTCATAGGCGTTCGAAAACAGTGGAAAAGGGGTCAAAACATAAGAAATATATAATTCCTAAATTTATTCGAAATATGAAATAATTTTTCATAGTTGTCATAGAATATAACCTAAAAAATGTTACATAAAAGAATAAGATAACCTAAAAAATGCAGCATAAAATGTTTACTTACATAGGCGTTCGTAAATAGTAGAAAAAGGGTCAAAATTAATTTGATAATAAAAGTACAAAAAAATCAATTATTTTGCGTACAAGAACTTGGCCTAGAAGATCTGAATTAATTAACATGGTGTCTCATTTGGAATTTCAAAGACTTTGGCATACCCTGTATTTATAACCGCAGCTTTAATTAACTAGTGTCTATCTTAAGATATAATTGAGATAACTAAATACTTATAACGTTCACTCACAGTGATTGCATCTAAAACTCGGCCAACAAATTGCATTTCTTTTTTCTGATTCTTATATAAAGTGAGATAAGGCGGCGTTTACATTGGATACGAATTAATTTTCGTACGAATTGGTATGAATTCGTACGAACGCGTCTGCCTCTTTATGTTGGAGTCACAGTGCATAAAAACTATTTTGTTTTTTTTTTGTCAGTATTTCTGCGAAGTTGCGAGATTCGATAATGGACTGCGAAAAGCTTATAACTTTAGCTTTGCAGCTGGATTGATTGTCAGTGTTTTTAATTAATAAAGAATTAGATAAGACAATGGTATTACATACATAAAATAAATATGCACTACTGAATTCTATCTAATGTCACCACTATCAATTACCTACCTATTCGTAAGGATAATTTCTTACGAATTCGTGTGAATAAAATTTCGTATACCGATTCGCATCCAATGTAACCGTAGCCTAACAAACACTCAGGTTGAACTCAGTATATTATCGTGGAATAGGAGATGATTTCAATTATTTTTTCATGGTACAAAACTTTCAGTCTACTAAGTAGAGCAAAACTATATTGAAGCAAATTATTTATACAGTGTCATACAGAAAGTCCGCATCGTATTATGCGGGAAATATTTTTTTCCCTTAGTATTTAATTAAAAATGGTAAT
Source organism: Apoderus coryli (assembly GCA_911728435.2). Lineage (NCBI taxonomy): Eukaryota > Metazoa > Arthropoda > Insecta > Coleoptera > Attelabidae > Apoderus > Apoderus coryli. Next base: position 1,122,983 of record OU452211.1, on the reverse strand, counting down.
TCCGCCATGTGTTTCCTGACCTGTCAAAATTCACATTGTTGTAATCGATAAAGATACAATTCAAAATACTCGTATGTACAGACGGTTTTCAAATTTTACTGTCTTATTTACCTCCTGTTTTCTGAACAACTTTCTTCAATAATATTTTGGAGTATGTGCTACCAGAAAGGCGATTTTCCAAGGATAAAGGAAGAAAAAAAAGTGAAAAAATCAACGTAGGCCTAGGATTTAAAAATGTTGTGCAGTTTCTTAATAACATTTTGTCGTAAATTCAAGCGAAAAGACACTTTACTAGTGTAAAAAATCAGTATTTTCAAAATTTCCAAGGCATACTTGAATTAGTTTCAAATCAAGCAGGGCTGGACTCCAGAAGATCAAATTTAAATTCAAAAATTGTGTGTTTTTACCGCTTCTAAAGAATCCTGGTTTTGGCCACACATCAGGGGCTCATATTGGTGGAATTTTTGTCCTTAAAGGCGGGAAAGTAAAAATGAAAAATTAATGCAAAGCATAAGTTGTATGTATTATGTAATAATATCAACTTGAGTAACGCCACAATACAAACATAAATTCTCGACAACAGGAAGCGCCTTTCTGAAATTCCCACCGTTATATTATATTATGCTTATGAGATTTTCTTCATCGTTTTCTCTCATAGTTTTTATTTTCTCCTTTGGAATCCTTTTATTATTTCTTGCATGCAAAATGTTCAAGATTTGAATCAGTGGTGTACATCGATGTTAAAACCAATAAATCAACCTAAGATATAGCCTTTCATAATATCATGGTCCTGCCTAAATGTCAGGACACATTTTACAGGTTATATTCTATCAAAGCTATAAATAACTAGTTAATATTTCTGCTATGTTTAAGAAATACGATTTTTTTAAATCTTTTTTACCTCATTTTACACTATATTCGAACGCCAATGTAGTCTAATATTTTATGTTCAATATTTTAGGTTATATTCAATTAAATACGTAAAACATTATGCAGTATTTCGGATAACTTTAAGAACTATGAATTTTTGTAATTTTTGAACCCTCTTTTAAACCCATTGTCTACGCTCAATGTTTCCCAAAATCTAATCAGCTCCTTGCCATGTCCAATAGTACTTTTGTACCAAATTTGGTTAAAATCTGTTAAGTGGTTTTTGCGCTTTGATGGATACAGACAGAAAGACAGACGTTTTTTAAAAACTACTTATCTATGTATAAAATTACCAAAAACAAATGACGCTTATGTACATTTTGAAAGAAATTTATTTTGCTCTTCAAGTCGAATTCATTCTAACCCCAACTACACAGTTTTCCAATTTCTTTCTATTTCATATAGACATTTTTCACACTTCTAAAAATAAACAGAAATACCTACACGGAAAACATCTTAGGGTGCTACATAAAGAAAATAATGTTGAACACTTTTCTATCAATAAAACATTTAACGCAAAAAGAAATGCAACAAATTAAGCTCTACAGAGTAGCACAAACTATACACGTCAGGCTCACATTTTAACAAAAACTCATTGCGGTAGACAGTGCCGGATCTAGTTATCATGGAACTTACGAGTACGTAATATATAAAATTTTAAATTAAAGAATCATATTGGTATCGTAGTAAGAAGTTTGTTTATTTGACAAATATGTCATGTCATCTGAAAATCCCGAATAATATATTGCTGATAAGGCCAAAGATATCGTGCCATTTGCGTTTTGCAGAGGCGGATTTTAATGCAAAGATGCCCTAATTTTTTGATTTAATATTTCAATAATTTTTTATGATATGGTATTTTTCAGCGCTAGTTTTTATTTTAATTAATTTATTTTATTTATTTATTTACGGGCAAACGCCCATTTTATACAAAATTACAATAAATATAAATAGTTCTACAATAAAACACTTCAAAAGAATTAGACAATCGAAAAATGTCAAATAAAAATCAATCACAAATAAAATGGATAATAATAATCTACACGATCAATACTTCACTATTATAAAGCAATATGGTACAACACAACGTATCAATTTATCAAAGAGGTGCCCTACTGAACCCAAAAAGGTATTTCTCGGGACAAAAAAATCCAGTGTCTCTTCACTGTCATTGGCAAGACGCATTGAGCGCGCCAAAAATGAATTGCAACCATAATTTGTTCTGGAATGTGTCTGGTGAAACATACTCCGCGTACGCGTTGCACGATATGAAACAGGAACTCCAATCTTGCCCAAAAGATCAGGACAATTCAACCTTCCATTTATAAGGTCATACAATAAAATCAAATCATGTCTCTGTCGTCGATCAGCCAGCGTGTCAATGCTAAGGTAGGACTCTAAGTCGGCATATAATTCAAAACGATTCTCAAAAATAAAGTCTATATGCTAGGTATCTAAGAAATTTGTGCTGTACCTGCTCAATTTTTACTAGATGCACAGTATAATGTGGAGACCAGACAGTCGACGCGTACTCAAGGCACGGTCTGACCAAACTTGTGTAAAGAAGCCTCAGAGAATCAACATGTGTGAACTCCCGTGAGCAACGTTTAATAAAGCCAAGAACCTTCAGAGACCTTGAGACCATTGAAGTTATATGTGGAATAAAGGTCAAACCACTATCAAGCATGACTCCAAGATCCTTAACTGTAGTAACCAATTTAAGGGAAGTCTCCTTCAGTGAGTAATCGAAAAGAGTGGTCCGTCTTGATCTTGAAAAGGACATAAAACAACACTTATCAACATTCAGATGCATATCATTTCCAACACACCACTCGTGAAGAGCCCCGAGGTCAGTCTGCAATCTTCAGTTTTGTTGACTATCGTAAATAGTTTGAGGTCATCAGCGAACAAGAGAAAACGCCAAAACCGAGTTACGAAAATTCCTGCCCTTATGAAGAAACTATCAATAATCAAGTACAGGTCCGGATCTGTTAGTTTATTCTCTCAAAAACGGTTGAAATGATACATGAAATGTACCTAAAAAAATATATTATTTTATATTGACTTTGGTCACCTGCCAAATTACGCAAGGTGAATTATATACAGGGTATTCCAAATTAAATACTGATGAGTAATGAATTTTAAAAGTGTTAATAACAACAGGCATTTATTCAGGTTAAAATATACAGTCAGTCCACTATATTCTACAACACCATCAATAACAACTCACCTACAATAACGGCTGTCACGCCATCTTTAATATCTTTAATCTCTTTCGCATCCTTGCCAGCACTCAAAAAATCCGATAAGCTTAATGAGGAGGCAATCAGTTGACGTTTCTCCTCAAAATTGAGATAATCCAAACTGTTACTTCGCGTTGGCGCTACAATTGCCACCGTCTTTTGTTTCGTTATTACGTTGGTCCCACTGGTCGTTGTAGTTGAGGCTGCTGTTGTTGTTGTCGTGCTGGTTGACGTAGATTTTTCGTGCATTTTCGACGCATTAGGTAATACGACTATGTCACCCAATTGGTGATGATGGTGAACCGACATATGAATATGCAGAATGGATTGAGCTGTATGTGGATGATTCAAAGTTGGATGAGAATAGAGAATGGTGTATTCGGGGTCACCTTTTACATTTTACAAACGCCCAATGTTGGTTTTGACATTTGTTAATGCTGTTGACAGTGACAATTGTCCAAACATGGATATTACTCGTGAACGCGAAGCAAAAAATTCGTGAGCAGCGATTTTAATGACCTCAACAAGCCTTTCAAAACCTTAGCTTGAGATACAACCTTCAGAGTGTTGTATGTTGAGTTGAGAGAGATGTTTTTAGAACTGGTTTGAGCGTATAGATAGAGCCGAATATTTTCAAAAGCAATAAAATAGTTTGTTCCAAAAAATTATTTCGCCAGATTTTGTAAAAACTTAAAAGGTAGCCCTTGTAGCACCAAGTTATAGATATTAAGCTGTCTATTTGAAATTACAAATAATATACAGGGTGTACGAAAGTTTCAGTAAATGCGAGTTGAGGAATAATAGTCCATTCAAAAACTCCATAGGATGACACATAGATGGCGTTACTAGAATGTTTTCCATATGATTTTTATTTAGTACTGAAGCCTATTTTGACGAGAAAAAGAAATCGTACTATAAAATTGGGCAAGTGATATCTCGAAGGGGACTTCTGACTAGCACTGTATAGAGAAAGGTTTGCTTGAAATTTAATCTTATACAGAAGCCAAAATTCCACAAAATACGTTGCCAATTCTTGTGTAATTAGGATCGTAACTTAGACTTTTGATCCCTGTTCAGGTCAGTTATTTTTGGTAAAACGCCAACCAAAAAAATTACTTTCTTCGGTAACAATACTCAAAGTAACATATTCATAGTTACTTAATTAACTTTATTAATAAATAATTCGAATAATATAATTTGTTTACACATAGTTATATAAAATAAAGGTTTTTTTTTTAATAATAACACGATCCTGCCCTTGGGTTAATATTAATATTACGCAAACAAAAATTATATTGCACTCGGCGCATTTTAAAATTAGATCTATAAGTACAGAGTGCGGCAACATAATAAAACCTAATTTATGGAGTAGAAGTTTTTATTATTTTCTTAAATAATGTAGGTACATATATAATAGAGCGGAAATAGAAAGGACCATCCGCACATTGTAAAATAACAAGGCGCCTGGGCCCGATGAAATTACTGCAGAGCTCCTTAAACTGCTTGACGATAGGGGTGTAACAGTTCTCCACAAACTCTTCAACAGAATATATGAAACCGGGCAATATCCCGATCAATGGTTGTCATCTACCTTCATACCGTTACCAAAAAAGAATAACGCTAGGAAATGCGAAGACCACAGACTTATCAGCCTTATGAGCCACTCCTTAAAACTGTTCCTTAAGGTTATCCATCAAAGAATATTCAGAAGGTGCGAGCAAAGCATCAGCGACTCACAATTTGGGTTCAGACAAGGCCTGGGAACTCGAGAAGCATTAGTAGCAACACAAGTACTGATACAAAACTACCACGATCAACGGAAAGATGTGTGCCTATGTTTCATAGATTTCGAGAAGGCATTTGACAGGGTTCAACATCATAAATTACTAACAATTCTGAGACAAATGGATATAGACGGCAAAGATATTCGCTGCATTGAAAATCTCTATCTAAAACAATCTGCCCACATAAAGATCGATGGAGAACAGAGCAGCAATGCTTGAAATCTGCAGAGGAGTCAGGCAGGGGTGTGTTCTCTCGCCTCTGCTGTTCAATTTGTATTCTGAAAACATCTTTCAGGAGGCACTTGAGAACATAGAAAAGGGCATTAAAGTCAATGGGACGTGGATTAATAACATTCGTTATGCGGACGACACGGTCTTGATTGCTGATAATATGAATGATCTTCAATGCCTTGTCGATGTAGTGGGACGGCACAGTGAGAGAATGGGCCTAAAAATAAATGCCAAAAAAACAAAATATATGGTCATTACTCGCCAACCTGACAATTTTAAGAATGCAAGATTAACATCTGATGGATCATCAATTGAACGTATGAATAAATTTAAATATCTTGGAGTATGACTCAGTGAGGACTGGACATCTGAGTTGGAAATAAAATGCCACATAGAGAATGCCCGCAACACATTCATGAAATTCAAACGTATTTTTACCAATGCGGACTTTAACCTGAGCCTGAAAGTTAGATTCGCGAGGTGTTACATCTGGTCGGTGTTACTATACGGTGTTGAGAGCTGGACACTAGCCACAATGAATAGCCACAATGAATAGAATAGAAGCCTTTGAGATGTGGGTATATCGTAGAATACTAAAAATCCCATGGACGGCCCGAGTGACCAACTGGCCACTCCAAATCACCGCTGATTGAGATTAGGCCCAGTATTTTGTTTGTTGACGTATCCACTCACGTGGAAATGGGCCTCATCACTAAAAAAACAATTGCATCCTCAGGAACGTTTTCGAGAAATGGGAGAGTTCTTGAACAATCGCCAACTTGTACGGATGGTAATGAAGATCATCGTGAAGAATTCGCCTCACTGAACGAGCGGAAAGTCTTAGGACAGATGCATGTTTGCAGGCAGAACGCCGTGGGGATCGTTATATTGAGGCTCTCACAGCTTCAATGTTTTCAGGTGTTCTAATGGACTCCAATTTCTTCGCCTCGTCACACTCGCGCTTTGTCTGAATGTAAAGATCCATGTAACTATTGATTTCCGATCTGGCACAGGCCCTGAATCGATTTCGAAAGGCACGCTGATTTGCGATCACAGAACGTCCATTCGAAAAGTATCCCTTGCCGGCAAATGCGCGTTGCTCACTGTTACAACGCATCGTGGAGCCTGACCGGATGGAGAACAAAACTTTAGATGCACGTCTACCGAATAAGAGCAGTCTCCCCCCAGTTCGATCTTTACAGTCTGAATAGCACGCATTTCAAAAAAGGAAGTTATGATGCCGCACCCTGTATTTATAAAAATATACGGGGTCACAATTTAACTATACCACTAATAACAGAGCCGTACCTACTGAAATTTACTACAGTATAAGCAAAGGATTTTCCTCTGGCTATTTAAACATGACATTAAAGGTCAAGATCAAGTTAACGACTTTTTTTTTTAATAAATTTTTAAATTATTGTAAGAGTTCATGGCATAGGTACTCTCGGAACTCTTGAAATTTTAACAGTAAGCCCCGCAAAAGTATCCAAAATAAGACACGAACAACCTAATATTTCAACGGCTAGTATTGTCCATTACCGAAGTATTTAAAGCATGAATCTTCAGCTGTGTGAAATGACACATGTCAAAATTGTGGCCCAACAAGTGTCCATTTCATTATCATTATTAGTCGTAAAACAGTAAACGGTAAAACCGATGAAACTGTTGCTCAGTTCCTAATTTGAGGTTTTTGAAATATTGATGTCATCCTCACTAATCTTCTATAGCGAGTAGTGGACCAACTGATCGCAATGGTCCTCCATGAAATTGTCCAGCCTGTTCTTACAGCTGTCAACCGTTTGCGCCATTATCACCTCTTCAGGTAATGAATTCCATGCATATACAACTCTGTTTGTTATAAAATTCTTCCGAGGAAGTCTAGCACATCTCTCCTTGTCAAGTTTCTTACTATTGCCACGCAGATTAGGATTTCTAGCAGGATGAAATACATCGAGATCCACCGAGTAGTAGCCACTAAGTATCTTGTATGTTTGAATTAGATCGCCTCGTTGTCGTCGATCATAAAGACATGTCAAATTTAAAAGCCTAAATCGCTCATCATATGGTATATGACTAAGTGCATGACGTAGCTTAGTGAATCTCCTCTGAACCCTTTCCAATGCTTCTATGTCCTTAATGAAGTAGGGGGACCAAACGCTGTTGGCATATTCCAATAGTGGTCTGACATACGATTTATATAATTGCAATATTAGAGAGTTTGATCTCGATTTGAAATCTCTCTTTATCAGATACCACTGTCTATTAGCTTTCTTCACTGTGGCGGAAATATGGGCCTCCCACTTCAAATCCGCTGTTACTATGACACCAAGATCCTTCTGCTGATTTACAGATTTAACGGCATTTCCATTGATGAAATATGGAGTCCTGGGATTATTAGCTCCGATGTGTAGTACCTGGCACTTCTCCAAATTCAAGTTCATCAACCAAACCGCCGACCAGGACACTACCCCATCAATGTCGATCTGGAACTCATTATCGTCTCGCAGTGGGTTATAAAACAATTTGGTGTCATCAGCAAAGAAGCTCATGTTTGACGTGATGGTTCTTGTTAAGTCTGATATATATGCCAGAAAAAGCAATGGCCCCAGTACAGACCCCTGCGGGTCACCACTCAAGACCGGCAATTTAGCGGATAATGCACCATTCACTCTAACCTGGAAAATTCTTTTTGTAAGAAACATCTCAATCCATCTCAGGAGTGTCCCCCGCACGTCGTAATGCTCCAATTTCAGCAACAAACGAGCAAATGGTACTCTGTCGAATGCTTTCTCAAAATCCAGATACAACACATCCGTAGGCTGACCAACATCATTATGGCTGGTCCACACATTGAGGCACTCCAGAAGATTCGACTCCACCGACCTCCTGGGTATAAACCCATGTTGTTCATTGGGAATAATATTTGATTCAACTAGAAATGAAGTCATATTTCTGGTAATGACTTTCTCCATGCATTTACAAAGTGCGCAGGTCAAACTGACTTAAATTATACGAGGCCGTTCAAAAATGAAAGTGGATGGAAAAGGCAAGCCGTTTAGGGCTACGTTTAGAGGCTTTTAGGACTTTTTCTTCTATAACAATCTAGGGCTATTTAACCACCCAACGGACACACTGTATATTTTCTATGGATGCAGCGAACGAAAGAAACAAAGTTGGCAAATATATTTGCAAAATAATATTGATTTAACATATTTATAGATAGACAGCTTAATATATTTTTAGTGCTAATGAACTTTAGGAGTTTGAATATCCATAAAATAAAATTGATAATTACCAAAACGTTGTATTTTCCTATCGGTATTTACACACACAGCAAAAAAAAACACATTCACGTCATGTACACTCGTGTCTACTCACAAAATATACCAACAACGAGACCGGTTTCCTTTTTTGAAAGGAAAAAAAAAACAACAAAGAAACACGAAAACAAAAAACTGGTCAAAAGCTTCCTTTTATAGGGACCAACACAGCAACATTACTATGATTGTGAAGCAGCCTTCGTGAGGAGGCCATCTTCAATGTGCACCTGCCTCCAGGTAGGAACTGTAGGTGCATAAGTGAGTACAGGGTGGTGCAAAAGTCGGTTGCATCTACCTAACAGCATAACTGAAGTATTATATTTGAAATAACAAATCTATACCTATACAAAGTATATTATAGAAGTATTAATGAATATTTCGTAATTCCGGAAATATATGTACAGGGTGGTCCTTTATGGAAAACTAGAAGATATAGAAACCCCCCAACCTCCAGGTTTTTTTTTTTCAGTCGGTCTACACATTATATAGCTAAAAAACGAAATTTAACCAAATTTGGTATAATACAAAAATACTATTGGGTATGGCGAGAGACTGATTAGATTTTGGGACTCATAGGGCGTAGTTAAAGGGTATAAAAAGGGTCAAAAATAAATTAATATTCAATAGGACTTCCTTAAATCCTGATTCACTGCAAAAAACCAGTGGATTTTGGCATAAAATTAGAAAAATGCTTAAGATTTAATCAAATTAATAATTTTAAGTCATTCTAAATAGAGTTTGGAACAGGAAAAACTTTTTTATTTGTCGATTTAGAAGAAAAAGTCATTCCTTATAAAAACGTCTGCTTGTGTCGAAACTACAATTTCCAATACCAAATTTATGATTACTATACAGGGTATATTAAAAATAACATTTTTAATGATTTAAATTTTTTGTTTTTTTAATTTTATGAAAATATTTTCAAAACCGTGATTTATTACACTAATTGTGCAAAAAACACTAATAAACTTTTTTCTCAAAGTGGTTAATTTCATAGCTACTATTAAAATAATAAAATTAAAAAAACAAGGAAATCAAGATCATTAAAAATGTTATTTTTGATATACCCTGTATAGTAATCGTAAATTTCGTACTCGAAATTGTAGTTTTGACACAAGCAGACGTTTTTATAAAGAATGACTTTTTCTTCTAAATCTACAAATAAAAAAGTTTTTGCTCTTCCAAACTCTACACATTGGATAGAGTTTGGAAGAAGAAAAACTTTTTTATTTGTAGATTTAGAAGAAAAAGTCATTCTTTATAAAAACGTCTGCTTGTGTCAAAACTACAAATTCAAATACCAAATTTACGATTACTATACAGGGTATATCAAAAATAATATTTTTAATGATTTTGATTTTCTTGTTTTTTTAATTTTATTATTTTAATAGTAGCTATGAAATTAACCACTTTGAGAAAAAAGTTTATTAGTGTTTTTTGCACAATTGGTTTTGAAAATATTTTCATAAAATTAAAAAAAATCAAAATTATTAAAAATGTTATTTTTGATATACCCCGTATAGTAATCGTAAATTTGGTATTTGAAATTGTAGTTTCGACACAAGCAGACGTTTTTATAAGGAATGACTTTTTCTTCTAAATCTACAAATAAAAAAGTTTTTCCTCTTCCAAACTCTATCCATGGACACATTGTATATAATTAAAAGTAAAATCCAGAAACGCCAGAGACGGTCCTGAGTAAAGAAATGATCCCTCTTAATAGTATTTAAATATATTTTTTTCTTGCATAGAAGCATTTTATTTTGCTATTAGATGTATTTGCAGAAGTTCAATTGATAAATTACAGGTATTTCTAGAATTATGGAAATTCGAAGTTAATACTTATCCTTTAGAAAAATCATATTTACCAAAACTAAATGGCAAAAAGGCCTGATTTTCTTCTTGTCAATAGATGTTGGCCTAGAGAAGACTCTGATGTACAATTCACGTATACAGGACGTGCCAAATTCTGGTTGTCATTATTATTAACTCAAAGAAAGAGCTCGAAGATGGAGGGGTCAGACTGTTTCTCTTATAGTTTTCCAAAAAAACTTCTTGTAAATTTGGGAGAGCAGATCCACTCTACTAAAATATGTGATACTCTTATTGATAAACCCTTAAATAGCTACTCCACCTACATTTCTAACGTTCAACCGACTTTTGCACAACAACACCGTATAGACTAATGCTAATGCTCGAAGCTACACCCAAATGGAATTTAATAATTTACAACGCATGAAGTAGGTAAACACGAACCAAACTACACATCATGACATCAACAACATAGTCAAGAAGCACAAGTTACAATATTATTCCACATCATAGCTGATTGATAATCACTAAACACTATAGCACACTGCGTCGTATTTTACCCCGGGAAAATTAATTAATTCATTAATTCATCACCTTTTGTTTGCCAATGCGTTTATTATTGTTTATTAGAGTTCAAGAAGAACGCACACTAAGACTCCGTACGGTAACATATTAGTACACGATCCACGCACATCGTGTATTTCATACTGAGAACAGAACGGGTCGGTTTTGGTGTGTTCTGTGTTCTCCCGACCATTTTAATGTTGGCAATGAATGGACAGAGGCGGACTTTACACTTTGAGGAATTTAGATACCCTTCCGATTATTTTGCTAAACATTTTTTTTGTAGTGCCTTTATATGATGATCTGATGCTGCCCAGATTGCGGCGCGAAACAAGGTTGTGACTAGAAGCTAGTGAATACATGATTCAACTCACAGGTGTATTATTGGCGTAGTTTAACTCCAGAGATTTAACTCCTTTTAAACAAAGGGGAGTTTGAGTAGTAATTTCACTTTTTAAAGCGAAAGTTTCATTTGGCAAACATTTAAAAACAAACCGGTTTCGCGAGTTTTTACTATCAGAGATACACAACTTGCAGAAACACTTTTTGTAGCCTTTATAAACTTCCTCAAAAACTTTAAGCTAAACTTGTACATCTTACTTGATTCTTAAACAAAAACCAACTGAACCTAAATCTGCGATTTACTAAGCCTCGACTATAAAATGGCTTAGGAATTCCCCAGGTGTCTCACAGAAATCTACCTGCTTTATTGCCTACTATAAGGCGTTATGAACGCGTTAAGAACATTTTCAAAAGAATGCCATATGTAAATGGGAGAAGAGAATTTTATTAATTACTCATTTTAAAGATTCACTATATGAAGGCCTTTTTACATTAAATTTCATTAAGTATTTTTATAGTTATGTGGTATATTGTCTTATTCTTGAAATGGAATTCCTCCTGTAATCTTATACGAGGCATGTTTTTTAAGTAAGTACCGTTTTGGAATTAAAAAAAGACGTGCAAAGATATCGCAATAATTTTATTTTTACATGAAAGCCTTAATCTACTTTTCTACATAATTTCCGTGAATATTGAGGCACTTGTCATAACGTGGCACCAGTTTTTGAATACCCTCCTCAGAAAATTCTGCCGCCTGACTTGTTTGTTCCAAAAATGTTGACGGATTTGCACAAAACCCAACGTTTAGGCAGTGCATTGACTTTCCTTGAGTGGTACCACAATGACGGTAAAGATTTTTTAGACCAAATTGTTACTGGTGACGAAACATGGATGGCCTAAGTCACATCAGAATCGAAACAACAATCCATGGAATGGCGACATTTATCATCACCCAAAAGAGTGAAGTTTAAGCAAACAATTTCTGCCCGGAAAATCATGTGCACAGTTTTTTGGGACAGAAAAGGAGTATTGCTAGTGGAGTTTCTGCCTCGTAATGAGACAATCAATGCAGCGTCAGGCGGCAGAATTTTATGAGGAGGGTATTCAAAAACTGGTGCCACGTTATGACAAGTGCCTCAATATTCACGGAAATTATGTAGAAAACTCTAGCAATACTCCTTTTCTGTCCCAAAAAAATGTGCACATGATTTTCCGGGCAGAAATGGTTTGCTTAAACTTCACTTTTGGGTGATGATGAATGTCGCCATTCCATCGATTGTTGTTTCGATTCTGGTGTGACGTAGGCCACCCATGTTTCGTCACCAGTAACAATTTGGTCTAAAAAATCTTCACCTTCATTGTGGTACCGCTCAAGAAAAGTCAATGCACTGCCTAAACGTTGGGTTTTGTGATAACGAAGTCAAAACATTTGTGATACAGTGGTTAACAAGTCAGGCGGCAGAATTTTATGAGGAGGGTATTCAAAAACTGGTGCCACGTTATGACAAGTGCCTCAATATTCACGGAAATTATGTAGAAAAGTAGATTAAGGCTTTCATGTAAAAATAAAATTATTGCGATATCTTTGCACGTCTTTTTTTAATTCCAAAACGGTACTTACTTAAAAAACATGCCTCGTATTATGCGTAGTTGTATTTTATGGTATAATACCCAGTGTTTTATGTTCTATAGAGCTGAAATTTGGATGGTTGGTTCGGACCGTGAAGATCTTAGAGCTAGTAAAAATTTGAGTAGCTACAGATTGTGTGCTGCTCATTTTGAAGACAGGATTAAGTAATTTTGGTGGATTAATGATGCCAGATCCTCATCCAGTTGTCAACTTTAAGTAAGTAACGTCAAACTGTGTGCTTCGAAAACGATTGAAATGGCAAGAATCAGCTACCGAAGAAATCTCAAGAAAAATACGAATTAACGAAAATTTGCTAAACGTTGGCAATTTAAACAAAAAATCCTTGGCCGAATACCAAAACAAATTTTCCATGTTTAGGCCCAAGTCCTTCACTGCACACACATTTTTTCCTCATCTCACTTTCAAAACAACACACACTTCTATCACTATCTTATTCTAACCGAATCGAACAGAGCGCGACAGGATATTCAGGTCGACATTATGATGTGCTGAACGAAATAGAATCGTGTGCGCTCTGTAACTATGGTGATGTGCATCCCCCTATAAACTTTTTTGGGAATACGAGAGCGTCTCGACATCCCCTACATTTCAAATGATGCAAGCGTATAATACCATGTGTCCTAATTTGGGGTCACGCTTATTGTCTAACCCCAAATTAATAGCCCATTATTTAGCAAGGAAACGGCTGACTAGAATTTAAGTAAATTAATTAATATGATCAATAAAAATAGTTCTACTTCATTCAATTAAAAATTTAATTAAAATAATATTAGAAAATCAATTTATTTTGTTTCAAAATATTCCACATGAAGATCTAGACAATTGTCGAAGCACTTTTGCCACTCCGACGGCACGGGAATAATTTTGCCGGCCAGAAAAGTGTTTCCTGTACAGTTATTTTTGTCGTTGACCGAAAACAACTTAAACGACTGGAATAACATGTTTTGTGGCGTCAAGAATGTCAATATTTTGTAATAATTTCAGAAAAACAATTTTGTTTAATGCAAATTTTTTTGACAGTCAAATGTTTATGCAATATTGAATGTATGCAGGTCCCACTAATGCCTAAGGTTGTCTCAATCTCTTGATAGGTCACATGACGATCTTGCAATATCAGTTCGCGCACAGCATCAATGGTTTTCGGAACAACAACTGATTTTGGACGACCTTCACGAAATTCGTCTTGGAGTGAACTATGACCACGTTTGATTTCAACATAGCATCGATAAACACTGGTCCGTGATGGAGCTTCATCGCCAAAAATTGAATTAAGTTCATCCATGCACTGTTGCTCGAAAGTTGTAAAAAATAATCACACGAAAATGTTCACGATTTAATTCCATTTTTGGGTCGAGATGAAACTTTTAAGTTACTATAAACAACACAAATAGCGTTCGTATGTCAAAACGTTCTGATTCCGTATAACCTCAAAAATGTATGTATGTATTTGCTCTTCTTTATTGGCCGCAGCTACCAGGGCTATTTGGCCAGGGGTGATTGAACACCTTTATACAAAACCTTGAAAGATAAGAAGATCCAATTTAGCCTTCACTTATTCATCTTTCCCACACCAGAAGCACAAACTCACTCTAAAGTCTCAAATTACATGCTACCAAAAAACGACCTACGAATTCAACTACTCTAGGCGAAAGCAATGCATGCAATTCAACTGCAATTCAACCGAAAGTTCTTGATACTCTTTACTTTGAGCCACATACTGTGGACATTCGAAAAAAATATGTTGTAAAGTTTCTTCTTCACCACATTCACAAAGCGCACTGTCCCTCACATGAATCTTATTCAAATGTTGTCCCGATAAACAATGATTACTCCTCATACGGCACAGTGTAACTAAATCTTTTCTGTTATTATTATAGCTTCTAAACCATACCCTTCTATATGGTTTCTCCACCATAGCAACATAGTTCGTCCAGCTGATCTCCATTCTTCGCTCCACCCAACCCAAACGCTGTCCTTTAGTACTCCCAGGAGGTCCATATACGGTATCAAATACTCAGTTAATTCTTGCTTTTCTCGTCCTCTATTCGCCAATTGATCAGCAATCTCATTGCCTTTAATTCCACAGTGAGAAGGAACCCATGATAATGTTATTATTATTCTGTTTTCCCTTTTCTCAGCAATTAATTTTTTAGTTTCCAAAGTTATCCTGTCCATTTTCCCATGTAATCCTATTTTTTTCAGTTTCATAAGAGCAGCTCTCGAGTCTGAGAATATAATATATTTTCCAGGTTCTGAACAACACATTTCTACTGCTCTTTTAATAGCAATAATTTCAGCAGTACATATTGAAAAATAATCCGGAACTGTTTCTGCTATGGAGATATTTCTCTGTGGGCAAAAAATCCCTATCCCCACTTGGTTGCGTTCTTTTTTAGACCCGTCAGTAAAAATTTCTACGTGGTTTTCCCAATGTTCTGCCACATATCTTCTAAATTCTACAGCAGAGGTCTCATCTTTGGATAATTGGGATAGGAAAACTGGTATGGTAAAGTACTGCAACTCATATGCATAATCATAATAGGGCATAGAAACGTCCTGTATCATTTTGCCGAAATAGGCAGAACAAAAATCGAATGCGTCCAATAGAGGAGGACTGCTCCCTCTATTCCAATAACTAAAATTTTCATTAAAACTTATATATAATTTTTGTGTAAATTCTCTGACAAAATTATTATGACAGGAAAATGATTTCACTATGAACTTCTCCGCTAACCAGATTCTCCTATATCTCAAAGACATTTCCGCGGCCTCAGACAGAATGATATTGGTCGGCGTAGATTTCATTAAACCTCAAAAATGTCCAATTTTACGATAGAGCTGCCAGTTGCCAGATTGCAACAGCAGGGTTGCCAAATCCCAAAATATAAAAGGCAACCCTCGTCCAATTTGCTAAAACGGGAAAAGGAAGTTTGCTTACAAAATAATTGTTAAGTTATGTTCCATTTCGGAATTTTATTCGATCCCATTTTTCGGTAAACTTGAAAGTGTAATTTGTTAATTTTGTTGTTTTCTTTTTCTTTATTTTTTTTTTAATTTTACCCTTAAACCAGTAAATGACGACAATATATTAATAATAATAATAATAATCGTCTATATTGATTGAAAAAAACTTATACAACCCACAATTAATAATAAGTGATAAACTATCAAAAATAGGCACATTTTACAATAATAATAATAATAAGTTTTCAATCAAAGGGCGAAGTCTAGCTATGATGCTATTCAATACTTAACCCAAAAGGAAAACATATTCTATAGACATATTTACCTACTAATAATTTACATAAGAACTACCACAAGAACCAAGAAAATCAAATCAAAGAACTACTACTAATTAGTACTTTAATTGTCATAAACTGTTTGTGAATTTTGTACTGCAAGCAAATTGTCTTTTATTTTGGCCTTAAACGTATTATAACCAAGTATTTTTAATGAAGCTTCTAAATTATTATATAGCTTAAAATTTTAAATAATGAATCAATATTTCTGAACAAATGTATGTATACTAAAAGTTTTCTGTATACCAGACATAAAAATACACATTAAAATAAGGGTTTACTGTTTAAACCACACCTCAAAAAAAACTATTACCGATATAGAGTAATAAAAACGAAGATTTAAAGGCACATAAAAGATGTCAGTGGTTCTATTTCTGAAAGTCATCGTGTCAATTTCATTTTAGATCATTCGTTTAAGACCCTTGTCTCGCCACAATAATTAATTATTTCTATAAATAATACACAAACAGGGTGGAATTGGATTAACCCTGATGACGGACGGAGGCAAAAATTATCGACACGAACAAAAATAAAGACTAGTCCATTTTCTTGGGAATGAGGTTCAGATGAAACTAGTTTTTTGAAATAATATTTATTTCATGTCATATCTTTCGTACAACGTTTCGACAACATTACGTTGTCTTCTTCAGGCAACAGAATCTTCTTTTTTTTTTATATATAATTTCTTACATCTTTTCATTTTGACTGTTTAGTGAGAAATGATCTGAATTTTCTGGTACTTATTAATGTCTTGGTCAAAATGAAAAGAGAAAATTTAGATCCTACGCAAGTTTAAATATATCAAGAAAGCCTCCCTCGTATGTAATAATTTTCAAGTTATAATAAATTATTTTTAAAATCGACTGGTTTTTTTACTAATAGAAAAACATGTAACAAAACAATTATAGAACTGAAGAATTTTAAAATATTATCGATTGTCTTTTATAACCATTTCCGGAAGTAGCGTCGAACGTGTCTGGACTGGCCGAACATCATCATCCCAAATAATAGGACTAGACACAAAAGTCAATAAATACTACACAACATACATAGCGGCACAAATACAAGGCATATACACAGTAAAAAATATCTAGTGAAAACAGTTATCATAATAATAATAATATTAACAGAATCGAAAAATATCGACCTATTTCAATTCTTCCCAATTTCGCAAAGGTTTTTGAAATTGCTCTGCACAATAAGTTATTTGGGCAAATAAAACATAGGCTAGTTTACCAGCAACATGGGTTCATTAAGGGCCGTTCTACGGGGACCAATCTAACCACTTTCCCTGATTCAACAGAAGATGTGCGACATTGGCTTCGGTAGGAATCTGATATATTTTTTCAGTCCTATCTGGGAGCAAGGCAACAATTTGTTGAATACAATGGATTCAGTTCAAGTTCATTCACAGCTTCAAGTGGAACTCCGCAGGGCAGTACGTTGGCTCCTCTTCTCTTTGCAATATTCGTAAACGATATTGGCTCTGGTTTCAATAGCAATTATTTGTTGTTTGCGGATTATTTAAAATTGTATCGCACTGTTGTTTGCGAGAACGATTGCGCACAGCTTCAAACAGATCTGTGTCGGCTCTCAGAATGGTGTGATCTAAATAGACTTCCTCTAAATCTGAACAAATGTAAGTCGGTGACATTTACAAGACGTCAAGATCCGTTTTTGCGAAACTACACCATCGATAATTCAAATTTGGAACGCTGCGCTTTAATCAAAGATCTTGGTGTATACTTGGATGGTAATTTATCTTTCACCTACCACATTGAGCAAGTTTCTGCTAATGCTTTGCGAATGTTAGGATTTATTTTTAGACAGACCAGAGAATTCAACAACATGGACTGCCTGAAAAGTCTATATTTCGCAGTTGTTGTGTCTATTTTGGAATTCGCTACAATCATTTGGTTGCCCATCTACCGTGTTCATATACAGAGATTGGAGAGTATCCAACGCAAGTTTTTAAAATATTTGTCATTTAAAATTGATGGATATTTTCCTCCTCGTGGGTGTGATCACGGCCTGTTACTGGCAAGGTTCGGATTTCGGCCGTTAGCTGACAGACGCATCTTCGCGTCTCAGATCTTTTTTTTTTAAGTTGATCAACAATATGTTGGATTGTCCTCGGTTGCTTCAGCAGCTATGGTTTTGTGTCCCTTAGTGCTAGTTTATTTTGGGTGCCACAGATTCGTTCTAATTATGAATCTAAAGCAACGCTATTTCGGGCTTGTAAATACAGCAACCGATTAGTTATTAACGAAAACATTGATTTTTTTTAATGTATCGCTTGATTCTTTTAAGAAAAGTTTAGAGACATGTTTGCGGGCTACTGATTTGTATTTGTTTTGATGAATTATGTTCATGTGTTAATTATTTATTGTTATTATTAATTGTTCTTGTAATCCTCCCAATTTTCTTTCGTTTTGATGCGTGTATTTCCTTTTTTGTATTTTTCTATTTTTTAGTTAGTTCTAAGTTGGGTATTTTTGTATGCTAGGCAATTGTTTTTGTTAATGTAAGATTTTGTCTTGTTATTGGGTAGCAATACCTGTTAGACAATAAAGAGATTATTATTATTATTATTATATTATCTTTTGTTGATGATTATTAAGTATTAATCCATTCAAAAAGGCCATTCGATGACACATAGATGATCTTCCTAGACTTTTTATTTAGCACTAACCACTTTCAGATCTCAAGAAAATGCTTGCTAGAAAGAAATTTGTTCTTCCGGTGGAGTCTCTCCATAATCGATCGAAACCCTTGCCGTTGGGACACCCTGTATATATAATTTTAAGAAAGGGAGAGGAAAACTAAAAATTCCATCGCTCCGAGTATTTTTGTACACGATTTCTAAGCGGCGTTTTGTTTTGTCCCAACCATAAATTTTCGAAGAATTTATACTTCACATTTACTGGCGCCTTATAATATGTCATACCATTATGTTTCTCTATAAAAATTTTTGTTAATGTATTTTTAACACACCGACAAATCGTTTCAATTCACGAAAAAAATGTTGCTATGAATACATTTTCGTGCAAAATTCCTTAATTAGGCATCGGTACACTCAGCAGTCAAAAAGGTTAATTCATAAACTAATCGTAATTAACCCATTTAGTTAGACAGATACAAAAATGTGGTATGATAGATCTTCCCAAAAAACTTTATTGGACAATCCTAATAATAATAATTATTGTGAAATAGTTACTTACATTCATCGTGCGTTTCTGCTTCTGCAGATGAACCTGAAACAACATTAGATCAAACATAATTAATTTACGAAACTTTATATTAACATCAACATCAACCTACGAATCGTCAGTGTTACAAAGTTAGTAAGAGGATCTTCATGTCATCCACTAGAAACCCACACCACATGACAAACTTTAAAATGGTTGATGCAACTTTAACCAAATTTTATACAAACACATTTACCAAACGTAGAAGGCAATCACAAAATTCTAATCGTTTTTCTGCATTTTAAACTATCGACAATTTTAAGTAATTTTCATTAAACTGACAGCGGCCGCCAAAGTCACTTATTCCAAGGCCTTCAGTCTGTGTCCACTCATGGGTGCATTTTAAATTTGCCATTTGCATAATATCGGGTCCGCCATCTAACGTTTTTTTTTCAACTAGTGCTTATTTCGTGAAGGGTAACACTTAGCTCATGTCTGATTTGATAGATAATTAGTTTTATCCTTCCGCTGAACGAATATAGTTGTGTATACGCTTGAACAACGCTGGGAAATATTGCGACATTACTTTGAAACTCATGGTAATGTTGCAGAATGTGTGCGAAAATTGCGTACGGATTTTGGAAGAAGAGAAGCACCGTCAGCTCCGTATGTTCGTTATCTCGTGAAAAAAGTGAAAGAAACTGGCATCCTCATCGATAAACCAAAGCGTGAACAGCCAAAAACAGTGCATACACCCGAGAATATTGCTGCTGTGGCAGAAAGTGTGCGTGAAGCGCCATCAACATCAATTCACCGTCGGTCTCAACAATTGAACATTTCGGAGACATCATTGAGACGAATTTTGCATAAAGACCTTGGTATGACGCCATACAAAGTCCAATTGGTTCAGGAGTTGAAGCCAACTGACCATCAAATGCGTTTTCGCTTCGCTCAGTGGGCCTGCGATCAACTTACAGAAGATGCCGATTTTGCCAAAAAAATCATCTTTTCAGATGAAGCTCATTTTGATCTTGGCGGGTATGTAAACAAGCAAAATTGTCGCATTTGGGGCACAGAAAACCCGCACGCATACATTGAAAAGCCGATGCACCCAAAACGAGTCACTGTTTGGTGCGGGTTTTGGTCCGGAGGCATAATTGGGCCATTTTTCTTCGAAAATGAGCAAGGAGTGGCCGTTACAGTCGTTATCGGGCCATGTTGAACGAATTTTTGTTCACAAAAATTGAAGAGGAGGATATTGGCAACATTTGGTTTCAACAGGACGGCGCTACGTGCCACACAGCCGAAGCTACACTCGATGTTTTGCGCCCTGTTTTTGAAGATCGCATTATCAGCCGCAGAGCTGATGTCGTTTGTCGTTTGGCCACCTCGGAGCTGCGATTTGACACCGTTGGACTATTATTTGTGGGGTGCCGTCAAAGATAAGTGTTACGCCGACAAGCCAGAGACAATTGACGCTTTAAAGGACAATATTCGTGAAGCCATTGGTGAAATACAGCTGCACACAATCAATAATGTGCTTAAAAATTGGACCGATCGTGTAGGCTACTGCATGGCCAGCCGAGGCAGCCATTTGAATGAAATTTTTTGTCATTATTAACCGGAAGGATTGTACTTTCAAATAAAAAAAAAAAAAAATTGAGAAAATATTCAGCAGTTTTTCTTTTATAGCATTTTCAAAAAAAAAAAGTTATCTGGCAGACCCAATACATTTTGAACGTTAATATTGAGTGTGACAAATGACAAAAAAATGTACGCTACTGATTTTTTTTGAAAATTTTATATTTTTCTTAGAAATCTCAGTTAAACATACAAGTTTTTTGTCACTTGATATTTTTTCGTATCTCTCTTCGTTTTCGAGAAAAATTTTTTATTAAAAGGTTCATAATAAATTATTTGTAAAAAAGCCTCCTTGTTTTTCTTTCTAATAATAATGAACCTTTTAATAAAGTTTTTAATAAAAAATGTTTTTCGAAAACGGAGAGAGATACGAAAAAATATAAAATGACAAAAAAATTGTATATTTAACTGAGCTTTCTAAAAAAATATATAAAATTTTCAAAAAAGTCAATAGCGTACATTTTTTTTGTCATTTTTATTCGTGACACTGTCCCCCGGGGCGCCACTGGAAGTCATGTAATTAGTGCTAACTGAGCGTCTTATTAAGCTTACATCTCCAGCGAATTTCAAGAAAATCGGTTAACGTGTCTTTGAGATATTGATAAAAAAAGATTTTTTGAAAAAAAACTTTGACACCCTGTATTTTGAAAACCATGCACTTCCGGACATCAGTCTCTTATCTCAAACTGCTTGTCTATGGTGCCTCAATATGCCCCAGAAGTTTTTTCCAATTGAGAGGGGACACCCTGTATATAAAGCTACGTTTATGTAGCCAAGTTGGCGCAAAAGTCTCAAGTGCCACCGTGGTGTAATCTACGGAATATAAGAGCCCTTATAAAGACGTTGCCCATCATCATGAAGTGAAGCTGTCTGTGTTGTTTTTAAAACATTCTTTGGAATTCATACAGTGCGTGTTAAATATCAAGACATAATACACCAATTATTATTATTATAATTGACATTGATATAGTGTGACGAATTGATGATCGTAAACATGCCTATATAAACTGTGATAAAACGAGTAGAACATTTTTGTGGGGACGTTATTTTTATTTAGTACTAATCTTCAAACGATACATGTTGAAATTTGGATATTGGTTCGCGAGTTATAGCCCATTTTATACAAAATTAGAATACATATAAATAGTTCTACAATAAAACAATTCAAAAGAATTAGACAATCGAAAAATGTCAAATAAAAATAAATCACAAATAAAATGAATAATAATAATCAATACGATCAATACTTATTATATAGCAATATGGTACAACACAACGTATCAATTACCAAAGAGCTGCCTTACTGAACCCAAAAAGGTATTTCTCGGGACAAAAAAATCCAGTTCTCTTCACTGTCATTGGCGAGACGCATTGAGCGCGCCAAAAATGAACTGCAACCATAATTTGTTCTGGAATGTGTGGTACTCCTCGTACGCGTTGCACGATATGGAACATGAATTCCAATCTTGCCCAAAAGATCGGGACAATTCAACCTTCCATTTATAAGGTCATACAATAAAATCAAATCATGTCTCTGTCGTCGATCAGCCAGCGTGTCAATGCTAAGGTAGGACTCTAAGTCAGCATATAATTCAAAACGATTCTCAAAAATAAAGTCTATGTGCAGTTTGTAGGCTAGGTATCTAAGAAATTTGTATTATACCTGCTCAATTTTTACTAGATGCACAGTATAATGTGGAGACCAGACAGCCGACGCATACTCAAGGCACGGTCTGACCAAACTTGTGTAAAGAAGCCTCAGAGAATCGACATGTGTGAAGAACCTTCAGAGACCTTGAGACCATTGAAGTCATATGCGGAATAAAGGTCAAACCACTATCAAGCATGACTCCAAGATCCTTAACTATAGTAACCAATTTAAGGGAAGTCTGGTTTAGCGAGTAATCGAAAAGCGTGGTCCGTCTTGATCTCGAAAAGGACATAAAACAACACTTATCAACATTCAGATGCACATCATTCCCAACACACCACTCGTGAAGAGCCCCGAGGTCAGACTGCAATCTCTCGCAATCTTCAGTTTTGTTGACTATCGTAAATAGTTTGAGGTCATCAGCGAACAAGAGAAAATCGCTCGAAGTAAAACATCTGGCGAAACGAAAATATTAAAAAACAGTGGTCCCAAGTGTGATCCCTGGGGGACGCCAGATGATACTTTTATCTCAGTAGAAACAAAGCAATTGACCTTAACGTATTGAATTCTGTTATCAAGGTAGCTACTCATCCATTCGAGCATGCGTCCGCCGATGCCAACCTCAGCCAACTTTATTAATAAGATTTTATGTTTTACACGATCGAAGGCTTTGGAGAAATCGGTATACACCGAATGTATCTCCGATCTACTCTCTAGAGCATCACGAATAAAGTTGGTGTATTTTAACAGATTTAGCTCAGCTGACTTTCGTGGCAAAAATCCGTACTGCGGATCAATGATAGCACTGCCTAGGAGAGGTTGAAGATAATTTATTATAAGTTTCTCGAATACCTTGGGAATAATGCTGATTATACTGATAGGTCTATAATTCTTAATATTATGCCTGTCTCCAGACTTGTGTATAGGGGTAATGAAGCTGGACTCAGGAAAACAACCAGTGTTTAACGACATGTTAAAAATAGTATGCAAAGGTCTTGCCAGAACAAAACTGCAATGCTTTAATAATTTCGGAGGTAACCCATCTGGCCCAGGGCCCTTATTCGCATCCAGAGTAGAAAGTTGCTGGTATATCTCCGATATTGAAATCTTTAGACAGTTATAGTTAATATCATTAACACTAAGACGCTCGGCGACATTGACGTCATTAGCTGTATAAACCGAAGAGAAATGCCTAGCAAAGAGATCAGCAGCGGACTGTCCGGAAGTAGCTCTATCTGCGTCAAGAAACAACTCAGAAGGTAAGTCGATATTTCTACGCGTGGAGTTCACAAAAGACCAAAAAGATCTTATATCACCGTGAATCTGGTCTTCAACAGAAAGAATAAAGTTTGTATAGCATTCTCGCGATAGGGTTTTACATAATGTACGTAACCTAACAAATTCGTGGTAATGGTGCTGTGATCCAGAACTTTTATACAATTTGTGTGCATGCTTTTTATGGAATACACAACTTTTCAAATATGGGCTGAACCATCGTGGAAATCTTCTATTTGAAATTCTCTTAAGTGGTACATAGAGTTCAATTGCATTGTATAAAATTGAGTAGAATTCATATAATATGGATTCCATTGATTTTCCCTCAAATAGGGAATCAAAATTTACACCACACAAATATTCATTAATCCGTTCATAATCTGAAATCATAATAATAACCATCACCCACCAGAACGTCCTGATGCTCGTCTGAGCACTTCAAGCGAACAGAGAGAGACGGGTGATGATCGTCCTCTGGCAATAAACAATTAAGAGAACGTTTTGTGTATTTATGCAAAAAAAAAAATGAGAAAAAGAGAAGTTTGACAACACTGTAATATATCTAATGAGAAAAGGTTCCCTACCATCGTTTTTATTCCCTGGATCTCGTAACATATCATCCTCAGATTTGGTTCGACTTAAGTCCTTTCGACTACGCGATAATCTACGAAAGAGCTGCGCCATGTTTAAGTAAGACACAAATTCAATTACACACACTTTACACTGTGATACACACCTCAAAACTTTTTGAATAAATAAACCACACTGTTCCTTATGTACCTCATTACTTACGACTTTTATCTTATCTGTAATTTATTTTATTTTTTATTTTTAATATAAAACATCAGTTTCACTATTATCTTGCGTTATTGTCTTATAAGGTTGAAATATAATATGATAATCTATTGGAAAACAAAACCTACATCATGTGTGTATTATATTTTATGACAACGCGTAGTAGATCCGTTTATTATCTTCGATATACGAGGGTAGTTTAATAATAGCGAACGAAAACCTTATTAAGGTTTTGTGTACTTTTTGATTCGACTTTTTGCAAGATAAACAAAACTGGAACCTCGCGTATCTCAGCCCCTATGTGGAAGGACGATCAATCTTACTCTGATCCTCAAGCCATTGTCGACTCGTTTGCTACCTTCCCCCATAGTGTTTTTCTTAAATCATCTAGTTATCTTGCCGAATGTTCCTGGAAGCTCTAATACTGTCAATATCGGGCAGATTGAGCTGTCGAACATATTTGCAGCTTCTAAACGCCTTAAAAATAAATTTACCTCTGGATATGATAATATTCCCTCTTTTTTTGTCCGAGATTGCATTTCTGTCTTAGCCCTTCCATTACAGTCAATTTTCAATTTAATTTTGAAGTCGGGAAAGTATCCGGATCTATGGAAGGTATCTAAAGTTGTTCCAGTCTTTAAATCCGGCGAAAAGTCTCATATTAATAATTATCGACCAATTTCTCTATTGTGCAATTTTTCTAAATTATTTGAATCAATTTTATATGACCGGATCTATACAGCTGTGAGACGTCAAATTTCACCTAACCAGCATGGTTTTATGTGTGGCCGGTCCACTGTCACCAATCTGTCAGTTATTACCCACTGTATCTCTGAAACTCTTGATCCCGGCGGTCAACTGGATGTAATCTATACTGATTTCACCAAAGCCTTTGATAGGCTAGACCATGGCATATTGCTGAGTAAACTGCATACGTATGATGGATTTCCTTCCGGCTTGATATCTTTATGCAACTCATACTTGCATGATCGAAAACAATATGTCTTTTACAACGGCTTTAAATCTTGTTTTTACTCGGCCACGTCAGGAGTACCCCAGGGTTCTAACTTAGGTCCATTGTTGTTCCTTCTTTTCATCAATGACCTGGACCCGTGTTTACTTCAGCGTACTCTATTTTTCGCAGATGACTTAAAAAATCTTCGCCTCCATAGATTCAGTAGCAGATTGCATAAACCTGCAGCATGATCTGTGTGCTCTAGAAAGGTGGTGCGACAGTAACAAATTGTCTCTTAACATTCGTAAATGCGCATGTCTGAGTTTTACACGTAAAACAACGTTTATTGACTATCCGTATGCAATCTCCACAAATAAACTTGAACGATGTCGAGTATTCACGGATCTTGATGTTACCTTCGATCAGAGGTTCCAGTTTTTGGAGCATATGGAAAGAATGGTTGGTGAGGCATCTCGCATGTATGGCTTTATAATGTGTAACTGCAAAGGCTTCAATAATACCTCTGCCCTTATCACCTTGTTCAATGCCTATGTGAGGTCAAAATTGGAGTATTCTTCCATCATCTGGTATCCTCAGTATAATATTCATAAACTAGAGGTCGAGCAAATTCAACGTAGATTTTTGAAATATTTAGTTTTTAGAACCGATGGTGCTTATCCAGTAAGAGGTTTCGATCATGAATTGTTACTATCACGTTTTGACGTTCAGAGTCTGGAGTACCGAAGAATTCAGAGCTCATTAACCATCTTATCTTCTGCTATCTTGCTTGAAAATGGTAGCTGCAGAGACATTTGTGGTTTAGGTGTGTGTATGTGTGCGGAATTAATTAGGATTTATAAATTGGTATTTTAGTTTATTTAAGCATTTAATTTTTTAGTTTGTAATATTGTCCTTTAAATGGGAAACTGTTGGCAATAAACGCTTTATTTATTTATTGTTTGACGAAATGTGATGCTCTTAGTCCGAAGCACTATGGTTCTTCCTGGATGAAGACTGCACACTGCATTATAGCCACAGATATCCACACTGGCACTGTATATACAAAAAAAATTGTTGTGTGACTTTTCGCCCACACTGTATATATGTTAGATGGTTTCACACTTAAAGCAGATATAACAGAATTATAGGTACATGATTAGGTGACAAAAATGACTTTAACCTACTTGTACACTTGAATATTTTGAGGAAACTTGTATTGTTAATAAAAAAAATAACGTACCAGCTTCGCCATTGGTTTTGCTTGAGTCTAAAATTTTCCCAGTTGTCCCTGCACATGTAGCTTCAGGTGGGGGGATTATGTCTAAGGCAGGAGGATCCTCTGAAATGTACCAAAAAAAAAATAAACCAAACCAAATAAAAGGAAAACTTAATTTATCCAGAAATAAAACTTAACACATCTCCCCAAAAAAACCTCCAGTAAGGGTCCTAATACACTTAATTCCTGGACGTGCTTCGTATTTTTACAAACTCTTATTTGAATGCAAAAAATAAACAATAAAACAAAAACAAAATAACTATTAAATAATTATTTTTATTATTACATCTAAAAATACAATAATAATAATACTTTATCTATTGAATTTTCTTTTTAATTTTAACCCCAAATACACCAACAATCTGAGAAAAATATTTACAAGTCAATCCTAACCTAACCCTATCCCTCACCGACGACAACATTCGAATTATTATTAGGGCTATTTCAGGTGGCAAATGCTCCAAGCAAGGAAAACATTCATCGTTTTGCTTGAAAACTATATGTTTGACTGGAAAACTTATTTCGTCTTTGATCTTCCGCGAAAGATGGCCTAAACTTTGGAACCTTGTATGCTCCAAACATGTCGATGATGATGTAAAGTAAGTTAGTGGGTCCAATATGCAATTTATGCTACTCTTCTCCACACCTTTCACTAAACAATTTACAAGTAAATCATCAGCTATTGGTACACACGCAATTCGGCATTCGTACAAAGAATATGGAGACAACACCATAGTAAAGGAATAACACTTTTCTTTCTGGTTAAACACAAGCTGGTGGAAATCCTGTGTCAAATGCAATAGACGCTTGTAATTAAACAAATATGATTCATCTTGTTCGTAGCCTTTTGGTGTAAGACCAGTTTCCAATAACATAATATAAACCATGCCAACGAGAATATCTAAACGATTTGGTGACAGTTCTTTACGTTGATAGTAATCCAGTAAATTAGATAGAGTTAGAGGCACAGCACCATAGCGGTAATCTTCCAATAGCATCGGTTCCAGAACTGAAAAAGACAGTTCTACTCACAAAAGTATAGATGTTTACTTGTTTATTTGAAATATAAGTAAAATTATGCACGAGCTTGTCTGGGGATTTCTTATTTCGTATCGGCTATAACTACTATGCACCATGCACCTTGCTTGTAAACAATTTAACATAATATTATTGGGAATACGATATACTTACCTACAATATAAAAATCAATAAGAAACATATTATTTACTCATACTGAATGGAGATCAAAACCGCCTGTTGATTGTTTAGGTATATAAGAATTTAGCCTTGCAGCTCAACTTATTATTTCATACAGTAGTAAGTATACCTATTATTAATAATTACTATACTACAGGATAAAAATGAAATGTATTCTAAGAAATCACTTCTAGTTTTCCTTGATTAGTTACAAAATCCTGTCTGTAATAATGACTCACTTTTTAAATATTCTAACCTATAAATAAGCAATTCTTAAAATAAAGGATTTCTCCTAAAAACAACTTCAAAATATTATTTGAAATCTACTTCTAGAAGTGAATGAAAACAGTCCCAATTTGGAATGTACTTTATTAAACTGCCCAATAATAAACAACTATCGGTTAAGGTTATGTTGGTTACAAATGAACATACCTTTCTCTTGTTTATCCTTTCTTAATTCTACACTTTGATCCACATTATTATTATCCTGTTTTTCGGTATTTACATTATTTATTAGAACACTACTAGAACTACTTTCAGCCATTGTAAAAAACAATTTAATTATTCTAAACTTAAACCTAAAACATCCATATTTAGAAATGGCATAACTCGAACTTTTAACTTGTCTTCGTTTATTGTTTTGCTTTCTTCTTCTTCAGTGTTTTCAAAACTTAGAAACAGGCAGCTAGTAATAGCATCATGAACTTGCCCGCACATGTGAAAGGCGCAAATCTATTATTTTATTTCATAAATTTCTCATGGTTACATTGAGAAATAACTTCATGAATTGCTTATAGCATAGATTTAAATTTACATTTGAAGTCACTTTATACAGTTAGTATGATTTGCCAATTTTTTAAGTTAAATATAAAAACGATAATACAGTGATCGAAACCCTATCGGATTGGATGTAAAGCATTACATTTTTTCATTAAGCCATCGTTATGTTCTCTGGACAATTATTACTATTTCTAACTAAACATATTTTTAAATAATTATACAAATAAACAGTAATTTTAAAAATAAAATATTCAACATTTAGCAAGTAAGGTACATATGACAACAATGTGGGTCAGAAGCATTTAAATTTGCACGGAATTGCTCGACGCATAACGATAACCATAGATCTGCCGAAATCAATGCTGTCACTAGGCTTGTAATTATTATTTACCGATTTCTGAAAACCGTATGGCGATTTTTTAATATATGACGGGATCAGAAAATTTTTGGTTATTCTGGCTAGGAATTCCTCGCGTCATATCTTACCCAAGAATTTAATGCGTTCTTACACAAGCCATTGTCTTTATAAAGACAGTGCCCAAGCCTTATATATTAGGTACCTATGTTTAGGAAATTTTGTATGTAAAATATGGCTACTGACCTTTAATCTTACTATCGTAGTCGCAGTTTTTAATCAACGGTATTACCTACTTATTACTCTATAATTCGTTAGCTTAATAATAATGTAAAGAAATTACAAAGTAACATTCAATCAAATCTAAAAGGAATAAAAGACAGCAACGAAACTGGTTTTAATATTTAATTAAAAACAATAATTACATAAATAATTATATCCAATGGATGGTGTTGCCTTATCTAGAAGTTGCTGAAAATAATAAGAAAATAAAGTTAGGATGTTAATTCTAAAACAGTAAATTGCAGGATATAATAAGAACAATCTTTGGTCCGCTTTTGTAGAAAGCTATATCCCTAAATCATAAACATTGTAATTTCGATAACATTTTCGGCTTACCTAGCTAACACTCCTTCCTTCATGGCCAACCTGACCAGACAATCATCGGATTCGCCCATCCGTCTTATAGGCCCGCACAAAGCATAATTCTTGCATTTATCTGTCATGCGTCCAGTAACTGGGTCCACTTCCGCTATGCTTATCTGGATAGATGCATGATCCTTAGCATGAATGATCCTATGACTGGCAGAGCTAACAAAATAAATAGTTTAATTTGAGCATGCAAAAATGCAAACACGTGTTCTGAGGTTACCTACCATTTTCTCGGCAAATATAAATCAACAAACTCTCCAGCGTCGTTTTGCATGATTATAATCTAAAAGGAAGTAATAAGAAATGTTAATACAACTAGTTTAGGTTATTTTAACAAGAAAAACTTACCGATTTTTAAAAGAAATGAAAACTACACGATTCCCGATCCAATTATTTGTTCAAAAGAAATTGGTTAAAAAGTTTTGTTTGGTTGTAACTGACAATGACAAATGACATTGATAAGTTGACAATTAACAATAGGCTTTTTTCTACAATTTCCACTCACCTAACTATCTTACACATTCCTTTTACAAATGTAAGTGGTAAAAATTCAATATTAAATCAAAAATGCAAGTGAGGTAATGGTTCTCGTGAAGTTTTCCCGCTCCATCTTTCAATCAATCTCTGTATTACTATAAATAAAACGTGAGAGTATTAGAGATGTCTGTAAATAATTTGAAATGTTTTTGCCCTTGGAGTATAGAGGCCGCCACTATAAAAAATTACAGTGAGCTTTCTCTATTCTTTAATTAATATAGTCAACTAACGAGAGATGGCGCTTCAGAAAAACGCTTTCAGCGACATCTATTGCTACTAATCTGTAACTAAAACAAGATAATTTTAAATTTACGCGCGGTAGTGATCATATACTTGCTTAGACGGGAAACTATAGCGAATATCGGGACAACTTTCCAACAATAATAACAAGTCAAGTGTATCACGCTATGCGCATTTCATTCATGATGTGTATTAAAAATACTATTATATTACCGTACCTAAACATTGAAGTTGCAGCCAATTAATACATTTGTATTCCAAACAAAAAATTATTGTGATTTTTTTATGTATGATAGTGAAAAGTGAAAATTTAATTTTTGTTGTATGAATTAAATATAGACAGTTAACACTGAACTGGGTCAAATTTAGTTCATTTGAAACCATGTCTTTAAAGGTAAATAGGTAACTATAATAGCATTTTAAAATAAACGTTTAATTATTGGGTTGTATTTAATTTAACTGGGTATCAAAAGTACCTACGTAGGTATCTATACAAATTAAAGTATTTTTTGAGGTGATACCTACATAGTCAACTACCTATTATTTTTGGTTATTATAATTATTATTATCGGAATTTTAAAATAGAAATGGTTCAAAAATATTACCTAGTTTGCTTTAAATATTAAGTAGATATATATCAGGCATATTTTACTTAACTAAGTAAGAACATAGCGTTATTATTATTATGTAAAGTACAAGGTTAACACAAAGTAAGTAACATTAAAGTTTGTTGTGTTAAATTTTAATAAAAATCGTAAATATATCTGCTGTCGCGTTTTATTTAAAGATGCTGACGTAAATGTAAGATTTTTTGCGGAATTTAAATATCTAATTGATTGTTACACATATTAAGTAATTTGTTAGATTAATTAAACCTAAATAAGACTTACTCTATGTACCTACAAATTGTACAGGGTTCGGTAACAAACATGTATTAGAAATGCTCCGTTTATTTCCAGAAAGAATCAAAATCTGACGTTGAATTGCATTTGGCAGCTAGGGATGGAAACCTTGCATTACTGCAACATATTTTGGGGACAGGTAAAGTCTACGTGGACTCAAAAGACAGGGTGAGTTACAGTTTACATGTTATTCTGTTAGATATTAGCAGAAATCTTGTTCATGTTGATTTGACTTTTGAGTAATACATTAAAAATTTGGTGTAAGTACAGGGTGATCACGTATATTTTGTTAATATGCGATATGTGTATATTTTATGACATTTAGATGGCATTTTCTATGCTGTTTAGATTCTTACTTTAATTACAAAAGTTTTTTAAATGAGGTTTTTATTAAGGGTATTAAAAATAAGCAAAGCATCATGTAATTATCGAAAACTTAACTTATAATAATTGTTAACGTGTCGTTAATTTTCTTAGTAGGTATTTTATGCATTTAATTATAGTAGTAATAGGTATATCTAGTAATTTCTAACCATCACGACTACATAGAGTTGCAAAAAAAGCTCGCAAAACGAGTGCGGGAAATATTTAAAAATGCACTGGTAGGTTTTCTGGTAATGACTAAAGTAGCATTGGTTATGAAAAATCATCATAGCAACGGCGATAATATATACAAACAAACTAAATCGACAGTTTAAATTATTTCGCTAATTTAATTTCAGTCTATACGTCGTAAGCAGCATTGAAAAGAATTTATGTGTTACTTCTCACCTTCACTGTATACAAATAATGTATTGCAGTACCTGTGGATACTAATAAAATTAATAGTTTTGTTTTCTTCATGCATGATTTGACAAATATTTACAATAAGCGAAATAATTTTACGTTTTATTTTGGATATGGTCTAATGATATTTACATTGTTTCACATATATTTGATAATTGAAAGTACCTACGTTAACAGATAGAAAACGCGCTTTCTAGACTTTGGAAATAAGACGTAAATTATCTAGAAAAACTCTAAATAAACCCCCTCCTTTTTATAGTAAGTGCAGCCCTCAGAAAAATAAATAAAAATAGAAGTGGCATAACAAGAAACTAATCACAAAAATGTTTGTAGCCTACATAACCTTTACATTTTTACTAATAAAATCTAACACTGTTGCCAATTGTTCGTTTTATTCATAGAATCAGAACTCGTATTTCACATCCCAGTGTAAATTTTTATTAGGGTTGGTCACAGTGTTCTTACATTGCAGAACTATACAGTATTTATAATATTTCGTTTTGTATTCGGCTTCCATTACATGTTCATCAAATATTTAACGTCAAGAAATCAATCAAATATAATATGATTCACAAAAATACAGTTCTACAGATATAAATGTGTGGCTACCCCGCGGATATATTTACACGTCATGTTGACGTCTGGGGTGTTAGTAGTGCTTCGTTCAGTTTTATAACGCGAATTAAGTGAATTTTACGAGACTCTTCCACTTTACTGCATTTGTAGTGTGTAAAACTGGGTTTCCTTTAAATAATGGGGAGAAAAAAGTGCTTAGTTTGCATGTCGAGTGATTTTCCGAGTAAGGTTACGTGTCACAAGTAAGTACAATGGCGTAGATTTTGGGATTTTGCAGAGATAGTAGTTAACATTAGTTGTTTAAATATACTATACACCTAGTTGCAAAATAGACAGTAATATAATAAACAAATATAATTGTAAATTCATAAAATGCCTTATATTTCATAATTTCTTAATAAATAGTAGCATATCATCATACATGTATAATGATATGCACAGACCTTTAAGTAAGTACATTACGATAAAGAGAAGATATGGGATGTGGTGCAAGTGGGCATTATGATCCTATATATTCTATATTCATAGCACTTATTCATGTTTTATTTATAGTATAGTACAATAATTCTTGTAGGTTTCCCCGTGATCAAGCCGTTAGAAGAGAGTGGTGTACTTCTCTTGGTTTAAGTTTTGAAAGGGTCACTAAAAGTTACACTGGGGACATATGTTGAATGAACCCGTTCCAAATAAATAAAGATATCTCTTAAAGCATACCTTGTACAATGTAATCAGATTCCACTACTGCGCGCAGCGCCGAGGAACAGGCAAGGAGGGCCAAGATGCCAACTATGACCCTAGGCTGTATCGGGTGAAGACGACGTCGATTCTAACGGTGTACAAAAAGACACAATCCTCTTGGAAAAAACGTGAGAAGTTCCAAACTACTAGCAGACACATAAAGCAACAGACCAGACGAGAAAGAATAGATGATAGATAGACCTTCAGGACATAGTCACAGGCCTTCTGAAACAAAAGGAGAGCTCCTGGAGGAATAGAAGCCTTCCCTCCAGAAATCTGCAATCAGATAGCTCCTTTCACCGGAGAAAATTGTATTTTTTTTAATACGTAGAATATATTAATATATCTAATAATTTGAGAACCGTCGAAATAGTTTTGTTGGATTCATAATAATTGTTATCTTGTCTAAACCTAGTAGAAACAGCTTTAGCTTCTCAGGTCTAGGACCGATAAACTATGTTTTTTTTGTTGGTTTCATAATAATTTTTATCTTGTCTAAACTCGGTAGAAACAGATTCAGTTTCTCAGGTCTAGGAAAGATAAATAATTCATTTCAAATATGGTTTCTTATAATTAGTAAATGTTACAACAAAAATTCATACTTATATACCTTTGCATTTAATAATAAATAATTTCATAATATAGGAAGTGTTTCCTTTTAATCCCAGACATCTATTATTTAATAAATTATATTTGAATAAAATGTACGCCACTGGCTTTTGTTTACAACACTCCTTCTGTCATTAAAAAGGTAAATATTGACCTTTATGTTATGAAGACAAACATTGAAATTAGATGACATTTCTATTTTTATTTATTTTTCTGAGGTAGGCTACAACCTAGGTAGAAATCAAAATCAGTAGACCAAAAGTCAGATTGCTGTCAAATTTATACACGTATCGTTTGAAGCTTAGTACTTAATAAAAATCATATGTGTCATACTATGTCCTTGAATGGACTAATATTTTGTATTTATATATTCTATTTTTAGGAAGGAACAACACCATTAACATTAGCAACAGCTAACGGTCATTTTGAATGCGTCAAAGAGCTTTTAGACCAAGGTGCCGATCCATCAAGTAGGAGAATTGTAAGTTAAGTTAGCCAGAACCTTTAAGTACCTATCATTAACATGATCTGTTCAATAATTCAAGTTTTACACAATTACTTCCCTGTCTTTAATTAATTTAACCACCCCCAGAGTTTGAACACAGGCCCCGCCACTGGCGCAAAGGATTCCAAATTCGTTTTCGTGTAAAATTGCTCACAACAATATGAAGGACACTGTATAATAAAATATTTAGCACTGAATCATTTCTCCTAATTTCTACAACTAGATGCATAAACACTATTCTAGTGCATAGAAAATTGCCCCAATTAAAAGTGAAAGCACTTTATAATATGCGATTGGATGCACAAAGTAATTTCTTCTTCCATAGATTAATTTCATTCTTCCTTTCAAAGATTTAAGTAACTCATTTTAGCATTAAACGTGTTTTGTTCTAGACGGGTACCACACCGTTATTCTTTGCCGCGCAAGAAGGACATCTCGACATAGTGAAACTACTGCTAAATCATGGAGCGTCAATGGAATCATCAAATATTGTAAGTTATCCTTCAAACCTTCTGTTTATTTATTCATTAATTTATTTTTTATTATACTTACCGACATATTTTAAGGTTATAGTGTTAAGACCTGCGCCTAAACTTTTTTAAATGTATCTAAATTGTTTTCAAATTCAATTTTCACCTGGAATTTTTCCCTATGGGGGTTCAGGCTTAGGCCCAATTGCCCCCAGGGTACCGGCGCAAGAAATCGTATGTTTTTTAAGGCAATACACAGTGGGCCAGAAAATTAGTTTAGGGCGTCATAAATCGAATTTGCAAACTATCTATTTTTTATGATTTGTTATTTTTTCTCACTGTAATATATCTTGTGCATCATTTAATAGTAACCCCCACCCTAAAATGCTCATACGTGATGCGCAGACACTGATGAAACCAACACAAGTGCAACATTCAGTGAT
The DNA here is from genome assembly GCA_911728435.2 of Apoderus coryli. Lineage (NCBI taxonomy): Eukaryota > Metazoa > Arthropoda > Insecta > Coleoptera > Attelabidae > Apoderus > Apoderus coryli. Next base: position 1,087,234 of record OU452211.1, on the reverse strand, counting down.
AGCCTTGAAATAGTGTGTGTGTATTTATCTAAGATTTTTAAAGTGTTTAGCAATTTGTGGAAATTTTTCGTTAATATAATGTCTGAGAAGACTTCAGGTACGTGTAAAATTATGCAATATTTTACTAATTGATTAAGTAGTTTGTGATAAATACTTATGTTTTATCATAACCTCACTTTTGTCACTTTTATTTTTTTTTAAGTAGACTTTTAAAATTTTGTACAAATAATATATTCTAGATTTTTTTACAAGGCAATCGTCTACCATAATACATTACTTTACCAGTCAAAATGTTTGCCCATATTTGCCTATTTAGACATAAATGAATTTTAAATGAATAGTTGTTCGGTAGAGCACTAATCGAATCGCTTGAACCAGAATCACCTTTCTTAAATGAATCTTAACTAAGCAACCAATCAACATTATGATATGTTTTGAAATATTTTAAATCTTTGTGATTACGTTTCTAGCATGTCAAAACTTTCATCATCAGTCTTTTGTTTATTTTATTGCGATGTTTTTGAATTGATTTTAGAAATTAAATACAGTGATTTAATGGATGCCCTACCAAAAACGGGAAAGAAAAATGTGTCCATTGTGGTACAGAAATTACTCGAAGATGTGAAAAGAAAACTAAAATTGGAGACATTAAGCAGCATACAAGAAATTGCCTTGAAAAAGCAGATGCAACTTTTTTACCTTAATTATAAACGAAAGTGGGAACAGTGTAACAGAGACCGAAAGATATTTTTGAAAAAGTATACAGGATGGCTATCACAAGATTTACAGTTACCTGCCTCACTTGGCGAAAAAAAAGCTCGCCCTGGTAGGCCACAGAATCCTGATTTCAGTACTGCTTCTGTTCGAACTAAAGAACGGCGAACAAAAACACTCAGGGAGGGTTTTACTACGGAAGAACTAACTTTCGCTGCATGTAGTTCATTGGGAAGTAAGGGACACAGAAGTACTGTGAAAATAATACAGGAAGCAACACAAACAACGCCCACGAGAGGAAAAAAACAACAGGAAAGAAACATATCCTTGGTATTTTATGCCGGTGTCGGTTCATAAACTTCTTTTGCATGGAAGCCAAATTATTAAATCTGCGTTACTTGCAATTGGCGAATTATCAGAAGAGGCTCAAGAATCACGATTCAAAGATTTTAAGCAATTCAGATTAGCAAACACAAGAAAATTTTCCCGCATAACTGCTAACAGATTTAATTAATACACATCTTGTGTCGTCTGATCCTTATATAACTGGATTAAGAAAGTTGCCAACTAAAGCCAAAACCAGCTTAGGACCTGAAGTGTTGTTTCTACTAAATGCTCCTAAAATTTTGTTTGCGTCTAGACCTCAAGCAAAGGAAACTCGTTCAGACAGCGAACATAGTGATGAAGACGATACACGCTCGTCTACTAGTGATTCTTCTGAGAGTTGTGATGAGTTTTGTAAATATTAAAACTTGTGTACTTTTGTAAATATTAAGACTTGTGTATATATTTTATTTTTTTAGTTATTAGTAGGAGAAATAATGACTTCTGGTAATATTAAGTCTTTGTATATAGTGTATTTTCTGTTTTTAGAATTGGATTTGTTGCGCCCAACATCTAGTTGTAGTAAAAGTGGGCAAGCAATCCGCACTGGGCTACAGCAACTAGATGGTGCGACCTGTATTATATTAGTATACTATTTTTTTATTCTTTACTACTACTATTTTTCTAGTTTTATAACTACTCAGCGCTATGACATTTTTGTCGTATACTGATGAGTCCTGAATCGACGAAACGGCCGTCTAGTGAATGTTTAGGGTGCGATAGAAATGCGAGTGCTTTTTATGTTTGTTGTTTGTATTTATCCAATTCAAGCAACAATATTCCATTTTATTCTGTTAGTTGATGTGTGAGATTACTTAGAAATATTAACCTTTGAAGGTTTGTTCACCACCCCTGCAAGCCACTGAAATAAATATTGTTTCTAATTGTTATTGAACACTTCTGGATACGAAAATATATATGTTTTCTCATTAATATAATTTTGTCGCACTAATTTTTGTTTTGGGCCCACTGTGCAATACGACGAATGAAATTTAGGCACGACAAGCAAAAACTATGAGCAAGAATAACTTTTTGTCGTGCTCAAATTTTTGGTTGATTTGTCCTATAAATTATAGTCTATCCGCGGACATAACATCACTTTTTGTGCGACAAACGCGAGCCTTAACAAGGGCAAAGAACTTAGCTTCTATTTAATCAGAAAATATAAACTTTTTTGAGTGTATTTCATTTATATCTACATAATCAATATGGATTAGGTACTTATTTCTTGTTTTGTTTGTCTTTATTATTATTCTTCTCCTTAATTTCTTGTTTTTGTTTTTCCATTTTGTTTTTAATGTGCTCTTTTCTCTTCTCAACTAATTCTTTTCTTAATTTCTCAATTAATTCTGCATTTAGTTTTCTAATATATTGATTCTCATATGCCTGACCACGTTTTTTGAATGCATCTTCGTCATCACTGTAGTTCACGCTTCTTTGATGAAAGTTTGCTAATAATCTTCGTAACAATCGGCGATAGATTATCAACATTTGCAAAGGAAAAAAAAAAGTAGTCTCTTAATGACTCACATGAATTTGTATCGTTTTTTGAATGATTGTAAATGAATTAATGATTTTGTTATAAAGATTTGTAATTAATTGACATTTTTTTATGTGTTTTGTCGGAACAATTTGACATTGTTTTCGTTTTAGAATATACAGGGCTATTCATATGGCATATACAACAAATAAACATATATAGGGTGTCCCGGAAAATGTGAGAACATGAAACACAGGCAGTGGACGCCCAAATGAGGCCAGAAAAACGTCCAAAAATATTTTAAATGGACTAACTAACCTATAAATATAAAAGCATCTCTTTTTCTTCTAGGATGGAAGTAATCCTCTATTTGTTGCTAGTCAATGCGGCCATGTGGATGTTGTTAAGGAACTTGTAAGCAAAGGTGCCAATATAAATTCACACATGAAGGTAAACCATCTTACTTTAAACACTGCTTAATAAGACCCCGTCCACCTTCTTCTTTGTCTTCCCAAACATGATATCTCAGCTCGAGGGTAAGCGACTGAGGAAATCTTAGCAGATTTCACATTGTCTATACATTCATTTGTTTTTGTTCTTAGGATAAAGCAACACCACTATTTGTAGCTGCTCAAAATGGTCACTATGAAATATTGGTATATCTTTTGGCCAATGGGGCCAAACCAGATACCAGAAGAACGGATGGGGCTACCCCATTGTGGATCGCAGCTCAAATGGGACATGATCATATCGTTAGTCGCCTATTGACCGCAGGAGCCTATGTGGATTCAGCGCGATATGTAAGCAACTATATAAATATGGCCTCTATACCTACGAATGACATTTTTCTTGATTCATTTTCAGGATGGCGGTACTCCTCTGTTCAAAGCATCACATAAAGGCCATTCAGCCGTTGTTTCTGAATTATTAAAATACAAACCTTGCATTAAACTACTAGTGGTAAATACACCAAGCACCGTGATGTTGCGTATTGCTATATAGAAATCAATTTTTCAGAACGGTGAAACTGCTCTTCATGCTGCCGCATTTTCCGGGAATCTAAACGTTTGCAAACAATTAATTGCAGCTGGTGCAAATCCAAGTTTACGCAACCAGGAAGGTCTCACACCTGCTGATATTGCTATGAAGCATAAACATTATAGCCTTAGTGAATTTTTGAAAAAATTCGTCAAATCTACATCCTAGCTATAGCCAAAATTACCTTGAAAATTAAATTGTGATTCAGATATTTAAGTCTGACAAATGAGGCGGAAATTACGTCCTTTATAAACTTCGGTAATCCTCCTCCCAAGATCCTTTGGTAACTATGTGCCTTTAGAATTATTATTAATCTATGATTCAAATTGATTTTTATTACTTTGTTAAAAATTACAACACTGCACTGCAATTATTTTGTAAAGGTATTTATAGTTTACCCATAACTTTTTTACGTGAAAAATAACTTACAATGTTAAAGTTTTTTCAATATTTTTTAAACAGGATTAGATTGGGACACCCTGTATAATCATTCACTATTCTTACTTGTTAAGTAATTTTGAATCGCCAGCGCCGTGTACTTGTGCAATTTCATTGATATATTGTTTGTTGTTTGTTTATATAAAAAAATAATTTGTTATTTATAAATTTTATTATATTTTGTGTATTTATTAATATTTAGTTAAATTATTATAATATTATTATGTTTCGTATTTATTTATTATTATTATTGTTATTTAAACAAAACTCAGTATTTTTTTATGTTATTGTTTATTTTGTATTATTATATATTTTGTAATTTATTATTATTTATATTTTTCGCTTAAAATAAATTATTTACAAATTTATTAAGACCAGGAATTATTTTATTAAAACATATTTCATACTTTACAGGGGCATAAAATTAAGTTTTTTGAATATGCCAAACAAAAATTCTATTTAGATTTTACAAAAACAGTTCCCATATGACTCGGACTTTTTGAAAGACATGATAATATATTATATTATTGAAAAAGTACCATGCACGCTTCAACTATTATCTATCGTGTGTCACTACCCCCAAATCAACCCCATACAGTAAGATAGTTACAATAAGGGTACTGTCCAGCATTCAATACACAAAAGGTCGCATATTCAAATATTAAAATTTCTTGTCACTATCCTCTACTTCTCATATGAATGAAAAAGAAAAAATATTAGTCTACATATTTTCAGGTATAAAACTGTGTATCTTTTATACAACTAGTTATAGGGATCGCCAAAATAAAAGAACTTTTTGTGAAATCATTACAAAATATTCACAAATAAATCATATCATCATGTAATTTGAAACAGTTCACAAACGACCCTCGTATTCCCAGTTTTTTGGATTCTTTTAATTTAGTCCTCTCTTTGAGCCTAGTGAGAATGTCTGACACCTTCTGGATTACCATCTATAACCCTTGATATATTAACATAAATGGCCTGATATTTTGTTTGAAACGACCCCCGTATTTCCAGTTTTTTTACAAAATTACCTCGATTCAGAAAATTGTGGATCAAAGCAATAATGATACACAACGGATAATATCGTTCTTGAACAAAACAAGGGTCGAAACGTAATGTTAAAGTCTTTGGGGAACTTGATTGGTTTTGCACATATGCTGCCACATTATATTGACTTTGTAGCTTATGTATCTAGCTCTTCAATTCAGGGCAGATATTGATATTTATTTCGTGAAAAGAGCACAAAAAGCATTCAATAAGTTCTACTATCGCATTTGATCAAATGAATACTTTTGCCGGACCCAATACATTTCGTTAAGTATACCTACACTAAAATTATTATCTCGAAGGGTGGGAACAGAGAGGAAATAGAGGGTCGACTCACTATGCATTATAGGTATGAATATGAAGCACCTGTATTAGAGTCTTCGAACTCTATGGGAACTTCCGATTTGTTTTGTCACACAGACTTGAGTGCACACGTATGGTCACACGAGTTCCGATACATATAAATAATATTAGGGAAGGGTAAAAAAAATGTTTACCTATACAACCTACCCTTGCTTTGGTGTTGGGAAGTCCAACATTATTAAGTTTGATGTAAAGGAGATTCAATGTAATACAATAAAAATAAAATTTCGAAAATTTGCCATAAATCAAAAACGCCTATAAATATTTTTTTAAAATTTCGTGACCGCTATGTTCTTTAAAAAACTCATATTTTGACTTAAACAATATTTTTTAACAATGAACCAGTGGCGTGCTATAGGGGCTAGTGACACTTTTTATCCCCCTATTTTTTACGCCACTGGAATAAATATACCGTTTTATTTTTTTTTTAATTCCCTGTTCATTTTTGCTTAAAAAATTAGTAACTGATTATGGGTCTAAAGTGAACGGTTTTGCAGGAATTTGGCTCTAAACAAAAGTCTGCAAGTAAAATTGCCTTAAGGGCTAAAATACAATGAGAACGGGCTTTGTTGTCTAGACTTGACCGGCTTCTAGATACTACAATACACCTCTGCTTCTGTTATATGACTTACTAATAACAACTATAGTAATTATATTATATAACTGCCCTTTCACAGATATCAAATTACATTGTGGGATAATAAAAACACACACGCATAAAAAAATAAGGGTGTCATGCTTGGAAAGTGATTCTCATGTGTTCAAAAATGCCGATTTGTTATATTATATAAACTATCCTACCTACTAACATAAAAAAAAATACCGTTAGGCGCCCTAATGAACTAGACCTTGAGAGTGTATTCTTTCCCTTTTGGGAACGTTAATTTATATTTTTTATACATAATAAAAGATATTCCTTCTTAAGATAAATCAGAACAAATTTTTATTAGATATTTTTAGAGTAGGTCTATTCCCGAGTAAATAAATAAAAAATAGTAAATAATCGGTTTCAAATATTTATTTATACGCGGGTTGCCGTTTATATTTCGGGATTTGGCAACCCTGGTGTTGGAAACTGCCAACTGACAGCTCTATCGTAAAGTTGGACATTTTTGAGGTTATACGTACTCAGAACCTTTTGACTTACGAGCGCTACAGATTCATCTCGGTTCAAAAATGGAATTAAATCGTGAACATTTTCGTGCGATTATTTTTACAACTTTCGATATGGATTAACTCAGCAACAGTGCATGGATGAACTTAATTCAATTTTTGGCGATGAAGCTGCATCAAGGACCAGTGTTTATCGATGGTATGGTGAATTCAATCGTGGTCGTAGTTCACTCCAAGACGAATTTCGTGAAGGTCGTCCAAAATCAGTTGTTGTTCCGAAACCCATATTTTGTTCCCAAAATTAATTTTGGAGGCAAATATTACAAAATAAAGGTTTTTTAATTTTTGGTTTATCTTTTACCCAGTTTGGCATAGGTAAACAAACCATATATTATATACAGTTCTGATATAACCGTGGGAACATTTTTGGCAGCAAAATAAAGCTCGCGAAGCTTCGGCTACCAAAAGGGTCAATTGAAAAAAAAAATAAACAAGTTGTATAACTGTTCCACCATAGGTATAGGTAAGAATTACTAAATTCGAACAATGTACGAGAACGGGTATTCAGAAAAAGTATTTATGAATACAAATATACAGGGTATGAATGATGACTGCCTGAGGACGATTTTTTTGAAATATTTTCGAAACGAATCAAGATGAATTAACCAAATGTAGCATATTTATTCACCTAGTTAAATATCGTAAACTGACATGACATGGAATAAAAAAGGATGACCATAGGTGGGTAAACGGGGGGGACCCTTGCCTTAATTATAACCTAACTTTTTTCCTTGGGATTTTTCTTCATTTTTTGTCAAAAATGTGATAAAATAAAGTTTTCTACATAAAAAAGACATACTTCTTTTTTCTCGAAAAACTTAAAGGTTTTCGAGAAATTCGGATTTGAAAATTTTAGGACAATAAATTTTTTTTAAAATTTTTTTAAAAAGTTTATTGTCAGATTGTAGAACAAGGTCGTGTATACGTACTTAAAAACAAAAATGTAATAATAAAAAAAAGGAAAAGGAAATGTTTGTGAATTGGAAAAAAAAGAATTTCTTAAAAAAGACTAGCAGAGTCTAGTCGAAACGTTGAAGAAAAAAAAATGACATGAAACCATTAAAAAAATAGTTACAAAAAAAAAAATATTCTTTTTTTAAACTTGTGAACCTCATCCCAAGAAAAAGAAAAACAAGAAGAAATTGAAGATCAAGGTTCAAGAATAATAAATAAGAAAAAATAATTTTATTAATGCTGTTTACTAAGGACCAGTTTTGACCTAAAATTTTCAAACTCGATTTTCTGTATTTTTTAAATAAATATAATTATTTCTTAATATTAAATCAAACATATTGCTATTAATTTTTGAAATTCTATAAATACAAAAAATGAAATAATATTGAGGAAATCAAAATAAATTTAGGTTTGTTGATAAAAAAAAATTTCAGAAATAGGAACAGAATTATTTTAAATTTTTTAAAATTACAATTTCTGGGTAAAATTAAAATGTTTCGAAATTATGGTAAAGAACAGAAAAGAACAAAAAAAAAATAACACGTTGTTCAACGAGTAACGAAAGTAGAGAGAAGTTTAGCAAACTCGTGAAGCAAAATTTGAACCATTTTACTTAGTTAAAAGTAAAAGTCCTTACGCAATTCAAAAAATTGTTTGGTCTAAAAAAATAAGAGCTTATTGGATATTAGATCTCAACAAAAATAAAAGTTTCTCACATTTTCAATTTCGTCCCGTGAGAAAAAATCATCAACATCCTTTTTTAGGCTGTTCTTGAAGTACCTGCTATATTTTTTTTTTTTTGTATAAGTATATAACTAGAAATTTTTGTAAAATCCTAATAACACACTTATTAAAAAAAAAAAAATAGAAAGAAGACGGCGATAGATAAATCATTCACAAGTATTATTTTGTGAACAACAAGATATTAACACAAACCCACATGTTCAGATTTAATCGGGCACCTGTGATTTTTTATATCCGTCCAACATCCATTGGTGTAGGTAAAATACCATTAAGTGCTATTTTTCTAAATATATAATAATGTTTTAGTGTTTAAATGAAAGTCGAATCTCCACAAAATAAATTTAATAGAAACTATCGGCCATACATGTTTCGGGACTAGACCAGTCCCATCATCAGTGGCATGTCAACAATCGAACAAACACAACACTAAGACGTACAATGTTCCATTAAATTTCTATTGAAGTCTGGAAAACACACCATTTTATGGAAAAATATTTGAATCATATTGAGGATTATTAATTGTTCTTGTAATCCTACCAATTTTCTTTCGTTTTGATGCGTGTATTTCCTTTTTTGTATTTTTCTATTTTTTGGTTAGTTCTAAGTTGGGTATTTTTGTATGCTAATGCTAAGCAATTGTATTTTGTCTTATCAATACCTGTTAGACAATAAAGAGATTATTATTATTAATACAGGGTGGTCAAAATTTCAAAGTGAAGTTAACTAACCGGTCGAATGTTTTTATCTTATTTATTAGAGGTTTTATTTGCGTAAATTCATCCAAATACATCTCTCTGCATCCGTGGACATACTGTATGAAGATAAAAACAACTAATTCATATATACCAGCATATATTAAACAAAATAAATAGTTTTTTATTTAGCCAGCCCCGTATAAGGGCAATTTAATGGGTATATAATAATGTATGGTTAAACACCCTCATGTAGAGCCTGTCGTGTGACCTATTATTGTTGCGTAGGCCAGACCGGATGTGGACACTGTAGCTTATGTTTACACATTTCACACAAAATAAAAAAATCCTTAAAGGAGGTTTTTTCCTTCTTAAGTATTTCATAGGCGGCTCGTTTTCTTCAAATATTGGATAGAATTACTCCGGGTTTTTTGGAACACGAAATATTTCCCCTCTGCGTTGCAAAAAATTACATAAAGATATAGAGAATCCACTAAAGATTCTCGACCACCTTTGGCTGACAGAAATGGTCTTTATCATCAAGAGATACTACCGGTCAGTAGTGAATGTCTCTGTATGTGATAAACCCTTAAATACCGACCACTAGTAGCAAAAACATCAGGAAGAAACTCTGAAGAAACAGTGGACACAGTTACTCTCACGCAACGTCTTCAATATTACCATCAACAAAAATAAAACGAAGATTTTGTAAAACATAGATTTAGGTTCCGATAAATTTAATGCGCACGCCTATGAACAACACTAGTCCACCCATGCATTATGATGTTCCACAGTAATAATCTTCCTACGCCTTTTCTGAACATGCACTTAAGAGGGCAATTCGAAAACACTAAAAAGAAAAAGCTTCTAAATGTTTGTCAATCGATTACCAATGAATCGCTAACCGATACGCATAGTTTTTTTGTTTGATTAGTCTGATTGGCAAACAGAATTAAGTTAAAAAGTGACAGGAAATAGCCAATCAATTACCAATTCTATTCTGTCGTTTAACAATATACAGGGTGTGTCTAAATTGATATAGGGACATATTATACCCTTAAAGGTTCAAATTTGAAATCGAAAATTTGCCATAATTTAAGAAGTCCTTGGAATATTTTTTTCAAATTTAGTCACCGATATGTCCTTTAAAAAACTCATATTTTGACATAAACAATATTTTTAAAAAATGAACCAGTGGCATGCTATAGTGGTTAGTGATACTTTTTATCCCCCTATTTTTCACGCCACTGGAATAAATACATCTTTTTATTATTTTTTTAATTCCCTGTTCATTTTTGCTTAAAAAAGTAGTAACGTTTCATAGGTGTAAATTGAACGGTTTTGCATAAATTTGCCTCTAAACTAAAGTCTGCAAGTGCCTGAGATTACACAAAAAATTCAAAAATTTGTCATAATTCAAAAACGCCTATAAATATTTTTTTAAAATTTCGTGACCGCTATGTTCTCTAAAAAACTCATATTTTGACTTAAACAATATTTTTAAAAAAATGAACCAGTGGCATGCTATAGGAATTAGTGACACTTTTTATCCCCCTATTTTTCACGCCACTGGAATAAATACATCTTTTTATTATTTTTTTAATTCCCTGTTCATTTTTGCTTAAAAAAGTAGTAACGTTTCATAGGTGTAAATTGAACGGTTTTGCGTAAATTTGCCTCTAAACTAAAGTCTGCAAGTGCTTGAGATTACACAAAAATTTCAAAAATTTGTCATAATTCAAAAACGCCTATAAATATTTTTTTAAAATTTCGTGACCGCTATGTTCTCTAAAAAACTCATATTTTGACTTACACAATATTTTGAATAATGAACCAGTGGCATGCTATAGGGGTTAGTTACACTTTTTATCCCCCTATATTTCACGCCACTGGAATAAATACATCTTTTTATTATTTTTTTAATTCCCTGTTCATTTTTGCTTAAAAAAGTAGTAACGTTTCATAGGTGTAAATTGAACGGTTTTGCATAAATTTGCCTCTAAACTAAAGTCTGCAAGTGCCTGAGATTACACAAAAAATTCAAAAATTTGTCATAATTCAAAAACGCCTATAAATATTTTTTTTAAATTTCGTGACCGCTATGTTCTCTAAAAAACTCATATTTTGACTTAAACAATATTTTTAAAAAAATGAACCAGTGGCATGCTATAGGGGTTAGTGACACTTTTTATCCCCCTATTTTTCACGCCACTGGAATAAATACATCTTTTTATTATTTTTTTAATTCCCTGTTCATTTTTGCTTAAAAAAGTAGTAACGTTTCATAGGTGTAAATTGAACGGTTTTGCATAAATTTGCCTCTAAACTAAAGTCTGCAAGTGCCTGAGATTACACAAAAAAATTCAAAAATTTGTCATAATTCAAAAACGCCTATAAATATTTTTTTTAAATTTCGTGACCGCTATGTTCTCTAAAAAACTCATATTTTGACTTAAACAATATTTTGAAAAAATGAACCAGTGGCATGCTATAGGGGTTAGTTACACTTTTTATCCCCCTATTTTTCACGCCACTGGAATAAATTAATTTTTTTATTTTTTCTTAAATTGCCTGTTCATTTTTGCTTAAAAAAGTAGTAACATTTTATGGGTCTAAAGTGAACAGTTTTGCAGGAATTTGCCTCTAAACGAAAGTCTGCAAGTAAAGTTGCAGACTTTTGTTTAGAGGTAAATTCCTACAAAACCGTTCACTTTAGACCCATAAAAAGTCATTACATTTTTAAGCAGAAATGAACAGAGATTTAAAAAAAAAAATAAAAAAATATATTTGATCCAGTGGCTTAAAAATAGGACGATAAAAACTGTCACAACCCCCTACAGTTTGCACAAAAGTTAATAAAAGATTTTGACTACAAACATATCAATAATACTAGGCCGAAAATATATAATATACAGTGGCTCTCGCATGTAATATTTATATTTCTCATAAATAAATATGCACCGCCACTGTTAATTATTACCAAACACATTATCAAAAGAAAAACGAATAGTAGTAAATAATATGTAATAATATTAACAGTTACGTATTGTTCCCACAATAACCAGCCACATATGTATATGGTACGGCCCTGCGCGTGGGAACTCTACCAAAGGTACGTACGTATACCTACAACCATAGTGTGTAGGTATTTTTTCTCATCAACCATGCAACTCTACTCACACCACAACACATAGTACGTCATTATGGGATGCCCGATCGACCAGCGAGAAGAAGGCCCTTTTCAACATCGTCCACAACAAACCAGGCGTGATAGTGGGGGTAAATTCCCACGATCTATCGGAATGTATACCGGCAACGTTTTTAAATTGCATCCATTCTAGTGAATGGAATTGTGATAGACGTTCCTATAAACATTACTTACTACGAACATTTCGAGTGCAGTCATTAAATTTTAAATAATATCTTGTGATATAAGTGAAACTTTGCAATTATTAATCTAGTGGTATATTGAACTTTAAACAGTGTTTTCATTAGTGACATTTTTGGAGTTTCTTCTCAACAATTTGGATTACCAACAAGTGTAGGTATAGAAGTTATGTACCTACTGCTACTGCTACTAATCGTGTTACGAAAAGACTCTACTTTGGATCTAAGTAGTTGGCCATGAACAAAAATAATAACCACCTACTCAAAGCCAACTAAATTAATATTTTATTTGAATTATCTACAGTTTGGCTTCAAGATGGATATTAGTTTACCGAAACGTCGCGAAAACTGATAACGAGTATTTCTTTATTTTTTTATTTTATTTAAATAATACTAATCATAGCGTACAAAAGAAAAATAAATAAAATGAAATGATCGAATTTGTTGCAAATATGATTTGGTTCTCCAAAGACATAAGTAAATAATATTATTAAATATTTGATGCTAAATAAAAATTGTACGTTTTTTCCAAATTAATATTTAACCTTCATGTTTGGACACCCTGTATAAATGAGTGGTAAAATATAGTTAAAATAAAATAAATGCGGATCTGTAACAAACGCCTTCCATTACATGTAGGAAAAAAAACCAAAGTTAATGTGTTTTTTTCTTTAACTTCCAAATCCCTAAGAAAATATTTCTGGTACGCTAATGGCTAATCAAAGTAAAAATTTGCGAAACCTGATGCACTGAACGGGAAACATAATTCTGTAAAAAGAATCAGAATAGTAATAATTCTGAGTTGTTTAACAGAATTCTGTTAAAAAAAGGTCAGAATTATAAGAAAATTTTGAGTTTTTTTACAGAATTCTGTAAAAAAAGGTCGGAATTATATGAAAATTAGGAGTTTTTTACAGAACTCTGTAAAAAAAAGTAATAATTCTGAGTTGTTTTACAGAATTCTATAAAAAAAGGTCGGAATTATATGAAAATTAGGAGTTTTTTACAGAACTCTGTAAAAAAAAGTAATAATTCTGAGTTGTTTTACAGAATTCTGTAAAAAAAGGTCGGAATTATATGAAAATTAGGAGTTTTTTACAGAACTCTGTAAAAAAAGCTCAGAATTATTACTTTTTTTACAGAATTCTGTAAAAAAGGTCGGAATTATATGAAAATTAGGAGTTTTTTACAGAACTCTGTAAAAAAAGTAATAATTCTGAGTTGTTTTACAGCATTTTGTAAAAAAGGTCGGAATTATAAGAAAATTAAGAGTTTTTTTACAGAACTCTGTAAAAAAAAAAGTAATAATTCTGAGTTGTTTTACAGAATCCTTGTCAGAATGATAAAAAAATTCTGAGTTTTTTTTACAGAATTACGCCAAAAAAATCAAATTATTTAAAAAAATCCGAATTATTTACAGAATTGTTCAATAAAAGCCAAAATGATAACAAATTAGGAATTTTCTATAACACAATTTAGACAAAACAATATTTTTTTTCAGATCTGAGCCAATAGTTTGAAAAGCAATGCCCATTAGTGGTGACGAACTTGATTCCCGTTTATCCCAAGAATCTCAAACAACCACAATGTCAAAGGCTGAATTAAGAAAAACGCACAAACCTATAATGGAGAAGAGACGACGTGCCAGGATCAATCATTGTCTGAATGAGATCAAGACATTGATCCTTGAAGCAATGAACAAAGACGTAAGTGTATAACCTCGTCAACAAGATCCCTAATGAGTCTTCGATGGCAATTTGCTCGAGAAGTTCTCATAGCTCCATCCCCTCTGTGGCAAGGACTAATTCACAACATTTTTTATTACAGCCTGCTCGTCATTCTAAATTGGAGAAAGCAGATATACTCGAAATGGCAGTAAAGCATCTCCAAAACGTCCAACGTCAACAACTGGCCCTGGCCATGGCAACAGACTCATCAGTACTGAGAAAATTCAAGAACGGTTTCGACGAATGCGTTGAAGAAATCGACAAATACATGAGTGACTCTGATAATCTCGAGTCATCAATAAAACAACGCGTCACAACGCATCTCCAGAAATGTATTAGTGGGATAGAACATGTCGCTCAAATGACATTCCCCGGTTTGAATAACATTTCATCCGTGTTTTCATCCTCAGGCAATAATAATAGTAGTGCATTTGTTGCGGCAAAAAATAATGCTGATACTGGCGATCAAAATAATAATCCACACATTCAAATACCTCAAGGACTTCAGCTAATCCCAAGCAGATTACCGACGGGGGAATTGGCGTTTCTAGTACCAAACTCGAATAATCTACCATACTTCCCATCACAGCGGGTGAGTGCGTTTGCCACTGTAGTGCCGCAAAGTCGTCCATTAAGTCCTCCAATTAGTCCTGTAGAAGAGCGCAGCCAATCACCACAAGGATTTCGACCTGTGGCTAAACCCAAACCTAGTTATCCAATTGAGGACCATCAAGTGCCACAAGTATCTTCATCAAGCAGTGAAAACAAACATCAGTTCCTTGCCCCAATGGAAGTTAAAACAATGAAGTTTCCGATGATGCATAAAGAACTGAAAAGACCTGAAGTTCAGGTGAAGAAATATTCTGAACCATTATGTATTATTACCAATCAACCGGAAAGAAATAAACAGGCACTTATTCCTGAAGATTCAGCACGTTACGAGGAAAACTTAGTTACTCCTCATGGGGTTAAACGAAAATTCAGTGATACATCCCCTGGAATCTTAACCACAGCTCCAAAATATAAAATTATCAAAACTAATACAGTACCATTATCACGTTTTGTTGAAGAAACTGCTGGCAGGCAGAATAATACAGAACAAGCCTCGAATTTAACAAAAAACCCAAACGAACCCAGCTGCAGTGCATCCAAATCAAACCAAATAGAACCACCAAACAAAGATGATAGTATGTGGAGACCTTGGTGATAATAGAGCTTCCTAGGAGCAATACGACTGTGATTAATAAATAAATGGTTTCAAGCTTTAAAGTTTTGGTACAAATACATATTAAGCTTGCTGATAGGCTTGGACAAATGTATATTATATCGATTAGTACAATAATTATTTAGTTATACTTAGTTGTTAGTGTTTTGTATATTTCTGATTTACAATTGCAATGCAATAATAGAATTTTAAGCTGAACGTTAGTATTTTTTTTAATCAAATCCTTCAGGAGATAGATACTGCATATTTCATACCTATTAATAACTACAAGGGATTCCAAATGAAAAATATGTCGAATACTAAAATCTCTTTAATATAATATGCATTAACAATAGTCTGCTGGTGATTTTAAATTATTAACTTATTATCACTAAATTTAAAGCGAAACATAAACTATTTGTGTAAGAAATCAAAGAATACTGTCGTTCTCGGCTCAAGTAAAACACGTATTAATTATTAAACTAGCTTTACCTGTTCAAGTAGGTACCAATATACCAAAACGGTGGTCTTCTAATTTCTAATAGCTTCCAAAGCATCATAATTGAAGACAATTTGCTGCAGGTCTTGATCCTCTTCAATAAAAACACTATGTAGTTTCAGCTTTTCGCAAATTTCTTCCTCTTTCTCAATGTAAAAGCTTGCTTCAACAAATGCGTGTTTTCATCTTCTTTATCATATCTCATATCCCAAATATTTAAATGATTTGGTAGGTATATTAAAGCGATTAATGTTATAACATTAACGACAAATGGAAATATTATACTACTTATTGTTGCTGTCTTAAAATATATCGTTTCGTTGAAATGTAGAATTATATTCACAGCCAATGAGCATATGCCTAAGTTCACCACAGGTTTAGAATAAATGTATAAAGTAGAATAAATTAACACGGCAGCTTTCAGTAATGCAAACATTCCTAGGATTCGTGCTATTGTAAATTCCTCATCGTCATATTCATTCTCGGAGGATGATTTGCTTAAAAATGATCTTTTTTCTATGAAGCTCTTAGCAGTGATGCAGATATCCATAAATGCGACAAATCCTATCCAACCTCTGAATGCGTAGATTATCTTACTTTGTCCATCCATTTTTGTTAACAAATATTTAACAATTTAAATTTTAAACATTTTTAACAAATTTTTACATTAATTATTTTAATACCAAATAAAAATGACGTTTTTTTTTTCTACACTTACTTCCATCCTTGTTGTAAAAGGAACTTCTATCAACATTTTCATTTCTCATAATTGTTTCACATAGCTATATTTTGTAAAAAGCACAAAGAACGGAGGCAACGCTATGTTAATTTAGTAGAATGTGCCTCGTTTCGCCCGATCGTTATGCTCTCCGGATTTGAAGAATTCCCACCTGAACTCATATTTGTTATGTAAATGTCAAACTGTCAAAATTGCCAGTAAAACATTTTGTGTTGCTAAAAATGATAGATAGGTTAGAAATTGTTGCTAATTACAAACTGACATAAAAATAGAGTCATCTGGTGTTTGATTAAAAAAATTTAATCAGTTTTAATGAATAAAGTTAAATAAATTATGGGCGATAATTAAATATTAATTAATCTATTTTTGAATCCATTTTATTTTACAGTATGTAAAACATTAGTTGAACTTTGTATAGTAATACTCTCACAATAATTATTGTTCAAGTCAAGGTCTCATTAAATTCTGTATGTTCCCAATGGATTCAAATATTACAGAAATGCCAAATAATACTACCGATATACCGCTTAGAGAAGATTTGGTAATATCTTTAGAAATTATTAACAATTGTATATAAACTTAATAAATATAATTTTTAGATTACCACAGCGGTTAAATTTCTGCAAAATCCAAAAGTTGTTGATAGTCCTATTAGTCAAAAACAGCAATTTCTACAGCGAAGAGGGTTGACTAACGCGGAGATTCAAGCTGCATGCGAGCGAGCTGGCGCATATACACAAAACTATGATCAAAACAATGTTGTGCAGCCCCAACTACCGCCAGCTCTGTATCCACACTACCAAGTCCAAATTAGTTTCTTTGATAGACTACGAGATGTTGTACATAATTTTGCGGTTATAAGCGTTGTAGTCTATGTTATACATAAATTTTACCAAGTAAGAAAAGTATTAAAACTATCTAACTAGGCATAACATGATAAGTAACATTACAGAATTATATTGCACCATTCCTTTTTGGTAAAAAACGGAAAAGTGTCGAGGATACAGTAAATGATTTAGAAAGTAATCTTAAAATTGAAATGACAAAGTTAAAAGACAGTTTGGATGAAGTTAGAACTGAGGTTGATAGATATAATTCAAATGCTGAAAGTGGTACCATAAGGCAATTAACCGAGTTAAAATCTGATATTGCGACAGTTAAAGGACTGCTATTAACCAGGTAGGTTTATTAATAACAGAATAGTCAACGAATCAAAAAAACAGTGTAAAAGCTCATAAAGTGTCGTCTCAAGAATTTGATTCATTTATTTAGGAAACAATTTCCATCGGTTGGTGGTACGACGCCAGTGATTCCTCCATCGATACCTGCGTGGCAAATGTCAAGTGTGTCACCGGGCCAGGAGGGCGAACATGAAGCTGAGGAGGAAGAGGAACACAAAGAGGAATTGGAGGAGTTAGGCTCGGGTTCCGGTTCGTCAGAACCCGAGCATGGCATGAAAACTAGCGAGTCCAGTTTAGAGATAATGTAATGTGTATAAGTAATTTATTTATCACATAGATATTTAGATTTTTTTGCACTATCTAAAACCAAAACTAGCACTTTGAAATCAGCTTACATTTTTTGTCATTTCTCGTAATGAAAAGTCAGTTCTTTGTCAATTATATTTTGTTATACATTGTTATTAATGTTTTCAGTTACCACGATGAGATACCTTTAGACCAAAATTAGTAAATTAGGTATTAAAGTGTGTTAAAATATAATAAGAATTTTATTGTAAACACCTCTATTTCAGATATTCTTCAAAAGATTGCGACACAGAATCTTGCCATAGTAGGAAGAGCAACAAGGAAGAAAATGACATTAAAGACTAGACACATTTGTTTTAATTAGTGTATCTAAGTTTCATTTTTCACTTATTTAACAACGTTTGTATTTATATGGTTTGTAAAAAAAGTATCGAAATAAATTGTATATTTTAAACTGTATTTTGACCTACATTACTGCCTATAACCACTGACCTCTATTAAAGTTCAAAGAAATATACGAGACAAATAAGTATGGATGTGGTCACTATGACAAAAAGCCCTTGGGGTCCAAATAACACATGCGTATTCAAGGTGCGTACGGACTAAGGTATTGTATAACTTAAAAATTGTGGATAGTTCAAAGTTTTTGCTATTCCTCATTATAAATCCCAACGACCTATATGCTTTCCCAGTTATGTACTAATAATGACTGTTAAAGTTTGATTGAAAAAATACACCCAGATCTTTGATTTCGTGTTTCCTAACTAGGGATATGGAATTTAATTCGTAGTCATATGTGATGGAATCTATTTTCCTTGTGTATGTTTGTATGGAACATTTGAGTACATTTAAGGTCATTGCATTGTTTTTGAACCAATCAGATATCGAGTTTAAGTCGTCCTGCAATTGTTCGTAGTCTTCGACGCTATGATTTTAAACAACTTAAAGTCATCAGCAAACAGCAGTCCACGCGACGCAAGTGCTATACTGGGAAGATCGTTGATGTAAATGTTATAAAGTAACGGCCCCAAGTTACTGCCCTGCGGTACACCAGAAGGGTTAATGAATTCAGCTGAATGTTTACCCGCTACTCTGACTGTCTGTTTTCTGTTTGTTAAATAGGATTTAATAAACTGAATCGATTGACCTGAAAAGCCCATCCTTTCAAGCTTATACAGCAGCAACGTATGGTTCACTTTGTCAAAAGCTTTAGCGCAATCCGTGTATACGACGTCCAGCTGTCTACCCCGTCGAATAGCCATAGAAGCATACTCCGAAAAAACTAGTAGATTAGTGATGGTAGATCTTCCATTTATGAAGCCGTGTTGATAATCACTGATGTTCGGTTTCACCCATGCATAAATGTCAGTATAGAGAATGCGCTCGAATATCTTTGCTATGGTATTAAGTAGTTATAGGGCGGTAATTGAGGATATGGTTCCTTTTACCATTTTTATGTATAGGCGTCACCACACCAATCTTTAAATCCCCGGGAAATGTACCTGTTCTGATTGCCAAATTAAATATGTGGGCCAAAGGTTCTGCTACAAATTCCACACATCCCTTGTATATATAACCTGGTATACCGTCAATACCAGAATTTTTTTTGGATTTGAGCTTTTTAATGGAATCAATGACGATCTCCTCAGTAACCGGTTGGAAATCAAAACAGCCCAGCTCGACATCGCTCACATGAAACCTCATACACGGAACCAAAATAATGAGCAAAAGCATTGGCTATCGCTTCTGCATCAGCGAACACCTCACCCTCATATATCATCTCACTCTGACTCTTGCGTCCATTTATAAACGACCAAAACTTCTGTGGATCTGTGTTTATTGTACGTTCAATGCTCTGTAGGTAATTTTTTGATTATAACGTAGGAAAACAGTCCATTCGGACTGTGAGACAGGTGTGTTCTTGCACATGTATGCTGGCTACCTAAACGTAACGTCTACATCCGCTCCTCCTGTTTCGACCTCAATTGGTCTCGTCAGCAGCGGAACACCCCTAGTAAGGCCAACTATGACCTAATACATACCATACAGAGCTGTTCCTGCCTCCAAGGGACCAGATTATTTTATTGTTATGTTTAGACAAAGGTTTGGAACAAAAAAATCGGCGCATTTTTTATTGAATGGGGTAAAAAAGTGGTAATGTTCGAGAGAAAATTATATTCTGTTATACTAAAAGTATCTTTATTGAAATTTGTATAGTAAAACTTGACAACTACATTTTGATCTTTCTTATTATTAACAAAACAAAAGTTTATTCATTAAAAACAATGTATAAGGAACAAATAAAGGCAATAATAATTGAAATATCGATCATTTCAAATGAGACTTACTATTCGTTATGGAAAACATTATTTACAAAATAAAAACTAATAATTAAAATAAATAAGCCTTAATATACAGCCTTAAAACTACTACTTTTCCGGAGTAGATAAATAGGAAAACGTTTGTACCTAATAAATCTTATTGGTAATCACATAAAACAAAAAGACAGTTTGAATATTATTGCCCATATATTTTAAATAAACTTATTAATTAACGTTAAACAATCTTTGGTGGGTACCTACTAAAAAAACAATCCTGTTTACTCGACAAAAATCACGTTAAGCTACCACTAATTATTATTTACAGTTCTTTTGAAATTGTAACATGGTACCGCAAATTAGGTATTTCAAATGAGAAAATTTACAAGTTTAATTACAGGACCTGATATACAGTACGTCCACAGGGATGCGAACAAATTTTGCTTGTCGAAAACATTTGGAATCTGTAAGTGAAAATCCATTGCTCTCTTTAAGAAACAGGGCTAAGAATTTAGATGTGGTGGGAAAATGTACCAATCAAAATGGTTTAAAACAAAATAAAATTTATCCTTACAAGCCTCGTTTCAACCAAACTTTGGAGGCTGGTGATGAAGCCTAGATTTTTGTTTGTGGGTTGGGAATAAGATTTTAAAAAAGTCAATGTGTGGTGTGCTATCATTGGGCCTTATTTTTTCGATGGTATTGTAACAGAGCAAGCTACAAGGGAATCCTGAATCTAATACCTTTGGATTCAGGAAGAAAACCGTCGGACGCTTTGCCACGCAAACATGATTTTGAAATCCCATTTGAAGTGGTCATTGCAGACCGTCAAAATTGGCTAAATGGGGAACCACGATTCCCAGAAAACACATCCGTCTGGTATACGGACGGTTCAAAAGGAATAGAAGGGAACACAGGCTACGGGCCTAATTGCAGGCTCTCTGAATCTCTCGGGAAAAGTCCCACTATATTCCAAGCAGAGATCAACGCTATTAATCATTGTGCTCAAGAATGCCTGCAGAGAGGCATCCCGGAACGGCAGATCAATATTATGTCAGACAGTCAAGCTGCGTTAAAAGCACTGAGGTCTTACACCTTCACGTCAAAGCTAGCATGGGAATGCAAACAGACCCTAAAGCAACTGGCAGCTCAGGGGAAAAAGATTACTCTGACATGGGTGCCAGGACACAAAGGCATAGAGGGGAACGAAGCGGCGGACCAACTTGCAAAAGAGGGCGCAAATGCTCCGTTCTGCGGCCCGGAACCCATGTTTGGCCTTCCAAAAAGCCATATGAAGGAGGAACTTCGGAGATGGGAAAAGGAACAACTTAAGTCCTACTGGAGAAACACTCCAGGCCTAAGACAATCAAAAAAGTTTATCAAACTTTCAGAGGCCAACGCAGGGAAGCTTATCCAACTGGAGAGTAGCGACCTAAGGCGAATTACAGGCCTTTTTACGGGACACCACCCAGTGAAGTACCATCTCAAAAAGATGGGTCTAACCGAGGACGACACTTGTCGGTTTTGCGAAGACGCTACAGAGACAACAGAACACGTGCTCTGCGAATGCATGGCACTTTTCTGCAAAAGGCTAAAACACCTTGGAGGAGTGACCCAAACACCCGACGAGGCAAGGAATTTAGCCCCAGAGAAATCATCAACTTTATGAAAAGTGTGGGACAGCTGGGCAATTCATAGATTAGAGTCATTCACAAAAGATCTTCTGCAGGTCGAAGTGAGGGGAGGCCAAACCGCCTAAACGACTCCGAAAAACAATCTACAAGCTATTTGCAACTACTAGAAGAACTGCCCGTGGATTACCGCAACGCAATGCATTTTCCACACGGTGGGTGCCCTGCACATTGCACTGGGGAGGTTAGAGAATTGTTGAACCCGAATTTCTGTGTCAGATGGATAGGAACAAAATGGACCAGTTTTATGGCCCCCAAGAAGTCCCGACCTGACATTAGCCGATTGATTCTTTTGGGGCCTTCTAAAGAAGAACAATAACTTTTTTCGGATCTTTCAATTTTGTCCTTTTGTTAACCGCATCCGTGGACATACTGTATACGAGGTACGGTAACTACATAAAGCCATTCGCTATAATATAATACACCGTCCAGTTCGTGTGACGAATAGCAATAAACCCAGGAGTCCTTTTCTTAGGTGTTTAAGCCTAGACAAACAAAACATGCCTCTCCAATCTTCCACAGGCCTATCCAACGCAACTCTACCGACTCTCCATACTCCATACACAGGATCATTGTTCGCCATTAATTAATTAATGAGGTTGTTACTTAGGGATTACTAAGCGAGTTCTGCAAATTTTGATCTTTATATAAGAACAAAATCCTTTCCGAATGAAGTACTGTTTCTCTAAATGTTTTTTTGCTTTTGGAAATGTACAATGCTATTCAAAAAGCCCGTATTCTTTCTCAACTTTTAAATCGCGCGTTAAATATTCCCATTATCTTCAAGTAGCTTTCCATGTTAATTATTTAAATCCTAAACAATCCGTGTTATCTATTTGTTTTTTAATTTAATTGATAACTAAATCTACGAAAATATTTTACAATATGCATTAATTATATTTATACGACTTTATATCCTATTTTGTACAATAAACTAATGCACCGCCTTATATTATGTCAGATATGCCATCGCGTCTACCTGGAACCTTTCAATATCAACTTACCTCCAAGCCAAACGAGTATATTATACTTAACTGTACACAAGAAACAAAAAACTAAAGTGTGTTAGCCTAAAATATAAATGCGCTAAATTTAAATAAAAAACAGCTAAAGTTCTTCTATGCATTTCACAATTATTTAGTTGTCCTAAGTTGTATTAATACTATAAATCGTTAATTTATTTGTAATTCTAATTAGATCAGGTGTATATTATGCACTTTTTAATAACCATTAAGAATTTCTTATTTTTAGAATCGCATAAAGAGTATATCGAAACACCGTCGAAGTGCAGTTGTTGGTGACCGTTTGGGAGGTTTATTAAAAACGGACCTAACGTTACGTTGAAGAATGAATGTAGCATGTGACACAATAAGTCAAGAATTAGAGCGTACCGAGGGGTGTGAGTGGAGTACCAGAGACATATGCAACACCGTTGTCTTTATTTTAAAGTAATTTGAACAATTATTGAATCATCATTAAGATTAAGTCATGGATACTACTGTCATGAATGCCTCTGATAGTAAGCACGAGAGGTGCATTTCAATCCCCACCAGTGATGCCAAATCGTGGGAAATTTCCCAGTTCGTGGGAAATTTCAAGTGCTAAAGGGAAATGTTTTAATTAAATTGCCATATTTATGGGAAATTTCTTATACTTCGTTTACTTAATTAGTTTAACTAAACCTAGATGGTACAATTTTCACTATTTTTTCCGGTTTTGGCCTCTTGTCTTCAATACTGATGACACACAGCGAGCATTATCACTACTTCGGCGGCTTTCCACTACTCCACATAATGAATTCCATGTTGGTAACACTATATTATGCCTGGGAAAAGGGAAATTTCATTTTAAAAGGTTGGCAACACTGATCCCAACTAACACTCCATTTGGTCTCCCTTAATTGGTTCATTATGCATGCTTTAGGGTTCTTGAAACGTGAATAGTCGCATAAAACAACGATAAACGCATAAATCCCTTACAGTGGTTTGAAGTTACTTTGATTGGAAACGTTGTGTTTGCTTCAAGCCAAGTTTTGACGAAAAAACAATAATTCTGCAGTAAAAACTCGAAGAAAGGTCAAAACTGACCGTCCTAGAGTCATTTTTGATATCACACCGACATAACAGCAGAAATAAGGATTAAAGTTTTTTTGTGAAGTGTTTTCCGATACCTTTTTTACAATTTATACGATGCTAAATATAAGAAATATCCATATCGAATGTCATTTAGCTAACCTTCTTAACCGCGCTTACACCCTTCCTAATACTACTATTATTACTGTTACGTCAATTGCACATCCGTTGCGGTATGCGTGACTTGAACCGTTTCACCCCTAGTAGGGCCTCCTTCGATGTGTTCAACTCTTCAGACTCATGCGCCTGCGTCACCACACTGTTAGCCAGATCAGCCGGGGATGCTTCTGCTGGCATTGTGTTGCGTAACGGCGCTAGTAGTACTTGTAGCGATTTGAATGGCGCCCCTCCGGCAGATGGCGGTGGCATCATCATCATCATTGGACGTGGCGGGGCTCCACTGAAAATCGGCAATACCACAACGCATTGTTGTATGTAAAGGAAGTGGAGGACTAGAGAGCGTTACCAGTGTTGTCAATCTTCTTATGACTTATGCTCAGTGCACCTTTCCTTTAAAGCTTGTGAGACACTCATCGGGTAGTTTGAATAACTCAATATTAAGAAATTGAAATAAGCATGGCAACACTGGTATTCAGTCCAAACTAATACAGTTTGTCCGAGATGATACGCAGATGCTTTCATCTTGGACATCCTGCATAACGTGATAACATTAAAAATATAATAATAATTAGATTCATATCACTAACTAGTACTACCAGAGCCTGTGCAGATGAAGGTTGCGTGATAAAACACTGCGTACGTCAGCCGTAAATCGTAAGGCGTCTAAAACAGGTAACAAATTGAGTAGAGCAATATCTGTCGGATCGGAAAACCATGATTTTATTGGTATAGCATTATCTGCAACAAAAAATAAAAAAAAAAAGGATATTCACGTGCCTGAATTGCTATAATATCTAATACCTACCCGGATAAGCCCTATAAGCACCAGGGCTGTTATCCAAGATAAATACACTGGACAGATCGTTGCAGATTGCACTCAAATCTTTCGTATATGAACCCAAATCGGGTGTGCAGTGCTGCCGATAGAAACGTCGCTGTAATATACCACGACCTGCATCTAATTTATCTGCCACTGCAGCACCGTATATTTCCATACTGGCTGTAAACACCACCAGTTCATACCATTGTGATACCTAAAATGAAATTGAACGTAAAAATAAGAAAAACCGCCTCGAAAAACACTTACAATTTCTAGGAAAAAGTCCACATGCGGTCGTTTGTATACAAAAAATCGTACGGGATGCCTTTCAATAATCACTTTCAGCACAAAATCTGGCGGAGTTCCCGGTCGAACTGTTTGTCTCACCACTCCGTCATGATGTGAATGTATTAGTGTCTCATCCAGGTCCAATACCAACACCTTTCTTTTGACTATACCTGTAGAATAGAGCAAACATTACCAATAAAATGTTCTAATGTTATCAGCTTAATATAAAGGGGTGTCCTATCATAAGCAATGGGTTAGGACTCGTATATCGGAGACTAGAAAAGGAACTAGACTTTCCACAAAGGTAAAACAATAACGTAATCGTATAGTTAAGTGGGGGACAGTTTCTTAAAACATATTGCACAACTAACGAAAATACTTTCATCGGTACTTACTTAATCTATGTCTAGAAAGTGGTGAAAGTGGAAACAAATCATATCTTACTGATTGGTGTTGAACTATCTGGAACAGTTAATTATTTGTTTTAAATTATGACTTCAAGCCTTAGACGCTATGCTAATTGTTATGGTACACTCAGTATATGTTAGAAATTGCATAACAATAATACTCCTTTGAAATGTAATAAAATGAGATAATATAATATCTAATAACAACGAAATTTGCATTTTATGAGATACTTATCTTTATCGAATGATATAAACTTAACATAACTTATCTGATCGAAGTACTTAATTAAATGTTAGCTACTTTATCGCAGTAATCCTATTTTAATCTCAATTTATACAATAAATATAGTTCAGTATTGTTTTTAGAATGTAATCACCGGCGTTTAATAGCATAAAAAGATCATCTAGAGATAGAGAAATAGCTGATCTTAAAACACCAACTAACTGTTGTTGTTTAACAAAACATTAATGAATAGTAATACCACAAACTTACAGCTCTAGTTTGCTTCTTCAATGTGTAACACAAACATGTCCAAATCCTTGAGGCAATTA
The DNA here is from genome assembly GCA_911728435.2 of Apoderus coryli. NCBI lineage: Eukaryota > Metazoa > Arthropoda > Insecta > Coleoptera > Attelabidae > Apoderus > Apoderus coryli. The sequence goes on along the minus strand of OU452211.1, from coordinate 1,060,830 downwards.
GGAGAAAAGCCCGCAGTCCCATCTGCAGTTGTTTCCACATTAGAATGCAATGTATGGTGTCGTAGCTCTATGATCTAGAGCAAACTGACTCTTCAATAGAACAATTAAGATAATTGAAAAACTGGATATTTATAATAGATAATTTTTCTTTTGTAATTATTACGAATTACATTTTTTTTTTTGATTATTGATAATAATATACAACACACATCACCGCCATTATAAAATCGACCAAACTGTTTGAGTTTGACAGATATTCGACAACTGACAAATAAATATCATTGTGGATTGTCGTTTGAGATGAATTGGCAATGTTGCCAGTATTGAAATATTTACTAGTTTTTGTTAAATTTAATCGAAAAGCGAGGTATGTCCCACTGAAACAGTAGAGTGTTGCCTAATTATTATCGGGCGCTCTCCTCTTTTCAAGAATTGACCCGCAAATTGCGCATATGCCACATCGATTCCTGTGGTGCCTTCTGTGGGAAAATATAAAAAAAAAAGTTTTGCAAAAATATTTATTTAAAATTTTAATTTATTGTTTATATAAAGTAATTTCTCTGATATATTGTACTCATAATTCTGTTCCTTATTATTCACATATTTAAAAACTATATTAGCGTCTTTCGTATTGGAGAAACAATCTAAAACGTCTTGAGCATCAGCTACAAAAATTTGATAACTTATTAACTCTAACAAGGATTTCAAGATATCCTCGACCTCGTTATCACAGTTTTTCAGATGTTTTAGTAGTTCTAAGGAATTTTTAAACAATTTTTCAGAAAAAATTACGTTCAAAATTGGAAATACATACGTTAAAGCAGATATGTAAAATGAAAAATGATCTGTAATTGGAAACAAATTCTCTTCTCTGGCATAGAATTCGCATATGTTTATTGCAAGAGATAATAAGTTCTCAGACCTACGCAGTGCTACTAACAACTCTGATAAATTGTATTCATTAACATACCCACAGATATTTGAAATAATCTCTAAAAGGAATTTAATTGAATCACGTTTTTCACTGGTATCTATTTGGAATATTTCATTGTCGTCCATATCCAAAAATGTGTGTATCGCTTCAAACGAAGCATTGTATAGATCAATATTTATTATTTTGTGGTTAATTTTAAAGTCTTGTACAATTTTTGAAACCGCTTCTAAAGTCTTTAACAGTAATTCTGTATTAGTTGAATTGGATAATATAAAAACAAGCTTCTCTAACGTTTTATCATCGATAAATGGCAATTTTTCAAAACTAAATGCTACAGAACTAATGAAACGAACTATTTGTATTAATATTAAATGATCATCCGTGTTCAATTCGTTTAAAATTGTCACTATCTCAGTTTCAGCAATACATTTATTATCACACTCAGCACACAATATGTTTGCTAACAATCCAATTATAATTTCAATGAATCGTGGTTCTTGATATTTTTCTACTGCAGTGCAGGCTATTCTTGGAAACGATATCTCGAACAAATATTGGCACACTGCTGGTTCTACGGTCATATCCCACAAAAAACATAGGTCCTCTTCGATTTCTTCATTCCATTCTAACTCAGACAGCTTTAGTAAAGTTTTTAATACAAAGGACTCACTGTATAATGTGTCTCCGATCACGTCTCCTTTGAGTTTTTCCTTGGTGTCACTGTCTAAATCACATGAACTTATGTTAGCGATTCTTGTGTTACATTCCATTTTGTTTTAGATACCTTTACAAATGGGTTATCAAGTTTGTATTCATAGATTTTTTAATCAAAATGTTATTTATTGTTTTGCTTGGCAGAGCACAAACATAGGTTATGTTTTTGGTTTATTCTGCAGTCATCAGCTGTGTTCCTCTTAAAAATATGATTGAGGCAGCGTTGCCAGTCCAGATTTTTTTCAGTGATTAGAGAGATGCTTTTTTTGGGTTATTTTTGTTGAATTAAACTATTTCACAGATAAAAAAATATATATTTAATAATTTAAAACTTATAATCATTTAACACTTGATAATCTATTTTTTTCTACAAATTTGATTATTTTGCTGTTGTATCTCTTGTCAATTTCTGCTACCTTAAACATAATAAATAATTTAAAATATAAATAAACAAACTTTGTTAAATACTAACTTCTTCATCTGCAGCTTGCATTTTGTGAAGAATCTTTTCCCTGTAAGTTTTACTCTTTGCCTCAATAAGCAAACAATCTGTAACAAATTGTCTAGCCCATTTCTTCCAAGAGCTTACGTTTTTCTGCAACAATTCGTGTATTTATACTTAATAAAGATATTTGCATCTATTCACTACTTACCTCTGCTTCAACCTCAATTTGTTTGACGAATTCAACATATTTGTTCTCATTACTAATCGCCAAATTTCGAAATGCATTAAATTCCGCTTTTATAGTTTGTATCTGTTTCATCAATTCATCGTTATCCATCTCTAATTCTTTCTCACGCTTTGCACATGCATTTAAAATAAATTTGAAATGTTCTCTATATTTATGCTCTTGCGATTTCAGGTTCTCAGCGTGGATTCTATTTAATTCACTTGCGTCCTTAGATGCTGCTTGATAACGTTTCTCAATATCATTAATCCGCCTTTGATACTCAATTTGAATCTCATCCCTCAAACGCAACTCGCACTTAACTAGCTCAACCTGTATCGCGTTCTTAAAGTGTTCAGGATTATGAATCCACTTACTCTCATCGTTAGTACTAAGCTCCAAGGAATCCTCATTTTCCTTTAACTTTTTCTCTAAGTGTTTTCTCACATTTTTATCATTCATTTCATTAATCTCTTTCTGCAACTTTAAATTTACCTCTTTCTCTTTTACCAAAGTATTTTCCAACTGCGTTAAAAGCTTTTTCAAGTCATTTCCCCTTTCTTCACTAATTTGCAAGTCATTTTCTAGATGAATCAATTTTTCATTCAATTCCATATTAACTTTACTCAATTCTTCTATTTGTTGATTTATTGTTTTGTTATTATTTTCTTTTTCTTTTATAACATTGTTTAAATTTATTATTTCCTTCTTAAAACTCGATGTAACTTTATTGTATTGTTCAAGTTTACTTTTGTATTCTTTAACAAGCGTCAATTTCTCACTTTCAGTCTCTGATTTTGTTTGTGTAATGTTTTCTATTGTACCTTGCAGTTCTTTTAATTTACTTTCTGTATCACGTAATTTAATTAGAGCTTCTTTGTATTGTCTTTTTAAATGTTTATCAACTAAAATTTTATCTAAATCACTTATACACTCAATTATAACACTTTTTATATCACTTTCTATTACACTTGTTTCTAAAACATCGTTCAGTTTACGTTTAATTAAACTTATTACTTCAGGTGCTTCTTTTTCGCTTTTATTCTTCTCCAATTGACTTATAACTGTTTTTAGTTGTTCTTTTAATTGTTTGTATTCTTTTATATCATCACTTGTTTCGTTTTTATTCAAATTTAACTTTAGGTTATTGTTTTCTTCGCTAATTTCAAACAATTTATTTTGTAGTTCTTCTAGTTGTTTTGATAATGTTTGTGTTGTGCTTTTCTCATTCTCTAATTCATTGTTAATCTTATATAATTCATTCTTCAAGTGTTCTTCCTCTTGATTATTTAGTTTGTTGTTTAATTCTTCAATAATATTCTCTGCATTTCGCAGTTCCTTACTCATCATTTCCAGTTGTGGTACGTTATATTTCTGTGACAATTTTTGGATTTCTGTTCTAGTTTGTAAAAGCATATCTTCAATTTTACTTTGAAGTTCTTTATTTATTGTGTTTAAGTTATTTATTTGTGCATTTTTGTCTTCTATTATTTGCTTGTGATTGTGTATATCATTTTGCATCAGTAACAGGTCTTTTATATGTGCTTGATTGTCTAAAAAAAATAATTTTAAACGAACTATATTTACTTAATGTTTCTACTAAAGGAAAAACCTTACCGCATTGCTGAAATTCTTTTTTATAGACATCACATTTTAATTGTCTGTATTCGGAAAGTTCTCTCAAGTCCGCTTCATATGATCTGCAATAATAGTTTTATAAATTCAGTTGCGATATTATGAATTTGACTTACTTTAATTTAGCTTTTATAGTATCAAATTCAATTGATTTGTCTAACAACATCTTTTTCAATTTTTCGATATGATCCGCTAAAGTAGCTACGTCCTAAAAATATTTTTCAAAATACATAAAATGTTTAACAATAATAGATAAACAAGTCTACTTACCAAAGAATATAATTTGCTAGGATCTAAATGATCTAATACCTTATCATCGTACTGTTTACATCTTTCTAAAAAGTAAATACATAGAATAGAAAACACTACAAAATCCGCACGAAACTACTACCTTTGAAATGTTTGTTTTCCCTTTGTAGCAACTCCACAACATCAATCAAATCTTTACTCTGTTGTTGGGCGCTTTCTAAAGTCTTCGTCAGATTTTTTACTACATCATTCTCTAAATAATCTTTCTCATCCAACACTAAATCCAGTTCGTTTCGTACAGATTTACATTCCGTCTCCTAGAAAGGTTAAAAAAAATATGAATTTTAAAGATTTGTTATTAATAAAACGTCCCCATACCAAAACATTTGTTTTACTTCGCTCTTGGTCTAGTTCGGATTCTAGTTGTGTTATTTTTGTTTTATATGAATTATGTAGTTCTTCTGAATTAAATTTAGCATTTAAATTAAACGGTCCATTATATGTTTGTAGTTTTAAATGTAATTCATTCAACTGAGACTGATATGTTGCAACTTTAATCTCGTACTAAAAATGTACTGATTAGTTAGTTTAACAATAAATAACTTCTATTACACGAACCTCAGCAATAGTTGTTTCATGGTCTTTAATTTGTATATTTCTATTCTCTAACTCGTTTTCCAACTTTTTTATTACTTCGCTTTTCTCAACTGTAATTATTATTGATTTACAAACTATGTAAAAGGCATACCATTATAAATAACTAACCTAATAATGTTTCTGAATTTTTCAATGAAATCTTTAGCTGTCTATTCTCTGCTTCATACAAAAATACCTTTTGCTTGACACATTCTAATTCTTTATTAGTTTCGCTTCTATACTTTTCGTATTCTTCTTTGATGTTACTAATTTCTCGTACTCTAACATCATACAATACCTTCAATTGATCATTAGGTGTATTTGAATTCTTGTAAGCTTGTTTTATGTCAGCTTCCGATACTAATGAGACATTTGTAGATGAATTAATTGTACTATCGTCGTAATTAAAATCATCTAATGCTGCTGTAAGTAAGTTTTGTAACTGAAAATATAATATAATGAGTTAATTTGTTTGTATTTGTAAACATATTTATTAACCTCCTCTCTTCTACGTAATTGATCTTCCAAGTCCTCCTCTTCTTCAATGTTTTGAGATCTGTTGTTAATGTTTATATCACCAGCTTGAAATAAACTTGTACCGGGATTGTCCATTGTTTCATAAAACTTATTAAAGGAGTTAAATTAAAATTGTTTATAAAATTAAAATATTTTAAATTAAATTCTCAACGTTGAACAAATAATGACATTTGATATGTCAATTGTCAGAATATTAGAAGGAAGCACAGACCTAGAGTTTCTAGATCTGTGGAAGGAAGACTGATTTTTTTGACCCTAGCGCCATCATATTCAAAAGGCACAAATAATTTTACCTCAAAATAAAGGTTTCTACTCTTTTATATACATAAATCTAATTTAATAATGTTTTAAGACTTTTTTATTATCTTTGCGTATACTTAACTTATTTAACTGCGTATATCACAATTTAATAAGTTGGGAAAATTGAACAAAATAATACAATGAAGTTATTGATTTTTTGACAATAGCGCCATTATATTGAATAGACATGGACTATTTTGTACCCAATTACAGGTTTCTACCCGTTAATTTACATCAATCTCATATAATAATAATTTTCACTGAGAAATTAAGCTCAGAATGTTTTAAAGTCAATGAAATTTTGACAGTTTCTATTTCCTATTGTAAACAAATGAACCTACACAAATTTATTATTTAGGAATTGGGAGTTTTTAAAACTGTAAAGTGAATGTTTCAAATAAACAACACAGAGTCATAAATGTTAATTATAAATAATATTGAACACAACAGAATATAAACTTTTACAACATTGTTTAGTTGTTGTTATGAACAACACTAAAAACAGATTTTCAGCCAAGGATCAGCACCCAAATGTGGTTATAATTTTGTAACAACCTACTCATTTAATAAAAATGGCAGGTGTAATCCCCAAAAAACCTACTTCTGGTAGAAAACAATGGAGTTTGCATGGTAATTAATTTATAAAAACCTTGAAACATGTAAGTAAGTAAATGAGAGAATTTTTAGGATCCCGCAGTTCTCTAAAACGTCTTCGTAGCCAGTTAGCTTCTGATGGTTGTCCTGAATCTCAGGTGGTTTTAGCAAAGCAACTTCTAGATGAAGAATGCGGTAATTTTTCTAAATAATTAAATTTTACGATATCATATTACGTCTTATACCTTATTCCAGAGTTTAAATCAGAACAGAAAGAAAATGAGCGTTTAGGTGTCTATTGGTTGATAAAGGCATCTCAACAAGGCAATGTAGAGGCAACAGAACTACTAAAAAAATGTTTAAACACTGGGAAAGGAATCAATGAACAGAACTATATGGATGTAAAATCTTGTATCTCAATGACTCAAGATGAGAAAGTCGTTAGAAGAGCTGCTAGGGAGATGTTCGCTAGGTAAGGTACCTATACATATAATCTACAAGCATGAGAGATCGTTGACTAAGAAAAACTTCCAGTTTATCTAACGGAAGCGAATACATTACATCAAATCAACTACAGAAAAGAATCTTAGCAATAGATAGAGGCGAAGCTAGTTACTCCAAATCATCATCAGAAAGCAAAGATTTTGACTCAGGTGATATTATAAATGGTGATATGGTTGGTGAGAATTTCGATGAAGAAATGGTTACTAGTGATTCAGATGAAGAAATAGATTGGTCACAAAAATCCGGTAGTTTTAATGAAAAACTAACCGAAGAAAATATTGTTTCAGCTGCTATAAGTTTTTCACACGGTTGTTTACCAGTTGTGAACAACATTCTTTGTTTAACACCGCCTAACTTAAATGCTGTAGATCATATTCCTTTTGTCTACCGCCCAATACTTCATCCTATGTTAACTTTGTATATTTTTTATTATAAATTTATAAGATTCCTCGGTGACACGTTCGTACACTGCTTCGTACCCCTAGTAAAATCAGAGATAACATTAGTTGGATTGCTTCTAACTTATGCTGTCTTTAATTCACAGGAACTACTCTTGTGTTTCCTACCGATGTTGTTATTTTATATAACATTTATTGTTATGGTTATATCAACGTTTCATATGTTACAAACTAACCGAGATTTACAAGATTACAGGTTATGGGCCGGGCTTTTCATCTGTTATTCCAACGGCGACCTTAACAGTGACCAGTCGTTTGAAACGCAGTTTTTGCTTAACCACACCAAACCATATTTATGGTATTTTTGTTCGGTACTATTGCACTATTTCTGTTATGCAGTTATACCAACCGTCAACAAAATGGAGTCTGAATTCACTGTGATAGCGTGCTGTTTAACTTTTATGACACTGTTTGGATTTATGCAGAAACGTCGATCGAAAACCATGTTGGATTCGTTGGTATTGCTAAGTTTTGCTGTGAATGTTTTAGCGCGATATCCTTACGATACTGATCCTATCGTATCTAAGGGTTGGAGATACTTAGAGTTGAATATACCCTCATTCCCAAGTTATATCATCGGAAATGGTATTGAGTTTTGTATTAGTTTCCGACTGTTTCTCTATGCTTTAATTCCACTTCTACTTACCCGCATTGCGATGAAAGACAAATGGTACAAAGTGCTTCTACCACATTTGGTGACATTAAGTTGGCTACAATATTTCGCATTTTGTAGTCATAACGCCACTACATACGGATTGTATCGTGCTACACTCGCATTAGTTGGGTCTGTATTTTTCCTACCACTTGTAGGGGTTACCAGTGTTGTTCTACCGGTTCTAGCCCTAACTAAATGGTTAGTAACCTCGAATATTATCCTCACAGTGTGTTGTTTTGTTTTTCTAATTGTACTTAGCTTAGGCATCGCATACCTGTGCGCTAGAACGCGTTATTCGAAATATACCGCGGTGATTCAGATTGTAATGATGTTAGTAGCATTCGTAGTTTTATTACAGTCGCATAAGAGCAATGCTACTAACAATATGAACGAATTGCATTATGAAAATGATGTGAAATCTAGACAGTTTCTTGACTGGAACATTTTTCAGAACTTTTGTTATAATGAAAACGAGAATTTAGCTGTGGTACAGTTGAAATGTTCAGAACTAAACGGTGCAGCGGTATATTGGGACGGTTATATCAACGAAGTTAGACTGAAAAGTGTTCGTAATATTTTTAAAAGTTTCGTAGATCGTTTTCCAAAGTTTATATCGCATTATTTGTATTCTATTTATGGAGAAAAACGTATGTTAAAGGTACATACGTCGGCATCCACTTATACTTTGGATAATTACAATGAGTATAGTTTTGAAGCTAATGTTAAAATGCAGCTAGGAATTTGGGCGAAATCCAGTGAGATATCCTTGAATTTGGATAATACCTTCAAAAATTTCACGTTAAAGTTACGCGCGGACGATCATATTTGGTTTAAAGGTTATTTTGAGACTGATTTAAGTACAGGTGTTCCTCAAGTTAAGGTTGATGAACTAGGTTGTGTCGTTTGTAGAGATCCACATCTAGGTGAGGTAAAACGTAATCATGGTGAAACTGATTATTTTTTATATTTTGTTAATCGAATTTACGAAGGATTTAGATTTGTGTTAAATGTGATGTTTAATCCTGTAATAGTATTTAAATAAATTATTATTGATTTGTATTTGATGAAGTTTTAGTTACAATAATTATGCAGTTTTTGTTTCCAGACCTAAGAAACTACCCTGGTTTAGGTTTTGGCTATTTTAAGCCACCCAGAACATCCACCTCAGTCAGAAAACCTACAGAAATTAGATCCATAGTGTCAACAAACCGGCTCAGCATAGCTTGCAAGTGAGGATTCGATAAACACATTTGAAGGAATGGGGCAAATGCGTTCACTATTTTGACAGGATCTGAAATACGTGACCTGCGCTTTTTGTCCTGGATATATCGCCACAATATCTTTGGATCAAAATATCTTAACCCGTAATAATAAGAAACTGGTGAAAAAGAAGTATATTTTATTTCTGTAATGTTTTATAAATGGTTACATTTAAGGTTCGCATGCGGTGCCTGCAATGGCCTGATCAACATTCACTTTCATGATCCTGTAATTGATTTCCTCAGGGTTCAACTGTCTATAGATAAAAGTTGGGAGTTTGTCCGACAATATCCATAAATTTCTGTCAGTATCCAGCTGAAACAAAATTATTACAAACTCTAATAATTGTAACACTAACTTTTGCCCGAAGTTACCTTGATGTCATTCACGAACACACATCTCTCATCATCTTTTATAATTAAAGCAAAATTATCTGGTTGTAATGGCTTGTTCGGATTCCAACATGCTATTCCATTTTTATTCAGTTGAGTCATGATTAAAACGTTCTTCTTTTCATCGAATTCTGATGAGGTTGATTGGGTATTCTCACCCTTCGAACCTTCACGCTAGAATAAAGTCATAATTACTGGAAAATCAAGACCCTGACACCAGTGCAGAGGTTTCCTTACAAATTGGAACTTACCTTGAACAAATAGTACGAATTAGGGTCCGTGGCAATAGTTTCATTTTGCAAAACTGATGTCGGCACTGAAAATTCGTTTGTACTCGCTAATGCATGGAAATATGCTGTTCTCGAACTTCAAAATTACATAAAATTAATTAATAACATAACTGTCAAACATACCTGTATATTATTTGCTTACCCAGAAGCATCTGGGGAACCCAGAGCTAAAGCAAAGACACCATCTGTCCATTGGAAGTTGATTCCACCAACAGTCAAATCACCTTGTAAGGGATCGAAATGGAAGAAATTGTGTTTAATTCTCCAGGAATTATTGTCAGCGAAGGAATATACTACGATTCCATAACCACCTAAATCTGGAACGTATGCGAAGGCTTCATCACATTTATCTGGCAAGCCGTCCACCACCTAAAACAATATATAACCGTATTTGATTTATGGATTCACTGATTTAAATCACTTACGATGTTAGCGAAGAAAGAGTCCTCCTTAATATCGCTCGGTTTAAACTGATATTTCCTTAGAACTGTATCGTTTTTCAAATCGATTATGACAATTGAAGATGCTGCATATTGTTTTGCTTCACCAAGAATGTCTGCTAGTCCTGTGTCCATCACCCACAAACGGTCACAAGCGTCAACTGACACTCTGAAGGTGGAAACAATCTGGTCATCTGGCGAGAAAAAAACAATATTAAGTCCATGTTGCTCCCATATTCATGTCCTTCCTGTATTTGCTGTATAATATTTAAAGAAAACTGTTTACCTACCTCTTGGTTTATCATCATTTTTGGGTAATAAATTCGATTCCCAATTAGGATAAGGAATAAGTGACGCTGTTTTGTTGATAGGTTTTTGCAGAGGTATATAATTTAAAGTTGCCGCTACACCAGACTTCCACCTGTAAAAAAAATATCAAACAACAATCCAATTATGTTGAAATTCTACACATGCATAGGTATGATTCGAATGCGAATTTCTTAATTCTTAACAAGTACCTATAACTATAAATTTATTATTGCAAAAAGAATATTGAAAGAAAATAATAAATAACATATAAATTAACAATATATCATTACCATAATGATATACCTAATGAACACGTAGGTACCTTGAAAGCCGATAAATTCTCTTACTTTCATTTTGAAGGTAAAATACTGTACTTAGGTATTTCAGTGTTTGTAAAAAATGTATATTTTCATTAATTAATATTCTGTAAAATTGTGTCAATTAGCAGTAAAATGAGTTTTTAATACTGGTACCTACTTAATTCATAATATCAGAAAAATTGATCAAATCAAAGACACGATTTCTAAATTGGGAAATCCGAAAGCAAATTTGTTACATGTTCAGTGAGATCTCTTGTTGTTGTACTAAGTAGTGAATATGCAATGACGAACAACCGATAGCTCATAGCGTGAAGCTCCTGCTACGAAGTTCTACCTACTTGTAAATGATCGAAGGGCATTTCACTATCTTTGACACCTCCTGCTACTAAAAGTCTATTCTTCCGCAACATAATTTTCAATTGGAATTCAAATAACTGAATTATAGGTTATGTTTACAAAATCGTTTAAATTAGCTAATCAGATGGGCAATTCTTGAAAAGAAGTAGAACGATCCATCGAAACGAGGCACTGCCAACTAAATTAGCATAGCGTTGCCTCCGTTGTCTAGCCAGTTTTCAAGAATATACCTTCAGAGATGTCTTTCCAAGGCTGCCAGTATGAAATCCTGAAAGTTTTTGACCTCATCAATTTGCTCGGCAATTACTGAATAATCCTCGTATTAGGTATAATAAAAATTAAATCTACTTATTTGATTTGTGCGAGGTCGCCTAGTTCTTGTGAACTACGCCGTTAAATAATGTTTTCAACTCACCTGGGCACTGTAACAAACAATTTATCTCTCCACACCGCGATACCTAAAGGTAAATTATTTGCAGGTACATATTGACCACTTTTAAGGGCTAGTTCACGCACTTTATCATTTGGCCATGCGAAACTGGTTTCTTTCCACGTAAACACCTCTTCAGGTTGTATTAAAGCTAATGAAGTTTGGCATAATGTTATTGTCAATAATAGTGGAATTAATAACATTTTAATTGTTCGGTATTTGAATATTTGTTGTTAACTGAAGAATCATTGATGAAGAAATCGGTAAATATGCATTTTCAGTTCTCCTACCAATAATGAAGAATATTCTGGCGTTGAAATGTTCCACCATTCGTCGATGATGATGTTTGATTATTATTTTTTATCAAGTAATTATTACAAATAATCATTTTAAGTTACCTACTTTGTGTCTGTTTTGGTCGCTCTGTAATTCATGTAGGTATAATTGAATCCCTAACCTATATTTTGACCTTAAATTCTATCTGGTCAAATGGGTTTAGGATTTTTATATTCTGGTGAAACAAAGTTGCATAAATTGGGCCTATATAAACTCTCTCATTATTTTGATATTTTTTGCTGTTTGGCATAATGTAAAAAGAGTAATAAAAATGTAAATAAGGAAGACTTTTTGCTAACTTATGGTGTCTACCTAATAAGTGCTTATTTATGAGAATTGTAGCTATACCAAAAAATAAAATGTATCAATTCAACCACTGGTGTATCAGTTCCCCATACCTAATTTGAATGTGAAAAAGAGTGACCCTGAACTCCGCTATATTATACAGGTGGTGGAGTTTCCAATCTCAGTGAATACAATAAATTTGTTTGTTATAGTAATAAATAATTAGTTTTTTTCGTTGATATTTGCATTATCTTAGACAAATCTTTCTAATTGTTTAAATTAACTACTTGTATGTTTATTAAACGAACCAGAAAATTTGTTTTATGTTGATACCAATGCTGTTTTAATAAAGACAATACAATAATACCTATATATAGGTATAGTATGTCCGTTCATTTTCACTTTAAATAAATCACGAGATATTTATTATGTTATTAAAAAAAACACACCACACAAACTCACAGATTGCTATAAATTATTGTAAAGATATAGAATGAGGGCTAGTTTTGTGCAAAATATACAGGGAGGTCAAATTTACAACGGCAGGATTTCATCAAGTATAGCTAGCGTTAACATAATGGCAGTTTATTAGTCAGGGAAAGCTTTCTTTTCGAGATACAGGGTTGGGTTGTATCCAACAATTTCAGAATTGGGTATATACAGTGTGGACATAAATAGGGTCCCCCCCTTTTGAACGATACCATATATTTATTGTTGAAATTTATATCAGACGTTGAGGAAAAATAAAATCAGTACTTTCAAGATGGCGACTTGGCGCCATCTTAGTAAACAAAATTAAATGGAATGGCACCTCATATGAAAGGTACGAGGCATGTTTTTTAAGTAAGTACCGTTTTGGAATTAAAAAAAGACGTGCAAAGATATAGCAATAATTTTATTTTTACATGAAAGCCTGTACCTTAATCTACTTTTCTACATAATTTCCGTGAATATTGAGGCACTTGTCATAATGTGGCACCAGTTTTTGAATACCCTTCTCATAAAATTCTGCCGCCTGACTTGTTAACCACTGTATCACAAATGTTTTGACTTCGTTATCGTCTTGAAGACGCTGACCACCCAGGTGTTTCTTCAAGTGCAGGAACAAATGGTAGTCGCTGGGCGCCAGATCAGAACTGTATGGAGGATGATCTAGAGTTACCCATTTAAAGATTTGATGAGATCTTTGGTCCGATTAGCCACATGTGGACGGGCATTGTCATGCAGCAAAACGATACCCTTACTCAACTTGGCACGTCTTTTGTTCTGGATTGCACGACGCAGATTGTTCAATGTCTCACAATAAGACGTTGCATTGATTGTCTCATTACGAGGCAGAAACTCCACTAGCAATACTCCTTTTCTGTCCCAAAAAACTGTGCACATGATTTTCCGGGCAGAAATTGTTTGCTTAAACTTCACTCTTTTGGGTGATGATGAATGTCGCCATTCCATGGATTGTTGTTTCGATTCTGGTGTGACGTAGGCCACCCATGTTTCGTCACCAGTAACAATTTGGTCTAAAAAATCTTCACCTTCATTGTGGTACCGCTCAAGGAAAGTCAATGCACTACCTAAACGTTGCGTTTTGTGCAAATCCATCAACATTTTTGGAACCCAACGTGAACACAATTTCCGGTAATTCAAGTTCTCGGTCACAATGCGATACAAAACACTACGAGAATATTGAGGAAAGCAGTCGCACATTGATGAAATTGTAAAGCGTCTGTTTTCTCTCACCTTTTCCTCCACTTTTTGCACCAAATCTTCATTAACGACCGAAGGACGCCCACTCCGTTCTTCATCATGCACATTTGTGCGGCCATCTTTAAATGCTCTCACCCATTTCTTCAAACTTCACAGATCTCACGATGAATATCGATCGGTTTTACGCCTTTAGCACTAAGAAATCGTATAACAGCCCGTACCTCATAATAGGCGGGACTCACGACTCTTAAACACTCAGTAAACAACGTACACAATGAGGAATCAGAATGTAATGGCGTCAGTGCGTAGACAAGAGATGTAGGTAACCAGCGCGCATGCGCAGAACGCCGACCGTAGCGCTGCGGCGGCGGAATCGCAAAACGGTACTTACTAAAAAAACGTGCCTCGTATGAATTAATCAAATGTAGCATATTTATTCACCTAGTTAACTGTCATAAACTGACATGAACTTGAATAAAAAAGGATGACTATAGGCGGGTAAATACAGGTTTAATACAAGTGGTGTCAGAGGTGGGATTATTTTGTGACATCTTTAATAAATTGTGCCTCGTACTTTAAATCTCTACTCAATGCCATGTCGGTTTTAAAAATCGGTTTAGCAGTTACTTAAAATTATTTAAATGAAATGAGCAGCCTTGCCATTAAAATAACAAATTATTTTTATCATTCATTAAATCCGGAACTTCCTTCCTATAAAACATAATATTTAATTAGAATAATTTATCACATATTTGCTGTTATTATAGGCAGCTATTATTAGAAATGTTACAGCAGTACTAGTAGTAATTTATTTAAATAAACTAATCGTCACTGGAAAAATGGGACAAAAATTAAAGAAATATTTTTGAAGAAGGGTTCAGGAAAGTCATAATGAAAAAGATGATTTCAATTCAATTTTTACGACACCATTTTTTCGCCAAAGTTGGAGAGTAAAAAATAAATAAAGTTTTCCTTTTTTTATGTTCTTGAACCATTTTTCCTTTTAGTTTTTTCTTTGGGTTTTAGATTCTTGAAAACAAATTTTCTTTTTTTTTTTTAATTTTTAGCCAAAAATTACATTTCGCTTGTCTAACTTTATTAAAAATAAAGTATACCTACTTACATACATTATCTTCAATATTTATTTGTAGAATAAAATTAAGAATATTCTACTTCACTTCAAAATGGTGCGGTTTTATTTGATGTAGGTACTTCTCGACGGTTGCAGCTCCCCATATTTGCATAAATTAATAAATAATTACAATTCATTTTGATTGATTTGGTTTTGGTGTCAAACCAATTATTCGAATTACATCATTTTCTAAAAAAATACCTAATAGCGGTTCAGATTTAGCTATATGTAAAGATGTTTATCATGATATATGCATTTATATGTATAAGAGTATACCGGGTTTTCCAAACTATTAAAGAGAGATAATTTCGGTTAAATTGGACAAAAGTTGCACAATTTTATTCTCTTTTAGATTTTGCTTTGAAATCAAGAATATCTACAGAGGTTTCCAAAATACGGGGTAAAAACTAAAATATTTCATTTTCATTTTACACCTAAATACGTCACTGTAATAAAGTTATAATAGCTTTAATCACACTTTTATAATGTATAATATAATTTACATGAACACTATTTTATTTATTACCATCATTAATGGTGAAATGATATAGATTACCCACCGTCTATTATAATAGTGTTCCTTGCTACAAATTGCTACTAAATGAACGAAATGTTAATAAAATTGTTTATATTTGTGACCACGTTTAAACTAATCCTATTTATGGAAACAAGTAACACTACGGCAATAAAAATTAAGTTTCTATTAGATTTTTTCAAGCAATTGTCACCAGATCAATCTAACAAACTACGAATTGCTTCATACATAGATCTGTCTCATGGTTTGTATAAAATTCGAAAAAACTATAGTAGTTAGCAACGTTTTATTTCCAGATGAGTTAGTTCATTTTGTGAAGAGCACGTCGGAAAATTTCTTATTTACCTTAACCATAACTAATGCTTCATTAACTACCAATAATTTTTATTTAGAGAATGACGATGTAATAAATGTGTTTGACATTGAACAACATTGTAACACCGCTTTATTGTTTGAAGCACTTGTAAGTTGTTAATATTTATATACCAGGTGATCCCTTTAAAAGGGTCCACCTCGAATATTTGAGTAAATTATGGACATTTGGACTCTATTTTAACACTTTTTTTTAGAATTGTACTGTACATTTATTTATTTCTATTTTTTTAGAAAAACCAAATATCTAAATTTTCAAATATATACCAGGTGGTCCCTTTAAAAGGGTCCACCTCGAATATTTGAGTAAATTATGGACAATGCGAGTCTATTTTAACACTATTTTGTGGAATTGTACTGTACATGTATTTATTTATTTTTTTTAGAAAAACCGAATATCTAAATTTTCAAATATATACGAGGTGGTCCCTTTAAAAGAGTCCACCTCGGATATATGAGTAAATTATGGACAATGAGACTCTATTTTAACACTATTTTGTGGAATAGTACTGTACATTTATTTATTTCTATTTTTTTAGAAAAACCAAATTTCTAAATTTTCAAATATATACCAGGTGGTCCCTTTAAAAGGGTCCACCTCGAATATTGGAGTAAATTATGGACAATGCGAGTCTATTTTAACACTATTTTGTGGAATTGTACTGTACATTTATTTATTTCTATTTTTTTAGAAAAACCAAATATCTAAATTTTCAAATATATACCAGGTGGTCCCTTTAAAATGGTCCACCTCGGATATTTGAGTAAATTATGGACAATGAGATTCTATTTTAACACTATTTTGTGGAATAGTACTGTACATTTATTTATTTCTATTTTTTGTAAATTATGGACAATGAGACTCTATTTTAACACTATTTTGTGGAATAGTACTGTACATTTATTAATTTCTATTTTTTTAGAAAAACCAAATATCTAAATTTTCAAATATATACCAGGTGGTCCCTTTAAAAGGATCCACCTCGAATATTTGAGTAAATTATGGACATTTGGACTCTATTTTAACACTTTTTTGTAGAATTGTATTGTACATTTATTTTTCTATTTTTTTAGAAAAACCAAATATCTAAATTTTCAAATATATACCAGGTGGTCCCTTTAAAAGGGTCCACCTCGAATATTTCAGTAAATTATGGACAATGAGACTCTATTTTAACACTATTTTGTGGAATTGTACTGTACATTTATTTATTTCTATTTTTTTAGAAAAAACAAATTTCTAAATTTTCAAATATACACCAGGTGGTACCTTTAAAAGAGTCCACCTCGAATATTTGAGTAAATTATGGACAATAGGACTCTATTTTAACACTTTTTTGTGGAATTGTACTGTACATGTATTTATTTATTTTTTTTAGAAAAACCGAATATCTAAATTTTCAAATATATACGAGGTGGTCCCTTTAAAATGGTCCACCTCGGATATTTGAGTAAATTATGGACAATGAGACTCTATTTTAACACTATTTTGTGGAATAGTACTGTACATTTATTTATTTCTATTTTTTTAGAAAAACCAAATTTCTAAATTTTCAAATATATACCAGGTGGTCCCTTTAAAAGGGTCCACCTCGAATATTTGAGTAAATTATGGACAATGCGAGTCTATTTTAACACTATTTTGTGGAATTGTACTGTACATGTATTTATTTATTTTTTTTAGAAAAACCGAATATCTAAATTTTCAAATATATACGAGGTGGTCCCTTTAAAAGAGTCCACCTCGGATATATGAGTAAATTATGGACAATGAGACTCTATTTTAACACTATTTTGTGGAATAGTACTGTACATTTATTTATTTCTATTTTTTTAGAAAAACCAAATTTCTAAATTTTCAAATATATACCAGGTGGTCCCTTTAAAAGGGTCCACCTCGAATATTTGAGTAAATTATGGACAATGCGAGTCTATTTTAACACTATTTTGTGGAATTGTACTGTACATTTATTTATTTCTATTTTTTTAGAAAAACCAAATATCTAAATTTTCAAATATATACCAGGTGGTCCCTTTAAAATGGTCCACCTCGGATATTTGAGTAAATTATGGACAATGAGATTCTATTTTAACACTATTTTGTGGAATAGTACTGTACATTTATTTATTTCTATTTTTTGTAAATTATGGACAATGAGACTCTATTTTAACACTATTTTGTGGAATAGTACTGTACATTTATTAATTTCTATTTTTTTAGAAAAACCAAATATCTAAATTTTCAAATATATACCAGGTGGTCCCTTTAAAAGGATCCACCTCGAATATTTGAGTAAATTATGGACATTTGGACTCTATTTTAACACTTTTTTGTAGAATTGTATTGTACATTTATTTTTCTATTTTTTTAGAAAAACCAAATATCTAAATTTTCAAATATATACCAGGTGGTCCCTTTAAAAGGGTCCACCTCGAATATTTCAGTAAATTATGGACAATGAGACTCTATTTTAACACTATTTTGTGGAATTGTACTGTACATTTATTTATTTCTATTTTTTTAGAAAAAACAAATTTCTAAATTTTCAAATATACACCAGGTGGTACCTTTAAAAGAGTCCACCTCGAATATTTGAGTAAATTATGGACAATAGGACTCTATTTTAACACTTTTTTGTGGAATTGTACTGTACATGTATTTATTTATTTTTTTTAGAAAAACCGAATATCTAAATTTTCAAATATATACGAGGTGGTCCCTTTAAAATGGTCCACCTCGGATATTTGAGTAAATTATGGACAATGAGACTCTATTTTAACACTATTTTGTGGAATAGTACTGTACATTTATTTATTTCTATTTTTTTAGAAAAACCAAATATCTAAATTTTCAAATATATACCAGGTGATCCCTTTAAAATGGTCCAACTCGGATATTTGAGTAAATTATGGACAATGAGACTCTATTTTAACACTATTTTGTGGAATAGTACTGTACATTTATTTATTTCTATTTTTTTAGAAAAACCAAATATCTAAATTTTCAAATATATACCAGGTGGTCCCTTTAAAATGGTCCAACTCGGATATTTGAGTAAATTATGGACAATGAGACTCTATTTTAACACTATTTTGTGGAATAGTACTGTACATTTATTTATTTCTATTTTTTTAGAAAAACTAAATACTTATCTGAATTTTCAAATATATACCTACCAAGGGGTCTATTTAAAAGGGTCCACCTCGGATATTGGAGGCAATTATGGACAATGAGACATCATTTTAACACTTTTTTGTGGAATTGTACCTTTATTTATTTCTTTTTTTAGAAAAACCAAATTTCTAAATTTTCTCAATCAATATGGATAATCTTTGATGAGGTAAATGCTGTTCGAAACCAGAATATTTATATACCCTTGAATAAACTAATCTACATTGTCAAAACTGGGACTATTGCAAATACGTTTTTGGTGAAAAGTATTTATAAAATATCCAGATTCTCAACAAATTACATTGAACAAAATGTGGCTGAATGGTCAGAACATTATGGGATTCAATATTTTCATGAGATTTCGGTCGCCTTTAATAGAACTAATTTTTATGGAGAACCTTTAAGAGTTGTTTACGTCGTTGAAGATAATGCTACGATGGAACATTTAACCGATTACAGGTAGGTAAGCCAATATTATTATTATTATTTGTAATGTTATATTGTTTATCTTTTTAGAAACCGTCAGACGGATAATTTAAGCAAGACTAACTATCTGTTGATACGAATTCTGTGCAATTACTTAAATGCAACCCACATTTTTATCCGTACAAATAGTTATGGATTAAGTTTAAATGAAACTACCGACATATTTGAGAATGGCTTTCTGCGAATATTACAGAAAGGGGATGCCGATCTAGCAGGTATTGTTTACGGTGTAACCATAGATAAAACAACATAGACAGTCAAAGCTTATGGCAATATTGATACTAAACAACAGCAGAGACATCTCTACACAAAGAGTGGAAGCTATAGTTCTCTAACAAACAATAGATGTAGCCCCTGCAGTGGTACACACCAGGCCACTTTGATCTCTTTGTTGTTAGCAGGAATCACAAGGTTCAAGCAAATTGAACCGAGTCAATCTAATAATCAACTTTAATTGAAACTTTTAGGCACTACCGTCCTGGAACAAGTAAATCATTTGAAATACTTCAAGTTTATTGCAGCGACAACTCCAGATGATTTAAGTTTTTTCTTTCGAGCACCACCGTTACAATATACTGACAATATTTATCAATTACCGTTTAATACATTGACATGGTTCTCTATTGGCTGTCTCATGGTGTTCTCCGTGGTGATATTCTCGATTATTGTGAGATACGAAAGGGTAATTCTGCTTTACTTTACGTAAACAAATTAATGCTGCTGCTTGCAAAGCACCAAGGCCCCAGAGATATGCATATACATGTAGTTTTACATAAGCCCCTAAACGTCCAGCAGAAGAAAACTAACTTAAACTGAATAAATTAACATTTTAGATAAACAACATACAGAATACAAACGAAAACACATTTACAATGTCGGACTTTGTGATGATTGAAATAGCCAGTGCTCTACAACGCAGTTGGATGCCGGAATTTCGTAGTCTTTCCGGTAGATGTGCCACAATATCCATGGCAGTTGGTTTTATGTTATTTTACACAGCTTATGCCGCAAGTATTGTGGTTTATATGCGGGAAACAAGTGGAAGAATAAGGGACTTTAATGATTTATACAATACCAAGATACCCATCAAAATTGAAAATAGCAGCTACAATATTTATTATTTCACGGTATGTTGATGAAATTTTGGTTATGTTTACACTAGATAAGCACGCATTCAAAATTAGATTTTTCTTCCATTTACTATGTTGTTAATATTATTGTTTATTTAATCATTAACCTGAGGGGCTCTATTTCAGTAAATAAAGCCTCCTTTATTAAGAAAACTAAAAATTACACACAATATTCTACTTTTCTCTCAAAAATATACAACCAACTTCTCTTAATGTCAATGTCATCTACGTCTACGTCTATTCGACCTTTTAACTGTCACTAAACACACACTGTTGCCACTACACTTCTTATATTCTATAGTAGACATTAGAGGACCACAAACCATATATATATATATAGTAGACCTATAAACAATCACAGATAAATGTTTATAATTGTTACACCAACTACTTAGCTTGATTGACAGTTTCTATTATTCTATTCTAGATATTCGTAAAAGTTCATGTAATTCCGACAACAATGTTCAACATGTTTAAGTATACGATACGCGTAGAGAAACATATGTTTACGGCTTTCGTAACGTTAAACGTATCAAAAATTTAAAGAGCGCATGCGTAGATGTCAAAATAGACATTTACGTGATTGGCGTTGCCTTAATTCCCTAATAATCAAACTAATGTGTACCTATTTGGCTGTCAACTGTCAATGTAAAATCACTTTGAATTTTTTTGACAGCACAAAAATGAGCGAATACCGGATGAAGACCTCCGAGTTAAGTTAAAACGGGAACGAATAGATAAAGATGCATATATTTTCATTGGAATCAGTGATGGTATGGAAATGGTACGCACACAATTAGTCGCATATCATACACAGAATTCCAGAGCGTATCAAGTTATAGAAAATACTTTTTTATCGCAAGAGAAATGTTCATTAACATTTGTCAGATCGTTGGTTAAAGTTACAGGGCCGTATCTGCCGATACCTGTGAACAGTAGCTATGAAAAAGTGTTGTTAATTGGGTAAATACAAGTACCTAATTCATTATATATTTATTTTTTGTGGACGTAGGTATATTATGTATTTTGAGCATATGAGCATTCTCCTAACTTTTTTGTTTCAATAAGTTTCAGGAAATTATTTGAAACGGGTATCCATAGGCGTGAGTACAACAGAATGTTTACACCAAAACCAAAATGTCAAGGAAGTAAAACTAGTTTTATTGCCATAGGAATGTTAGAAGCCAACTTTATGCTCACCTGCTTTGGTTTAGGTATTTCGGCTAGTGTGGTTGTTTTAATACTAGAAATACTTGTACATAAGTTAAGTCAAATAAGTTATTTTGAATTTGCTAATTAGAGATTATTACAACGAATCTTACGTGCGGTAATTTTAATAAATATACCTAAAATTATGAGTCTGAAAATGTATTTTGAAAAATAAGACACAACCTCAGCCAATTCATGCACTTTTAATCTTCGATGGTCCAATACCATCCCATGGATTTTATCGATAACTTCTTTTGGGTTGAGCTGAACGATCAGCACTTGTACGTACTTTTTAACCACTGAAATTGACGGTTGACGTATTCAAAATGACGCAGTATGCTCAAAAGTTTACACAGATCGTAGTTGACGGCAGCAGTGTTGCCACCATTAAAGTTACTGCGCGGGAAATTCACTGCTGGTTGCAAGTATATTATATATTTTCAATATTTTTGTATGCTCTCCAAATTATTACTTTTTACGGATTAGCGGGTAATAGAACTGTTAAAGAAATTTCAATATTATAGGTGGAGTTTTAGTATTTAATAATACCAAAGTGGTTGAGGAATACCAGTACTTATGTAGTAGTGGCAACAATGTAATCTGACTTTGAAAGATATATGAACTGTCAACACATTGTGTATATTATTAATTTTTGAATAATTGTATCATATAATAATACTTTCTATTTTTTTGTTATTAAATACTTTTAAATCGAACAACGGCTAAGGTATCACGTGGATTCATTTTGCAGTAACAGTGAGTAAAACATTGTCCAGTGAAGAGGACGAATGCTGATTGAAGAAATGAGTAAATTTCCACAATTTTTTGACCGTTGAAACAAGCATTTTAAATATCTAGAAATTCGAGAGAAGAAGAAATCAGCCAATTAGTACTTTAAAGTAGCCTTATTTATGTCTTGAGATATATATATTGGAAATTTTCACACATTTAACTGCATGATCTTAGTCGTCTATCAAAAATAGTGATAATAAGGACCGTGAGTAATTATTAGAACTCATTTTTGCCATCTTTGGAGATTAAAACGTTCTGCCGGGATGTTTCAGCAAAAACTATAAGTGAATAAAAAAAAATAAGGGAAGTTTTCTGGAGATCCAATGACTATAATAATACGGTTCCGGTAAAAATCTACTTATAGTACAAATAAAAGGTAAGTGAATTTAAGTAAATTTGTCAAATATTCATGTTTACACACCTTTAAGTAACAAAGCTTGAATCAAAATCCAAGCATTCTTCCATGTAAGTAGAGCTAAATTGAAATTAAACTAAAATAAGACACAGCGTAGTCATTTATTACAAAAGAAAACATACATAAATACAATTATATTGTAATTCATTTTATACAACAAACTCTTTTAATATTATCAACAAACTATGAAGTATGTCCTAATAAACTTATTTGCCAGATAAAGAGGAATTTGGAAGACATTTTATCACACACTGAGTATTGTATACCACCGAACAACAGATTATTTGATTTATACTTTTTCTTTTTAAAGAAAGAATCAGAAAAACCTGGAAAAGAATATCTAAAAATATATTTTTATTAGGTTTATTTACTGATAAATTGACTATTCAGTTTTGGACAGCAGAGCTTTCAACTAACAATTTTCCGAGCCATCGAGTCACATAGTAATAACGTACAAAAACCAAGCAAAACATTTAAATAATTATTTCTTATTCCTAATCATCTTTCAACTCCGGAATCAGTTTGCTTTTAGACAACAACAGCTTAGCTAATTGTGCTTCATTTCCCATAAATGTATTCACTTTTTCCGGATCTTTATTATCATGATATTTCACTTTTAGATTCATCTCAGTTGCTCGCATATAGTGGATATTCTTATCGCCATATTTAATAAACATCTTGAAAATGTTCCCAATATCTTTTATATCGTCTCTGAGAATGTTTGGTATGTCATTGTCGATCCGAATTAAGGGTACGGTGAATTGGAATTTTTTCCGAGCTAAAAATAACAATCAGTTATAATTTCAAAGCATTTTTAATGTGAGCGGGTTTTGTGTCAAACCTTGGACGTAATCCTTCCCATGAAAGGAAAGATATTTGTACTCTTCCCTATCAAAGTGTCCGGAGTTTTTATTCACATCCATTTGGTGATACTGTGATACCTGTGGATTATATTGTCTAAAGGGGATTGGGCAGAAAACTTGAAACCCCGATATGGTATTCATTCTAACCTTAAAGAATAACAATAAACAATGTCGGTGGTAGAGTAAAAACAAAAAAATGTCTTACTCTATTAAGAAAATCCACAGTGATCACTGCATAAACATCAAGTACTAACACCAAACTTTCTAAACCAATTTTCTTTAACGCCAAATCAACTACAGCGAAATTCAATGATTTGTTATCGTCTAATAATATTTTTGTCGGTGATTCTGGTAATCTTATCGATACCCAAGCAATTTTCGTGTCCTCATTTTTATATTTACTAGTTGCTTTCGTTACAAACAGTTTTATATCACCGAAAACATCATCGGAACCTGGAACAACATTTTTTGGCACTTTTACTACGTGGTCCAAAGATATCTTTACTAATGACGGTTAATTGTTATTACGAGAAGAATATAATATTCACTAATAAATAACGTAACATACCTTTGCTGTTGCTATTGAATTGGTAGAAGAACGCCAACATTAAAAATGTCTTTTCTTTACTATCAATAATATTTGAAACATATAGCGACAGAAAACTCATTGCTTCATTAATTTCTGTTTCTTGTATTGGTAAAATGATGTTTACTCGTGCATTCTCTGTCACATACGGTACCGATATGAAATCAACGTTGCCTAATGGTTTTGCTACTTCAAACCTAGAAAATTAGGGTATTTTTTGATTTATTCAACAAGGGAATTAGAGTAATATAAGTGTATATAATATATTGAAAGCTTTTACTACAAGTCTACCTTTTAACTATTTCTTTTCCACTATTTGTATCCCTAAAACCTAAATCTAAGACGTAGTCCATACCCCGACTTAAATCAAACTTTCTATAACCATTTATTAGCCTGCGATACTGTAGATTCTTGGCATTTTTAACTGAGATTTGCGCCTGAACCTCCCTTAACACATTCTAGAAATGAAATACAACTGTAAAAATTAAACATAACCTATGAAAGAATGAGCAGTTTTGTATTGAAGCCAATACCTCTATGTCTTTCAATTCTGCTTCCGTATGTTGGCGAATATTTGTAAAATCGTCAGGAAAAAATGCATGCGACATGTTAAAATACAGCTGATGAGGTAAGTCAAATCTTGTAGCAGGTTTTGCACTAGGTTTCTGACCTGGTGGCCACTCATTCTCAGCGTTAGTCGCAAGGGGTTGTGATAATTGTTCTATATTATTGTGTAAATGTTCCAATCTTTTCTAAAATCCACATAAGTACATCGTCTAACTTACATTATATTTTCAAGAGACTCACTTTGAGAAAATAAGCATTTAATAAAAACATATCACTTTTCTGTAATATCGGATATACAGTTATAGCCTTGTCAAAATCCTCTCGTTTACTCAATTCTAATAAATGTGCTTTGAGATCGAAATGTTTTAATTTGAACGAGGGTAAATTTTGATTCTAAAATAAAAAAAAAATATTGTTCATTACAACTACATAAAGAAACGAGACCAAAATACCTGGATATCCTCTTGGCAAGACAGTCCTAAACTATGGTAAACACACCTCCCGATATTTTCACTCTGATCTTCAGACACTGCGTTCATTATACACCAATCCAAATGGTTCCGCATTGCTTTCAA
Organism: Apoderus coryli; assembly: GCA_911728435.2. Classification (NCBI taxonomy): domain Eukaryota; kingdom Metazoa; phylum Arthropoda; class Insecta; order Coleoptera; family Attelabidae; genus Apoderus; species Apoderus coryli. The sequence goes on along the minus strand of OU452211.1, from coordinate 1,034,986 downwards.
TACTGAATTACTAATCACTATTCCAGCATCTGTTTTAAATAAATATTGAAACGAAACAGTCTTTATTGTTATTCTATACTTGCTTACCTAAATTACAATAACTGCCTTCATAAACTCTTGTGCCTAAATAAACGTCCATGCTAACGCTAATTTTTTGAACTACATCACGTAATTTATGTGCGTTAATATAGCTATAATCATTCGCAAAGAAGAAATAATCAAAATCTTGCCCATAAGTATCAAACACATATTTAATGACTTGAAAAGGTCGATACTTATTTCTTGCATCAGTAAATCCAACTAATCCAGTCAAGTTAAACTTGGTTTTCAATTTATATTGTGCTGTGATAAAGAACTTGATTCTATCAACCAAATGTCCAATAGTTTGGTTTACATACAACGCTTGTGTATTGACTTTTTGTTCTGATGTAAAAATCCCAACAAACAGCTTCTCTCGGATACCCAGTTCTGTCGAATAATACCTTGGGCGGATTAATTTCGATTTCTTTATGTTATTCTTCGGTGTTATTGGTGGTTTCGGTGCTAGTTTGTTTATTGATGAGTTTATTATTTGTTGTGCTGTTCTTAAATTTACTTTTTGATTATTGTTGTTTACCTCACAGGAATTTGTTAAATCATTTTTGAAATTTGATGAAATATAAATGCCTATAAGTATTCCCAAAAATACGTAAATATTATCTGAAATAAATCGTCTAACGCCTTTATACATTTTGTGTATATTAATTTATATTTCGTACATTTCAAATCATTAGCTTAAACTAAAATTATTATTCTTAAATTTCTAATGTAAACAATTTTTTTTTTCATAACCTTATAATTTATTTTGAGCTTTGGGTTTTATGACAGTTGTTGCTAACATTAGGAGCATCGCTTAGTTAAGCTGATGTGATATTAGTAGGATTTTTGCCATATTCTTTCTTTATTAAAAAAAATGGTATTGATTAAATTTTCCACATTATTTTCAATCAAATACTCGTCAAATTGGCCTACGAGGGCAATTCCTGTAAACCGAGGAGTAGAAAGATCAAGTGAAGCGAGGCACTGCTTACTAAATTAGCACAGAGTTGCCTCCGTTCTCTTGGTTCGACTCACCAATTTTTAAGTAGACCACAAAGCATAAGGAAATACAAGTGTCATTGTCATAGTTGTCTCACGTGTCACAATAAAATGATTCTGGTGTCAAATATATTTGAAAAGTAGGAAAGTAAGTAGTAAGTACACGAGCCAATTTTTAATTATGTTTTATTTATTTTAACTTGAACACTATCATCCTTAACCAGAATTCGTTTAAATAACACTATTTTATTGTTTAATAACTTTCTTTCTACAAACTCATTTAAACTTATCCACGAAGGTTTTTTTGCATTTCCAAAAAACCTCTCTTCAACTGGTACACTAATTTTATCCAACAATTCTCTTGAAATATTAGGTATTAATGGTTGTAAAAGTATCCCAGTGATTCTTAAACATTCTAAAGCCAAATGCAGTACAACTTCAAGATCTTTCCTAGTATTCAGGTCTTTTTTTAACTCCCAGGGTTTCAATGTTTCAAAAAATAAATTTGCTGAATGCAAAGTTGCAATAACACTATCAGCAACTTTATAGAAGTTGAAATCTTTGTAATTCTCATCGCAAATATCTGTAAAATTGATGTTTATTAAAATATATTCGTTAGTAAACAAATACTAATTTACCTGGAAGCGCTACCATATCATTAATTAATTTTTTGGTGACATCTAATGAACTAATTGAATCAAATGCTTGTAGATCCATCTTTGGGAAGACTTGATTAGGATTTAAGGCTAAGCCACAACACCTACTAAGAAGATTTCCGAGGGTGTCTGCCAGTTCGGAGTTAAGTATCCGTAAAATCTTTGTCTCACTATAATCTATTAAAAAAAAACAGTTTCTATGATATGAAATACCCCTAAATGTGATAGAACTTACTTCCATCACTATGTGCAACACCTTCTCGTAACAAAAAATATCTTAGCCCGTCATTAGTATATGTTTCACTTCTATCAAACGGACATACAACATTTCCTTTAGATTTTGACATTTTCTCGCCGTTAACAGTCCAATGTGAGTGGCAAAAAATGGTTCTAGGAGGTTCTAAACCAGCTGCTATTAGGAAAGCTGGCCAGTAGATCCCATGAAATCTGCACATGAATGAAAGCTATTATTGCTTATATACACAACATTTGACAATTATTACTTTAATATATCTTTCCCAATAACTTGGAAATCAGCTGGCCAAACTTTGTTAAATTGACTATCATCATCTCGACCATAACCTGCTACAGTTAGATAATTGACAAGAGCATCTAACCACACGTATACAGTCTGTGAATCATCATCAGGAACTTTAATGCCCCAATGAACTCGAGTTGACGGTCTAGATATTGATACGTCATGAAACGAATCCAAGTCTTTGATTTGTTCTAACAAAATTTTATAAAACTTTTTCGGTTTTAGCGCATTCTCTACAAATTTGAAGAATATGATCTATTTATGGTTCAAAAATGTTCACATTATTCACCGTTATTGGTTAACCAGTGTTTTAAGTCGTCCGTAAATGAACTGAGTTTAAATATATAATTCTGTTCCTCAGTCCATTCAACGGGATGACCACTGTCTGCTGACACTAAGATTTTGCTTCCATTAGCATGGACAATTTCTTTTAACTGTGCTTCATTTAAAAATGTCTCATCCGATACACAATACCATCCTTTATATGTTGAAGTATATATGTGACCATTTTCGTAGAGCTTTCTCTACAAAAAATTACATAAAACAAATATATAGGTAGGTACAATCACACAGCTTTACCCAAAATTTATGAACAGTACTTTTATGAAGATCATCTGATGTCCGGATAAAGTTCGTGTAACGAATACTGAATCTGTCAGACATTGATCTGTATTTTGTTGATATATTGGTACAATAATCACTTAATAAAATGCCATGTTTTTGAGCTGCTTGTTGAATTTTTGTACCGTGTTCATCGGTTCCCGTAGAAAACTTGGTAGGTACGTCTGTGTTGCGTATATGGTGCCAGCTTTGCGCTGCGTCTGCTATTAGTGAAGAATAGAGGTGTCCTATATGTGGATCTGAAATAATAATTGGACGAAAAATAGGTTCGATTAATGTACATTAATCTTTGCCGGTAGTCAGGTAGATTTAAATTTGTAAATTTACTTTTGAAAAGGGTATTTTGTGTACTTACTTGCGTTTACATAATAAATGGGTGTCGTGAAATAAGTTAACTTTGTGTTTGAACTAAAGTTTCGTAATATTATTAAGCTATTAGAACACATTTTTTGTTTTAATTTCAACAAATATTTGGTATATGCATATAATGGTATCACATAAGTTGTAAGATTGTAAACATAACCTTTTTTCCCTCAAGTATTTTCTTTAGATATATCCAGTGTTGCCGACTTTTGAAACTATAATTTCCCGCACAAAGGTTCAAAATTTCCCTTTTTCCCAAAAGAATTATTTTAGTGGATTTTAAGGCTTTGCTTGGCGGAATGCATTCTGAATAGTTTTTTTTTTTAAATAAACTTTATTCAGACAATAATACACATTATTAACAATAACTTGATCTTCTAATCAGTGTATGTAACACTGGTCTGGAAGATATTAACGTAATTAATAGTTGACAACACTAACACATATAGTTGTTGGCTGAATAGAATTGGCTTTTGGTTTTATAAACCTCAGATTGAGCACCTGATAATAGATTTAAAAAAACAAGTGTCCAGTTTCATTTAATATTAACCTTTAAGTTAATCGTGACAACGTCGCATTCTATTATTCTGTTTTTTGACAATAGAGCGCTTGACGTAACAGTGTCGTTCAGTTTTCCGTTCCTTTTGTTTTACCGCCATTAACATTCTGAATTCTATACTTGGCGTTGTAAAAGACAAAGTTAAATATCTATATTACTTATATTAATGTTGATTTATTATTATGTTTGTTCTTATATGTTAGTTAATAAAGTTAGTTATTATACATAACCATTGCAACAATTACTGAACCAGCAACACAATTCATCGAGTGATTATTCCGAGAATCTAATCAAAGAAATCACAAGATACCACAACAAGTAATATCGAACAATAATAATTGTTTGAAAAATTATGTATATTTAATTGAATTGCAATTAATCCTTTATTTATTTTTTACATCTTAATAAATATTTTCTAAAAATCAATATCTAAATATTAGATACAAACTTAACCTAAAAAATTATATCTTAAGCCTATATATCATTGCTAATAGGTATACTATTTTATTATAATACTTAATCTTATGATCTAAAGTAAGAACAATGTCAGATAAATCCGCCTGTTTTTCAAACGCAAATATTCCTTAAAAATGTTTAATGTTGCAAGTTGCAGCGGTTGCAGTGAGTAGGTCATTTAAGTTATATTTAACAAACCTTTCGTAATATGGCCCATTGTTCCCCAATGACTCAACAATTACCAACTGATTTTTTTTAAAGTTCCTACAAAATTAGTCTCTTTGGAACTGTGCTATGCACAAAACAAAATTACACTCTAAGTATCTCCAAAGACTTATTGTAACAAATCGCTATCCAATCAGGTTGTGTGGCACCCCACTGGATCTGATTTACTTCTCCTTCAGCGGCAGTATACGCCAATATTGGATCCTCAATAGCTCTGGGCATCTGTTGAATGTCCCAGATCAGTGCCTGATGATCATCACCAGCCGTGCAAATGTGGCAACTTGAATGTGGCGCCCAAGCAATTCCATTCACACATGCTCTGTGATTATTCAATCTGGCAACAGGGGTGCACGGTACACGCACATCGAGAATGATGACTTCACATGCGTCCATTGCAATTGTGGCTAAGTAGTTGGGGTCCTGTTTGTTCCATGCCAATCTAAAATAAATCAAATATATCCCCAGTGCTCATATTCGGCTAAAAACGTACCTGAGCAATGGAGTATGGGCTGGATCTTCGTATATTATAGTTGAATGCTCCAAATGTCTCAAATCAAACATTCTTACCGATCCGTCTGCTCCCACAGAGGCAAACATGTCTCGTCCGCCACCAGCTCGCGAAAATGCAATATCATACACCTCCTTGTCATGAGCAATGAGTTGGGTCTTCACATGCCCCGAAACCAAATTAACTCTACCCATCACCTGTCCGGTTTCTAGCCCCCAAATCGTGCATGTGGTGTCTATAGATGATGTACCCACTAAATTTGGATCAACTTCATTCCAATCGAAACTTGTTAACGGAGCACAAAAGTCAGAGTTTTTGTTGTTATTTAAAACACATTCCAATCGAGTATCGGGCTCACCAGCTCGCCAGACTCTTAGGTAGTCCCCGCTAAACAATAAAACTCATTTATATAGGTATATATTTTGGAAGGGACGTAGCTTACCTTGTCGCCAGTAAATCTGGAAAAATTCCTTTACTATCCGGTATCCACATAATTTTAGTTGTTGGATATGGATGATCGAATGTACTTTTTGCACTAAATTCACTGTTATCCTCATCTAATGAGACAATTTGTACTTTGTTATTGTATTCTTCGACAAAACTGCCCAAAGCTAATCGGAACCGCTTATCTGGTCGCACCGACCAATTCATGCTATAGAGTGGCCATGGGGCTATGTATTTGTAAATCTCTTTACGTTTACCAGTTTGAACAACCCCGGAGTGAGCCATTTTCTATAAAATGAATTACTGCGTCTTAATTAAGTGATTATTGGTATTGTAGGATATTAACATATATATTCCGTTGGTTAAGATTTTATACTGCACATAAATAAATTAGATTGTTAATATTTCACATTTATAATCAAAATAAATTAATATTGTCACTTAACACCAATAAAAAAACAAAACAAAGCCTAATCCCAATTAAATAAAAATATAACCTCAACCCGAAATTCATTTATCGATTCGATTACAACGTTGCCAGTTGTCAACAGCGATATCCTTCTACGTTGAATATTAGCAAGTTTACTCAATTAGTTTGTGTATGTTGGAACGAATCTATTCGTTGCTCTTGTATCAAAATATTCCATCCTAATGAAGAGGTTTTTTGTTAAGCATAAGCAGACACTTCCCATTCAACCCAAAATAAATAAAACAACATCTCTATAAAATAATAAGCTCTATAAATTAATTTTGAGTCGCTATGATAAACTATCGGAGGCGCTATCGATATTATCAATTGTTCGACAATTATAAAAATATAAATACTAGGTGTCAGCCTCTACAACTCGCAATTACTTGAGGAACCTCAAATTCTGAAAAATTATCATTGGCTATGAAACATTTTGTTTGTTAATTCTCAGAAATTGCTCTAATATTTCCTGTTGAAGAATAAGGCTTAGTATCGACAAACTTTTGCAATATATGTCAATATTGACAGCAGTCATTGTCAGTTGTCAACTTGTTTATAGTCAAATAGTCAATTTTTGAAATTTTCAATACCCGCAACATTTGTTCGGTTTGCCTTTTATTTTATATTTTTGAAGATTGCCTGGTTTTAGTAAAAAATGTAGCGTTTCCTATTAATTAGTTCCTACCTATATTCCTTGCAAAGTTAAACTTTATTGGTTGGAGTGTACCTGCCAGGTTGTAATACCAATTCCATACAAAATATTATGTTTACATTTGAAACGTAATAATTAACTGGTAAATTTTTAGATATTATCACAAATATGTCCAAATTGTGTTAAGTGTTCAGTGTATAAATAAGAAACCTATCAAAGGTGTTGCATTGTTTATGATGGTATTTTCCAAATAGCATTTTTAAGATACTTGCACGGTGTTATGAAATTTTCCATAAAGTTTGTGTTCTTACTTAATTAACAATAATTAATAGTTATCAGATAAACTACCGCTGTATATAAATTAAATTTTCTGGTGCCAATAATTTGTAGATTAATTACGATACATAAGGTATTAGATAACAATCATCATACTTGACAAACAGATAAAAAATAATTATCGCTTATTTCTTCCATACTAGAATCAATCGTTATTGACACCGGGAATAAGACGCGCGCGAGGGAAGCAAATTTCTGTATACACGCGTCCTTGTGTTTGAAAATCGACAAAAACAGTAAACAAGTGGTGTTTTAATTATTTTCTTGTCATTTCATGTCGAACGATATCGTTATACATTTTGTTTGTGTTCAATTTTTAAAGTCAATAAATATTAATTAATAAAAATTTCTTAACAGTAATCGTAAGATTTTTTGTGTTAAGTACTGATAATAAAAGTGATAAAAATAAAAGGATTAGATAGAGAGGTAGGTACCTGTTTTACAAAAGCTTTTATTTTTGAATATAATAATCGTCTCTGATAAGTAATAATAATGTGAAAACTTTTATGATTAATGCAATTTTTCAAGGTAAGATTTGAATTTATTTGGCTAACTATAATATTTGTTTAACAATTTAACTTATTAACAGCAGCTTAATGTTTTATTTGATAGAAAAGCAATATTCTTACTACTTGTATACGAGTATATACTACCAAATTGTGTAGGTAGTATCTTTGCAAATATCTTTGATACTATCATTGTCTTTAAAGACAATGATACTATCACACAACCGGGGGAATATTTTGGACAACCAAAGCCCTTATTAAAAAAAAGTTTTGACACCTTGTATCTGGTATCTAATAACGAGGCCTTCTCGTAGGTACCTATGTTTACTTAAAGTTCTCTTAGAATCACTGCTTGCACCTGTTGCTTACAGTTTTTAGTTTTCAGCTTAGTATCGGAAATTAAAATGTCGCCATCAACATTACAAAATGGAAAATGGGCACATTGTGTTATTTTAATTACTACAAATCAAATGTTTAATATATTCTAAATGGAAAATGTTTTATTTTTGTGCAATCCAAATTCTTGCTGTCTTCGTTCTTTTTGAGGTAGGTATACAAGTAAACTGTTTAATTTTAATGTAAATAAAATATGTATAACAATACAAGTTTGTTTGATTTAACTTGGTTTATGTTATTTTATAAAATTTGATAAATTGCATGTTGAGAATTTGTAATTCATTAGTAATACGAGGTTTGCATATAAAGTTATTAGAGTGACAATATAATAATAATAATAAAGAGAAATATAGAATATATAGGTAAATAGTAGAGAAGACAATCACATCCTAGGCATTTGGAGGGATCAATTTTTCTTCTTACGGAAGAACTTTTTATTTGAATGTTTTCCTTTTAGGTATCACCTCAACAAACTAGTGTTGAGGATTGTGTTAATGTCAGACAGGAAAGGCTTTTTGAATATCTAAACGTATCTGCTTTTACTGATGACAATAGATATTTACGTCTAAACCTCTCTTGGGATCAACCTATAGGTAAATATGGATTATTCACAATTATCTATATGAACCTAGGTCTGTTTTAAGGCTGAACAAATTTATTATTATTTTGTATTCATTTCTTTTCAGGAAAATTTAATTCAATAGATATTATCATTGATAATGTGAATGCTTGTACTCCGTTATACGGGGCTGACGATTTCCCAGTAAAGGTAAGTTATTTTACTTTAACATAATATGTAGGAATTTTGGGAGCTTAAATTTTCAAATTCAACTTACTTTTCACAAAATTCGTTATTTTTTATTGTATAAAATAATATCCAACAAACAATTTCTGGGGTTATCGAAAATATATCCATATCTCTGAGTTCACGGTTTTGCTCTTAACTGTCCCTACTGTCACTTGTTCAACTGTCAACTGTATATTGTTGACAGAGTACCGCGTGTGCATTTTAGAGATGGTAATATTCAAGTCACAAAATATGGTCTACACATACTTTTGAAAACTCTACCTCCTGGTAATTCGGGACAGCCTGTATTACCTAATAAATTTCACATAACTCCTACTGACGGTAGGTACCTATTAGAATAGAATCGGTCTTATATGTAAATTATTTTTGATTGATATTCATGTTGTTTATTTAGTAATTTATCTTATAGAGCCATTATTTCATAAAACCAACAATGGAAATCGAACATCCCGCCGATCCTATTATACATGGATGTCAATATGATTTTCGATTGGAATCAGAAATTACAGATAGTAATAATAACAGCTGTACTATGTCACAAAGTATTACCTACATTGTACCTGGTAAGCATTGTTGTTGTTGTTGTGAAATTTAGACAGGACAATGATATTATGAAGGGCCAAACGACATGTGTGGGGTGGGTCATTAAGTATAGGTTCTTAGGTCTTGAATATCAAACAAAAACATTAACATTGAAAGCTTGTTATTTGTTCTCAAAGATGATAAAAGAACTGAAATTACCAGCGATGAAGGAGTAGGGAGTATTAGCCCAAGAAAGGAGAAGGGGATCTGCTAATACCCCCTACTCGATGGAAGCAGTTTCGGCGTAAGATTCAATATTTTTTCATGAAGGTATAAACAAATTAATTGATAAATCTGAGAGTTGGATTATCTCCCTTTTCCGTGGAATTAAGAATGCCCCCTCGTATATAGTAAATGCTTTATTGACGTTGTTTTCCAGATTGTGTGGATGGCCTATGCAAATGCAGAGATCAATTGTCATACACCCCATACAAATTAGTCAATTTAGATTTAATTTCGGATAGTATTTACGAAATATCATTAGTTAAAACTGATGACTATTTTAATGAGTACAATTTACAATCGGCTTTCCATGAATTATTCTAGTAAGTATTTCATCAATTTATTCATGGGCTAGTTGTTGTGTTTCTATTGTAAACTTAATTAAAAATTATTTGAAAAGATGTCAAGTTTTCGATAAAATTCCTGGAATCAGCCAAAATGGTACCTATATACTAAAAAAAATAATGATAATAATAGAATTCTCATTATCTTATCTCATCTCTTAATTTACCAAGCCATGCTATTTTGTTATTTCGATAACTGCGTCTAAATCTTTATTTTCAATATTAATACAAAGCTGCATTTCAACCCACATTCCTATATTATACCCAGGATATTTATGTGGTGGATAATATGCCTCTTTCAATCCGTCATTATTTCACTTTTCGCGGCCATTAAAGTTTGCAGCAGCTCAATCTTCTTCGATTACAATAACCCGACAACTACCTGGCTCGAAGGACCAAAAGTTCTATTAAAATATTCTCTAAACCTGCTATTTGTTCATTGTGTATTTCTGTATAGGAATATTCCACCCCTTTTGATAGCTTCTAGTTAATTTTGCAAGATTGTTTTAGTGAAAGTTCCAGTAACAAAAACACCATCACCTATATACATGCAGACAAATTAAAATTTAAAAACAATGATACGAAAATCATTGTGACACTGGATGATTTACAAAAAGGGGCGACATATTTATTTGGTGCCAAATTTGTCCTTGATACTTGTCTATACTATTCCTCAGTGGAAGTTACAGGTAAGACTAATTTAACTACTCCAGAACTCTGGAATTATCAATGCCCGTTTTCCTTGAATTTGTATTGTAAAAAGAACGAGAAGTAAAAATTCCACGGCTCCACTTCAGCCGATTAAGTATTGTGACGAATATAAAAATTTCCCCACGCTTAGAGAGAAATAAATACATCCGGCAACACCGCGTTGGCTGTACTATAGTAACCAGGTGATCTATGCTCGAAGCTCGCAAATCAACCAAACGGGAGGCGACTCTGTACAAATTTAGTAGGCGATACCGCGTCCGGTGTTAATTTGGTAGGATATGTCTCGTTTACCGTCTGGATCTAGAATAGACGTACGTGGACCAGAATATTGTAGAAAATTGGAAGTGTTCGAGAAAGAAGGCCAAGCATATATGTATATAGTCAACGTAACAGGGACAGAAGACAGTTATGAAGTAAAAGTCAATAGTTTTTTTGTTATTATAGTTTGTTAATTAATTTATATTAAAATGTTGATTGTTTGTTTGTTTTAGTGCCTGATAAGTCCAGAAATCACATAGTATTTATAGTTGGTATTGCAGTATTAATTGCAGTACTGTTAGTGTCAGTATTATGTATGAAGGTTAACATAAAAATTATAACCAAAATTCGTCGATATTTGCACCTTAATCCGTTAGACTCAAATAGTCCTGTTGTAACGTATACTAGTCAACCAGGCAGTCTTTCGCCAGTTACAACAACACGCGTTATGTAAGTGCAATATTAACATGTTTTCTTTGGTTGTTGAAAGAATATTTATGTTTTATGTTTCAGAAAGGAAGAGATTAATGCCCAATATACACCACTTGAGTTTATTTTGGTAAGTTGGTAAATGGTTGACAAAAAAATAATCCTAGACCTGTTTGTTACGAAGCAAAAAATGTTTGCCCGTTTTTGACGAATCAGGGTCAATCTTGAAATAGATAAACTTAATTTTTTTTTCTTTTGAATTATCCTGACACTAAAAAACAATTTAGACAAGTAAGACACGTACGAGCTGGTCGACCTCCAATTTCCCAGAATAGCTAAGTAATTAAACGCTGTTTTGTGCGTGACTTTTCGTCCTCACTGTATGTGCTTAATGGATACCCTAATCTAATCAGGAATTTTGGATATTTTACTTAATATAAAAACAATTATTATTATGAGAGCTTTATAAGTTAATCTGTGCAGTATAAACAGTTTAATCTACTGATAAAGAATCAAAATACGAAATAAAAAAAATTCTTGCGAATTATCGCCTAGATAACAAACTACTTTTATACAAAACGTAATTGTTGATATAGATAGGCTGATGTTTTGACGTTTGTGACTAGAAAATGGCGGCACGCATAGTGTCGTCGGAAAAGTGGATGCGCATTCGTCTAAGCTCTATGTTCCTACATTTAGACTCTAGTTTGACTTTCGACAGAAGACAGAATCCAGAGATTTTTGTTTATTTTACTTGTTCATTGCACTTTGTGCAATGTGCAACATGTAACTGTTATTTAATTAATTTTAAAATATAAATAAATAGTAATTTGCAGTATTACCTGAGTACGAGTATTTAATTACAAAGAAGTGAACAAAAATATACAACGAGATCTAAGGTAATATTAATATAATAATGTTTCAACTTTCAGCAATCTCACAAGTTTGATAAATACGAACTGCCTAGGAATAAAGTAATATGCTTGAACGAATTGGGCAGTGGAGCATTTGGGCGTGTATGCAAAGCTAAAATCTACGATGTGGATGGTGGGCAAGGGTTTAGGCTAGCTGCTGTTAAACAAATGTTAGGTATGTTAATACTAATTATTGTTGTCAAAAAGAAACCAAATTCACAACATCCCTCAAGGAATAATATTTGAGTGCTTGAATGAGCCAATCTATTCAAATGATTATTTACATTCATCATAGGATTTGACTATAATTAGTCTACATTGCAACTTTGAGGTTCTTGTTCAGTACCTCGAAAGAATAAGAAAATAAAACGACCCGCATTGTGAAAGAATAAGCCTTAGGTTGTCCGTAAAAACAATTTATTCGTCATGATTTAGTATACATGGTGGTCGAATTTATTTCCCTAAATGGAAGGGTTTTATAACGACGGTGGAATAGGATATTTTGGGATAGTTTTTTCTGCATTTCAGATAACGCTCCCGAGGATGAGAACAAGGACTTTTTTGCCGAAATCGATCTTCTAAAACGGATCGATATGAAGGGTGGGCATCGGAATGTTATCAAAATGTTGGGTTGTGTCACAATGGACACACCATACTTGATGGTTATGGAATTAGCTCCTTGTGGTTCATTGAAGAAATATTTATGTAGTTTACGTATGGAATGGGAGAAAAAGAAGAAATATAAAAGGATAACAGCGGAAAATAAGGTGCAGAATCTACGCCGGTTCTTTCCCGAGTAAGTTCAAGATTAGTTGGGGTGGTGGGTTTAGTACATTAATGGTTTTTTATTTATTTTATTTTTTATAATTTGGTATCACTTTGGTTTTCTTTATTTTTATTTTCAGCGATATGGAGGAATCTTGGTTAAATCCTTTATTGCCTGAGTAAGTTTTTTTGTTGAATTTTATAAAAGTATTAATTGGGGGTTGGGAGGAGCTTCATAAGAAGTTATGCCAAATATAGAGGGGGCGTTTTCTTGTTCCTTTATCCCCCTTTAAGGGCTATATTTATTATGCTATTTTTAATACCAAAAATTACTTATTTAATTTGTTCTGTTGTTCCAGTAATGCTGTTGAGGAGCCCTGTTCGCAACCGATTCTTTCAGAGTAAGTACCTAAATTAATTATAGTATGCAAAGTGGCTAATTTAAAATTTATTGTATCAGTTAAAAAATATTATTTATATAGCGAAACATTTTTTTAATGCAGTAGCAGCGGTTCGTACATATCACCTGACTCACCTTCATCACCAACTTCACCAAAATCACCAACCAATTTAGTGTTGAAAAAGCCACCAATTCAAATAAATGGTAGAAGTTTTAGACGATTATCTAGCACTCATCTGAATCAGCCTATGGCCAGTCCATCGTCTGTTACATCTAGTCGATTACCATCAATAACAGAAAGTAAGTGTATGTGTTCCTAATGATGATGTGATTATTTTGATCAAGGGGGAGTAAAAAAAATCACTATTAAGATCATTGTTTGTTTCAGCACTAATGACTAGCATCACAGACTCGGAGAGTCCATCAAACCACGGAGACATAGTTGAGCCAGCACTTAATCACATCGAATTGCAAGAGTTTGCTTTACAAATTGCTCGGGGAATGGCGTTTTTGGAAAGCATAAATGTCACACACAGGTATTTGTTATTTATTAACTATTAAAAAGAGCCGACTAATTTTGAAAATTATTTTTTAGGGACTTGGCAGCCAGAAATATTCTTATAGCCGAAGATAAAACATTGAAGATATCAGATTTTGGTATGGCTCGTACAATCAATTACGTTCCACGCAAAAGCAAGAAGATGCCATTACGTTGGATGGCACCTGAAGCGATTGAGGGTTCTAAATGTGACAACAAAAGTGACGTTTGGTCCTTTGGTGTTGTGTTGTGGGAGATCGGTAGTTTAGGTATGTTTTAAGATTTTACTTCTTAAAATATCTTGCTAATCTGATTACTTCCAGGTGGATTTCCGTACGATAAAATTCCAAATTCATTGATACTCCACAACCTAAAGAAGGGCATCAGACTGGACCCGCCAGAAGTTTGCACCGAAGAACTATTCTCTCTCATGGAGCGCTGTTGGTCAACAGATCCGGGAAACAGACCGAATTTTAGTGAATTAGTACAAATTCTTGATGTTAATAAACAAAAGGTGTATGTGGACTTTAATCAAATATCACCTAACTATGTGTTCCCACCTGTCAAAGACTCATCCTCATCTTCTAGCAGTACTAATAGTACTTAACCACTAGTTGTAAAAACTTTTTTGTGTAAGTTGTATTTTATAAAAGATGTATTATAAATGACATATTTTAAGAAAGTTTGGCATTTCAATCAACCACAAAACCCAACAGGCGCCTCTATCCCTATACCAAGTTCCAACCATTTTGGAATCATCAGTTTTTTTTGAAAATTTTAACCACCTGTAAATATTTGTTGTTTTGAGTTTTGAAGATAAGTTTTGAAAATACTTTAAACGTAAATATCTCGAAAACGGTAAGAGATCGAAAAACGGAGTGGGTTCTTTATAATACCGGCCTTTTCTGCTCCCAGTAGGCCCCTCTATCACTATACCAAGTTTCAACCATTTTGGAATCATCAGTTTTTTTGAAAATTTTGACCATCTGTAAATATTTGTTTCTTTACGTTTTGAAGATTTTTGGAAAAAACTTTAAACGTAAATATCTCGAAAACGGTAAGAGATATCGAAAAACGGAGTTGGTTCTTTATAATTCCGGCCTTTTTTGCTCCCAGTAGGCCCCTCTATCACTATACCAAGTTTCAACCATTTTGGAATCATCAGTTTTTTTGAAAATTTTGACCATCTGTAAATATTTGTTGCTTTAAGTTTTGAAGATTTTTGGAAAAAACTTTAAACGTAAATATCTCGAAAACGGTAAGAGATATCGAAAAACGGAGTTGGTTCTTTAATATCTAGATTTTTAGAAAATGAAATTTTAGCAGAATATGCCGCTTCTACTACTTTAAATGCACCTCTTAAAACCTATGTGTCCCTGGTACGAAATCGAGATTTTGAGAAAATGAAAATTTAACAGAATGTGGCTCTCCTGATACATTGATTCACCTCTTCAAACTTATGTGTTTCTGGTACGAAATCGAGATTTTTAGAAAATGAAAATTTAACAGAATGTGGCTCTCCTGATAGATTGATTCACCTCTTAAAACTTATGTGTTCCTGGTACGAAATCGAGATTTTTAGAAAATGAAATTAACAGAATGTGGCTCTCCTAATACATTGATTCACCTCTTAAAACTTATGTGTTCCTGGTACGAAATCGAGATTTTTAGAAAATGAAATTAACAGAATGTGGCTCTCCTGATACATTGATTCACCTCTTCAAACTTATGTGTTCCTGGTACGAAATCGAGATTTTTAGAAAATGAAAATTTAACAGAATCTCTTCTAATACATTGATTCACCTCTTCAAACTTATGTGTTCCTGGTACGAAATCGAGATTTTTAGAAAATGAAAATTTAACAGAATGTGGCTCTCCTGATACATTGATTCACCTCTCCAAACTTATGTGTTCCTGGTACGAAATCGACATTTAGAGAAAATGAAAATTTAGCAGAATGTGGCTCTCCATACATTGATTCACCTCTTAAAACTTATGTGTTCCTGGTACGAAATCGAGATTTTTAGAAAATGAAATTTTAGCAGAATATGCCGCTCCTCTAATACTTTAAATTCACTTCTTAAAACTTTAAACGTAAATATCTCGAAAACGGTAAGAGATATCGAAAAACGGAGTTGGTTCTTTATAACTCCGGCCTTTTCTGCTCCCAGTAGGCCCCTCTATCACTATACCAAGTTTCAACCATTTTGGAATCATCAGTTTTTTGGCAAATTTTTTGAATTTTTGAGAACATTTTTATAGGCTAGGTTAGCATTTCGACAAACGAAAATAAGACGTTTTAACAAAGAGTAGACATAATACTCTGTGTTTACTATTCTGTTTTGAAAAGTTACAAAGGCCCTCTAACGTTATTTATGAGACTCTCTATAAGCGTTAGAGTCGACTTGTTAGGAAACTATATGAGATATTCAAAATCTGAAGTGTGAGTAAGATCGGTGGGTTTAAGGCCTGTCTATCGGTGATATATATTACTTTTTCAAAATGAAGGACGGACTTTTGAAGTTATGTGAAATCTTTGAAATTATATATTTTTCAAATATTCCAAGCTGGGAAAAGAAACAACAAGTTAGTAAAATTTGTACATATTGCACTTTTATTTTCTCAATAGTAATTAAATAATAATAATTAATTAATTATTAATAGTAATATATTTATCATTTTCCATATATTTATATACAATACAATAATTATACGGAAATTATTTTTAATTTATTGAGTTCTATGTTTCCCAAGAAGCAGGTATTTTCTTCATATCCATTTATTTACTCCTCAATCTATTATTAACAAACTTCATTTACCTACAATTATTATATTCCATCCATATAATTCTTTACATTATATTAAAATCATTTACATAAAATATATCATTTATAAAACATTATTTTTCTGTTAACACAATTTTACTAAAAAATTTACATGAGGAATAATATAAATACATGTTACTATTAATTAATTTTAACAAAAAATATATATATATATATTTATACAAGAAAAATATTATAAAACATAATTGTAATAATCAGCATTACCTGCTTCGAAAACATAAAACCAATAGGTAATAAAGAAAGAGGAAAAAATGTTTTACAAAACAAACTTAATAAATAAATACACAGAGAAAAAATAATATTCTATTACGGTTCAAACTTAATATCTTTCTTATTATATTATAGGTACTTATACAGTAACAAATTCCTTTTTTTAAAATCTTAAGTCATTTAAAATGAGAAGAATATTTACATATAATACAACATAATTGTTATTATTTGATATTTCATATCAAAATAAAATTAGTAAATCAAGAGAATAAATTTAATACATAAATAATAATAATAATAGTTTAGTAAAAAAAATATATATATTAGATGCAGAGACGAGGTATATTAATATTAAAAAAAAAAACACCTCTCTAAGAACGTTTTACTCTGCACTTATTATTTTCTAATGGTGTACATGAGATTGATAATCATTACCAAATCAAAATATAAGAAACAAAATGCTAGAATATATTTTTTCTAATATTGAAAATCTTTTAACAGAAAGACTTACTTGGACATTTTGACTAATGTATAGAGCAGAATAGATACGTATATATTATACCGAAATTTGCTCAATAATCTGTTACATTTTCCACTGGCGAAATTTAGTTAAAACATATGAAAACAAAACAAGCACCTAAATAACTGTTTAATAATATTTTCATCATTATTCTGAGATCAATAAACTATAAAAATAAAATGGTACATTACAATAACTTACTTGTTATTAACAAAGCAAACACCAGCCAAACTTTTATGAAGATGGTGTAGCTGCTTTATCAAGAACTTCTTCAGAGTAACAGTTTTTATTTAATTATCTTCAATATTAGAAGTCTTAACAAATCTCTTTACATAAAATAATATCACGTTCACAACAATTCTTATAATATTATATCTCTTGTTTTGTTAATATTTATATTAATATATTTTTATTAATAACATTTTATTTTGCTCCTTAAATATTATAAGACGTAGTAGATTTATTATAGTTAGGATGAACCAAGGCAAGAGATCTATTTTAATTTTTTGAAAAAATAATTATAATAAAATATTTCTATTTATTTTTTTATGGGAAAATAATTATTAAAGCATTGCGATTTTTTTTACTTGAATTAATTGGCATTTAAACTTTCAAATAACATTATCAAAATTAGATAATAAAAATAGAAAAGCTCTTTAAATCGATATCTCAACTTTGGTTCATCCTATATTGTAGAGAATTCTTGTTATTTCTTATAATTAAATGTCTTAAACACTTTACCACTGTATTCTGAGGATGCTAACAGGGTTCGCGAAGCGCGCATCGAGATTTAAAAAAGGGTTCGGTGAAGTGGTGAAACGTGTACTCTAGGGAAAGCCAGATAAATAAGTGTCTGATTATTGTTTTTTGTTCGTATTTAAACTCATAAGTTGCAGTAAATTCTTCCACCGATATTTCTTTCAATGTTTTATATTATGGAACCTAAGCGTTTAAAAAAAAAGCATGAAGTTTGGTTTATGAAATCTTTTTTCTACAAGGAAACATTAATGAGCGTCACAAGAATTCTATAACAATAACTCACTTTTAAATTATTTTAACGTTGTCTTAATAATAGTTATTATGCATTACCCATTATCTTAGAATTTATGTACGATATTAGTGTATTTAATAAAAGTATAATCCATGCAGCCACTAAAGTACAAATTACATTTAATGTGACTTTTTTTCATTATTATTATTATTAATGTTTTTAAATTGTTTATTTTCGCGACATTACATTTACATTTTTTAACTGCTATTATAACAAATAGAATAGTAATGTAGTTATTATATTAATTATTATTCTAATACGTACGACAGACATCAATACAATAGGTACATTTAAAATTGTAAAACTACTAAGTATATAGATTAATGAATTTCAATACCTATTTTTAATATAATAATTAATAATAGTTGTTTTGGCAGTCCGAAATTTTTTGGCAGTGTTTTAGTGTGTTCATTTTATTACTTAATATTATTTAAAAAATGTTTTTTTTTTGTGCTATGTATATATTTACAGTGTGTCCAATAAAATTGTCTTATATACACAGAGAAACCTAAGCAATGTCGGCTAAACACCAACTTTAGCTGAAGAGAGTCTGCCAGTCAAGGAGATTGCGTTTAAAATATGAAAATAACGGAGTAGTGGATTTGGTAAAAACTAGCAAAACTGATTTTTTAAATAAAAACACTATTTGTAAGTCTCCTGAGATTTTCATCAAAAAATGAATTATAGATTTCTGAAATCAAATAAAAAAATTCAGTTCTATGACCTGTCACGGAATCATTAATATTCTACAATGTATGTAGCTACGTAATTCCGTTGGAGAATTGCGTAATAGAAACGGAAATTCCATAAAATGGATAATTGAGGATAGCTTCTTAATTATTTGAACACAATACCAGTGTGGCAAGTCTTTAAGACGAAGGCGAAAAATTTGGATGAATATTCGAGTTAGAGAAAGCTCATTTCTGCACCGGCAAGGCAATGGATTGTTTTGAAATATATATATATATATAATATTAATTTAAAGACTCAACTTAGCATATCTAAGGTAACAACAGTGTAGAATAACTTGTAAAAAACAAACCACAACTAATATTGTGTCGTTTTCTGTATTTTGTAGCCCTGAAGATGAAAATAAATATTTTCGAAAGCTTGGCATATAGCAAAAAAGAGTATTACTAATAAATCCAAGATATAGCCTATACCCCAAATTATTAAAAAAAATTTTACTGTTGTTTTTCAACAAAAGGCTAAGAAAAAGAAACATTTTATTATTTATATATATATATATATATGTGACTCAAAAACTTATCATAAACTTTGTGGGTACTATTATTTTTAAGGCACATTTTCCAAAATAGAAGAACATAATTTACTTAATCATCCTTTTTTTTTAAACCAAACTGTCGCGCTAGAGCAGCCTCAAATGGTTAAATCAAAGATTATATAGACCTGGAGAGTTATTGACGATGCAAAATAAACCACATACGATTTTATGTATCGGTTTCTGTTTCTATTTCGAATAGATTTCTCATTGAAATTGTAGAAAACCAATAAAAAATAATTTTACGTTTTTTTTTTCTAAAAACGTCAATAGGTCGTATACCTAATAGAGGTATATATATTATTTGTTGGAATCCATCACGATCTGATTCGACAGTAGCTGCTTTATATTATTTTAATAAAAACACTGTGAAAGACAATCCTAAAAAAGACACTGTAATATTTTCGAGACTATACAGTATTAAATATTAGAAGATTCTTGATAATGAGTTATTATTATACAAATATGTTCCCGTAATTTATGTATTTACTCAAGTAAGTAAGTAAAATCATACACCGAGTTTGACGAGGCTCTCTTATATCCCACAGGATTTTTTGACGTTATTCCGATCTCACATATTTCCAGAAGCAAATACATAAAATACAGGTACAGGCTATATGAGTCTGTGTAAAATGTGTGTAATGTTGATTTGTAAAAAATCCTAATTAAGTATGCGTAGTGAGAAAGACATCCAGGACTGCATGGATTTGGATTAAACACTTTCGAAAATCATTTTTGAATTGAATCCAAACCTTCATTCTCGAAGTTTACGAATAATTAATTACATATATTGTTCTTAACAGAAATAAAAATTAAAAAAAAAAAAAAAAGGACATTTAAATGACTTGATGAATTTGTTAATGATTCAACATAGTAGAGACAGATTAATTTTCTGCAACTGGAGTCAACCAATGGATATTATATTTATATTAACAACTCTTTTCCATTATAACGTCTTTTTGGTTCCTGAAAATTTTGTACCATAATTGATTTGTACACAAATATAATTAAAATGTATTTGGCAGGTTTTAACAAACCCATTATCTGTAAAACTGTCCAGTTTTACCAGTGAAATGAATTTGTTACAACCTGCTGAATATTTGTTTAACATTTACAAGAATAATATTTTCTTCCATTGACAATATAATTTCTGAATTTTATAACATTTTTTACATCAAATTTACTTTACCATAATATATTATTATTTTATAATATACGACCGAAATACTTTTTGTTTTTTTTAATATCTCTCTGTCCAACAACTAATCAATAATTATTATTTTTTACATAATTATATATTGCCCGACATGTAATTATATAATTTCTTTTAAATTTACTCTTATTACCTGATCAAATGAGGGTAGAAATGGTTGACTCCTGAGTGGTAAACAAATATGACGTCTTTTAATATGGTAAGGCAATAGATGGCGAATAATATAAGCTCCATGTAACCTTACACACGTATTTAGTGAGCAGTCATCCTGTATTTTTAAATAAATTAATGCATAAAGACATTATTTAAAAGGCACTTATCCTGGTTGACCTTGAAGAAAAGTTAGTTATACCTTGGTAGTTTGATGTTTGGTAATTTAATTAATAATAATAAGAAGTCCTATAAACATAAGGTGTATCGTTGCCAACTAAATGCGTGTGTATAGCCGCAAAGAGCAAATAATTAATACATATTTCTGTCTCGTGTTCTGTTTTTATGAAAAATATGATTTTCTTCCACTATATTATCTACATTGATGAAAAATATTTTATAGTACCTAATATATATGTATGTATATTAATAATATATTTTATAATTAGTTGTTTTCTCTACTACGAGTAGCTAGTTAATGCAAAACTGATTCTGTACACAGTATAAAATCGAGTAAACTACTGTCTAAATCGTTTAGATAAATTCAAGACGAAACTTAAATCATACGAAAAAAAAAACAATGTGTAATTACTCAGGGTGTATCAAACTTTTTATAATAGCAGTTAAAATCGTTGAAAAATACCTGAAACTGAAGTTAAGTGTGCTGGATAGGGATGTTTATTATTATATTGGACTCTGTAAGAGATATTGTAACACTTACTTATTACGTACACAACAGGTCCAATTTATAATTTTATTTCCACATGAGGTTAATTTTTGTTCAATATAATTTAAACAAAAAAATTGTTCTTTTGTAAAATGCACTCGTTTTTATATTTTTAATTCTCAAATACTGATATTAAGAGTGTCCAAAATTGAGTCATCATTTTAATTTTGCTGTAAGTGTGTTTTTTCTACTTTTGTAATTTTTATTTTCAGGGAACCCACAATCAATGACAACTGTCAATTTTACAAACAACGACGTGAGGGAGGCTATCACAGCACTGAAGACTGACTCCAGCCCGGGTCCAGACGAGATCCCACCGGTTTACCTCCAGAGATGCATTGAACGACTGTTGCAACCTTTAACAAGAGCAATGCAGAATTGTTTTAACACCGGAACCCTGCCAGATGGGTGGTCGAATGCAATAGTCATACCAATTTATAAGAAAGGGAACAAATACAATGCTGAAAATTATAGACCAATTAGTTTGACTTGTGCCCTGTGCAAATGCATGGAGAAAATTATTACGAAGGCAATGACTCCATTTTTACTGCAGTCAAACGTTATTCCTAACCAACAACATGGATTTATGTCGGGAAGATCAGTGGAGTCAAATCTGCTGGAATGTCTTAACTTGTGGACCAAACAGAACGATAATGGTCAGCCTACTGATGTGGTGTACCTGGACTTTGAGAAGGCATTTGATAAGGTGCCATTCGCTCGTCTGCTATTGAAGCTGGAACATTATGGTATTCGCTGAGAACTCCTGCGATGGATTGAGGGTTTCCTTAGAGGAAGAAGTTTCCAGGTTAGGGCGAATGGTTCGATTTCCCGTAGACTGCCGGTCCACAGCGGGGTGCCTCAGGGTTCGGTATTGGGCCCGCTGTTGTTCCTGGTTTACATATCGGATCTGACGGGAAATATAAATGCAAATACAAGTTTCTTTGCTGATGACTCTAAGCTGTTTTGTGATCCGCTGCAGAGTGCTGAGGTGTTCCAAACCGATCTCGACAGAGTGATGACTTGGTCATCAACTTGGCTGATAAGTTTGAATTTGTACAAAGAAAGAAATTGTGCAAAGAAAGATGCGCCAAGCTCGCTCGAAGAAACTTTCTATCAAATAGAGTGGTATATGCGTGGAATGATATGTCGGAGGAGGTTGTATCAGCGCCAACAGTGAATAGTTTTAAGAACAGACTGGATATTACGCTTAAAGATCGGGGCAGCTGCATGATCCACTACTCGTTATAGTAAATCGTCGTGTTTTTATACACTGAGCCGAGTTTTATCTTTTATAAATCGGGCGACAGTCTCATCGGTTTCAATAATAATAATAATTCTGAACGTGTTTTTATTATTAATACATTTTTTGAAAATGGCAAAAGTTTTCAAGTTGTAATTCCTCACCGACGAAGCCCATTTCCAGCTCAATAACTACGCCAACAAGCAGAATTGCCGCATTTGGGGTGAAGAGAATCCAAGAGGTATCTTAGAGCAACCATTACATCCACAAAAAGTTACGGTTTGATGTGGTTTGTGGTCCAGAGGAATTATCGGACCATATTTTTTTGAAAACTAAAATGGAAATCGCTACAAGGAGATAGGCGAATATGTGGTTTCAACAGGATGGTGCCACTTGTCACACAGTAAGAGAAACAATGGATCTTTTGAAAGAAAAGGTCGAAAATCGCGTTATTTCTCGTAGAGGAGGAGCAATTGGCAATCAAGATTGTGCGATTTGACACCATTAAATTTTTTTGTGGGGATTTTTGAAATCGAAAGTGTGCAGCAATAATCCCTCGAACTTAAAACCTACATTATCGAGCAGATATCAACAAAAAACAAAATTTCTCGAAAACAACTTTCACCATTTTACAATATCTGGATCCCACGCCACTGTATTCCAAGCAGAAGTCTTGTGTGGTCAAGAGCTCGAGCAGGAGGTCAATAAAAATCCTCTCTGACACCCAAGCGGCCATGAAGACCCTAAAATCCATATCAAGAACAGTGTGGAATTGTCAAAAAAGACCCCCCTGATCCCTGGCGACTCTGGGTCCAAAGGGGAATGAAATGGCCGACTCTCGCGCAAGAGAAAGGGCTGAAAGAGAATTTATCGGACCAGAACTCAGTATATTCGAAGGAGTTCATTAACCCATCGAAATCAATGGCCAGGGTATGAGTAGAACTCATTTGCTCTGTCTGGTTGGACTAAACACTGGTCATTGTTGTTTGAATCATCATCTTACAAGGTTGGGTCTCTTAGAAAAAGTAAATCTTCTACCAGCGAGTCTAAAAGAAAGTTTCTTCTTCTTTAACAATATTGAGCTGCTAGATGAAATTTATGAGCCACAATAGACCCTCGGTGGTCATTTTCAATCAACCTAGCGACGATTTAGTTCGGCAAATTGTATCAGTTACAGTTTCTAACCCTATCCTGGACATCTGTGTAACTAACGTTTCAGAAATTTCCTTTACTCAGTATTTTCTGAAAAGATCCAGAAAGTTACTTCGTTTGACACACCCTGTATGTTTTAAAACAGTTTTATTGGAAAAAATACTATAATTGTTTTGAATATTTTAAATAGATGGCACTGTTATGTAACGTCAAACAAATTTCACTTGTTTTTTTTTTTGTTTTGTTCACGTTCACGATCCCATTATCTTGTGTCACTTTTTTTTTTTAATGGATATTTTCGTTCTATTGTAACTTTATTTTAATTTGTATTGGACGGCTATTATTGTGTAATAACAATATATTTTTTTTTATATATCTGTGAAGAAATTGTTTTTTAATTTGGGAGGAATTCTTTCAGTTAAAAATTTATATTGTCTTCTACTAAGTATAATATAATATAAAAAAAATGGTGCAGATACTTTTATTATAATAGTTTTTTTTTCTAAATCATTTAATTTGGAATAAAATCTTACAGAACCGCGTATTAAATAAAATTATTATTGTAATAATTGAATAAATAACGAATATAATATATTTATTTTATTATATCAAGAAAACATTCTATTTGACAGTAAAACAAAAATCATCAGCGACATACATTTATGTAAGCAAACAATTAACACGCCCTGTATAAAATAAATATGAATCTCCACATTGTTATGACGCCTACTGTATTATAAATAACTAATTTTGCTTCAGCAACAATGGGCAACACTACCACTCCGGTATATACCCAATATACAACGAGATACAACCTCCTGACGGCCGTCTGTTGCCCTTTATATAAACATAGTTGCCAGCGTTTAATTGCAGTAAGCATAGTATAACAGACTTTATTTTTTGTTATGCTTCACGCTTCACCATAGTAAACTGCCACAAACGAACTGGTATTACACCAAAACGGTACATCCTAGACCCATCGGCGTGTAAGTTCCTGCTAGCGAATTACCTTGCCATGCTCGGCACGTTCTTGGAAGAGAACACACCACTTGCAAGGGTACTTTCAGCAAGACCCTTGCCCATTACAGTTTGATGGTTCGGAATTACACTTTCTGTGAACGTTGGATTGGTAGAGGTGGTCCTCTACAATGGTCACCACGTTCACCCAACCTGACGCCATGCGATTTTTTATTGTGGAGTCAAGGATCGGGTCTACACCGCTTCACTAACGTCATCGCTGAAATTACTACTGAAATAGCCCAGATGGTGTTCCAAAGAACAATGGACAACTTTCATAAATGCACTGAGAGGGACGCATGCCAAATTGAAATTCAGTAACTAAATCCCTGCCTTGTAATTTAAAGTGAATTTGGGTTCAAAGCTTCCAAGTCTGTGTCTACAAAATGCTGGTAAAACATTCATTATCATTCTTCATCACCAACACGATGTTCGGCTAAACTCTGCTATTTTCTGTACTGTCATGGGATTTGAAGGTGCCAAAAGACGGAAACAAGCGTTTAATTGATAAGGTAAAAGAAACAACATGTATTAGTCTAATCTTAAAAAATAAAAACTTCGAACGACAATAGAATATTTCCTAACAAGTGTCGAAAGTGATTCTTATCTGCACGCAATTGACTGCAACATGAGTAAGTATCTTAATTAATTTTAATTTCGTTAGTAGATAAACTATGAGAGTTCAGGCTCATTTATAAGGTTATTACCGATGTAAATGATATAAACACCTGCCTTGACCTATGCCAGTTCGGCATGGGGATACGCGGCACCATCGTACCTGAAACGATTGGAGGCCACGGAGAACACGGCAAGAAGGATGGCAGTGGGTGGGGATCCGAAGGGACCTCAAACTCGACGCTCTCAGGGACGTCATGAGGTTGAGAGCCCAGAAGGTCTTTGCTATGGCAGAGACCCATGCAAACCCACTGATTCGCGAAGCAGTCAACTACAACGTAGAAGACGGTGCCAGGCGGTACCGGAGACCGAGGAGTCAACTCTGACGAAGGAATCCACATGACTAGGACACCAATTAAAATTGTTTCTTTCAGGTCAGGTATACTCATCTAAATGTATGTTTCAGAGTGTTTTCTAGGCACCACCAACAGAGGACAACAGCAACAGACGACAATCAACATCAGAAGACAACAGCAACAGAGGACAATCAAGCGAGGACATGGAAAAGGGAGGGTTCCCGAGCCATACTACAAAGATAAGCCAGAGTTTTAGTTTGGGTTAGAGTCCCACACTATCTAGGGAAGTGGTAAGGAACTCCCTAGGTGTCATGATAATTTCTCTGCCTTGGCATAATCAAAAAAAAAAAAAAAATGACATCAACGACGTAAATGACAAACGACGCAAATGACATCAACGACGTAAATGACATAAACGACGTAAATGACATAAACGACGTAAATGACATAAACGACGTAAATGACATAAACGACGTAAATGACATATACTGAGAAAATAATGGGTTTTAGGTCTTTTGTAAAAGAAACTAATGTATTTTAAGCCAACGTTTCGACAATCTTTATTGTCATCTTCAGGGCACAAATCATTGTTTCTTCTTGTCGGTAAGAATTTACACATTTTTCACTAAATAAAATACCATCCAGATTAGACGACTAGTGATATTGTATTGTTGTTATGCTTTTATGTTATTTTATTTATACATAAGTATACATACATGTGTTCTGTTTGTGCGTGTCTCGTTTATATCAAAAATTCTTACCGACAAAAAGAAACAATGATTTGTGCCCTGAAGATGACAATAAAGATTGTCGAAACGTTGGCTCAAAATACATTAGTTTCTTTTACAAAAGACCTAAAACCCATTATTTTCTCACTATATCAATAATAGAGGTCGTAAAAATTGAAAATTGTAAATGACATAAACGACGTAAATGACATGAACGACGTAAATGACATCAACGACGTAAATAACATAAACGACGTTTATGTCATTTATGACGTAAATGACATAAACGACGTTTATGACATTTACGCGCGTGACCTTGAAAGGAATAAAAAAATGGCCAGACTAGACCTTAGCGATTTCCCATAAGAAATAGCTTATCTACTTTCGTTGTTTAACGAAAGTTGGGGGATGAAACGGTTGCTAATAGACTATAGAAGCACTGCTCAAAGACGCGAAAAAAAATTCCCGCATTCGCGCTCGGCTCGTAGAAAGATTACTGTCAAATTTGTTTTCTGGAAAATTTGCTAATAAATTTTATTTTTACGCTAAATGTCTGTAAGTATATAAAATAGTAAATTTAATTATAAATTTAAACAAAATATCAATAATTTTCCTAAAACATTTCTCTAAACACAACAAAAATATTGCACTTTTCTTTTTCGGTTCCTTGACACAATCTCAAAAATATATTTATTACAAAAGTCTAATTCATTCCCTAGATTAAGCCAAAAAAAAAAAAATACTTCAACCTCATTTCTGACCAATAATACCACCTGCCCTCAGTCTGGTTTTGCGCTATTTGAAAAACTCATGAAGGCACCATTAGTATCTAATAAAATATTCAGTCCTATCCCAGTCTTACCAATATTTTTTACGATACAAAGATAAAGTTATCATCGATTTCTTAAAAAAGATCCAAAGAAATTGTTAATATGAGATAATAATTAATTAGTTCATTAATATATTCTATAATAATTAATTAGTAATAACATTGCCTAGTTGCCGTCCATCTCTATTTTTCCATTCTTATCAATATAAATATTAATCATAATAATAATTATTAAAAAGTAATCATAAAATAGTAATAAAAAGAGTAATTTATACAATATTTCACAGCCAACTTTTCGGTGGTGGAACCTTATATTGTCCCAAATATATTTGCTCTATTATACCCGCAGTCATATGCTAAATTGACACACTGTATCAATGATTTTTTTCTAAATTTGCATCCTCATAGTAGATTCGACTAAAGTTAATAATTAAACACGACATTGAAGGACAGAGACGCAGATCAAGGTCTTTTCCCTGAAGGTGTGGTGTGACACGACGCTGATCTGCGCATCAGCTTGAAGGCTCAAAAGGAATTTTTTGTCATTGTGACTTTCTTTGAAGAATCCTGTAAAAAAACTCGGAATTTTTCAATTCTGACTTTTTACATAATTCTGTAAAAAACACGAAATTTTCCAATTCTGACTTTTTTTTACAAAATTCTGTAAAAAAACACGAAATTTTCCAATTCTGACTTTTTTTTTACAAAATTCTGTAAAAAAATTCGGAATTTTTCAATTCTGACTTTTTTACTAAATTCTGTAAAAAAAAACACGAAATTTTCCAATTCTGACTTTTTTTTACAAAATTCGGTAAAAAAACTCGGAATTTTTCAATTTTGACTTTTTTTAACAAAATTCTGTAAAAAACTCGGAATTTTTCAATTTTGACTTTTATTTAACAAAATTCTGTATAAAACTCTGAATTTTCCAATTCTGACTTTTTTTACAAAATTCGGTAAAAAAACTCGGAATTGTTCAGTTCTGACTTTTTACATAATTCTGTAAAAAAACACGAAATTTTCCAATTTTGACTTTTTTTACAAAATTCGGTAAAAAAACTCGGAATTTTTCAATTTTGACTTTTTTTAACAAAATTCTGTAAAAAACTCGGAATTTTTCAATTTTGACTTTTTTTTAACAATATTCTGTATAAAACTCTGAATTTTCCAATTCTGACTTTTTTTACAAAATTCGGTAAAAAAACTCGGAATTGTTCAGTTCTGACTTTTTACATAATTCTGTAAAAAAACACGAAATTTTCCAATTTTGACTTTTTTTACAAAATTCGGTAAAAAAATATTTGCTCTATTATACCCGCAGTCATATGCTAAATTGACACACTGTATCAATGATTTTTTTCGAAATTTGCATCCTCATAGTAGATTCGACTAAAGTTAATAATTAAACACGACATTGAAGGACAGAGACGCAGATCAAGGTGTGGTGTGACACGGCGCTGATCTACGCATCAGCTTGAAGGCTGTCCTTTGACAGCACGCCGTCCAGCCCATTTCACACATAGACTACAGTGTTTCAATGTAAACTCCATTCTTCTATTCTTATTTGCAACAATTTAAAGTCTGCAATGCTCTCAATAATTTTTATTTTCAATGGACATTCATTTCATTTAGTTCATCATAATTATTAAAATAAAAATAACAGAGAACTAACGAAAAAGTCACTAATGGAACGCACCAAAAGTCGTGATAACCAGCCAGCTAAGAATATACAGAGAAGCTAAGTGCACTCCGCATAAATGCACGCATGCGCGGCTGTTGTACGAAAAATACGGTGCTATGATGCACGTTAGTTCGACCGTGTAAGGGCGTGAGTCCAGATCTGTTATTGAGGTAGGAAATTACGAACTGTGGAATTGTATGGGGGTACAAGTGCTCATGTGCTCCTATGGAGAAACAGCTACGAGCAGTCTTCATCAGAATCTGATGAAAGCATGTCAGATTTGTTAAGAATAATAAGAACGTTTGTGATGCAAAATCAAAACCCAAAATCACTGAATTTAGTTGTAGTTTTGAATAAAATAATAAAGACAGCAATATAACGTTACACCACCCATGCTACATCCCCTTTTAATATTTTTTTAACATTTAGTTTATTCGGGTTGTACACATTTTTTATGTCTTCTGTACAAGGTGTAGTAGTAGAAGGTTCCCTACTATGTTTTGAGGTCGACATCCCAAATTTCCGCAAGGAACGGTGGTAGTTTTTTGTTTTTCAACTTTAACG
The DNA here is from genome assembly GCA_911728435.2 of Apoderus coryli. Classification (NCBI taxonomy): domain Eukaryota; kingdom Metazoa; phylum Arthropoda; class Insecta; order Coleoptera; family Attelabidae; genus Apoderus; species Apoderus coryli. The sequence continues at coordinate 1,005,028 of OU452211.1, read as the reverse complement.
AGAAACACATTTCGGAGTTTTGATTGCCCAAAGTTCTCAATTCAGTCAATACGGACACTAGTTTGGCGAAAATGATGTTTGCACGTGGTTTCCGCCTGTTGTCCACATACGCCTTTAATGCTTCCAGGTAGATCTCTTGGATTTTCTCTACCTTCCATCCTTCTATTAGGGACGGTCGCTCTGAAATCAATACACGATTATGAATTCAGAGTGAAGAGGTCTTGTCCAGTGTGTGCAATAATTAAGAGTTTTATTGTGAATACTCAAACTCAATACTTCAATTATGACCTTTTTTTACAGAATTCGGTAAAAAAAACTCGGAATTTTTCAATTCTGACACTTTTTTTACAGAATTCTGTACAAAAAAACTTGGAATTTTCCAATTCTGACTCATTTTTCACAGAATTCTGTAAAAAACACAAAATTTTCCAATTCTGACTTTTTTTTTTACAAAATTCGGTAAAAAAACTCGGAATTTTTCAATTCTGACTTTTTTTCAGAATTCTGTACAAAAAACTAGAAATTTTTCAATGTGGACTTTTTTTTTACAGAATTCAGCAAAAAACTCGGCATTTTTTCAATTCTGACTTTTTACCTAATTCTGTAAAAAAAAAAAATAATAACACTGTAAAAAAAACTCGCAATTGTTCAACTCTGACTTTTTTTAACAAAATCCTGTAAAAAACTCGGAATTTTTCAATTCTGACTTTTTTTAACAAAATTCTGTAAAAACCCTGAATATTTTGTCATTCTGCCTTTCTTTGAAAAATCCTGTAAAAAACTCGGAATTGTTCAATTCTGAATTTTTTTAAACAAAATTCTGTAAAAAAAACTCTGAATTTTTCATTTCTGACTTTTTTTTACAGAAATCAGCAAAAAACTTGGCATTTTTCAATTCTGACTTTTCTTTACACAATTTTGTACAAAAAACTCGGAATTTTTCAATTCAGGAAAAAACTCGGCATTTTTTCGATTCTGACTTTTCTTTACACAATTTTGTACAAAAAACCCGGAATTTTTCATCCCTGACTTTTTTTTTAAAGAATACTGTAAAAAAAACTTGCAATTGTTCAATTCTGACTTTTTTTTAACAAAATTCTGTCAAAAACTCGGAATCTTTCTTTGAAAAATCCTGTAAAAAAACTCGGAATTGTTCAATTCTGAATTTCTTAAACAAAATTCTGTAAAAAAAACTCGGAATTTTTCAATTCTGACTTTTTTTACCAAAATTCTGTAAAAAACTCGGAATTTTTCAATTGACTTTTTTAACAAAATTCTGTAAAAAACCCGGAATATTTTGTCATTCTGCCTTTCTTTGAAAACTCCTGTGAAAAACTCGGAATTGTTCAATTCTGAATTTTTTAAACAAAATTATGTAAAAAAAAACTCAGAATTTTTCAATTCTGACTTTTTTTTTACAGAAATCAGCAAAAAACTCGGCATTTTTCAATTCTGACTTTTCTTTACACAATTTTGTACAAAAAAACTCAATCATGATTTTTTTTAACAAAATTCTGTAAAAAAACTCGGAATTGTTCAATTCTGACTTTTTTTTAACAAAATTCTGTCAAAAACTCGGAATCTTTCTTTGAAAAATCCTGTAAAAAAACTCGGAATTGTTCAATTCTGAATTTCTTAAACAAAATTCTGTAAAAAAAACTCGGAATTTTTCAATTCTGACTTTTTTTACCAAAATTCTGTAAAAAACTCGGAATTTTTCAATTGACTTTTTTAACAAAATTCTGTAAAAAACCCGGAATATTTTGTCATTCTGCCTTTCTTTGAAAACTCCTGTGAAAAACTCGGAATTGTTCAATTCTGAATTTTTTAAACAAAATTATGTAAAAAAAAAACTCAGAATTTTTCAATTCTGACTTTTTTTTTACAGAAATCAGCAAAAAACTCGGCATTTTTCAATTCTGACTTTTCTTTACACAATTTTGTACAAAAAACTCAATCATGATTTTTTTTAACAAAATTCTGTAAAAAAAACTCGGAATTGTTCAATTCTGACTATTTTTTAACAAAATTCTGTAAAAAACTCGGAATTTTTCAATTCTGACTTTTTTTTTAACAAAATTCTGTGAAAAACTCAGATTTTTTTGTCATTCTGACTTTCTTTGAAGAATTCTGTAAAAAACTCGGAATTTTTTATCATTCTGAAGAAATCAGAAATCTAAAAAAAAAATCAGTATTGAAAAATTCAACCACTGAATCACTAAGCGACCATACGTCCTGTGCTACAATGTTGCCAGGCGGCTTCAAGGCTTATCAAATGTCATACCGAGAAAGTATTATAAAATAATAAATGATTTAAACCTATAAATACTGGTTATGGATATCATTAAGCATATCAAAGGTATACTCACCCGAAAAGATCACAATAGCGGTAAGTAACGCGTATTCCGCATTATCCACTTTCATATTAGACATTGTCCTACAGAAATGCAACAGATCTTCAATGGTGTCACCCAAACCAGCCAAATTGTAACTCTCCCTCGAGTAGGGCTGATTATTGACGAACAATATCGAGTCCGTTTGTACGTCATACCGTCTAGCCATTCTAAACATCATTACTTCACTCGAACATGCCTAGAACAACAGATAATTCACATAAATTCACCAAATATTCACAACAGTTCACGTCAAATCACCACCACCAGCCACCGAAGTGTAGAACTCACCTTTAAAAGTGCAATTTGATCTTCCCTTAATAGCTTATCGAATCCAGGTAGCCGTTTAGCAAACTCTACGATCAACTGTACAGTTAAAATGGTAATTTCAGTTATATGCCGAAACCGGACATCACAGATATCTTCACCTTCAATTGGCTGATTCTGAAATACAAAATAATTATTTTACTATGTTGCAAACAACTTTTTTGTTGTTGTTGAACTTACAATGACTCGTTTAACGTCTTCCTCTGACGGATGCTCGTACTCGCTTTGAAAATATACGAGCCGATGAATGAGTTCCTCCTGTTCGGGAGAGATCGGTTTCACACCATTTATTGGTTTCTCATCAATGCACTGTAACAAAAACAAAACATTTACAACTGTATAATGGGTCACCCTGTATACTTTATGACATATTTTAGCAATGAAGCTCTCAGTCAAACTTCACTTAAATTTTATACAAAAACCTGAATGACTTATTTTTTCACAGATGTGTGATTAGAGATCTCAGGGTGGTCCTGTTAGTCTTACGCACGATTGATCCTGTAAAAACACTCGGAATTTTTCAATTCTCGCTTTCTTTCCAGAATCCCGAGGTTTTTTATGTAATTCTGTAAAAAAACTCGGAATTTTTCAATTCTCACTTTTTTTCCAGAATTCTGAGGTTTTTTTATGTAATTCTGTAAAAAAAAACTCGGAATTTTTCAATTCTCACTTTTTTTTATTGAATTCTATAAAAAAAACTTGTTATCAACATCTTAATTGTAAAGTTGCTCGGAATTTTTCACTTCTGACTTTCTTTTCAGAATTCAGAGGTTTTTTATGTAATTCTGTAAAAAAATTCGGAATTTTCCAATTATCACTTTTTTTAAAGAATTTTGTAAAAAACTTCGGAATTTTTCAATTCTCATTTTTTTACAGAATTCTGTAAAAAAAAGTGAGAATTGAAAAATTACGTAATTTGCAAAAAAAAATTTCTCGCTTCTAACTTTTTACAGAATTCCGAGATTTTTGTACATAATTCTGTAAAAAAAAGTGAGAAATGGAAAATTCCGAGATTTTTTTACATAATTCTGTAAAGTGGCCGAAATGAAAAACTCGTTTTTTTTACAGAATTACGTAAAAAAAACTCGAAAATTCTCACTTTTTTTGCAGAATTCTGTAAAAAACCTCGGAATTTTTCAATTCTCACTTTTTTTTACTGAATTCTATAAAAAAAAACTTGTTATCAACATGTTAATTGTAAATTGCTCGGAATTTTTCACTTCTGACTTTCTTTCCAGAATTGCGAGGTTTTTTATGTAATTCTGTAAATAAACTCGGAATTTTCCAATTCTCACTTGTTTACAGAATTTTGTAAAAAACCTCGGAATTTTTCAATTCTCAATTTTTTACAGAATTCTGTAAAAAAAAATGAGAATTGAAAAATTACGTAAATCTGCAAAAAAATTTTTTTTCACTTCTGACTTTCTTGACAGAATTCCGAAATTTTTGTACATAATTCTGAAAAAAAAGTGAGAAATGAAAAATTCCGAGATTTTTTTGCATAATTCTGTAAAGTGTCAGAAGTGAAAAACTCGTTTTTTTTTACAGTTACGTAAAAAAAACTCGGAAAATTCTCACTTTTTTTGCAGAATTCTGTAAAAACCTCGGAATTTTTCAATTCTCTTTTTTTTACAGAATTCCGAGGTTTTTTATGTAATTCTGTAAAAAAAAACTCGGAATTTTCTAATTTTCACTTGTTTACAGAATTTTGTAAAAAACCTCGGAATTTTTCAATTCTCAATTTTTTACAGAATTCTGTAAAAAAAAGTGAGAATTGAAAAATTACGTAATTCTGCAAAAAATTTTTTTTTTTCACTTCTGACTTTCTTAACAGAATTCCGAAATTTTTGTACAGAATTCTGTAAAAAAAAATGAGAAATGAAAAATTCCGTGTTTTTTTTTTAATAATTCTGTAAACAAAGGCAGAAGTGAAAAACTCGTTTTTTTACAGAATTACGTAAAAAAACTCGAATTCCGCGGTTTTTTACGTAAGGGTAGGTTAAGCTAGGTGCTGTTTTTGTGGTGGCATGAGGATTATCGATATCCATCTTGCATTGACCTTTAATGGCAAATGGTTTTCAACCATTTTAGGGCCTTAATCTTCGAATTGGAATGTTCTATGTCTGTCTAGTCATTTATTTTGAATCTATGTTCAACGACGTTTAAATGCACCAATTTCCATAGTTGTAATCGTAACATTAACATATTTTGAATGCATTTATGTATGTATGTAGGTTAGAACAAAAATTTATTTATATTTATTCACTCGTATAAATCATATAACAATTTTACGCTGTACTTTCACTTGCGTATGTGATTTTTATTTAGAAATCAATTGCTTTCTTTTCAATATTATTCATAACATGCATTAGGTAATACAATATGGTGCTAAACTTGTAGTATAAGACCTTAATACGCTCAGTTAAGCTATTCAAATTAAGTCACTTTACTTGGTTTTTAGTTTTTTTTACTTTGCACACCTATTTATTCATCGTGCACAATATTAAGGATAAATTAAGTCCATACAAACGTGTCTATTCACATTTATCTCCCAGGCATGTTCTTAATAAATTTATATCGTTGCATAATTGGGAATTTGAAAACGATAAATTATTACAACAAACTAATCAAATACTCCATTCAAAGTTGAACTAGTTAGTTCTTCAAGGATTATTAAATAACTTAAGTATATGATTTCTTCATTGTTTAGCACTCAATAAGAAGATTATGTTAGTTGCTAAAAATTTACATGAAATTTACGTGAACAACTCAGACTGATTCGTTTAGGCGAGCAATTTTATAATTAACATGTTGGCAACAAGTTTTTTTAGAGAATCCTGTAAAAAAAATTAGAATTGAAAAATCAGAGGTTTTTTTACGTAATTCTGTAAAAAAAACTCGGAATTTTTCGCTTCTGACTGTCTTTACCGAATTATGTAAAGAAAGCTCGGAATTTTCCATTTCTCACTTTTTTTTTTTTGCAAAATTAAGTAAAAAATCTCGGAGTTCTGTAACGAAAGTCAGAAGTGAAAAATTCCGATTTTTTTACAGAATTAGGTACGTAAAACAAACACGGAAATTTTAAATTCTCACTTTTTTTTACAGAATTATGCTAAAAAATCTCGGAATTTTTTACAAAATTCTGTAAAGTCAAATTGAAAAATTCCGAGTTTTTTTTTACAGAATTACGTAAAAAAAACCTCGGAATATCTCAATTCTCACTTTTTTTTACAGAATTATGTAAAAAAATCTCGGAAATGTATACAGAATTCTGTAAAGAACATCAAAGTGAAAAATTCCGAGTTTTTTACGTTACTCTGTAAAAAAACTTGCAATCTTTCAATTCTCACTTTTTTTACAGAATTATGGTAAAAAATCTCGGAATTTTTTACAGAATTCTGTAAAGAAAGTCAAAGTGAAAAATTCCGGGTTTTTTACAGAATTACGTAAAAGAAACTCGGAATTTCTCAATTTTTTCTCATTTTTTTTGCAGAATTCTGTAAAAAAAAAACTCGGAATTTTTCAATTCTCACTTTTTTTTACAGAATTATGTAAAAAAATCTCGGAATTCTGCGAAGAAAGTCAGAAGTGAAAAATTCAGAGTTTTTTTTCAGACTTAGGTACAATTCTCACTTTTTTTTACAGAATTATGTTAAAAAAATTCCGAATTTTGTAGAAAATTCTGTAAAGAAAGTCAAAAGTGAAAAATTCCGAGTTTTTTTTACAGAATTACGAAAAAAAACCTCGGAATTTCTCAATTATTTCTCACTTTTTTTTGCAGAATTCTGTAAAAAAAGCTCCGAATTCACTTGTGACTTTTTTTACAGAATTATGTAAAAAAATGAGAATTGAAAAATTCTGAGGTTTTTTACAGAATTTTGCAAAAAAAAGTGAGAATTAAAAAAGCATTCTGTAAAAAAAATGTGAATTGAAAAATTGAAGCTGTTGCAAAACGAACATTTATTTACGAAAAAAATATTAATTGAAGCTCAAAAAATAGCTCTTGTCAATTGCTGTAAGGAATAAATGAAGCCTCTCGATAGGGAATGAATGCCTCATGAGTATCGACCAAAATCTGTTGGTGTATGGAAAAAGGAAATGCTAAAAAATCTCGACGTAGGAACTGCAAAATCAAACATCATCAACAAATGAAACATGGATATATTCATATGAGCAGAAAAGTTGTTCGTCCACGAAGCACATCCGGTTGAGCAATTTCTTGAGGCTAAGGTTAAGAAGTACTCCGCTACATCAAATAGAAGCAGAGACAGATATCCAGGGTGCTGAAAGTAATCATCAACCCCCAAAGAGACTTCATTTGAAGATGTGCATTAAAACCTAATCTAAATATTTGATTGTATTTAATTATGTATTTTACCTCAGGTTCAATTTTGATTATTTCCGGTGACCCGTTCGTAGTACTATTGGGCTTATCTTTGCCCTCTCTTGCTTTCTTCTCTTTCCGTTTCACAGCACATTGGACCTCAGGCACTACACATTCGGGTCGCATACCCACCGTCAGACATTTCTTTAATCGGCACTCTTGACATTTCCGCCTCATGTACATGTCAATTTCGCAGTTGTTTCCATATTTACATTGGTAGACAGCGTTTTTCGTTATACTTCGTCGGAAGAATCCTGGAAATTGAACAGAAAGATTGAGGAAAATTTTATTTAATCTATAAGCAAACAAAACGTTCATAAATTTTCAAAAAATCTGATGATTTCAAAATGGCTGAAACTTGGTATAGTGATAGACGGTCCTATTGGGAGCAGAAAAGGACGGAATTATAAAAAACCAACTCCGTTTTTCGATATTTCTTACCGTTTCCGAGATATTTACGTTTAAAGTTTTTTTCGAAAATCTTCAAAACTTAAAGAAACAAATAATTATAGATGGTCAAAATTAAAAAAAAAAAACTGATGATTCCAAAATGGCTGAAACTTGGTATAGTGATAGACGGTCCTATTGGGAGCAGAAAAGGACGGAATTATAAAAAACCAACTCCGTTTTTCGATATCTCTTACCGTTTCCGAGATATTTACGTTTAAAGTTTTTTTCAAAAATCTTCAAAACTTAAAGAAACAAATAATTATAGATGGTCAAAATTAAAAAAAAAAAAACTGATGATTCCAAAATGGCTGAAACTTGGTATAGTGATAGACGGTCCTATTGGGAGGAGAAAAGGCCGGAATTATAAAGAACCAACTCCGTTTTTCGATATCTCTTACCGTTTCCGAGATATTTACGTTTAAAGTTTTTTTCGAAAATCTTCAAAACTTAAAGAAACAAATAATTATAGATGGTCAAAATTAAAAAAAAAAAACTGATGATTCCAAAATGGCTGAAACTTGGTATAGTGATAGACGGTCCTATTGGGAGGAGAAAAGGCCGGGATTATAAAGAACCAACTCCGTTTTTCGATATCTCTTACCGTTTCCGAGATATTTACGTTTAAAGTTTTTTTCGAAAATCTTCAAAACTTAAAGAAACAAATAATTATAGATGGTCAAAATTAAAAAAAAAAAACTGATGATTCCAAAATGGCTGAAACTTGGTATAGTGATAGACGGTCCTATTGGGAGGAGAAAATGCCGGAATTATAAAGAACCAACTACGTTTTTCGATATCTCTTACCGTTTTCGAGATATTTGCGTTTGAAGTTTTTTCCAAAAAGCTTCAAAACTTAAAGAAACAAATAATTACAGATGGTCAAAAAAACTGATGATTCCAAAATGCTTGAAACTTGGTATAGTGATAGAGGGGCCTACTGGGAGCAGAAAAGTCCGGAGTTACAAAGAACCAACTCCGTTTTTCGATATCTCTTACCGTTTTCGAGATATTTGCGTTTGTAGTAAAGCAACATAGTCAAATATTTCGCGACGTCTAAATAACTTTTATGAAAAAGACTGAATCAGGATAATTTTTACAAATACGATGGGGCCTTTTTAATAATGAGTCATCATCAATTTCAATACCAAGTTTTATCTTATTCGTGGCATTAATCTTTGAACTCAGTTTACAAGAAATCTAGTCTAGTTTTAAGCATGGCAAGAAATAATTCGTACTTGAAACTGACTGACGGATTTGAGTAAAATTTACTGAGCCATAATCTGAAAATACTTTGGCCAAATTATAAGCTCATAACCCAATACAAACTTGAAAGGAAAGTGTAATGTCAGAGCCCCGAAAAACAGTCACATTCTTGCTAGTAAATTTTACTATTTTAGACTTCAATAAGTCCGTAGGATGACACGTAGATGACGCTACTAGAATTTTTTGCATATGATTTTTATTTAGTACTAATCTTCAGACGATACGTGTATAAATTTGACAGCAATCTGACGATTGATTCGCGAGTTATAGCATTTTGTGTAAAGCAAAATTCGTTATTGAAAAAAGTGGATTTCGAGTTTGGATAAATCATTGCTTTTTTTTTGAGTGACCTGTTATATTAGGAATCCGGAGAACAAAGCTTTTTTTGTACGTAAAACTATCTGCATTAATCGTTATATTTATATTTAATGGCCACTTAAAAATATTTAAATTACTACAAAAAAAAATACAACACAACAAAGTGTAGATAAAAGTATCTCTCACATAAATTTAAAACATCAAACGTCTGTAAAACTAATTTTCCTACATACCTTTACAGCCTTCACATGTGAGTGCATTATAGTGATAACCAGATGCTCTGTCACCACAGACTAAACATAATTCCTCTTGTTGTCTCGGCGTGGGTCCCTTTTTCTTTTTTACATCACAACTATCGGCACTGTATCCGTTTAAACTACTTGGAGGCGACAAATCTTCACGTCCTGAAACAAAATGAAACGCTAAAAATGGGTTTTTATGCCTACAAATATACTACAAAATGTTGTTGAATATAATAATGGATCGGGCAACGAAAATAGGGGTCATCAAGAAAAAAACCATAAATATTTTTGATATAATCCACTAATGCTTTTTATTATTACAATAAAACAAAAATCATCGTTTCCACTATTTAATTCATAAATTATGTCAAAGGGACATGTTTCGGAGACTCAGCTCCATCATCAGCCTTGGTGGTATAAAATGCTCACTTTCTGAAGGCAGATCCTAACAGTCTGTTAGGATCTGCCTTCACAAAGTGAGCATTTTATACATGACAAATTCAAAATCTTAATAAAACCATCATAAAAGGAAGCAAATTTAAAACAAAACCTATAGATAAATACATAAATTTTCTATCAAAAGATATAGAGAAAAAAAATAAAGCCGTTAATATAAAAAAACAACAGGTTTTAGTTTAAATTTGCTTCCTTTTATGATGCTTTTATTAAGATTTCGAATATTTGTTCTTTAATAATTTTAGCTAGTAGAAAAATTTACAATACTGGTAATTATTCTCATTTATTTATATTTGTAATGATTATTCTTATATTAAGTTTATTTTTAACTTTTTCTTCATTACATTTGTTTCTTTTTTACATTTTTTTTTTAAATTAATTTAATTCCTACATTGGTTATAATTATTGGTTGGGGCTATCAACCTGTGCCCATCATTACAAAAATCTAGTACAATCGGAGAAGTCACATTCTATAAAATATGTTCGACGACTGACCAATTTCGAAAATCGTAGGTAAAATTTAAGGGGCAATGCAAATTGTAAGGGGCATCAATTTCTATGTGTTTTTTGGATTCTTTCATTTTTTTTTCTAATAGTTCTCTTGCCTGACACCTTCTGGGTTACGAGCTATAACCCTTGATATACTAACATAAATTGCCTGATATTTTGTTTGAAAACTTCTACTACGAGGGTTGCCTTTTATAATTCGGGATTACAGAACAAAAACAAATATTATTAATCATCGAAAATCACTTTATTGTTTTTCAAAATATTCCCCATGAAGCACTTTTGCCATTCTGATTGAGGTATCTCCAAAACATGCATTCTGAATGCAGCAACCGCTTCTTCAGGTGTCGAAAAACGTTGATCTCTCAGTTTGTTTTTTACGTACGGGAATACAAGAAGTCCTTCAGTGCCAAGACAGGACTATACGGTGGATGACTCATCAAATCGATGTTTTGGGTGCTCAAAAATGCAGTTGTGATCCGTCTTCGGCGGTTGGTTTTCCTGATTTCTTGGAAGACAACTGGCAAACAAATGGTTGTGTACTACTCAGAATTGACTGTTCTGCGTTGCTCTAGTGGTACGGTTGCGACATGTCCAGTTTGCCATGCCATGACCATTTGCTTGGAAGTGCTTCGTGCGCGACCAACTTTTGTTGGATTTGGCTCATCTTGAAACACCCATACAGTCGACTGCTGTTTACTTTCGGGTAAATCCACGATTCATCACCTGTCACGATGTCATAGACGTGTTTCAATGCACCACGATCGTATTTTTTGAGCATTTCTTTCTACCAATTGACACGAGCCTTTTCATGAGCGATTGACAAATTGTGTGGGATCCAACGCGAACAAATTTTTTCGACAGTCAAATGTGTATGCAATATTGAATGTATTGTAGCGGTCCAAATTTGTACCTCTAGTGTAACTATAATAATTCAAGTAGGTAACAAATTTAGTTTAAAGAATTTGCTAGGCCGCTATCACTTCTTTACCAACATTCAATATTTACCATACATGTTCATATTCATTGATACACCATCTCAACAGTACCCTTATTACGTTATAAGGAACTTACATTTGTCTTTAAATCTTTTTGGATTTTCAGAAATTCATTCTCTGGAAGCTTCTCTTTCGACGCTCAAAATCAGAAGAAGGAATAATTGTACCTTCCTCTCTGTTTCCAGTACCCTAAAAATAGGCGTCACCACGTGACCCATTCCACCAATGAGAGTCGTGTCCCAACATCTAGAGTGCCGCAACCTCAATTACAGTTTATAGATACAGTGTGTGGTTTTTGTAACCCACTATGTAATGTTAAAAATATTAAAATATTATGCTACTTCGATAAGTTAAACCTTATTTTATTTATAAAATAAGTGTAGCAGAAAATCGTGAGAATTTTCGCTACAGTATGCTAGTCCCACTAATGCCTAAGATTGTCTCAATCTCTTGATAGGTCATATGACGATCTTGCAATATCAGTTGGCGCACAGCATCAATGGTTTTCGGAACGGCAACTGACTTTGGACGACCTTCACGAAATTCGTCTTGGAGTGAACTACGACCACGATTGAATTCACCATACCATCGATAAACACTGGTCCTTGATGGAGCTTCATCGCCAAAAATTGAATTAAGTTCATCCATGCACTGTTGTTGAGTTAATCCACGTGGAAAGTTGTAAAAGATAATCGCACGAAAATGTTCACGATTTAATTCTATTTTTGGGCCGAGATGAATCTTTTAAGTTACTGTAAACAACACAAATAGCGCTCGTATGTCAAAACGTTCTGAGTACGTATAACCTAAAAAATGTCCAACTTTACGATAGAGCTGTCAGTTGTCAGATTGCACCACCAGGGTTGCCAAATCCCGAAATATAAAAGACAACCCTCGTACTACTCTGTCTAGAACTTTTTGCCCAATAAGGTCGATTTATTTTATCGCGGAGAAACCGAATAATTATTTTTTATTTAAATCAGTTTTATCAGCATGCCCTTACTTTCAAAACTAAAATATTGACGAAAATATTTTGTTTTTAAATAATAAAACATACATTTTACACAACTACTTTAAAATAACATTAATATACATACGTATAGGTACTATATTAGTAACCTTGTAATATGTAAAGTTATTAATATATTTTTTTTTGATGGTAAGTAGATACATAACTACTTAATGATACATTTTTCACCTCAGAACCTTGAAAGTACTTTAACCTCCGATAGTAGTACTTTACTATTACTACTTGGTTGTGTATATACGAGGATTGCCTTTTATATTTCGCGATTTGGCAACCCTGGTAGCTCAGAATATAGGTTTTGTCGATTATTAGGGCATTCAAAGATAATATGAGTTAGACTCCCGATTTGTCCACATTGACAGAAAGGATTATCTAGGACCTTGATTCTGTGAAGATGCTCCGGATATGAACTATGACCCGTACGCATTCGGATAATGGTTGTGAACCTCAAAAATGTCCAACTTTACGATAGAGCTGTCAATTGTCGACAATTGGTTCAAACGCATGCAAAAGTGTATAGATCTTCATGGGGAATATTTATAAAAACAATAAAGTGATTTTCGATGATATAAAAGGCAACCCTCGTACAGTACCTGACAGACATGGTCATAAGGCTATTCGAGCTAGAATCAGATTGATTTGTTACAGGTTTCATGGTTATTTCTGGGCCATCATCAGCAAATATTAATTTAGCACAGCACAGATTCTCCTTTGTTCAAGACTTAACATATTATAGTGGATCCCTCTGACATATAAATCACCAATAATTATCAAGTATAAGAACGCATTAACAGAAGTTTGTATAGGTTTCAACAACAATCTACTTTGTATTATTGTAATATTATTAAAACAAATTGATTTATTATTATTAACGATTATTTAACAATGACAGTTCAGCAATAATAACTGTCTTTCTGTTATGGACAATTTTATAAATAAATAATATATTATTACTAAGGTAATTACCATAAATTTATTATTTACTTTTAATTGACCTCATTATAATTATTATTTATACTATTATGTGTTTCATAAAAAATAAAAGTAAGTTTTCTAGACCTGTGTTTCTAATCTCGAAACTATTTCAAAACTTCAAACCACAAAGTTCAAGCTTTCATAATATTATTAAATAAATCTCATTAATAAAAAATACCCCATTACATAAAAGTTGCACATATATTATTACATTAGGTACATAATAACAATAATAAACCGTAGATCGTCCGGACATAAATTTCACATCTAAAGCAACGACAGAATGAAAAAAATACACGAGTTTAGCTATTAAAATAAAATAGGTATATGAAATATACTCAAAGTGACGTAATCACGTCATCTGGCTAATGACTTTCAAGTCGTGTCACGGTCACATTTATATTATATTATTTGCTAGCATGGATTACGTTGTGAGGTATTATTATTTTTATGAGTTTATACTTAATTCAACCAGTTTTTAATGATTCCTTACAAATATGTTATGGAGATGAAGCAAAATAAACTCTTAAGAAAGAGCCCAGCCCTGGAGCCCAAATGAGAATAACTTACAACTTTTGTTGGATTTGGCTCATCTTGAACCCCCCATACAGTCGACTGTTGTTTACTTTCGGGCTCATACGCGTAAATCACGATGTCATAGACGTGTTTCGAAGCACCGCGATCGTATTTTTTGAGCATTTCTTTCGAACAATCGACACGAGCCTTTTTTTGAGCGATTGACAATTTGTGTGGGATCCAACGCGAACAAATTTGTTTGACAGTCAAATGTTTATGCAATATTGAATGTATGGTGGTCCCACTAATGCCTACGGTTGTCTCAATCTCTTGATAGGTCACATGACGATCTTGCAATATCAGTTCGCGCACAACATCAATGGTTGTGGGTACACTCCATCCACTTTAAAACAAAGATATTTAAGAAAATTTCGCTGCACTCTATCATGGTAATATAATACCCATAGTAAGGAAACCACACTGGACAACAGTACTCCAACTTGGATCGCACATAAGCATAATAAAGAATCCTCAACGTACCACAGTCCTGGAAATATCCAGAATTTCTCACGATAAAACCATACATTTTATATGCATCTTTCACAACATTTGTTATATGATCAGCAAAAGACAGAGACTTGTCAAAAGTGACTCCCAGATCCTTTACAGTTTCACACCGACCCAGAATAGTATTTCCAATTGCATATTCAAAAGCCACCACAGACATTTTGCGTGAGGTCATTACTTTACACTTGTCAGGATTTAAGAGAGCAATACAGTCCTCAACTCGACTCCCTCTGGCAAAGATCTTTAGGTCATCCGCGAAAATCAATCTCTCAGACATGATGAAAGAGCCCAGGGTATTTATAAAAAGTAAAAAATAATAAAGGGCCTAAGTTAGAACCCTGGGGAACTCCCGATGTTACAGAATAGTTGACCGATTTGAACACAGCGTAAGAGACAAACTGACCTCTGTTGTTAATATATGACTTAATAAGATTAATAACACCTTCAGTCAGATCGAAGGTATGTAGCTTTGATATTAATACTGAATGGTCTATTCTATCAAATGCAGTGTAAATTGCATCCACTTGGCCACGGTTATCCAGGTTATCATATACATATTGAAAGAAGACAGTTAAATTTGACAAAGTGGAACGGCCCGTCACAAAACCATGTTGGTGTGTTGTCAATTGACCTCTCACCCGTTTTGAAATTCTCTCGTGCAAAATGATCTCAAACAACTTGGAAAAGTTTGATAAAATGGATCTCGGTCGGTAATTCATATTCACATATTCAATATATCAAAAAATTGAAATCAGCCTTCACCGTTCCACACGTGTAACTTGTCATTAATGGCCAGCGAATTACATAAATAAATACACTCTAAATGCATTGCATAATTCAACATATCACTGTCTGTTTTTATTTTGTAATTCTGACAATAGCATCCATTAATAAACTGTCTGTATTTGTTTATTTGATGTTAATTATCTCTAATTGAAAACTTTCATGGCCAAAAAACTAAATAACATACATTACAAAATTACGCTCTTTCGCAGAACAAAGATATACACTATTTATTACAGAACTGCAATTATAGTACGTATTATATTTGTTCCTCAAGTTCTCTTGAATTTTTTGACTTAGTTCCCTAATAATTCTTCACTACATATGGTGAAATTCAGTGTAATAATAAATCAGAGCTCTAAACTTAATCGCGACGTAATTTTTTGATATTTTTAACTTACTGTAAACAACACAAATATTGCTAGCACATCAAAACGTCCTCAGTGCGTACCATAGAAATCTTATATATTATGTACTCTAGAATGCTAATTAAATCCAGCCGAATACCAAAAAGTGTAACGGGTATGCATGTCAGTTTTCACGATCTACGCATGCTCCTCAATATCTTATTTTCAGTACAGAGCTGCCATATTTAAAACTATTTTGTCGTTCGCCTTACAGAATTTATGCGACATATCTGTTTTATAAATAAATCCATATGTTGCGTCATACGAAACTGCTTGACAAAATCAAATAATTAAATGTTATCGGTAAAATTGCATACTGTTTAGTTTTCAGCAATATGAACAAAACATTTTTTTCCAAATCTTATTAAATTTAGGAGATTTCGCAACAGCGTCTGTTTTCGCAAATGACGTTTCTCGTAGTGGGAATATCTGTCAGAGTCGGCTTCACAACAATTCAGTTTATATTATGAAATTGTTATCTTAAAATTACATCCTAACAAATCGCCTATCCTTGAATTAAAAGACACCGTGTGTATATTTATGTTGTTTTGCTAATCTCAAAGTGTAATTTAAATGAATCCAATTTGCATAAAAATCTCTAACATATTCTATTTCTGATTTTGCAATGCTAATAATATTCTAATCATGCGTCTTCAGAAGGTCAAAAAATAGCAATAAAATCACATAATTCACAAGTATAATGTTATATAAAAAAATTGCCAAAAACTTTTTATTGTTTTTTATGTTTGTTGTGCTATGAATATAGAATAATTATAATTGCGCCGTATTTTTCTTTACATTTTTTCATGGTTTTACTGATTATGCCGATTAACAACAACTATTCCCAAAAGCATGAGCATGAGAAACGCTTGTTTTTTTCACCTTGAATATGTTATTAAAGTGGCGTAGGCCCCGCCCCGGCCCTGGAGAATTGGAGGGTGGTAAGGGCAAAAAATCATTGTATATAATAAATTTTATCCAACAAAAAATGCCAAAGGTCTATTTTAATTTATTCGCACAAGATTAAAAATAATTCAAATTAATCTATAAATTCTGATAATACTGATGAAATGAAAAAATACTATACAAGGTCTCTACTGTACAAACAAACCATCATCAGCTGCCCACGTGAAACCACATAAATATACATACTTAATAGCTTTTAATGAATATGGCGCCGTGATATCTTATTGTCCCTATGTAATATCATACCTACTATATTCTTCTCTAGAGTTGCACCTGTTTCAAAAATTGCATAACTGACCTTGAAATTCGCAAATTTGCAGAAAAAAAAAGGCCGCATGCTTTATATACTAAAAACATGATATATTATTATAATAGGCAGATGGTAGGCTGTAAATAAATAAATATAATGACTAGCGGAAGGATGTGTGAAATAAAAATCAAACGATTTTTTTTTGACGATGTCAAGGGCATACAAGGGCTGTGTTTGTCCTTGAAAACGTTTGTTTGGTTTATTTATTTCAATTAATTTAACCATTAAGCCTGGCAGCAAAATATAAATAGAAAACGTGTTGGATTTTGTTGTAGTGGATTGTATTTTTCACCTTTAACGTTATGTGATCAATTTGAATCACTTTTTACTGTAGTTAATACTAATTAAAATAACTTTTCTGAGTAAAACAATTAACATAATATCTTGAAAACTACCTAGATGTTTACTACACGAAAGTTCGAAAATGGCAAAACAAATAGAGCGCACAGAAGTCCTTTTCTTCTCTTTTTTCTCTTTCAGGTTATACCTACAACAAGCACAATACAAAAATTTCAATGTTGCCACTATTTATAATTTTTCATATAATAAAATAAAAACTAAACACATAGAGAAAATTCACGATCAGTCATTGTAATAAAACTGTAGAAACCAATCTAATATAACGAAATATACAGGGTGAACTATCACTCAGTACAAAAATTTTAACCACATGCTCAGGAAAGCATGAAAAACAATAAAAAATTTGTTTCGGAATTTTTATTCGATGTTTACAAAATGGGGCAAATCCACGTTTTTCTCTGGTAAATCGGCGCCTATGACAATTATTTTTCACGATGGCTTCCAACCTACAAACCGCAGTACGCGGCGTTGCCAATTGTAGAGAGGTGAAAATGAACATTTTTGAAATAATTATGATAATACCTGATAAATAAATCCATAATTACTACTGCAGATGTACACTACTTCTTCGTTTTTGCAAACAACAAACTCCTAAAACGATATTTATTGAATACACTAAAAACACAACAGATTTCCGAGAAGTAGATACACTAAATGCACACTTTTTTAATATTCGCTGATGCCGATTTATTTTAAATTTAAGGAAATATTAAACTATGATAGCCAGTTGTAGCGGCGCTGTCTTATAATATTTGATCAATAACAATCAATCTGGAATACTCCAAATTGTAGATAATTTCTTCGTTTTTGCAAACTTCTAAACGATATTTTTGCATTTTGAACACACAAACACTAACTAAACATTGCCACTAAAGATGTTTTCCTTTGTCATTTGTCATCGCGTTTCTGACGTCGAATTATTATATTACTTTATTGATTTGTGAATGTTTGAAAATTGAATTGAATTATTGAAAAACGCGGAATTAACAGACATGGTAATAATATTATACCTACCTATGGGAAATGCAAAGAAAGAGCAAATCGGGCGGCAGTGGAATACCGGAGACGTTTTCCAAATAGGAAAGACATGCC
Source organism: Apoderus coryli (assembly GCA_911728435.2). Classification (NCBI taxonomy): domain Eukaryota; kingdom Metazoa; phylum Arthropoda; class Insecta; order Coleoptera; family Attelabidae; genus Apoderus; species Apoderus coryli. The sequence continues at coordinate 986,687 of OU452211.1, read as the reverse complement.
TAATCTAGTCCTCGCACATTTGTAAATGTTGTAAGTACAACGTTTGTGAGATACTGGTACATTGCAAGCTCAAACGGGTGGACAAGGAGTACAGAATAATTTAGAACATGAAGTGGCTGTACTAAATTTAATAGAGGAGGAACCGTCCATAAGTACTACGGAGATTACAAAAAGATTGGGAATATCTCAGAACAAGGAGGATTCTGAAAGAGAACTGGTTTCAACCGTATCACATACAAAAGGTACAGGCACTAGAAGTAGTTCAGTGGTTAAGCGCATCAACAAGTGCGGTGAAGTTAACGATGGTCTCTTTGAACATTTGCTGTTGTAGTGCTTTGAAGTGCTAGTGTTATTTGCATTTGAGTGTTTTTTGTTGCCCTTTGGGGTTTTCCTAACGGATGGGATCTACCTTGTGATCGTCGGGCTGAGTACCTGACATTAAACAAGAAGAGTGGACGAGGTAAAACAAGCGGTCCCCAGGAAGTTCAAAAATCATGGCGGCATGGCATGTTAGACCTATCCGAAAGGTAGGAGCTTACGTAATATTTAATATTTCGCATGATTGAAGTCACATAATCATCTACATTTAATAAATGTTTTACATTAAATGCTCGGTAAATCGAAACACTTGGCAACATGGCGCTGTATCATAACCTTTAAGCTAATGTCTAATTTAAACTTCAGTTGGGCAGGCGTTCATAGGCGTCGTAAAAAGGGAGTTTAACATGATTTACAAAAAAAATTATTTTCAGCCTTAATAAAAATGTTGAAAATTTTTTGAAAGGCGATTCTGTTAAATCTTATTTTTCTCTACCTCTAGTTAAAATTTTTGTACTGAGTATATAGGAAAGACAATTCCATACCCAATCCAATTTAGGACGTGCTGCAAGTAAATGACAAGAGTTTGGTTGAACTTATACAGTTGTACTGCTTAACCTTTCGTAAACTTGTTAAAAATGCGATTAGGCACATCGAAGTGACAAAATCCACAGGAGGAATCCTATTGATTGTTTATATAAAGATGTTTCTAGAGAATTAAAATTCAAAAATAATTATTCATAAATGTTTGAAAAATACCTATCTGATCAAAATCCAAAATGTTGCCCCATATAGTAAAATTGGTGCACCTGCATCTAGCTTCGTGACCGTCGTCTATGGTTTTGTTCAAACCACACTACGTCCAGTGTTGCCAACTCTCGGAAACTATCCAGAAATCTGTACCGTGTTATTAATATATTTTAAAATTACCTAAATACCGAAATATTTTGTTAATTATAATAAGGATCGCAACCAAACAATATTTTTCATTTACTAACGGCCTCCTACCCGCGAAGAATACCTACTTGAAAATGGGGCTCGTCGCCTCCACTCAAAATTTTTAAATTAATTAAAAAAAAATTGCTAAAACTATATTAACATTGTTACATAACTAATTATTATTTTTAATTAGAAAAAATAAATATTGTGGGGATTGTTGATTGCATTTGGCATCGCTGTATATACCATAATATATAATAGTGCAATCTGTATTATATTATATGCGTTTAGGTTTTCGCAGAGGTCATACAATGTCAATGTCAGGGTCGACCGGATTTTCAAAACATCTGCATTATATGCAACCGCGGCGTTCACTAACTTGCAACTCAATTATTATGTATGTATAGAATACACTACCACACTATAAATACTAAGAGAGAATCCAACTAAGAATAGCAGCAATACATAGAAAAGAGTAGGTAATCAATTTGAGAACGAAGTTAATCATTTTTCTGTGTAGATACCTACAGAGTGAGTCTATGGTTATCCAAAGAGATTGTTCAATGTTAATTTTTTACTAAATATAGTAACCAATCAAATTACTTCATTTTAAGTCATGTGTCAAATTTCATCCAATCACCTCTGGATTACAGCGACGTTTTCAGTTTGGTGTTTTTTTATTAAAAATTAATTAAACGTCAAACTGACAACTGGTATAAAAATGTCGCGAAGATTTGGTATTGCATCTAACGATGCAATTAATGATATTATATTTAATAATATACCCAAAAAATACAATCAAATCAAAAAAATATGTATGGGAAATATTTCTCGAGTTTTGTGCGACCAGAGAATACGAACTGCTGAAACGAGTTTGCATAATTTGGCTAATATATTGAAAGATTATGCGGTAAATATGAGAAAAGCTGACGGAACTGAATATAACGAAGCAACTGTAAAAACAATTTGGAATACTACGAGTAGGCTACTCCACGAAAAATACTTCAATGACTTCAAAATTGTATTCGACCCGTTTACCAGTGTGATATTCAAAAATGCGCGAGATGCAAGAAATGCAAAACGTAAAAGATAACAGCAGGATCCAAACAAACGAAAATGCAGTTCATTAAATTTGAGTTCAAGTGATTTGGCTAGAATCATTGGATTATGGGATGAATGTACACCAGAAGGTTTATAAAATTTTTTTTACCATATTGTAGCTGTTTGGTTAGCTTGGCGAGGTGGTGAACCAGCTGCTTGCCTTATAGATTATTTCACGATTGAGAAAAATAATGATAGAACGCCAACCAACAGAATTGAATACAATCCAATATTCAGTAAAACATGCCAAGGAGGATCGAAAAGTTGTACAAATAGTAAGTTGCTTGTTCCAAATATTGCAAACCAAAGTGCATGCCCTGTTCGGTTATTCCATGAATTATTGTCCAAAAGGGGGAAAAATATTACTTCCAGTCGCCTATTCTTGAGACCAAATCGTTTCTTGAAATCCGAAAGTGACACATGGTTTGACAATATACCGCTAGGCAAGAACACAATTAATATGTGGACCAAATTATCCGTGCAAGCTATTTGTTTGGACACTAAGTGTAAAAAGATATCCAATCATTCGAACAGATCAACTGGAGTTAACCATTTGGCAAATAAAGGAATTCCTGAACAGCAATTAATAAAAAATAATAGGACATAGCAGCTCTAATTCAATTAAACCGTACTTGAATAATTAACCAAGAACGCCATGGTGAAATAATCAACACCATGCGAGGAATTTCTTCAACAGTGGAAATTAACAATCCGTCAACTTCAGCAAACTCTTCTTCCAATTTAACATTTACAAATTGTACTTTCCACAACTGTAGTTTTGAATAAAAATTAATATATTTATTTATAATTAATAATATTTGTTTGATTAAAACTAATACATTTTGTATTGAAAATTATTAAACGTCAGATTGACAATCAAATTTTTGATATCTACAAAGTAGTTGCTCAAGGATAATAGCCCTCGGCCTGCGGCCTTGGGCTCTTATCAAGCAACACGCTTTCGGCATTGCCTATGACAAAATTGTCTCGGTATTATCAAGACCCTAGGAGTATTACTACTAAAAATATCATACTTACACTTTCCGTGGAAAATCTGTACTCTTTTCGACATACAGTGTGATCCATCAGTATGCCGGTCACACTTTATTTATTTGTGAGTAAATGAGAACAAATCTATTGTTCTCATTTACTAAAAATGGCACGAAAAAAAAATACCTAATCAACTTTAGCTAGATATTTAAATAAATTAAATATCAATAAATAATATTGTTGTAGGTATCTACCTACCAAGTAAAAGAGAGAAAGTTTGTTATAAACAATTACCGCACAATAAATATCTCTATTTCATTAAACTTGTCAGAGCATTAAACCATTATTTTTCAGTAAAATTCTATCAACGATTATTTTATTATTTGGTCACAAAATTCAATTTGCGAAATTATTATTCAATGTTACATTGTTGCTTTTAAAAATATGCTAATAATAACAACATTTTTTCCAAATTTTAATAAGCGACAATTGTTGACAAATCATTGGAACAAACCGATATATACAGGGTGATTAGTATTTTTATCTCGATTATAACCTCCGAATTTGAACTCGCTACTATCTACCACCGAGCGTTTTCCCATAAATGACTTTGTGTCCCAGTATTGGCCGTTTTTCGTTTTCAAATGACCACCCTCGTTTCGAGCTTAAGTAATTCTGCTACCAGTATATCCAATTTCGTAATGTGACCAAGATCCATTCATATAACATGGAGGAAGAAACGTTATCAATGCTTCGGAGTTGTAGTTGATCGAAGTTACCTTTGATACGGCTGTTGTTACTGAAGCCACGTTATCGGGAACTGCAAAATGACAACAGCTAAAGAATGTTTAGGCATTTACCTCCTGATAGTGCTCTGCCCAACTCCTTTCTCAGTTTCAGCTGCGATTTCAAATTTATACAACCTATGCAACCTTATAATGGAAATATGTTCCATTAATTTTAAACGCCTCCGTAATATTTACAAAAATACAATCGTCATTGTAAATTCGCAACGGAGATACTTCGGTCAGAGTTGTACCCTGTATGTATATGGATAATTTCTTGCATTTTTAGTAGATTTTTAAAAAAAATCTAACTATTCAGGAGATCGACACAACCAAAATTTTGAAAAATTTTTATGCAGTACTTCATTTTATGACCCCTGGATCCTAAAAATGACCTCAGTTCAAAAGTTTATATATCTATATATATATATATATATATATATATGGGATATAGAAACTTTGCGTCACGTTCTAGGCCGCATTTTTTGACCAATCGAAACAAAATTTGGTTAAAAAATCGGCTAGGTCATGGAATCGCGTGAGTTCGTTGGCGATTGAAATCGGAGAGCTAATTTCAGAATGGCGGCCTGTCAAAGTTTTAAAAAAATCATATTTTTTTCGTTGTTAATAGAAAATACCGATGTTACATATCAAATGATAGAGCACTTAAATCTCTACAATATTTATTTGGAGAGTTTTTTCATCGCTGGCATATTTAAGTAAATGTAAGTCAATATAAAGTAACAAAAAATAAAAAAAAAATCATCACCCGCTATACCTGTAATTATTTTGACAAATAAACACCTGTGAAATAACAATAAGCCCGTACTTACGTATGTATTATAGTATAATGGGTATTTCAGTTAAAATAACTGTCAATATGACACTTTGGTTATATTTGGCGAATGTCAGAATATTCCGTTATTTGTTTATTAATAGTGGGTGTCAGTGGTAGACTAAGTATAAATAAAAAATACATAAATCAAAAATCTACTTTTCCGACTGGCTGCCATCGGGATTTTTTTTTAATTTCATTCGAAATACGTGTTTTGGATCATTATAAATATACGTAAATAAGTAGTGTTAAAAAATTGTCTGTGTTTGTCTGTCTGTATTTCTCAAAACTCAAAAACCACGTAACATATTTGAATCAAATTTGGTACAAAAGTACTATAGGATATGTCTAGGTGTTGATTAACTTTTAGGAAACATTGGCTTAGGCAAGGGCTTTAAAAAAGGGTTTAAAAATTTAAAAAATTCATACTTCTTAAACTTATCCGGAATATTGGACAATTTTTCATTGGTTTAATAGGGTATAACCTAAATCATTGACCATCAAAAATTAGAGCACATTGGCGTTCCCGAAAAGAGTGTAAAAATTGGGTTAAAAACTTAAAAAAAAAACACTCGACTCGATAACATAGTGTCAAAACTTAATTTTAAAGGCGATTTTTTATTTAGGAACATACTGTGGTTTGACAAGTCGTAACTTTTAAAGGAACCCACTTTTTTTTGGCAAAAAATCATCACAATATCAACTACTAAACTAAACATATTCATAGCCAAATAGTGCCAGTTTTTTTTTATTTTTTGTTACAACAGAACAATCGCCCCAACGTTAATTATTATTCAAATTATTTAAATTTAACATATTTTCTGGAACTATTACAATGAACATCTGTTGATTCGGTTTGAAACCACAATAAGATTGTTATTAGCCCACGTTTATTATATAATATAAAAATTCAAGAGATATAATTAGCCTATATGGGCGAAATGCCACACAAAAGAACTGAGAATAAAAAATTTTGACCATCAAAATGGGTCAGTAGGTCCCGGCCGTATATACATACATAGGAATTTCACAGAAGCCACCATCTGTTTCTTAATTTATAATTTCGGGTTAAAAGGCAGGTGATACGTCGAATATACACAACGGTGCGCAGACGAAATCAATTAGCTTATATTATAGTTTTTTTTTTGCGCAAAAAATTATATGAGAACTAGTAAACTGTCAAAATTGCAGATGGTTGGTCTAACAAGTTTTTCTGGCTTGTATTAAACAAATAACATAAAGAAACTTATACATCAGTCTTCAGCAGACCCGACATTCAGCCGGAACCCTCATGGCGACTTTTTGGGACTCCAGTAATAAAATAAAATATGGACGCCCAACACCGAGGAATATAGAACAAAAAAGCATCCATTTACTAGCTGAGGAAAAGAGAGATGCCCTTCAGGCAAATATGTTTATATAAAGGGCGACGCGACGGCCGGCCGTCAGATGGTCGTACCTCATTGTATATTGGGTATGTTATTGTGATCGCTCTGTTATTTTTATTAAAATATTTCATCTATTATACGTAAATTAATAGCCAATCTAATAGCCTCGATATATACGCTCCATAGATAATCAATTTAGATTAGAATGAATATTTCGAATAAATTTATCCAAGGACTTGATCAAATAATTGCTATATCTTTTCGGACAAACATCACGTTGGTTAACGAGAAAATAAATTAAAAAGAATTATACAACAAAAATGTAATTGTGAGTATCAGAAGGTAAGATTGTTAACAGAGAAGTACTTATTCATTATGTATTTTTTCTTGCTAAGTCACGAGTGTTATACAACTATATCGGTTTTGATCACGAAACAATCTGTAGCGATCACAAAACAGTGGTGCCAACACACCGACTCTCGGCTTATTGAAGTGAACCGATTCTCAGCCGAAGAAGAAACAAGATGTGCTGGCCTTGATTGCTTGGGTTTAAGAATATTTAGTTTACAAAATAATTTTGGAAAAAACAGACACATCTTTATCAGTGATCCTGATTATATTTATTTACTTTTACTGATTAAAAAAAAAAGGCATTTGTATGATGTATGTTCGTCAATGTAAATAAAAACAAATAAAACGCTGCATATTAAGATAAAAATGCAATTATTAGTCCCGGTTATTTATGAAGTGGACAAAATTTATATACTTTACAATAATATAATGTGACATTGTATATATTATTTATATATATAAACAAACATACATGAACAACATTTTTTTTTTATTTTCTATGAAGCCGATACGTTATTTCATTTTTATGTATATGTAATATTGTGAAATATATCACTTTAAATTGTTTTTTGTGTGTTTACAGAAAATATATCGCTAATTGGCAATTTGGAAAACTAAACGAGTAAATCAAAGTTATACCGAATCTACAACAAACAAAAGATATCCCAATTGGGTGTGTACGTAGCCATATCTACTTACATTTACATTTTTTCAAAAACTACAAGCAGAATAAAAGATTTACCTCTATAACTTTTTAATAAACTCGAAAATAACCGCCTGCCTTAATAGTTTGTTAACCATAATAAATCACCCTGTATACATATAACGAGTGTTGTTTTTCCTTTCACAGATTCATTAGTCTTTTCGTTAGCTACAAAAACTTGACTAACCCCCTGTATATATAGATAAATAATATCTTTATTATGTAAATGGCCAATATATCTCGATATCTACCATAATATATATTTAAAAAATAAACATGTTTGAAGAATATGTAGGTATATATTGTATTAGTTACATTTATATTAATATTATTCCATTATATTATAGAATACATAATTTTTGTTTACCTGTCGAGAACAACAACTTCCTTTTCTCGTTTTCATTATGTTTCGTTATACAGCCCTGTATAATTAAATGTACAATAATATAATTATTATTATGTACAGGACATGATAGCAGCAACTGCTATACATGATAGACAAACAATAATATTATAATATAAAATGAAACAAAAGATAACGGTAAATTTTATAATGACTTTTTGTCTTAACAAAATATAAATATTATTTGGTATTGTAAATTTTAATTGTCAGACCATTCCCAACAAATTTTGGGATTAGAGAACAAAAACAAATATTAAATCACTTTATTGTTTTTCAAAATATTCCCCATGAAGATCTATACACTTTTGCATGGGTTTGAACCAATCCTGACCTCGCCTGTGATTTGTTTTATGAAAAGTTGAACACTGTTTTTAATGCATCGGTGCCGATTTCATATGCAAAAATTTCTAAGTATCCTCCATGGTTTTCGGGTGATATTGTTCGCAGCATCAAATTGAAGTCTAAGCTATGGAAAAAATATAAAACATCCGGGGATCCTCAATGTTTCAATGATTTTAGAGTTCTGCGTCACAATATAAAAACTGAGGTGAGTTCCTCTTACAGGGTGTACTTGCGTGATGCTGAGCGTAGATTGAGTAGTGATCCTAACAAGTTTTGGTCTTTTGTCAATTCCAGAAGCAAATCTGGGCGACTTACAATGGTAATAATATTGATGATCCGCAGGAGCTTGTCAATAAATTTGCGGAATTTTTCAACACATCATATGTTGCATCTCAGGCATTTGATATTGATCAGGAATTGATTGATGTTGTGAATGTGTCTCATTTACCGGATCGTGTGATTACTGAGACGGAGGTCTATGGAGCTTTGAAAAGGTTAAAAGCTAGATTTACATCGGGTCCTGATGGTATACCATCTTTTGTAATTAGGGATTGTGCCACTGTGTTTGCTAAACCATTGTGTACAATATTCAATGTTTCTTTGCGATCGTGTAGTTTCCCCTCTGATTGGAAATCTTCTAGAGTAACGCCGGTTCATAAGAAGGGAGATAAACAGGATATTTCAAATTATAGACCAATTTCCATACAGTCGTGTTTTTCTAAAGTTTTTGAATTTGTGCTCCATGATATTATTATGAGCCATGTTAGGCGTCAGATTTCATCGGTACAACATGGCTTTTTTCCCGGTCGTTCTACATCAACTAATTTATGGTCCCACTAATGCCTAAGGTTGTCTCAATCTCTTGATAGGTCACATGACGATCTTGCAATATCAGTTCGCGCACATCATCAATGGTTTTCGGAACAGCAACTGATTTTGGACGACTTTCACGAAATTCGTCTTGGAGTGAACTACGACCACGATTGAATTCACCATACGATCGATAAACACTGGTCCTTGATGTAGCTTCATCGCTAAAAATTGAATTGTAGTACGTATAGCCTCAAAATTGTCCAACTTTACGATAGAGTTGTCAGTTGCCAGATTGCCAAATCCCGAAATATAAAAAGCAACCCTCGTATTAACTCACTATTAATAGAGCCATAAATCGCACATCATCCTACCTGAGGATGGTACTCGGTCCGAAACATCAATAACTTTCGACCTATTAATGAAAAAATCTAATAAAACCAGAAATCATTAGCTTGCTACGATTTTTTGTGGTTTCTCAAGTTTAAAATCAGTTCGCCATCAAAAGTGTCTAAAACAAATATCTTTTAGCAGTCAGACAAGAGCCTTTTCAGTTTTTGCCGACAGTATCTGATGTGAACGATCATTGTAACCAATACAGCTGGATTCAGTGGCGACTTGTGATAGTCTACTGTGCAATTAAACGCTGGCAACTATGTTTATATAAAGCGCGACGGCCGGCCGTCAGCTGGTTGTATCTCATTGTATATTGGGTATATGCGGCAGCGTTTAGATGAAGCTTTGCTTAGAGTGAAAGTGAGGGAGTCAGCAGGCGATAAAAAAGTGCAAAATAGGACTCAAACCTGTTGAGTGAATCCTCAATAAGTCCGGAAACTCTTTATCATCTGAAAATCCCAAAACTATTAATTGTGAAGAAACAATATATTTCTTCAGTTGAGTATATTGACAATACAATTTTGATTCACAAAAAAGATCTGAAGAAAATCTCAATCAATTGAAAAAACGATTATTTCTATTTCGCAACAAATAAATAATGAAGTCGTATAGGACGGAACCAAATTCTTTTGGACCAAGTGTTGACCATTAAATTCTTTTCATTTTACAAATAGAATCAAGGTTACGTACGTTAAGCATATATATCATTATCTAATATATTATTAGCTGGTCTTGCCAGCGGCTGCGGTCAAACTTCGAAGTATATAGTGGATTCTTTTTTTTTTACTTAAATAAATAAATAGGTTTGGGACACAAACACAAACAAAACTTATAAAAACCAAAAACAACATCTAGTGGCATTTGAATCACATAATATAGTCTGCCAACGATCACTGATGAGTCGTTGATCAACGAAACGTCTGAAATCTTGTTTATCACAGATGCTTGGACAATAATAAGTAATAAAAAAATTAAATAAATATTAACTGTTAAAATAAGCAACGTGGTGTACCACAAGGGAGCGTCCTTGGTCCTGTATTGTGTCTAATTTATGTAAATGACGTGCATTTTGTTGAAAAAAAAATATAATTTGTATGCGGATGACACGTTAATCTCTAGTCTGAGCTGAGGAATTATTCTAATGAAGTAAATGTGTTGAATTAAGAATTAAAAATATATATGGTGGTCCGGTTTCTCAATATTATCCTACTACTCTTCTATTATAGCTGAAAATTAAAAATATTAAATTTTATTAAATTAACTGAGAAAGTTATTAAACGAAATTGTGCAATGGCGATCTTGACTTGAAAGTGACACCAATTCAAGTACGTGACGTGAATATGTAGTAAAGTAGGCCATGTAAACATATATCTGTTTTAAAAACGTTCTTTTTTTTTATTATTATTAATAACAATTATGATTTTAATAATCAGACAAGGTTGTTTGCAAATCTGCTAATTTTTTGTTTACAAAATACCTAGGCGTATTGCAAATGTGAATAAATAAGTTATTGAGTGATTGAAAAATTGCAGTCCAACAGAATTTTCATATTTCAATTGGCACTTTGAGTGAGATATTTCTTTTTGGTTTTGAATATAAAAACATCTTACTCTATATATATACAATATAACAGGTTGATAGAAATTGATCTTAAACATGAAAATAATTCAGAAAACCCTTAGGCTATTAATGTAAACAAAGGAAATAATAATAAACTATTTGACACACGCAATTTGTCTGTCGTTAGAAAAAACATCTTACCAAAACCAAATTATGACGTGAACTAGAAGTGTCAACTAAACCAAAATAAGTGACACCAACGTTAGAAAAAAATACTACCAAATTATGACAAACCAACAAACCATAATAGAGAGATATGGTAGCCGCTATTAACGTTAACGTTAATTTAACACCAACGATTTTCAAATACAGAGATATGGTAGTTCTAAAAAATAACGTCACCTATGATCATCAATCAATCAAATAAATTTTAAATGTTTAGAAATTTTTAGTATTTGTTTATTTTTTTAAGGACAGAAAAGTAATACGTTCAGTATTTTTTTGATTTTTTTAGATTTCAATTCAAGATTTTTTAGAGGTGAAACTATAGGCTCATAGAGGTTATATACGAGGTAACTCAAAATTGTTTCTATTTATTTCTCAAGACTATTAGACACGTCAGGACCTAATAAATAGAAAATTTATTTTTTTTAGTTTGTTAGATTTTTAGCATAAGCACTTTAAATTTATTTATTTATTTTGTTAAGGACAAAAAAGTAATATTTTCAGTAATTTTTTGATTTCAATTCAAGATTTCTTTAAAAGTTAAACTACAAGCTCCTAGAGGTGATTTAGGGGGCAACTCAAAAATGTTTCTATTTATTTTCAATATTTTTAGTTCTTTAATTTTTTTTTACAACCCTCAATGACTTTTTTCATAGATAAAACTACCACAAAACGCAAGGGATTTCTTGTTTTTAAAATAAAATGAATTTTATATACTTATTTAAATATTAAAATGTTGTGTGTTGTAAAAAAATTCTTGTATTTTTATTTTTAACCTGTTTAAGAAACATGTGTTTCTCTAAAATTTTAAGATTAACGAATAAACATGTCTTGAAAACATCCTGACACTTTAAAAACCACATCCTGAAACAGACGTTTTATATTATACCCTCAGTAATAACGTGCATATGTCATCTCCAACATTTTATGACACATGAACCATCAATCAGATTGTTCATACTATTGTATAGGGTGTTTCCGAATATTGCATAGGGGTATTATTATTATTTTTACAAAACGAAGGGGATCACCGACTAGGGAAAATATCGAAATAAATTTATATACTTAAATTACACCGGGGTAGAAAAAAAAAGTAGAAAAATGGATGTTGATGGACAGATGTGTGACCCCTATATTTATATTCATTATTTATGACCCATATAACTGTTGATTATTTCGAGAAAAAACGGAGAAATTAATGTGGAATCAAAAGGCAAGGGTTTTTTTATATACATAATACGGGTGTAGAACAAATGTACAGGGTGAAAATCAGGTTTTTGCAGAGCAGGACTTTATCTGTATAGAACGGTATTTTTTAAAAAGAGACTTTTGAAATTTACGATTAGTTATAAGTAGAGACTACATTTTATTTTATTTTTTAAATGCAAAGACCAAACTAGGATATAGGGGTAGAATAAATTAAATTTATTGTAAGTTAGTAGGCGCAAATTGTAGGGAATTCTATCGTGGAGATTTCTATGCTATATAGGGCTGCAATAATTAAATAGAAATGTATAGTCTAGTTTTCTTTTTTGTGTCTGGCTTCAGAAACTAGTCTATTAGTCACAGATTTTGTATATATATACACTATTGGACAAAAGGAGAGCAACACTTTCGAAAAATTAGACAAATCTCGATTTTATAATATTAAATGCATGATATCGTATTTAAATACGTCGTGTTTGATTATCGACGGCAACAGCTTTTTCCAACAATCAAAAGAAATTAACTGATATTCACGTAAACTTTGAATACAATATTGTAATGCGGCAAAAGTAAAGCAACATTTTAATATTTGCGATTGGGAAAAAATGTTATTTAGCGATGAAACGCGTAATAAAATGTTCAATTCTGATAGACTGAAGCATATAAGACGACCAATCAATCCAAGGTTTCATTTCAAATACGTTACACCCACAGGTGCAGGCAGTGTTTTCCATGGGGTTGTTTCTCATGGAATGGGGTGGGTCCTTTATACTTCATTAATGACACCATGGATCGATTTGTCTATAGAGATCTAATGCAAAATGAAATGTTGCCTTATGCAGAGTGGGAAATGCCGTTGCATTTTATTTTCTAATAGGATAACGATCCAAAACACTTCCGAATTGTTCAAGAGTGGTTTCAAGAAAATAACGTTCTGGTTTTGGAGTGGGCGGCACTATATCCTCAGACCTTTTATTTTATTTTCAATCTATGTGAAGAAGTTGAGCGTGGAATTCGTACACAAGTATTCACAAATAAACCATCATTGGTAAATAAAATCAATAGAGTTTGGAGAAACCTTTCCGAAAATACTGTCCAAAAATTGATTGCTTCAATGCTGCGATGTTGTTGGCAAATAATAATGAATATTCTATTAATTATTAACATAATACTTCTAGCTATTTTATTATTAAATGTGTTTAATGTTTTTTTATCGTAATATGTAAAATAAAATACTGTTGACACAATTTGTTGCTCTACTTTTGTCCAATAGTGTATATGCCCTTATATGTTCAATTTTGAAGTCAATCATTAAATCGTAGACGGTTTTCTTATGGCTGGCAATCAGTTCATCTAAGTTTATAGGTAATTGAAAACGTTTGTGTTGCAGAAGAAAATCATATATGATTAAGATCACCTTCCACATTATTACAATCGCAATAAGGATGGGTTTTAAACCCTATAGGATGTAGGATGACACATAGATGGCGTTAATTATGATTTTTTCACAATTTTTGGCAAATAAAAATAAACCCAAAATCTAAAAATGGAGTACAAAAAAAAAATACATAACATCGTCCTCTAACCTGATATTGAACTTGTATCCGATTTAGCCACTAAATGATGTCCAACCCCAATCACTGTATGACCCTGTAACCCGTAACCACTCTGCAAATTCAATTGTCTTCCATGGTTTTGCGGGTTTAAATCTAAATCCCAAAACAGACACTCTCCGTCAACGATATCGGTGGTTGCCAACAAATTCGTCGGACTCATCACTAACGTTGTCGATGACGAAGTCACTTCAGCACTTGAATCATCAGAAGTCACTCTAACCGCTTGCAGACCTGACCATCTACGCTTCATAGTCAACACACTAACACTAGAGATCCTTGACTAATAATAGTCACTGCACAACGCGATTAATCAAATTAATTTTGGTATTTTACATAGTAAAGTATTTATTTTTGTCTTTACAAAATAATTATTATTATTAGTCCACAACACACCAAGTCCCACGAACGCTTCACTATTATTATTAATAATATTGTGTATATAAAAAAAAACTATGTAAGTGGGTCCTGAACCGAACGAAAGTAGTACTACTCTCTTGACGTTGTATATTTTATAAAAGTGGTGTGTAAGTCACTCTCGATATAAGATATACGTCCGATTGGGGACTACACAACATAGAAGTCGCTCAAGCAACGTTGCCATAATGCCGGTTACGTATACCTACATATTTATAATATACACATTTTACTTTCAACAGGTAGTTGTTTATAAACAACACTATTTATTGTTACAACATTTTAAGTAGAATTAAGCATCTTTTTTTGATATTTAAATAAATCACACACACAATTATTATTGAGTTACCTATACAGGGTGTCCCTAAAGTCGACGATCGAACTCTAAGTAACGAAAGGGGAGGTCATTTGACATGAAAATAACCATATATACGGGGTGATGTTGATTGTCATATTTGCAGGCCTTCCAGTTATACCGGAATTTTTTATTTCAAATGGAACACCCCATATATTTTGTTTGTCGACTTCTGTATCTTTCAGCAAAAACCAGACATGTTCCAGTGGTTATTACATTATATATATATATTATATTTAAATCTTTAATAAATGAGTTACAATAAATATTGTAAGAGTTGAGTGTCATTTTTCTGATCAACTGTTTACTTTACTTTAACAAGGTCAAATAAAGGTTGTGTTCATCGCGGTTCTGAAGCATTTACGGTGTATGGTTCACACACAAGTAAGCACAAAAAAAAACCCAACGGATTTAGATCTGATGACCTTGATGGCCAGTCCACTGATACTCCTACGTCGATCCAGCAACCAGTGAAGGTATGATCTAAATTCTGACGGATATGTATAATACTGAAGAGGTCACTATGTTAATGCAACAACTGCAAGTACATTTCACCTGTAAAAAGGTAGAAAAAATGTCGCCATATATTCCGGCCCACACGTTTAGCTTCTGAGGATTTTTGAACTACAGATTCTTCCTTTAATGCGAAGAAATATAAATTAATAATACAATTTTTAAGGAAATAAAATGTACAAAGGGCGCAGTCGAAGCTACTACTTTACCTTTAACTGTATACTGTCTGATTTTAACTGTCGATAACTCAGTAGCGAGTGAGTTTAGAGATAGAAAGTTCTTCATAAAGTTAGTTTCAAATTCTTCAAACAATTCAAAAATTATGTCAAATATAGGGTGTTCCATTTAAAAAATCACAACTCTGATCAACTGCACTTTGTTCTAAAGTACTGCCAGTACATGCTCCTAAAAAAACCTACAAGTTTTGTATGAAACTTTTTTTCATATAAAATAAAACATAGGCTAGTTTACCAGCAACATGGGTTCATTAAGGGTCGTTCTACGGTGACCAATCTAACCACTTTCCTGCAGGATGTAATTCCGGCTGTCGGTCGCGGTTTGCAAGTCGACGCAATCTATACTGACTTTTCCAAGGCGTTCGATAAGATTGATCATTCCCTGATTCAACAGAAGATGTGCGACATTGGCTTCGGCAGGAATCTGATATCTTTTCAACAATATGTTGAATACAGTGGATTCAGTTCAAGTTCATTCACAGCCTCAAGTGGAACTCCGCAGGGCAGTACGTTGGCTCCTATTCTCTTTGCAATATTCGTAAACGATATTGGCTCTGGTTTCAATAGCAATTATTTGTTGTTTGCGGATGATTTAAAATTGTATCGCACTGTTGTTTGTGAGAACGATTGCGCACAGCTTCAAACAGATCTGTGGCGGCTCTCAGAATAGTGTGATCTAAATAGACTTCCTCTAAATCTGAACAAATGTAAGTCGGTGACATTTACAAGACGTCAAGATCCGTTTTTGCGAAACTACACCATCGATAATTCAAATTTGGAACGCTGCGCTTTAATCAAAGATCTTGGTGTATACTTGGATGGTGATTTATCTTTCAACTACCACATTGAGCAAGTTTCTGCTAATGCTTTGCGAATGTTAGGATTTATTTTTAGACAGACCAGAGAATTCAACAACATGAACTGCCTGAAAAGTCTCTATTTCGCCTTTGTTGTGTCTATTTTGGAATTCGCTACAATTATTTGGTCGCCCATGTATACAGAGATTGGAGAGTATCAACGTAAGTTTTTAAAATATTTGTCATTTAAAATTGATGGATATTTTCCTCCTCGTGGGTGTGATCACGGCCTGTTACTGGCAAGGTTAGGGTTTCGGCCGTTAGCTGAGAGACGCATCTTCGCATCTCAGATCTTTCTTTTTAAGTTGATCAACAACATGTTGGATTGTCCTCGGTTGCTTCAGCAGCTATGGTTTCGTGTCCCTAGGGTTCACTCTAGAAGCGCTAGTTTATTTTGGGTGCCACAGATTCGTTCTAATTATGAATCTAAAGCACCGCTATTTCGGGCTTGTAAATACAGCAACCGATTAGTTATTAATGCAAACGTTGATTTTTTTAATGTATCGCTTGATTCTTTTAAGAAAAGTTTAGAGACATGTTTGCGGGCTACTGATTTGAATTTGTTTTGATGAATTATGTTCATGTGTTAAATATTTATTGTTATTATTAATTGTTCTTGTAATCCTCCCAATTTTCTTTCGTTTTGATGCGTGTATTTCCTTTTTTGTATTTTTGTATGCTAATGCTAGGCTATTGTTTTTGTTAATGTAAGATTTTGTCTTGTTATTGAGTAGCAATATTATTATTATTATATCATTTACCGTTCGTGATATATTGAGGGGTTTCGATACTTTTTGCTAACCCTGTATTTTATCTAAGAGCCTTTGCCGAGCTTTGGGCACTAGGTATTGTTTCAAATATTCAGCAGGAAACGTAATCACTCGTTTTAACAGACGCTCTACATAAACTAGTGTTATTCATAAAAAAAAAACATTAAAATTACTTCAAAATCAAATCATATATCAAATATTATACGTTATAACAATTTCAAACATCTGGCAACCGTGTAATGCTCCTTGCTCTTCGACTGGTTTCACGTTCTAGGTGTACGGGCTAGGGGGGTACAGGGTGTGTGGACGGTAGAACACATACAGATACTATGTGACGTCACAACAGGTTGTTACCTTGTCTCTTTACCCTTCCCCCTACTTGATCAGCGCATTCCATTGCTGCTTATACACTTTTTCGTGCTGTGTACTGGCGAGGTACTACTCTTCCACCACTGTCATGGTCATTGTTCATGACAGTGTTGCCAATGTGGTGTAACTAGCACATACACACATAGAGAAAATACGTACTGAGTAGATCTCAGGATTTCTCACGCTTATACAGCCCTTTTTTTTTAATTATACAGGGTAGTTCGCAAACGCGCAGTATACCAAACCTGCTTTTTATTAATACGACATCCTGTATATTTTAACATAAATAAATGCCGCTCTAAAAGACACATGTCTACATCTTGGGCATCATTTATATGCGATTGTATTAATTTTAAAGAACTCCTAATGCTTTGGAGACCGTGAGCTAAATTTACTTGGAATGTATTTGAGTGACAGGAGCCAGGCTGTGCTGCTGGGTGGGGAGATGTCGCGGCGTAGGGTGTTGGGCTGTGGTGTGCCACAGGGCTCAATTCTTGGCCCAATGTTGTTTTCTTTGTATACGTCACAGTTCATTGGGGTCTTGAGACACTGCTCGGCACACTTATATGCTGATGACACTCAATTGTACATGTCCTTCAGGCCGGATAATATGGTTGACGTCGCGAGGCTTATCAATGATGATCTGGGACGTCTCGTGGAAATCTTGCTTAGCAATGAATCCCACTAAAATGCAATTGTTGCTGTTGGGTGCGCGTCGTGCTCGGTTGGACTGCTCCGCTGGACTGATACTTGATTTGGCGGATTCTGAACTAAAATGTGTCAATGTTGTAAAAAGCCTGGGTCTGCACATCGATGCAGATTTGAGATTTAGCGAGCATGAAGGCATTTTGTAATCTAAAATTGATCTATGGTCAGCGACTACTAAGTCAGTCCATGAAGAAAATGCTCTGTGATAGCTTGATCCTGTCACATTTTAATTTTGGCGATGTCTATGGGCCTTGTCTGCTTGGTGTTGATGAGCGCTGTAGCTTATGCAAAATTCTTGCATTCGTCTGATAGCTGGTATTCGAGGAAGAGAACGTGGTGTAAGTGTCTAGATTTCTGAGCTGGGATGGCTGAGAATGGATCAGAGGCGTCTGCTACATTTACTTGTTTTTTATAATAACATAATACATAATAAAATTCCGACATATTTGTTTAATAAAATTGAATTCAGATCAAGTGCTCATCCTATAAATACCAGCATTATTTGAACGGTCATTTAGCTATAGTGTTTCGAGATTGTACAACGTACTACCCGGCGATGAGTCGGGTTTGTCTGGCCCCCGCTTCAAATCTATGGTTAGGAAATTAATAGTTATCAACTCTCTTGCTTGTTAAAAGTTTTTGTGTTTATTTTTTTTGTTTGTCTTAAACCGGGTTACTTATATGTGTAAGCTTTCATTGGTCACATTTATATTTTTTGTTTTTTTTTATTGTCTTGTGTATGTCTAGAATAAGTAATAGATAAGGTTAAGCTAGGAGGCATATGCCTCAACTTCGCCTTTTGTGTACCTACTATATCACAATTAAAGTCATTATTATTATTATTTTCACGCGGTAAAAGAAACCATTTGCTGAAGTGGCCCGTCTCCAGCGGTGTTAATTCTCCCTATGTCTGCACCCTCCAGAAAGAAATAGAATGAAGTGTTCTGGAGTGTGCAGACACAGATGGCGCCCCTTCGTCCTTACCATCTCGGACCCCGGCAGGTGTCAGGGGAGCATGGCCGATCGTTCAATTCTCACCCACTCCACACGCCGTGTGGTTCGTGAGTGAAAACCCCAGATTCATGTGCCCTGAGCAAACGCAACGATCCTTCTGCAAGTTTGAGACCAGCGTCTGGCGCATGCCTCCCAATGACCCGATAACCAGCACCACAAGGACCACAGAGTGTCGTGGGTACATCCTACGAAGGTCAGAGGAGATCCTGATACTTCGTCCGCTTCTCATTCTCCTTGACAATAATGTTCCTCTCGGCTGGAGCCGAGAACTCGATGACTAAAAGTTTTCGGTTCGTGTTGTCAAGGAGAACGATGTCTGGCTTATTCGGTATTCGAGGCCGGAACGTAAGGAATGGACAGTTCCAGTAGATTTTGCATGATCCATTACGGACGGAATATTAGGAGCGTACGGCAGCAAAGGGGTGTCGTCAATACCGTACGAGTGCCGTAGATGGAAATACAGCACTCGTAATGCAGCATTATGGTGACGAATATAGCCGAGGCTGCATAGGTCGGGCAAGCTGATAACAAATGCATAAGAGTCTCCGGTGCAGAATGGCAGGCCCTACATAATTCTGTCGGTACCTCAAGGCCCATAATGCGGCTACGGTATGCCGATGTTATTATTATTATTATATGAATAGGTACAACATTCGCAGTGCCAGCGTTATTAACGTCGGCAACATTGCATAATGTTATTGTTGGTACGTTCTCTCTCGCCGGTCTTATAACATTAACCAACTTAGTTTATAGGCGGTTTGTTATTTTTAATACATAAAAAACTACTCTTTTTACTTTTTTTTTTCTTCTATACTTACTTCTTCTTCGAGAAGGCATTCTTACTTATACCAACAGAACTAGTTCTTGAAGGCGATCGTTTCGCTTTTATAAACTCGAGAATTTTATACTTAGGTATAGGTATACTTACATGCATTTATGTTGTACCTATTAATAAGTATTCAACTACAACAATGTACAATCTCTAGAATAAATTTTTCGAAAGTTTCATAAGATGTTATTTTGGCCCGTCATAGATTGAATTCTCATCATTTTTACTGTTCTAATTGACTTTAATTTAATCCTCAATTTCCCTGTTTGTTTAACTGTTCTTATTTTGGTAAAAAAGTGGTTTCAAATCATCGAATTCGATGTTTCAAAAATTAAAACGTAACCGTATTAATTTTGGTGGGTTTCGACTGCTGTCAATAATATCGATAATCGGCAAAAACTTATGGAAATTATAGTTTTGGGTGCAGTTGCTGGTCCACCCGACTGTTAGAGGGCGAAACAGAAACAGGTGTCCCAAGAGCATCAGCGCAAAGAATTGTAAAAAAAACAGACACTTTTGCATGCGTTTGAACCAATTGTCGAAGCACTTTTGCCACTCTGATGAGGTATATCCAAAACATGCATTCTGAATGCAGCAACCGCTTCTTCAGGTGTCGAAAAACGTTGACCTCTGAGTTTGTTTTTGACGTACGGGGATAAAATGAAGTCATTCGGTGCCAAGTCAGGACTATACTCATCAAATCGATGTGTTGGGTGCTCAAAAATGCAGTTGTTTGAGCCGATGTGTGAGAGCTTGCATTGTCGTGGTGAAGAGTCATCCGTCTTCGGCGGTTGGTTTTCCTGATTTCTTGGAAGACAACTGGCAAACAAATGGTTGTGTACCACTCAGAATTGACTGTTCTGCGTTGTTCTAGTGGTACGGTTGCGACATCTCCAGTTTTTCCAAAAAAACAGGCGACCATTTGCTTGGAAGTGCTTCGTGCGCGAACAACTTTTGTTGGATTTGGCTCATCTTGAAACACCCATACAGTCGACTGCTCCCCGTATTTTATGCCACCCAATCCAACAACCCTGTACCCTCCACTAACTTGTGCAGTTCAGTTATGTGTTGGGTGTCAATATCTGCAGACGCAATCAGCGCGTGCCCCAAGATAGCGTTTCGCCTTCGCTATAAGGCTACACACTCACATATCGTCCCGTTATACCCCGTTATACAGCCCCATCTTATTTAGGTGACTTCTCAGGGCGCAATGCCCAGTGAGGAGTCCTATAGTTATTCGAATCTGACTCCAGCTTAATGTTAGCAGTTTTTCAGTTCGTTTTGTTGCTGCACTAGGTATGAATTTCTTACTATGTTCCTGCTTAGGAATATATTCCCAATAACTCTGGTGCTCTTTTTTGGCCCAGCACTTCAGAAGTTCCCGCGCCGTTCTTTTAGACAAGCCCAGCGCAGGTCCAGTGCCAGTATATGGGTTTTCAGAGGCTTGTCTAGCCAACCAATCCGCTCTCTCGTTCTAGTGCCCCGGGACCCACACTAGATTAACCCTATTGTGTTCCAAGGCCTTAAGTTCTTTTTGGCATTCCCATACCAGTTTAGTTTAGACTGCTGTTTACTTTCGGGCTCATACGCGTAAATCCACGATTCATCAGCTGTCACGATGTCATAGACGTGTTTCGAAGCACCGCGATCGTATTTTTTGAGCATTTCTTTCGACCAATCGACACGAGCCATTTTTTGAGCGATTCACAAATTGTGTGGGATCCAACGCGAACAAATTTTTTTGACAGTCAAATGTGTATGCAATATTGAATCTATGCTGGTCCCACTAATGCCTAAGGTTGTCTCAATCTCTTGATAGGTCACATGACGATCTTGCAATATCAGTTCGCGCACAGCATCAATGGTTTTCGGAACAACAACTGATTTTGGACGACCTTCACGAAATTCGTCTTGGAGTGAACTACGACCACGATTGAATTCACCATACCATCGATAAACACTGGTCCTTGATGGAGCTTCATCGCCAAAAATTGAATTAAGTCCCTCCATGTACCGTAGCTGAGTTAATCCACGTAAAAATGTACAACATTACGATAGAGCTGTCAGTTGCCAGATTGCAACACCAGGGTTGCCAAATCCCGAAATATAAAAGGCAATTCTCGTATACAGGCGTATATAAATGACAAATTTTGATTATAGTTTATATTAGAGACCTGAGGGGGATAATGAGTTGGACCGTGGATGTATTAACCTTTTCCCTATAAGAATTTCATAGTTTTTCAAATATTATTTGTAAACCAAATCAAATTTACAACATTTGAACTTCTTAGATATGGTTTTAAATTTTAATAAACCTTTACTTTGTCAATTTTTAAATCATTGCTTAACAAACCATGAAAACCAGATAAAATAGACAAAAAACATATAAGTAAGTACATAAGGAGTACGATAATTTGACGAGAAGGCGGAAATATCTTGAATTACAAGGTTAAATTTTTTTTTTAATGTAACTAAAATTTGTGATATCTTCACATAGTAACTATAATAATTATTGTGAGATTTTTCACGTGTTATTCTTCACGAATCTCATTTCTTTACCATTTCAATTCGTCAATTATATAATCATTTTAATTGCATTTGCTATATAGAATCGAAGAACGTCCAAACCAATCCGAAGATAGTCCAAGAATGTTTAGAAGATTTGACCCTGTTTTTACTTCTTCGTACTAAATAAAAATCATATGGAAAAAATTGTAGTACCGCCATCTATGTGCAATCTATGGCCAATCTAAATAAAGTGGCCTATAGTTAATAAAAACGTGAATCTTTGTTTATTACGCCATTAGATGATGAGAGGTCATAACTTAAACAATCGTTTAACACAGGTCACCCTGTACCTGTATTCTTTGGTACTTATATTAACTGATTACGTTGCGCAAATGATTTGCTACATTATGTAGGTAGGTATGTAACAAAATATTATTAACGGCTGTAATTTATTTTATCCTCGTGTGAAAAATTAGAGAAAATATAATATGTTTTGTGGGAAATCTTTAGAAGATAACCTTCATTCGGATTCGAATTATTATGATTGCCTAGAGGTACGGCATGCTATTATTTATTACGTATGTCCATACTGGATGTCTGGGTCGAATTAAATCTGCATATAGGAAAAATTAATTGCCATTATTATTATTATTTTGCAAATTCACTAACAATTAGATTAACTTCGTTTAAATATAATTGATTTCATCATCTGAGTCCAGACCTGGGTAGTATTCAAATACTCAATATTCTGAATACATTTAGTAGGTAAGTCATGGGGTTAGGGGGACAAATAATAAACATTATTGACAAAAAAAATGTACGCCACTGACTGTAATTTAATTTCGATATTGTCTTGACATAAATCAACTAATGATGTGAGGCAGTTGAGTGGAAAAGTTTCGTCGGGTTGTTATGCGTTAAGGGTTGTTGCGTGGGCATTGGGATCAGAGGCTGCGCGTAACGCATATTTTTCCCTAGTTGAATCACATCTGAGATACGGTATGGGCTTTTGGGGTTTATGCAGTCGAGCTTTATTCAAAGGTGTCTTTATTTTACAGAAACGGGCAATCCGCTATCTGTGTAGGGTTGCTGTAGGAGCAAGTTGTAGAGAACTGTTTAAGAAACATCAAATATTGACACTCACTTCATTATTTATATTAGAAACTGTATGTCTCCTGCAGAGAAACTTGCAGATTATATCTTCGTCTGCTCCATCTGCTCACCGGCATCCTACGAGATTGCTCCAGCGCGCACACCTAGGTACCTATACCTCGATCAGCCTTAGCAAGGAGATCTCTCATTTATGCACTTTGGACCAAAAGTTAACATGGGCGGGTCATGTCGAGGTTACCATTGCCAAGTTGTCCAAGGTTGTGTTAATATTGAGAAGCTTGAAGGGTGGAGTCTCTTTTAATGTTTTGAAATCAGCATATTATGGCCTTTTTCACAGTATGGCTTCATATGCTTTGTCAATTTGAGGACACTCTTGTCATGCTAGTCGGGTATTCGCAATCCAAAGACGAGTGGTTCGAATAATGACAGTTTTAAAGTTTAGAGAGGATGTCAGACCTAAATTTAAATGTATGTATGTATGTGAAAAATAATTACAATCTGTACATAAGGCATGATGAACCTCACAACCACAATACCAGAAACAAAAATGACATTCTTCCTGAATATATGCGGTTGGGTAGAAGCAGAAACTCTGTGAATTATTATGGTCCCACATGCTATAATCATTTGCCAGATAGTTTGAAAACACTGAGCCTTGCAATGTTCAAAAATAAATTAAAAAACTACTTAATTGACCAGGCTTTTTACTCCATTGATGAATTCCTCAGCACTGACTTTCTGTTTTGATTAAGTTATATACATTTCTATGTTGTGTTATGTAATATTTTAATATTTAATATGACTTGTGTAAACCTTTTTTGGTAATGACATGTAATGACAATAAATAATAACTGTAAATGATGTTCACCAACAGATCAGTTTGGTTATAAGTCTATATACTTTGATTATTGCTAAATAGCAATTATAATTCTTATTAATATTTGAAGTGTTCTTAGGCATTTCATCTTGAGATCGCAAATCTCCTTCTATGTTACTAAAACAAAAGCCGTATTGCTCGCAGCTGTAAAAATGAATAGTGGATTGCAAATTGTTCTCTATGTATGAAAATAAACTATAATAGCTAACTTTAATTAACTCGGTAGGTAATAGTATAGGTACAACTATTTTTTTTTTAATTCTGCATGATCATGCCTCAATCTACCGCAAAAACCATCGAATATTAACTGTAGACAAGAAGGTCCACTAGACGCTGAAAACGGCATCGACTCGTCCAAACTCAAATTTGCATTTTACTCGAAGTTTTTAAATGAGACACCCTGTATATAATATCAAAAACTGAAAGGAAAATTGATAAGCTTTTATTCTTATATAGCCTTTCTTATACCTAAAGCTATTAGTTTTTAAGATATTTTCATTTAAACAAAAAAATATTAGAAAGTTTGGACTTTACGTGATCATTTTGCATAGGTATACCTAATTTCATTTTTTTGTTATTGAAAACATTACACAAAATCACCAATATAATATTTTTCAAATTCAACATATTTTTAATAGTTATTTATTTATCCCCAGTAAACACATATACGTAAATTAAACGTTGATTCAACGTGTCAGTCGTTGATAATTGGTCTTACGTAAGAAAAGTGACGGTTTATCTTAAGTTTAATTTTACACCGTTCAGTTTAAACGTTATAGACATGTGTTTTTATTATCTAAATACAACTACGTGCATTAATTATGTTTAATTAACGTTGTATATGTATTATAAATAAACCATAAAATAAAAACGTTTGTTTTAGGTGTTTTTTAAACGCGTGTCAAACATTGTCAAAATTAAAAACGTTTATAAAACGTTCTTTATGTAATTTATAATAAACCGGTATTTATAGCTAAAATAACGTTAGAAAATGTTCATTAGAAGCGCATAATTTTTAGAGGCGCCAATAAAAACGTTAAAATTACGTTTCTTAAGTATTTTATAATAATCCGAAAATTACAGTTAAGGTAACGTGTAAAATAAACCAAAAAGTTGGATTGTTGGTTGTAAATATGCAAAAATCCGTTTGTTTTTTGTTTGTGTTATTCAATATTTTTATATAAAATATTGTCAAAAAGAAATTACAAAAATTACTCGATACAACGTAAGTTTCGGCGACAGAAAGCGGCTATTTAACAAAAAGGGCATTATTTTTTCATCAAACTTTTTTATCAACTCAACAATGGAAATCTGGTAGTTTTATTGATTTATTCCATACATTTTATCAACGTATATTTCACGTTACAAAAATATATAAAAGCAACTTTAAATAACGTGAAATCAAACGTTATTTAAATGTTTCTAAATTGCCTAATTAATAGGATTACACAAACGTTTTTTTAAAGCTAATAATTAACGTTTGTGTAATCGTATTATTAACGTATTTTAGAATCGTATAAATAACGTTTGATTTCACAGTTGAATATATATATACATAAATACGTTCAATACACGTTTTTTTTTAAAGCATTTAACTAACGTTTCGTTATTCGTGTTCTGTAACGTGAAAAAGTGCGACATATCAAAGTCAAATGTACGTATCTAATGTACCTTTTTCTGGAAAGGTGTTTTGTAATGATAAACGTTAAATAAACGTATGTGTTTACTGGGTCATAATCGTAATCAAAACCGGTATAATAATTGCAAGATTTATCAACTAAATCAACAGGATTTGATCGAATAATAATCTAACAAAAATAATATCCCCGGAATTAACAACGCCCATTGTATTAGGTCTAATAAATTGTTAATTCCTAGGCAGAAGCCTCGGTTATGAGAGTGAATAAGTACATAAGAAAAAGAAGAAAGTTCAGACAAATAAATACATACCACAATATTTAATGGTATATAGTGAAAATGTGGGACACAAAGTCGGAGATGTTTTTGAAGATCAACGAACTAGACCAGCACAAAACCGTTGCTGGATGGCGAAGGAACAGGCATGCAGACAAACATTATGTGTATTAGAGAAAAAAAAAAGAAAAGATCAACAACCGGGGGACAAAACAAACACAACATTCATGGACGTGTAAATTTAAGTTTGATAAAAATTATATCATACAAGGGTTGCCTTTTATATAGTACCACTAGAGCAACGCAGAACAGTCAATTCTGAGTGGTACACAATCATTTGTTTGCCAGTTGTCTTCCAAGAAATGAGGAAAACCAACCGCCGAAGATTGATCACTCTTCACCACGACAATGCGAGCTCTCACACATCGGCTCAAACAACTGCATTTTTGAGCACCAAAAACATCCGCCGTATAGTCCTGACTTGGCACCGAATGACTTCTTTTTATTCCCGTACGTAAAATACAAACTGAGAAGTCAACGTTTTTCAACACCTGTAGAAGCGGTTGCATGTTTTGGAGATACCTCAATGAGAGTGGCAAAAATGCTTCGACAATTGGTTCAAACGCATGCAAAAGTGTATAAATATTTTGAAAAACAATAAAGTGATTTTCGATGATTAATATTTGTTTTAGTTCTATAATCCCGAAATATAAAAGGCAACCCTTGTATAGGAAATAATTTTTTTTGAAATTTAGTGAAGTTGGTCCGAGGATTTATCTTCCTTAGTCAAAAAATATACAATTATAATAATAATAATAATAATTTTATTTCCCAAACAAAATTTACACAATGAATATATGACAACCCACTGAAGTCCAAGGACTAGTGCGTGGGCATCTTACAATCTAAGTCACAATAATTTTTCAACGATCTGTGGTCACAATCTCCCTATAAGATGAATATTTGGAAACACAAAAATATAAATATACCAACATAAAGATAAAAGTACTCAAAAGTAACAAAAATTAAATGACCCTAGTAAATAAAAAATAAATTTGATGTAAATACTAAATTTATAATAATAATAAAGGTGAACTCAATCAATATAAACAGATAAAGCCAAAAACAAAAAAAAAGTACTATTATGATTTTGGTGCATAAAAACATAATTTCTATTTTAAAAATCTATTAACTTATGTATAGTTTTTCTTGGAGTAAGTTGAAGCCATTTTTTTAATTTTATTTTGAATAAACTAATTCTGGTAGTATGCCTTATTTCCAAGGGAATACTAGCGTATATTCTCGGCGCTAGGAACAAAAATGATCTTTGTGTCATTGATTTTAAAGTTTTCACCATTTTAATTCCTGCCGTATGTTTATGTCTTGTGTCGTGACTGTGAGATATCTTCTCTAAACTATTCTGTTTCCCATATTGAAATATCGATATTCTCAGTACATATAACTGCCTTAAATCAAAAAAACTACTTTCCGAATATAAAAGGTTGCTTGGATATGTGAATTCTCTATTATATATTATTTTAATAAATCTTTTTTGTAGCACGGCCAATCGATTAATATGATGATTATAAGCACCACCCCAACCTGCGATTCCATACCGCAAGTGCGATTGCACTAATGCAAAATATAAAATTCGCAAACTGGGTATGTCTAAAAATTTTGCTAGTTGGCGGAATTTAAATAAAATGACACGTAATTTACTTACTACATATTGAATGTGTACATCCCATTTTAAAAATCGATCTATCTGTAACCCCATGTATTTAATTTGGTGTACTTCGCATATGACCATGTTATTACCATCCACAGTAATACTAATTTCTTTATATCTTGGTGTATTCGATCTATTGCAACTAATTGGTAAGTATTTAGTTTTATCTATATTAATCGTTAATGACATTTCATCAAACCATCCTTTTATATTCTCCAGATCACACTCAGCCTTAAGTTTAACCTCGGCCCAAGTTGGTGCGCAATAAAGTATAACTGTATCATCAGCAAATGATGATATATATCCGCTACTTTTCAAGGACAAAAGGCCATTCATGTATATAGAGAACAAAATTGGTCCGAGTACCGTACCTTGAGGTACACCATACTTTACAGGTTTTGCGTCGCTTATGTGGTCATCAATCTGGACATACTGAACGCGATCTTCCAAGTAAGAACGAAATAAAGTAAGAGCCACCCCCCGAAATCCAATGTCCTCAAGCAAATCTATTAAAATTTTGTGGTCGACAGTATCAAAGGCTTTGGCTAAGTCCAAGAATACACAGATTTCAGCCTTATTTTTATCCAAATTAGAATATATGTTATTAGTAAGATATATGATCGCATCCTCTGTAGAAAGACCATCCCTAAAACCAAATTGCTTATCTGATAATAGTTTATATTTATCTAAAAAACTAACGATTCTTTTTTTAATTATCTTTTCAACTACTTTGGAAATACTCGATACAATAGTTATGGGTCTATAATTTGAAACTAAAGAATGATCACCAGATTTGAAAAGAGGTTTAACGAGCCCTGTTTTCAAGCAAGTTGGAAAGTAGCCTACATGGAGAATTTTATTAATTATATAAGCAATGGGCTTTTTCACGTAAATGTTGATTGCCTTCAAAACTTCAGAAGTTATCAAGTCCAAACCTGGTGCTTTATGTAATTTTAATTCTTGAATAACATTTCCAACCTCGACTTCATCTGTGGGATTAAAAAAAAATTGATGTATCTATAATATTTTTACAAATTACAGATGATTTTGGTTTAGAAATATTACTAGCTAAGTTCTCTCCTACAGTGGCAAAATAAGAATTAAAGATATTACTTATTTCCTTCTTATCAGTGGCTACGTTATCTCCGCTCTTTATTGAATTAATTTCTATATTTTTATTTTTTTGTTTGTATAATTATTAATAACATTCCAAAGAGCTTTTGTATCAGACATATTTCTTTTAAGTTCTGTTTTGAAATAGTTATTTTTAGTTTCATCAATTAGTTTTTTTAATTTATTTTTATAAGTTTTATATTGACGTTCAATAAGAGGATTATGCGGATTATTTTGATATTTCTGAAACAACTTCCGCCTAGTATTAACTGAGCTCAACAACCCTAGGGTAATCCACGGCTGTCTCTTTTTTACATTATTCTTGTGTAATAACAAAACATCCGTTGCAGCCTCCATAGCATTCTGGACTTTTTCAATAACCATGTGAGTTGCAAGATCTAAATTTTCCATATTATAAATTTCATTCCAGCTTTCAGTTTTAATTATATTTTCAAACTTTTTTAAATTTATTTTTTTAATATTTTTTATTTTAGGTACATCTGCTAAAGGATCAACATCAAAAAGAACAAAAATGGGGTAATGGTCAGTAACATCACACTTATAGATAAAAGACTGGTAATCAGAATCAACATTTTTCCCAAAAATATGGTCTATGCAGCTTTTTGAACCGTTTTTTTCCCTAGTGTATGAATTAATTAAAGATGTATAACCAAACTCATTTCGTCCTGTATCCTTGTTTTCATATAAATATGTAGACTACCCTTACTGTATAATATATTTTCTGAACCTTGGCCTATCTCTGACGCAGGTGGAGGGTAACAACCCCCATTTTATGTAGGTACACCACAGACATATAATGTATAAAGAGATTAATGTGTCTGTCTACATCTCGGCTTAGAAGGTGTAGTATTATGAGTTTAGGGGGCAGAAAATCATCAATAAAAGACGACCTTCATCGCCATTCCCTTGAGACACTACAATACATCATTCTAGTTAGTCAAATGCTATTTTAAATACAAAATAGAAATGAAAAACATACAAGGTGTAGATTATTTTGAATTTATGTACAGCAAAAGGTTGAAATTATTGCTTCTGGTGAATTAGAATCATTTACTATGCCAATTAACATAAATTAATGGAAAATTAATTAATTAAAGGCAAATAAATAAGTAAATAAATAAATAGGTAGCTAGTTCCCGGTAAAATATAATAACAAATCATTAATAACGATAAACGAAGTGTGAACGGTCAAGTAATCAAATTCGAATTTTTAATTAGAGAGGTCCTATTTTAAATAATTGAATGATTGATTAATTTTACTTTCAAGGCTGTTGTAGGAACATTCATTAACCTTTAAAGGTTATGGACACGAACATTGTATTAATAGTTTTAGTACAGGGTGTCCCACCGGCCTATATTAGCGAATATGAGGAATTTGGTGTTCTGGCAAACACGCACAATAAATAAATAAATAAATGCTTTATTGCCCAACAGATAAACAATCCCTTTAAAGGACAAATACATTGAAAATATACGAGGCATGTTTTTTAAGTAAGTACCGTTTTGGAATTAAAAAAAGACGTGCAAAGATATCGCAATAATTTTATTTTTACATGAAAGCCTGTACCTTAATCTACTTTTCTACATAATTTCCGTGAATATTGAGGCACTTGTCATAACGTGGCACCAGTTTTTGAATACCCTCCTCATAAAATTCTGCCGCCCGACTTGTTAACCACTGTATCACAAATGTTTTGACTTCGTTATCGTCTTGAAGACGCTGACCACCCAGGTGTTTCTTCAAGTGCAGGAACAAATGGTAGTCGCTGGGCGCCAGATCCGGCCTGTATGGAGGATGATCTAGAGGTTCCCATTTAAAAGATTTGATGAGATCTTTGATCCGATTAGCCACATGTGGACGGGCATTGTCATGCAGCAAAACGATACCCTTACTCAACTTGCCACGTCTTTTGTTCTGGATTGCACGACGCAGATTGTTCAATGTCTCACAATAAGACGCTGCATTGATTGTCTCATTACGAGGCAGAAACTCCACTAGCAATACTCCTTTTCTGTCTCAAAAAACTGTGCACATGATTTTCCGGGCAGAAATTGTTTGCTTAAACTTCACTCTTTTGGGTGATGATGAATGTCGCCATTCCATGGATTGTTGTTTCGATTCTGGTGTGACGTAGGCCACCCATGTTTCGTCACCAGTAACAATTTGGTCTAAAAAATCTTCACCTTCATTGTGGTACCGCTCAAGGAAAGTCAATGCACTGCCTAAACGTTGGGTTTTGTGCAAATCCGTCAACATTTTTGGAACCCAACGTGAACACAATTTCCGGTAATTCAAGTTCTCGCTCACAATGCGATACAAAACACTACGAGAATATTGAGGAAAGCAGTCGCACATTGATGAAATTGTAAAGCGTCTGTTTTCTCTCACCTTTTCCTCCACTTTCTGCACCAAATCTTCATTTCATTCATTTAGTACTAAATAAAAATTATATGGAAAAAATTCTAGTAACGCCATCTATGACCTTTTTGAATGACCTAATAAGATACAAACAATAATCCTGCACGCATAATTATCCAAGCATGGATCCCTTAGCTATTTGTTGTTTCTATTTCGACGGTTAATGAATAAATATGCAAATTTATGCAGTTGGAAGAATTTCCCACATAAGCAAAACAATAATTACCATTATGTAAACTTGATTCAGGGACAAAAAGATGATCATTTTTGTTAATTTATTATTTTTTTTGTATGACTCGTCATTCTCAGTGCCAAGTTTTAAAATGAAGACACTGTATATCTCGTAAATTTGATGTCTTTAAACACACTAGCTTAATAATTGTAAAATCTTGGAAATATTTGTCTATAGAAAACCATACTTTATGTGTATAAACCTTGACTGAGCATAAACAATGATGTGAACTTGCTCTATTTTACTACACAATAAAGAAAAAACATGATGATCATCAAAATAATCTTGTCTGTAACAATAATGAATAAAAAAAATCACTTCCTTTCCAAGTGCTTTCCGGCGTTAATCTTTTTTCATGAGATTATCCCACAGAATGCAGAGTTGCCAACTATTTATGTACATTGGTTTCATACTCTTTTTTTCCCAATACAAATATGTGTCGCCAGATTTTTTTGGGAGAGGCAGAGCAGAGCAAAGAGAGGATATCCATATTATGCAGACTTTAATTCTACTCAATTTGCGCTCAAAATATGTTAATATCGA
This sequence comes from Apoderus coryli, assembly GCA_911728435.2. Lineage (NCBI taxonomy): Eukaryota > Metazoa > Arthropoda > Insecta > Coleoptera > Attelabidae > Apoderus > Apoderus coryli. The sequence goes on along the minus strand of OU452211.1, from coordinate 954,185 downwards.
GATACAGGGTGTCCAAATTTAGTTGTCAAATTTACTTTTTTGTTCATTTCTCAAAAACTAGCTAACCGATTTTGACAAAATTGTACATGCATTTGAGTACAGATAACCTCAAATATTCTGAATTATTTTGGCTTTCAATAACTGTTCATTGGCGTAGATATAGGGGGCATTTGGATAAATTTTACACATAAATTAGTTAAACACAGCTTTGACAAGCTTCATTATTTTAAATTATTACTTTTTTGAAAAGAGCAACTTATAAGCTACAAAAAAGTTAATTACGTCGATGTTGTGGTTTCTACCATTTCTATGGAAATTAATAAATTGCAAGTTAATGGTAGATTTAAATCAAAATAACGTTTACCAGAAATCAAAATGAAAAATTAGTATCTACGCCAGTGCCAGTCCCCAAATGCATGTAAAATTTTGTCGAAATCGGTTAGCTAGTTTTTGAGAAATGAACAAGAAAGTCAATTTGACTACTAAATTTGGACACTCTGTATCTCGATAACGAAGCATTTGCGGACATCGGTTCAACCATAATGAATCAACCTGTATATAGGCATAGAAATACAACCGGGCCTTCACAAACTTTATTAGAACATCAAAAGGTTAATAACATATTAGTGTGCGTCAAGCATTGGGTCAGGTCAAGTGTATCTGCTGCTAAATAGGTCATGGGAGGCCCTCATAACAATATCAAATGCACTCACACACTTTGTGGAGTTCCGGCTTATTTATGAATCGATAAATGGAATGGAGTGGAATTACATTCAATGTTTAATGAAGTTAGATACCTAGGTACCTACTTATTAGTTTATTTTTAGGTGAAATGAAATTTCGTTGTGCTAATTTTAGATTTTTCGCGTCGCAACCTTTTATCAGGCTTGATAATTCGTTGGAAAATAGTAGATAGGTTAGTTTTATTATAATAGTTGGATGGATTTATATCGGGGATTGTTGATAAGTAAATATACACGGTGTCCAAGATTTTTGAAAAATCGGTTTTTTTGTGACTTTAGTTTTTAATTATTTCTGGCATTATTTTTAATTTATTTTTTAAAAAATGAAAAGGACTTTCTCTATGTTACTTCTTGAGGAGATTAGGATAGCGTTTACAAATTTTCACTACGACGTTTGGTTTTTGAAAAACCATCATCAACATGTTTTTTTTAAAATACGGTCCTGGATTTTTAATTGTTACATTTAAAGCCATTTTCAATTCATAAATAGGCGCGATATCACAAGTAATGGTTTAAATAAGTTTTTTGAGTGTTTTTAGCTGTTATTTAAAATTATTCAAGAAAAATCGCCATAGGTGGGCTAAAAACACTGAAAATTTGTTCAAATCATTACAAATGTGATATACCACCTATTTTTGAATTGGAAATAGCTTTAAATTTAACAATAAAAAATCTAGGATCGTATTTAAAAAGAATCAAGTTGATGATGGTTTTTCAAAAACGAAACGTCGTATTGAAAATTTGTTAAGGCTATCTTATTCCCCTCAAAAAGTAACAATAAGAAAGTGCTTTTCATTTTTTCATATCTGTAAAAATAAAGTCATAAATAAATAAAAACTAAAATCGCAAAAAATCGTTTTTTTCAAAAATTCTCGAAAACGGCTAAAGTTAGTTTAATTTTGATAATTTTTTACTAAATAAATACAATCAAATCAAAAAAATATGTATGAAAAATATTTCTCGAGTTTTGTGCGACCAGAGAATACGAACTGAATGCTGAAACGAGTTTGCATAATTTGGCTAATATATTGAAAGATTATGCGGTAAATATGAGAAAAGCTGACGAAACTGAATATAAAGAAGCAACTGTACAATTTGGAATACTACGAGTAGGCTACTCCAGGAAAAATATTTCAATGACTTCAAAATTGTATTCGACCCGTTTACCAGTGTGATATTTAAAAATGTGCGAGATGCAAGAAATGCAAAACGTAAAAGATTACAGCAGGATCCAAACAAACGAAAATGCAGTTCAGCAAATTTGAGTTCAAGTGATTTGGCTAGAATTATTGGATTATGGGATGAATGTACACCAGAAGGTTTACAAAAATTTTTTTACCATATTGTAGCTGTTGAGTTAGCTTGGCGAGGTGGCGAACCAGCGGATTGCCTTATAGATTATTTCACGATTGAGAAAAATAATGATGGAACGTCAACCAACAGAATTGAATACAATCCAATATTCAGTAAAACATGCCAAGGAGGATCGAAAAGTTGTACAAATAGTAAGTGGCTTGTTCCAAATATTGCAAACAAAAGTGCATGCCCTGTTCGGTTATTCCATAAATTATAGTCCAAAAGGGGGAAAAATATTACTTCCAGTCGTCTATTCTTGAATAAAGGAACTCCTGAACAGCAATTAATAAAAATAACAGGTCATAGCAGCTCTAATTCAATTAAACCGTACTTGAATATTAACCGAGAACGCCATGGTGAAATAATCAACACCATGCGAGGAATTTCTTCAACAGTGGAAATTAACATTCCGTCAACTTCACCAAACTCTTCTTCCAATTTAACATTTACCAATTGTACTTTTCACAACTGTAGTTTTAAATAAAAATTAATAATATTTGTTTGATTAAAACTAATACATTTTGTATTGAAAATTAAATTAAATTTTTGATATCTACAAAGTAAAAAATTATCTTATCGAATACGCCTCGGACCTTGATAAATACTCAAAATTTTGTCATAGAGAATTCTTCAAGCGAGTTGCTCAAGGATAATAGAATTTAATAAGAACTTGCATATTATGTGAAAGTGCGGGACATACACACATGTGCACTTCAACACCGCCTTTTAATTAAAGTAAATTAAAACACCCGCACATGAATTTACACGGTAAATTACACATATTACCAGATTAAAGACAAATTCAATTTTCATATGCAGATTAAAGTCATTATATTATGACTTAATCAAACCTTTGATCTCTATATTTGTTTCATAATAATTATAGTGTAGCATATATAATAATAATTCTATCTTACATATTTAAATTAGAAAAACAAATTGTAATTACAACGTTAGTGCAAATACTTTCAGTGTAGGATATTTTGTTCGTATAGGGGGGTCTTTTTTTCTATTTAATACACCCTGTATATTATAATCCCTCAATACAACTTAACCAACCTTGCAAGGTTACAAATAATTGCTTATTAACGACTCTTTTTTTTTCTTCTGGGTAATAAAATTCCTTTGCCAAAATAAAGAACAAAACTGCATGTACACGCAATTGCTTGCACTTAATGAAGTAAGTGTTATTACATGCTCGCTCAACTCTGAAAATCGCCAAAATAATGAAAGTACCTTCATGACCTAGGGCAATATCCTGTGCCAAAAAAATAACAATAAAAATTTGTGTTAACCGTATATATGGCCTTTTAAAAAAGGGGCAATGCGGTCATTGTGTAACTCGGTACCATATAATGGTGTGCTGTATTATACAGATTTATAGGCTAAGTATTTGATTGCTTCTCAATATCCATCTAGATGTAGTTCAACTAAAATAAATTCAAATAAACTTATAAAATTTGGGGGTTTCTATTTGAAAATAAAAAAACTTCAACTTCTTATTATGTACTAATATTTTTCGAACACCCTGTATGAATATTTATACCAACATATTATTGAAAAAGTTTCTTCAAGAAGCAATTAAACCCAAATTATTTAATTCACTCAGAACCTCCAAACGATATTTTTGACATAAAAACTTCAATATGTCAAAACGGGTAAAACTGAGATATACACTGTGATCAAGATAACATGCCTGTTAAATTAGACAAAAGTTGTACAATTTAAACACCTTTTAAATGGTGTTTTCAAAAGTAAACTGACTATAGCCGTTTATGAGAATTTTTGAAAAAACCATTTTTTGCTATTTTAGTTTTTATTTATTTATGACTTTATTTTTACAGATATGAAAAAATGAAAAGCACTTTCTTATTGTTACTTTTTGAGGGGATTAAGATAGCGTTAACAAATTTTCAATACGACGTTTCGTTTTTGAGAAACCATCATCAACTTTTTTTTTTTAAAACGGCCCTGGATTACTAATTGTTAAATTTAAAGTCATTTTCAATTCAGAAATAGGTAGGTGGTACATCACACGTAATGGTTTAAATAGTTTTCAGTGTTTTTAGCGGTTATTTAAAATTATTCAAGAAAAATTGCCATAGTTTGACTAAAAACACGGAAAACTTGTTTAAACTATTACCTACATGTGATATACCAACAGTTTTTGAATTGAAAATGGCTTTAAATGTAACAATTAAAAATCCAGGACCGTATTTAAAAAAACATGTTGATGATGGTTTTTCAAAAACGAAACGTCGTAGTGAAAATTTGTAAACGCTATCCTACTCTCCTCAAAAAGTAACATAGAGAAGGTCCTTTTCATTTTTTTATATCTGTAAAAATAATGCCAGAAATAAATAAAAACTAAAAATCGTTCTTTCAAGAATTCTCAAAAACGACTAAAGTTAGTTTAATTTTGAAAACACCATTTAAAAGGTGTTGAAATTGTACAATTTTTCTCTAATTTAACCGAAATTGTAACTCCTACCGTTTCCAAGATTCACATGGTACACAAAATCTACTTAAAATCGTGTGTAGAACCCAAAAAGTAATAATATATAAGGTGTTCCATTTAAAATAAGAAAATTTAAGTGTCAGTAACTGCCCCTGTCGACCTAGTTACACTGCCAAATTTTCCTATGTACAACTTTTCATATACACAGATCGATGCGGTTCTCTGTGGGACATCCTGTATAGAACGTCTACCGAAAATGAAGAATCACAACAACAGCAATAATCACAATACCTACCTATATTGTTTTAAACTAATGAATATTTAATAGGTGTAACATCCAACGTTTGAATGCGCATCTGGCAACAGTGTAAGCGTTATTTAATTGCATTTGGCCTTGACTGCAAATAATGCAACTCCACTTGGTTAACCGAGCCTGCCATTGTGAATCATTAGAGCAGAAATAAATAAAAATATCTGAGAAGAGGAAAATTATTAGTAAGTACCTACCTAGTACTAGGATTGTTGCTTGTTTAATATAGGATATACCTACGAATACATACCTATTTATAAGCCCTATTTACCTAAAATAGAAATCCCTCATGAACATATCTACCTATACTTTGAATAAGATGACATAATATGGCTAATCGGTACCTATGATGTTTTTCAGTTCCCTTTCTGGACACCCTGTATAAAGACAGCAATGCCGCATTTCCCTGTATAGGTACCTACACCAAATTAAAAGTTAATACCTACTTCAAGTACAAAACCAAATTTTTAAAATAGATTTATAAGAATTCATTCCTGCAAGTTTAGCTTAAAAACAAAACATATGTGGCAACCATGTAAAGTCTATTATAGCATAGCGAACGCAGTCAGGCGTCACATGACATGGTCACACAGAACTGGTTTAGTAAATTATTAGAAGCATCTCAAGTTTGACCACTCTTCTCCTGATAATATATTAGGTATATTATGTATTTACTTCTGTATATAGGTAGGTATACCTATATAGGTATGTACAGTCCTCTCGCCATGTTCTGCTCTTGTTCTTTTTCTCTATTATTATTATTAAAGAAATCGAAAAAACGAAATAATAATAATAATAATATTGACAGAGAACCTATGTGTATGTACCTATGTAGTTGCTGCCATTTTCGCTTTGGCATCCAACTGGGAAACCGGGGCTTACTACCATATTACAAGACCGGAATACTTACTTTTTTTCAAATTTTGATTTCACATTTCCTTGGAGGTTACCTAATTTAAGTCGCCATTAAATCATTAAGAGAGCTTAGTGAAAATACATGTACATATTTGATTATTTACAAAATAACGTCCAATAGCAGACTAATATACCTATTAAAGTTAAACTTCCACTCAATTTGTCGCAGAACAATCGGCATTCTGTCGTTTGGACAAATAACTTGTTGTTTTTCCTAAAGCTAAGCTGAGCCTTCAACCGAAATCTTTTTCTCAGGTAAATCGTAGATATAATAATTATGTATAGGTATAACGGCTTGTCTGTATATATAGTAGGCGCACTGTCAGTGTTCTTACTTTCCTGCTAACCTGCTCCGTATAATACTTAAGATATGCAGGCAGGCATCAACAGTTATAAATATTTATTTAACCCATAAGATATTCCACAGAAATGCACACAAGACTGAGACATATGCTTTGGGAAAGAAGCCATCTTTGAAATGGAATTTTGATTTTATCATCTCTTTTATCTCTTATTGAAGATTCTCAACAAGAAAACATAAAAATGTGATTAAAAAACGCTGCAGTTTTAGTTCTTCTCTAATGGAATATTAATAGTTTCTTATATATATTTAAATTATGGTTAAACAATAAAAAGTTTTAAATAAACAGACACATTACGGACGCCACAATAAAAGAAAGGTGTTGCGCCATCTAGTGACCTTCTATGGTTATACAACGCTTATCGGTTTAAGTATCTGCCTAGAGAGGTCGACACAAAATGAAACGCAAACGAGGAACACCTGTAATGTTTCTTGTTTCTAGTTATAAAATAGGTAGGTCCCTACCTGCTTCAAATAATTAGACACAAAATACCAAAGTAGGTAGGTAGGCACATATTTATTTATACAATTTTACTTATTCAAGTAAAATTAACAAAAAAAAAAAAGACAAAATTATAATAATAAACACTTTTGTAACAACGTCCTATATTTCCTATGTCATTGTTCGCTTATATAAATGCATGACATTAAAAATTAATAGAACCAAGGTCAGAGACGAAATAATGATGTCATTGAAATTATATCCCAAATTACGTATTATTAGAGATCACCTTTATGTAGGTACATAAAATTACTTTTTATAATCATTTTGTTTTTTCTCATTATTTTGGCAGCATAAACACATACTGTTTTCGGACAAACACCCATAATTTTCTGCTGAATTTTGAGTGTGAAAATAACTCATACCTATACAACAATATAATACGCAATAATGACCTTGAACTTGAAAAAAGGTTTATCAACCGTGTCCGATTATTATTTTTGTTGCTAGTAAATAAATTATCATCATCTAGACGTAGAATTCTGCGCAGAACGATAATATTCCGATGTCACCCAATTATGCATGTATACAGTGTGTCCCCGGATACGTGGTTTGAAACCAATTTTATTTTAAACACCAAAGGGACCTTGGAAATTTTGAAAATACTGATTTTTTACACTAGTAAAGTTACGCCAAAATGTTATTCAGAATGAAGCAGGGCTGGACCGCAAAAGATCGATTTTTTTTTGTCTTTTACAAGAGACGTTTCACCTATCCGGGGACACACTGTAGGTACAGATCGGTAACTAGTCCACTGGGCATAATACGAAATTGAATTTTTTAAAAACTGGTTGGTAGTCCTTATGTGAATGCATTTTGTAGCCTAATTAAAAACATGCCAAATTAACTTTTTTTTTAATAAAATAAAATTAAATTAAATTTTGTTCTTTAATAAAGAAAGAAGCAATTACAAAAAAACAATGTCCCTAAGGTCATTGACCTTTTTTTTTTTTAATATAAAATGAGGTTGTAATTGAAATTTCTAAGTCAGTAAGCTGGAAGATCATGTTAAATGTAATAATTAAATTTTGCCTCATTTATACAGGGTTAATTAATTTAACTGTTTCACAAAGGCAAAACATACAGGGTGTCCTATGTGACGGTCCATTAAAATATTTCGGATACTACTTTGAATTGAATTTGGAAAATTTTGGTATATGTATTGCCAAACATGGTCTATTCAAATATCATAATACCAACCGCTTAGCACTTCCGGTTATACCGGAAGTTGAAAGTGACTTTGTTATTTTAAATGGAACACCCTATATATTATGACATTTTTGGATTCCACATAAGATTCTAGACATGTTTCATGTATCTTGTCCTATACCTAAATCCAGCCGTTTTTGACGTATATCAAGATTTATGTCAAAACTGACATTTTAGGGCTCAATAATAATCACATTTTTTTCTTATAAAGAAGTCTGTAGTAATCATTTTGCAGGCGTGTTCTTATTAAATAAGGTCTCCTTTTTCCGATACGTACGACATTTTCTGATTTATTCATACAGGGTGGTCAAAAAATTATTTTTCAAGGCACACTAAATTCATTAGTCAAAGTACTATACGAGAATAGTGAAAATGCTAAAAAATGTTACATTGCCGATATTTCGAAAACTATGCATTTTCGAAATCAGTAACCTATTAGAAAGTTTCTTTAATTTTTAATATTACGTATGATAAAATTATAAAAATATACCTGTACCATTTGAAAAAACTGACTTTCGACTGTTTTTATAACATCGTTTTCAGTATAATTTTTTGACCACCCTGTATGAATAAATCAGAAAATGTCGTACGTATCGGAAAAAGGTGACCTTATATAATAAGAAAACGCCTGCAGAATGATTACTAAAGACTTCTTTATAAGAAAAAAATGTGATTATTATTGAGCCCTAAAATGTCAGTTTTGACATAAATCTTGATATACGTTAAAAACGGCTGGATTTAGGGATAGGACATGATACATGAAACATGTCTAGAATCTTATGTGGAATCCAAAAATGTCATAATATATATATCCATTAAAATAACAAAATCACCTCAACTTCCGGTATAACCGGAAGTGCTAAGCGGTTGGTATTATGATATTTGAATAGACCATATTTGGCAATAGGACACCCTGTAGAAAATTTGATAATACACTGTTGTGTGTTGTGAATTTGAATTTATTATTTGGCAGCTACATGAAAGTGAAGTGATTTATTTTGAAAATATTAACATTATCTATCCTAACACCATACTCTCTCTGTCGTTATAACATGCATTATAAATATGTTAGGGAAAAATAAATAAAAAACGAACATAAAAATAAATTATTAACTTTAAATGTAAATTCCAACAAGTAAGTTGATACAATGCCGATGCAGGATTTAAGTGGTCATTATTTTTGCGTTTGCAGTCATTTAATATGCCAAAACAACATGAGCAGGATGATGTATTTTTCCATTTTCACGTTAATTAAAATAAATGGTGGCATCAATTGAAAATTGCGTCAAACAAAAAAAAAAATGGTAGGTAGCGAATATGTCGAGTTGAGTGACTTTTGAGAAAGAGCAGGTACCTGTTACCTGTTAAAATTATTTAAAAATAAATTTGAGGGTGGGCAAGTGGAAAATTTAATGATTTCTTTTTATGAAGCATTTTTGAAAAAAATTTCTTTCGTACAAGGTGTCCCATTATACATATAGGGTCTTTCAATTAAAATAAGCCAGTTGACACCTACTTCCGCTATAACCGGATGCGCCACTACTTTAATAATATTTTAGCAGTGCGACCTTAGTATCCCGAAATTTTCGTAGTTTTTCGATTTATACTTTCTCCAATAATATACAGGGTGTTTGGAAGGTCGATAGAAAGTCTTGAGGGGGTGATAGGGCGGACCATTTAGAATCTTTTAAGCCAAACATACCTTAGTACAAAGTCTTACGGTTTTCGACTTATTGGAGATTTTCGATTTTTACTATGAAAATATGCGTATTTTTCCTGAAATCACTAAAAGAACAACAGGCTATATGAAATAGTTTCTAAATACCTAAAAGTGTATTTTTTTTTATTTAGAGAACACACACAAAAGCAAATTGACTGCTAGATCCCCTGACTTGACAACATTGGATTTTTATGTCTAGGGGCGGGCTAAAGACTTAATTTATACCGAACAAATCGTATCAAGAAACCATTTAATAAGAAACATTCGAGAATCTTTTCAAGTAATGCAGCAAGACAGGCTATTGCATACAACAACTACCGAAGTAAGCCGTAGAGCTCGAGCATGTATTAGAAACAATGGTTCTCACTTTGAACACCAATAAAGCAAGTTTCAATAGTTTATTTTGTTTCATTTACAAATTTATGATTTAAATTTCAAAATCCGAATATCTCGAAAACCGTAAACTTTTGTACTAAGGTATGTTTGGCTTTAAAGATTCTACATGGTCCGGTCCTGTATAGTCCGGTCATGACCGATTAAAATTAAGAATTTGCCATAAACGAAAAACTTCTTTAAATATTTTTTTCATATTTAGTGACCAAAAGTCAAAATGCAAGCATTCTGGGGTGGTATAGCGATGTCTGTTGATTATAGAACACCCTGTAGATACGTCTATTTGCTTATGCACAACGGCATATTATTATTGAAGTAGTCAGTTGGAAAAGAAAGAAAAATTCGCCAACAATAGTTTAGCAAAATATATAATAAATAGATGCTAAACACGTACATTGATGTAAGCAATAAATTGTGTAAATATATTCGTATTTTGTATTAGACACGCGTAGCCCCAGCGGATGCAGCATAACTTTAGCATTAAATAAATATGTGTATATGTGTATCTTTCCATTTTCATGTCTATTTTATGATGTTTTAATTCCCTTTATTGGTGGAACTTATTTTATCCAGTTTTTTTGCTGAAAATCGTATCTATTTCGGAAGTGCTATACAGGGTGATTCATTATGGTTGCAACAAACGAAAACTGGAGATTCCTGAAAACAATTCAAGCATTTTTTGCCATTGAACCCATGTCCGCAAATGCTTCGTTATCGAGATAAAGGGTATCCAAATTTAGTAGTCAAATTAACTTTCTTGTTCATTTCTCAAAAACTAGCTAACCGATTTCGACAAAATTTTACATGCATTTGGGGATCTAAATTAATCTGCATTATTTTGGCTTTCATTAACTGTTCATTGGCGTAGATATAGGGGGCATTTGGGTAAATTTTACACATAAATTAATTAAAAACAGCTTTGCCAAGCTTCATTATTTTAAATTATTACTTTTTTAAAAAGAGCAACTTATAAGCTACAAAAAAGTTAATTACGTCGATGTTGTGATTTCTACTATTTTTATGGAAAGCGATATATTGCAAGACTATCAAATCGAGAAATGCTCTATCTCTATCATCATCAAGATGTCCAGGCCCTACATCCTGGAGACCGTGAAAGGCGCCTACTATTTTGTAATTGGGTTCTTGGTAAGCATCAAGAAGATGAAAGATTTTTAGAGAAAGTGCTCTTGTCAGATGAAGCAACTTTTACTAAAGATAACATAAATACAAACCATAATAAACATGTATAGTCTTTAAACAACCCCCGTGCTATTAAACCGCGAAATTTTCAAGAACGTTTTAGTATCAATGTTTGGGGTGGCATGTTTAACAATAAATTATTGCCGTTGTTCGTAATTAATGGGCATTTAAACTCAAATCAATACAGTCTTTTCCTACACAACCGCCTGCTCGAATTTATTGAGGTTGTACCTCTGAATATTGTTCAAAATATGTGGTATCAACATGACGGAGCCCCTGCGCACCGTGGTAGACAAGTAACTAAAGTTTTAAATCAACTGTTTGGAAACAATTTGATTGGTTTGGAAGGTTCCATTGAGTGGCCTCCAAGATCACCGGATCTGAATCCGCTCGACTTCTTTTTATGGCGATACATGAAACAATTGGTTTACAACAATTATAAATGAAAACCAACTACTGAAGATAGTTCATATAAGCTGCTAGGAAAATAAGAAACAATCATAATATCCTTATTAGAGCTACAAATTCATTAGTTTAAAGATGTCAAATGTGCATTACTGTCAATGGAGGGCAGTTTGAACAGTTGTTATTAATTTTCTTATTTTAATTTCGAGTTTAGTTTTTTTATTGTTAAATTTTTAATTGTACTGATAGGCCTTAAAATATCTTGTTAAGTAATTTGTTATTATTAAATCGTTTTCCACGGCAACTTTAGTTTTTTATTTTGATTTCTGGTAAACGTTATTTTGATTTAAATCTACCATTAACTTGCAATTTATCGGTTTCCATAAAAATGGTAGAAACCACAACATCGACGTAATGAACTTTTTTGTAGCATATAAGTTGCTCTTTTTAAAAAAGTAATAATTTAAAATAATGAAGCTTGTCAAAGCTGTGTTTAACTAATTTATGTGTAAAATTTATCCAAATGCCCCCTATATCTACGCCAATGAACAGTTAATGAAAGCCAAAATAATTCAGAATATTTTAGGTTATCTGTCCTCAAATGCATGTAAAATTTTGTCAAAATCGGTTAGCTAGTTTTTGAGAAATGAACAAAAAAGTTAATTTGACCACTAAATTTGGACACCCTGTATCTCGATAACGAAGCATTTGCGGACATGGGTTCAATGGCAAAAAATGCTTGAATTGTTTTCGGGAATCTCCAGTTTTCGTTTGTTGCAACCATAATGAATCACCCTGTATATTATTACATTTTTGGATCCTACATAATATTGGATATTACCAAGTACAGCGGTTTTTGACGTATTTATGTCAAAAATGACGTTTGCAGATCTATAAGAGTGGGGAAAACTCCCCCCATTGAATGAAACTAATCAATTAAATGTCCCATTGGATTGTTTGATTTTACAACCCTGTATTAAGTGATTTTGCTGCAAAAATCAATGTTGTCAGAAATGACCTGATTGCCTCTCAATCGACCGTCAGCTTGGCTTGGTAAAAATAGATGGTAAACAAGGGAAAATGTATAATAAAATTGTATATCTGAAAAGGGTGAAAACGAACAATAATAATATTATTATAGGACAAGATGAGCGCCAGCTGTGTAGTTCACAAAAGGTTCAAATCAATACAAATATTGCCTTCTTTTGTGTAGAAAAAGTAGAAGCTATTAAACCCCTATAGGGTACTATTCTGAAATAAGAAAGTTGAACCACGCCCAGACGTTCTGGGACACCCTGTATATGTAAAACAGAGCTATTAAATTTTTTTATTTTGAACCATTCAACTTTTATTTGGGACACTTTCTTCTAAAATGTCAAATAAAAAAGATAAAGGGGGGTACATTATAACCGGGCACCCGGTACCTTATTACCAGTTTGTCCTAAAATTTTCAAACTCGAATTTCTCGAAAACCTGTAAGTTTTTCGAGAAAAAACAAGTATACCTTTTTTATGTAGAAAACTTTATTTAATCATATTTTTGACACAAAATGAATAAAAATCACAAGGAAAAAAAGTTAGGTTATAATTAAGGCAAGAGTCCCCCCGTTTACCCGCCTATGGTCATCCTTTTTTATTAAATTTCATGTCAGTTTATGACATTTAACTAGCTGAATAAATATGCTACATTTGGTTAATTCTTCTTTACTCGTTTCGAAAATATTTAAAAAAAATCGTCCTCAGGCAGTCATCTTTAACACCCTATATCTTTGGAAATAAGGACTTTTCGAAAAATTGCAATTTAGGTTTTTTTCATGATTAGATGTCCCCAATGCGCTCACAAATTTTGGCCATGTCTTTCTGAAACACCCTGTATATTTAATCCAGTGGCGTACAAAATAGGGGGATAGAAAGTGTCCCTAACCGTGGTGGACAAAAAAGGCACAGTAGGTACTAAAAAACAATCACACTTACCTATTTTACCGTTCGGACTATATGGATCGTAGCTACCTGACGACAAAGGCGAAGAATACCCATTGGTATTCATCACGGTATACCCATGAGGTGGTGGACCTGGTGAGGGTGTTAGTGGTGGTGCATTTCCACTACTTATAGTGCCGGGACTGGGGCTACCCATCGATCCCAACCAATCGTCAGCCACGTTGGACGCGGGCGTATTGACGACGCTCGTCCGCTGACGTTTATTAGCAGTGTTTAGCGAATTAGGGTTACCGTTGTTGCTGCTCAGAGTACTGAACGAGCCATTACCGGTATTTGACAAACCTGGAATTGAAAACTTTGAAACTAACGCAAATGATCAAAACTGAACTCACCTAAGCCATTGGTAGTCAATAAACCACTCCCATTCGACATCCCCAAAACTAAACCACTGTTGTTATTGTTATTGTTGTTGTGGTTGCCATTACCGTTATGTGTTGATTGAATCGTGGATGTACCAGGCGATGGTTCTGACTTTACCAATATCAAATCATCATCGCGATAGATCATCTCATGTTTTATGTCCATGCTGCCTAGAGCGGCGTTATGATAAACGGCTGTCATTAATTATTGACAGATGAGAGGAAGTTAGTTGATGTGCAGACAGGATAGTGGAAAAGTAAGGTTAGGTTGGGGTTACCGATAAGGCGGGTCCAGTCGCGACATAATCGAGATCCAGGCATGGATATCTGAAAAACAAACAAACGCTCATTACTAATTCATTTTGACATGAAACTATTCAAATTATTTGCTATTTGTATTAGAAACCACGCTCGGTTGAAGAAGCATCAAGTAGCAGAAATGGTTGAGGTATCCATACAATGATCTTGGCATGACAAAGGTCCAGCCCAATCATTTAGACGACTTCTACGACTAACTATCTTAAGATCATCAGCTATGGCACTACGAAGAAAAAACAGTAGCAGCCCCAAATTTGACCCCTGTTGCATTCCACATGAATTAAAGAAATTACTAGTTCCAATATTCCAAATGACATCTGCGTAAATACACTGCTCAAAAAAATTAAAGTTACACTTTTGTATCCTGACGTATATTTATAAAGAAAATCAGGGCCTATACCATATGCTGCAGGAATAACCTGATCTAACAACTGTAAGACTTCCCAGTATCACTAGAAGATCGGTTTTTGCGTCCAAACTTATTCCACCTCAGACCATTATCGGACCATCTCCAAATCTGGATACTTCTTGTACAGCAGCAGTGGATTATCGTTCATTCGGACGTCTATACACACGCAATCGGTCATCACAACGAGTGAGATGAAATCTTGATGCGTCTGTAAAAAGTACTGGCCTCCATTGTCGATGTTGCCATCCCAAATGTTCACGAGCAAAGTTTAATCGCATAGTTTTATGATGTCGAGTTAAAACCGGTTTTCGTACCGGCCTTCTTGGTTTTAAATCGCCTTCCCGTAACCTGTTTCTAACAGTCTGGTTAGAAATGGTTACCTGATGAGCCATCCTAAGTGTACTTTAAAGGTCTTTTGCTGTCGCTATTGGTGTTCGCAAAGAAGAAACTACTAAATATCGGTCCTGAATTTGTGTAGTTTTGCGATTCCGACCTTATCCGGTTTGTCTTTTATATCGTCCAGTCTCTCTATAGCGATTTTACACACGTTTGCTAACTGACATACTGCGATTAAAATTTCTAGCTACTTGTAGGTTTTTTTACACCAATTTCAACTAGAGCTATAGCACGAGTGACTTCTATCTCGCTAAGATCTCTCATTTTGACAGATAATGAATTCAACAACTACAAACTCTCATGCCGTTGCCCGATGATGAAAACCTAAATGTGAATATTTTCATAATCACTTTATTTTTTGTACTTGATGTGGAATATTAAACTTGTCTCGAATAAATGAGCATAATCACGTTTATTTTTTAACAAATCACAAAAATAAAATGTAAATCCATTATGAAAATATAATTTTCATTTGTTAATAACAGCAAGCCAAAAAATTACAGGGTTATCCTTTAATTTTTTTGAGCAGTGTATTATATTACAGTCTATATACAATTAAAACTTTAATAATTAGTCTTTTTACAATAGCCAAGAAAAATATCAGACACGCCACTGTATTGATCTCATAATACCTACTTCTGTTACGAGGCTGCATCAAGTTATCTAGCGTCGAGTGGTATTTCTGAAGTATCCCAGCTTTTGTATCGCTGCTAGTTGGTTAGAGTCTTAACTTCTTTAAACATATGGAGAGGGATGGATTAAAATCTATATGCATCAGCTTAATCATTATAAAATCCAGAGGCGTCACAATATAATGGAAAATGTAATATATTTGAGACAGTATGTATATTTCGCCAATTACCTGTCACACTAAATATCGCAAAAAGGTTGGTCATGTCTAACGAAATACATTTTAGTGAGAACTATAATTAAAAGTATTTACTTAATGATACGTGCTGCTGATAAGCATTTATGTTAAGTTTAATTTCTACTTAGTGTGCTTATTATCAGTGTTTTTTTAACATCCCACTAATTGACATCATATAATTAAATAGAAATAAAATACGAGACAATCCTTTAATTTTTTTTATGATTAGAAAACAATTTGATACAAAATTACAGTAGGTAGGTATAACACATATTATAACGAGTGCGATTTCAATAATCATAAAAAACATCTACGCAACGTAGTAAAGCAAAAGATACTATTGTAGATGCTTTTTAACATTACTAAAAGTCTTCATTGGTCCCCCATTGACATATTTTAATTATGGCTACGTATCTCTTAAACTGTAAGAGATATGAACAAAAATTAAGACAGCAAAATTAAAGAAAACCCCAATAAAATGAGTAGGTACTTGCTGTTTAATGTTACTGTAGTAGTTCTTAATAATAATAATAATAATTGCTTTATTGCTCAACAGAACATCCATTTACAGAGCAATCTTACAAAATTACTTAATCTTAATATACAGGGTGGGTTATTAGTGTGTCGAAGTTCGATTCGAACTGAGATTTTCATTTCAAGTTGAGGATGCTGTCAATGCCAACCAGAAAATAAATTACGATTTGGATTTCCTAGCCCTGTGGTCTGATAAGCATCAATTAACAATAAATGCTGCAAAAACACAAGTCTTGTTTTTTGGTAAAAACAAACAACATGTTAAAAATTGTATGCAAATTAAGCTCAATGATGTATCACTGCAAATTACAGACAAGGTCAGAAGTTTGGGACTAGTGTTGGATTCCGAATTACGCTTCAATGATCACATCTCTAAATGCATTTCAAAGTCATATTTAGGTATAAGAAAGGCTATATAAGAATAAAAGCTTATCAATTTTCCTTTCAGTTTTTGATATTATATACAGGGTGTCTCATTTGGAAAATTCGAGTAAAACGCGAATTTGAGTTTGGACTCATCCTGTATACAGGTTTTGCACTATATACTAACAATTATCTTTTTCTAAAATTTGGTAATTATCAAAAAGCTATGCCCGTAAGAAGCAGAGTTTAAATTATTTCAGTTCCAGTACAGAAGCCTTAGAATTCGCCATGTTTTGCATATAATTCTAGTGGTAACTTTTGAACCACTCTGTATAATTTTCTAAATTTTTGGTATGATTAATGTCAAGTCTAAACCAATGAAATTGTGGAATAATAAATAGGGCTTTCCATTTAAAAAAAAAACGTAAGTTTGGTTCACCCTGATGAGATGAGCCACCCTGTACAAATATCAATAATTTTAAAATACGTACTTTATGACTGCCTACACACTGGCTGCTTATTTTTGCGTACAATTTTTGGTCTTCGAGGTAATATCGAACTTCGACGCAATAATAACTCACCCTGTATATATCAATACAATTAAACCAAAAACTATGGCACAATTGAATGGATTGGGCTTCGAATTGCTTATCCACCCACCGTATTCTTCAGATTTAGTCCCCAGCGAATAGTTATAGTTGTTTTTTTTTTGTTTTCTTAGACACATGGATTTCCACGCTCGCCAAAAATAAAATCTGAGCCCCTATATATACGCACAAATGTTTTGTCTGTCTGCTTATCGATTTCCTAAAAATGCTGTCTGGGTTAAAGCCGTCTGGGGCAAACGCCGCATATATTTTCTCTCAAAATATATGCAGAAAAAAAAAGGTACAGCAAAGAAAATGGCAAGAAAGCAAACTATTGGGTAAGAGCTACATCGGAATCCTATTAGACCATTTCTCTGTTCATATATTATGACGTTAATGCTCTATTTCAAAGTTGCATCGCGACCAAACAGCACGCGATAATCTCCGACCTTCGAACGAAATTAAAAAAAAAAACACGACACCATCTACGTTTGAAGATTTTCACCATAAATATATTCCAGCACATTTATAATAAAAAAAGTTCAATGAACTGGGTGTCATAGAGATGCAAGAAATGTATCGATTACTTTGTGGTTCTCTGTCTGCGTCCAAAGTTTCCGATTTCGAAACGGGACCCTGTATGCCTTTGTGATCCTTCACACTTTGGCTTAAATGTCTCAAGTCGATTTGTCACCCCCAAACAAAATACCACGTAAACAATAAGCGCGATAAAATTAATTTGCACACCCTGTATGTTTTTTTTTATGTGTTGTAGATGGTTTTCACTTTCCCGTATCAGTTCCAACGACCTTCGTCCTTGCCTCGACACAGTCCTGATGCGGGTGGTGTTGGCAGAGCGGTTTGGTCCCATCAATAGACCAAGAGCTAGCCAATTATTTATGTTAAAGCTCATTATTTGAGTAACAAACATATTATACATACATATTATTAACATATATTTAGTACACCAGGTGTCCCAACTTTCTTATTTTAAATGGACACATTATGAGATTAATTAACTGTCGTAGAAGTTTACGAAAAAAATTGTATCTAGCAAACCAATCAAAAGTGGGATACCAAATTTCTGCAGCAGTTAGCCGGAAGCATAGGCTAACTACTACTGTGTCATAGATAGTCCCATTTTGTACCAAAATTAAATTTTAGGGGTAGTCTGTTAAGACCTATGTTTATGGAGATCAGTCTGTTTAAGACGTCCCCCGTCTGCAACCAGACTCTCTATTGCTCAAAGATAAATTAATTAACAAACCTTGAATAATAATAATTGCTATATTAATTAAAATACCTACTCTTGCTGTATGCTTGGCACTACGTTTAAATTAGCTTGTGGTCTATGAATATTATTGACTCTAGATGTGCGGAGGCGGCTAAACCCACCGTTTTCCCTTCCACATCCCAAGTGCCGTCTAGACAACCCCCTTTGGACGCATATAATATATATAAAAGGGTATTATAGGGTGCAAAAGCACCGTTGCCGTATCTATAAGGTGTAGTAGTAGGTACATTTAATATCCTGAAATTATTGATTTGATCAGTTATTATATATTTTCTGGGTTATCTTGCTTCCTTTTAGCTGCGAGTTCTATTTTATATAATGGATGTTTTTTATCGACAATTAAACAAGCACTGATATATAAATAATTCGCAACCCGACCTTTTAATAACATTTCTTTTAACTCTAACTTTGAAGTCCTGTAAAATTTAGCACCATGTACAACAATACGTTTATTCACCATAATCAGATTTAGCTCATAAGTAGGTAAACGGGAAACCAACAAAGAAATATCCAACTTATTTCAAAGCCCGAAGCCGGACAGTAATTATGTCGAGCTTAATCTTTAAGATGCATTTCAAAACCTTTACAAGGGTTGCCTTTTATATTTACTTTATTGTTTTTCAAAATATTCCCCATGAAGATCTATACACTTTTGCATGCGTTTGAACCAACTGTCGAAGCACTTTTGCCACTCTGATTGAGGTAATATCTCCAAAACTTGCATTCTGAAGCAGCAACCGCTTCTTCAGGTGGCGAAAAACGTTGACCTCTCAGTTTTTTTTTTACGTACGGGAATAAAAAGAAGTCATTCGGTGCTAAGTCAGGACTATACGGCGGATGACTCTTCAAATCGATGTTTTGGGTGCTCAAAAATGCAGTTGTTTGAGCCGATGTGTGAGAGCTCGCATTGTCGTGGTGAAGAGTGATCCGTCTTCGGCGGTTAGTTTTCCTGATTTCTTGGAAGACAACTGGCAAACAAATGGTTGTGTACCATTCAGAATTGACTGTTCTGCGTTGTTCTAGTGGTACGGTTGCGACATGTCCAGTTTTTACTGGACCTAAAATAAAAGACAAAAGAAAAACTATTTTAAACGGGTGCAATCCACCTGTGCCCCATTAATATTATACAAGGTGTCTCAAAATTGTACGGCAAAAAACTATGTCCGAAAATGCGCCCCTAAGGAGCTACGGCCTCTAGAAAATGGCTGTAAAAAATCGTTCTTCTAAATTATGAAAAATATTTTAATAAAATTTGGAAAAGTGGTTCAGTTTTTTATGATATATATTACTCTATGTTCCAATCGTCGCAGTTGATTCAGAGGTGTAACTTTTGGGGGGGCTGTAACGGTTTTTTTACCCCAATTCATATATGGGTATTTTTTTTCTAATAAATAGATAGAAAATCTAAAAGGCCCATTTATTCTACAGAGAAAACGTATCCCAGTAAACACACATACGTTTTTTAAACGTAATATCAACGTGTCATTGGTTGATTAAATGTGTACGTTTAAAAAATAACCGGTTTATTTTGGTGCAAAATATCACCGTTTTAATTCAAGTTGACAGCATTTACCTAAAAAATAATTACTGATTTTTTTAACGACAAACAAACTTTAAAAAATCCTTTCAATGTACGTCAATATTACGTTAATGAATGTATTGTCTTAAAAATACAAGTACACGTTAATTCAATGTCCTTTAGAAACGTTGTTTAAAAATAAATATCTAACAATAAAATTCGTGTTTATTTTCTACGTGTATTCGACGTATTCTGGGAATGTTTTAAAAATATTATTCTCAACGTAGTTTTGACGTGTTTTGAACACCACACGTTATTAGTAAATTTAAACGTTTTTTTTACGTACGTGTGTTTATTGGGATTCTTCTTCTGTAGAGTTAAAGGTTTCCGTTTTAATCGAAAACATAATTTCTGCTGACATGCAGCAAGTAAAAGGAAAATAAACTATTAGATAGATATACTGGTAGATAGGAAAGTAAGTTCTTTTAAATCTATCTAGCGCGTATCTGGGTCTTACGAAAACTAGGTCATATTCAACAACTACCTATCTAACGCCCTAAATAACGCCGTGCTCTAGTTTAAACTTTTGAATTACATATTTTGATGTATTTTTATATGAAAAATAAAATACTTTCACATGTCCCTTATGACCAGGATCTCTTTGATTTTTATGCTAATAATCGCAGACACAATTCTGGCAGCTTTAAGTTTGAATTGGTTGCCTTGGATCAGGTAGAAATTGCTCTTTCTAGAATCAGAACCAATGCTGTTGGTAGCGATCGTATATCTCTGTAGAAATGTTAAAGAGAGCATGTACTTTCTTATTGCCGATTTTGACTAACTTGGTTAATTCATGTATTGAATCGTCTGTATTTCCTGATGGATGGAAACTTGTTCATGTAATTCCAGTTCCTAAAAAACCTTGCCCAAAAGCGGTGGGGGATTTGCGACCAATTAGTATTCTACCTGCAATCTCCAAGATCGTCGAGCGTATCTTATTTGACCAGATAAAAGTGTATATTGAAAATCATTGTCTTCTGCCTAGTACTCAGTCCGGTTTTCGATCTAACTATAGCTGTTGTACGGCCTTGCTCAAGATAACGGATGATATTTTTAGGGCGGTGGATAGTGGACAGTTGGCGGCTCTGGTGCTTCTGGATTATTCGAAGGCATTCGATCGCCTCAACCATGATTTGTTGATGGTGATCCGTGAGTACTTGGGCTTTGGCGGATGTGCTAGGGGATTGATTGAGTGCTATATATCGGGTAGGAGGCAGGTTGTGGTCCTCGAGGGGGGAAGAGTATCACAAGAAAAAAGTCTCTTAGCAGGGGTGCCTCAAGTATTTTTCCTGGAGTAGCCTACTCGTAGTATTCCAAATTGTACAGTTGCTTCTTTATATTCAGTTCCGTCAGCTTTTCTCATATTTACCGCATAATCTTTCAATATATTAGCCAAATTATGCAAACTCGTTTCAGCATTCAGTTCGTATTCTCTGGTCGCACAAAACTCGAGAAATATTTTCCATACATATTTTTTTGATTTGATTGTATTTTTTGATATATTATTAGATATGATATCATTAATTGCATCGTTAGATGCAATACCAAATCTCTGCGACATTTTTAAACCAGTTGTCAGTTTGACGTTTAATTAATTTTTAATAAAAAAAAAAACACCAAACTGAAAACACCACATGTAGGGTATTATCGCTGTAATCCAGAGGTGATTGGATGAAATTTAACACATGACAGGGTTGGATTTGAAAATATAGGGTGTACCTATTTGTATTCTTTAACACAAGAGCGAAATATCCACAAAATATACGATTTCTTTCATCTTAATGCAGCAATGTAGGTTACGCGGTCGACTGCTATACAATTGAATGTATATATAAAGTATTTAGCTACAGTAAATATATCAAAAGCGAGAGTAAGTACATTCATTGTCATTTAAAAAGTAAATAACAATAAAAATAGATAAGAAAATGTGCAATTTAAATAAAAGTACATTCACATCTTTGGATAATGATCATGTATTAATTATCAAGCGCTGATAAAAATTAATATTAATTTTATTGTTTTCTAATGACGTATAAGTTTCATTGCATATAAAAAATCTTAAAAAACCTACTTTATTGAAAAATTAGAGAAAAAAAAGTTTTGCCACAGTCGGGAGTCGAACCCATAACCTTCCGAATGCGAAGCGAACGCTCTATCAATGACGCCACATTTGTTTCTGTTGTAGTATTGGACATTACATCTAAAAAACTACTAATTTACCCTTAATTTTATTTTAATACTATTCACATGAGCTAAATCGAAATGCTAACCTTCAGCTCAAGTAGGATTAAAGATAGAAGAACAAAAAATAAAATAACAAGAATTCAAAAAGACAGTGAAACACAATATCGATTAACTTTAGATAGGAGAGTAGATATGTCTTTGCAAAGGTAATCTGGGCATCCATTCTAAATGTAGTGCTTTGGGACAATCCACAGTCCCTGCTCTATTTTAGAGCGGCAGCCACCGTATTCGTCCTCCTTATTGGCTGGATCCGAACACGATGACCTAGTTTAGACTGGTGTGTGTACAACGGCATGATATATAGGTATACTTAATAATGTTTATGTGCTTCATTCTGCACCTATGTGATCGCAATTTTAATGACCTTTGAGCCGCGTTGGCCTAGGTCATGTGCGGGCAATTGCAGAACCGCGCCTTAGGCTTGGTCGGCATACAGGGCATGGTCATGTATATATCGTAAATTTTCAGCTTCCCAACTTCATAATTAATTTTGTCTCTCCAGCAATGTTAGATCCTGTTTTTGTATTTAAAATAACTTGGCTCGAAGCAAGATAAGATGATAATCCCCATTAGATTCAGGAGCTTTTGAATTATTAAAAGAATTTTGATTCTCCTTTGTACAACGCATCGTTATCTATTAATTCGTAAGTAATTAAATGATGCTCTTCAAAAACATGATCTTGAAGATTGTGGTTAATTGAACTTAATTTTAGTCCTATTGTAGGGCTTATTTTTGTATGACCTTGGTAATCGTGCTGGGCATTTTTGTTTTTTCTTAGTAGAAATATTATGTCAGACGTTGAAATTCCTTTCAATTTTATGGTTACGATGCATTTCAAAGTCTGGATCATGATCTCAGTACCTACAACTAAATTGCTTATCATAACCTGGGCCCTGGGCGTAGGCAAGGGGTATAAAAAAGGGTTCAAAATTATATTGAATCATTACTATATCAGCATTGAACTTAATGTAGTATATTTGTTTGTCCACGGCATTTTCCGTGTTGTATTTGGATACGAAAAAATGCATTTAGATCGTCCGCAGAATGATTGCCAAAAAAAAATCTGCTCCTCATAAATTTAATCATTCAAACCTCATTTTCACATTAGAGGACCACAACTATCAGCAACAACGAAAGCAGGGGTAATTTCTCTCTATAGTTTTAATTTGTTAAATCTTTTCATGTCGTCTGCTTTCGGATGTTCGAAATTAGACGTTTTAGGTGAATTTGAGGTTAGGTTGAATGAACGTAACTGTACCACAGTATAATAAATAATACAGTATTCTGACTTTCCGCTTGCGAGCCGTCCTGCGCATATCGTCGCGTATGCCGCCATTATGGGTTAAAACGTCACAATAATCGCATTGACGTAGATAGATACCGTTCCCTCCTGTGTTCAATATAATATAGTTCATTGTCGGCGTGTACGAGATAAATAAATATTGTGTTTGTAATCTAATTCTGTGTTTTTGGTATAGTGTTCGTGAGAATTAAACGGATTTTATTTTTATTAACGTATCTTATGATTAATACAATGAACAATCAGGGAGGACATGTGTGTGCTGCAAAATGTTGTCCCAATAAGCGGTACACTTGCTCTAAACATTTTTTTCGCTTCCCCACAGATCCTGTTAGGTGAGTAATAAGTAAAAATAAAGATGAATACTAGATAATTTTACGTTTATAACAACTATTTGTATAACTGTAAAATTTATATTACGAAATGGCAGTATCTAATATGTTTTTAAACTAAATGAAAGTAAAACATAAACACAAGTTGTCTCAAGGCGAGATAGCATGATAACGCAATCAACTAGGGGTTATATTATTGATAATATATATATATATGTATATATGGCCCTTGTTTGACTAAAATTGCTGGGAACAGTTGATGCAGAATTCAGGCACACGGCTTGTATGTGGAATTCGTAGGGGTGAAAGAGGCTAGCAATAAGATTAAGGAAATCGGCTGACTTGTAACCCAAAATGGCGGCGTCATACGTCACAGTTTATTTCAAAGTGCCAACGTGGAGTTGGAATGCTGTACTTATTAATGCTGTGACTATACTACCAATTGGTTGTCACTTAATTTGGATGACCCTGTATAGGTAAATTGCATTTAGATTAGCCTTGGAAAACTCTTGCATATAATGTTTATGTAATTTAATCTGTTTGTGCTACACCGCAGACTCATTTTCTGTCTGTGGTAGTAAACAATCAACAAAGGAGCGTTGCTGCCTGTATGTTTTTGTTAAAGTGAAAAACGGGTTGCAGACTGTGCATAGAGCTCTCTGTCTGCAGAGGTCGTCCCACAAACAATAATATTAAAGTGACCTACTTTTGCAGGGTTGACCTAAATTGTAGGTCGCTCGCTACAACTAGTATAATAACAACTGCGTAGTTTATGTGAACGTAGTGGGAATGTGTTATTTTGTTTTTGTCTAACAATCCTGGAAAATAGGCGTTAGATTTCTACAAACTTCAACTTACATTATCAAGTTAATTTCTCAGTTCACTGTCAATCAAACTTGCTGATATTTCTCGTATTCTATTGTCAGTAGTAATACCCCTAGGGTCTTGATAATACCGAGATAATTTTGTCATAGAGAATGCCGAAAGCGTGTTGCTTGATAATTGCCCAGGGCCCAGGTTATGCTAAGCAATTTAGTTGTAGGTACTGAGATCATGATCCAGACTTTGAAATGCATCGTAACCATAAAATTTGAAAGAAATTTCAACGTCATAGGATGACACATAGATGGCGTTACAAGAATTCTTTCCATATGATTTTTATTTAGTACAAACCTTCAAACGATACATGTATAAATTTGACAGCAATCTGACTATTGATTCGTGACTTATAGCATTTTGTTTGAAGCAACCTTTGGTTATTGTTATTTTATATATTTATATGACCCAAGTCAAAAGTACAGTTTTGTCCTCGATGTAGTGTAGTATTATTTCCGCAAGACCATGATAATCGGTTTTCTTTTATAAATTTGTTTAACATCAATGATGTCATGCATTTAAATTTCTTAACCAACACTTGTTGTTGATTGAAAGTCAAATAATGATCTTTTATGCTAAACCACTTTGCTTTATTTGTGTGTCATTATTTTAAATATTTTGCAAATTTTGAGAACAAACAATGCTTTGTGTATGGGAAATATTAAGTACTCCATTATTTTTTATGTATACACAACATTTTTTTTCTATAGATTTATTTAATATAACAATATTTCCACGTGCAACTTTTGGTGCGCCCTGTATATTATGAAAGAACACAATACACTCTTTTAATTAGAGAAATTATGTTCAATTTCGCACACCATAATATAAAAGACAATATTTCAAATGCGTTAAGAATCTGTTGCTGTCGGCATAGATATATCAAAAATAATAACGCCAACATCCTATGCAATTAATACTAAATTTTTATAACCGTGACGAGTGAAACAATTTACCAGAAACTAATAATAAAAAAAATCGCTTGTCTCGCCCCGTCCCGACAAGATATAATATAATCAAAAATGCGTAACGACACAGAATTGTAATAATTATTATGATTATTTTCATTATTTCCAGTAAACTAATTACTTTATTCAAAAAATTAGAAAAAAAAAATATTGCCACAGCTTGGATTCGAACCGAGAACCTTACGCAAGCGATCGAACGCTCTCTCAATAACGCCACATTAATAATAGCTCACTAATAAATAATTTTGAGCCAAACTAGTTTATTCTACGTCTATGGAATAGATGAAAGGCTAAAATGAAACCGCTCGATGTCATTTATATTAATTTAGCGTTTGAGCGGAGACTGCAATTAGTATTAATGAAGACTGGGAAAACGAGACAAGGACAAATAAGATGCACATCTAATAATAATATTAAAATAGTACCATACCAACTAAAAAATGGCCATTTTTATATTTCAATATTGAGCTTTGTGTTATTTATCTAATATACTTATAGTTTGTTCTTTAGAGAAAGGTCGACCCATTCCAAGGTACAGTAGTATCCAGACAAAAACCTTCAATGTTCTTTGAAAAATTTAATAAATAATTGACTTATTATTTATTGCACAAAAAGCCTGAGACTTCACTCAACCATCACCCACTCTCTCCTAATGAACTAAAATACAATAAAATATAAAAAAAAATTTCCTTGGGGAATAACCACGTTAATAATCCTATCAAATCGAAGATATTTCAACTTAATAATTAGTAAGCAAAAAGTTGTGCAACTGAGTTTCTACCGAATTTTTCAGTCGAGAAAAAAAAAACGGCTCCAACATGCATATTGCATTAAAACTTTTATTTTTTTTTTCAACTTGGTCAAATATTTATTTTTCATCAGCGAGTTCAAATACCTATTTTTAAAAATATATTTTGTGCATACAATTTTAAAATTTGTATATACGATCTATGCCAATGTTAAATAGTTTGCTAAAATGTGTTTATTTCTTGAATACCCTCACATGTTTAAATATTTTAGAATTCACTTCTAATTTAAAAAATAAATAAATATCCACTCAAATGTTCACAGTAACAAAACTTAATTCCTATAATCTCAGCGCACCCTATTGAGGGTAACAACGATAAGAATGATCAGCCTAAAATGCAAAAGGAAAGACATAGGTATAGACATTTATTTATTTTTAATTCTTACAAGTTAGTTTATTTCATTTCTTTGTATATACATATATATACATACTGCACAGATATGGAGGCCAAGTCCTGAATAAGGAAAAATGAACCATTTTCCGTAAAATGTGTTGCATTCAATTAGTTAAATCCAGACAGATGTATTGGCCTTCGATTATAAATCAATTCGTCTAGGCGTATATACGCATACGTCGTCGGCGTCGCCGGCTGTGTGAATGAATAAATAATAATAATATACTTATTGTCTGCTGGTTTATTTTTTATTTTACTTAAATTGGAATAAATAAATAAAAAGTCTAAGGCTTTGATTAGAGAAGTATCGATCAATTTTTGGCCACGACTAGTGATGAAACTTATTTACTTCCTGCGGTGATGATGTTCAAATATATATAGTTAGTTTCTTATTTCAGAAGAAGAAGAGAAGAATTGCACTCTATTTAAACTGTTTACTTGTACATAAAGTGTATGTATGCTAGATGACAGAGACATACAAAGAGTTTACAAGTTTACAAATCAATTATGCGTTTTGTTGAGAAGTCTAGTTACTGAGCACCACCATGATGTTCGATTCTGAGATTATAATAACAAGGACAATGAAAACATAATAATTTCAGCAGATAAAAGTTTTTTAAAACCGTTTTTATAGTATAAACAAAAGTTTATTATATTTGTGATACAGCCAAGCATCAATATAAAGAGCGTGTCATAACTACAATCATAAAATTAAGGTTATTTCAACTATAAAAATTACAATAATGTAAACATGCAAAATATATATGCAAAACCTTTGTTTATATAATAAATTGCGTATAATTAACAACTATACTTAGTCATTAACGCGACAAATCATTTACTTAATCAGTACAAAATTTGGCCTATAGTTTTCAATAAATGCGTCCCCTACTTATGCACTTGTCTCTCCTCTATCTTTATAGGTCGTTTACTACGACT
The DNA here is from genome assembly GCA_911728435.2 of Apoderus coryli. Lineage (NCBI taxonomy): Eukaryota > Metazoa > Arthropoda > Insecta > Coleoptera > Attelabidae > Apoderus > Apoderus coryli. The sequence continues at coordinate 926,044 of OU452211.1, read as the reverse complement.
GCGCTGAAATCAGTTTACTTATTTTAGAGTTGGCAACGCTGTATCTTCGTGCTATCTCATTTCTAATATCTAAGATGTATAAAAATGTCAAAAGTAATCTATAAAGTAGGGTTATGTTGTATAAAAAAAAACAAAAATTTAAATAGGTTTCGTTTTTCTCATAAATAGTTTTAATCCATTGATTTTTATTTCAAACAAACTCAAAATAATTTAAACAAAAATCCATTTAATGTAATTTTATGGTACAATTCTCTATTATAAACTTTCCCCGTCTATAAAAATGGTAATTACCTAAACATAGGCTAATTTAAACATCTAAAAATAGCAGTAGAACTAGAAAAGCCGGAAGAGGGTACCTATATCATGTAGGTATACAGAGTTCCAGCAAATCTACCTACATATTATATTAATTTTTGTGGCCCATCAAAAAACGGTAAAGGAAAATTCAGATGCAAAAGACTTTTGTACCAAGGACATAAGGTAGAGCAACGGTCAGACTCGGGGGATTATGTTGATAAATAGCCAACACTTTTCACTAATTGAATAAACGGTTTCTAATCTACAATAAATCCCCTCGTTAATCACTAAAACACTTTTACAGAAACTAATAATTAATTTTAAATAGGTAACCTACCTTCTGCTTGCTTTGTTTTTATTTATAACCAACAGTTATTGAGTAATGTAAATAGGTATACAATTACAACACTAACACACACATGTAACTTTTATTTACGTAAATCAATCCACAAGCTGACCTATATTATTAAATTATCTAAGCAAATAAGTCACTTTTACACTTAGGTGACCCAGACACCACACATCAATTAGATACATAAACACAAATAAGTCTGTCAATTGTCAAAAATAGAAAACAACACTTGGGTAAATATTGCAACACGGATAGGTAGTACTATAATAACATTTTTTCATAATGCTCTACTCTATTATAAAATTAGATTTCTTTAGTTGACAAATACCCCGGATGATCAAAATTTATGAATTGGATGATGAACAACGGAACACGACGCTATTGAATGTACATACATTTAAAATTAAAGAAAAAAATGTACACAGACGACGCGTACAACACTGAAAAGCTTTGCGCCGAATACTATGTGTGAGCGGCGACGTTGCCACCTCAATTCCATTGTCAAAAATGTTATACGAATAATTAATAAAGATAGAAGTAAAGAAAAACCTCACACTGCATAGGAAAAAAAAGAATCCAGGCTAGCGATGTCTTTTAAATTTGACGTAGGTATACTTCTTCCGCAGAAGAATGAATTATATTTTAAACTACAAAACTATTAAGCATTATTTTATTATCGTGTATAATTCAGCACTTTGTCGTTGTTTGAAATTAATTATTAAATTAAATAAACCCTTAGCACGAATTATCTGTTTAATTTCGACCAACATTGATAACATTTATTATACGAGGCATGTTTTTTAAGTAAGTACCGTTTTGGAATTAAAAAAAGACGTGCAAAGATATCGCAATAATTTTATTTTTACATGAAAGCCTGTACCTTAATCTACTTTTCTACATAATTTCCGTGAATATTGAGGCACTTGTCATAACGTGGCACCAGTTTTTGAATACCCTACTCATAAAATTCTGCCGCCTGACTTGTTAACCACTGTATCACAAATGTTTTGACTTCGTTATCGTCTTGAAGGTACAGGCTTTCATGTAAAAATAAAATTATAGCGATATCTTTGCACGTCTTTTTTTAATTCCAAAACGGCAGTTACTTAAAAAACATGCCTCGTACAATTTAACAGCATCCTTGAAGTATGATTTGGTTCATTTTACTACTATTTTAAAATTATCTAAACAAATTTAACTAAAACAATTTCATAGTGAGACAAAAACAACCCTTAATGTTATTTAATTAAATATATTTGTTTTTAGTTATTTAATTCCGCATACTTATAACTTTTTGGACCACCGTTCTGCCAGACCCTGTACCACATCCTGTCTAAAAATAGCAAAGCCTACACTATTTTCGCTACACTCAGAACATAATAATATAAAAAGATAACACACACTGATATTGGATATGGCAACAGTGTGTATGCATCTATCTTAAATAGATAGATTTGCCCTCAATGCATGTGTACATATGGTCTCAAGGACATACACAATTATTATTATAGGATGGATTTAGGCCTGCATCGTTGCGTTGCTATTAGGAGGTATAAACAGAGAAGCCCGACTGGATAACTTTCTGACTCCCAGCGATGTTGTCAATTCAACGAAATTGAAAGTACCTACAACACATGGAGATCGTTATCATAATGAACATAAATTTACCTAATTCAAACAATACAATAAAATCGTATGAAGCGATATACCTACAGGGTGCAGGAAAAAACAGAGAATTTAAACGTAAATGTAAATTTAGGCGTTGGACAGATCAGGATAGGTAAGTCAATGTTTATTTAGAGAATCGTCAACACTGCAAATTGGAACGGATAAAATGGAAAACAATAAAATCGGTGTTAAATTCGACGGGCTTACCCATAAACACCCTTTGACCTTCAGACTTGTATATACACTACTGGGTATTGGGAGTGTAATTGAACATACTCTATATAATTGAAAATAAGTTATGCTTGTGCCCTGTTGTAGTGTTAGGTAATATTATCTTGCATCTTGAAAGTTTTGTCAACAGGAAACACAATATTAAACTATTAGATTATAATACCTATTATCAATATTTAATTAACTGTTATATTATAAAAGACTGTCTTTTCATATTGGCGAAAATTATTAGCTATAGAATGTTTATTGTCAGTTATAGCATAGGCGTATCATTATTTTAGTGAAAATAAAAGGAAATTTATACAGTGTGTCTACGTAAGTTGGCGGCATATGGAAAACTTTTTTATTATTACTTTTACGAAAAAAAGTTATTCTTTATAAAAAGTTCTGCATGCTCCAAAACCTAAAACGCAGCCATCAGATATCAAATTTTATCAGTCGTATACAAGGTTTGTCAAAAAATGTGATTAAATTACCTTTATTTTTTACAATATCGAAAATTGTTATAAAGGAAAGATATTTAGAATTAAAAATAACTTTCAAATCTTCAACATTGGTTATTTACATTAAAAAACTATTTTTGCCGACACATTTAAGCATGTTACTTAATAATTAATCCATTATAATAATAATTAATAATTGTCACTTAATAATTGTTCAGTTTTATTGTAATTGTAACTGAATGCGGCCCTGGCGAAGTTTCAGTACCGCACCGACAACTAATCAATGGAAATAAATCAAAAAAGCATTATTCGGGGACAAACTGTAGAAGCGGCAACAATGCCAGAATTTAGTTTAGAGGTTATTGTGTGATATTATCATCTTAATTTCGGTCCGCAAATGCTTCGTTATCGAGATACAGGGTGTCCAAATTTAGTAGTCAAATTAACTTTCTTGTTCATTTCTCAAAAACTAGCTAACCGATTTCGACAAAATTTTAAATGCATTTGGGGACCGATAACCTAAAATAATCTGCATTATTTTGGCTTTCATTAACTGTTCATTGGCGTAGATATAGGGGGCATTTGGGTAAATTTTACACATAAATTAGTTAAACACAGCTTTGACAAGCTTCATTATTTTAAATTATTACTTTTTTAAAAAGAACAACTTATAAGCTACAAAAAGTTAATTACGTCAATGTTGTGATTTCTACCATTTTTATGGAAACCGATAAATTGCAAGTTAATGGTAGATTTAAATCAAAATAACGTTTACCAGAAAACCAAATGTAAAATCATGTTGCCATGGAAAACGAATGCCGCAACAATAAAAAAAAACTTTGACAGCAACAAATTTAAAATAGTTAAAATTGTTTTATTATTTCGTAGTTGTTTTTAATATTGCGAATGTTTTTTTCTAAATTAAAATGAGTTTTTCAATTGAAGAATATGTTTGTGAATACCAAATTAGGTATCCCAATAGACGTCATCCATATCACCAAACATGGAGGGCTACATTTCACAGGCTTAGAACGATATGGAGCATTTTTCCTAGGGTTAACAAACGACCGCATCGTCTAAATATTCAAACTGAAGAAAACATAGTGGATTTAGTTTTAGACAATCCGAAATTAAGCACTAGATGAATACCAAATCAATTGGCATTACCTCGAATAACTGTTTAGAGACTATTAAATCGAGAAATGCTCTATCTCTATCATCATCAAGATGTCCAGGCCCTACATCCTGGAGAGCGTGAAAGGCGCCTACTATCTTGTAATTGGGTTCTTGGTAAGTATCAAGAAGAAGAAAGTGCTCTGGTCAGATGAAGCAACTTTTACTAGAGATGGCATAAATACAAACCATAATGAACATGTATAGTCTTTAAACAACCCTCGTGCTATTAGGCCGCGAAATTTTCAAGAACGTTTTAGTATCAATGTTTGGGGTGGCATGTTTAACAATAAATTATTGCCGTTGTTCGTAATTAATGGACATTTAAACTCAAATCAATACAGTATTTTCCTACACAACCGCCTGCCCGAATTGATGGAGGATGTACCTCTGAATATTGTTCAAAATATGTGGTATCAACATGACGGATCCCCTGCGCACCGTAGTACAAGTAACTAAAGTTTTAAATCACCTGTTTGGAAACAATTTGATTGGTTTGGGAGGTTCCATTGAGAGGCCTCTAAGATCACCGGATCTGAATCCTCGCGACTTCTTTTTATGGGGGTACATGAAACAATTGGTTTACAGTGTACCACTTATAAATGAAAACCAACTACTGAAGATAGTTCATATAAGCTGCTAGGAAAATAAGAAACAATCATAATATCCATATTAGAGCTACAAATTCATTAGTTGAAAGATGTAAAATGTGCATTACTGTCAATGGAAAGCAGTTTGAACAGTTGTTATTAATTTTTTTATTTTAATATCGAGTTTAGTTTGTTTATTGTTAAATTTTTAATTGTACTGATAGGCCTTAAAATTTGTTGTTAAGTAATTTGTTATTATTAAATCGTTTTTATTTTGATTTAAATCTACCATTAACTTGCAATTTATCGGTTTCCATAAAAATGGTAGAAACCACAACATCGACGTAATTAACTTTTTTGTAGCTTATAAGTTGCTCTTTTTAAAAAAGTAATAATTTAAAATAATGAAGCTTGCCAATGCTGTGTTTAACTAATTTATGTGTAAAATTTATCGAAATGCCCCCTATATCTACGCCAATGAACAGTTAATGAAAGCCAAAATAATTCAGAATATTTTAGGTTATCTGTACTCAAATGCATGTAAAATTTTGTCAAAATCGGTTAGATGGTTTTTGAAAAATGAACAAAAAAGTTAATTTGACCACAAAATTTGGACACCCTGTATCTCGATAACGAAGCATTTGCGGACATGGGTTCAATGGCAAATAATGCTTCAATTGTTTTCAGGAATCTCCAGTTTTCGTTTGTTGCAACCATAGTGAATCATAGGGGTGGAGCATTTGGCGGACGCCCTGTATTTTCAACACTGAAATAAACACAGAAACCTACACTAATTTTGTTGTCGAACAAAATTTGTCCGTACGACCTTTCTAATAGTAAAAATAGATTGATGAATTGCAATATTAGCCATATGTAATGTTGGTTGAATATTTTTTTCACCGAAAAATATAATTTGCTTATTTACAATACGTCATATGCCAAAAACTGCAATCATAATAATATCTTATCAACAATTTACAAGGGCACTGTGTAAATGACGAACAATATGTTTCGCAGAGGTTTAGCCGATCAGCACCAATGTACTTAATTGTTATAATTTTTTTTTTTTTTGGAGATTTTGTTTGCTTTTTATTTTATTATTAATTATACTTTGAAGTCGTCAGCATATTATAATAACGAACTATTTGTCAAGCCCAATGTCCATAATATGATTTGTGCTAAACTTCTCGTACGAAAGTGTTTGGAACCAAAAAAACTCTTAAAGCAGGTTGATAGCTCAAACTAAAAAATCTCAATTTTCGTCTTCTTCCAAAGCAACGATATGTTTTCACTTCTGAAAATCGCAAATTGAATCAAATTGACCGCACTTTTGCCGTTTTTTTTGCAGTTTTTCGACAGAGACGCCGATGTCGGATTTAGTATAGCCTAAAAACAATGGTAGGCTCCACAATCATCATTGTCATGATTAGACGTAAAATTAGTGCTGCAATTTTTAACTAGGACATTCATTGGTGCAAATTGCAATAACCATCGAATGTGTCGGACTAAGTAGTAATCCTATGGAACCTCGCATTTAAACATAATATTCTAACCTTGGATTGATGCATTGCCCTGTATAATATACGATACTTGTGTTTACTTCTAGTCTGGCTGCGAAATGCATTTATTTATTTATAATATAGGTACATTATACATTGAGATAGAATGTGTGTTCATACGAAAATAAATACGAAGGACCATACCGCTGAAACATATCGGATTAGATACGATATATACAATATGTCCACGGATAGAGTTTGGATGAGGAAAAACTTTTTTATTTGTCGATATAGAAGAAAAAGTCATTCTTTATAAAAACGTCTGCTTGTGTCGAAACTACAATATCAAATGCCAAATTTACGATTACTATACAGGGTATAGCAAAAATAACATTTTTAATGATTTTGATTTTCTTGTTTTTTTAATTTTATTATTTTAAGTTAACGGTAAAAAAAAAATAAAAACACTATTCAAGAGGTTATCGGCGTTGACCAGAGCGTAGTAAAGATACCAATCGACATCGCAAATACTTTCAATGACTTCTTTGTCAGATTTTCTAGGAATAATACTTCATGCAGTCTGGACACACCGAATCTCGTGAAATCCACAGTTAGATCTTTTTTCCTTCACCCCACTACCCCAGATGAGATCTCCAGAGTTGCCAGGAAAACTTGCAGGAAAAAATCTAACGGTTTGGATGGTATTCCGGGTAATGTAGTTCTGGCCGTTGTCCCTGATAGTTAACAGAAGCTTTGAGGAGGGTGTTTTTCCGGAACGTTTAAAAAAATCAAAAATTATTCCCATATATAAAAATAAAGGAGATCCTAGGGATATAAATAATTACAGACCTTTGGCATTACAAAACCAGTTCAGTAAAATCTTTGAATCTTTATTTAACAATAGACTTAATGATTATCTGGAAAAACATAAACTGCTTGCTCACAGCCAAAATGGATTTAGAAGCAATCGTCAACAGAGACAGCTCTGAGTCAGGCTTTTGGTCACTTGTTTCATGCCCTTAATAACAGGCAAATGGTGGCTGGTATTTTCTTTGATCTGAGCAAGGCTTTTGATACAATAGGTCACAAGCTTCTGCTCTCAAAATTGGAGGATGTTGGAGTGCGTGGAACAACGTCTAAATGGATAGGAAGTTATCTCATGCATCGTACCCAGCAAGTAGAGATTGCGGGCGTTCGTTCAGGGGTGGGAATTGTGAGCAAAAGGATACCACAGGGCTCATGTTTATCGCCAACTTTCTTAAATATATTTATTAATACCCTGCCGCACGTTTTGGGGGTTTTTGGCCTGCCCGTTCTTTATAAAAAAAATAAAAATAATAGTAGTTATGAAATTAACCACTTTGAGAAAAAAGTTTATTAGTGTTTTTTGCACAATTGGTGTAATAAATCACGGTTTTGAAAATATTTTCATAAAATTAAAAAAAAAAAATCTAAATCATTAAAAATGTTATTTTTGATATACCCTGTATAGTAATCGTAAATTTGGCATTTGAAATTGTAGTTTCGACACAAGCAGACGTTTTTATAAAGAATGACTTTTTCTTCTAAATCGACAAATAAAAAAGTATTTTCTCTTCCAAACTCTATTCGTATTTTACTTGAGGGTGTCAAAATTAGTCATAATTCGAAAACACTTGCACTTTTTATCTCCCTATTTTGACGCCATTAAATATTTGACAAATAAAAGTCAAATCTCCACAAAAATAAATCCATAACAACTATTGTCCACACATGTTTCGGAACTCAATCTAGTTCCGTCATCAGTGACGAAAAGAGAAACTTTACAAAATCATTCCTTTAAATTTCTATTGAGGTCATTTTTGTACAAAAAATATTTATTATATTGTACTAATAAAAAATTAAAATTAAATTATGAAAAATTAACATTATTTTTGTTGTTTTTCCGTTTTGTTTTTCTAGTTCATGATAGTTTTTTTAAAGATTAATTAATTTGGAGAGCAGAATATTTATCAAGTTTCATCAAAAAGCGATTCTTCATCAAAAAATTAACAAGGTGCGTTGACAGTTCAAAATATAACGTGCACAACAATAAAAAATGAACAAAATCCTGCGAAAAAAAATCCCACTGTTATGGCAGTAAATAATAAATATAAACGACCGCAAAATGATAATAAATAGACTGGTTGTAGTCATTTGACAAGTGGAACTGTAAAATCTGTAACCATAAATTTTCATATAAATATGGCCGAGCAAGAGTTTGCACCGCAGTTTATTTTATGAAATATAAAACGATAACACGATCTCACCTTAAGTCAGTTATATAAAAATGCTAATCTCATAGTCCAAATTCAAACTTTAAATGACAAAACAAACCACAACAATTTGAAACTGCTATAAATACATTAGTTTGGTGTATGCAAGGTTTATACAAAAGTGATTGAAGATCTTATTCAAAACGTCGCGTCATACCGAAAAAAAAACCAAAATCCTGGATGGATTCCAACAAAAAAGTGAGACACAGAACCCGTTATAGTTGCCCTATGTGTCTAAAGATTCTTCAGGACTCGGATGGATCCATGTTTCAGGGAATGGCGTACGAAGAAATAATTACTTTTCACTCATTTAGTAATACGAAACGTTTTAGTTTATACCTTTCGTGTACAGCAAAGCCATTCCGACTTTTTCTTAGACAAATCCAAAAAGTGAGAGGTTTTTTAATTTCTTATAAATATTTCGGGGACTCTGGAGTTGTCTTCCGACTAAAGACAATTCAAGAACGATCCTTAAAGGATTACGTATTACTTTTTACCTTATTTTGTTTATTTGCATTTAAGTAATATGGAGCAACAATTAAATAACATTGAAAACATGTTTCTGGATTTGTTTGATGTTTCTAAATCAATACAATTTTTTTTATTTAATATATTTATTGCTTTGTGTTGAAAATTATCAAAAAGTGTATAGGAATTCCTCAAACCTCAAAGGCTACAACTAAAATAGCTCCCATTTGCAAAACAACACTTTAACCTACATGAAATTTATAGTTTTTGCTGTATTTTAAGCGTGAACATTTTCTCACTTCCAAATGCCTTCTTTCCAAGAAACTTTATGATATTTTTAGGCACGCGCATAATGCACATTGGCAAAACAAATTATACACTTAAATGTCTTTCCCAACTATTTATATGAGCATAAAACAAGTCCCAGAAATGGTACAACAATTCTGCATCACCTTCCGTTTTTAGACTCCTGTAGTGAAGGTAAGGATGCTGTGCTGGCCTGAATTGTCATAAAAAAGACCAACCACAATCCATGAAGTTTAAGGTCACACAAAAATCTTTGCAAAACCCTTCGGATTATTCCCAGTAGTGCGGAATTTTGAGCTTCAATAAAAGAAGTATCATGCAGATCAAAAATCTGTATAGGTGAATTTTTACATTTTTATCTAATGACAATATCAATAATTATTACTTTTATCTATCTGGCCGATTCTGAATTAGTGTTATTGAAGTCCCAGGGGTACAAAATGACATCATCACAGATTAATATCTCCAGTACTTTGATCTCAGAATAATAAATAACTCGCGTCGCATTTTTTTTAGCAAAAAAAAATGTACAAACAACTTTTCATATTTAAATCAATAATGATTATAACTTAAATTATTTATTGTGAAAAAAAATATATATTATAGTGTGTAGGTTGGCACTAAATCATAAAAAACATTTGTATCATTTTTACAGTGTATGGCAAAACTGATCTTCAAATTGATTAAAAACATTAGATCTTGAGTACGGTTCAAAATTTGAGGAAAACTCTGGACCTGCTCCTGCATAGGTGAGTCTTGTTCTGGATCAAATATTTCCACGAAGGTCCCTAAATTTTGAGCCTAATAAGCAACAGCAGCGTCAAATTAGAGAGATTGGTGAAGATGATGTTTTCAGAGCACTTAAATCGTTTAAAGCTGGACATACTTCAGGTCCGGATGGTGTGCCTGCCTTTGTCATCAAGGACTGTGCCTCAGTCTTCGCTAAACCGATTTCAACTATATTTAATCTGTCATTGAAATATAATGCCAAGTGTTTTGAGATCGTGTTGCATGAAGTTTTGTTTAATCATGTTAAGCGGCTCATCACGCCTATTCAGCAAATTTCTGTCTACTTATCTCCATGAACGTAAATTGTATGTGGAGTACCGTGGTTTCAACTCCGGTATTATCCGTGCAACATCTGGAGTGCCGCAGGGTTCTGTGTTGGGTCCCCTCTTATTTATGTGTTTTATTAATGACATTGTTAATGGCGTGAAATGTCGCTCCCTACTCTTTGCTGATGATTTTAAGGTTTATTCACTGATTACCTCAACTTCTGACTGTCTTCAATTACAGAATGATCTGAATGGCCTGCTTGACTGGTGCATTCAAAACAGGCTTGCCCTTAATTTGGATAAGTGTTGTTCTGTAACTTTTACTCGTAAGATAAATCCAATAAAATTTGTGTATAACATTGACTCTGTTCCGCTTAAAATATGCGATGAGGTTAAGGATCTGCGCTAAACTTAGTTTTGTGGGGCATGTGATTGATGTGGTTTCGTCTTCCTATAAGAGTCTGGGTTTTGTTATGAGAAATACAAAGCATTTTGTGTCACCTAAAACTCTTATTTTACTGTATAATTCCTTCGTTAGATCGTAATTGGAATATGCGTCTGTTGTGTGGAGTCCTGGTTATGGGTTGCACTCGAATAGCTTAGAGAGGATTCAGCGAAGATTTGTGAAATATTTGTGGTTTAAGTGTGACGGAGTGTATGGGATTTCCCCATGATGACTTCTGGGTCGTTTTAATTTTGTACCTCTTGATAAGCGTAGAGAATATGCCTCACTCCTGTTCCTATTCAAGATCATTGACTCTCCGGACCTACTTTCGATGATACCTTTTCATGCTTCACATACGAGAAGGCGAATTATGGTTCTAGCTTTTACTTGCCTACCGCACGTACCAACTTGCTGCTCTTTTCGCCATTGTTTGAGATGTGTTCTGTTTGTGACTCGGTGAGTAACGATATTGATGTGTTTTTTAATACCATATCTTATATTAAAAAAGTGTTTTTTAGATATTTGATATTTGTTGTTAAACCATTCTTATTTTGACTATTTTTTGCGATTGTAATATTTGTATTATTTATAATTTTGAAACGTGTATAGTTATGTTAATTTTATCGTTTTTGTAATGTACCTGCCCTGTAATTGGATGTGTTTCTGTCTGGGTAGATGTAATCTAAATAAATAAATAAAACACAGTGATATTCGCTCCCAAAACATGTTCGATAAAATTTGGGAGTTCTATCTGCTCCTGTAAAATTCTCTAATGTGGGCAGCATTATAATAATAATATATAGTTAAACAGATTGATGAGTGACGATTACAAGTTTTTTTTTCATACAATCCTTTTGTGTTTCTGCTGCTTTTTTTTTCTTTTCTTTCTTCAAATCTTGTTTTGATGTATGCAAATTGGATTTATTTTAAATTAGACGAAATAAAATATCAAATCACATGCGAAATTTAGAATTGTTGGATCGGGCAACACCTTCGTGATTATTAATTTGATATAATATACACAGAAAAAAATCTTACTGTAATATCAATATTAGCGATATGATTGATTGCCTCTATTTTGGTTTAATGACAGTAATACTTAATTCATTAGATTACAATTAGGCCAACATTAAATATATACTTAATCCGACATTACAGATATTATTGAAATTCAATTTCATCTATGTTAGGCACAAAACAGATATATTTTTTCTTTCAATGATTACAGTATAATTGGTAACTAATATTGCAATTGTATTATTTCAAATATTGTTATGTTACGATAAGCAAGAAAAAGCATTGGAAGAATATTATTTCTCTACTCGGATTATTAGATATATATCATTGAATTAACAAAATCAAATTCTACTCGCTATCATATTCTACTATTTAAATAAACTAAATAATATTAAGTCAATACTTCTTATTGTTGGGACAACCTTAACTTATTATTGGGGCGGGCTAAATTCATCGATATATCGAAACACAAAACGTCGAGTATCCAACATTTTCCACTCATACATGTATCGAATTTAGGTATATAAATTAAATAAAAACTGGATTTTCATACGCCTATGTCATAATAAAACGAATTCAAAACCATTGATATAAAAACGTAGATTTCGGGCTGATGTATCGGGAAATTTCGGAACTCTCTAGTCACTAGCAAAGCTTAAAACAATAGGTTATGTTACATTTATATATTCTATTTGTGTGCCGGTAGCGCGTCTCTATATAGTTAAGTTCTATAATCTACAATAATATATTATGGAAGACTTCTTAAACGCCTCAGAATTGGAAAAACTAATTCCAATATTCTCCGGTAAGTTTTACTCCTAACTAAGTATATCTAATCATAAGTTTTTTACTATAAATTATTTTCTGTAAGCTTTTCGAACAATATTATTAAAGATCGGTCTAGCCAACAAATGATTTAGGAGGTACCTATAATGCATAATAAAAACGTTTTAACAAAACTATTCAAAAGTTATGAATATTAACCTTTTTATTTCACATTAACCAGTATAGCATAGCAGCATGGACTACATTTTTGAAACCTCAGATAACCTCAAAATTCAAAATATCCTGTTTTAACACGATGTAGGTATACAAAGTACAGAGTGGGAGTGAGACACTATGAAGATATGGTAAAAAACACAAATACGATATTTGGTTTAATATTTTGTTAGTCGTACATGTTCAATGTACTAGAATGACATACATAGTTTAATGAATTGTTTATTTTTTGTACTGTGATTATAGAGTAATATATTTTTATTACAATACAATGTATTATAGAATTAATAAAATTGATTTAAAATGACAAAACAATTATTTCAATACCAAAATATATTCTGTCTATAATTTCTGTATTCCCCTTAAAAAGCAAAAAATGTTCTATCAACGATAGTGACACTTAGTCCAATCAATACTTTTTATTTAATTTCAATACATTCTTATAATTGAGGCATTTGATTGGAAGTCAATTAATTCTTATACTTAAAGCAATAAAGTCATATATTTCGCAATTAATCATATAACTATAATTGAAAGAAATCTAGCTTTGATTGTGGAATACGGAATATATGCTGTCATTGATTGAATGTGCATATGATTCATGATATGATAGATTTTTCTCTGTGTACACGCTAAAAAGAGTTTGGTTAATTTAACAAAAATATTGTTAATCCAACAAAAGCATTTGTTTCTATATCCACGATTGAATATCTGTTTGCACTAACAAAATCATTTAGTTAGATGCCAACTGAGTCCTAATTACCATAAATAAAGCTAGGGTTGGGAGAAATAAATATTTGGTAAATTCAACAAAATATTTTTTGAAGGCAACTTACATCTGCATTAACTTGTTTAATAAGCTACTTAATATAACAAAAATATTTTGTTAAATCAAAGTAACCAATATTTCTCTTAATTAATATATTCTGTTAGGATAAACACTATACTGACGTTGATTTGAAAATCCGTTTTTTTTTATTCTAATACAATTTATGTTTAATCAAAATAAGTATTTTTAGTATATTTAATTCTAGATTTACTTACTTGAATTTACACACTTTATCACTCTAACTAAATAATCACTTTTTTTTTTCGTATTTAAAGTTTGAAATAAGAATCCAATATTTATTAGACAAAAACATTTATTTGTACTTTGGCTTTATTCTCTAACAATAAAATTAAAAGTAAAAAAAAATTTAAGACATTGTAGGGTTTAAAAAAACTAACGAAATAGACATTTAGCTTAATCAAATGTGCATAAAATGAGAACAAACATAAAATCAGAAGAAAATTAGATAATTCTATAAACTAAACATAAGTAGTATATTAAAAAACTCAAAATTAATACACAAATTTCATAAGTAGAAACAAAGTCTAAATATGTGTTAAATAGCATTATTGCCCTAACCTAAAAAATGTGGGTAAAGAAAATTACTAAATTATTTACCTGAATTATAACTGTAAGGTACTTAATTATTTTAGTATATTAAAAACACCCCACAACCAATCCATAAATTTCGCACGACTCTCTTGTTGAAAAGTTGAAAACCTCGAGTGCTTATTTTTGCCACTTTTCACTCTTCTCAAACTGTAAATCAATCTATAACAAAAATGCTCAATGTAGGGAAATAGTAAAAACATATTAACTGTTTGCAAAAAATACATGGAGCACACTTATTAGAATTTTAAAAGTCTGGATGAAAGAAACTGGTATATTTTATTAAAAGCGTTATCGATTTTATCAAAATTGGGAGAATTAGGTAGGTATACCTACTAATGTTTACCAAACTAGTTTTTAGTGGCTAGCGGTACATCAAAATTTGTTCTACTACCTACCTAATTACCTATATAATAATAAATATATTATATTTTATTTTATTATTTATTATTATAATATTTATTGTTGTTACTACATATTACGTATAATAATTAATAACATAAACAAAATGGTACTTACCAACTCAACAAAATTCATAGATATCACTAACTGACACAACAAACAAACACCCATCAGTTCTTGGTAATTTATAATTATAATAGTAACCACAAAACAAGGGGGTATGTTTTGTGATAGTAACTAAAATCACAGTTTTTACCGCTAAAACTAACTCTAACTAAAATAAAATGCAAGGATAGAAGCAAATGCAACAAAAAGCGTCCAAACATCACTGCCATAGAATAATATTGGAAATCCCCGCTTTCAAGGTTGCTGTCGGCTTTTGGGTTTTGAGACAATCAAAAATCAAAGAGAACCAAATCACAGCCAGCAGACGTTGTTGCCAGAGATTCCAGCAATTGCCATTCATAGGAAATAAATAATGTTGAAGTTTTAGGGAAATTAAAGTACCTAATCTAAAATATCAATAATATCTAAATATCTCAGATCGTACATTTACATTTTGACAATAAATTTAAGTACAAGGAGATGTCTATTATAAGTATAGGGAGATACCGATAAACCAAACTTAACGAATTAAGTAATATTAATATAATATTTATTGGCTAAATGATTGTGTAAAGATTTATATTTTATTATATGCATTTATAGTGTAGCAGTAAAATACACAGGAATATACCTAGGTGTCAATTAGGTAGCTAGACCCTATAGGAAGTGACAACACTGAGCGTAATTACCTTGCAGGTTCGACAAAATATTTATTTGCCGGAAAAATCTGATTTCTTGACAAGTTTATAATTTTACAAATATATATTTTGTCAAATAAACAAAAATGATATTATTCAGATGATTAGTTTCTATTAATTTTAACCCAGATCTTTGTTTAATTTAACTAAATATCTCTTGTTTATTTCAATTCATTAAAATGACTAATGTAAGTACATATATCTTATTTTTAACAGAAAAATTACTTGAATATGCAAAATAAAGGACAAAATATTTTGCTTGAAATAAAAAAGCCTGTTTATTACTTTAAAATCCATATTGCTATTACAAGTATATATAGTGTTACCTTAAACAAAATTTTGGAAATAAATATATTCTGTAAATTTAACCAAACAGTTTTTAGTGTGTAATAACAATGATAAATTGGTTGAATTTATTCTATTCCTACCCATATAAATAACATCCACAAAGTAATTTTATCTCATAAAATGACATAATAAAAACATTATTAGCCCAAATTTACATTAGTATGTAATACATAAGAATATGTAACAAATATAAAAGTCAAAAAACTTTTATGTTTTGTATAAATATTGTGCACGTGTTTATTTGTATATAAATTATTATAATGAAGTAAAGACGCCCAGTTTTGGCCTCTAGCAAGGTTAAAATATATTTAACACTAGCAACCACATCACCTAAAATAAAACAATGTTTTAATGCATCGATCATCATTCTAACATGAATGGAAAGCGCTTATTGATGACTAAACTAGTGTTGGATCCATTCGAATGAAAAATAATCGGTCATCCGATTATGAGAATAGAGCACAGAACCTGAGAAGAATTTGATTCAATAATTCACATAATATGATGAATATGTAATATACTTGTATATAATATCAAAAACTGAAAGGAAAATTGATAAGCTTATATAGCCTTTCTTATACCTAAGGAATCTGGCTTAAAAACTCTGGACAGTCAAGAAGTCCATTAATAATCTTAAAGAGCAATACTAGAGCGGAATATTCTCTCCGAGTATTTAATGATACTAGATTAAAACGGTTTAACAGAATATCATGAGGAAACTCAATGGATGGATAAACCCCATCAACCCGAAACCACAGCAACTTGGCAAAACGACGCTGGATGCGTTCAATATTATTTATATGTATGGCATACATAGGATTCCATACTACAGATGCATATTCCAGTTTAGATCTGACAAATGCGTTGAAAAGAACAATGAGAGCTTGAGGTGTCACAAACTCTTTCGAATTGCGCACAATAAAACAACAGAGATCTATAGGATGCTGAAACTATATTATTGTAATGATTAGTAAAGCTCAGTTTACCATCAAACCAAACACCTAAATCTTTAAACTCATCACAAGTTGTTAATGGACTATTATTTATACAATATGAAAATTTGACAGGGTTTATTTTCCGTGTATAGGAAACACTAAAACATTTATCAATATTCAGATAAAGATTATTACGGACACACCACTCATATACAACATTTAAATCGTCCTGAAGATGAGAACAATCTTCAGTACTATTAATAACAGAATATAATTTGAAGTCGTCAGCATATAATAACGAACTATTTGTCAAGCCACTAGAAATATCATCGATAAAACACAGGAACAACAATGGTCCAAGGACAGAGCCCTGGGGAACACCAAATTAAAATTTGCGGAACGAAATCCTCGACTTTCCACATACTGAAATCTATCCTTCAGATACGACTTCAAAAGCAGTAGTAAATTATAAGATAGTCCATAACGACACAGTTTACGCAGTAGAATACCATGATCAAGTCTATCAAAGGCTTTAGAAAAATCAGTGTAGATTACATCTACCTGACCCCCGTTATCAAGTCGCTCAGTTAAAAACTGGGTTAAAACCAATAAATATATCACGAACATACCTTACTTCACCCTATATGGCAAATGTGCGTGGTCCAAACGCTATGCTTGTAATAGGAACGACTCCAAAGACGTAACGTGTGACGTAATTTGTTGATGATCCCACTAGGTCTCATTCTTTTATAGGATTCCCAGTAGGTATTTAGGTTATCATAATAATTCAATTAAGTATTATGTTACTTGCACTTGTTATTTTTTAGTTTATATTATGTTCGATAAAGTGAGTTGAGCAAATGAAATAGCAGAGAAAAAAGTAGATCCTCGAGTAGATCACCTAGTTTTATGTTAGACTGCGACGGTAATACATAATAATAAACATTCCTTCAAGCACTTGATATAACCGTAATCGGTTACGTTGAATGAGAACGGAGAAAGTGTCATTTTGCAATTACTTCGTTATACTAATTTAAATACATCACTTTTTTGCTGTCAATGCCTGCAAAATATAAATACTGATAATCGCAGCAAAACTACACGAACTCCATATTTGAAGAAATTTTTTTGTGTAATCATCATCACAAAATATTGACTCCTCCTGTTGCGAGTCAACATCTTTGAGAAATAAAATAATAAAGTACAAATAAAGAGCAAATAAAAAAAGGTAAAATAATAATTTAAATGGACTTTCGACCAAGACAACGTATTAAACACGAAACCCATTAATAATTGTGATAAATTATCCTGTCGCATTCAAGGCTATTCTGTTATATACCTACCATTAGGTAGATATTATGTTGTAAACTATCAGGTAACACTACATTACAATCATAATATATTTCATCAAATTATATTGTTTATGTTTTATGCTTATATTTTAATTTTCAGACTATAGAACGCTATCATTCAAGCCCTAAGAAACTATCCTTAATGACACTGCCTCCGCATGTCGTTTGGCATGCAAATAGCCCTTCATAATATCATTGTCCTGTCTAAATATTAGAACTCTATCCTGTTAATCTTCACTACAAAGAAAGGTGCAAAAACCCATCCACTGAAATTCTCCCAACAATTTCTGGGAATTAATTTTTTTTTTCAGCCGAGCATCTTCCGCAGTATAATTTTTTCAACAACATACCGGAATAGAAGAGCAACTTTGAACGAAAAACTACTTGAGTTTCGATTATTAGGCTCAGAATCTAAACACTTAGGGACCCTCGTATAAATATAAATAGAACACGAACGAAAAAAATAAAATAAAATTAAGATCAAGATTGAATGCATCGATGGCTGCGATGTCTATTTTTATCTAAAACTATTTTCTCTCTATATACGTCTTAGTAATGATGTAACGCATACCTATTCGTTCTTGGATGGGTATTTAGATATTCCAATTATGTGGGTCAAAAGGTCGTTGGCACACATTTTTCGGTGGTCAAATTTCACTGATGACGACGACGTCCTTGCCACTCTAGGCTGGTCGACGTCCTGTTCCCTCCACACAGATTCTTATAAAAGAACAGCACAATGATTTTATTGACCTCTTCTGTATTAGTAGTATACGAGGTATGGTCTATTAATAACGGGAATCTTCGTAAATAGACTAGACGCAACGGTCTATACAGGGTGTCCTACGGTGGCACCCCATTAGATTATTTCAAAAACTACTTCGACTTGAATTTTGAAAATTTCAGTGTCTATATTGTCAGATATGCTCTACTCCAATAATATAATAGCAACGGCATAGCACTTCCGGTTATACCGGAAGTTGATGGCAACTTTGTTATTTTAAATGGAACACCCTATATATTATTACATTTTTGGATTCTAAATAAGATTTTAGACATATTTCATGTATCATGTCCTATACCTAAAGTCAGTTTAGGGCTCTATAAGAATTCCGTTTTTTCCTTGTAAATCAGTACTTAATAATTATTTTGCAGGTATTTTCTTATCAGGTGGGATCTTCTTTTTCGAATTGACAAGACATTTTCTGATTAGTTTATACAGGGTGGTCAAAAAATTATATTGAAAACGGTTCCATAAAAACAGTTGAAAGTCAATTTTTTCAAATGGAATGGGTATATTATTATTATTTGATCTTCCTTAGCATTAAAAAATAATGCAATTTTGTAATAGGTTATCATTTTCTAAAATGCATAGTTTTCGAAATATCGTCATTTTAAATGGGGGTCATATCGAACAATTAAATTAGTTTTGTTATCGTTAGTTGATTAACTTTTTTTAGCTGAAAATTTATTTAGTTTAATCTTCTGTTCATTTCTGCTGTATTATTTTAAATTTTAGTCTTAGTTCGTTGTAATACTTGATTTGTATACCTCCCAACCTGCTCTAAATGATTTCTCAAAATTCTTACTAATTTCTCTAGTCATCGTTAGCAAATGGGGGTTTCTCTCGTTAAATACTCTACAGGTGATATTAATCACTTTATTTTATTCTCCATGAATTAATAATAAATTTATAATATCAAAAAGTATTTTATATTAATTTGACGTTTAGTTTGACGTTAAAATGATAATAATTTCATGGCTAACTAAATTAATTAGCTAGCTTCCAGAGAGACAACGGTAGGCGCTGCAGAAAAATTTAAAATGACGATATTTCGAAAACTATGCATTTTAGAAAATGATAACCTATTACAAAATTGCATTATTTTTTAATGTTAAGGAAGATAAAATAATAATAATATGCCCATTCCATTTGAAAAAATTGACTTTCAACTGTTTTTCTTGAACCGTTTTCAATATAATTTTTTGACCACCCTGTATAAAGTAATCAGAAAATGTCTTGTCAATTCGAAAAAGAAGATCCCACCTGATAAGAAAATACCTGCAAAATAATTATTAAATACGGATTTACAAGGAAAAAACGGAATTCTTATGGAGCTCTAAACTGTCAATTTTAACATAAATCTTGATATAAGTCAAAAACGCCTGACGTTAGGTATAGGACATGATACATGAAATATGTCTGAAATCTTATTTAGAATCCAAAAATGTAATAATATATAGGGTGTTCCATTTAAAATAACAAAGTTGCCATCAACTTCCGGTATAACCGGAAGTGCTATGCCGTGGCTATTATATTATTTGAGTAGAGCATATTCGACAATATAGACACTGAAATTTTCAAAATTCAATTCGAAGTAGTTTCTGAAATAATCTAATGGGTTGCCACCGTAGGACACCCTGTATACAGGAGCAAAACTATTAGGACTACATTCTAATATAGGTGCCATTTATACAGGGTGTTATTATCCCGTAGCATATCAAACTTTTTGCTTGTTTGCTCTAAAATGCATAGTTAACTCGATATTAATTTTAAAAGTCAAAAAACATGCCCCATTATAAGCCATTTTTTATAGTTACGCCAATGCGTTTTGCAAATAATAGGTATTTCATAAGATGTATAACATCCTGTAGTAAAATAATCCATTACACATTTGTTCGAAACGCTATATACAGGGTGATGGCATTTTGCAAACCCATAAAAATCTTGAATTTTTCAAATGACACACCCTGTATATTATCTCACTATTAAAAAGCCAACATTCTAACGGTTCAAAAAATACCATAAAAGTTAATAACAATTTTTTTTTAGAAAATAATTATTTACCCAATGAATTGTAGTGTTGTACATGTCGTTGTTTGTTGGCCATGCTGTCTATTAATAATATCATAAACGTGAGCCAATTAATGAACAGAGCACTATTTATAGACGTTCAATGGTATAAGAAAAGGAAAAAATGGTGATCCAAATGGTTAAGACTAGTTGGTATGTCGATGGTTTTTCCCACAAGTACTATAACACAAATATGGTATAGGCTGGTATAGGTATGCTCTGTAATGTTATAGGGCATAAATACGGGGTATGAGGCCCATAACTTTGCACATCTTTCTCGTAAATATACAGGGTGTTCTCACTTCCAAAAAGCTAAAAAAGATCCAAATTGCAACGATACTACTGCTCTCCGCTTCACAAGCCTTTACACAAAAACAATTACAAAAAACATTGAATTATAACAACAAATCAACTTTTACATCATTACGAAATTCAAATTATTAATAATTTTAATGATAAACAATTAATAATTTTATGTAAGTAAGTATAGTATTAAATTTATCAACATGATACCAAAATAACTGGTATCACTCTCGTATAGGCATGCCGAATATCTTTTGCAATATAATCCAACACAAAAATGAAAAGTCGTCGACCTCGGCTTTTATAAAACTACTTAACAATTTTTTTTTTTTTGATCCCAACATAATGCTTGTTAGCTGTCCTCGATTTTTTTGTTGATCTCTCTGACATAAGTCAAAAATATTAATAGGATACACTTATTGCCCAATAAACCAAAAAATATTTAACGTAAGTAGGTACGAGGGGGAATTTTTGTTTTGTTTCATTTTTCAGTCGACTCAATGAACATACGAGGCATGTTTTTTAAGTAAGTACCGTTTTGGAATTAAAAAAAGACGTGCAAAGATATCGCAATAATTTTATTTTTACATGAAAGCCTGTACCTTAATCTACTTTTCTACATAATTTCCGTGAATATTGAGGCACTTGTCATAACGTGGCACCAGTTTTTGAATACCCTCCTCATAAAATTCTGCCGTCTGACTTGTTAACCACTGTATCACAGACCAGCTTTCATGTAAAAATAAAATTATTGCGATATCTTTGCACGTTTTTTTTTAATTCCAAAACGGTACTTACTTCAAAAAAATGCCTAGCTGATTGCGTTATCATACTATCTCGCCACGAGACAACTTGTGTTTATGTTTTACTTTCATTGAGTTTAAAAACATTTTGCAGCACAAACATGTCCTCCCTGATTGTTCATTGTATTAATCATAAGATACGTTAATAAAAATAAAATCATTTTAATTCTCACGAACACTATACCAAAAACACAGAATTAGATTACAAACACAATATTTATTTATCTCGTACACGCCGCCAATGAACTATATATTGAACACAGGAGTGAACGGTTACTATCTACGTCAATGCGATTATTGTGACGTTTTAACCCATAATGGCGGCATGCGCGACGATATGCGCAGGACGGCTCGCAAGCGGAAAGTAAGAATACTGTATTATTTATTATACTGTGGTAGTGATTTTAATTGAAATTTTCCGAAAAAAATATTGACACGCCAATTAAAGGCTAAGAAAAAAAAATTGCCATACTATGATGCGCACTTTCTGCGCGACACTGTAGGTATATCCGTATGAGGCCATGTCATGTCAGGTAATTTAACGTTAACTTCTCAGTTACAGTTTGAATGAATCTCTAATGTAATCTAAGAAATTTTACTGCCTATTTCAATAGGATTCCATCTAAAAGTCACCACAACATATAATTTATCTTTAATTATTTTCTTCTGACTTTATTTCTATGTTTTGTACCTGTGGCTGTAACGTAAAGTCAAGTTTCAGTTAACCAAAGATTTATTTTATGTTTGCCGTTTTTACGATGACGACGACTTTCCATTTTATTTAGTGTCGATTCTAATTTCTGTTAGTGTGAAACAGAATAAAACAAGTCGTAAAACGTGATTTCCTTGCGATTAGTAAAATATTGTATTAAAATGGATAACATACAGGGTGATTCACCGTGTCAATGGTACCATATTTATAGACGTTTGACCACGCACCACGATATTGAAAACCGCACCTCTATATGATAGATAGATCAATCAAAGTTACAGCAACAAAGAAAGGCTTACAAACAAATTAAAATAGCAACAACATAAAACAAACTAAAATCTAGAAAAATCTTACAATATCGCTTCTGAAATAGTCCTCAAAGGTATAAAAAGCTTGAGATATCAAAAATGATTTAATACTTTTGTTAAACTGGACTTCACCAAGGTCCTTTATGTGAGACGGCAGCGTATTATAAAATGTAATACAATAATAGTCAGAACCTTTCCTAGTCCTCGATAGGCGGTGAAATTCAGGCAATAGGTATGTCATTTCGATTTCGCGTACCATAATTATGCATATCAGAGTGAATGTAGCCAAGTAAGTAGTCCGTGTTCAACAAAATATTTTTTACAGCAGTCACGCCAACCGAGCCCCAACATTGTACGTAAACATCTCCTCTGTAGCTTAAAGATTTTCATTGCATGGGAACTATGTCCCCAGTTCAAATACCATACGACATACGGGAAACAAAATAACCGTGATATACCGTCAACAGACTGGAGATTGAAACACTCTGCGCAAGTCTTCTGATGAGATATATGACCCTGGACAGCGAGCACCCAAGCTCTCGAACATGACTCTCCCATGTTAATTTAGGATCAAGATGAACCTCACGCGAACATCGCTCTGAAGATCGATAGGCGCAGAACGCAAAGTAAAGTTCATGCTCTGACTTTTAGCCTGATTCAAGCTCAGTTCATTTGCCAGAAACCAATTGCCTATGTCAGTCTCAACAGCATTAACCAACTCCCCTAAAGGGTCGTTTGGTCGATATCTAATCAGACTAGTTGTGTCGTCAGCAAAGAGGATTATATTTGAGTCTTCTTGAAATCTGTATAAATCATTTACGTATATTAAAAACAGTAAAGGTCCCAAAACCGACCCCTGGGGCACACCCCGTCCAACCCTTCATCTCTCCGAGTATCGTCCCCCATACAAAACGTGCTGAAAACGATCGCTGAGATAGGAGCCAACCAAGGCAACACTGTCAACATCAAAGTTATAGTAAGAGAGTTTCTGAAGAAGTATTTCGTGTGAGACACAGTCAAAAGCCTTAGTGAGGTCATAAAAGGAAGCAAAGGTCCATGCCATCCGAAACATATTCCAAAAGGTTATTAATTGCAAGAGTAGTAGATCTCTTATTACGAAAGCCATATTGACTTTGCATAAAGAGATTCTTATTTGTTTCAAAATTATTTGATCTTTAATAATAGATTCAAAGGTTTTTGAAAAAATTGGCAAGATAGTTACTGGGATCATCAACCGATCCTTTATTTTTGTAGATTGGTATAACCCTTGCCTCCTTCAAGACCGCCGGAAATACAGCGTCACCAATGCAATGGTTTATCAACTTAGTAAGCGGCACCACTAGCAGATTCTTTAAAGTCCCAATAATCCTAACATTAAGCTCATAACAATCCGAGCTTTTTGTGTTTTTCATATCTGATAGTTTTTTACGTACTTCATTAAAGGTTACCGTTCTCAAACTAAATCCAGCAGCTCTAGTGGCAGACATATATTTCTCAAAAGTGACTGATGTCTGGTGCGTATCCACAATTCTTTCTTCTAATGAAAATTGCATTAAACAAAATTGTTTTTCTGAAATTATTACAAAATATTGACATTCTTGACGCCACAAAACATGTTATTCCAGTAGTTTAAGTTGTTTTCGGTCAACGACAAAAATAACTGTACAGGAAACACTTTTCTGGCCGGCAAAATTATTCCCGTGCCGTTTTTTCATGGCTGTTATTCCAGAAAACTTCAAAAAAAATCACAAATTGGTTATGAACCATCGCAAATTGAGAAGAATCCAAAAGACAGTCAGGTGAGTGGACAGTAATCGACGAACCTAATCCAAACCGAGCAAAGACGCAACAGTCGGCCGGTAAGGTGATGGCAGCTGTATGTTGGGATAATATTCCTCAACTACCTCCAAAAAGGAACCACCATCAACAGCGACTATTACTGTGCACTTTTGGATCGACTGAAGGCTGAAATCCCAAAGAAACGGCCACATTTGGAAAAGAAAAAAGTGTTGCAATTAAATAAATATTCACAAATGCTTGTGTTCTATGCCACACGATACTTTTAGCAACGCAATATCAATAATTTCACATTATAATATGAAAATCTTGAACTAATAAACAAAAGTTGAAGGCTGCATTTAATATAAACCAGCAGAGGAAAAAAGGTTACAATAAATACAGTTTGTTTGGTATATAATAAACGTATTCCAAACAGCACATTGTATATAATTCAAATGTATAATATGCAGATGCACAAAGTCAAGAGCGATCTTTCTAACCTCGTTTATTATAGACTAAATGGCACTGATACAGTGCCAGTCAAAGTTCAGTAATATCTACATATCTTCCATCCCCCGCGAGCGATTTAGTACTACGGGTAGTAAAAATAAATTCTCACCTGGATCGTTCTGAAATCAGCTGTCAAAATAGCACCTTGAAGAAACAGTTCGCGATAACTTCGATTGAAACTGAACCTTTCTATTTTTATGTATTTAATTTAATTAATAACGACGGCGAAGGCGGCAGTCTTTTAGATTTTAAATAAAACTTACACTTTAATATTTAATCATATGAGTATATATATAATTTTAAATATTATTATATTTATTTATAGTATTTTTTTTTTTGTAATTTAATTTAGAACTATAATTTTAATATTTAATTAATATTATACTTAAGGAATATTTACATCAAGTGGGGATAATATATTTTAAGTTTTATAAGCTTTTTTAAATTGAATTTTAGTTGGAAATTTTAAAGACCACTTAGATTTATTTTATATTTTATTATTACAGAATTATTTAGATGGTTAAGTCAAGTGTTTATAGATAATCCACGTCGTCAGCTCCGCATCTTTTCTGAAGAACACTGTATGCACTGATTTGGAGTCTTTTGCATTCTGAAAAACAAAATAGCCAAATAAACGTAAATAAAAAGCTGTAAAGAATTTTCGACAATTTATTTATTGAATTGTTTAAATTTGTAAAATAAGTAACGTAATCAACGAAATACAAAATCTAGATACAGGATGAGTCGGGAGGAATAGGCCTCTATGCATCAAAATAATAAACTTTTGATTGGTATAGGACAAATCTAAAACCAAAAGCCATACACCGAATAAACACAATAACATTATTACTTGAGTGACATGTTTATCAAGAACCATGTCTCGAAAATAATTAGAGCATCAGTCTTCTAAAATAATGTTTGTTGACTTAGTTTTGAGAAATCACTATTTCGAAAGTTGTACAGCTGTTATAGAACATAGTTTCGACATTTTGTTGAAAAACAAAAATATACTTATACGTTCATTTGTCGCAGATCAAATTACACAAAAAAGAAAAACGTCTAAACAATGGTCCCTCAGGCGAATTATGTTTCAAAATAACTTAAAATTGCATCAAAATGTCTCTTTTTCTTTCTTAATAACTCAAGACAACTGTAGATTAATACTAGTGTAGAATTTTTAGAGTTTTCCTGAAATAATTACCAAATATTGATGTTCTAAAAATAAAAAGAAATCACAAAAATGTAAAAAAAAAAAAAGTTACCGCGAGTAGATAGACTAAGTCGGTCCTGCCTCATTTAATAGTGACTTCTCTGTGCACGATGTCAACGTCAAATGTCATTTACGTCGTTTGTGACGTCTTAAACATCTTTTGACGTATGCTGTTTGACATTTGACGTTATTAAATTAAATGAGGCAGGACCGACACAGCCCATCTACTTACTTGTATTAACAGATTTTTTTCAATTTTATTATTGAGAGTTTTCAAGGTATCTTTGAGCAACAAATTATCCTATATAGTGACAGTGGCACCCCTGTATAATTATCTCAACATTTAAGACTATCTAAAATAGACAGGAAAAAAATAGGTACACGCAATAAAGAAACAGGACCAGTTTACAATAACATTATCTGTTATTCTTTATTTTTTAAGCATGACAGAAGTGCCTTGTAACACTAAAGGTCACCTTCATTATAAACTGACTATAAAAAAAATGAAGAGATACAAAATAAAAAAAAAATAAAAAGAACGGGGAATACAATTTAAGATTTGTTCA
This sequence comes from Apoderus coryli, assembly GCA_911728435.2. NCBI lineage: Eukaryota > Metazoa > Arthropoda > Insecta > Coleoptera > Attelabidae > Apoderus > Apoderus coryli. Next base: position 898,884 of record OU452211.1, on the reverse strand, counting down.
GCAAATTAATCTGAATAGACCTTGGAACTGTATTTAACGAACATAAAAGAGATAAACTTAAGAACTTGATGCCAAACATTTTTAACTCTGCAGTTTTAGTAGAAGGGAATGGACAAACTGCAAGCATTTTAATAAAATATCGAATTGTCATCCATGACGTTGAATTTTATTTTTTGATTCTCAGAAAAAGTCAAGCCTCATCAGTGTCATAATAAATTAGTTAAATCTGGAGAATAGGGTGGATGGGTAAGCAATTACTAATAATTCATAACAAATGTTTTACTTGATATTAATGTTGGACTAGGAGCTTTTCCTAATTAGGAATGGGCGATTCGAAAACTAAAATTTTGAGATAGGATCAAAGCAAAAATCCAGGGGGTTATGAGGCCAGAGGTCACAGAACTTCCTCTTCTAATCCATCGCCGGGATATCGTACCTTTAAACGAAAATGTGAAACCACACTCCCGTTTAAAGGGAGATTTTCTAACAATTCATGCTTCTAGAGACCACAGCGGTTTACTATTCAAATAACCATCAAAATAAGGTTCGTTCCGACCCAAAAACCATTGGCAATTAACTTTAAATTATGTGCTATGCACACAATTTTGAATGCTCCAGTGTTTGTCAGTCGATTTCTCTTTTTGGAAAGAATCCCGGAATATGAAGAAAATGATCAACTTACGTGTTTTATTTTCGTAAAAAAAACGTTATTATATTCAATTTTGAAAAAATCGGGTTTGTTACTTGACTATCTTCAGTATACAATGTGTCCACAAATAGAGTTTGGAAGAGGAGAAACTTTTTTATTTGTCGATTTAGAAGAAAAAGTCATTCTTTATAAAAACGTCTACTTGTGTCGAAACTACAATTTCAAATACCAAATTGACGATTACTATACAGGGTATATCAAAAATAACATTTATAATGATTTTGATTTTTTGTTTTTTTTTTTAATTTTATGAAAATATTTCCCAAACCGTGATTTATCACACCAGTTGTGCAAAAAACACTAATAAACTTTTTTCTCAAAGTGGTTAATTTCATGGCTACTATTAAAATAATAAAATTAAAAAAACAAGAAAATCAAAATCATTAAAAATATTATTTTTGATATACCCTGTATAGTAATCGTAAATTTGGCATTTGAAACTGTAGTTTCGACACAAGCAGACGTTTTTATAAAGAATGACTTTTTCTTCTAAATCTACAAATAAAAAAGTTTTTCTTCTTCCAAACTCTATCCAATGTGTCGTCCACGGATAGAGTTTGGAAGAGCAAAAACTTTTTTATTTGTAGATTTAGAAGAAAAAGTCATTCTTTATAAAAACGTCTGCTTGTGTCAAAACTACAATTTCGAGTACGAAATTTACGATTACTATACAGGGTATATCAGAAATAACATTTTTAATGATTTTGATTTCCTTGTTTATTTTTTAATTTTATTATTTTAATAGTAGCTATGAAATTAACCACTTTGAGAAAAAAGTTTATTAGTGTTTTTTGCACAATTGGTGCAATAAATCACGGTTTTGAAAATATTTTCATAAAATTAGAAAAAAATCAAAATCATTAAAAATGTTATTTTTGATATACCCTGTATAGTAATCGTAAATTTGGCATTTGAAATTGTAGTTTCGACACAAGCAGACGTTTTTATAAAGAATGACTTTTTCTTCTAAATCGACAAATAAAAAAGTTTTTTCTCTTCCAAACTCTACCCGTGGACACATTATATAAGAGTAGATTCGCTGGACGCAAAAATGGAAGCAACTAGAGTCTCTTATAGACAAAAGATCAAGTGGAACAAAATGAAGACATGATAAGAAATGGATGACCAGTTCTAACCAAAAAAAAAAAAATTTGTGTTGCTTGATCCATGCAGATTGTCCGTTCCCATTTCGGGTATTAACGTTAGGCCAGCCCGTATACATTGAAAATGAAAACGAAATGCTGCAGTTTTGAAATGAAATAATATTGCCGCCACCTTTCCCAGCCTGCTGTACATACACATACATATACCCGCATGACCTCTATCGAACGCCGTCCCACTTAACAATCGACCAGACTGCCTGTGTATGGTAAATACAAACACTAAACACTAACTATGCCTTACTACACTACTAAAGGCAATAAAAAATTCGATACATGACCCCAAAAGGCAAAAAATACTCACTTTTTCCATAATTATTACCATAAATATAAGAAAACGTCAATGCTTGATAACATTTTAATAATTTAAAGTCGAACTGTACACTAATATACACGGTGTCTCACTTAAAATAACTCATCTTGGTTGGTACTTGGAAATACTCGTATATATAGGATTGTTTAATTAGTCAATGACTTGAAGTCGACATATATAATACGAGTCTATATTTAATAAGATAAATATTTGTACAACCCGATTAAGAAGTGTATTATTAGAGACGTATACTAAATAATTGAAATGCAACCATTAGATATCTTTCATTAATATTTCTTATATGGTTATGCTACCATAAAAACATAATAACCACTTATTAGTAGCCATCCTATACCACGTTAAACATCTATAAGAGAGGTTTTTATTAACGAATGCTGTCATTCGAAAATGTCAATCTGATAAAGAGATTAACGTAAAGATAAATACTATCATATTTAATACAAACTTATATGATATGTAAATGTAAGTATATATGGTTATAAATAATGCATATACAGGTCGTTAAGAATGGAATGTATTATTTCGTTATGGTTCATGTTTTTCGAAATTTTTAAATGGTTTAACATCCAATTGAGATGTAGAATAATATCGCGCACTATTCCTTCAATCAAACCCTCTTTCTAAAGGTCAAGTGCAACCAAGGCCGTAGCGAGACGGCTAAAGGGGAACAGTGTGAAATGCAGCTACTATGAGTAACTATCTCTTTTAATCAGTTAGTGTCTATCGCATACTGACATAAAGTTCATCTTGTTTTGTTAATTTCAACTTCTACGACAGACGTGGTACTGCTTTATTTGGCACAATAACTGACAAGAAAGTAAGTAAAAACCAAGGGTATATCAAAAATAACATTTTTAATGATTTTGATTTTTTTGTTTTTTTTACTTTTATGAAAATATTTTCAAAACCGTGATTTATTACACAAATTGTGCAAAAAACACTAATAAACTTTTTCCTCAAAGTGGTTAATTTCATAGCTACTATTAAAATAGTAAAATTAAAAAAACAAGAAAATCAAGATCATTAAAAATATTATTTTTGATATACCCTGTATAGTAATCGTAAATTTGGTATTTGAATTTGTAGTTTTGACACAAGCAGACGTTTTTATAAAGAATGACTTTTTCTTCTGAATCGACAAATAAAAAAGTTTTTCCTCTTCCAAACTCTATTCAAAAAGGCCAAAAGATGACACATAGATGGCGTTACTAGATTTTTTCCATATGATTTTTATTTAGTACTAACCTTCAAACGATATGTGTATAAATTTGACAGCAATCTGACTTATGATTCGCAATCGACGAACCGAACATTAAATTTATTTTTGTGGAGATTCGACTTTGACAAGGGGTTCGATTTTGTGTGCGGAACTTTTGATTCTCACTGTATATACAAAATAATATTGCAACGTTTGTTTTGTCTTTCTGCGAACCAACGACGCATGCATTTTACGTATATATCTTGTATATTATGAGAAATATTTTGCTGAATAAAAATCAGCCGCTTCTATTTCTATAATAATATGCAACTTTAAACTACGTTAGGTATTTGCTCGTATCTGTATAATAGGTACCTTGACTATTGCATTCACGTTTTCTTGCGTATTTATTCTTAGACTATAATAGGTACAACATATACATACAGGGTGATTGCTGGTCGATGGTAAAATTATTCCAATTTTTATACAAACTTATTTTTATTTCAGAAACTTTACAGGTTAGGTATAGGAATATGATACATCATTTGAAAGCAAATTTGATTGTATTTCAGAATATTTGATAATATACAAGGTGTGTCATTTGAGAAAATTGACTTTTGCCTATTTCTATTAGTAGAGCATACCGCAGTAATTTGAGACCACCCTGTAACCAAGTGCGTCAATCTATTAAGATAGTTGATATTCTTGAGATGTTATTGAACTACCTTCCAAAATTCAAGATTCTGTCTATTCAACCGATAAAATGGCGATTATTTTTCCCGAGACCTGTTTTGGACCAAAAAAATCAAAATATTTTTTTTTTTAAAACAGTTGAAGATAGGTATAGGAAAGTGCTAAATTAAAATACTTCAAATTTGATGGGGAATCCAAAAATATAATAATATATAGGGTGTTCCATTTGAAATAAGAAAATTGTTATCAACTTCCGGTATAACCGGAAGTGGTACTAATATGACAATAGTATAGACTGATAGACTGGGTTGACCTCAGCAAACACTTAAATTTTAAAAACAATGGTATGGTTACTTTTCCCAAAACTTCTAAGGTATACACATCGACCAGCAATCACCCTGTATATACCTACTCGCATAGGTAATATGTAGATAGCCAGTAAGTACATTCTAATAATTTTGAAAAGTTCTTTTAAACACGCAAAAAAACCATATGAAAACAGGGATATATCTTCAAAAGTAAATTTCCAAATTTCTTTTATAAATAACCCCCGTACTATCGTAGACCGAATTCCCCTACTAAATAGGCTCTTTTGTCAAATAATCTGTTTGACGAAATGTCGATACTTTCGCACTGTTTTCAACCTTCAGTCTTGAATCCTTGTTTATCGTTGGGAGGACACACTGTACCTATATCCCTAACAACATGTTTTGCTGGAATTAGATTTAAATGTAGACGCACTACATACTCACAAAAACTATTTTTAACATGACCCCTTTTAAATTATTGGCTGGCTATATAACGTTCTGCGGATATATCACTAAAATTATTTCAAAACGCCCTAAAATAGATACAGGGTGATTACTTATTAAAATTCAGACAATATGCATTGCTTTTCAAAGTTGAAACAAATATTTATTATATTGTATTGTTTAAAATCGACTGGAATAACCTAAACCTTTATTGACTACGTTTCATAGTGACCAATTTGTATGATTTAAATAAATCGTTACAATCCTGGATCCTGGCACATACTCCCTAATCAAAATGACAAATAAATAGGTAAAAACAATAAAATTAAAAATAATCCATAACAAATTATAATAATCCAACCTACTTATATGATGTATGCAAATAAACGTGTGCCTATCCACCGCTATTATTGACCTATTGCCAACATATTTTAAAAATACCAATATACCTAACTAACAAATATTAATTTATTATTTTTAACGAGAAGCTATAACGTCAGAATAAATTTATGTAGGTATGTGTTAAATTAAAAAATATACACGGTCAGTGACTATCTAATACTTATTACCTACCTATATGCATAAAGTTTCCTGCTAGAAAACTTTTTGTGCCACTCTGTATCCGTATTTTTATTATTAGCTATCTCGCTATGTAATTTTAGCTGTTAAAATTATTAAGGTTATCACAACAAGTCTCTTGAACTAACACATTATGTACCTACACATATAAAAAATCAGTATTTTCTTAAGGACTTAACTCTTCTAATGATAAGATTGCATCAAATATAGCTTTTGGTAACAACAATGTCACTTTCTATTAGAATTAGGCACATACTTAACTATCTACGACCTACTAAGACAACATAATATAAGATCTACCTACCCAGTACTGCACTGTATAATTTCATGTAAATCTAACAACTATATAGGTATGAACTTACAATTATTATTATTTTGCGATTTACACAATTGTTTCTAGGCCGGTGATTAATCCATTTTGAAGAAAACACTGATTTTCAGTCAATACGTATTGGTAAATGTTTATATAATTTATTAACTATATTAAACATACACAGTTTTTTTAAGTTTGTTTAATATTTATTATATTATACAAAAACACACCCGACATTTAGATATTATAGAGTACGGTTTACTTAAATACAAATTGACTTGACAGCAAAAACAAAAAAATGTAAACAACAATAATTAATAATTGCCAAACTGGCCTCACGACGATCTTTACAGAATGAAACTGAGACGAAAGACATTCCGAAAGTGATAGAATCGTCTAAATGTAGGAATCCATACTTACTAGGGTATGGTGGGGGTATAAAGAATTGTTATAAAAAATTATTGATACAACAATAATTTACCAAAAACGTATTAATTATACAATACTAATGTTCTATTGATATGATAAACTAAAAATAATACAGTTAGTACATAATTTTTTAATAATTAAATGCAATTTGATTTGTGACTCATCTTATTCCGGCATTTAGATTGGTTTGAAAATGAAAGCGCGCATGAATACCAATGTTTGAGCATTGTTGCCGCTAGGCGAAGTGAGAGTTTCATTGATTTGTGCTAAAGAGGTCATACCATATTTATTTATATTCTTTACAACAATTTGGTGTATCTATATAACTAACAACTACAATTATTTCTATAAAAGAACAATACCTGGTTTTGTATCGCAACTAGAGGATATGGAAAATAGTTTAATTGAACTATAATATCACTATCGCCTTGAATTTCTAGAGAGGTTTGGCAATGCTGAATATAGTTACGGAGAATTCTAGTGGCCGCTAGCGCCATATTGATGTCGCGCGCGTTAATTTATGAAATAAAATAGGTAGGTATAATTATTTATTATAATTTCTTGATTATGTTGTGTCGTTCTTGTTTTTCAATACTTTGGATCAATAAATATTAAATCAATTAGTATAGGTAGGCATTTTTATTAGAATTCTTGTTAATTCATCAGCTATTATAACATGAATAATTACAACTAGGTAGGTAGGCACCTACCTATTTTAAGAATTTAAATTACCTACCTATTCTTCTTCGCCTCTTAATATTATAGGTACCTACCTACAACGAAATGTTAATAAGTATAAGATTAATCAAAGTAATTAGGAAATAATATATTCCATTATCAATTTTTTATATTATAAGCAATTGAACGATTCAACTATACAGGGTGTCCGCAGATAAGTGCGATCACCAAGGTCGTAACCAGTGTCTCAGTAAAGGGGCTTATTTTGGTTCGTTATAAGCAAATCTGTAAGCTTTACAATAAATATAAGTGAAAAACCATTCCTGTTGAATTCAATAACAATAAATAACTGGTAAATAAATAAAACTACTTACATGACATTCATAAATCGTCTCTCTAACCTCGTTACATATTTCTCCTCACAAAATAATTTCCCAAAGCGAAAAAATGAAAAACTTTGAATACTCTGTATAATTAATAGTTCTCGTTCTTCTAAATAATATCGTCATTTCTGTTGCATTATAATCTATACCGATATTTCTTGTTAATCTCTTGGAGAAGTTGAAATCAACCTAAACACTTCCGCTTTCAAAAGTACGCAAATTGCAGTTATAAATCAAACTGATTAAACTATACGGAAGCCTGTCAAGTTGTGTAGTATATACTGGTAAATAGGGCAAGTTTTATTAAGCTCTCCCCAGAGTAAAAATGCATCCCTGATATTAAATTCCCTGTATTATACACTCCTTTTACGGTGACTATTATAGACTTTATGAACAAAAATTGTCAAACTTTTATAATATCAAACAAATGCTACACAATAAAAAAGCACAACATGGCTACCGGCTATATAGGTACCACCTCTATTCTGCACGGATTCTTACAAAGATTCGGCGCTCAATTTCTCGCAAAATAACTTTTTAACATGTTGAAATTACTTACCTAACTAGGTACCTATTTAAAACTATGGCTCTTCCATTTATGTATTTGCTTATATCAAGCAAAAATAGAACATAATTTACAAATGTTAGGAACATATTGGATCTAACTTGTACTTCATGTAAAGTTAAATTAGGTACAAATCTTTCAAATTTGAATTTACTGCAAATAGCAGATATACCTAATTGACATTTGACTGAAAAGAATTAGGTTAGGAAATAGGGTTTAGCAAGAATTTATATACACAAAGTAATAAATCTTTGGTTTTAGGGTAGGTAATAGATATTGATGATTGTGAAGTGAATAAATGTCGAAAATTAAAGAATTATTTATTACAAATTATACAATTATATCGCCCTAAAGTGAGAAAACAGTTAATTTAACTAATAGCTATACAACAAACATTTCATTGGGATTAAAATGCAAATTAGTGGGCCTCCAGGTATTTACTAGATACATATGAACCTTTCTTAGTCATTCCACCTGCCACAGGTTGCATTTGAGTCCTTGATCCCTGAATGTGGCGCAGCCAGACAATTATTGTAGTTAAATTATTCAGATATACCTGCAACCGTACACCCTTCTATATACAAATTACTGTGTTGCTAAAGTTTATTATTTGTACCTACTAAAACAAAAATGTGGGTGTAGAAAGTCATTCAACTAAAACGTATTCGTGAATATAGCGAACAGACAGGTGTGGAATAAACACGATATAGATACCCAACTTGAAAAGACATAAAATGAACATCAAAACAACGTAGGGATTTTGAGAATAAAGGAAAATTGTGTATACTTAGTAGGTTGTGAGTTGATGTGGGGGATTTGGGAGTTGAAGCAGTAGTAGGTGGGAGAATAGAAGGAGGATGAGGCAATGGCCGTGACGCAAATGCAATCCCAAGGGCGTCTCGTTATTGCCGCGACGCCCGCCGACGTCATTCACCTGCATATGGAGCATTTACTTAATACCAATCTTTTTTATATATAATAAATAATTCAACACTAAACACAGTCATACTTATACCTAGACGAAGATTATTTGTTTTATTAATTAATTTCTGTATATAAGAAAATGTTAATTCATGTACCTACCTATTATGAGGTACTTGTCGAACTACCAGCGTTACGTTTCCTTTTGGTTGCTGTTGTTGAAGGCTTTACTGCAGGTCTGCTAGCTGTAATAGCTTGAAGTCTCTCATCGATGGAACATTTCTACAATAAACTTTAATCTAGACAGAAAATTCCAATATACCTATATCTTTACTTACTAAGGACGGATTCTGTCGCACTAGAAGTTTTACATCATCAGGATTAATTTGACTTCTCTTTGCATGTCTGAAATAGAATTATTCTCCAATTAGTTTTAGCATTATTAAATAGAGGGATTCTTACTTGGCAAATGCTTCCAAATCTTCGCTCCAAAGTAAAATCTTTTTGTATGAAAGTTCTGCAATAATATCTAAGGCATCTGATGTAATTTCTTTATTCAGCAAAACTCCAACTTCTCTGGCAATTAATCGTGAAGAATTATGAATAGTTTGTTTTACTTTCTGTAAGTTGTTAAAAATATTGTTTAGAACGCGGCAAAAAAAGCGCTGTGAAGTAATTAAGATTAAGGTAAGATGCCTATATAAAAAGTAATTGGAATTGGCACATCACCTGTTCTGTTGACATTGTAATTAAGTAATTAGGAACTGTGAAAAATATAAAGTAAATTGGTCAATCAGATTTCAAAACAAAACTGTAACAGATTCAGAACTCTGTTGCTAATTGCCATTTTCGTATTTGATTTGCACTGTTGCAGTACGAACGTGTAAAATAACAAACGGTTTTGTCCGAGGTAAAGAAGTACTTTTATTTGTAGTTTAAAGCATACTCAAGTGAGCGTGTATCATAAAAACGCACATCAGTTCAACTGAGCGAAATTTAATTTAATTAAATATGAGGCTAGTTGTTGTTTGTGACATAAATAATTATAAATAAAGACCAGCCTTCCATGTCTCGAGTTCATAATAATCATATTCATGATGAGTTATTGGCAATTTTTGTATAAAAATAATTGTAGCATTAAGTTTTTCTCTTGGCAACGTAGGAATAATTGCAGGTTTAGCCGCTGTCAAATTTATCAGTAAACCCTTTGAGGTGAATTTCTCAGTTAACTCAAATCATTTTGTAAAAGGAAGCTTGACAGACAGGTGAGTGAAAATTGCCGTCAACTTCAAATGTCAACTTCAATTGTCAATTAACCTCTACCTCTCTACAGATCAGGTCAGGTTATGTTTGCAGTTTGCATGGTAGTTTATATTTTTCACGTGTGCTCTTTTTGTCTGTTGGATATTAATTTAGTTTGCTGTTTAATGTGTTTGAAATAGTGAAAGTATTATGGTATGTATATTTAAACATAAAAATGGAACATCACTGTTATGTTTTTAAGTATTTACCGGTATTAATATTTTATATTTTCTCCAGGCTAAACTGTTTGTACTATTTGAACACGCTGCTGGCTATGGCGTTTTCAAAGTTAAAGAATTTGAAGAAATCGGTATGCTCTTACCACAATTGGAACCAGCAATCCATGACCTAGGGCGCTTTAACGGTCTGGTACAATTAGTGGGATTTTCACCATTTAAAACCGCTGTCGCAGCTCTAGAAAATGTCAATGCCATATCGGAAGGTATTGTGCCGGAAGACCTACAACAATTCCTCGATATAACAATACCGAAAGGTGGTAAGAAAAATAAGAAAGTGACTTTAGGGGTTGGTGATCCAAAATTGGGTGCTGCAATTACTGAAGCCCTGGGAATACAATGCAGTCATATCGGAGCGGTTCCAGAAATCATCAGAGGTAAGAATTAAACAATATTTTAGTATACCTAGTTACTTATTTTGATTTTAATTTATTAAACAGGAATTCGAGCACATTTTCATAATCTCATAAAGGGATTTACAATTAAAAGCTCAGGTATTGCTCAATTGGGTTTGGGACATTCGTATTCAAGAGCTAAGATAAAGTTTAATGTACATAGAGTAGATAATATGATTATACAATCAATTGCTCTGTTGGATCAATTAGACAAGGACGTTAATACATTTTCTATGCGAATACGGTAAGTTTTTTCTACTTAAATAATGAACAGTAGGTATATTATAAACAATTTTGCATTTTGTAGCGAATGGTATTCGTACCACTTCCCAGAATTGGTGAAAATCGTACCAGAAAATTACACTTATGCTCGTTTGACGAAATTTATAAAGAACCGTAAAGAATTGACAGAAGCTTCCTTAGAAGGCCTGGAGGAGATCACAATGGATTCCGCAAAAGCCCAAGCGATATTGGACGCATCCAAGTCTAGTATGGGAATGGACATAAGTCCAGTTGATTTACTAAATATTGAAATGTTTGCGTCTCGCGTGGTGTCTTTGGCAGGTAAGTTTAATTGAAGCAACATCTTAACTAGGTAATTTCATAAATATATTTTGTATTGTAGACTATAGAAAGCAGTTGGGTGAATATTTACGAACCAAGATGTCAGATGTTGCACCAAATTTGCAAACATTGATCGGGGACCAAGTGGGAGCTAGATTGATTGCTCATGCCGGCAGTTTAACCAATTTAGCTAAATACCCAGCGTCGACTGTTCAAATTCTGGGTGCGGAAAAGGCGTTATTTAGAGCACTTAAAACTCGAGGTAAGTCTACTTGGAAATGACTTGTAGAGACTGTATTTCTAAAAAGCACTTTTGTTTTACAGGCAATACTCCAAAGTATGGGCTTTTGTTCCATTCGACGTTCATCGGCCGAGCTGGGGCGAAAAATAAAGGTCGCATTTCGCGTTATTTAGCCAATAAATGTTCCATCGCATCCCGTATTGATTGTTTCGCCGAACAACCTACACATATCTTCGGAGACAAGCTACGGCAACAAGTCGAGGATCGTCTGAAGTTCTACGAAACCGGTGATGTACCGAAAAAGAACTTGGAGGTAAGTTTGGTTAATTTTTAATGTTAAGTCATTCTGAACATTTTGTTTGATTTTCTTAGGTGATGAAAGAGGCAATTGATGAATATGAGGTAGAGAAGGCCACCGAAGTAAAATCAGAGAAAAAGAAAAAGAAGAAACGAAAATCAGAGTCTTTGAATGATACTACGAATGCTGTTGTTGGTGAGAACGACAATCAGGATGCTGCGGAGCCCAAAAAGAAAAAGAAGAAGAATCTGGATGAAAGTTCCGGTGAAGTGAATGGTGACAATAATGACGTGGAAGAACAGTCACCGAAGAAAAAAAAGAAACGAAAGTCAGAGTCTTTGAATGATACTACGAATGCATTGTCTGAGTCTGTTGTTAGTGAGAACGGTAATCAGGATGCTGAGGAGCCCAAAAAGAAAAAAAAGAAGAAGAAGAAGAATCTGGATGAGAGTTCAGGTGAAGCTACCATTGACAATAATGAGGTGGAAGAAGAGTCGCCGAAGAAGAAGAAAAAGAAGAAATTGAATGATACTGTTGAAGAGGATAACCAAAATGGTGAGTTACATTTTGAAGGCTGATATTTTTGTTTCTTTTCTTGGTCTCTCCCGGTCTCTTCAGCTATGATAATCTAGAATTCACTGTTACAGGTACTATAGAAGCAGAAGGTGATGAACCTGTGAAATCGAAGAAGAAAAAGAAGTCAAAACAAACCGAGTAATAATAGAATGTACTCTTATGATGTCGCGATAGTGGGATTTTATATTTTATTTTTTTTAGTAGCATCTAAGGAATAAAGGATTTCCGTAGACTGACGCAAAGCTTTCGCCTTTCTGTTCGAACTGGCATTTTATTTCTCTGAGGTGAGAAATTTTACCTTAAATGATGGAAAGTTTTGCGTTAGCCTTGGGCGATGTTTTATATAAAACAAATACATTATTATAATAAAAATTAATTGTTCAATAAAATACTACAAAATATGAAATAACAAATTTATTTATTTTACCATATACACAAAAGAAAAATTCAGACATACATACAAAGGGTGTCACAAAATTAACCCCAAGATTTGAATTAAATAGAAAACACAGTTTTTAGTCTTTTTATTGTTTTTTTTATTGGATTTTTCAAGCTTTCATTAGTTTTGAAATATTGTTCAATAATGAAGACACGTTCTCCCGTCTAACGCTCCAATTTTACTAACCATAACCTGTCAGATGTCGATTTGAAGCAACTTTACCACAGTATAATAAATAATACAGTATTCTGACTTTCCGCTTGCGAGCCGTCCCGCGCATGCCGCCATTATGGGTTAAAACGTCACAATAATCGCATTGACGTAGATAGATACCGTTCACTCCTGTGTTCAATATATAGTTCATTGTCGGCGTGTACGAGATAAATAAATATTGTGTTTGTAATCTAATTCTGTGTTTTTGGTATAGCGTTCGTGAGAATTAAAAGGATTTTATTTTTATTAACGTATCTAATGATTAATACAATGAACAATCAGGGAGGACATGTATGTGCTGCAAAATGTTGTCCCAATAAGCGGTACACTTGCTCTAAACATTTTTTTCGCTTCCCCACAAATCCTGTTAGGTGAGTAATAAGTAAAAATAAAGATGAATACTAGATAATTTTACGTTTATAACAACTATTTGTATAACCGTAAAATTTATATTACGAAATGAGAGTATCTAATATTATGTTTTTAAACTAAATGAAAGTAAAACATAAACACAAGTTGTCTCGTGGCGAGATAGCATGATAACGCAATCAGCTAGGGGTTATATTATTGACAATATATATAGGCCCTTGTTTGACTAAAATTGCTTGATGCAGAATTCAGGCACACGGCTTGCATGTGGAATTCGTAGGGGTGAAAGAGGCTAGCAATAAGATTAAGGAAATCGGCTGGTTAAGAATGAAACAACGTCGGATTTTCATTCACTAATTTTGATTAATAAAAATCATCAGATGAAAATGAGCGGAATACTGTCATTACGCCACCCCTAGACTCAACATCAATCTTTGAGCGGTCATTTTCCTATACGGTTCCAAATATTACAACGCTCTACCGGAGAATATAAAAAGTTTACAGGGGTTTTCGTTTAATAGCGCTGTCTGACACGTAATAGAACAAATTGATTATTTCCAGATAGGTTTAAGCTAAAATATAAGTTACGTTTAGGTTAAGTTAGGAATCACTGCTTCAACTTTTATAAAAATGTCTTTTTTACTAATAAAGTCTGTATTATTGTTGTGATTATTATTATTAAAAATCACCCAATCATGTCAACATTTAACTGATACCACCCTCAAGGCTGTTTTCAATCACTATGATACACCACAAATATTTCTGAAATTGACAGCGATATTTTTACAAAAATGAAAATACAGTACTGTGGTTAGAAACCGAAAACTATAATTATTCTTAGTCAGGACCTGACTTGTAACCCAAAATCGCGGCGTCATACGTCACAGTTTATTTCAAAGTGCCAACGTGGAGTCGGAATGCTGTACTTATTAATGCTGTGACTTTACTGCATAAATGGCGGCAAAATCAAATGTTGCGTTAATTTTAGGACACCCTTTATAATAATAATAAAAAAATGACTAAAATAAATGAGCGGAATGTAAATTACATCCATAATTAATTTCAATGAACTGACTACGAAACTACACGACCAATAATAATCACCTGTACATTCTCTAATCATTTACATAACTACAGAAAGGCACATTTTGGTTATTAAATGCATCTTTATTATACTATTCTGCAATCAATTTCTTCTACATTTTCTTATTGATTAAATAAAAAATTGTATTATTGCCTTAATACACAAGTAGTAACAGAAATACGCGCGTTTACATTTTCTAAAACCCATAATACTACAAAATTAATACTATTCTTGGTTTTTCTTTTGGAAATGACCCCCTGGCCAAACGATTTAAAGCTTGTTGAGGAGGCTATATGGTATATCCATACACAACAATATATATTCAAGTCAATTAAATTTAAAAATAACGGCTATTATTATTAAAACTCTGCAAATATTTCAATGCAAACGCACAGTACCTAATTGATTCATAATAGAAGTTTAAACAATAAATAAAATTAGATAAGATTAGAAACCTTGAAAGTTATATAAAAAGTTATCCCAGCACCCAAAATGAGCATTACTTTAATAATAATTACAAATAATCAAATATTTACATAACAAATGTTTTAAATAATTTCACAGAAATATAAAATGCTCTTATTAAACAAATATTATCTTTGGATAGTATTTACATAAATCTCACAAATAAAAATAATTTTTTAAAACAATAAGTACTGATAAATGGCAAATAAATTGTATGAGAAACAACTGTTAATCTTTTATTTTGTCTTTACCCCCAGTGAAACTTCCCTGGACTTGGGCCAAAACGTTTCCCAACGCCAGGTCTGTACTCATAAATTTAATTAGCATTTTACAACTGACCATATATAATTTTTCAATGACTTACACTTCTGCTTACTTATCTGGCATACAATCATTTAAACGTAGCGAAAAATTGTTGGTTCGTCGTCTGTGATGGTGTTGCAAAATTTAATTGTGTACCAAACGATGGGGCTATTTGAGTATGTTGTCCTAACGGTCGCGCATGATTAATGGGTGACGTGGGATTGCTAGTAGCTAATTGGTTCATGCTTGGTGAAGGGCCCGATTTTGGCTTGTTGGCCAGTAGATTATCCAAATCGATGTTTAAATTCCCTTTAAAAATTTAGGCATTAATGCAAATTTAATAAAGGGTGTCCAAAATTGAGGTGTCATCTTAATTTTGCTGCCTACTTTTAATTTTTATTCTAAATATAGTCCGGTTAGTTAGTATGGAACATTACACGAAGGAGCAACGTGTTTTCATTATTAAAACATTTTTTGAAATTGGCAAAAAGCTTCCAGTTGTAATTAGGAGATTTAGAACAAAATTTGGTAGAGAAAATGCTCCAAAAAATCATGCCATCAAGCTAATGGTTGAGAATTTGACGAAACTAGATCTGTTCAAGATAACAAAAACAATTTATCAACGTAGTGGTCATTCACCCGATAATATAGCAGCTGAGACCAGAAGTGTTGAAGCAGATCCATTCGTCATCGTTGGAAATGCGATTACAGTCAATGGAAATCGCTACAGGGAGATGATCCGAGGCTTTTTATGGCAGAAAATTGAAGATTGACGTAGAGAATATGTGATTTCAACAGGATGGTGCCACTTGTTACACAGCAAGAGAACCAATGGAAAGAAAACCTCAAAAATCGCATTGTTTCTCGTAGAGGAGAAGTAGATTGGCCAGCAAGATTTGACACCTTTAGATTTTTTTATGGGGTTTTTTGAAATCGAAAGTGTCCACCAATAATCCCAAAACAGTTCACGAGCTTAAAACCAACATTATCGAGCAGAACCATTGACAATAATTTATTGCAAAACGTGCTTGATAATTGTGGTAAAAGATCACTCATTAAGGGTCACTTAAATATCTGAAAAAAGTCTTTTTCTATTAAAATTGAACTGATACCTCAATTTTGAACACCCATTAGTAATAATAATAGGGAAAATACCTGAATTCGACCACGTCGCACCGATTGGAATGGCTTTATTTGTATTTTTATCATCTACTGTGGAATTTGCTTGTGATGTGGAAGACATTGGCTGCAAACTGGGAGTAGTAGGCGCTAGTGCTGGACCTATAATAGCACGATAATAGTGATATCCTCACATGGGGAACAAGTTATATTTAAAACCTTGCCGTTGTTATTGCAAATTTCCAGCCAATTGAACTTTGAGAGTGCGGAAAAAAACACGAAACAACATCGTATTGATTTCAAAAGATTTATTTAAAAAAATCACAATTTAAACTTATTTTAATTATAATTACTTAATCTATGAGAGGAAATATACAGAACTTAAAATTAAATGTTAAGCGTTTAAATCTGAAAATACAGACAGTTGCACTCTGCAACTGACAGAAACCCATTGGATGTCGACATACTGCGAATTAAGGCCAGCTAAATACCTTTAATTTTAAACATTAGCCTCTCCATCCAAGTCCACTTTCAACACACTATCAACAATTGAAATAACACAACCCGCAACAGCCCTACACTCCATATTAGCCTCACCTATAGGACTCAAAACATCTACTAACCACAACCTCAATTCTACCAATTCATTCAAAAAATCACTCAAAAGCACTTCAGGCGATACTACTAACATTGCAGCTGCGGTAAGATTCAATACGGCCATTCGCACCTTCACATCACGATGGAATCGAATGAACCAAGAGAAATTTAACGATTCCTTAGCAACACGATAAGCTAACGGACAGTTTTCTGTACAAAACACTACAACGGCTAACGTTTCGATGAAATTTATCAACAACAAATGATCGTTTTCGTAAACTGGGTGCGATAAAAGTTTATTGTTATTGTAACCATAAACCAAAGGAAAGAAAAACGAACCAGCAACCATAGCAAACTTATTTGATGACTCAACCTTTCTAACTACGCGATGTTTGTGAAAATAACGCGTTTTACTTTCCAAACGCCTTTTAATAATCTCTTCAGCTTCATTAACTTGCATGTTTCGACGCTTCACGATTGGTTGAACCATTTCTTTATTATGATCATTTTTAACCGCAGATAAACGCTTAGCCGTCTCTCGAAGTACATCCAACATAAATATCCTGTGTGCCAACGAATAACTGCCGACATCCGCATGAATCCTACTGCAAAGATACTCAGCATAATGTCCTGGGAAAACACACGTAATTGCAACACAACTCTGAAACACCAGAGCCTCAAAATCCTCCATATAAAACCGCATATCAAGGGTAACCAGGATTTCCAACAACTCAATTCCAATCCCAACGTCATCTTCAATTAATTGCTTTCGCACAATTTCTTCACAATGTTCAAGACTCGCGATAAACACCTCATTATCTTGTGTTTCCAACAAACCATCGCGAACGTCTCTCAAATACTTCGGTGGAGGCTTTTTAATAGCTTTAATATCGTTGGATTGATCATACATTTCAAGATCATCATCATCGGAATCCGGTAATTCGAAGGAGGGATCAATAAAGGTAATTGTGCAAGGATTTTTTGGTTTTGTATATGTGGATAGTACAACTTCGTTTTGCAACTCTTTTGAGGGTTGTTTTACCCGAATATTTCGCTTAGGGGGGATATATATCGGTATGATGTCATCAGTAGTTTTTAGTTCATCAAAAATAGCTTCGAAATCGATCGATTTAACAGTAGTTTTAGCTTTAAAATACTCGTTAATATCGCTGTCTACAATATCTTGTAAACTCTTAACAACTTTACTATGATCATCTTTTAAATTATCATAATCAAATTTAAGTTGATTATCAACCACTTCCTTCTCATTATCGCCATGTTTATTTAAAAAATTCGCGATAATCTCGCCAGTTTTCATCCCAATAACTCGAATAATCTCCACGGAACTTTCTAGATGTAATGGTAAGCCCTCATACAACTTTTCCTGGATTTGTAACCGTTCATGCCCAGTTAAACCGAGATTATTCAAACAGCTAACAATAGTTAATATCAATTTAGTTAAAAATAACTGTTGTTCAACACTAGTATTAGCTACTGCTAATCGATCACTCCAAACAGATAAAAGATTCAGGATCAATGACATTAATTTGGCTTGCGATGCACTGCAAAGGAAAACGACCAAGTTTCTAATAACATTATCGGTATCCTTGGAAGGAAATACACTTAAAAGTGGTATTTTGGTACAAAACACGAACGCAAAATTACTGATATCGATCAATTTCTTACTTAACACCTTCGTTATAAGATACTGTTGAGGATCGACATGGATTAGGAATAGTTTAGCTACTATTTCCACAGCTGGTTTTTCGAGATTACTAAATACCTTGAACAGAATACGTTGATAAAGAACCTGTTTATCGGAAGGATTATTTGTGATAAACGCCAAAACTTTAACCACAAGTTGGAATGCATGCGATTGAAGATTCTCGTTGAAAAATATAACAACTTTAGACAAATACATTGAGAGTACTTTAAAGTTTAACTGTTCCTCAATTTTTGGTTCAATTTGTATATATCTGCACAAGAACTCAAAGGATTTAAGGAAATTATACATCAAAACCTTACCGTAGCTTTTAGCAACGAACATACTGTATTGAGTTCCTTTTAACACGTTCGCAACGCGGTTTGGTAACGATATTAGTAATTTTAAAATATTTTTATACAATTCCAAATCATTATTGTTAATAATAACATGGTGGATTATAAAAGCAAATAATCCTTCGGATTCTAACACAAGTTTCAAACAACGCGTTAATGCAAGACTTAAATCATAATCACTGGAACTCAAATTGTTAACTAACACCTCAAAAATAACCTCGAAAAAGGCTGCGTCTTCAATACAAATCAATTGCTGAAACTGTACAATTATCCTTTCAAAATCCATAAACGGGAAATTATGATCAAACAGTGTTAGAAGTCGAATTAGAAACTCTCTAAAGTATCGCAGCGAGTAATTCGGACAAGCATCATCCAGTTCAATTAGCCGTTGAACAGTTAAGGGTCCTGGGGTAGCGTTTAAAATATCCTCAATACTATCCACTATACTGTCTATGTCGTGTTGTGACGATATCTTATTCAATGGCTTCAATCGATTTAACGCATTTAATGTTCTTTCTGATAGTTCGCACTTGTTGTGTTTTTCCATTTCTGTAACGGGAAATCTCAATGAGTTTCCCCGATGATGCTCAAACACTACACGTTGCACAAGATTTAATAATTGTCGGACTACACTCGCGGTAACACATCAAAGAACTCATTACTATATGAAATTGTTAATACAATTAGACTTCTACAATTGTCTGAAAGCAAATATCAATGAATTGACACACAGGTATTTGTTTTCAGACACCTGAAGAAGCCACAAATCCGTGCCGAAACGTTGTGTGTGAATTATCAAATAAATTATTGTTACATTCGAACTAAGAGTCCTGAGAACATGCTCAATTAGGACAATAGAAATAACTTACCACTCATATTATCCAGCAAGTTATTAGTATTACCCAAAAACCCTCCATTATTATTGTTATTGCTAGCATTAAATGAGGAATTTACGCTTAAAGATGCAAAATCTCCTAGTAAATCCGAGTTACTTGTCATTTTCTGTGCCGAGGAATTATTAGCTGAAATAATTAAACAATAATAGACAATACTAATTAAAAATGTTCCCGTAATCTCTTACCGTTTGACAATTGCATGGTATGTGGCAACAGTGCACCTGTAGCTCCGCCCAAACCCCCTCCCAATAAACTATCACCTAATATATTGCTTTGGACGTTAGAGGTCGTTGAAGCAAACGGAAGCACGTTAGAAACTGTCGGTATTGTCGCTGAACCAAACAAACTGAAATCATTACACAAAAAATCATTTGGTATGCACTTTACAATAACAACTGACCTGTTTTCATGGCTACTACTAGAGAATGCAGAGCTAAAATCCGCAAAATCATCTTCGACTTTCTTTCCATTTCCAGTGGGGATATTATTTACAATTTGACTGCCTCCAAAGGCTGTCTCAAAATCCCCAAACTCATTAGCTGGTCCGGGAGTAACTTGCGACGTAAAATCACTCGAACGTGGATCAAAATCCTCGCTATTCAATAAATCTTCTGTAATACCGACCTCAGTCTTTGACTGGGCAGGCAACGGGCTTTGCGTCTCATTTCGACCAAAATTTGCCGCTGCTCCAAGATCCACCTACAAATTATAGAACAGATAACACTTATACATTAAACTAAATTACTAATAATCTACCTTTTTGATGGATTTGATCGGTTTCTTCGGCGAATTCGTCACGGTGCTATTTAAACTGATGCTGACTTTTTTCTCTGTGTGCGTAGGACTATTTGGCAAATGATGGCTATGATCTGTGTCTCGGTACTTTTTTGCACTGTTAGTTCTTGACAAATTATTTCTATTCTCATTATCGCTAGCCTCCTCACGATCAACATCGTATTCTTCATCGTATGATCGGTCACGATATCTTAAAGAAAACGTCGCAGCAAAATAGACATCATTCGAAATTAAATCGCCCTGTACACTTACCTACTGCCGGACAAATCATTATTATCCCATTCATGATCGACAGAGTCCTTAGAATAAGGTTTGTCATCCCAGCGGTCACCACCACCACCTAAAGAAGAAATGGTACAATCAAAACCCACCTATCTTACACCAAACCAAACCTAACCGAAAATTGGAAGATTATGCTTATTTTTTCCTACTGATATTATACTTTCTTCAGCACGTACATCAAAAACCATGGAAAGCAAATAATGCAAAGTTTTTACCTTTTATAATCACTAGTTCTTTGAGAAAATTCACAGTCTTCATTATTTGATTCATGGTCAAAGTTATTTTTATAAATAAAACTCTACAACAGATTTTGTAGTGTTATGTCGGCCCAACATCGAAATAATAGGTAATAAAAACTATTTCTCAGATAAAAAATCTAACCTTGGGTTTTGCACATATAAAATGTAACAATTATTATTATTATTATAGCAATAATTATATTGAAAATAAACAAATTCGCCGCAATAAGCTTTACCATAGAAAATATTTAAATTCCTTACTACATGATCAAATATGTAGGTAGATTATGTCAATAACTTTTATTTTAAAACTGCTTTAATAGTAATAATATCCCCGTCGTCTGTTTTGATTAATAAACCATTTTATGGAGGTGATTGTAACTAACAAAATACATAAGTTATATTCTTACTTACCAAATTTCATTCCAGCCATATCAGAACTCATACCAATATATTTATCCTTATTTTTCTTAGCCTTTTTCCTCTCCTCTCTTAGCCTATCATCATCTTGTATAAAATCTATCAACTCCTTCACTTTGTGTCTAATATTAATACCTTGATCTTTACCAATTTCATCAATAAATGTATAATTTTCCAGTGATCGTAAATCGTAAATATGCTCCCTTGCTGATGTTACAACACGTTCGGAACCGTTTTTGATTAAATAATTTAATACTAATAGTGCCTAGAAATCAATATCCATAATTCTATTGTGTTTCAGCATTAATAAGTAAGTATAAGTACCTTGTATGTTCTTCTCCAATGTTGTTTACTATCTTGCAACATTCTTTTCCACAACATTGACATAACTTCAGGAAAATGTTCATATGTGAATGTTGCATGTGCTAGTTCTTGCATTATTTGCCCTGTGGGACCCCATGCCTCGTCATTGGTGGCTTCTCTGACTTTTGCTTCAATTTCCGTGTAGTTCATTACAACATTTGTTCTAGAAGGAAAAGGTGAAGGTATTTTGTGGAAATGAAAGATAGATCCTAGTAATACAACAAACATCCCAAATTATTGTTGAACAAATTTGTGAATAACAAACATCTGTTTACGTATGTTATGGGGGTACTTACACTTTATCGGCGATTTCTCGCACTTTCCACATACTAAATATATTATCCATTTTCTACAATATAGTTAAATTGTTTAAAATTTGTACGTGTTTGGAATAGTTTTTTTGTATTATTTAATAAGTTTTCAATTATTAGAAAAATAGGTGATTTGGCTGAAATGTCACGACGTCACCCATTTTCCGTTTAATTAATGATGATGTCAGACGTCACACTTCACTCTACTATAAGTCAGATGTCACTGTCAACTGTGACATTATTAGAGATAAAATATTTTTGATGATAATAAATATCGATTTCAGCGGTATGTCCTGTACAGGTCAGGTCCTTCCATCATCATAGAGACAGATAGGAAAGTATCCTGTTAGATGTGCTGCTTTCGTGTCAAAATTAATCCCGCTCAAGGGTTCTATTCTTGAAAACTCGCGAGTCGAACGACCGAGAGAACGGAGGCAACACTGTGCTAAGCTGATCTGAGCTTGTAGAAGGATAACGTAACGCCTTGTGATTACTGATATCTGTCTACTGTCAGTCATCCTTTCACTTTTAGTTTATGTCAGTCTATTAAATTTTTTAAGTTTTCTCAAATATTCACGATATCCAAAAGAAAATTTAAAAAACCGGCTGTGCTATATAAACAAACAAATTACATTATTAAAAAAAAATGCAAAATCTCATTAGAAAAACCACTTCTTACAGTATTAAAGTAAGTATGCATACACCATTCGCTGAACTAGTGATCATTCCGATTTACGTAATAATACATATTATATTAATATTTTTGATTAACTTAATAGTCTCTGGATAACTAAAATTAAATTATGTAACTAATTTTAGACTACGCTAAAATGCAATAACACCGTTATATTAAGTAGTGTATACAATCGACTATATTCAACTACACATGAAGCTGATTTAGTGGTTATTGGCTCTGGACCTGGGGGTTATGTAGCGTCCATTAAAGCCGCCCAGTTAGGCATGAAAGTGCGTATAATACACGTAATTTTTCGCTTAACTTTGATGTCTATTATTTTATTTTTTCAGACAATTTGCGTTGAGAAGAACCCCACATTAGGAGGTACATGTTTAAATGTAGGATGTATCCCATCTAAAGCACTTTTAAATAATTCACATTATTATCATATGGCACATTCAGGAGACCTTGCAGCAAGAGGAATAGAAAGTAGGTACATTAGCTTAAAATAATTGAAAAGTGTTATCAGTTTTTTAACCTTTCAATACTCTTTTAGGTGATAATATCCGGCTTAATTTAGATACACTTATGCAACAAAAGTCAAAGGCCGTAACGGCTTTAACCGGAGGTATTGCGCAATTGTTTAAGAAAAATAAAATTACATTAGTCAATGGACATGGTACGATTACTGGGCCGAACCAAGTTACAGCGAAAACCGCTGAAGGTTCGGAAGTTATAAACACCAAAAATATATTAATTGCTACTGGATCTGAAGTCACACCTTTCGCTGGCATTGAGGTAAAACAAGGGTTTGATTTTACTTGCTTCTTCTGTACATGTTTTTATTTTTAGGTTGATGAAGAACAAATTGTGTCCTCTACTGGCGCGCTATCTTTGAAAGAAGTACCAAAGAGGTTAATTGTAATTGGAGCAGGTGTCATTGGGCTTGAGTTAGTAAGTTTGATACAACAATAACTTCAGATATCAATGTATCGGGCTTTTTCTTGCAGGGTTCTGTGTGGAGCAGATTAGGATCCGATGTAACTGCCATTGAGTTTCTACCAACAATTGGTGGTGTTGGTATTGACGGGGAAGTATCCAAGTCTTTGCAGAAGATTCTCACTAAACAAGGTTTGAAGTTTAAGTTGGGTACTAAAGTGACTGGTGCGGAAAAGTCTGGAGGTGTTATCAAAGTGAAAGTTGAAGATGTTAAGGATTCTAGCAAAACTGAGGAGGTGAGTACTAAAATAATATATTCAGTCTGATTTGAAGGTTATGTTTGTGTTTTTAATGTTTAGTTAGAATGTGAAGTACTTTTGGTGTGTGTGGGAAGACGTCCATACACGGAAAACTTGGGTCTAGAAGAAATAGGCATTGAAAAGGATCAGAGAGGTCGAATTCCAGTTAATTCCGTATTCCAGACCGTTATACCCAGCATTTATGCGATTGGGGATTGTATACATGGACCGATGTTGGCGCACAAGGCCGAAGATGAAGGTAAATTTGAATTGATTTGGTGGAATCCCTAGGATCGTAAGTATGTTTGTTTTTCTTCTAGGTATTGTCTGTGTGGAAGGCCTAATGGGTGGTCCAGTACATATTGACTACAACTGTGTGCCATCTGTTGTATATACTCATCCCGAAGTTGGTTGGGTCGGTAAGTCAGAAGAGGACTTGAAAAGTGAAGGTATAGAATACAAAGTGGGTAAATTCCCGTTTATGGCCAATTCCAGAGCGAAAACGAATAATGATACCGATGGATTTGTCAAAGTGTTATCCGATAAAACTACAGTAAGTGCATTTAAGCTGAAATTAGAATCCTGATTGATTCTAGTTGTGTGTTTTCTTACTTCTAGGATCGTATATTAGGCACCCACATAATTGGACCTGTGGCTGGTGAATTAATCAACGAAGCAGTGTTAGCCCAAGAGTATGGTGCATCAGCCGAAGACGTTGCGCGAGTATGTCATGCACATCCCACATGTTCAGAAGCCCTAAGAGAAGCCAATTTGGCAGCCTACTTTGGAAAACCGATTAACTTTTAAAGTTCATTAAATTTAAGTACGCAATAATTATATATTTATTTTATAATAACGTTATTGGTAATTTTATAATACATTTATTTTTCATGTTATATTATTATTATTGATACAAAAAATGTATTGTGTAATGAAAGTCAACCCAAGTAAACTCATTATTAATTAATTAAAAGAAGTTACTTATTGTCCAAGATGGTAAAGTAATCCTTTACATACGCCCCAGCTAATACCCATTAAAACCTCTCCGGTGAAAGGTGCTACTTGATTGCAGATCCTTTCGTTTCAGACGGCCTGGGACTATGTCCTGAAGGTCTATATCTATTATCTGTTCTTTCTCGTATGTGTCTGCTAGTAGTTTGGAACTCAGCTCAGCTTTCCTGTTCCGTGTAGACCAAGACTCCCTCCCCATGTATCGCTTTCTCCACTTTCCACATGGTCCTGTCCTTCGTGGACAAGTCCTCTGTGAAAACACTCCTTTGTGTTCTTTTAGACCGTCCGGAACCTCTAGGCTGACAAGGTTGAAGAGTCTTCTGTGCTCCGGTGACTGGGTTTCCCTGTACCTTTTCCTGGGTCGAGGTTTCTGCCGAATTTTTCTCTTCAGCTCCTCTGGTATGTCTTTGATGTAATAAATTCCACGAACAGGTTAAGCTTTTTACGGTAGTGTAATATTTACCCTGTGTTTTACGGTTATGGAATTGGTTTACTGCAACGCGATGCATTTTGACTTTAGTTGAATTAAGAATTGCTTGTTACATAAAGCAACAAGACTTTAAGTTATGTTGGAAATTTGTGTCACACTACCATGGTTCCACCAGACGGCCGTTTCTCATCAGTGGTGATCGGCAAGCAGTGTGACCCAAATTTCCAACATTTACAATACTAGCACGAGAATTGATTGAGAGAGAGAGATGTTTTTGGCGACATCTAGCGTGAACAGGTAATATGCCGGGTGAAACACAGTTCACAAACGATGGCCGGACAAGAAGTAACAACTCCATTATATCCTATTGCCAACACTAGATGCGCCGGAATCCCCTAGCAGGGAGGCTTTGTTTAAGAATTGTTACTTCTTGTCCGGCCATCGTTTGTGAACTGTGTTTCACCCGGCTATTGCCTGTTCACGCTAGATGTCGCCAAAAACATCTCTCTCTCTCAATTTAAGTGAATTGTTTGTTAGCAGTGCCCTTTGAAATTGACATTTCAGTAAATAAAATTCACTTTTTATGCGCTCCCAAAAATTGCCAGTTTACGGACTCATTTATGTCTGTAGAATGGTTCTTTTTCGACCGACCTAGTCCCTAAAAGTCAATTCAAATATTACTTAGAATGTCTAAATTTGACAAAAAACATTTAAAAAATCACAAATTGAAAACGTACATAATTCTTTTCGATTGTCACACGTAGGTACCTAACTAAATGAAGTTTTTCAGACTGATCTGCTATGATTCGTACCTGAAAAACTTCATTTTAGGCCCATTCTACACGAACCACATTCTATAGCTACGAAATCGTGGACTGGTGAAGGATAAATCGGCTCAGCCGGCCAGACGCGTGGAAGTAGCTACATGTAGAATGACACGCCGGTCTCCGGCGCGCAACCTCTTGCGTTCAACACGCCGGCACGCCAACGAACGCGTCCACACGCGACCGCAAAGTTGCCCGTATAGTATGCCCCATTCAAACTCTGTGGTTCTGTGACACACGCGTGTCGCTCGCCGGCAAACGGTCGCGTGAAGAATGGCCCTTAGGTACTTGTAACAAAAATAACTATTTGAGTGGGTAAAAATTTGGTTTTATTACAATAAACCGTCCTTCTTCACCAGGATTTTTAAGTGGAACAAATGATAATTGACTGGAATAAAATACATTATGTGTCAAATATTTATTGAATTTATATTAAAATGCTGAAATATTTTAAATGATAACTATCATGATATACCTACTTAAAAAAAACAAACAGTTTTTAATGACTCTCCAGTTTTATAACTAATTATATCTACTACGTCTAAAAGTAGAATCAAAAATATAATATTTACATAAATATACATAGATATACATACATACCCATTATTCTCTTTACAATTATTATAATTTATAAAAAGAAAAAACGTAAACATTGATAAGTCGAAAATGTTTAAAATTAATCTCTATAATTAAACATTATAACCACGATGAAAAAGAAAAAAAAATAACTAATCATATGATAAACAACACGTTTCTGAACTGACGAGATAAAATGATAAACCAAAACAATTCTAACGATACAATATTTCTTTAAAGGATGTCTTATACAAACTCTAAATATTAACTGGAAAATCATTTAATCTAACTCTAAACTGGCGTATTCCTCTGGAGACACCTGCGTTACCATCAGATTACCATCTGGTAGCATTACCACAACTTTGTGAGTCCCCCCTGTAAAGAGAAATTTATTTGGTAAAGAGAAAACCACATTTTATTATCGCGACGAACGCGTACAATTAAATAAATCAATTCCAGTTCATTCACTTAAGGCTATTGCCAAAAAAATCCACTAAGAATGGAAGGATTCTTATCATTTTTTTAGTAAAATCTTTGTACTCCTCACCGTTCTGCTTCTTCAAGTTAAAAACCCAATCTTGGGGGATGTCTTCAAGTTCCTTTCTTGCCAGATATAATTCTTGCTATTTTGGCAGTTAAGATTTAGTTTTTAAACGTCAGAAAGTGTCATTATTAAAAGGATTTCATGTCCGTAAATATAATAAATGAAAAATAATTTAATGGCAAAAAGGACTAAAATGCTGGTTTTACCTACACAAGGAATTTTGTTTAATTTAGTAGGGACTCAGTCTAATTCAATAGAACCAGACCGAGGCATGGGTCGACAGATACTGACGAATTCGTTTCGCTCTTGTTATGAGCTCGTCAGAGTACCATAGTCGTTGCCCATCTACAAATATAATAAAAATCCTTTTAATTTTTCATTATTTGGCATTAAACATCGACGGCAGAACGCTTGGAGACCATTGTCCGAGCATTGCTGAAACCCAAATATTTAGGAGATGCTGACAGAAGGATAAAATGGTCTCCTGCTAGCGTTTTGTGTTCATACTATTTATATTTATACGACTGGTTTTACCTATACATTGAGTTTGTTCGGCCTCTGCATGGTATGGGATATGCATTACTATGTACATGTAGATGATACGTGTTTACATGTGTCTACTGTTGTGTATCCTATTGTGCTTAAATGCAGGCCGATATTTGTAGATGGGCAACGACTATGGTACTCTGACGACCTCATAACAAGAGCGAAACGAATTCGTCAGTATCTGTCGACCCATGCCTCGATCTGGTTCTATTGAATTAGACTGGGGCCCTGCTAAATTAAACAAAATTCCTTGTGTAGGTAAAACCAGCATTTTAGTCCGCTTTGCCATTAAATTATTTTCACTTAGTGTCATTATTTATGTCAATCAACAACAAAAAGTTGGAGGACTATTTTAGATACCTACAGGGGTTGTTTTAGCTGTCACCATCCGAAACCAACAACCTAGCTGCCTGATAAAGCTTGTGACAGTAAACTTTCAAAATCTTACCTGGACTGGGCGGTTCTGCGCGCACCACTTGCGCCACAACTTGATCCGACCCATCAATCTCCATTTCCTGATCAGTGTTAATTTGTAAAGGTTCCTGAACATCCATAGCAGAAACAACAGTTGCTTCCATTGTTGGAAGCTCCGTTTTAGTTATTACTTCTTGATGAAGCTGCTGTTCTTGTTCGTCTGTCGCCTGCTGCTCAGGTTGAACAGCTACAGCGGCACTCGTTGTTGCTGGTGGTGTATTCACAATCTCGTTAGTTACCAGAAGACATTGTTGTTGACCATCAGCACCTTGCGTGATCAGGATAGTTTGACCCTAGATCAATCAATCAATCATCAATACAACTGTGACGACAAAATCACAAAATTCCTACCTGTTCATTTTGTCCTGCCACTTGGTACACCGTACCATCATCGTCAGTAATAAACATGGGTGATTCATTATCGGTCAAAGTAAACGCTGACAAATCTGTCATTTCCGGAGTGATTGGTGTCGCTACTGGTGTAGCAGTTGGTGTGGAAACAGCATTTGCTGTCGGTGTTGCAACAGCTTTTTGCGCTGTTGGCTGTTTAGCTGGACTGTTCGATAATGTTGCCTTCTCTACTCGAGTCACTGTCGGTGTGGCTTTTTCTTTCAAAACCTTTCCAGCCGGTACATCGTCATCGCCTTGAGTAAGCAAAAGATAGTTAGTTTTTTAACATACTCATGCCTGATAAACCACTTACCAAATAACGACGGCATATTAATAATTGTTTTCGATTTATTTGGCGTTTGGACAGACTTCCTTTCTGGTGCCTTTTCCATAAAGAATGTCTCCTTCTTCGGTGCGGTCCTGTACACTGTTTGTACAACTCTTGCCTGGGGTTTCTGCGGACTTAAACTGGTCGTTCTCACAATAGTGTTACCAATTTTACGAGCCGTAACGCCCGGTGAACTTTTCACTGCCGAATACGTCTATGAAACCAAACAAAATTAATTCCAAACATTACTCTCCATTTCCTGAGAAAAACTCACCTGAACCCTGTTGTTGGGCGAACCAGATCCCACACTGGAACTGACTATCCGCTGTACCCGACTAACACCAGCTGAAGTCTGTTGTGTGGAGATATTGAACTTAGGTCTAGGCGCCATTATTTTTGTTTTTACAGGAGTCACACCGCCTGGGGTTGGCCGCAAGGTTCTAGTCACCACTGCCGGATGTTGCGGTCTAGTTGCTGCCGATTGGTTAAGTATACGCTGCTGCACACGCGGACGAGGTTGGGACATCACCGTCTTTTGTATCACTGCTCCACCTATGAACGGTTATATTGACATAAATATGAAACCGAAGAGAGTGGGAAAAATCTTAAACTTACCAGTCAAGACCTTATTCAAAATAGACGGTTCACTGTTCTTCACAATTTGCGCCTTAATCACCGGTTTCGCAACAGTCCTCGGCATCCGTAGTGGCCCTCTTGTAGGTGAAGCTGCTGTAATTGCCGTTATTCTATTAGGAAGAACTTTCACCTTCTCCTGTAGGCTTGGCGCGCTACGAGGTAATAACTCTTCCTCATCCATTGCCTCATCTTTCGGCGTAATCTCCAATGGATCCGTATTGAGATCCTCCTCAGTAATATCAGCAGCAGCTAATTTGACAATGTTCTCCAATTCATTTGCTGTAGATGTTGTCGTATTTACCTCTTCTGGTTCAGGCTCTTCTGGTTCGATTTTCGCCTCCTTTTCTGGATATTCCACACCTGAAGAATTCCAAAATATAGATTAAGTGTTACAGGGCAAGTTAAAATTATATTTACCTGCAATTTTACCAGTGGTCGGGTCCAAAACAAAATCTCCTGGTGGACTCTCCGGTTCCGGTAATGGCAGATCATCTGTAGGGAATTCCAATGGTTCCAAACCATCATCAGACGATTCCTCATCCTCTTTAGTAACTTCTGGTGGAGGTGGTGGTGGTGGTTCTTTCACCACTTTCGTTGATACGACTTTGGCAGATATTTCAGATTTCCTCGGTTTTGGCGCAAGAGCCCTGAACTGTCTTGGCGGCTGTTTAACGATTGTTGTAGATTTTCCAGAAGCAGGCGATGCATTGGAACTACCTCCAGGTTTTGGCGTTACCTAAATTGAATAGGAATGAATGAGACAAATAGAAATTTGAAACACATTGTCTTACTTACCTGTATAATTTGTTTCGTAAGATTTCCGTCTTTCTTCACAATTTTGATTTGTGTTTGTCCAATTTTCGGAGCCACTTTGACAATTGTTTGACCACCACTAGTAGCGACTTTAGATGTTGTCGAATCCAATTTAATAATACCTGAAAGGCGACTGATTAATAACTAGTACAAAAACCCCAAGTCCCATTGACTTCGGTATTGGTAAAACCTATCAAAAAGTGTTAGTTCATTCTACAATTATTGGTCCTTCGAGCGGGATAGATTCATTGTTTCTTCATAATCAACATACCTGCTGTTTTCGACATAATGTAAACGCCTGTACTCAACGATGGTAATTGTTTTTGATTGATCCTAACCACTCCATTAGCGTCAGGAATTAAAACGTTTTGCGGTAGAATCTGTTTTGGAATTGACATTGGAGAACCATTTTTCATTGACGATATTGGCGTACTCTTCACTGAAGACACTCTCCTCAACTACAAATACTTGATTCATTTAAAAAACAAACAACTTATAAATTAACGAGCATACCTTAGGCTTAACTTCTTCATCAGAGTCTTCTGACTCAACTTCCGTCTTAATTCGCTTCTCAAACGAGTCGTCACTGTCATCATCGTCACGTGGCCGTTTAACACCACTTCCACCACTGTTATCTTCATCCGACAAATTACCACACCATGCTTTCACTTGATCCATTGCCTTTTGTTTGCTAGACCTTTGTGGCCTCCTCCTACTGAAAGAAACACTTCAATTTATAACACTTGCTCGATATGGCTTTATATAAATGCTTACCCTGGCGTAGGAGTATCGGCCAGCTTACTATCAGGACTAAGAGCTTGTCCTGGACCTTTCGGCGGCCGACCACGACCTTTTGGTGCTGGTGTCAGCTTATTTTTCTCCTCTTTCAATCTCTTCAATTGCTCCTCAAACTGTTCCAACATTTTCGCGCAATGATCTAAATTAGACGCCGGTTCCCATGTATTTGATTCACTAAAAAATAATTTAATAGGCATTAAAGTTTTATCACATAAATAAGGCAATTTATAAGTTACTTTGAAAAGTTTTCCCATTTAATTTGATACTCCCAGGTCTTCCTTCTTGGATTAAAACGTTTTGCAACAATTTTCTCCACCGCATATTCCTGCTTCTGGGTTGACAATATTTTTGTAGTCCTGATTGCTTTATTTAAGTTGGATGATTCAGCAGACTGCAACACAATGTATAATTAGACCAATCAGCAGCCCAAATCGAGTCTTTGAGTGGTTTAAAGGTTCCTGGTCCTTCGAGCCGGCTCGAAGGACTATTAAAAACTGACATAATATCTACAGTGTGATTACTTACAAGTAAATATTGAAAAAGTCTTATTGATGTATCATTTCTGCGATTTCCAAAGACCGATAAAAATTAATTTATTAGTGAAATCTCTTACCTTATTGCTAGGCAAAATTGTAACGTCATTGTTCAATTTGACCGGCTTAATAATGCCGCGTTTTATTAATTCACTAGCCGTACTACTTTCAGTGACATTTTGAGAGTTTTCCTTGTTACTTTCAGCTGAAAAATTGTATTTAACGTAAATAATTAACAAAAAAGTACCACTATTTCAGTGAACCAGTTATTAAACTTAAACGTGAACGAATAAATTTACTAAAACTCACCAGCATCTGTTACATTTGATGGTTTTTCTGAAACCTGAAAACAAAAATGAATAAAATTATAAATTATCTGAATACAAAGCAATAAGCAAAAAATGTACTCACAGGTTGAGTTGTCAACGTTCTGGAACTAGCCTTTTTAACCTCCGTAATTTTTGCACTGCTCAATTTTGTAAACAACTGTATATTCTGGCCAGCTGTTATCCAAGCATTCTTATCAACTTGTGGTAATTTACACCACTTTTGGTACACCTCCCACGACGTGGGTGTATCCTTGCCCTTCATCATTATGGTATGTTTGGTTTTCCATAAAATAAAGCCCCACACTTGCGGCTTGCTCTCATTCTCGCATTGCCCCAAGACTGAACTGGTTTCCTTGCATGGATTCTTTTTATGTGCGGCAAATTCCTCTACAAAATGGTACACTTCGTGGCAGATGCCACAAACGAGCACGTCCAATTTTTTAATCTCTTTCTGGGCATCTACAATTAAAACGATTTTATTTTATTCTAGAAATTCACTTAAAATAGAACACACCACACCCTTGAAGATTAGTAATGTTTTAGTGTATAAAATTTGTAATTACTTACTTGATATAGCTATCGGATCCTTAGCAACATCTGAGGCATTAATAACTACCTCTTTTTTGACTTCAGTCTTCACTTCCGTTTCCTTTTTATCAGCTACAACAGGCTTCTCCTCAATTGGATCTTCTAAAATCGATTTAACTTCCTCTAATTCATGAGTTTCGTCTACTCGAGCTACTGGTTCTTCATGCGCTTCCTCACCGTCCTCTTTATGGATTTCCTCTAGTTGTCTCTCAATATTTTCGGTATCAATCACTTTACGTTTCTTGGCAACATTCTCAATAATTTCAGAATCACTGCTCTCATTCATTTTCGATAATTGCTGTTCAATATCCATTGTATCATCAGTATTAATTGGTTCTGTCGGTTCTACATTAGTAGCTGCATCCCCAGTTTCCTCTTGAGGCGGCTCTGATTTCTCATCTTTTTGTTCAGCCTCAGTTACTGTTTCATCAACTTTTTCTGTATTTAAATTTTCCGTAACTACTTCTGCACCCTTTTCTTCACTATCGTCTTCACTTACATTTCTTTTACCAGATAATTGTTCGTCTGCTATCTTTTGTATAAACTGATCTATAGCTATTGAAGTGTCTTCTTCTGTCTCATTTTGGGTTTCATCTATAGACTCACAAGCAATTTCTCCTTGAGATGTTTCGGTATCGTCAAGTTCGGGTGTTAAAAAAGTATCCGATGTATTTATCTCTTCGTTGGTAATATTTGGTGTCTCAGTTTCCATTTCTTCATTAATTATGGAATCAGTAGTAACTGGTGGTTCAAAACTTGTCTCTGATTCAGTTGCATAGTCTTGAGACTCAGTTACGGGTGGCATTTCCACATTTTCTTCGGTAGCATCAAGGCTTGGCATCGACTCCATTGTTTTATTTGTCTCATCCATAATTACACTTTTTCGCTGCTATAGCAGGAGTTATATGAAATCCTGTAATAAATATTAATTAACATTTTTTTATATTTAGCGCCAATAATTTATGGTTTTTTCACGTAAAAATAGGTAGCATGCAAAAGAAGTCAGAAAATCTACGCGTCCCTTGTCAATCAACAAAATGGCTGGCGTATAATAGGTAGACAAAACGAACGCATGCAAAATAACAAAAACATATTTCTGAAAAATTATTGTTTGTTCCCATTCCTAAACTATTTAAATATATTTTTGCAATAACTTAATTTAATTAAATGCCATATTTACCTTATTATTAGTTTTTTCGTTAAAGTTTCACCACAAGCGTTGCAAACATATTAGCAAAAGTGCTGCTGCGACAACTGCTGGTGGCGATTGTTTGTACTAAAATTTTTGGCGGCAAACCTAAAAACCAGGTATATTTGTTGTTTAAATGACATAAAAGAACTTAATTATATTATTTAATTTGAAACAATATTAAATGCACTTTTAGATTAAATAATTGTAATGAAAAGGATTTTTTTAATAAAAATGTTGCAGTCGAGGGTCTGTCAAAATAGGTATCCTTGTTAATAGGTACATTGAGCTCAATGTTGCCCAATTTATGGAAATATATGGAAAACATTAGTAATTTTCTGTAAAAAAATAAAACATCAACTATTAGATTTTTTTGTGTTAATAATTGCCCCTCTTGCAAATATTGTTGTTTTGTATTACATGTTTACTTTTTTACATTATTTTGAGCATTGTTTTAGAGGAATGCAGGGGAACTGTGCCATGTTGCCATATTGTAACATACTTCTATAATGATATAGAAGAATGCAACTGAGAAATGTTACTAAAGGAAGTTATGTATTTGTAATCTTCACTCTTTAATTATTAGTAACAAGAAAACACCCAATGGCATGTTAATGAGTTGAGTATAAAAATATAAATATGATTGATATGTGTAATGTGGCAACGTCAAACTTTAATTGAAATTGTATGCGTTGAGTTAGGCAACCAATAAATCTTATTTTAATACAATTAAATATGCCCCTTAAATTGGGGATATAGATATAGTTTTGAACTACTAGAATTTATTATCATAAAGTTACCATAAACCTATGATACTAACATAATATATTACCTACGTCAATTATTCTTTCCAATGATTTTTAGTTTTCAATTTCCAGCCATCTTGTTTCTGTATCTGTTATTAGCGCATGCGTCGGATTTGCATTCAATAGTACTAGATGATGATTGTTCCTTTTACAATATTTATTGATAGTTGAGTGAGATGTTTAGCCGTTTACGATAATTTCAGCAAAGGTTATGGATATATATCTGATCTACAGGCAATATCTAAGTATAATAAACAATAAGCGTTTTTGTTTTACGCAAATTTTAGTTAAAATGGACGGTATATGTCAAAATATTGATTGTAAAAGGAACGGAGGCATCGCTATGCTAATTTACTATGCTGTACCTCGGTTCGATCGATCGGCCACTACTGAAGAAGACATATGATATATGTCATTTGTCATATCTGTCTCTTGTATTTGAGCAATGACAATGACATGTTTTAACCTATAAAAATTTATTTGTTTTCAACTTTTAAAAAAATAAAAAATTCCTAAGGATCTCCAGATTTTAATAAAAGTCCAAACAAGAAAGGCGTATTTCTGGCAGGATGGTTTTTCTATACTTAGTCAAAGATAACCCTTCAGGTACTCACGAAAAACATTAAAATAGGTACTGTATCCAAAAAATTTATTAACCTACATAACATCTAAATAATTACAATGGTTTGATTTACATTAAATTATTTTCTTTATGTAACTATATCAATACTTATCACATTAACTAACCTAAACAATATATAATACACACACATAATTTTCGACTTATTTTTTCTACCTAAATATAATTGAAAGTTACACTAAATTAGGTACAAGGGTACATTTCACCACACATTATATCCAAGTAAATTTGAAATAAAGGTAAATGCTAATTAATAAACATATTATTAAATAATATAAACCTCATTGCAGATATTTTTACAGAACATTAATCAACACGTCATTACTTAAGCTCACAAGTTGCTTTCAACTTCATACGAGCCTCTAGAAATTGTTTATTTATGACTTTGTCGTCTTCATTCTGAAAAGAAAAGAAAAATACACATTAAGTACCATAAAATAGTTGAAGAAAGATACTAAATCAGTAACATAAACACGAAGGAAAAATGCTGGTAAATATCTTACTGTCTCTGCTTTGTTGTCCTTATGTTGTAGTTTTTTTGCTCTGTCTGCTATTACTTTTTCCAATTCATGTGGTTGTGATGCTATGTGAGTTTCCATTTGTTTTTTTGCCAAATTCTCTTTGTGTTTCTCCAAGGCTCTCTGTAGTTCCGTTTTCTGATTTAAAACATTTTTGCCTCTGCAAACAAATTAACCATCAAAATCAGCTGGCTTGTTGTTTATTCCTCTGATTTGCTCATAACTACTAATTTGTTATAAATAAAACATTATGTGTAGGTTTTCTTGTTGAAATATTCTTTTTAAAGTAAGGAATCTGCTGTTACATTATTTACCATTACATAAGGGACACCCTGTATGCCAATGCGGTTACTAGTGGGATAAAATGTGTATGTAAAGTTAACAAATATGCAGATTCTGTAATGTATTAGTATGCAAAACACTTGATTGCTATTTGAGTTCTATAGAATCTACAAATAATAGTAAAAGTATGTCAGCCATATTTTAATTCATAATAGGTAAGTATGGCACTACAAAGTGCAATGATTGTGCGAGTGAGTAATTAAAAATCAAGCAAAGTTACTTATTATTAAGCTGAAATGAGTGCACTTCATAATTTCGCATATACGCTTTCCGAAACATGTCAAGTGTAATGCATGTAGCAAAGTATTTCTTTTTTGTGTTGCTGTTGCTGCTGCTACTACTAAACACGTTTCTAAGATTAAGGCGTGCACATTTTTAACAATGTGTACTGGATGCATAATTTAAACCCATAGCATACACGCCAGGCCCGTACTAAGGAAAATTACCAATAATATCTATTGCAATTCATTTGATTTTATTTTACTTCTACGTTTCTAAGATTAAGGCGTGCACATTTTTAACAATGTGTACTGGATGCATAATTTAAACCCATAGCATACACGCCAGGCTCGTACTAAGGAAAATTACCAATAATATATATTGCAATTCATTTTATTCTACTTGTTGAGTGTCTCAGCATATTTTTTGATTGGAATGAAGATAAGGAGGGTCAGTTCAGTGATCTCAAACATTGTGAGAGATACAAAGTTCTGTCTTACATTTTTTGGTTGAATAAGAACTCTTTATGGAGATTCTGTCGTTCTGCATTCTCCCGTACTGGATTGTTGGGTTTTCGAGGTACTATCAGGCCGTCATCTGTCAGATGTGGTTGTGATGTGAGATGTCTGGAATTGCCCAGTTTGTCAGGTATCATTGTACTATCTTCTTCGTCAAATCTGTTTGAATTTACTGAAATTTATCAACAAATAGAATCAAGCGATAAAAAATTGACATAATATATACACTGTGTCCAAGATAAGAATGTACAATTAGACACCTTTTAAATGGTGTTTTCAAAAGTAAAGTAACTTTAGCCGTTTTCGAGAATTTTTCAAAAAAACTATTTTGTTGCCATTTTCGTTTTTATTTATTTCTGACGTTATTTTTACAGATATAAAAAAATTAAAAGCACTTTCTCATTGTTACTTTTTGAGGAGAATAAGATAGCGTTTACAAATTTTCACTACGACGTTTCGTTTTTGAAAAACCATCATCAACTTCGTTTTTTCAAATACGGCCCTGGATTTTTTATGGTTAAATTTAAAGGCATTTTCAACTAAAAAATTTTTGTAACGAAATTGCCATTCAAAATCATTTCCTCTCATAACATACACCAAATATCGATCATAGCGTAAAAGCATTTTTAGCTAAATTAACTAACAATTTATCCATTATTTCGTAAATGGCGATACATTTTTAGCTTTTAACCTATATTCTCCTACTAAAGGTCAGATATAAAAAGCACTCAGAAACAAATTATAATTTACCTAGAATAGACAATAGCAATCTTACCTATACCCTCCTCAAAGAATCTAATTTTAGCAGACACCATTATAATTATATTAGATTGTCGTTGTTTACGTAAAAACACACAAATTGAAGCTTGTAAATTCCCACTAAGTATTAATAATGATAAAAAGGGAGATTTTCTTCATTTTACGATAAAAATAAAATTTATTCAAAGAGTTCTTATAACAATATCAAAAATAATTACGATTTATAGAATATTTTAACTGTATATTGTTGCCTTTTAAGCTGAGGATGGAGTTTAAACTGGAGAAGTCCTTGGATTACTATGAATTAACCTACCACAGTGAACTGTAATAATTCTATTTACAAAATCAAATAAACACATAAACCTAAACCAATGTTCACGTGATATACCTACCTACAAAGACAGTTTACTATCTGATTTTATATTTCAAACACAGCATAATACCCCCATTAATTGCATTTACTCAATATCCAATTTGTGTATTACACTTATTACGTGATAATTAATACTTTTATCCACTGCATTTATTGAAAACCCTTGTCTAACATTACGAGGAACGTACCGAAAGTTATGCGCACAAATTTCACACAAAACAAACGTTTAGTTATCATATGTTATGGCGAAGCCTTAATGTGGAATTTAAACAAGAAAATTTGCCTCAAGGTTAAAAAATAAATTGTGAGACTTTAAGAAATTTGCGCAGAGCAATCCAAAACACAAAGCGTGGCTTGCTGAGCACGGGTATCGTTTTGATTCAAGACAATGCGACGCCTCACACAGGAAACCAAACTCATACAGCCCAGATCTTATCCTTAAAATTGAAGAGGCATCTGGGAGGACAACGCCACAAGGATACGAACGCTATCAAAACGACAGTGTTGCAATGTTTGTCCAGTACGGCGGCAGATTTATTCGAGAAAGGATTTCAATATTGACGGAAATTATGTTGAAAAATAGTATAATAAATATATTCATTCAAAACACTTTGAACTTTCTCCCAACGAGCATAATAATTATTATAAAATATTATGTATTATACACATAAGTAAAAGTTGCAGGGAGACTACATATTAGAAAATATGTTGTAATATTGCAAACATAAAAAAGTCGAGAAGATGACCAGTAACATAATTCAATTCAACCTTTACTTTATTTGTTGCTAGAAACATTACAATGTCCGTCAAAAATCAGCATCAAAAATGCTAACAAACATTTTAAAAGCCATCGCCAGGTCTATTTTGAAAAACAATCAAAGTTCGTTTCAAATAATAAATTTAGAAATCGAACGGTCTTTCAAAGGAGTGTTTTTGCGGCCTTTCGTTACTGTAGGTGACACATTGATTGATTCGCATGATGCCACTCATATCAATTACCTTGGAAAGATTTTACAAAAATTCATCAATTGGGCTACGATTTGCCACGTCATCTATTTCCTATTGCCAAAACCTGAAGATTGAAGTCCAATGAAGGGGTCATCGTTGAAACAAACGCTTATTTTGAAGGCTTGAGGAATTTTATTATTTAGAAGGGATAAAAAAAATTAGAAACATGGTACATTATTAAATTGGATTATTTAATTATATTTTAATTACTACGGAAACATTATTGCGACAAATATGACTGAAATTCTCTCATTATTGTTAAACAATAAATTGTTTTATACGTGACTTTCAATAAAATTTCTATACCATAAGGAATATCGTTTAATAACGCAAATCATTTTACTCTTTCGGAAACGACTCTATTATTAATAATTGAATAATAATATCAACTTTCTTTGCGGTAAAACAAACATTATTAGCATAGGTATAAACAGGTAATTACCCAATATTTCCTTATTTTCTATTTTTAATTTGAGTTCTTCTATCGTACTGTGCCTCAGAGATGGGTCGCCATTTGTCACCTCCTGAAAATGAAAAAACACATATCTGCTAAAATTGAACACTACTTTCAAAAATATAAAAAAAGGTCATACAATTACAAAAAAATTGCCCAACTACCCCCATTATGACCCACCCCTGATCTATTTTTGAAAACTGCTTTAGAACCATTTTATGCAGCATAAAATGCAATGCAAATTTTAACACCTTTAGCAGATGCAATTCGGGACACCCTGTATATGTATGTAATTTTTAAATCTAAATACATCTAGGTAGCTATGCCAGCGTCATAATGACAGTTTTTGACTTTCATTGCAGTCATAGCTACCTAGATGTATTTAAACTTAAAAATTACCGTATGCAATTTACTCAATTGGCAATATTTCAAAAACTAAACATTTTAGAGATATACAACCCTATACAAATTTACCCTTATTTTTATTGCTTAATAAGATAAAACTATAAAATATTGGGGTTTCTATTTAAAAATATTGACTTTTGACACTTTTCTCATTTTCATGTTTGACGTGATATTTACTAAAACAGTTCAAAGTTCTCATAAAATACCTAATTTTGAGATGAAAATAGTATATAAATCAATTAATGAAGGTTTCCTTATAGGAAAATTTTATTATGATATTAGAGCCTGTAAACGTCATTTTTGACATATAAAAACTTAAATAAAACGGAAACGGTCAGACCCAGGTATAGCACATAATACCCAAAATCTACTTGAAATTTTACGTGGAATCGAAAACTGTAATAATATATACAATGTTCCATTTGAAATAAGCAAGTTGACACCTACTTCCGGTATAACCGGAAGTGTCCACAACTTATAACTATGTTAACTCATGTGCCCCCATCGACATAGTTGCACCGCCAAATCTTCAAAATTCTCCTATGTATAGTTTTCTATATACAGATCGATTTGGTAGTGTGACACCCTGTATATTATATTATTTCAGTAAATTCAGTCAAATTCGCACGTAAAAATTAAAAAAAAAAACCCAAGTTCACACACATTGTATCTGTGTGCAAAAAAGAACCATGCAGAGTAATATCATGTGAACCAGGTCTTATTACAGCTGTTGTGGACCTGGCCTAACTATAGGAAGTGTATGATATGTATACGGTTAAATATTATTACGTATTTCTTTTTCTGTACAATCTCATAATTTATATTCATTTCGCTTGGATATTATTATTTGTATTTTATATTATTTACACACTTCCATAGTTTAATGTGTCATAAAAACTAACTGTTCCAACAATAAAATGAAAAGACATGAATGTTATACGGGTACAGTGAGTACAAAAAGTCACGCATAATTTCGATTAAATTTCAGGAAGAAACAACACATGTCACTTTTGCTTTTAAGTTCCCCTTTTCCTTTTGACATAACAGAAAAGTGCACAAGGTGTACCGTCTATACAGGGTGTCCATTTTAAGTGATACCATTATTGCTATGTCAGAAACCTTAAGAGGTACGAGGTCGGTTACATTAGAGAAAAGTTGCGTTTTTTGATCCCTATTCAGGATCCGTTTAGCATGTTGTCAAATTCTTTTTAGTTTCTGAGATACATGGTGATATGTGAAAAGCCCCGAATTAGATTTTGTCGAATAGTTTTAAAACTATTTATTCCCGGGATACGGTTTAAATGATAAAGTTGTTAAGGTTAAATTCTATAAGTTTACACATTATTAACGCAATTTTTGTTGAATCTACTTAGAATTTTTGGTATTTTAAAGATTAATAACGACAGAAGTTAACATTATCTGATAGATCAACGGCAACAGCTTATAATATGTAAATCTAATCATTTTCCATATTGCTATATTTTAGCATAATATGAGGTGTAATAAATTAATTACGTAAGAACACCATATGGGGATTGTGTACCTATGCAATGTTTTTATTTCGGGTATTTTATCATAATTTAAATACGTTAATTGGCATTAATAGTTTTCTGAGTGCGTACCTAGTATTACGAAGGCTAGATGATTACATAATCAATAATAACTAATTAAGAATTATTAATGGGGATATAAGTCGCCCAATCTGGAAGTTTACAACAAAAAATTGCCTACTGTCATAGCCGCAGCTTGAGTAAAATCGTAGCAAAATTGATTTAATCACCACCAGTTCCTTTGATACGTTCAATATACTATTATTATTAATAATTTACGTACTTACATAGAATTTAATTAGATTTTTTGTTGTTTGAATAAAATCTTTCACGCTCTTTATAAGGGCATGTTGTGTATATAATATAAACCGTTTTAACAAAAAAAACTAAATATTTAATAAGACCGGAGTCCTTTGGGCATTTTTATCAAAATTGCCACTGTGATAACTTTAATACCACACGATTAGATAACGCGCTTAAATACCTACCAGTGTAAATAGTAATAAATAATAATAATAATTTACGTAGATGTACAGAAAATTACTTATGCTAATAACTAATCACCATAGAAAAATATATTAAAACATGTTCGTAATATTTTTATTTATTTTTTTTTTAAATTTTTAATGTGTAAAAGAAACTATTAATTTAACAAATTAAACTAGAGAAAGTCTGTTGTCTGTTTATTTAATTGTAAATAACTGAAGAAGGCAAAATTAAAATAAAAAATTGGCGAAACGCTATCATTCAAGACCTATTGGTGCCTCGAGGGCAACAGTTTATTTTTTATTATTTTCCAATTGCGGTTGGTTAAAATTTTTCTAATAAATTTAATGGGGAAAATTAACTTTTCAACTAAATGTACGAGGCATGTTTTTTAAGTAAGTACCGTTTTGGAATTAAAAAAAGACGTGCAAAGACATCGCAATAATTTTATTTTTACATGAAAGCCTGTATCTTAATTTACTTTTCTACATAATTTCCGTGAATATTGAGGCACTTGTCATAACGTGGCACCCGTTTTTGAATACCCTCCTCATAAAATTCTGCCGCCTGATTTGTTAACCACTGTATCACAAATGTTTTGACGTTGGGTTCCAAAAATGTTGACGGATTTGCACAAAACCCAATGTTTACGCAGTGCATTGACTTTCCTTGACCGGTACCCGAGAAAAGGAAGTATTGCTAGTGGAGTTTCTGCCTCGTAATGAGACAATCAATGCAGCGTCTTATTGTGAGACATTGAAC
The DNA here is from genome assembly GCA_911728435.2 of Apoderus coryli. Classification (NCBI taxonomy): domain Eukaryota; kingdom Metazoa; phylum Arthropoda; class Insecta; order Coleoptera; family Attelabidae; genus Apoderus; species Apoderus coryli. The sequence goes on along the minus strand of OU452211.1, from coordinate 855,842 downwards.
AATCTGCGTCGTGCAATCCAGAACAAAAGACGTGGCAAGTTGAGTAAGGGTATCGTTTTGCTGCATGACAATGCCCGTCCACATGTGGCTAATCGGACCAAAGATCTCATCAAATCTTTTAAATGGGAAACTCTAGATCATCCTCCATACAGCCCTGATCTGGCGCCCAGCGACTACCATTTGTTCCTGCACTTGAAGAAACACCTGGGTGGTCAGCGTCTTCAAGACGATAACGAAGTCAAAACATTTGTGATACAGTGGTTAACAAGTCAGGCGGCACAATTTTATGAGGAGGGTATTCAAAAACTGGTGCCACGTTATGACAAGTGCCTCAATATTCACGGAAATTATGTAGAAAAGTAGATTAAGGTACAGGCTTTCATGTAAAAATAAAATTATTGCGATATCTTTACACGTCTTTTTTTTAATTCCAAAACGGTACTTACTTAAAAAACATGCTTCGTACATTAAAAAAATATTCCAATTGAATAAGCTATTGTAAGTTCGGGTTTTACTTGTAGAATTATAGTTTATTTGAAGATCAGGAGTCAAATTTTAATTTAAAAAAAAAAAATACGCATAAATAGCCAAGTGCTAGTTAAGAGATTATAAACAATATTTCTCTATGAACGTATACATCATTTCAATTTTATTAGTACGACCTCTCAAATCAACCATAGGGGTCCTTTATATCCATTCAAACCCGCATAGTAGACATGCTAATTAGTTAAATAATCCTATGAAATGAATACCTATTAAACATAAAGAAATCTCTGTTAAGGCTCGATTCTAATCAAAAAACAGTTTAAAGATACAATTAAACAAAATCGGGACACCCTGTATAATAATGTTTTAGCATTACATTTTCATTATCTATGTCTAATATTTACAATATGCTCAGCAAAACTAAAACAAAACCCAAAAAATTATTAGGAAAAAGATAAGACTGTACTGTACACAACAAACAGACAGACTATATACGTTACACCTTATACAAATATTCGACAACTTGCGTAAACAATAGCTAATTCGTAAACACCTCAGGGTTTTAACAAATAATGTGAACATTAATTTAATAAGTTTTTCCTAAAGAAAAATTAAAAAAATAGTAGGTATCACTTACAACAGCATACATTCCTAAACAGCTTTCGCACAAAAAATATTATCACAAACTTTAAATGTTATTTAAAAATCCGCAAAGAGCGTAACTACGTTTTTTGTATTCAAATATGTACGTCAAATACAACTAACTTATAATCGCGGTAGGCAACCCGCGCGTTATAGGTATGTATATCAAACAGTCGCAGTAGACAATGCACACTTTGACGCTTAACTATGTGTAGTATGTTTTATAATAATAATCATAATCAAGAAGGCGGACGGTTTGATTTGGCGCATATGTATTCACCATAGCCTACTGCTATTAAAAAACTAATTAACAGTATCACCGGATGACAGATAAAAATCTGACATGAGAACTACTACTATCATCGTAGTTGGCTGTGGTTTATTACAAAAATACCGGTCCAATTTCGATGAAATGGGAAGGAGAAAATTATTCAAAATGTTGATCCTTAGATCAATTAATGCTGCATTTTGATAATAATAGTTGCGAATATACAAGGTGGATCGAAGTTATATCATTTTTAAAAAAAAAAAGGACATTATTATTTTTTATATAGGTATCTACACATAAATGTTTCGAGCTCCGAGAGCTCATCATCAGTGCCCTTCAAGTATCTAATGTCGCCCAAACATATTTTTATGGTAATCTTGCATATAAAATGACAAAACCATTATCATACTAATCAGGTGTAAAAAAAAAAGAAATGTTCCATGAGAGAAAGTGATCGTACTCAACAATAATTCCAATATGCTGCGCGTATTAGGTAACTCCATAAAGAAAACGACATTTAAAACAATAATATATAACTAACTCATGGCTGCCTATAGAAAGTTCCGTAAAATTGATATAATTTAAGTATTACCTATAAGTTGACCGTGATCATCGAACGTGATCATGGTTTTCATTTTGATTCAAGCATTGGACTAAAACAGGTGTACTATTATCTTTTATACAGTTACGTATTCAAAATAACGCAACCCAAATGAGGCTGTTATTCCCGAAAATATAGTACCTAAGTTATTGTGTTCAGAATTTGTTTGTACATACGAGTATTTCATTATTGTTTTATTTTTTATTTCATAAAAAGAAACAATACAAATTACAATAATAATTATTATAATTTCTGATATAACTCTAACAAATTACGCAATAAAATGTATTTTTAGAAACAGTAGATGTAGATACATCAATATGAATTGATTGTATGTTACAAATTATACAAAAATCTGTTTATTTGAATTCGAAAATAGTTATAGCAATATTTTACTGTATCCTCTTCAAATTATATTTAAAATCCTCGGGCCAATCAAACGTTTACAGCTTCATTTTAAAATCTGAAGATATAGGGTCGTACTCGTCACACAATTCAAATTTTGCTGACAATGAGAGATCAACAGACTTAATTTAAAAGAGTAACTTTAAGTCGTCTGCTCGATCAAGTTAAAAGAAAAAAACTGGTGTTAAAAAACAGCCTCGCAATGTGCTTGACGAGGTTCTTTAAACGGGGTGTCCCAAGTCGCCTCTCTCCTATTTAAAATATTTATGTCAAAGCATAATACTGAATTAATTCACAGCTGAAAATAATTAATTAGTTGCTCTCGTGTAAATTCAATGTGCTTACTACAATAATAAATTTAAGTGGCACGTTTAATTATTATTGTTAATATTAATATGAAGAAAAATAACTTCCTACATAATATCATGTATATCTAAAGAAAGTGTCTATATAAACTATAAACACACATGTGACATGTCATTAGCCTTTTACTATTTTATTTCCATGAACCAGAAATTGTTTATAGTGCGTAAATTAGTACAGGGAATCCAAAAAAAAAGGTTTAAATTTATTATTAGGATATTGTGTACTTATTCATTCATACTGAATACAGTGGTGACAAGAAAACAGCCACTTTCCGTGCAAATAACAAGGAAAAGAGCATAAAAATGCAACTTTTTATCTGGCCCTCGTAGCTATAGGGTGCGACCCCTCGTTTTAAAGCATTTTTCATACTGAATACCGTGGTGCCAAGAAATCAGTCACTTTCCTTGCCAACATCAAAGAAAACAGCATAAAAATGTTACTTTTTATCTAGCCCTCGTAGCTACAGGCTGCGACCCCTCGTTGTAAAACATTTTTAATGCTGAATACAGTGGTGGCAAGAAAACAGCCACTTCCGTGCAAATAACAAGGAAAGGAGCATAAAAATATAACTTTTTATCTAGCCCTCGTAGCTATAGGGTGCGACCACTCGTTGTAAAGCATTTTTAATGCTGAATACAGTAGTGCCAAGAAAACAGTCACTTTCCTTGCAAATAACAAAGAAAACAGCATAAAAATGTTACTTTTTATCTAGCCCTCGTAGCTACAGGCTGCGACCCCTCGCTGTAAAGCATTTTTAATGCTGAATACAGTGGTGGCAAGAAAACAGCCACTTCCGTGCAAATAACAAGGAAAGGAGCATAAAAATATAACTTTTTATCTAGCCCTCGTAGCTATAGGGTGCGACCACTCGTTGTAAAGCATTTTTAATGCTGAATACAGTAGTGCCAAGAAAACAGTCACTTTCCTTGCAAATAACAAAGAAAACAGCATAAAAATGTTACTTTTTATCTAGCCCTCGTAGCTACAGGCTGCGACCCCTCACTGTAAAGCATTTTTAATGCTGAATACAGTGGTGCCATGAAAACAGCCACTTTCCGTGCAAATAACAAGGAAAGGAGCATAAAAAAATAACTTTTTATCTAGCCGTCGTAGCTATGGTGTGCGACCCCTCGTTGTAAAGCATTTTTAATGCTGAATACAGTGGTGCCAAGAAAACAGCCACTTTCCGTGCAAATAACAAAGACAAGAGCATAAAAATTTAACTTTTTATCTAGCCCTCGTAGCTACGGGGTGCGACCACTCGTAAAGCATTTTTCGTACTGAATACAGTGGTGCTAAGAAAACAGCCACTTTCTGAGCAAATAACGAAACTTTATATGAAATATTCTGCATTAAGGCGAAAAAATTTCGAAAATTCTCGTTTTTTCTTTGAATACCAAAACGGAAAAAGCTACAAACAAGTAGTAGGAATTCATCAGTCAATCAAATCTGCTCACGGATTCGGTACTCTGATTAACAATGATTTTAACCATACAAAAATCAAAATGAAGAATCTCACGAACACTTTTGATACCTTGACCTGAAAGTAAAGGCCAATTCATGCGTTGGAAGGGCCCAAGATCAGTTAAAACAGCTAAAATTCTTAAGATATTCATTCACTAGTCTTGCTTTTTTTGCAAGGGCAGTACCAGCTAAAGTTCTGCAAGATTTGTGTGAAAATTTAGAAAACCACGTCTAGTAAAACGTGAATCATCTGTCAACATACAAAATACCATATTCTATTCATCTTCTCTTCTTTTGAAGCTAAGAAAGAAGAAGTAATATGCATGGTAAACAAGCTCACAGAATAAATAAAATGATCTAATGTTTCCTATGAAACAGCCCCGGTACAATCGAACCAGTAACAAGTTATATCACCTGTCCAGTCCACCTTGAATATTATTTTTAAAACAACATCTACCTAATACCTTTTGATTGTGTTCTTTTGAACGCCTACGTTTATTTTTGCGATCACCACTATTTATACACCAACAACAAGACACACACTTCATCATTGGAATTATTAGATACTTAGTATTATTAAAATTTAATTTAGTTTGGTTTTACAAGCAAAAAAAAAATACGCACTCATACAAAATCACGCAACGTACTACTGAATGAAAAAGATAAATCGGGATATATGCACATCCCTACTTTGTTTGCTACTTAATATTAAGTTAACTAAACAAATATAATTATATTATCGCATATTTATTATTACGATTATACGGCCTAATAATAAACAACATACCAATAACAATAATAACACATCCAATGAGACAGCTTTGCAAAACACAAACTCTAGTTCAATGTCCAAACGTAATAATTAATTATACGACAAAAATTAACCGATCAGCTTATACAGGCACCTTCGATCGTCTCTTAACGTAATACTAAACAAACTTAAAAACTACCTATTAGGTATAATGACAATCAAGAAACGTTTTAGCAAAGAAGAAAATCTGTACAGCTGGTGGAAGAAAAGAGGGGACACAAACGTTAATATTATTTCGGATACAAAAGACAACCGATCAACGGCAGCTGCAGATTTCGTGCAGGTAGTTATTTTTGTTTACCTGTTCTTTGACGGGTTATACAACAGGTGATATGCGTATTTGAGATGCATCTGTACTGTAGGTACCTACGAGGGAGGTGATTTTAATTCAGCGGAAGTAATAATGCCCCCTCGTATGTCGTAGTATACACTTTTCAATTGCATGAATTCGCGCCTGCTAATTTCTTTTCGTGTTTTGTCTAATTAAAAGCTAAAAATACTACTTGCCTGTGATATCTCAATTGCCTCCATATTATAAGGCATGATATTTGTTTATGTTTTGCTGATAATGCAACCAGCATTCCTTTGGTACAACAATCACTAAAACAAATAACAAATTAAAAGGATTATTTTCACTAATGTAAATAGTAATTAAGTATTGGCTTTTTAGGATTTCGGTAATATTTACCTAAAGATAGATTTCAATCTCTTATCCAAGGTAAATTTGTTTAAAATTTAAAATGAAACACGAACAACAAAATAAACAATATGACGTTTGACAATATGGTTGACAAGACGCGACGCTACTAACCACAACCACAGATATAACATTAATGGCAGAGCTGGTAAACACAATCATCTATGTAAGGTTGATGCTCAACAATATTTTCTTTGTATCCAGAATTTTATTTTATAATAAACAAAAAAATAAATTAACTATAGCCATTGTCTTTATAAAGACAATGGTGTATAACGAAAAATGCGTAAGATATCCCGAGGTTTTCCAAATTTCAAACTGTTTGAAGTTTGTTACGAGTATAAGGTCCATTATAAAAGAATATTTTTTAATTCATACATGGGCACTTTTTTTAAAAACACAGATTTATTTTATTATTTCATCTTTTACATAATAGATATTAGTTCCTCGAAAATTTAATTTAAGGTAATTTCATTCAAATACATTTAGATTAAGTTCGAATTTTTAAATATTATTTCTTTGTGCCATGTCATAACCTAAAAATGTGACATATTTAATTTATTTAGTCATTTAAAATTGCTACAATGAAGTTCCAGAACAAGAATTTATTAATACTGTATGGATCACAGACAGGAAACGCTGAAGAGGTAGCTGAACGAATTTGGAGAGAATCAAAACGGTTTTACTTCAAAGCAACCTTTAAACCTCTGGACGATTATGATGTAAATAATCTTATTAACGAACAATGTGTTATATTTGCATGTTCTACTACTGGTCAGGGTGAAGAGCCAGAAAATATGCGTATGTTTTGGAAATTTCTACTAAGGAAAAGCCTAACAACAGATTGTCTATCAAATTTAAAGTAAGTTAGGTCACCATTATAATTTATTTATTTATTTGTAATCAATCCTTAATGGTTAACTACAGATTTGCAGTGATTGGTCTCGGTGACTCCAGTTATGCCAAATTTAATTTTGTTGCGAAAAGGCTCCACAAGAGACTATTACAATTAGGTGCCCAACCTGTTGTACCATTAGGATTAGGAGATGATCAACATGATTTAGGTTACGACGGTGCTGTTGATCCATGGACTGAAAAATTATGGTTGAAGTTGCTGGAAATATACCCGTTACCAACCGGTTGTACTTCTTTACCCAAGAATCTTCTTATTGTACCAAGGTATAGGCTTAGTTTTAGGCTGTCAAAAGTGCTTATACAAATTGTATTTTTAATACATAAGTTATTCAATATTGTTTTTATTTTAGGTGGACTGTATCCACTAATTTATTACAAACCAAATCAACAGTAAACAGAGTACAGTCTATATATTATTCCACTAAAAAGCCAACCGACTTTACAGTAACAGTTTTAGAAAATTCTAGATTAACTCATCCAGATCATTTTCAGGTATTAACATTATTGTACCACTTCTGAGTTTGTAGGGCTTATTCATACATAACCAAAAATCAAAAATGTCAACGTCAACTGTCTTGTCAACACTAGGATCGTAGACACTACACATACGAGATACTAAAATGTCTACAATACAATTAACAATTTTTCGTATATTGTTAAATTCGTCTTTCAGGATATAAGATTACTAAGATTACAAACAAATGGTGAAAAATACGTACCCGGCGACGTTGTCGTTCTGCGACCGAAAAATCTTCAATGGCAAATAGATGAATTTAAAAATGTTTTAGCATCCAATAACATTAACATACCTGACGATGCTGTTTTTAAAATCAACGAGAATGAGACTCAATCACATGTGCCGGACGTCCTCAAATTTGAGGTGACATTTAAGCAACTTTGCGAGGAGTATTTTGATTTATTTGCTGTGCCTCGAAGGCAAGTCTTTCAAATTTTAGCGCAATTGACGGACAGTGAATTGGAGAAAGAAAAATGCCTAGGTACGTTGAAATATTATACAGTAGTTTAGTGTGCATGTGTAGGGCTTCGTTAATTAAGGATGCTGAACATAATTTTAAAGTAAACAAAAATTAAACACATACTACAGAAAAGAAAACATAGACTTCGTCTGTCATTTTACATTTTTGTCAATGTCAACGTCAACTGTCTTGTCAACACTGGGAACGTAGACACACTACACAACGAGATACTAAAATGTCTACACATGGGACTTTATGTTACTGGTTTTTTTGCAGAGTTCATTACTGCTGAAGGCCAACAAGACCTTTACTCCTATACGAATCGCCCTCACAGAAACATAGTAGAAGTTTTGCAAGATTTCCCACATGCAACCAAAAATTTGACCACAGAAATGTTGTTCGAGCTGCTTCCACCGATAAAACCCAGAGAGTTTTCGATAGCGAGTAGTTTTACAACGCACTCAAACGAAATTCACGTTCTTCTTGCCATTGTCAAATATAAAACAAAACTAGTAAAAGAACGGTATGGTTTATGCTCGAATTTCTTAGCAAATCTAAAAATTGGCGATGAAATCCTTGCATGGATTAAACGAGGTTCGTTTAAGTTTCCCGAGGACAATGTAAGTAGTTGTAAGTATTATTTTTTAAATTATCCTTGCATCGTTTATAATTGTAGAAGAGTCCAGTAATTATGATTGGACCAGGTACTGGAGTGGCTCCTTTTAGAAGCTTTCTTCACGAAATGCTTAGCAACCATAAGGATAAGGTCAATGAAAATATTATGCTTTTTTATGGATGTCGTTACAAAGATAAAGACTTTGTTTGTAGATCAGAGTTCGAATCAATGGTTAAAGTTAAGGTTATATGTGCATTTTCTAGAGATCAGGAACAAAAAATGTGAGTCAAGGTCAAAGGATTATAGCAAATATATCAAATTTCAACTTTTAGCTATGTGCAAGATAAAATTCGTGAACATGGAGCTGACGTATGGAGGGCTTTGAAGAACGGTGCATATATTTTTATTGCCGGAAACGCGAAAAACATGCCGCTAGCTGTCAGACAAGCTTTAGTAGAGGTTTGTAAAAAATGTGGTGATATGGACGACACAAAAGCAGAGGCATTCATACAAAAATGTGAGAAAACTGGCAGATACCAAACTGAATGCTGGTCGTAGAATAATTCACAGTTTTAGTTAATTATTAGGTTTATTATTTGTACAAAACGATAAAAATAAATTTTATTTATTTACAACTTCTTTGCTGTGTTCAATATATTCTCAGAGTGTGCGTAACTAAGTTAGTTTTGTATAGATCGATAACTTTCCAAACCAATTATCGATATATAACCGCGATCTCTATTCACGACTCTAACTTCACAACATATATATGTATACATTATCCCTACCCCTTGCCATCGATTAATACTGACATTAAAGGACTAGGATCTTAGAGGTTTGTTCCAACCAATTAGTATTGTATTTCTTTGACAATAAAAAGAGAATATTTTGATTTTCTTAAATTATTTAATCTCAATAATAAGTCTAGTAGTGACAATTTTTAAAAAATCGGGGAGTAGAACGATTGATATATGCGAGGCATGGGCTACTGAATTAGCACAGCGGTGCCTCACTTTCTAAGTTTTCCACATCCTTGTTTTTAACAACAGACTTACGTCTATACTCTGAGATCTATCTGGCAGAAATAAGGATCACTGAACTCTGTAATATATGATGACAAGGCAGCATAGCGCAGAGCACAGTGGCATTAATATCAGGACCGGCACAAAGGATAATAAACACAAACACAGTTTCTTTGAACCTTTAACATATATTACGCTATTGTGTCACCATTTATTTAACAATGAATAATATTATCGCGATATGTATTTTATCAAACTATTAAGACTGATGAAATAAAATAACAAATAACTAATCGAGATCAACATAACCTATTAAATAATGATCAATGAACTCTGTGACGTAAATTAAAACAATATAGCACAAAACACTAGTAGTGGGAAAACTGGGAAAGTGCGCTTTTCGCCTTGCCTTTGCTTTCCACAACATTTTTAAACGTTATGTTCTGATATACAATTACAATTAAATATTTTGTTTGGTTATAAATAACGTTAAACGCGTAGTCGGCGTAGTGCTAAGTTTATTGGTATTTGGCGCGGGTTCGGACAGATCTTCCTTTTATTTAAATGAAATTTAAACACGTGTTTAACCAAGTGAGTAAAATTAAAATCTATTTAATTTAGCATTACAAAAAAAGAAAATGTTGTTTTGCAATAATTAGCTATATTGCACATTAAACTGCGTTTGTGGCTTAACCAACCTTTGACGATTGTTTAAAGCATCACATCTTAATTTAAATACAACAGTATTCCATAAGAATTATTGTTTTTTTAATACAATTAAAACATAGTATGTATTAGAGCAAACATTATACTTAATTAAAGTGCCAATATTGATATTAAGAACTTTAAATCTATGCATATGCGTCTCAGGTTTTTATGCCTATCTATTGCTATAGTTACCTAGTCAAGTAAACTCTATATTTAAGTATGACTGATAGACAATAATTGTTAATTAAATACTTACTAACTACTCTCATCTCACCTTTACTCTAATACCTATTTATTATAGATCTTCTTCAGTACCTAGTGTTAGTAACTTTAAATTTTAAAAACCAATGGAGAAGATGAAAGGACTATAGCGAATTGGTTTAGTTTTTTAACTGTTTCTTCTTCCTTTTAAAATTTTGATTTTCGCTTAGATGAAATATTATCCAGTTTACTTGCCCCAATACATATTGCTTTGCCACAAAATAAATCTGGATATCCTGTACAAACAATAATTACAATCCCTTTTATTATTGTATGCCATAGAAATATTCTCAGTCAATTGAAGAAGCAATAATTGCATTTTTTGTGAAGTCTACCTAGATTATATCACATATGATAATTTATACAGGGAGATACAAAAACTCTGACAACCATCAAACATTATAGGTCAGTGACCTTAAATACACATAATTTATTTGGTACCAAAACTATATCACCTATATTTATATTTACATAAATATAATGGCATATTTTAGGCTGATATATTTTAAAAGGTTCTCAATCCTTATAATATTGATTTAAGACTATTTTCTTGTTTTATTTACCATTTTTAATAGGTACAAAGACGAAATGCAGACTACCTGAAATTCGATTAGCCTTCAACAGGTGTAAGACTATTAACTAGGCGTGTATTTCGATTTCGTTTCATAAATAGGTAGTTAGTTAAACGACCGGAAAAGTGTTTCCAATTTTCTATTTTAACTAACATTTCCTGCTCTTATTGCAAATTGTTTTTGAATATTTTGGATCATTATCATTGTTCTCATTACAAAACTGATATGCAGGGAATTTCATCAAGTTTGTATTAGACAAGGAATCTAAACTATGTATGTATGCCTCCGTATAGGGGCCAAAGAAATGCTGGTTTCGACAAAGCCATGGGCGTAGAATTAAATAGGCGCATAAATGTTCAAGTATTTTATTCGAATAGTAGTACGGGATTCTGTTTTTAATTGAAGCATTTTGCACCAGTTAATTACGCCTCTGACCCCATAGTGAATGTAATTCGAATCTTATTATCACTTAGCTTTAAGATTAAAAGTAAACAATACACTATTGATTGTATAATCAGTACGTACTAAATGTATTTCATATTAGGTATATCTTTTATGTAACAGTTTTATACTTATCTTAAATAAATCCTTTGATATAATTATTATTTCTTTAATTTCAGGATTATTTTTTGATAAGAAGGAACCATAAACGAGTATAGTACTAGTTGTTGCTATATGCTCAAATGATTTGTTGATAGTATACCTACTCGTTATTAGAGAAATTGGTGATTATTCAGGGTCCAAAAACAATGAGCTTTAAAGAACGATACCGATATGATCCTAATGGGGAATTATCAGAACCTTTGCAAGGTATGTATCTAGCAATCTAGTAGATATTTCTTTCAAAATATTATGTGACAATTCATAACGGAAAATAAGTATATTATTATTGTATAAAAAGCACTTTTTTGTTCCTTATCATAAACGTTATGAGTTCATCTGCTTGTTTTGCAATGATAACTAGTATAATTGCTTACTTTGCTACAAAGCCAATCCTATTATTAACGAATTTATGAATTCACAGATTATCTATAGTCATCGAACAACTGTTAGAGCTCTTTTTTTTTTTTTTTCAAGCAGTGAGTGAGTGAGTGAGATTTTTTTATCAATTTGCTGCCATCCTTCTAGAAGTTCTTGTAAGTTATTAACATCAGCAGGGTATGTGAGACCACTATTTTCTATACCAGACATGTTCAGTTGGGTTTAATTTAGGACGTCGGGGATGCCAATTGTATTTGTAGGATTTCAACCTCTTGTATTTGTTCGTCAACGACTGTCCTGTATTGTATTGACTCGTAGATGTTCCCTAGCACATATTTTAATGTGCAAAATTGTTAGATAATTAATTGAGCTTTGAAATGAATGGAGAACTTTATGAAGCAATTAATTTTATATTTCGTAGTATTTTAACAATGTTCCTTAAAGATAATCGGTCAGAAAAGTTATCAAATCACTTTTTCTTATCTAAAACTAAAGCATACCTTTTTGATTTTATTACATAGTATCTTATCTACAATTATCAGTAAATAACAACAAAGATTTTAGGATTCTACTATTTGCTAATGCCCAATTTGCATATTTACATCCCTAATTGAGTATTTCATTACAAAACCAACAATGAATAACCAAAATTCAGTAATAAAGCTACAGTAACATTAGTTTGATGTCAAACTATCAAAAGTCTTGTTGTTATTTTGATTTGGGTTACACAAACTGATAAAAGAAATTATTTATTAATAGCCATGTGTTTGTATTTCGGTTAGGTAGGGGTGATAGTGAATCAAGACCTCGTGTCCAACAACCAGTTACACTCCAGCCATCCTGGGAGGAAACTAATCTACCAGAGGACGAATTGAATTTCAAAAATTTGACAATGGACGAAGCCAGTTTACAATTGAATACGCCATTTGATCGGTATTATATAGTTTATACCACTTTTTTGATACACGGTATTGGCACACTTATGTCGTGGAATATGTTTATCACTGCCTTCGAGGTGAGTACTTTACATTTAACTTAATATACAGGGGTAAACAAGATTTTTCCTTTTTGTTTCAGTATTTTTTGAATTTTAAATTAGGATTGAATTATATAGGATTTGAATTTCCGCATAATTCCAATTTCATGCAATATTTAACGTTTTGTTCGCAAATCCCCAATGTTTTGTTCAATTGGATCAACATTTTTGTACATATAGGGTAAGTTGTTTTAAGAATTTTATCTTGAAGGGCTTAATTCGGTATCCGCCAAAGTAAACCGGATGTTATTGACTTAATTGTCATTAGAATTAATCCTGTAACTACCTCACCCTCATACCCAACTATAAACCACTGTAAAACCTTTTTTTTCAGGGGTGATTTAACCACTAGAATTATATGGAGCATAACAATTAATATATTGATATTTATTGTGACTATTATATTAGCAATGGCTGAAACCAAGGAATTTGCTTATGGATTTTTCTACGTTACTATGATAAGCGTTGTGATTTTAAATAGTGAGTGTATTTTATTTTCACCAAACTCTGCCGTTACTCTTTTTAACTCCGCTAAATAGGGAATAAGGGTAGATAATAGAAATGCAACTCTAATCGAACTTCTCAAATCTACCATTGCTTTCTTCTAATTGTTTTGAAATTGAAGCAGCGTAATTTTAGTTTAGTAGTTATAGAAATCTTTAAGATTCCTTATGAGTTCCAGAAGATGGTCGCCATGAGTTTTCCGACTGACTGTGTGAGCTTCATCTTTTTGCCAAGGCAGAGAAATCATTATGACACCTAGGGAGTTCTTTACCACTTCCCTAGGTAGTGTGGGACTCTAACCCAAACTAAAACTCTGCCTTATCTTTGTAGTATGGCTCGGGAACCCTCCCTTTTCCATGTCCTCGCTTGATTGTCGTCTGTTGCTGTTGTCTTCTGATGTTGATTGTCGTCTGTTGCTGTTGTCCTCTGTTAGTGGTGCCTAGAAAACACTCTGAAACATACATTTAGATGAGTATACCTGACCTGAAAGAAACAATATTAATTGGTGTCCTAGTCCTGTGGATTCCTTCGTCAGAGTTGACTCCTCGGTCTCCGGTACCGCCTGGCACCGTCTTCTACGTTGTAGTTGACTGCTTCGCGAATCAGTGGGTTTGCATGGGTCTCTACCATTGCAAAGACCTTCTGGGCTCTCAACCTCATGACGTCGAGTTTGAGGTCCCTTCGGGTCTGTGCGTTTGACACAAACCAGGGTGCACCCGCTGCCATCCTTCTTGCCTTGTTCTCCGTGGCCTCCAATCGTTTCAGGTACGATGGTGCCGCGTATCCCCATGCTGAACTGGCATAGGTCAAGGCAGGTCGCACGACTGCCTTAACTATTTGGAGCTTGACCTGCAAGGGCATCTTGCTCCTTCTGCAGATCATCGGGTAGAGCTTCGAAATGATGCCTTTGGCATTCGTGATGCTCTTCTCGATGTGCGGTCTCCATGACAGGGATATGTCCAAAGTTACCCCCAGGTACTTTGCAGTGTCCTGCCATTGTATGAATGATGAGAAGCGCGATACTCTTCTCGGCATTAATCTTGGTTCATCTTCTTGCATCTCCATTGCATGGAGTCCTAGGACATTTTGCGGAATTAAAATGGCCCCCTTGTACCATGTACACAGTGTGACGAAGATAAGAATGGGATAGCATTGGAAACGATAGGAGTTACAATGTCTGTTAAATTAGAGAAGTTGTACAATTTAAACACCTTTTAAATGGTGATTTCAAAATTAAACCAACTTTAGCCGTTTTCGAGAATTTTTGAAAAAACTATTTTTTGCAATTTTCGTTTTTATTTATTTCTGAGGTTATCCTGAAGAAGGAAAAACTACAAGTACCATATTTTGAACAAAAAGTTCAAAATCGTTTCATCCCTGTAGCACAGTTTTAGGTAAAAAAGAAATTAAAATTGAAAAAGATGTAAAACTGTTGGGAATTTTTTAAAGACAACGAAGTTGATGATGGTTTTTCAAAAACGAAACGTCGTAGTAAAAATTTTTAAACGCTATCTTATTCTCCTCAAAAAGTATCAATGAGAAAGTGATTTTAATTTTTTTATATCTGTAAAAATAATCTCAGAAATAAAAACTAAAATCGCAAACAAATAGTTTTTTCAAAAATTCTCGAAAACGTCTAAAGTTAGTGTAATTTTGAAAACACCATTTAAAAGGTCGTTAAATTGTACAACTTTTCTCTAATTTAAAAGACATTGTAATTCCCACCGTTTCCAAGATTATTCCATTCTTATCTTGGACACAGTGTATATAACTATAGTCTTTCATATTTTCAGTGTCAAATGGAGTGTATCAGAACACAGTATATGGAATGGCGGCCAAATTACCGCCAAAATACACTGGTGCTGTTATTTTAGGTAATAACATTTGTGGTACGTTTGCTACACTAGTTAGTATGATGTCAAAGGCGGTTACAGATGACAAAAGAATGGCCGCCATCTACTATTTCATAACTGCCTTATTTGTATTGCTGGTCTGTTTTGATACCTATTTTGCGCTACCTCTAAGCGTAGGTATTTTGTTATTTTTCTGCTTCTTTCATTGATTTATTATTATCAAAACTAGGGCTAAACTTTTTGCCACTTTCATGTTCTGTGCTAATAGTTGAGGTAATTTTTTTTTAGCGGTTTTACAGACATTATGAATTGAGAGAGAAGAAACTGATTGAGCAGAAGCGGAAAGCGGCTTCAGGTGAGCCTGAAAAGACACCCTATTGGGAGATCATTAAAAGATCCTGGCCACAGTTATACAATGTGTTTATTATATTTGTTGTTACGTTGGCAATATTTCCTGCAATCGGTACAAGTAAGTATGTGACAGTTATAATAGTTATGTGACGAGATAAGCAGTTAAAAAGCTCCGTGTAATTCGATACGATTTCAGATGTACAAGCCGTATCTGCAAACTTTCCAATAAGTAAAAAGTATTTCGTCGATATCACCTGTTTTTTGACATTTAACATCTTTGCTATGGTTGGTAGTATATTGCCTAGCTGGTTTCTATGGGTAAGTTTGAAATTTTCTAATCCATAAATAAAAATCCGAAAATTGTATCAGACTGGAGCTTCAACCAACGCAGATGTAGGACTCCGTATTGCCTTCCAGCTCGACTTCTAGACAGGGGATAAGGAAGTCGTTTCAAACAAAATATCGGGTTATAGATCGTAACCCAGAAGGTGTGGATTGGGGATCACAAATCGTAGAAAAGTACTGTAGGTTCCTGATGAGCTTATTGTTCTGTTCCAAAACATACTTTAAAGTTCCTGGTTTCGAACGAAAACAGGCAAATTTTAACGCTGCCGCTGATTCTTCTCACCGCTGGGATCACTTGACTGTTCGAAGCCAATGAGGGCTGGAACCTTAAAATAATCTTCTTATTTTCCAGCCGTCACCAAAATATTTATGGATACCAGTCACTTTGCGAATAGCGTACATCCCTTTAATTTTGCTGGCAAATTATCATCCCGAGGGCATTGTAAGAATCCTACCGGTTGTAATAAGCAATGATTGGGTATATTGGATACTGATGGCTACCATGGCTATATCTAGTGGCTATTGGAGTTCGGTGGCTATGATGTACGCTCCAGGGTGAGTTTCGAGCTCTTATAGGTTGGGTTGAATGTGTTTCTATGTTATTGTTTCTGATTTTAGGACAGTTGAAGAGCAGCATGCTTCGACAGCAGGTATGTTTGCTGGTGCCGCTTTAATTTCGGGAATATTTGGTGGGATCCTGCTAACCTTTTTGTGGCCTTGGGTAATCGGCCATATTGGTTACTAACAAAAGTGCGAGGTATATGGCACGGAAATGGAATTTACTATTAAATTTCGATAAGAACAATGAGAGAACAAGTTAGATAGTTTTCATGTCATATGCCTGATGAGGATCTTGTTATGAAAAGAAAAAAAATAATCAAAGCGATATGTTATTGTTGAGTAAAATATGACATTTGATAATAATAACTATATATTATAATATATTTAATAAAAAAAAGGGAATGCGTGATAGTTATATCATTGTTCTTCCAAAAACTATTATGAAATATATTTTTAAATACTAGAGTACCTGTATAAGTACTCTCTAAACTTTACTGGGTTTGTGTGAACTGCGTTTGTTTGAACTTTTTGGCCCGCTACTTGGGTTTGAATGAATTACATTACCAGTTAAGAGTTAACTAATTATTTACCAACGTCTTGGCATTCTACATGTTCCAATTTTAATTACAATGCATATGATAATAAAATAAAAGGCAATACAATAATAAAAAGTATAACAAATAAAAGATCTCACACAAATATACATTTCTGTATGTATTGTAATCCTGGAAATGCACCTAATCATCCTCACTAATACACAATCATCACCTGGATAACTGTTAAATTAAGCAGCCACTGTCTTTTCCTATTGAATTATTTTTTACATCTTGTGCTGATTTTTTATTAGTTCAAATTTGTATTATAGTTGTTCTTTTCTTATTATTTTTTTGTTGTTAAAGATTGTTTGATTAATACTGGTTATGTAATTTATTTTGTGATTGATTCAAAGCACTGCAAGCCGAACAAATATTTTTAGAATTTAAAAATGCATTTCCACAATTCCGAGTTACTTTTCTTTAATGAACATGATTTATTTATTATTAATTATTTAAATAATGTTGATAATCTTTATATTACGTTTTGCGTTCAACGTTTAATATGTATTTTATTTTAATTATTTATACTTATGTGTGTATAAAATACCTATGTTATTAAGCATTTATTTATTACAATATCGACTGATAAATTAACTTGAAGTTTTATGTTATATTGTTAAAAAATATGTTTCTGTTCCAAACTTATTAGATAATTAAATTGTTAATCGTTTCTTATTTTAAAAACAAGGGATTTTTAGAAACACAAGGCACAATGCCTATACACAAAACTCAACTCTTCGTCATGTTTATATTGCCATTAACCAAACCTCTCTAGCTTCCTCATGTGGTTTTCAAGTTAGTCTTTAGTTGGACGCCCAATTAATGTTTTACATTTACCAATTTAAACATGCAGTCGTCTGCACAAATGTAATACAAGCTTTAAGTGTAAGTACATCCTGGTAAGTCTAAAAATACCTTGCAAACTCTTAATTTCTAATTGTAAAAGCACAAGCACATTTTTACACTACTCTACCAATTAAGTGTTCAGTTCAGTACCTACTTCGGTGTACTCTACGTAATCTACTATTTTTGGAACATAGACAGTTTCGTTAAGTATCTTGTTAATATTTATTTTGTATCTGAAATACTTTTTAATAAGGCAAAAAAGTACAACAAAATCTTAGCTCTCTGCTAGCTCTTGTATTCACAATCATAATTATAGCGGTTAAATACATATCAACCAAGTAAAGTTGTTTTATTTATATAACGTAGATAATGATGATGTTTTGAGCAAAACTGAAACTGTTCGTCATTAATAGAATTCTAAAGTTAACATTTTAGAAACTAAATACATTTTGGATTTGCCGCTTTACGCATTTCTATAGAACACAAAACATTTCTTAGGTGACGTTTGTTCGATGAATTTTAGTATTAACTGTAGTCCGGATACATTTATAAATCTTTAGTACATATTTGCTGCATTGCCAACTTGTTGTAAATGTTATCATACCAAAAAAAAAATTTACGGCATATTTACAGCAGTGACTAATATTATTAATAAAAAAATTAAACAAAAATATGTTCATACATGATAAAAAAAAATGCGACCATTTTGACTCCCCGTCAAATAAATCATTATTTGGCCTTCGTTTCCGAAAATGCACTAGTGTCGCTTTTGGCCACACATCTGACAACCTTGGATTTAAACAAAGTAACAAAAAGGGGGGGGAAGGATTATTTTGACAGTAATGGACCAGAATAAGTTCGTTCCAACAAGATATTTGGAGCCGTTTTATAGTAGTATAATATTGCACTTGTCTGAGATAAACATCTTTATATAAATGTCCAATGTCAATGGGAGAGTGATATGAAAATATATATTTTGTATTATTCAAATGTGCTGGTTTTCGAGAGGTGTATTGAAAGTAGGCTACCTCGTTCAATAAATTCAGATTAAACGGCATCAGCGCTTTCAAATTGTATCCGGACTTCTTGCAACCTCTCGTGCTATTTGTGATTGGTTAATTGTTTATCTTCATTGTGGCGGACTGATATGTGAATGTTTTGAATGCCAAAAATACAGTTTGATAAAAACAAATAGTGAAAAATAATAGTGCGGGCATAAATAAATTAATGTTAAAACATTTGTGAACCAGAAATTATATGTGCGTGTGTATTTGCCGATTTAAAATATCGTATTGAAGGGCGTGTATGTTGAACAAACGGTAATAATGGCCGTGTACAGTAGGTAACTCGGACACAGAGGAAAACGAAATACTCATTCTCGAGTTTGATGCTAGGTCGCCGCCTTAATATCAACGATTTGCTAACGTGTGTGGCCAAACCAGCTTGTATTTTATCATAAAATTTCACTCAGTGTGTGTAAGTTTCAAGAATATACTATTTTTCCTATTAACCTAAACTTATAGAAAGGGTGCCAGGTAAAGCCGTACGAATGTCGCTTGCATGAATTTGTTGGCGATAATGAAATGGATGCTATGTTATTTTAGTTAGTTATTCATTAATTAAAGTATGCCAGACTAACTACTGTATAAGCAGGATGCTTAGCTGGCTATTTTTGAGCTTGTATGTATTTGGATTTGTCTATTTATTTGACTGTTGAATTTAGTAGGGTAATATTGCTTATATAAGTAATGTAATTTTATTGATATATTTGTTAAACATTTCTTGTTATTATTTGGAAATCATTATAAGTAGTTATATTATTGTTACCGTTAAAATCAATACCTAATAATTTTTGTAGCGTTGAATTTGGAGATTGTATGTAGGTAATTTAGGTTATGTTTTCTGTTATTAAAATTTCGAGTAGGAGGTACCTACTTATAGGCTGTATTTTATAAATAATACCTATTTGAAATCAATAACACTGTTATTATTGAATTCAATACACTATTTAATTAAAACTTTATTTCATAAAAAAAAACTTTGCAAATACCTACGTCAACACTTATTTATTACATATTACTCCTAATCTCCAGAGTGATAACATCAGTAAATTAGTTTTCTAAAGTTTTTACTAGGTAGGTAGGTTGTTTAGTAGCATGATATTTTGTTTTATGTGCATAGTCATAGCATACTACTTTATTTAGGTGTAAACTTAGTGATATTCAAGTGGGTTGACGTATTGTTATACTATTCTCGGCCTACTTGGGTAATTTGCCTCCTACTATTATTATTATGGATTTTATGTTTATGACAAATGTGGATTGTTTGAATTTTTTATTTATTTGTATTTCTTTATAAGTGATGTTTGAATGAAACATGGCAACATTGTTAGTTATCGCTTTATGATTTCATAAAGTATGTATACAGGATGGTCATACAAATTCATACAGTAGAGTAGAATTTCTGCAATTATAACATTCTATTATAGTATAAAATAATCCAGATTTACTAATATTATGCTAGACACCAAAAGAAAACTAGTAGTAAGGAAAATATGCGTAGGGCTTATATATTGGGAATTTTCTAAATTTGTTAATGGTTCTTGTTAAATTGTCAGCCCTGTACATGACATAACCGATAATAGGGCATTATCTATTATCGTAATTCTGTATCTCGGAGCTTTTTATTATTTGAAGTCAATCAATAACGCGATTGTGGCTGTAACTGTGTTGCCAGTGTTACTATTTTTGTAATAGAAGTAGTATGGAATGATTGTTGTTGCTATATATTATTTTAAATTATAATTTGGAGGGTTATTTTGTAGTTTTAGCGTATGTAATTGAATTTGTCTTTTGCAGGTATGTATTGTTTGTATGTAGGAATTGATAATTACCTAAATGAGATTATTTTTCAATACATGGGACGATAAAAAAGTCCTGTAAGTAATGAAATATTATTATTATATCTTGATAATAATTTGTTGTTTGTTTTAAATGTATGCTTTTATATATTTTTCATTATTTTTGCTTTCAGAAATGATACAGTAATGCCATGTTGGAGAGAACTAAAAGAAAATCAGCCCTCGTTGATTTGTCCAATGATAATATCAAACTTACCTCAAAATCTGTAAGTTATTCATTGAAAATTTAGCTTGAAAAGTGATTCAAATAATTAATTTTATAGGACAATACAACGGTAAATAATTCAGACTCGATCAGTTATCAGTCGAGTCAAGATACCACACCGGCCATTAGCGATCCAAATGAGAGTACCCTTACACGCAAAACGCGCATTAGAAAGCCTAGGATCCAAACGATACAATCTGGTAAATATACAATTGAGTAATTTGCGCTCCTTGTGAAGATTAAACTAATGTTTTGTGTTATTTTCCATAGGATACTGCGTGATCTGTAATGTTCCCTACATTAATATAGAAGACCACGTTCAGTCCAAGAAGCACTTGAAGCTTGTAGGAGAAGATGCAAATTTTATTGCATTAAATGGTTATGTGCATCCTTATTTTGGTTTAGAGGATTTTTTGAGCCTTACTAGGATAGATGCAATAGGTAAACTAAGATTTTTTACACTTCTTCACTATGTTTTCACTTTTCTTTCTGATAGGTTTTACCAGTTTCGCGCCAAAAATAAAACGTCGTTCAAATACAATGCCACGAACAAGAGCCTCATCAGTCCTCTCTGACTCTGTGAAATCTTCACCATTATCACCTGCAGGAAGCGATTACAATGGACACCATTTAAGGTCAAGGAAAAATATAAATTACATGACACCACCGTTGGACGAAGACAGTTTGGAAGAGAAGCCCGATTTCGAGCCTGTTAAGCTCGAATATAAGGAGTATAGAGAGCTGAGATCTACCACAAGAGCTTTAGCGGTAAGTTACGTGATCTTTAAGATATGATTGATTTGACTAATTGTATGTTTTAGCGGCTAACTTCCGATGCGCATTTGAACAGTACCCCTGATCAAGAAGTATGGAATTCCGGTCGTCCAAAACGGCAGTGTAACTCTAGAAAGAAACGTTCTTCCATTGATGACAGTTTGTGTGATAAAACTTACTACAAAGTGGAAGTGGTACCTCCGAGTCCACAACGCACGCGCAGTGAGAAAGAAAAAGATGGCAACGGTGGTGGTAGTAGCAGTTCTACGAAATCAAAACGATTACGTTCACCAAAACCAAATCTCAGTTCCACGGAACCGGAAAAGGGACTAATAGTGAAGTTTAAAAAGTTGCGCAACACTGAATTAGTGCAATTGAATAATGAGGCAACGAATTTCTTGTTTCCTAAGAAAGATGACAGTAGCGAGGAGGAAACGGAGACTGAAGTGGACGAAGAATCTGGAAGTGTCAAAGGTGCATTTAATGTTTTATAGTTTCTGTTTGTGGTGACTAATTTAGCTTTGATTTGTAGGTAAAACTGAGTGCAGCCTAATGCTTTCTAGTGACGGTGAAGAGACTAAAACTTTAGGGAAATTCAAAGTGGAAGATGAGGCTTCAATGGATAGTTCTTGCTCGGATACGAAACACAAACGGAAACGGCGAACTCAAGCTGAAGCTTTCATCATGGATAATCAGAAATATTACAAATTTGAAACACCTGGTTCAAGGTTAGAATCGCCACTTATATTTAGCACACCTTCATGAATTCGATAACTCAAAATAGATTTTCCTAAACTTATTTAAGTTCTTGCAGATTACGGTATCATGGTTCCTATTTGTCGCCGATGACAGTGAAAGCATCGTCGAAATCAAACGGAGATTGTACTGTAAAGAAAGAGGATGATTGTAGTGACGTGGAGGAAGTGAAGCAATACAAATCACCTACGATGACAATGGATGATTATCATTTCTCATTTGAGATGATTCCTAAAAATGAATGTTGGTATGAGGGTTTTGTGCGGCAGGATAGGGGTGAACAGCGATACAACGTTGTTAGTAATTGTAAGTTAATCTTTTTTTTGTTCTGTAAGCTTCCTTAATAGCTGATTTGTTAATAATATGTTGGCAGATTTATGGGATCAAATGGTTATGCCATATCAAGTTCGTCATGTGAAGCCTCTAAACCCCATTGTATGTATATCGGAATACAAGGACATTATAAAGGCTGTTAAACATCGAAAAATGGAAGAGAGCACCGCGAACAGTACAATATCACATAATGATAATATCGATTGTGATAGTAACGACACTACAATAGATAACAACAAGTCTTCGACCGACAATGGAACGAGTAGTCCTACACCGTTGAGTATCGATGGACTCCATGATGAGGACAGTAAATTGAGTACGGTGAGTTTTGATTTGCTCACTCATGTATTTTTTTTTTCCCCATGATGCAGAGATGAAGGCGTTTCGAACGTCCAACGACACCATCGCACACAAACTTCTCTGCGAGCACGATTTTTTTCCCGAAACCTATTCTTGAAAACCAAGGAGTAGACCAATTGTTGATGCGAGGCACAGTCTACTAAATTAGCAAAGCTTAGTCTCACTTCTTTGGTTAGTTGAACTGATGTGATACGGTCAAGTTGCTACTTAACTTCTCACTTAATTGTCAACTAATAAAAATGCTGATATTGATGTTGAAGGATAACAAAAGTCAATGTCAATATTACCATCATGTGAAGTAAATGTCTCAGTAGAGGTACAACGTAATAAATCTGTCGATAGTTTTTTTGATTCTTTAAATATTGGCCGTTTGTACTAATAATAAAACTTGAGGGAAGGGTTCTAAAATTATTTTAATAAACATATTCTATGGTCAGTAATTAACCGGAAACCCGCTTTATAACTTTGTAATTAACCGGAAAACCGTTTTATAACTTAGCAATTAACCAGAAAACTGCTTTACAACTTAGTAATTAACCGGAAATCCGCTCTATAACTTACCAATCAACCGAAAAACCGTTTTATAACTTAGCAATTAACCGGAAAACCCTTTTATAACTTAGCAATTTACCGGAAAACCGCTTTACAACTTAGTAATTAACCGGAAACCTGCTTTATAACTTAGCAATCAACCGGAAAACCGTTTTATAACTTAGTAATTAACCGGAAAACCGTTTTATAACTTAGCAATTAACCGGAAAACCGTTTTATAACTTAGCTTAGAAATTAACCGGGAAACCGTTTTATAACTTAGCAATTAACCGGAAAACCGTTTTATAACTTAGAAATTAGCCGGAAAACCGTTTTATAACTTAGCAATTAACCGGAAAACCGCTTTACAACTTAGTAATTAACCGGAAATCCGCTCTATAACTTACCAATCAACCGAAAAACCGTTTTATAACTTAGCAATTAACCGGAAAACCCTTTTATAACTTAGCAATTTACCGGAAAACCGCTTTACAACTTAGTAATTAACCGGAAACCTGCTTTATAACTTAGCAATCAACCGGAAAACCGTTTTATAACTTAGTAATTAACCGGAAAACCGTTTTATAACTTAGCTTAGAAATTAACCGGGAAACCGTTTTATAACTTAGCAATTAACCGGAAAACCGTTTTATAACTTAGAAATTAGCCGGAAAACCGTTTTATAACTTAGCAATTAACCGGAAAACCGCTTTACAACTTAGTAATTAACCGGAAATCCGCTCTATAACTTACCAATCAACCGAAAAACCGTTTTATAACTTAGCAATTAACCGGAAAACCATTTTATAACTTAGCAATTACCCGGAAAACCGCTTTACAACTTAGTAATTAACCGGAAACCCGCTTTATAACTCAGCAATCAATTCGAAAACCGTCGTATAACTTATTAATTAACCGGAAACCCGTTTTATAACTTAGCAATTAACCGGAAAACCGTTTTATAACTTAGCAATTAACCGGAACACCGCTTTACAACTTAGTAATTAACCGGAAATCCGCTTTATAACTTACCAATCAACCGAAAAACCGTTTTATAACTTAGAAATTAACCGGAAAACCGTTTTATAACTTAGAAATTAACCGGAAAACCGTTTTATAACTTAGAAATTAACCGGAAAACCGTTTTATAACTTAGCAATTAACCGGAAAACCGTTTTATAACTTAGCAATTAACCGGAAAACCGTTTTATAACTTAACAATTAACCGGAAAACCGTTTTATAACTTAACAATTAACCGGAAAACCGTTTTATAACTTAGAAATTAACCGGAAAACCGTTTTATAACTTAGAAATTAACCGGAAAACCGTTTTATAACTTAGCAATTAACCGGAAAACCGTTTTATAACTTAGCAATTAACCGGAAAACCGTTTTATAACTTAACAATTAACCGGAAAACCGTTTTATAACTTAACAATTAACCGGAAAACCGTTTTATAACTTAGAAATTAACCGGAAAACCGTTTTATAACTTAGAAATTAACCGGAAAACCGTTTTATAACTTATCAATTAACCGGAAAACCGTTTTATAACTTAGCAATTAACCGGAAAACCGTTTTATAACTTAGAAATTAACCGGAAAACCGTTTTATAACTTAGCAATTAACCGGAAAACCGTTTTATAACCTAGAAATTAACCAGAAACCCGTTTTATAACTTAGCAATTAACCGGAAAACCGTTTTATAACTTCGCAATTAACCGGAAAAAGAAAGTCAATGTCAATATTACCATCATGTGAAGTTAATGTCTCAGTAGAGGTACAACGTAATAAATCTGTCGATAGTTTTTTTGGTTCTTTAAGTATTGGCCGCTTGTATTAATAATAAAACTTGAGGGAAGGTTTCTAAAATTCTTTTAATAAAAATATTCTATTGTTCATAGGTAAGTTCAGCAACATCCACAACGGATGCAGCAGAAATTGAGTGCACCAATAAAGACACTGATCCAAAATTGAGGAAACCTGGGAGGAATCCGAGAAAATCGCCAAGAAAACATGCGTCAACGTTGTCGATTTTAAGTAGTATCATCAATCAGCGAAAGAAACGATCGCAAAATGTGGAGAATACGCCACGACCAGAACCAGGACTACCTACAATCCATGAAGCAGCAAATGAAGACCAAATGGAAGTAACGCCAAAACAATCGGTTAAAACACCGAGAAAAGTTAAAGATAAGATTGATTATGCGTCAATTGTCGCGAAAATCGAAGAAGAAATGGATAACGTTTTAGATATCCAACCTGAAGAACTTGAATTAGATATTAATGAACAAGATGCAATATCGTTTACGTCAAGTAAAGTCCACATAACCGATATTTTATCGATTTATGATGAAGAAAAGTGTAAAGAAGAAAATGAGGTAGTTGAATGTCCACGACGAGTAATCCTTCCCGTTGTTAGTAGTAATCCATCATCGTCAATAATTCGAAAACCATGTAAAAGGAAACGAAATAACAAGACTGGTTGGCCAAGTAAGATAAAGAGGCGAAGACTGATAATGAAAGATAATAATAGTGATGATACTGAAGAAGAAATTGTACAAAAGGAAGATAAGGCTGATGAAGCAATTCCAATGGTTCAGAAACGTCGTGCTGAATGGAAGCGGAATAAAATTTTGGTGAAGCGAAAGCGGAAAGTGGAAAAAGTGGTTTCCGTTAATGCAGATAAAAATTGTAATAAAAAGCCGGTTAAACGGAAAAAGAATAAAACTGGTTGGCCGACGAGAGTGCGTAAACGCGTTAATAAACAACAGCAAGCAAGTGACAATATCGGCGATGATGCAGCAGAAGTTGTTGTTAGTTGTAATGAAGAAAGTGATAAAGATAATGACAGTATTAAAAATAGTGATAGTAATAGTGATTTTTGTAATACGGATAGAGTGAACAGTCGTAATATGCAACCGGTTGTGTATGTGAGTAAACTGGATGCGGACAGTGGTGGTAGTAGTACCTCAACGAAAATGGTGACTAGAAGGACTACTGCGGTGAGAGTGAGACGTAGACGGATGCCAGGCTCACCGAAATCTCCTCGAATATTGCGTAGGCCAAGGGGACGTTGGTATAGGGAGTTGTAAATAAATTATTACTGTGTAAGATTAATTTATTGGTTTTTGTTTTATCACAGTTTTTATGAAATGACTGTGGTTACAACTTACAAATTCCTGAACTAAATTAAATCAGCCGATCGAGGCACATATACCCTATATCGAATGTTGCTTCGTTTTGCCTCTATTAAAGTTCTCAAATGAGTATCGTTTTTCCGGAATAACTTCTAAAGGCCATTATCGATTTCTGGAACTAAGAATTCCTGTTATTATTGGCGTATTTTGACACAAATGCGTTCATTTGTTAACGACTAGAAATTGAAAAATGTCGCGTGAATCGTTATTACTTTAATTATTCCTTTGACACTAGTTAAGTTCATACCAAATCTCGATTATCGATGAGTAGAGTTCGTTTTACCACCACTTCATCAAAACAATGCTGTTTTATAACTTAGAAATTAACCGGAAACCGTTTTACAACTTAGTAATTAACCGGAAAACCGGTTTATGACTTTGTAGTAAGTCGGAAAATTGTTTTATAACCGGAAAACCGTTTGATAACTTTATAATTAACCGGAAAACCGTTTTATAACAGCAATTAACCGGAAAACCGTTTTATAACCTAATAATTAACCGGAAAGCCGTTTTATAACTTAGTAATCAGCCTGAAAACCGTTTTATGACTTTGTAGTAAGTCGGAAAATTGTTTTATAACCGGAAAACCGTTTTATAACAGCAATTAGCCGGAAAACTGTTTTATAACAGCAACTAACCGTAAAACCGTTTTATAACAGCAATTAACCGGAAAACCGTTTTATAACAGCAATTAACCGGAAAATCGTTTTATAACAGCAATTAACCGGAAAACCGTTTTATAACAGCAATTAACCGAAAATCGTTTTATAACAGCAATTAACCGGAAACCGTTTTATAACCTAGTAACTAACCGGAAAACCGTTTTATAACTTTGTAATAAACCGGAAACTCTGTTTTTAACTTAGTAATCAGCCGGAAAACCGGTTTATGACTTTGTAGTAAGTCGGAAAATTGGTTTATAACCGCACACCCGTTTGATAACTTAATAATTAACCGGAAAACCATTTTATAACAGCAATTAACTGGAAAACCGTTTCATAACTTAGTAACTAACCGGAAAACCGTTATATAACTTTGTAATAAACCGGAAACTCGGTTTTTAACTTAGTAATCAGCCGGAAAACCGGTTTGACTTTGTAGTAAGTCGGAAAATTGTTTTATAACCGAAAAACCGGTTGATAACTTAGTAATTAATCATACCTGCCCAAACATGAATTCTAAATTCATGCTGACAATGTTTCTCCCCAAAGGCATCAGGATTTTCATCGCTATACACATGTTCCTTAAGTAAATTTCTAATTCCCGATCTCGTGAACGCAGATTGGTCCGTAAATAATTTGGTTTTATGAAAGTTTGCATTTGGTATGAAACGTCAGCCGACTTTCAGGCTCTATTGACAACAGATTTTGCACCTGTTGGTAATGATACCGCTGGAGTAAGAAAGTTGTTAATTATTGTACTTTTGGAAACCTCCCAATCTAACTTGGGATCATCTTCAATTTTGTGTAAAACTACCTCTTCGAGCGTCCTCGATTAACATTATTTCCATGAAAACTACCCGAAAGTTTGATGGCTAGAAATTGTGCGGTCTGGATATTCTCCCCTTCTCAGCTATAGAATAATGTTCCATTTAAAGAACCAATAATTACTTCAGTAAAAATAGTAAACACTATCGTTATGTCATTTGTACAGGGGCAACAAAAATACAAACTTTTATTAACGAATCACGCGCCAACAAAAGATCGCATTTGCGTTAAAAAACGCCAATAATAGTAGTAATTATTAAATTAGTGAACTTACCGGCTTATTTTAATTGAGGAATTTGTGGTTAAGCTTTGTAGCTACAGTGAATTCATGGCCACCCTGTATATACGAGGCAGCTAGAAAGAAAGGTAATTTTTTAAATGTCAACTATTCTAAAATTTCGTTGTATATCAAATGGCCCGTGCATTCTTAGGTATCACTTTTCCAAATCATCCAAATACGAAAGTACTACCCTGAGTAGTTGTTTTTCCCTTTCTGAGAGCGCAGTATTACCGAGATTTGTAAAAGTGTTTTGGACAAGTGGTAAAACGTGTCTTTCAATATTATATTATACTGAACGCCAAAGGCTCTACTCGATTGTAGGACATGGTTTTATACACTATTGTGCAGACATTAGTCCGCCGCTCTTTTTGTTGTAGTTGAAGCTAAAACAAATTTGTTTCGAACTGTCTTGTAAGCGTATTAAACTGTGGTGTAGGGAACGAAGGGTTTTTATATCACAATTAAAAGATAATTAAAAATCCTTCTCTCTATGACTGTTGTGGATGTTTTAAAAAGATAAGGAATAAAATAATTTATTTCTATTTAACTCTATAACAAAGTTGCTTCCATTACATCATCAAGAAGAAGTTTAAACAATAAAACGTCACTTTATTGTGCCTAACCTTATGTTTTTAAACGGTAAGAGCGCTGGTAGTCTATCGGAAATAGAGGTTAATGAAGGTAAATTATTTTAATATTCCCTATCGTCTTTATATTAGCTCTTAATTTTCTAAGAGAACTTGTAATATTTTTGTACCAAAACGTTTTCGAATTGAATTTTGTAATTTGCATTTTCCCATTCGTACAGAGGGTGAAGTTTAATTTTAATAAAAATAATTTAAATGTATATAACAACTAGACTAAAATATAATAATTATATATTTTGTATTTCAATAATTTTGTTTTTTTTTACAAAGTATTATTTTCTTAAACTATAATAAAGCCACTGTTTTGTTGCAGCAAAATTTGTTTTAACTAAAAATCAGTTTTTATACATACCGAGCTTGAATCTACGTGTCATGCTTTTGCAACTTTATTATTTATTTATGTAGATTCGTTATTAAATTTTTATTATACTTATAAAGTACCTGATGCAAAATCCTACACTTTTCTTAATATTTTATTTGGAGTAATTAATTGCTGCAATGTGGATGAAATGTATAAAATATCTCTTCTTTTTTTTTTTAATTACTGTTCAAAAATTATAAATAAAGATTTATTTAAAATAAAATGACGTTTCATTACATTACGAGTTTAACCACTGCATTGAAACAATCCGGTTTTATAACTTTGTAATTAACCGCAAAACCGTTTTTTAGTAATTAGCCGGAAAACCGTTTTACAACTTAGTAATTAACCGGAAAACCGTTTTATAACTCTGTAATTAACCGGAAAACCGTTTTATAACTTTGTAATTAACCGGAAAACCGTTTTATAACTTTGTAATTAACCGGAAAACCGTTCTATAACTTTGTAATTAACCGGAAAACCGTTTTATAACTTTATAATTAACCGGTTTATAACTTAGTAATTAGCCGGAAAACCGTTTTATAACTTTGTAATTAACCGGAAAACCGTTTTATAGCTTAGCAATTAACCGGAAAACCGTTTGACGGCTTAGTAATTAACCGGAAAACCGTTTTATAACTGAACAATTAACCGGAAATCGTTTTACAACTTAGTAACTAACCGGAAAACCGTCTTATAACTTTGTAATTAACCGGAAAACCGTTTTATAACTTTGTAATTAACCGGAAACCCGTTTTACAACTTAGTAATTAGCCGGAAAACCGTTTTATAACTTTGTAATTAACCGGAAACCCGTTTTACAACTTAGTAATTAGCCGGAAAACCGTTTTATAACTTTGTAATTAACCCGAAACCCGTTTTATAGCTTTGTAATTAACCGGAAAACCGTTTTATAGCTTTCTAATAAACCGGAAAACCGGTTGATAATTTAGTAATTAGCCGGAGAGGGATATTTATTTGGTTATGGTAATAAATAAATAAAATCATTTATATAAAATAAAATATACTTGTATTTAACAATATATAAGTAGTATATACAAGGTTATAAATATTATGATAACTACATAACATAGTAACATATATATTATATTATTTTTCCTAACTAACCTAATTTGCTAGAGCCCACATAAAGCGAAAAAATATATCTATGTATAATATATAAATTAAATAAATACGATTAATGATTATACAAAATTTTAACGGACAGGATAAATAGGATATTATCTATTTTTGATGATCGTAAACTATTTAAGTTGTTATAATAATGCACTGTGTGTTTTGGTTAACCCCTAGCACTAACGGCATAGCACCAATATCCCTAGAGGTACGTATACTACAAAAAACGTTCTACATTCTTTATCTTTCTCCAGCCATGCCTTCTAAAATGTGAAACTTAATCCCGCCAAGTGTAAATGTTGCTTAAACTAAATATTTATTTAGTCTTACATACATGATATTTTGTTAAAACAGCAAATCAACTAAAAGATATATTGGGAGAATGATTGTTGTGCTTGAAAAGTTTTATCAATCTACAATTTGAGTTATTTTCGAATGTAATTTGCTATTTATAAAATATTTTGTAAGTAAACCAATTCACAATCTGAATCAATTAAGGGCTAGTTTTGTACGGGAACATAAAAAGTCTTAAACTTTATTCTATAGTAGTAAAATCATTCATTAATTCATTCATGAATGCTTCTTTTGATTATAGATCGGTACTACACCATTTAGATCTCACTACTCCCGAGGTTCGCAGAGACAAGAAGGACCTTATTATTTTCTTTAATTTATTAAATTATCATCATCATTGTCTTGATCTTTTGGTTAAAGTTGGAATTCATGTTCCATCTAGAAACACACGGACCGTCGCCTTATTTCATAAGCCTTTTCATCAAATTATGTCTCAAGAGATTGTATTGATTTTTGTTAGTATTGTATATTGTTATTATTATCAAACTGACCGTATTAAACTGATAATCAAACTTCAAAACACACAATGCATTTGATCCTTAGAATAAATTTATTATTGTTGAATATACCTAGTTAAA
The DNA here is from genome assembly GCA_911728435.2 of Apoderus coryli. Lineage (NCBI taxonomy): Eukaryota > Metazoa > Arthropoda > Insecta > Coleoptera > Attelabidae > Apoderus > Apoderus coryli. The sequence goes on along the minus strand of OU452211.1, from coordinate 824,035 downwards.
TACAACGATAGCATATTATTTTATAAATCACAAATAGCAGTTTTGGTCATTTCCTTTTGCCAATCAGAAAATACATTTAGTTTCAATATATAAATTTCTCTATAAATCCACTGTTTGTATGTTCTCATCTATTACGTTTTTGTTTTATTTTTGAATTTGAATTTTTCTTCCAATTCACCGGGTACCTTAAAAAACAACTGACGCTATAATAACATAACAAGAAAAGTCTTGAACAGGGAACTATTAGGAAATGCGACGACAGTTTATTTAATAATATCCTGTGGGCCAAAATGTTGGTTGATTTTTCATTATTCAATCATTTAAATAAACTTCGTTAACAGACTTTTCATTTTTAAACCAAAAATTGTATAAACACATTTCATAATAGTTCGTAATTATTTTTTTCCAGATGAGACATAAGAATACTAGCTACTGCGCTATTTGATGTCATGAGGTACTCATTTATTTTCTATTAAACGTACGATGATTTTCTTTTTAGAATCTTCCTCTTACGAGGGTTCCTATTTATGTATTGAGAGCAATGCATGCAAAGCACTTTGTCCAGCCAGAGGACGATAGTTCTAAAAGAAGGTTTTTGCGTGTCCAAATACTCGTTTCTTGCAAGTGATGACGTTTCGACATTTTGGATTGGCTCTCATCAGTCTTCATATGTTTACCGAAAAAATCGGGTGCAAAAGAGTGCAGTGACCACCGTACCATAACCCTCATGTGCCACACTTTGAAACTACTGTTAAAAATTATACTCAACCGCATCCACCAGAAACTCGATCTGGATATAAGTGATAGTCAATTTGGCTTTCGCAAAGGATTAGGTACAAGAGAAGCACTATTCGCATTCAACGTAATAGTGCAGCGATGCCTAGATGTTAATCAGGACGTATATGCCTGCTTCATCGACGTTTGACAGGGTCCGCCACGACCAGTTGATGGAAATATTACAATGAAAAAAACTAGACCACCAAGACCTGCAAATCATCTCAAATTACAACCAAAATGCCACCGTCAAAGTAGATCAACAAAATTCTGGCACCATCTCAATAAAGAGAGGTGTACGTCAAGGTTGTGTTCTGTCACCTATTTTGTTTAATGCCTACTCTGAAGAGATTCTAAAAAGGGCAATGGAAAATGACAGTGTCTATAGTTGTTCTAAGATACGCTAATGATACCGTAATTTTAACGGAAAACCTGGAAGATCTACAAAGAATCATGGACAAACTTGTTCGATACAGCGAAGAATACGGCCTTACACTCAACGTAAACAAAACAAAGTTCATGAAAATAACAAAGAAGAACAGATAATCGTCAAAGGTGGACCCATCGAACAGGTAGAGAAGTACACTTATCTTGGAACAACAGTTACTTGTAATGACGATTACACGAAAGAAATAAAAGCACGCATAGAAATAGCAAGGTCCAATTTCAATAGCATGAAAAGAGTTTTGTGCAATAGAGGTCTAAGCCTAAAACTGAGACTAGTTAGATGTTATGTTTTTGCCACTCTGCTTTATGGCGTCGAGGCATGGACCTTGAACGCAGAAATAACCAAAAGAATAGAAGCTTTTGAAATGTGGGTGTACAGAAGAGTACTGAAGGTGTCATGGGTCGATCGGATAACTAACTTAGAAATACTTGAACGACTAAACATAGAAAGAGAGTTATTAATAACAATTAAAAGCAGAAAACTTCAGTATCTGGGCCATGTGACTCGTGGACCAAGATACCGCCTTACTTCAATTGATAATGCAGGGAAGGATCCAAGGTACAAGAAGCGTGGGTAGAAGAAGGATATCCTGGTTGAGAAACTTGAGAGAGTGGTTTGGATGTTCCTCGATAGAGCTTTTTAGAGCAGCTGCATCCAAAATAAGAATTGCCATGATGATCACCAATCTTCGTCGCGGAGATGGCACCTAGAGGGAGAGAAAGAGTGAGCATAATACGGTCATGTTTGAATTCAGTGTACCAGCGATATACCGTGCTTTATCGCCAAATGTTGCATTAAGTTGGGTTCTTGCGTTAGACCACGTCGAAAATGTTCGCGACCTAATTCCATTTAATTAATGTAAACATCACAAATATTGCTCGCACGTCAAAACGTTCTCAGTGCGTATACTGTCAAAAATGTCAAACGTCAAGATGGCGGTGACAGCAATACCAGTGTTGCCAGTTCTCAATACATAAATAGCAACCCTAGTAAAGACAGTCAAGTCCGTTTATAACGATCGCGCTATGCTGGTACCACAAAATTATTTTAGCACAAACAAAAACTGTAAGTCTTTCTGTGTCTCTTTGACCATTTTCAAGAGGTCGGCTACGGATTTTACTGGATTAAATGATCCAGAAAAGTGTTTCATTATTAGAAGAAGACTTTTCTCCAATTTGCTTGTAGTATGGACGTCTTTTTTTGCTGAAACCATTGAAGCAATGCTTGACAATTTTTTTATTACATATCAGGCACTAGTTATAAGCGGACTCGACTGTATAACAATTATTTTAACAATACAAACGTGTTATAAATAGAAGAAAGAAAAGACATGAAAGTTAGTATAGCATTCTTCACACATATAAAGTTATTAAACAATGTTATAACAAATATAAAAATTATTACTACATAATTGCTCATAAGTAAAAAACTAGGAAGAAATTACACAGATACTTCACAATAATTAGTAAAATTACTATTAAGGAAATCCAGGCCAATTACTTAACAATAAATATTACATCAATTTTTCCCTTTTATAAATTTCAACTTATCTACCTACATGAACTTGATGATTCAGCGAAAAGTAGTTAATTTGTCTGACAAAAATACAAATTGGAACCAGTCCAGTGACATTATTTTTTGTTTTTGAGTGTTACTGATGTAACCAATGGAAGAAGTTATCAGAACAATACATAATTCCGGACAAAATTGTAAATTCAACTCAGTACGCCTTCCATAGGGAAGTCTGTCTCTATCTGAACCAATTAGTTCGCTTTAACCCTGGGATAAGCTTAAATAGCAGTAGGGGTTGAGTGATTCACCATTTGAAAGCATTTTTTATGTTGCTTACAGCAATAGCTGATCCTATTTGTATACGCGTCGGTGTCGTCAGTGGTAGAGCGCAGGCTTTGCATGCGCAAGGTCCTGTGTTCAAATCCCAGCTGTTGCCAATTTTTTTTTATTTCTAATTTTTGAAAAAAGTAGTTTGTTTGTTAGGTGTGTTTTACTGAAGACTTTATTTTATTTATTTATTTATTGTCATTACCAAAAAAGGTTTACACAAGTCATTAAATACTAAAATATTACATAACACAATATAAAAACATAGAAATGTATATAACTTAATCAAAACAGAAAGTCAGTGCTGAGGAATTCATCGATGGAGGAAAAAGCCTGGTCAATTAAGTAGTTTTTTAATCTATTTTTGAACATTGCAAGGCTCAGTGTTTCCAAACTATCTGGCAAATGATTATAGCATGTGGGACCATAATAATTTACAGAATTTCTGCTTCTACCGAACCTCATATATTCAGGAAGAATGTCATTTTTGTTTCTGGTATTGTGGTTGTGAACTTCATCATGCTTTATGTACAGATTGTAATTATTTTTCACATACATAATTGAATTGGGAGTGTAATTATTTTACATTCTTTAAATTTAGGTCTGACATCCTCTCTAAACATTAAATCTGTCATTATTCGAACCACTCGTCTTTGGATTGCGAATACCCGACTAGCATGACAAGAGTGTCCCCAAATTGACAAAGCATATGAAGCCATACTGTGAAAAAGGCCATAATATGCTGATTTCAAAACATTCAAAGAGACTTCACCCTTCAAGCTTCGCAACATGAACACAACCTTAGACAACTTGGCAATGGCAAACTCGACATGACCCGCCCAGGTTAGCTTTTGGTCCAAAGTGACACCCAAAAACTTTACCAGACCATCAGAAACAGCAACATCCGTCTCACGTAATGGAAATATTTTAGTAGCTGTTTTATTGGCATTCATACAGAGTTTGTTAGCTGCAAACCAGTCAGCAGCCCTCGACTGTGAATTAATCATACTTGAAGCCAGAACATCACTCGACAGTTCAACATCGACCATAGTTGAATCGTCTGCAAACAATGTCAGGTCAGAGCATGGCAGATGTAGCGGTAAATCATTAATGAAAATCAAAAACAATAGAGGTCCGAGCACCGAGTCCTGTGGGACTCCACAAGAGCTGAGAAGACTTTGACTCAAACATCGTTACAACATTCCCAAACGAATCGAATTCGCACTCATACCGGATCGCTCCAGTTTACCCAACAAGATATCGTCTGAGACGCAAAATAAACGCCTTTGTTAAATCAAGAAAAGAAGCCCCCACAAGCCTTCTACTCTCAAAAGCGGTTATAACGCTATTTATAAAGTTTTCTATAGCTGAAACGGTGTTAAGTTTCGGTCTAAATCCAAATTGTTTCCGAGAAAATAAATTATTTCTTTCAAAATAGTTGGCTAATTGTTTAAAGAGTATCTTTTCAAAAATTTTGCCTAGAAAAGGCACTATAGAAATAGGGCGATAGTTGTTTAATTCCTTTTTTGAATAACGGTATAATTTTGTATTGTATCATCATGATTGGGTTGATCTAGCCCTCGTGCTACATTAAGAATACGAAAGTTTGACAAAAACTGCAATTATTTCAACAGAAGATCCTCAGAAAGATCGTGTTTCATATCAAAAAACTCAAGAGGAGTTTATCTGACACATCCGGCGTTTTTAAATATTTCAATAATCAAATTAACTCTCTACGCTGAATCCATTATGAATAAAATTTTCAAAAAAAAAAACATCAAAATACAAATTATTTAGAGATTTCGTTAGTTTCTGCTGATACTTGGCCTGGCATCTGAAACAGTCATGAAAAAGCTTCGGTTCTTTACACATTACATGCAGAAAAATCAAAAACACAAGACAGAAGTTAGAGAAGGAGATTCTATCTAACACCTTACCTTTGGTTTGGACCGATGGGTATCTACAGCATCAATAGGTAACTGAATGTGTTCCACTCTACAACCGTACGCCACTGGCGTCAATTTGATTATTGTATGCAATGGTACTTTCAAATAAGGTAGTTCATCTGGAAGAAATTAATTAATTTGCTGCAACAAAAGATCAAAGTAAACATACCTGCAGATTTATCCAAGAAATACGCCAACAAACAACGTAACACCGCCTGATGTGACACAACCAGCACATTTCCTTGTCTTTCCAGTTCCATTATGACTGGCTCCAGTCGTGCAACTAAATCCTCATAACTCTCCCCTCTGGGATACCTGTACGCAAATTTATTTTGATCCCTGGATGCAAACTCTTCCGGGTACGTCTCTTTGATTTCCTCGTAAGTCATTTCCTCGCATACACCCTGGAAAACACATAGAAATTGAAGACTATCCCCTGAAATCAACAATTAGTATTCTTACCGCATCAATTTCATTCAAAGCTTTCCATCTTTCCTGTGGCACATCCAATCCGGACACAGTTTGAATTGTTCGCTTCAACCAGGAAGTCCAAATTCGCAGTCCCTCAATTTTCTGCTCATGAATGTAGGATGATAGCGCAGCGGCGTATTGACAACCTCTACCACTCAAATTTGAATCACCCCCTATGCGACCTTGAAGATTATGGTCACTTTCTCCATGCTAAATAGGACAAAACAGGAAAAATGACATTCCTAAATTTATTTTCATGTGTAAATATGATTGGACTTCGTTTTCATTTCAAAGATTGCTTCAGAGGCTCAGTCTGAACGGGAATGTATTGGTTTTCTATCCAAAAATATTGGGACCGCTCCTCTACAGACTCTAGAGGCTCTAAAGGTCATTCTAAAGAAAAAATAGAGTGCTCTATACGTGGAAGAGACTTCAGGAGGAAACGGTCATCGGACAACGGTGAATTCGTTGAAAGAGTGGACGATGAACTTGTGGATATGTCTAGATGCATCAGGATCATAAACAAAAGATTGTCAAATATTGTTCTAGGGGTTATGTGGATATTCATCAAAAAAATAATTTCCTAAATCTATTGTCATGTGTAAATATGATTGGATTTCTTCTTCCTTTCAACAGATTGCTTCAGAGGCTCAGTCTGAACGGGAATGTATTGGTTTTCTATCCAAAAATATTGGGACCGATCCTCTACAGACTCTAGAGGCTCTAAAGGTCATTCTAAAGAAAAAATAGAGTGCTCTATACGTGGAAGAGACTTCAGGAGGAAACGGTTATCGCGACAACGGTGAATTCGTTGAAAGAGTGGACGATGAACTTGTGGATATGTCTAGATGCATCAGAATCATAAACAAAAGATACTTACCCTTGTCAAATATTGTTCTAGGGGTTATGTGGATATTAATCAAAAAAATAATTTCCTAAATCTATTGTCATGTGTAAATATGATTGGATTTCTTCTTCCTTTCAACAGATTGCTTCAGAGGCTCAGTCTGAACGGGAATGTATTGGTTTTCTATCCAAAAATATTGGGACCGCTCCTCTACAGACTTTAGAGGCTCTAAAGGTCATTCTAAAGAAAAAATAGAGTGCTCTATACGTGGAAGAGACTTCAGGAGGAAACGGTCATCGCGACAACGGTGAATTCGTGGACGATGAACTTGTGGATATGTCTAGATGCATCAGGATCATAAACAAAAGATTGTCAAATATTGTTCTAGGGGTTATGTGGATATTCATCAAAAAAATAATTTCCTAAATCTATTGTCATGTGTAAATATGATTGGATTTCTTCTTCCTTTCAACAGATTGCTTCAGAGGCTCAGTCTGAACGGGAATGTATTGGTTTTCTATCCAAAAATATTGGGACCGCTCCTCTACAGACTCTAGAGGCTCTAAAGGTCATTCTAAAGAAAAAATAGAGTGCTCTATACGTGGAAGAGACTTCAGGAGGAAACGGTTATCGCGACAACGGTGAATTCGTTGAAAGAGTGGACGATGAACTTGTGGATATGTCTAGATGCATCAGAATCATAAACAAAAGATACTTACCCTTGTCAAATATTGTTCTAGGGGTTATGTGGATATTAATCAAAAAAATAATTTCCTAAATCTATTGTCATGTGTAAATATGATTGGATTTCTTCTTCCTTTCAACAGATTGCTTCAGAGGCTCAGTCTGAACGGGAATGTATTGGTTTTCTATCCAAAAATATTGGGACCGCTCCTCTACAGACTTTAGAGGCTCTAAAGGTCATTCTAAAGAAAAAATAGAGTGCTCTATACGTGGAAGAGACTTCAGGAGGAAACGGTCATCGCGACAACGGTGAATTCGTGGACGATGAACTTGTGGATATGTCTAGATGCATCAGGATCATAAACAAAAGATTGTCAAATATTGTTCTAGGGGTTATGTGGATATTCATCAAAAAAATAATTTCCTAAATCTATTGTCATGTGTAAATATGATTGGATTTCTTCTTCCTTTCAAAAGATTGCTTCAGAGGCTCAGTCTGAACGGGAATGTATTGGTTTTCTATCCAAAAATATTGGGACCGCTCCTCTACAGACTTTAGAGGCTCTAAAGGTCATTCTAAAGAAAAAATAGAGTGCTCTATACGTGGAAGAGACTTCAGGAGGAAACGGTCATCGGACAACGGTGAATTCGTTGAAAGAGTGGACGATGAACTTGTGGATATGTCTAGATGCATCAGGATCATAAACAAAAGATACTTACCCTTGTCAAATATTGTTCTAGGGGTTATGTGGATATTCATCAAAAAAATAATTTCCTAAATCTATTGTCATGTGTAAATATGATTGGATTTCTTCTTCCTTTCAACAGATTGCTTCAGAGGCTCAGTCTGAACGGGAATGTATTGGTTTTCTATCCAAAAATATTGGGACCGCTCCTCTACAGACTCTAGAGGCTCTAAAGGTCATTCTAAAGAAAAAATAGAGTGCTCTATACGTGGAAGAGACTTCAGGAGGAAACGGTTATCGCGACAACGGTGAATTCGTTGAAAGAGTGGACAATGAACTTGTGGATATGTCTAGATGCATCAGGATCATAAACAAAAGATACTTACCCTTGTCAAATATTGTTCTAGGGGTTATGTGGATATTCATCAAAAAAATAATTTCCTAAATCTATTGTCATGTGTAAATATGATTGGATTTCTTCTTCCTTTCAACAGATTGCTTCAGAGGCTCAGTCTGAACGGGAATGTATTGGTATTCTATCCAAAAATATTGGGACCGCTCCTTTTCTTGATTTATATCAGGCTCATCTGATCCCAACACTTTATTGCAACCCTCTGACAGATTATGAGTGATCTACAGACTCTAGAGGCTCTAAAGGTCATTCTAAAGAGGAAGAGACCTCTACAGCAAACGGTCATCGCGAAAGAGTGGACGATGAATTTGGGGATATGTCTAAATGCATCAGGATCATAAACAAAAGGTACTTACCCTTGTCAAATAGATTGTTCTAGGAGTTATGTGGATATTCATCAAATAATACACTATTCTTGCCTGCACATGTCCTTCATGTTTATGTACAACTACTTTTTCACCGGTATTGTAAATTTTCATAAACGAAACGTCCTTTTCCTTTTCCTCGTCTAATGGACAGTATTTCTCCTGATAGTGCTGGATCCGCAACAGAAAATCTGTTAAAGCAGCTTCCTGAAAGAAATAAAACGTTCCAATTATCACTAAGTACTTAAGACAGTAACAAAAAATCCTTACTTTATTCATGTTAACATAATCCGGACTGCTCACTTTCACTTCCATAATGTTCTGTTCGATAATTTGCGGATCGTCACATACTGATTCAACAAAAAACAATTTAAACCCCATTTTATTTACTACAAAATCATGAATAACCTTCCTACGGTCCCACGTTGAATTTGTAGCATCGAACACAGCAACTTCACCACCGTTTTCTAGCCATTGACACACGTCCTGTAAGGCTTCTATGGCACATTGAGCTCTAATTGCCATGGCTTGGGCATTGTCCGGTCGGAAAAACTCATGATTTTTATATGCTGACGTTGCATGTCGTCTATATTCGCCCAAATTAAACACTGAAAACAAAATAATCTTAATTATTTTTTGCAGACTTAGTCAATCTCCATCGCCGAGCCCGTACCAAGTCCGCAGATCTCGTACCATACTCATGACAAGTTGAGTTAATACACAAATTGGGCTTACATCTGTGAATCTCAAGCAGTTGGTAATATATATATAAAGACGGGAGAGGCATTATATTGAGAGACTTGAAAATTGGCTTGCAATGCTCCAGATATCCAGCATTTGCCAGAATGCGAACCACCTTTTTTTGCACTCTAAATATTTCCATAGCCGATGACGAGTTACCCCAGAGACTCACTCCATAAGAAATATGAGAATGGGACAGTGAGAAATAAACAGTTCTCAGAGCTTGCTGACTCAGACAATGTCTGAGCCTCCTAATAACGTAAATACTAGAAGACAACTTACCCCTGAGAAAATCAACGTGCGACGCCCAGCAAAGCGCATCATCAACAATAATCCCCAATAGGTAGACTTAACTAAGATCTGTGCATATTCCTTCACAAAGAAACTGCTGCAGTCAAACATATCAACACTGCCCGAGTTTTTTAAGTGGCGAATGGTCTCCAGGACCTCAAACTCCGAGATAGGCAACATAAAAAAGGAGCTAGGCTGCATCGGTATCCGACTTAACACATGCACCCGCTCATCAAGATCCACAGACATGGCCTCAGTAATTTTATTAGCAACAGATACAAAAAAAACTGTTAAACTCGGAACGTGTAGTTTCTTTCACTATTAATTATTCTCCAGATATCACGTGGTTTATTAGTGGAGCTAGCTATACCCAACCCAACCAAATCTGCTCGAAGGGACACAAAAAAAAATCGAGTGCACATGCACATCGTCAATAACTTTTCGATTAATCGAAAAATGTTGTTTGGAGCACTGTGAAACTGAGATGGTTCTCTTGATCTGAGGAATTAGGAAGAAGTCACATAGTAAGAGTAACAGAAGAACTTTTATTTTAATGTTTTATGTTTAAGTGCTATGACTAATTTGTAGTTCTGAGCCTTAGGATTGTAAATAAAGATTCAGGAGCGAATTAAAAACGCCCCATCGTACGTCACTTACCTCTGGTATTAATTCCTATCCAATTAAGATATCTAGACAACTTTTTTGATATATACGTTTTGCCGCGAGCTGGCAGTCCGACCATCGCAATGACATGAGGACTGTTGACGTAATTAGCTCGTTCTCCTGTAACAAATTCATAAGTGTATTTAGGTCCCTAGGTGTTTTTCCTAACTTATCGTTCCGATAAAGAAGAACTAAGAATTTCAAGGGCCCCCTAGAAGTCCCTATATTAATGGAGTACGTTCTTTCCTTTGGAGTGATTTAAAAGCGTCCGTTTATGCAGAGAAAATTAGCAAAACAATCCAGATATTTGCCAAATCAACACACATACCTATTCGTATTGAGACAGCTCGAGAAAATTCCGGTTTATTTGGAGGCCTTGTTAAAGATCCATCAGTTAACATTCTATAATCACGTCAATAACAAAGCTAAACACGCAAATTATTATTATTATTCAATTAGTATCAAATTGTTTGAACAAGTTAGTAACAAAATTTATACAAAACTTTATGTTTTATCTACTTAAAAACAGAAATAGAATAGAGATCTGGTTGTATTGCCTTAAATGCTTATCAGCTTTTGAGAGATTAACGTTGCTCGTAACAGGTATCCACAACAGGTACCTATGTATGTACAGGATGTGTGTCATTATTAGTAGTAGAAATGATGTAATTTGTTAGCCACTGATAGTAGGGCTAATAAGGTAAATTAGTTAGTGATTTGTGGACTTACCCGGCATATTTTTACAACAAAAAAAATTACTGCAAGCTGGCATTGTATTGTGCCTAATCAAACTAAGTATCACTATTAATTTGCCTCTATCACGTAAGTACTGAACGTATTCTTAAAAAACAATAACAATCTATAAATATTAATAATACTAAACAAACCATTAATTAAAAAAAACTTATTTCATTTTAACCTTTATTGATAACATTATATTCATCGAAGTACCTACTATTGGTTGTATAATTTGTTATGTTTCATGTCTATACACGAGCGTAGCTCCACATTATTATTACAAAAAGTTGGGACAAAATTTGTTACCTAACTCTGGCAAAAATGCAATGAAATACAATGTGTTCTTTTTCATACGTTTCTGACACACCCTGTAGATTAAATTTGTTTTTTTTTTGTATTTTTAAAAAAATGTGAGATAGCTAGCCAAATAATTCAAGGAGAAAATACCACGTTAAGTTCCAAGAAACGCTTGTTATTGCGAATAAATTCGATAAAACTAAACAGAAATCCATCTACACTATGGGGTAAAAATCCCTTTTTGTTCCCTTAAGAGAGGGGCAAAATCATCATTGTATACTATACTATAGGGATTAGAAAAAAACGTTATTTATTTACAATCATTACGTATTAATTGTCTAGACATATACGTCTACATACCCGCGAATTTATTACGGTTTTGGCTTTGCTTGATCTCTATTTGGATTATCTATAACATACCACTAACCTATTCGTATGGAATTCAATCGGGCACTCCTATATGGCGTTCCATCTGTGGTTACCGATGTGGGAAATTCAAAACTTGTTTTTGTGATTTTCATTTTCAACAATCACTTCACTCGAAGAAAACTACTTAGGTACACAATAATCTACCTAGTATACCTTATTAAATCATGATTTATGTAACATTAAACTTCTAATTATTACAATGTACTTAGTCACATGAAATACCTACTACATCTAATAAATAAACCTGAACGTCAAGGTAATTTAATTAGTAAATTTAATACAGCATTATCTAACCTAGATATTATTCTATACACACTACCGTACAATATCTAATTTATATCTACATAACCTATAAAATTGGTACCGGATACGTCAAAATAGTAAGCATATACAGGGTGCTCCATAAAGAACGAGAAATTAACAACTGGAATATTAAAAAAGAGTAGGGAAGTCACACCACACTTTAAAAATTGAATACTCTTTAATTTATTAATATTTTAGCTTAATTTTTGTACAAGTTATTTAGTAGGGATTGTTCTTTTGACTCATTAGCAGTTTGCTTGTCTATAGCATACAGGGTGTACAAAAATTAGTTGTTAAAATCGACAAACTTCAAGTTTATACTTTTAAAATGAAATCACCTATTTTTTTATTAAATAATTGAATTAAATATAAAATTTTACATCGATTATTACTATTATTTCGCTAAATTCGATTATGTAACAAAAAATAGGTGATAACATTTAAAAAAAAATGAACTTACGCCATTTTAAAGTATCCCATTTAAAAAAAATAATTTTGAACACCCTGTATGCTTTAGACCAGCAAACTGGCAATCAGTCGAAAGAATAATCCCTACATAATACCTTGTACAAAAATGAAGCTAAAATATTGATAAATCATTGAGTATTGAATTTTTAAAGAGTGTTATGAAAATCCCAATTTTTTCACAAAACTGAAATATCTAAATATCTCGGTGATACACCCTGTAGTCATTGGTACGATAAATTATCCATATTACCAGAGTCTATCTAATCTAATCAAAACGTAGCAGTGGCGTTCGGTAAAATTTACGATATTGTATTGTATGTAAAAATAAAAACCATTTTGCAAAACCTCGATTAATGGTTTTTCTGGGGTTTTTTTCAAATAATTTTATTGACCAATAAAATATAGTTGACACACATTACAATTTTTATCAAAATTATACGCAATTATAATTTTGTGACAACAGGAAAATATTATTGTTATTATTTTCGCAATATTTATAGACGTATAACAAATTATCGGTTACAAATCAATATTATGGAAGTTTATTTTTTTTATTTTTAATACGTTGATATAGTTTTATCAGTAAAGTCGTGTAGAATTATTATAGCGATAATACTTTAACAATAGTTAATTTTATCCATATTATTCCAACAAGTATCGTGCAAATCATTTATTTTAATTTGTCCACGATGCATTCAACTACTAATAATCTAGGTGACTTTGTCTTTAGCTAAACAATAGGCCTGGGACACACAAAAGGTTACCCATTTATTGCAAGAGTAGTAGATTTTTTTATTACGAAAGCCATATTGACTTTGCATGAACCGATTATTGTTATTATTTCAAAATACTCAGTTATTTGATTATAATTAAATCTACGCTAATGAAGGAAATCTTTACGGATGCATGTAGGTATTACAAACATGTTTTAAAAGAGTGCGATAAAAGGGATACCCAAAAATACAGTCATCCTCGTCTTTTCACGTAGACAACACGTGATGGATCCCATGATTTTTAATGTAATAAGTACCTATGTAGAGTAGACACCTATGTCGTAAACAAGTTAAGAAATATTACGTGACACTTAATAGGATATACAGAGTGTACAAATAAGAACAGAATCCACAAATAAATTAAGAAAACCACATAATAAAAATAGTAATTTATTGTCTATTAATTTACATTGTTGTCTTAGATAATAATGACGTTTTATATTATTTTTGCAAACATCTACCTACATATAGATAGTAGGTACTTCATATTATATTTGTCTACTTATTAAATAATATATATGAACTGGTTTTTTTGGAAATTATACCGGTTTCATTTAAAATTAACATTTAGTTTATTCTAGTTTGATCTCATCTTCTAGGCACGTAAATAAATAACTATGGCGATTTTGATAGGAAAAAAAATCAACACTTCTTAATTACCTAATTAGATACTTTATAATCATGTCAATATACCTATACTAAAGCAGTTGTCTTGTCTGGGGAATTACTAAGCAATAATACCTACCTATGAGCGTTGATTGAAATATTTAATTTCCATCAACGCTATGAGTAAGTAAGTAAGCGATTTCCTAGGTAATACAAGTTGTATTTATAATAGGTATGTTACATTCCTTTAATCAAGTAGTATTCTCTCGGTCTATACCTACTTTAATTAATTATTCATAGTTACTATTATTTTATTTATTTATTAATATACCTACATCAAGTTTAAGGCCAAAATATTTCAAAGCACGTGTCAAATATCTGATTATCACGACTGCGCAATTAAAATTTATCAATCGAAATTATAAATTATTGATAGTTTTTTTAATTTACTTATATGGTTCATTATTCTATACCTACAATCGAACTAACTACTTAATCTCATTAAAACGTTCACATAGATGAAGTCTACACATTCTAGGTAGTAAAATTAATACAAATATTAGTTGTTACACTAACCTCGAATGGGAAACGGCTTCGTTTGGACGGTTTCTGTATTTGGCGGTAGTAGTCTTTTAGTTTCCGCTGACATCACGCTAGGACATGATTTTACTTCGCTAATTTTACAATTGAATTTATTGTTATATGATGACGCACCTGAGGGTTTTAGGGTGCTGTTTCGTACCCGTAGAGACCCTCTCAGCACGTCTACACCGCTACTCATAATGACACTTGTCACACACTGTAATTATCGTAATTTATTATGAAACGATCGAACTACAAGTACACAAAACCCGACAAGTGTTTAAACGCAACTGCAGAACTTAAAATATTTTTGTTCGTTTTTTTTTTGTAATTTCAATGCACAAGTGCACGACAGATATATCAATCTGACTTTAGCCGTAAACATGCTACTGATAGAAGAGAGATGGATGAATACAGTGATGCAACAGCTTCTGTATTGTATGTACATGCTTTTACAATTATTAACATTTTGAGGTTTGTACACTGCATAATAATAATGGTAAGTGGGGTTGTAGTAAAGAAAATTATAGCGTTTATGTAACTGTACATAACACGCAAGGGTTATGACAGACGGAGTTAGAGTTTCAGATCCATCGCTGCAATTCAATTTTTCCTTACCCTTGAAGCACGACTTTTGGAGAGCACTATAATTTTTCCGCATTTGACGTTTAAACAATCTAGTTAATGGAGGCAAACAATAAACTCGTTCTGCGCCTACAGAGTAGAGATAGCAACGATATATCGATATATTAAAAATATCGATATATTTTAATCGATATATTTCTTTCGATATATCGAAACAAATCGATATATACAACACGATATATCGGTACATTATCAAAATAAATGTATCTGCTATAGCTGCTTTCTTTCGCTAGTTTTCTTGATCCGGATTTATTAATTAGGATTTCTTGGATTTCTGAAGGCTCGATAAGTTTACCTAAAAGAGGCAAGAACATGTAAATCCAAACGCGTTTGGATCCTGAAATCAGTAGCGGAAGAAAGCAGCTTACAAACACAGGTTTAAAATTAAAAGGTCCTTGTTGTGTTGCCGTAGCAGTCTACTTATGTTTGTTTGGAATGCATATGAATTTTCAGGCAAATACAATACATTTTAATGAATACTATTTTATTTCATTATTTGAATTTTTAAAATTTGAAGTTTATTTACATCTACAATCCACTCTAAAATAAAAATATAGCAAATATATCGATATATATAAAGTATCGATATTTTTCATTCGAGATATCTTTTGATTCAATATATCGATACATTTATTTATTTTGTCATCCCTACTACAGAGCGCGATTAACTTTGAAAAAATAGATTTGTTCCAGCATGATATTTCTGACGGTTATGTGATTGAGTTTAGATAATTTAGAGCCGTTGTTATCCCCTCTACCAGCTTCACTTTTGCTTTATCGAAGATAGCAGTATCTACATGTCCTAACGAACGAATGTGACCAATAACAACAAAATTTTCTTTGGCATTAAACTAATAATGAAGAAAAAATAAAAAAACTTAAACTCATTTTTATAACATTGAATTTTATTTATAAAAATAAATTACAGTGTAACAATTTAACACTTACGTTACGTAATTTTGGGCAGTTTAAATATTCAGAGTTAGTCGGTTATTTGAGCGCTGAAGATGAAGAAATAAAATGATATTTAGAACTAAAACAGTAAGACTATGGGAACTCCTTCATTTTACGGTTTCTAGGGAGGGATCACTAGGATGTTAGTAGCTAGGGATGCTAAAACAATAAAAAGTATTTTGCCGAGTATCGATTCCTACCGATACTTGTCTAAAAAGTACTAAACACTGAAGAAAATCATTCAAAAATGGTGGTGGCGTGGCAGTATAATGTACAATAATTATTTTCGATACCGATACGAAAGTATCGATACCAACTTGGTATCGTTCTAAAAGTATCGATACCAAAAATACTCGATACCGCACCAGAAGTATCGATACTTTTTTAGTATCCCTACCTGTAGCATTAACCTCTTTGCATTGTGTTATGTCACAAGCAGTGATGTGCAACGATTACTTTTTCAAGTATCGAGTAGATACTGATACTTTATATCGGAGTATCAGATACTTTGTATTCGTTACTTATGCCCGTTTGCACCACATACCGTTTAAGTCACGATTTGTTCTAAGAGGCGCTTAGCATCTATTTTTTATTGCACCGCTTTAAAACGTCACTTTAAATTTGCCTAAGTGTCACTTAAGTGAAGTGTTGAAGAATATTTTAAGTCACGATTTGTTCTAAGAGTCGCTTAGCATCTATTTTTTATTGCACCACGTTAAAACGTCACTTTAAATTTGCCTAAGTGTTCCTTAAGTTAAGACTCGAAAATTCTCTTCTTAAATGGAATTCTAACCTCAATATTGCTTTTATATTTTTCATTATTGGGTTGTTTACATTGTGTGGCGAGTAAAAATATGGGATTATTGGATGATGATCTTGATGTTTTCGAATTAATTGAACATGGATTTCCAAGGAGGGTGTATGAAAGGCCGAATTATTTTTAAGATATGGAAAATTTAAGTTTTTTTCAAAGATTTCAACTGACGAAGCCTACGATTCGGCCTATCCTAGACCAAATTGAGCATTTTTACTAGAATTTGATGAGATATGACAGCTTTCATTAGAAGATAAAGACCAGAAAGGGTCTTTGTGCTTAACATACCTATTACTATTATATAGAGGTATAAATTATTGAGCTAGGGTATCAACAACAATAAATTAAAACCATAACAACTATTCGCAACTATACTTATAAATTATTATTTTATATGTAGCAATAAAAATTATTGCTGTTATAAACGAGTTTGTTTTTGCTTTTTATCTAGTAACAGATTCAGTTGTTTATACTATTCAGAGCACTAGCTTATGGCGCCAAAATATTCAAACAGCAAAAACAAAGCGAAATGCACGACACCGATCCGCGACGGCCACCCACGGAAACACGACCCAAGGGCGAACGTTCCCATTGGCTCGGTATAAAAGGAAACGTATGCTTACCTACTGCCCGACCAAAAAACTCTTCTTCATTGTCGGCTACCTTAAATTTGCTATGTTGACAAATTTACCCGATACTTAACTAAGTGCTATCTACTCATGATTCGGTGCAATCAATTCCGTTCTTAAAATTTAGGTGACCCTTAACTATTCTCTACTTAAACTGTATGTGGTGCCGACGGGCATAAAGTTGACTCGAGAAATCTCTTCTTAAATGGAATTCTAACCTCAATATTGCTTTTATATTTTTCATTATTGGGTTGTTTACTGTGTGTGGCGATTAAAAAATTAAAAATATGGAATTATTTGACGAGGATCTTGATGTTTTCGAATTAATTGAACATGGATTTCCAAGGAGCGTTTATGAAAGGCCGAATTATTTTTAGATATGGACAATTTAAATTTTTTTCAAAGATTTCGACTGACGAAGACTACGATTCGGTCTATCCTAGACCAAATTGAGCATTTTTACTAGAATTTGATGAGCTATGACAGCTTTCAATAGAAGATATTTTAGTAGGAAAGACCGAAAAGCGTCTTTGTGCTTAACATACCTATTATATATATATAGAGGTACTGAGGAAATAGTCGATATTAAAAAATAATAATAGAGGTATATACCTATGTATTAAAACCATAACAACTTCACGTTTACAGTTTATTTAATTATTAATCCACAAAAGAATAAATAAGCTAACAACTCTACTTATGTTCCCAGGTAAATAATATACTAAAACTATTTTTGAATATAAATCATAAAATATGTAAGTAGTAGTAGCACTCATCTAGCTAAATCTTATAATAGAAACAAATCAAATACTATGTATATGTAATAAATACATTTCAAATATATAACAATAAGAATAGATAAATTTAACAATGGAAAATAATAACAAAAAGTTAATTTTATTAATTTGAATGATGCCACAATAACTATGATCCAACACTATCGATAGAAGAACTTCTTTCTCGTTGGAAGTGTAGTTTGGAGGTCTTCTCTTTTTTTATGTATCACTAACTTCCATCGTATTATATGTTATATTAAAAAAATGTATTAAATAATAAAATGAAAATAATTTTGTGGCATAGCGGACAAAATGACTGGTTTTTCCTACACAAGGGACTTTTGTGTAATTTAGCAGGACCTCAGTCTAAACAAAGTCCCTTGTGTAGGTAAACCCAGTCATTTTGTCCGCTATGCCACAAAATAATTTTGTTTCTATTATATTTACGGACACAATTTAACTCTAGTATTTAATAATTTTCGTTCACATTCACAATCAAAATTAATGTTTACATTATGAATTATTATGAAAACAAAACTGAAGAGGTTAAAAGTTAAAATATTACCTACTGCCCGACCAAAAAACTCCTCTTCATTGTCGGCTACCTTAAATTTGCTATGTTGACAAATTTACCCGATACTTAACTAAGTGCTATCTACTCATGATTCGGTGCAATCAATTCCGTTCTTAAAATTTAGATGACCCTTAACTATTCTCTACTTAAAGTGTATGTGGTGCAAACGGGCATTAGTAATCATTAATATAAATACCTATATGTCATATTGGAAATCGGTTTCTTAACAGAGATAAATACGTGACCAAATAAATGGTTTACTATAAAGTATGAAAATGGAAATGAAATTGGTTGATAAAATATAGGATTTTTTAAATAGTATACTCGTCTAAAACTAGAAATTAAAATAAATGCGAATTACCATTTAAAAAAACCACCTTTTCTACATTTTTTGGTGTAAGTCTACTTCTACGTTCCGAAACCACTTGACCTGCTTTTGAAAACACTCGTTCACTTGGAACAGAAGTTGCTGTTACACCTAAGTATTTTTGTGCCAACTTAGCTAAATTTGGATACACTGCTTCCCTGGTTTTCCACCATTTGAGAGGGTCATCTTGCCTTTGAATGTTTTGTTCTTCGGCATACTGTTTGCTTTCAATAATTGAAGCGGCTACTGTCGATGCGTTTTTTGTAATTTTTGCATCAAAACTTTTCCATATTGAATCCTCCGCAACTTTGTTTTTAGTTTCTGACACTGAGGTTCTGTCAACTTCGAGAGCTTCATTGTTTTTCTTAATGAGCTTTGACATTTCAGCTATTAGAAGTTCTCTCACTTGAATTATTGCATTCTCATCACTAAAACCTTTCTTTTTAAACCGGGGATCCAAGTAGGTTGCTTTCGCAAGTATAACATTATACTCAATACGATGAAATCTCGTTTTTAAGCCCTGTATCAAATTGTCTTTCAAGCTCGAAGCAGTTTCATCGTCAACCTGAAGGCTACTTAAGAATTGTTTTAAGCTTTCAATCAAGGGTATTATTTTTGAAACACATACATTTTTGTCAGCACTTAGTTCTCTAGTTACTTCCTCGAAAGGTTTTAAAAGGACACAATATTGTTTTAACACTGACCATTCAACTGCAGTAAGTGCCTCAACAGGGTTATGCAAAATACCAATAGCTGCTTCAAGTGGTAACTGAACTTCCAAAATTCGGCTGAACATAAAATAGGTTGAATTCCAACGGGTTATAACGTCGTTAATTAATTTTAAGGTTTTGCCAATCATCTGCGTTTGCATTTCTTTAAGTTTTTCTGCTGCCGTAGTACTGCGATGAAAATGCTCTACAATTTTCTTTACTTTTTTCTGCAGTGGTTGTAATAAAATTAGGGAATCTTGAACCACGAGATTTAAAGTATGGGCCAAACATGGTAGATTTGGCCAGCCAGTTAGCTTTATTGCAGCTGAAATGTTTCTTGCATTGTCAGTTATTACAGCTTCTATTTTATTGGCAATATCCCAGTCTTTTAAAATTTGCAATAACATATTTCTAATATTTTCAGCTGTATGGCTTTCTTGGAAATGGAAGCAACCCAATAGCAACGATTTTTGTATCCACTCACTATTCACATAATGCGCAGTTACCGCCATGTAGTTTTCAACGGAACGAGATGTCCAAGTGTCAGATGTGAGAGTTATAAACTCGGCTTCATTCAATAAAGATTTCACATTCAATACAACGTCATCATATTTTTTATTTAGTAAATCTCGGCTAAAAGTGGTTCTTGATGGTAGTTGATACGAGGGATCTAGGGCAGCTATTAGGGCTTTAAATCCACTATCCTCTACTACAGAAAATGGTTGTAGATCTTGTAAAATCATATTTAGGACCATTCCATTTAGCATTTTTGTTCGAGATACAGATGCTGGGCGAACAGGAAAAGCGGTAACTTTGGTTTGGGTAAATTTGCGTGACGGTACTTTTTCGGCATTTCGAGATTGCATTAACGTAATGTTTGTATTACTATCATCTTCTGCTGGATCACGTGAAGGACCTGCTACAGGTACATCCATAGTCATCCTGGTCGATTGAGACTGTGGATGTTTAGAATCTATATCTTCATGGAGTGTAGTGATATGTTTTGTTTTTAAATGTTTTTGTAAATTTGAAGTAGCGCCACCTTTGTAAGAAAACACACTTTTACAAATATCACACTTAGCTTTTTCACTACTAATTACAGTAAAATGTAACCAAACTTTACTTTTTTTCCTATCAGACATCGCTATCAATATTTAAATTGAAATAAAAGATAAAAGGTTTAGAACACAGATCTAGAAAAGGGGGAGATAAAACTGTTTACATTTCCAAGCGATCAAACATCATTATTTGCAGATAGCGATAATGCCAAACTTCCGAGGTCATTCCCGCATTGTTTTAAAATACACTATTTTCATACGGCATTTTTTACCGTTTTAAAGCAAAATATAACTTAGGTGATGGTACTAATTTTTGTGTATTATAAAACGATATACCCAAGATATTTTTTAGTTACTTTTTTATGAATTTTAACATATTCAAAACATATTTCACTAAATTATAATTTATTTATGAAGTACACGTGGCAACTCTGTAAAGCAGAGCAACTTGAATAGTACGCGAAGAATTTACTATTTCATTCATTTTTGTAATCAGCCGGTAGTTTGAGCTCTGTTGCCAACTATCCTTTGTATTCGTATTTATTTGCTGTTTCTAGATCTGTGGTTTAGAACTACGATGCGACGGGACGCGACGGCTTATTATTATTAGGTGAGACTGGCGAGAGACCGGGAAAAACATTGCATTTTAGTAAGTAATATATACATACTAACATGTTATGAAATATTTTAAAAAGTACCTATATGAACTCTTCTGTTATAAAAGTATACCTCGTTTATTTAGTCTAGCTTATGTTTATATTAACAACATTAAGTTAAGTGGTTAGAGGCTTGGAAAAGAACGGAATGTGCGGGAAGCGGCAGTGTAGATCATAGAAAAAATATATAATATATTACTTATCTATGGTGTAGATATATGCCTTGTAAAGTATACTATACTGAAAATATAAATATAACACTGATTAAACTCCAGTAGTTTAATCCTAAAATATAACTATAGATATTTCTTATTACAAACACAACAATAATAAAAGGCCCAATAAATTGCTGAACATAAGATTTATGACGAGTTCGAGCACATTAAAGGGAACCGACAAGGCGCCAAATATCACTTATTCAAAATATTAAATAAACAATAGCCGTGCAGTTCATCGCCCCCTGTACAACGCCGCGCAACCAGTACAGTAAGATCCGGTTCCGATTGGTTCATCGATGAACTGATACAAGTAAACAGCTGCTGTGTCGAATCTACAACTTTCCTGGCGCGCTACGAATAACGAGTAATCAGTAATCACGTCAAAGGATTCGATTACTTCGGATATTCACAAGTATCAGATAAAAAGTATCGAGTAGATACTATTCGCCCACCACTAGTCACAAGCAAATTTACGGTGTAAATTTTTGTCTTAACTGGCTGATAATCGGCTAACTCATTGTAATTCTGTGTATTTTATAAAATTGTAAAAACATAAATAAAACTGGATTTATTTTATGGCCAATCTGAACATAACTATCTAGTCAGCATATGAAAATGATTATATTTTGAACTCTACCATCTTTAAACAAATATTTTAGGACATGTAGAGGGAATAATAGCTTCTCTATAGTATTTAACCACTTTGATGCCGAAGAGAAGCTATTCTCCCCACTTTATCTTTTTGCTTGACATTTTTGGACGACGTATTTATATGTACTAGCCCTAATCACGTTAAGGAATGTTGCCAAAAGGATTTAACTAATTAGTGTTCCGTAGAAAATTAGTGATGTGAATATTGGCCATAAAAATAGAAATCCATAAGTAGTAACAACAAAAAATCTAAAGTAAAATCATACTTTAATAATTACATTCATTCGTCATTTCTATTATGTCTTACATAAGTGCTGATATTCGATTCGGTATAGTCTAGAATTTTCCTCTGGCACTGTCGAATATATTGCTGTTGTTTATGATAGATTTTCAGACATCCTTTTAAAGCCAGAAACGCTAAGCCACCTAATACGGTTTTGTGAAAGTTTGACTTTACCGAATTAAAGAATACTTTACCGAATGTGTTCGCTATGGTAGGCATGAGCAGAGCTCCACAAAGCACGCGAGTACCTGATACTGGACTTAGTGAAGTAAACTCATCAGAGTTTGGATCGCTGTTTGTATTCGTTGCCACATCAAATCTGAGGAAATAATTCAATTGGAGTAGTGCTCCTTTGTATATTATGCTAACATGTTTACCTGACAGGCACAATATTTCTTATAATCGGTATTTTACTTAAATTGTTTCGCATGAATGATAATAAGGCATCTTCCCAACGAATCATTTTTCCCAAGAGCAGCGCCACTGGAATAGCAGGTAGGCCTATAAGCAAAACTAGGGGATCAGCTTGTTCCATAATTGCTAGACCTTCTCGTTGCCCAATTACCTTAAAATCACATACGTATAAGATAAAGCAATGTTAACAAAAATATAATTCATGTATACCTACCTGCATTACAGTAATGGCTCCATATGTGACTGCACACCAATATACCGCACCCACAACTATACCAGCAGCCATAAACGGACATCCTCTATATATAACACTGTCCATTGTGTCCAATATTAAAACTAACATACCCATATTTGGGAATACTATAATATATTCAGTTTGACATTGAGGACAAATAACTTTACCTGAAACATTCGTTTCATTTATGAGAAAAACAAATTAAGACAGTCGTGTTTTTCTTTACCCATGTTTCCCCCTTTCTGTTTTTCATCGACCCACCTCTGCAGACATGACTGATGAACCTGAAGCAACAGAACGAAACGTTGTAGTCTCTTACTAACTCGATAAACATGATTTTTTTACCCATTTCGTGGTGCCTCTGCATTTACAGGGTTGCACCCAAGCAGCCTCCATGTCCTCTTCCTCTGTAGCAAAACATACCCAACAGTACCTTGAAGAATCTTTGTTTTTCACTGGAATATCTTTTGGTTCTTCATTATTTCTGGATGATGACGTTTGTGCTCTATTTTCATTACTTGTGTTCATTTTTTTATAGTACTTTTCATAACAAATAATTTGGGATGTATAAGAAGAAAATATGACTAGGATATGATTGCGAACTTAGAATTTGTACGTGAACTTACACCATACTGTGTTGAAATCTGATTTATTAAAAGGGTAATTATTTTAATTGTCGATTTATTACTTTTTTATATAAAAAAATGTCAGTGCGAATTGACAAAATGTTATTAATAAACAAAAATTTAGTAAATAATAGCTGATAGCTGTGAAGTTAAATACAGTTTATTCCAGTCTTGCTAGTTGCTGTTGCTACATGCCATTGTTTTAAAAAAAGATTAACCATTGTCTGCTGAGCTGAGGCCAACCGAATTCTCTTTTAGACATCGATTAGGCGTTAATGCTTCTAACAACTCAGATCAGCTGGGTTGATGTGACTTGATCACCTACTGGTCATCTCACTTGCATTTTTTAATAAAAGGCACCTCAAACCTCTTTCTTTGAAGTAAATTTCTCATTTAACTGTCAGTCAAAACTTAAAAGGACCGTGCGTTTTCCCTTTATGATGATCTTTCTAAAAGTTGTAGTCAATAACATATTATGTCAATGTGTAGTCAGCATAGAAATCTTATATTATATATGTACTCCAGAATGCTAATTAAATCCAGCCGAATACCAAAAAGTGTAACGGGTATGCAGAGTTTTCTCGAACTACGCATGCTCCTCAGTCACTTATTTTCAGTACAGAGCTGCCATATTTAAAACTATTTTGTCGTTCGCCTTAAAGAATTTATGCGACATATCTGTTTTATAAATAAATCCATATGTTGCGTCATACGAAACTGCTTGACAAAATCAAATAATTCAATGTTATCGGTAAAATTGTAATACTGTTTAGTTTTCAGCAATATGAACGAAACATTTTTTTCCAAATCTTATTAAATTTAGGAGATTTCGCAACAGCGTCTATTTTCGCAAATGACATTTCTCGTAGTGGGAATATCTGTCAGAGTCGGCTTCACAACAATTCAGATAGGTTTTATAATTGAATTATGGGTTTATGCGTGGTATATTTTAATTGTTGATAGATATACCTATTTGTGATTAAAATTGTTTTTAATATTTGTTATTTTGGTTTGGTAGTTTGTTTATTTAACAAACAATGAGGTGTATAGTGTTGTGGTGTAAAAAAGAAAGTATCATTCCTGGTATTAAATATTTTCAGTAAGTTATTGTTTCGGGTTTCTAACAGTCTCAGTTTGAGTCAATATGATACCATTGACATGAAACTCATTTTTAGCTTGACAAAAAAAAAAAGACATGATGTTTGGATGCGGGCATTGGGATCCTAGTACAGAAAATGTATGTGATGGGAATGTCATATGCAGTAAGCATTTCGCTGCAGAAGATATCATTTGTAGAGAAGACGGCAAGAGGATCACCCTCGTACCCGATGCAGTTCCCAAACTTTTGTTGAAAAGAAGAGATTATGTAAATGAGAGTGGAAGTTAAATTCTTAATCGTTTGATATCAAGACACTGTTTACTTAAAAGCAGTCAGTCAAAAATGCATGATATGTATGTCAAGAATATATTTCCTACGTTGTGTAGGTATACAAAGTTCGTTTGAATTCTGTTGTTAAACTGGAATATACTTAATTATAGAATCCTCCATGAAATTGCTGAGAATAAAAGTTCTACCAACCATGTTTTGTCACAAAATACTATTGCGAGTAGTACGGATGATATGGAAGTGGTTTACATGGACACGGAAAATATTCGTGAAATCACTGTTTCTTGCACCCCTTCTTTGAAGGCTGCAGAGAGGTAAGAGGCCTAAGGTGGTTGTATAAACAAACAAATATTATATAATAATAAAATAAATAATTAGAATGCTCAAGTCCTTACGATATTTTCCAATATTAGAATTTTTACTTATTTCTCGTTTCTGCTTAGATTTATTATTATTGGGTTGTACCTGTTAGACAATAAAGTATTTATATATTTAATGTAATTTTTTATTTCTTAAATTCCTTTATTCCATTTTTTTATTTGAATTACCAAATGGTAAAATTTAATTTTAAATATACCTATAACAGTAATATTACATTTAATCAAAGCCGGTCCTGTTGAAAAATAAGTGACTGGTGATCATGCGCATTATGGACAGCTCTACACTTTTGGTATATATATATATATAATATAAGATTTCTGTGGTAGTCAGCCTCTCTGCCCCAGATAAACAGGACAGATGAGACACTGGGAAAAGTTGGCGGCCATTATTATAGTAGTTTTTATAGTGTTTGCCAAAAGTATAAATACATGCTTGCACAATTATTACTTATTATTAATGATTAAAAAAAGTTTCAAGTAAATATGACAATACTAAATGGTATTAAATTCGTGAAAATTTCAATATTAGTTAAAAGCAAGTAAATATATGTTTTAGTAATTTTTTTATAATTTCTTCTTTAGTAAACCCAAATATTTCACACTTCTGCCGGACCATTTAACTATTTGAAACTATTTGAAACAGCTGGTATTGTTTAGAAATTTTTTGAGGTTATGTAAAAATATGTTTATATTCTTAAATTAAAGTGATCATCTGATTATTTAATATTTTTATATTCAAATTAACGTTGCTATTTTGTTATTAGAATTTATTATTAATAGGTTATTAATTTTGTACTTTAAATCATATATTGTTCGTAATATATAGTTACTTGTATAGGTTAGGTATATTCTAGATCTGTGGGTATATTCAGTAGTTTTTACTACTCTAGTATTTCTTCTTTATACCTATAATTAAGCTATTATAAAAAACATGGGATCAAAAACCGGTGGATTTTATTGTTTAGTACCTGGATGTATTTCAAGAACAGTGTTAAAGAATTGTTCATTTTTCCAATTTCCGAAAGATATTGAAAGGTTTGTTTACATGTACTCAGTACGTACCTATATGAAATTATACATTGGAAAGTCAAGTTTATAATAATAATTACAGCAGTTATTTTATATTATTAAAGAATTAAGATATTTTTGTTTGTTGTTGTTGTTTTTGACATATTAGAAAATATCCCTAAATTGCGGCAACACAAGTGAGAACTACAAGTTCTCACTGATCATTATTCTATTTTTAAACATCGTAAAAAATTACTGTTTAATGAACTTAGTAAAAATGAAATACAATTTGGCCTCTTTATTAAAGTGAAAGTGTCTACTTTCTGCCATTTTTACTGCTCTTTAGTCATTGTTTAAAATGAAACAATGAATTTGAAAAGCTTTGAAATAATCCTGGTATATATAGGTAGGTATCACAACCATATTTCATGAAATATGATGGTTCAAAATGCTGAGATCGCGCTTTTTAAATAAAACATGCAGATTTAAGAGTAACTAGTAGTAGAGTATTTAAAATTATAATACAATTTATGTTATTTTCAATTTTATGCCAATAGGATGAATGATTAAATATTAAATTCAATTTTGGAAATATTATTTAGCCCTTAATGCATACACTCCGTATGTTTAAAATGTAAATACAATTCAAATAATTTTTAGTTTAATTGTTGAACAAATAATATTGACGAACATCGAGAATTTGGTTTATAATCCAATAATTTTACTAAAATTTACTTTATTTTTACTTTTATTATTAACTTAGATATCAAAATGCATTATAAAACAAACAATTGAGTACCTAGTTCCAATTGATGATAATGGTACTATACACACACTATGTTTAATTATTAATTTGTCGTCAACAAAATAGGTTTGAAATTAAAAGGAATATTCCTAATTGTTGGCATTACTTTATACTCAAACGAAAAGGCAAAAGGAATAAACCCGGAAAAACTATTATAATAATGGCGTCAAGGTCACGAGATTTAGGACACAAACATCAAAGAAATTCCGCCGGCCGTCGTATCTGATACTTACTTTATCTGGGTCTCTGCAGTCTTGAGCCAAAGTTGACGTAAAAAGCAGTTATTTGATTTTGTTTAAATTTCATGTTTATATTTGATTTATTGTTGTCGATGTCGTTAATTTTTTTATAATCAGTGTCAGTGTTTTAAGCAGTAAATATTTTAATTATAATGTTATTAGTAGAATGGATGTAAAAATATATTTTTAGGTAAGGAATGTCAGTAATTCATTAATATTTTACCTATTAATAGCTACAATGCTAGTCATTTAAATCATTGATATAGAACAAACAATACATAAATTTAGTATCTACAGCAATTTTTTTGCTTTAGGTAGGTATTTAAAATGAATTTAAAAGTTTCTGACCTTGCACCGATTTTTTTTTTTTTTTTTTGAAAATCAGTTTATTTATTTATCAACAAATTAACAATTAAATTTACAAACATAGCAACAAAACTCTCCAATCAGTGCCTAAAAGCTCTGGCCTCGAGAGTAATACATATAAATAGCGGACTAGATTTTAATCTATGATAAGTAATAAGTTTTACAAACAGCCTATAGGTACTGTAGGTATTACCTTATGTTAATTAATATTAATAATTATATTAAACAAGATGCATCTTCAAACTCTTAACAAACAAGTTATAATTATTTCTATTTTTGATCACATCAGGTAGTCTGTTATATACTTTTGCAGCATTTACAATTGGGTTATTTAAGCCTATATTCGATCTCGTATATAGGTATCTGATATACAGGGTGTCCTACGGTGGTAACCCATTAGATTATTTCAGAAACTACTTCGAATTGAATTTTGAAAATTTCAGTGTCTATATTGTTAAATATGCTCTACTCAAATAATATAATAGCAACGGCATAGCACTTCCGGTTATACCGGAAGTTGATGGCAACTTTGTTATTTTAAATGAAACACCCTATATATTATTACATTTTTGGATTCTAAATAAGATTTCAGACATATTTCATGTATCATGTCCTATACCTAACGTCAGTCATTTTTGACTTATATCAAGATTTATGTCAAAATTGACAGTTTAGTGCTCCATAAGAAATCCGTTTTTCCTTGTAAATCAGTATTTAATAATTATTTTGCAGGTATTTTCTTATCAGGTGGGATCTTCTTTTTCGAATTGACAAGACATTTTCTGATTAGTTTATACAGGGTGGTCAAAAAATTATATTGAAAACGGTTCAAGAATAACAGTTGAAAGTCAATTTTTTCAAATGGAATGGGTATATTATTATTATTTTATCTTCCTTAACATTAAAAAATAATGCAATTTTGTAATCGGTTATCACTTTCTAAAATGCATAGTTTTCGAAATATGGTCATTTTAAATTTTTCTGCAGCGCCTACCGTTGTCTCTCTGGAAGCTAGCTAATTAATTTAGTTAGCCATGAAATTATGGTCATTTTAACTTCAAAGTAAACGTCAAATTAATAAAACTGAAAAATACTTATTGATATTATAAATTTATTATTAATTCATGGAGAATAAAATTAAGTGATTAATATCACCTGTAGAGTATTAAACAAGAGAAACCCCCATTTGCTAACGATGACTAGAGAAATTAGGAAGAATTTTGAGAAATCATTTAGAGCAGGTTGGGAGGTATACAAATCAAGTATTACAACGAACTAAGACTAAAATTTAAAATAATACAGCAGAAATGAACAGAAGATTAAACTAAATAAATTTTCAGCTAAAAAAAGTTAATCAACTAACGATAACAAAACTAATTTAATTGTTCGATATGACCCCCATTTAAAATGACGATATTTCGAAAACTATGCATTTTAGAAAATGATAACCTATTACAAAATTGCATTATTTTTTAATGCTAAGGAAGATCAAATAATAATAATATACCCATTCCATTTGAAAAAATTGACTTTCAACTGTTTTTATGGAACCGTTTTCAATAAAAAATTTTGACCACCCTGTATAAACTAATCAGAAAATGTCTTGTCAATTCGAAAAAGAAGATCCCACCTGATAAGAAAATACCTGCAAAATAATTATTAAGTACTGATTTACAAGGAAAAAACGGAATTCTTATAGAGCCCTAAACTGACTTTAGGTATAGGACATGATACATGAAATATGTCTAAAATCTTATTTAGAATCCAAAATAAATTTTCAGCTAAAAAAAGTTAATCAACTAGCGATACAAAAATAATTTAATTGTTCGATATGACCTCCATTTAAAATGACGATATTTCGAAAACTATACATTTTAGAAAATGATAACCTATTACAAAATTGCATTATTTTTTAATGCTACGGAAGATAAAATAATAATAATATACCCATGCCATTGGAAAAAATTGACTTTCAACTGTTTTTCTTGAACCATTTTCAATATAATTTTTTGACCACCCTGTATAAACTAATCAGAAAATGTTTTGTCAATTCGAAAAGGAAGATCCCACCTGATAAGAAAATACCTGAAAAATAATTATTAAATACTGATTTACAAGGAAAAAACGGAATTCTTATGGAGCCCTAAACTGTCAATTTTGACATAAATCTTGATATAAGTCAAAAATGACTGACGTTAGGTATAGGACATGATACATGAAATATGTCTGAAATCTTATTTAGAATCCAAAAATGTAATAATATATAGGGTGTTTCATTTAAAATAACAAAGTTGCTATCAACTTCCGGTATAACCGGAAGTGCTATGCCGTTGCTATTATATTATTTGAGTAGAGCATATTTAACAATATAGACACTGAAATTTTCAAAATTCAATTCGAAGTAGTTTCTGAAATAATCTAATGGGTTACCACCGTAGGACACCCTGTATATTATTCTGTGATCTTGTTTCATATCCATGCACCTCATGAGAAAATCGAATGTGTGTGTTACATTTTTGTTCTTTGTGAATTACTTTATACATTAATTTGCACTGTTCTAACTCTAGTAATCTATCGAGTTTCCAGACATTATCATTAGCTAGGTATATAATATAAGTCATGTGTGATCGTGATATAATGTATCGAAAATTACTTATTGGTACTATACCAACTACCCTAAGTAATGTTACATGTTAATCATTTGGTAAATTTGATACTCAATATGACTGGTATTAATTAAGAATTAGGTAAAACGTATAACTTTTAAAATAATAATTAGCTATAGTTAGGCATACGCATACCCCAATAGCCTAACAAGTAGAAATCAAAATTATACCTAGAATAGGTAGGTATGCGATATCGTATTAGCATATTGGTGGTTATAGGGCTTTAGTATTTTTTCATTATAGAAGTAATAGGTATCATGAGGCAAAAAACACCAATAAACTCACACTGGTCTGATTGAGTTTTTCAAATTAAACACACAATAAGTATATATTTTTAATTTGAGGATGTCCTGATAATGTATGACATAAGACTACAAAGTAAATTGGATAATAATTGCTCGACTTTTTTTGTCCTACCTAGTTTGCTAAATCAAATAACACAATACAAAACCATTATAGAGATTTGACGAACAAATATTTGTAAGTCATCGGTAGTATAGTGGTCAGTATTCCCGCCTGTCACGCGGGAGACCGGGGTTCAATTACCCGCCGGGGAGGATAATTTTTTTTATTTTTTTCTTCTCCATCAGTTAACGGCTGTAAAAGGTCGTAACATAAATTAACAAAATTATTTTTTTTGACAATATCGATATCTCTTGGCTTTTGAAAATATTTAAAATAGTCCTCCACTGTTTCACACTAGTTAAAGGTTATAGCAAATTGAAATATTCGAAAAGTTAAGATTATCCGCTTTTGATGTGCTGCGTACGGAACGGAGAGTTAATTATATATTTTTTCTTCAGGTTGACAATTGAACAAAGTTATAATAACAATGTCTGAACGTAGATATAAGACACGATCAACATCAAAAATGTTGTCGTTTGACGAACCACATACTAAGTTTCCGTCATGTCGAAAGCCGATACAGCGAAGTGTGGAATTAGAGAAAATGTTTATGTCGCCAAAAGATGTATCACTGGTACCACTAGTATCCGGTCGTGGCAGCAGTGATACATCTTTTGGCGATGTTTACAAGAATACTACAACAACTATTTTCGAGGTAACTGCTCCAGCGAACCTGTTCCGAGAAGTGCTGTCATCGGGCGGATCTGGTGAAGGTAAATAGTCTCCACTCATTTATTTTATTATATTTACGAACGTTTCCATCAAGCAAAAACGGTATTCTCATAAGTTCTTAGGCTCAGCTTTGTACAACCAAAGCTGAGCAACAGCAAGGTCTTAGTAAGTATGGCAAATTTTTCGTTGTACGCAGTCTGTAATGTAGCAGATCCAATTCTCCAGGACAATTTTTTTTTCAGATATCAGCCCAAATTCAACATTAACCTCTGAACCTCAACGATTGTTGATACTTTTTTATTTATTTATTTATTTATTGTCATTACCAAAAAAGGTTTATACAAGTCATATTAAATACTAAAATATTACATAACACAACATAAAACATAGAAACGTATATAACTTAATCCAAACAGAAAGTCAGTGCTGAGGAATTTATCAATGGAGTAAAAAGCCTGGTCAATTAAGTAGTTTTTTAATCTATTTTTGAACATTGCAAGGCTCAGTGTTTTCAAACTATCTGGCAAATGATTATAGCATGTGGGACCATAATAATTCACAGAATTTCTGCTTCTACCCAACCTCATAATATGAATATATTCAGGAAGAATGTCATTTTTGTTTCTGGTATTGTGGTTGTGAACTTCATCATGTCTTATGTACAGATTGTAATTATTTTTCACATACATAATTGAATTGTAGATATAGAGACACGGGAGTGTAATTATTTTACATTCTTTATATTTAGGTCTGACATCCTCTCTAAACTTTAAATCTGTCATTATTCGAACCACTCGTCTTTGGATTGCGAATACCCGACTAGCATGACAAGAGTGTCCCCAAATTGACAAAGCATATGAAGCCACACTGTGAAAAAGGCCATAATATGCTGATTTCAAAACATTAAAAGAGACTTCACCTTCAAGCTTTGCAACATGAACACAACCTTAGACAACTTGGCAATGGTAACCTCGACATGACCCGCCCAGGTTAGCTTTTGGTCCAAAGTGACACCCAAAAACTTTACCAGACCATCAGAAACAGCAACATCCGTCTCACGTAATGGAAATATTTTAGTAGCTGTTTTATTGGCATTCATACAGAGTTTGTTAGCTGCAAACCAGTCAGCAGCCCTCGACTGTGAATTAATCATACTTTAGGCCAGAACATCACTCGACAGACTGGTGGCTTTAAGAAGTCTTGGACCAGGCATATTGGCTTTAGATCAAGAGGCATTCAGACAAACTAAAAGATATCCTGTCATCATCATCATTCACTCGGTATTTAAATTCATAAAATCTGATAAAAAAAAATCATGTCAAAGGTATACCACAGGGATCAATATTAGGGCCATTGCTTTATGTTTTGTATACTAACGAATTGCCTAGAGTTATCAATGAATATTGTGTTCTTTATGCTGACGATATGATCTTAGTTTTTAGTTAAACAAAAATATTCTTGAGCGAAAAATGATAGCATCCTTAGGCATATTGGATAAGCATTTGCTTGACAATAATCTCTGTATCAATGAAGTCTCAGTCTCGTTTTTTTATACCCACACCTCGTATGTATATGTTCTTACACTTTGACGAATATAAATTGATAAGACTGAATTATTTGTTTTCAGATTTGTTTAAAGTTCCGAAAAGCACAACAAGAGTAACTCGTTCCGCTGTCAAAAATGCCGGAAGGTCCGCAAAAAAGGCCTCAATTAATTTATTCAAATCTACAACAAGTAAACTTTTACGCAAATCGTCATTCGAGGTTATCATTCTTTTCTAATGACGATTTGCGTAAAAGTTTACTTAAAAAAGCTCGTTACGACAAATATCTGATCTTATTTCTTCTATAAATTCCACATGCAAACAAAACGTCGATGAATACGCAATGTCAGAAGATAGTAATGATAGAAATGAATCTGGTAATGGTAAGGAAAATATATCACCAATAAATTCGGTTGATCGTTTGAAAAATATTACATCGACATTTGGAGAAATATCAGAAGAATTTTCCAATGAAGATGATGAGATATCATTAGCGAAATCAGGTTTTCGCTTGCAGAAAGACTTAAGTTCTGGTAAATTCTCTAGAAATATGTCGTATACTGATGTACAAGAAGAATCTGATGATGAGGAAATATCAGTAAAGAGAATACAAAATTCGGAAATAACAACTACATTTACTCGTGAATCTAATCAATTACCAACGTCAAGCAAAACATTTAGTATGAGCGATAATGGATTACACGATACAAGTATTGAAGAAACAGCACTAAAACCAAAAAAACCAGTAGCTGCCTGTCCACAATCAAAAGAATTCTACGAATTAATGAATAAACTTTTACACGAAGATGAATTTGAGAATGGGAACAGTGCATCTTTTGTTATGCCACAGGAAGATGATGTGTGTAATGTTCGAGAAACTTTTTATGTAAATCAAACTAGAAATCTGTCCCAATTTGCTAAAAATAGACAGCCATCTGAACAGAAAACTAGACACAGTAGAAGTACTGTTTCTACTGCTCCGGTTGCAGAAACTGTTAGTTACCTCAGTATTGGCGACTTCAGCATGGAAGAAGGGCAAAATAAACAACGAAGAACCTGTACTAAACCAAGTAATTGTCCCTTGGAGCAGGCATCAAGAAGATCAGAGCTGAGGCAATGGTTAACGCCAGCTAAAAACTTAGACACAAGTAAAAAACAAAAGCGTACAGTAAACTTTGCTAAACAACTAACGCAAAACATCCATCGCGAGTCTGATGTTATTGTAATTGACGAAACTCTAAACACAAGTACGTCATCTAACACAACATCTGATAGTGAAGAGAAAAATACCAACAATTTTTCTTCCGATTCCGATGTTATTGTAATTGACGAAACTCTAAAGACAAGTACGTCATCTAACACAACATCTGATAGTGAAGAGAAAAATACCAACAATTTTTCTTCCGATTCCGATGTGATTTTCATTGGATCAGAGTCGCCGGAAAAGTCTTTAAATCGATCGTCTACATTCACTAAATATAGTTCAATATTGCGTCGGTCATTCTCTAGTAATGATGTGTCGCAAGTTGGAAATATATTTGAGTCAAACTCGGTAGCAAGTGGTAACACTGGTGACAAATCGTTGCGTAGATCATCGTCATCAACGAATGACGATGATCTACGCAACGATTTGTCACCAGTGTTACCACCACGCAGCAATTCGGGATTATGGGAGGAGGCAGATATTTATATATTAATATCTCCCTCCTCCCATAATCCCGAATTGCTGCGTTTCACAACGAATGACGATGATCTACGCAACGATTTGTCACCAGTGTTACCACTTGCTACCGAGTTTGACTCAAATATATTTCCAACTTGCGACACATCATTACTAGAGAATGACCGACGCAATATTGAACTATATTTAGTGAATGTAGACGATCGATTTAAAGACTTTTCCGGCGACTCTGATCCAATGAAAATCACATCGGAATCGGAAGAAAAATTGTTGGTATTTTTCTCTTCACTATCAGATGTTGTGTTAGATGACGTACTTGTGTTTAGAGTTTCGTCAATTACAATAACATCGGAATCGGAAGAAAAATTGTTGGTATTTTTCTCTTCACTATCAGATGTTGTGTTAGATGACGTACTTGTCTTTAGAGTTTCGTCAATTACAATAACATCAGACTCGCGATGGATGTTTTGCGTTAGTTGTTTAGCAAAGTTTACTGTACGCTTTTGTTTTTTACTTGTGTCTAAGTTTTTAGCTGGCGTTAACCATTGCCTCAGCTCTGATCTTCTTGATGCCTGCTCCAAGGGACAATTACTTGGTTTAGTACAGGTTCTTCGTTGTTTATTTTGCCCTTCTTCCATGCTGAAGTCGCCAATACTGAGGTAACTAACAGTTTCTGCAACCGGAGCAGTAGAAACAGTACTTCTACTGTGTCTAGTTTTCTGTTCAGATGGCTGTCTATTTTTAGCAAATTGGGACAGATTTCTAGTTTGATTATTTGCCGCTCCGTTAACAGCCACGCCAAAGCACCTAGTTGTGGAGAAAAAAATTGCTCGAACGAAATTACCGAATTTCGCAAAAATCCACCAGAAAAACCTTGATAAAATGGAAGATATGAGCCAAATAACGAAACGAAAAACTGCGCGCGCTGAATTCTTATTGTCCGGCAATAAACCTCAATTTGTTTCAGAAGTTAATAAGGCTAAAAATGTGAGGAAACAAGTACAGTACGTTTCAAAACATGTTGTTCCCAAAGCGATTAGAAAGTTCTCCCCAGCAGGAATAAGAAAGGCATTATCTCCAAAACAAGTTGGAACAAATAGACCGGTTAAGCCCATGGTAAATAATAAACCCGTTATTAAAGTTAACCCGGTTATTAAAGCTAACCCGATCATTAAAGCTAATCCGGTTACAAAACCGGGCTATTCCAAATTTGGATTTAAACTAGGCACAGCTCCTAAAGAGGAGCAAAAAAAGGCTATTGGAAATAAGTCTAAGGTAGAGAAAAACTTAAGAGAACAACTTCAGAAGGATTTGAAAGGTGTTAGGATGAACAAGAGATTTGAGTTGCTGATGAAAATGAGGCTAGGACGAGGAAATTAAAGTTATTTAGTTATTTTAATTTGTGAGCTTTACTTATTTGTTTTTTTTTTATTGTATTTTATAAATTTTTTAAATAAACGATTTGAGCTTTTGTGTCGTGATTTATTTTCGGTGCAAACTGATCATTGCCTCTATACGTTCCAAATACCTAACAGTCCTGGATATTTCCGTCGCACATAATAGGTATCACTTTTCACATTCTTGCCATAAATAAACTAACAGCGCAAGCGCAAATGGGCAACAATGAACTCACATTTTGAGATTGGCACTCTACAAGGTCATTTGTCTTAAAGACAAGAAGTTTATACCTTTGACAAAGATTAATGTACATTAATTAATCTTTGCCTTTGACTAGAAAAGAGCCTAGTCATTGTCTTTAATGTTTATAAAGACAATGGCCCAGTCAAAGTTTATACTTTCTAAAACCTTTGACACTAGAGTAGAAGGTGTTATCCCTCTACAAAATCAGATGAGCTAGGCTAATGTGACATGACCAACTACTGCTCACCTCACTTGCATTTTTTTATAAAAAAAATCTTATATTATATATGTACTCTAGAATGCTAATTAAATCCAGCCGAATACCAAAAAGTGCAACGGGTATGCAGAGTTTTCACGATCTACGCATGCTCCTCAGTATCTTATTTTCAGTACAGAGCTGCCATATTTAAAACTATTTTGTCGTACGCCTTACAGAATTTATGCGACATATCTGTTTTATAAATAAATCCATATGTTGCGTCGTTATGTACGAAACTGCTTGACAAAATCAAATAATTAAATGTTTAGTTTTCAGAAATATGAACGAAACATTTTTTTCCAAATCTTATTAAATTTAGGAGATTTCGCAACAGCGTCTGTTTGCGCAAATGAGGTTTTCGCGTAATGGGAATATCTGTCAGAGGCGGCTTCACAACAATTCAGATAGGTTTTATAATTGAGTTATGGTTTTATTCGTAGTATATTTTAATTGTTGATAGATATACCTATTTTTGATTAAAATTGGTTTTAATATTTGTTATTTTGGTTTTAGTTCGTTTATTTAACAAACAATGAGGTGTATAGTGTTGTGGTGTAAAAATGAAGGTCTCATTCCTGGTATTAAATATTTTCAGTAAGTTATTGTTTCGGGTTTCTAACAGTCTGAGTTTGAGTCAATATGATACCATTGACATGATACTCATTTTTAGCTTGACAAAAAAAAAGACATGATGTTTGGATGCGGGCATTGGGATCCTAGTACAGAAAATGTATGTGATGGGAATATCATATGCAGTAAGCATTTCGCTGCGGAAGATATCATTTGTAGAGAAGACGGCAAGAGGATCACCCTCGTACCCGATGCAGTTCCCAAACTTTTGTTGAAAAGAAGAGACTATGTAAATGAGAGTGGAAGTTAAATTCTTAATCGTTTGATATCAAGACACTGCTTACTTATAAGCAGTCTGTCAAAATAGCATGATATGTATGTCAAGAATATATTTCCTACGTTGTGTAGGTATACAAAGTTCGTTTGAATTCTGTTGTTAAACTGGAATATACTTAATTATAGAATCCTCCATGAAATTGCTGAGAATACAAGTTCTACCAACCATGTTTTGTCACAAAATACTATTGCGAGTAGTACGGATGATATGGAAGTGGTTTACATGGACACGGAAAATATTTGTGACGTCACTGTTTCTTGCACCCCTTCTTTGAAGGCTGTAGAAAGGTAAGACGCCTAAGGTAGTTGTATAAACAAACAAATATTATATAATAATAAAATAAATAATTAGAATGCTCATGTCCTTAAGATATTTTCCAGTATTAGAATTTTTACTTATTTCTCGTTTCTGCTTAGATTTATTATTATTGGGTTGTACCTGTTAGACAATAAAGTATTTAGATATTTAATGTAATTTTTTATTTCTTAAATTCCTTTATTTCATTTTTTTATTTGAATGTTACCAAATGGTAAAATTTAATTTTAAATATACCTATAACATAACAGTAATATTACATTTAATCAAAGCCGGTCCTGTTGAAAAATAAGATATTGGTGATCATGCGCATTATGGACAGCTCTACACTTTTGGTTACATTTTTGTACTACGGGACTGCATGTCATTTCATAACACGACGTTGTGCTGAATGGTTTAGCACTATTGACTATTATTGTATTGTAAACAACAATGAATAAATTGTAAACAACATTATTATTTTTATTAAACGTAGTATTTCTCGTACTTAACCATGGCCACCTTCGTCGTAACTCAAGAAGGCCCTGTAAATGCATTAGCTCTAAACAGAGACAATACCCAAGTTGCTATATGCGGACGTAACGTTTTAAAAGTTTATCAAATAGAGAGTGACTCTTTTCGAGAACTTTGCAATTTACGCGGATTTAAACATTCAAACCTAAGCTTCTCATGCAATGATGTTGCATGGAGTTCAACTGACGGTGAGTAAATACAAAATATGCGCTGAAGTTTTTGTACTGATTTTTAAAATTTTCAGACCACTATTTGGCAACTGCAGCTACCAATGGGCATGTATCGGTATGGAATCTCACAAGAACTGGTAAAGCAATGCAGGAACAAGATTATCAAGACCACAAACGTACAGTTAATAGAGTCAACTTTCATTCGTCTGAACCATTTAGGCTTATATCTGGTTCACAGGATGGCACTATGAGATATTTTGATATTAGATTACAAAGTGCAGTGTCTGTTTTTCATAGGTTTGATATAGTTTATATATGTCGAAATTAAAGACCATTATAGCTTCCCACAAAACTGCATAAATCTTATTTATTTTAGTAATATGGAAAGTGTACGTGATGTTCAGTTTAATCCACATAATACATACACTTTTTCTGCTGTATCTGATAACGGAAGTGTCCAATTATGGGATATAAGGAAGCCTGAAAAATGCCTGCAGCAGTTCACAGCGCATAGTGGACCAGTCTTTGCTTGTGATTGGCATCCAGAACTACCTTGGTTAGCTACTGCCAGTAGAGACAAAACTGTAAAGGTTAGTGCGAATAGGAACGATATTCTATGTCCAGTGGCGTTATATTAATCACATTTCAGGTGTGGGATTTTGCAGCCAATAAACCAACT
This sequence comes from Apoderus coryli, assembly GCA_911728435.2. Classification (NCBI taxonomy): domain Eukaryota; kingdom Metazoa; phylum Arthropoda; class Insecta; order Coleoptera; family Attelabidae; genus Apoderus; species Apoderus coryli. The sequence continues at coordinate 784,425 of OU452211.1, read as the reverse complement.
TTAGAATATACACTACATGCTATCGCATCTGCTGGATATGTGAAATGGCGGCCTCAACGTAAATACCACATTGCTAGTTGCTCATTAGTGATAGATTGTAGTATTTATATTTGGGACCTAAGACGACCGTATGTTCCGTTTATGGCTTTTAACGAACATAAGGATATACCAAGTTGTGTAGCCTTTAGGGGCGATCCTGATATGTTTCTCAGCAGTGGTAGGGTAAGTTAAGAATCTTCTCATCCTGTAACGAGTTTTAATCTTCATTATTTTGTTTTTAGGATTGGACTCTATATCAACATTCATTCCATGATGGTCAGAGATTGTCTACGAAAGCTAATCCACAAGCAATTACGTTTAATAAAAAGTCAGAGGTAATATACGCGAAAAAAACCTCAATAACCCCTACTTCGATTAGTAGTAACAGTAACAGCAGTACAAATTCATTGACTAAAGCCACTGTTGGTCTCATGAGGTAAGATGCATAGCTTAACAATTCAAGAAGGAAAACATGTTTTTTTTTTATCCAGAAAAATCTCCAGTACTCAAACATTTGATACGTTTCATCAATCTTCGAGTGGTGTTTATCAATTTCGACGTATAAACCAGGTTAATTCTGAACAATTATCGAAAGAGTTCGTAGCGTTAGCGAAAAACTATGTTTTGCATGGACATAGTGTGTCAGAGATGTGTGATCATAATTCTATGGTTGCTCGTGAACATGGCAAACCACACGTAAGTTACAATATCTTAATTTAACAGTGCATTGATTAAAAATTATAAATAAACAAAAAATAAAAAATTGCAAAAGCAGGGATCGAACCCACAACCTCGCGATTACAAAGCCCACACGCTACCGGCTAGGCTACACTCGATACACATCTGCTATGCGAATTACCACGAGCACATGTAGTTATATTATTATGACTCACTCACAACACGTTTAAATATTTAAAATTGCAAATATTTTACATCCTTTGTGCGTCCTTTTAGATATCTTTGATATGGAAGATTGTTAAAGGAATGTACGGTGAGGAATTCATGCAAAATTCGACAAATGCGACTGCAAATAGTAATAATAACAGCAGCCGTGACGATGGTTCAGTGCATAATCTTTCAACTGTGAATAATTCAGTTACTCCGAATAATGCCATGGACAGTAATTTGAAGTTCGATCAACTATCCAAAGGTAAGACGTTGTAATATTGTGTGTTGGATATAGCAAGATGGAAATTTTATAAAGTGTATAATTTTTTTCAGGTGGAGAAAGTTCTGGTGCTCAGTTTAGTGGTGGTGATGATGAAACTGAAAATGAAGACCAAATAGATCAGGTGGTGTCTACAGTAAATGCGGGATTTCCTAATTATCTTAATCAACGTTCCGGATTACCTAAAGGTGACTTTAGTTTTGGTGAAAATGAATTGGATATGGAACTGGATATATTGGGATCTGGTAAGTACAATTCTACCTTCAGACTTTGCCTCATGAGTTCAAAGAGTTATGTTTTTAATATTCCACAGAATACCATAACGGATTCCGAAATTTCAACCACATACCACCAGTTGACTGGACTTTACCGAATGAAGCGTTTCCTATTCGGCATGAAATTTTAGATCGTTCACCACCTGAAAACTTTAATCGTCATCATTCGCCGGATATTCACGAGATGTGTCATACGGTACAAGCTGAGGACCATCAACAGCCAGGTCTCTTACAAGGTAATTCGCATAGCAGCCGTGTATCGAGTGTAGCCTAGCCGGTAGCGTGTGGGTTTGGTAATCGGAAGATTGTGGGTTCGATCTCTGCTCTTGCAATTTTTTATTTATAATTGTTGAACTATTGTAGCTTAATTTAATCAATGAAAAATAATTTAATGGCAAAGCGCTGGCTTTACCGACCTTTTAATTTTTCATTATTTGGCATTAAACATCGACGGCAGAACGCTTGGAGACCACCGTCCGAGCATTGCTGAAACCCAAATATTTGGGAGATGCTGGCAGAAGGATAAAATGGTCTCCTGCTAGCGTTTTGTGTTCATACTATTTTTATTTATATTTATTTCTATTTATACGACTGGTTTTACCTATACATTGAGTTTGTTCGGCCTCTGCATGGTATGGGATATGCATTACTATGTACATGTAGATGATACGTGTTTACATGTGTCTACTGTTGTGTATCCTATTGTGCTTAAATGCAGGCCGATATTTGTAGATGCGCAAGGACTAACGAGCTCATAACAAGAGCGAAACGAATTCGTCAGTATCCCCCATGCCTCGGTCTGGTTCTATTGAATTAGACTGGGGCCCTGTTAAAGGTAGCATTTTAGTCCGCTTTGCCATTAAATTATTTTTCATTTATTATATTTACGGACATGAAATCCTTTTAAGCTTAATTTAATGTTACAGTGTCGAGACCACCGAAGAAGGTGTGCTGGGACCCAAGTTCAATATTGGTTGATGCTCTCAAGTATCACGTTGATCTTGGTGACATACAGACAGCCATCTCAGTGCTGATGGTTTTGGGCGATAGCAGAAAATACTTGAACGGTTTGAGTGAAGTCACACAGGAACATTGGTTGTTGGAATATATTGAGTGGCTTAATAGGTAATCGGAAACGGTACGATATGGATTATAATGTTTGAATAAGATTGTTTTTCTCAGGTATAAGTTATGGAATATCACCGCACAAATAATAAAACGGGCATGGATACCATCTGTCAGTCAATTGAGTCAGCAAAGTACCACAATAAACACGAACTGTGGCAGATGTATGAAACCTTTGAAAAGAGCAGGTTGGCAATGTGATAACTGTCGGTCGAGGGAGCATGGTTTGTGCAGTGTTTGCCATCAAGTGAGTCATCATAACTTTCTTAAAATAAACGATAATAACAGAGGGAGAAATGCTTGAAGAAGCGGCAATATAGTCGCGATTTTGTTGATATACAGTTTTTTTAAGCGATCATTCAAGACCTATGAAACTATCCCTAATGACCCTGTCAGAGCATGTCGTTTGGCATGTAGATAGCCCTTCATAATATGATTGTCCTGCGTAAATATTGTCACGTTTAGGTTTAACGTGAACTACGAGGGCATTGAAAATAAGGACCTTATCTAAAAGATTGAAACACCGAATACCAAGTTTAAATAGACAAAGTTTATTAACAGTTAAAGTTGAGACTCATCCCAAGAAGTTTCAAATCTAAATATTGAAGAAATAAGGCTCAAGAAAAGAAAACTAAATACAAATAATATTACTTACATTAAAATATAAAACCACATACGGTCAAGTTGCACTATGGTTCACATTTTTACTGCCTGTGTTTGTTATTTATTTATAATTTTGGAATCTGACGTGACAATATCACGACCCCATTATTAGGGAACTAGATTTCAATTTTTTGGGGTCTTGGTTTGGTATAGGACGCTATCATACAGGACCTAATCAAGCCCTAAGAAACTATCCTTAATGAGGCAACCTTCGCATGTCGTTTGGCATGTAGATAGCCCTTCATATCATTGTCCTGCGTAAATATCACGACCCCATTATTGGGGAACCAGATTTCAATTTTTTGGGTCTTGGTTTGGTGTAGGACGCTATCATACAGGACCTAATCAAGACCTAAGAAACTATCCTTAATGACCCTTGAGGCGCATGTCGTTTGGCATGCAGATAGCCCTTCATAATACCATTGTCCTGCGTAAATTTCACGACCCCATCAGGTATCTGGATACCAAACAAATGCATTAAAATAGGACCCTGTTCTGAGGGATAATTGTACGGCGGGGCGGGTTGTCATTTAAAGTATTTAAATCTGTAGCATGGTTGAAAGAATGTCTAGCATTTCATTTTGCTGTAACAATTACAGGTAGTTCGTGGGTTGTACGTGTGGTGTCAAGGCTGTTCCCATGGCGGTCATATTCTTCATATGAAGGAATGGTTTTCCCAATACAAAGTTTGTCCGACTGGTTGTGGTCACACGTGTGAATACGCTTAGATCATTCTACATAAGACTGGACAAATAAATGTAAGGTTTGTCATGATACTATTATTATTGAAGGTAGAAAATAAAAATGCAATATAGTTTCACCGGATTTCTGTTAATAATTTTTGAAAGGGAACTAGTTTCGGCTTAGGCTATCATCAGTCTAGTTGACAGTCACATAGAGGGGAGACAAAAGACAAACTTCTGTTTCTTTTTTTTCTCCCCTCTTTGTGATTGTCAACTGGACTGATGATGGCTTCATAGTTCGAGCTGAAACATGTATTGACTAGAAAATATAAAAAATTTAGTGCAATTTTAAATTGACTTGCCATCCTTCACAGGAAGATGGACTGCTAGCTTAAAATAAATAAAATTCTGGGTTGTTGTTATAATATTTTTATTTTAATATCACAGGATTGTAACAAAAAGACATTTAATTGTTTTTCCATATAATCTTTATAACCATATTGACTTAGGTATCAAATAAGGGAACCGAGAACCCCTTAAAGCAGGCCTGTCCAACCCATAAACTTGACTAGTTTTGTGACCCTGTTAGGTCACTCAATTGCAGGATGATTTCCAGATCAAATTCAACAAAAGTGATTTAGTTACTAGCAGCGGGGGGCACATGCAGCTCGTGGGCCTCGTGTTGGACAGGTCTGCCTTAAAGCCTACCTACCTAAAATGGAGTTAATTAATTTTTATACAATTATTATTTGATTTAAGATAGTTACAACAGATATCTAAATTACACATTGTGATATGTTTACAGAAACATTTTGGTTTCATAAGATCTTACAGTAAATGGGCTCAAATTTAATTTGTTTTATAAAACCTTATGAAACAATTTAATTAATTTTTACATTTACTTAAAAACTTCATTAATAATAGTTGTAGTCCTTATTCGAAAGTTATACCAAACAGCTAAAAGTGTACACTATTTTTTGGCATGTCCTCGTATTAAAAATAATTTATAATTTATTCTTACCTAATACATAGTATTTTTACAATTTATACAAGTAACGTTAGGTCCTAATCTGTGCGCGAAGGTCAATACAAATCTCTGATAGCCAAGCCGTCTTAAGCTCGTGAAGATCCACCTCAAGAACCCTGGTCTGAAGGCTGAAGGAGAACTTCTCGAAGCAGAATCTATCTACGTCCTCAGCAAGAGGCCCTTGGCATCAAAATACATTTTTAGTGTTACATTCAGGGGTTTCTTCTTCTTGTGAAGTTAAGGTTTCTAGTTAAAAAATGGAAGAAGTGGGCAGGGTCCTTCGTAAATCTTGGAATTTTGATTTAATGTGAATTGTTGTTTCCAGATAGTTCTTGGTTTGTACCTCTGCTACTCCAATGACGGTCACATCGGTCGGAAGAAGCAGTGGTTAGCCAAAATACAAAGTTTGACCTCATTGTAAATAATGAATTGTGATAATACTTTTTTTTAATTTTTTAAGTATTAGTTGTATAAGTTCTTGGAAATATATAGTTTCAATATTGATTTTCGTAATTTTTCTTCTTTGATTTTATTTTAATATCACAGGTTTCTAACAATAAAAAGTTGAAGAATTGATTTCTCATCTATAAGAAACAATAAAGCAGCAGTTCCATTGGTAAACCAGTCCAAAAGGTCTTACCTTTTGTAGGACTCTTGCCAGATAAGGGTTTTATCCACTACTAACCATTCCCTTGCGCCTCTTATGATCTATTCTTTGAGATGGGGATGTTTATGACACTTGAGAGACTCGTAGAACTGCACTCCAATTGCTAGAAAACAAAATGGTAGCTTTTTGTAGACGTAAGAGTCTGAGATTGTTAGATGTATCTTAGCTTCAGCAAATAGCTTCTAAAGTCTCAGAAAGACCTTTATTTTCTAGCAATGAAGTTTGGAATTTGACAGATGTAAAGGTTTTTCTCAAAAACTAAGTTCAGAAAGATTTTAGACTCCTAGAACTCCACTGCAATTGCTAGAAACCTAAATGGTAGATTTTTGTAGACGTAAGAGTCTGAGATTGTTAAGATGTATCATAGCTTCACCAAATAGCTTCTAAACGCTCATAAAGACCTTTATTTTCCAACAATGAGGTTTGGAATTTGACAAATATAAAGGTTTTTCTCCAAAAAGGTAAGTTTTGGGAGATTTTAGACTCCTAGAACTCCACTGCAATTGCTAGAAATCTAAATGGTAGATTTTTGTAGACTTAAGATTCTGAGATGGTTAGATGTTTCGTAGCTTCGGCAAATAGCTTCTAAAGTCGCATAAAGACCTTTATTTTCCAGCAATGAAGTTGGGGAATTTGACAAATGTAAAGGTTTTTCTCAAAAACGTAAGTTTTGGGAGATTTTAGACTTCTAGAACTGCACTCCATCTGCTAGAAAACTAAATGGTAGCTTTTTGTAGACGTAAGAGTCTGAGATTGTTAGATGTATCTTAGCTTCAGCAAATAGCTTCTAAAGTCTCAGAAAAACCTTTATTTTCTAGCAATGAAGTTTGGAATTTGACAGATGTAAAGGTTTTTCTCAAAAACTAAGTTCAGAAAGATTTTAGACTCCTAGAACTCCACTGCAATTGCTAGAAACCTAAATGGTAGATTTTTGTAGACGTAAGAGTCTGAGATTGTTAAGATGTATCATAGCTTCACCAAATAGCTTCTAAACGCTCATAAAGACCTTTATTTTCCAACAATGAGGTTTGGAATTTGACAAATATAAAAGTTTTTCTCCAAAAAGGTAAGTTTTGGGAGATTTTAGACTCTTAGAACTCCACTGCAATTGCTAGAAATCTAAATGGTAGATTTTTGTAGATTTAAGATTCTGAGATGGTTAGATGTTTCGTAGCTTCGGCAAATAGCTTCTAAAGTCGCATAAAGACCTTTATTTTCCAGCAATGAAGTTGGGGAATTTGACAAATGTAAAGGTTTTTCTCAAAAACGTAAGTTTTGGGAGATTTTAGACTTCTAGAACTGCACTCCATCTGCTAGAAAACAAAATGGTAGGTTTTTGTAGACGTAAGAGTCTGAGATTGATAGATGTATCTTAGCTTCAGCAAATAGCTTCTAAAGTCTCAGAAAGACCTTTATTTTCTAGCAATGAAGTTTGGAATTTGACAGATGTAAAGGTTTTTCTCAAAAACTAAGTTCAGAAAGATTTTAGACTCCTAGAACTCCACTGCAATTGCTAGAAACCTAAATGGTAGATTTTTGTAGACGTAAGAGTCTGAGATTGTTAAGATGTATCATAGCTTCACCAAATAGCTTCTAAACGCTCATAAAGACCTTTATTTTCCAACAATGAGGTTTGGAATTTGACAAATATAAAGGTTTTTCTCCAAAAAGGTAAGTTTTGGGAGATTTTAGACTCTTAGAACTCCACTGCAATTGCTAGAAATCTAAATGGTAGATTTTTGTAGATTTAAGATTCTGAGATGGTTAGATGTTTCGTAGCTTCGGCAAATAGCTTCTAAAGTCGCATAAAGACCTTTATTTTCCAGCAATGAAGTTGGGGAATTTGACAAATGTAAAGGTTTTTCTCAAAAACGTAAGTTTTGGGAGATTTTAGACTTCTAGAACTGCACTCCATCTGCTAGAAAACAAAATGGTAGGTTTTTGTAGACGTAAGAGTCTGAGATTGATAGATGTATCTTAGCTTCAGCAAATAGCTTCTAAAGTCTCAGAAAGACCTTTATTTTCTAGCAATGAAGTTTGGAATTTGACAGATGTAAAGGTTTTTCTCAAAAACTAAGTTCAGAAAGATTTTAGACTCCTAGAACTCCACTGCAATTGCTAGAAACCTAAATGGTAGATTTTTGTAGACGTAAGAGTCTGAGATTGTTAAGATGTATCATAGCTTCACCAAATAGCTTCTAAACGCTCATAAAGACCTTTATTTTCCAACAATGAGGTTTGGAATTTGACAAATATAAAGGTTTTTCTCCAAAAAGGTAAGTTTTGGGAGATTTTAGACTCTTAGAACTCCACTGCAATTGCTAGAAATCTAAATGGTAGATTTTTGTAGATTTAAGATTCTGAGATGGTTAGATGTTTCGTAGCTTCGGCAAATAGCTTCTAAAGTCGCATAAAGACCTTTATTTTCCAGCAATGAAGTTGGGGAATTTGACAAATGTAAAGGTTTTTCTCAAAAACGTAAGTTTTGGGAGATTTTAGACTTCTAGAACTGCACTCCATCTGCTAGAAAACAAAATGGTAGGTTTTTGTAGACGTAAGAGTCTGAGATTGATAGATGTATCTTAGCTTCAGCAAATAGCTTCTAAAGTCTCAGAAAGACCTTTATTTTCTAGCAATGAAGTTTGGAATTTGACAGATGTAAAGGTTTTTCTCAAAAACTAAGTTCAGAAAGATTTTAGACTCCTAGAACTCCACTGCAATTGCTAGAAACCTAAATGGTAGATTTTTGTAGACGTAAGAGTCTGAGATTGTTAAGATGTATCATAGCTTCACCAAATAGCTTCTAAACGCTCATAAAGACCTTTATTTTCCAACAATGAGGTTTGGAATTTGACAAATATAAAGGTTTTTCTCCAAAAAGGTAAGTTTTGGGAGATTTTAGACTCTTAGAACTCCACTGCAATTGCTAGAAATCTAAATGGTAGATTTTTGTAGATTTAAGATTCTGAGATGGTTAGATGTTTCGTAGCTTCGGCAAATAGCTTCTAAAGTCGCATAAAGACCTTTATTTTCCAGCAATGAAGTTGGGGAATTTGACAAATGTAAAGGTTTTTCTCAAAAACGTAAGTTTTGGGAGATTTTAGACTTCTAGAACTGCACTCCATCTGCTAGAAAACAAAATGGTAGGTTTTTGTAGACGTAAGAGTCTGAGATTGATAGATGTATCTTAGCTTCAGCAAATAGCTTCTAAAGTCTCAGAAAGACCTTTATTTTCTAGCAATGAAGTTTGGAATTTGACAGATGTAAAGGTTTTTCTCAAAAACTAAGTTCAGAAAGATTTTAGACTCCTAGAACTCCACTGCAATTGCTAGAAACCTAAATGGTAGATTTTTGTAGACGTAAGAGTCTGAGATTGTTAGATGTTTCGTAGCTTCGGCAAATAGCTTCGAAACGCTCATAAAGACCTTTATTTTCCAACAATGAAGTTTGGAATTTGACAAATATAAAGGTTTTTCTCCAAAAAGGTAAGTTTTGGGAGATTTTAGACTCCTAGAACTCCACTGCAATTGCTAGAAATCTAAATGGTAGATTTTTGTAGACTTAAGAGTCTGAGATGGTTAGATGTTTCGTAGCTTCGGCAAATAGCTTCTAAAGTCGCATAAACATCTTTATTTTTCAGCAATGAAGTTGGGGAATTTGACAAATGTAAAGGTTTTTCTCAAAAACGTAAGTTTTGGGAGATTTTAGACTTCTAGAACTGCACTCCATCTGCTAGAAAACTAAATGGTAGTTTTTTGTAGACGTAAGAGTCTGAGATTGTTTGATGTTTCATAGCTTCAGCAAATAGCTTTTCAGGTCTCATAAAGACCTTTATTTTCCAGCAATGAAGTTTGGAATTTGACAAATGTAAGTCTGGGAGATTTTAGACTCCTAGAACTCCACTCTAATTCCTAGAAAACTAAAGTGTAGATTTTTGTAGACTTAAGAGTCTGAGAGAAAATAATATATGTTTTCAAGTGTCATAAAGACCTTTATGTAAGGGTTTTTCTGAAAAACTAGAGTCTGGGAGCTGCTCCTACGTGGATTGTTAGATTTACCAGGGGAGCAACTCTCGATCGTAAAAGTCCTGAATTGAACTCGACGCACGTTTCGCTAGCACATTTCCTCTCCGCAGGAGAGAAGTGGTAAAGGGTGTCGTCTTCCAACAACTAAGGCTGCTTGCTGTAGTCGGCAAGTCCAAAGCCTTAAGTAGACCTACACAGAAACATATTATACAAAAAAAATTATTCAGCTTATAAACTGGTCGGCTGTGATAATCCACCATTTCTCATAACACACTTCGATTCCTCCCGACTATCACTAAATGAGGTTATGTTTGTCCGACTCGTCATGGTTATGGCTGACGTTGAAGCGTCATTTTTACTCACTAGCGGTCCAACATCACAATCATCGGTAGCGTTCGGGAAAATGGATGTGTTTCGAGTTTGCATGCGAAATTTGTCTGAATTTGCTTTCGATTTCTTTGGAAACACACTGTTTTCCAAATGCAGAGCAGCGTTCACATCTTTGTTGGCTGCACAAGTGCACGCTTTTAGAAAGCTTTTCTTGAAGTTATCACTGAGGAACGCGTACAGGATTGGATTAACAGCTGAGTTCGAATAACTGAGACATGAAGCTAGAAGGTGTAGTGTTATGGAGAACCTACAAAATAAAAAGAAGAAGCAATTAATTTGGGTTTAACCTTCAAACTATTGAAGGCGTTTTTAATATTCATTTTTTCTTCAGAAGAATCATACATGTCTTTGCTAAGCTTCCCATTAAAAATAGTCGCAAACTTACGTGGTATTTTCTCCGGTAGAATACCGAATAGCCAATTGCGATACCCAGTACGGCAACCAACAAAACACGTACACTGTCACAACTGTCAACACCAAATTAGTGACTTTTCTATGCGACTTCTTCTTCTCCTTTGACTTGTGTTTCGGGCCTACTGTCTTGAGTTTTTTGATGACAGCATAGTAGAAATACAGAATTAACACAAGTGGTATTGCAAAACTAAATACGAAAGTGTAAAGAGTAAATATCGCTGCTGGTGATGAATACATTTCTTCGTTAACAGTGATATTATCGAGACTCGTGATATTATCCATACTCGTGATATTGGTTTCGTATGTACCCCAATCGATTACGCACGATCGTTTATCGCCGAAAGTTTCAATTTCTCTGGCATGTCTGATGATTGGGATTATGAGGAGAATGCTACATGACCATGCTAAGAGCGATACGATTTTCGATATGAACGGTGTCCGCCATTTTGGTGATGATATCGGGTGACAAACTGCGATGTAACGATCCGCACTCATAATGCACAATAAGATCGAACTGGTGAATTGATTGATACTAGTAGTTATCATATACGCTTTGCATGCCCAATACCCAAAGATCCAATGTCCATTTAAAATTGTCGCTACCAAGAATGGTATGCCGATCAAGAAGAACTCATCGGCTATCGCCAAATTGACTATATACATGTTTGTAACTGTCTGCATTTTAGAGAAGCGTACCACAACGTAAATGACCAATGTGTTGCCTATTAGCCCCACAAGGCATACTATTGTGAACAGTATCGTTTGGATGATCTGTACCACTACTGGGAAAAATAGCTTTTCTTCGTCGTCGAAGAGCGATGAGTTTTCTGCTGATGTAAAGTTCATTTTTGATCCACATCAAAAGGACATCTGAAACAAAAGAAATCAGATTCAGCTACAGTTTGATACACTTATGTAGGTATATTATAGTCCATATGATTTTTATTTAGAACTAACCTTCAAAGGATATGTGTATAAATTTGACAGCAATCTGACGTTTGATTTGTGAGTTATAGCATGAATTTCGAGTTTGGATATTTTTTTATTTTGACCCCTTTTACAGTATTTACGAACGCCTATGAAAACAAGTTATTTATAACACATTTTATAGGTTATATTCTATCAAAACTATAAACAACTAGTTAATACTTCTGCTATGTTTAAGAAATACGTTTTTTTAACATCTTATTACCCCATTTTACACTATTTCCGAACGCCAATGTAGTCTAATATTTTATGTTCAATATTTTAGGTTATATTCAATTAAATGCGTAAAAAATTATGCAGTATTTCGGATACGTTTAAGAACTATGAATTTTTTAAATTTTTGAACCCTCTTTTAAACCCCTTGCCTACGCTCAATGTCCAATAGTATTTTTGTTCCAAATTTGGTTAATATCTGATAAGCGGTTTTTACGTTTTCGTGGATACAGGCAGACAGAGAGACAGACATTTTTTTAAAACTACTTATTTATGTATAAAATGACCAAAAACACGTATTTCCGGTGAAATTAAAAAAAAAAACTCTTAACAACAGTGCGTTGGTTGAAAGAAAATATTGCTTTAATTAAAAACTTTGTCCGCGCAAGCATAAAACTTTTTTTGATTGATGGGAATGGGAAAATGTCTGCTATATAAACGCTTTTTGTAGGCAGTTATCGTTATTATTATATTAAATCCCTTTGGAGTAAAAATGAAAGAGAATCATAGTGAGCTGAATTATTACAATCTTCTGAAAGATATTCGTAAACTATGTCCTTTTTTTAAACAAGAAATTGACGCTTCCTGGACTAAACGACAATTTCTCTCTTTTGTTAATAATTTTGATCTAGTTAGGACCATACAAGCTCCCTATTTCTAGCAACAATACTGCCAATTCTAAAACAAATCGGTAAATAGATATTTGACCGAACCCTGTATAAGGCTGTACACTCGTCAGATTTTTTATCGTGATATGATAAAGAACAGACGGTATCATTAGCAGGATTAGTACGACTCAATATTTGGGTTAAACGTTTAATATATCTATTTGATTTATAGCTAATAGAATCGCAGCAAATCAACACCTAATAACCATGGAATTTATGATATTCCTCGTATAAAACTCATCTATTTCGTTTGGAGGCTCTTGTTTATTATGTTTCCATTATACAGCTGAAAGAAAATAATAATGAACAATTATCTTTTGCAGTTATTCGAGTCATTTGTGCAATGGCAACGTAAAATGCATATTACTCTATCTATTTTTATTATATGGTGTTTTTTTAGGGTGGATTCTCCATTAGCAAATGACATCGTTAACAAATATTACGTTATGAATTTAATATCGCTCCTTATGCATTTACTGGGAAATATACGAGTAGTATTTGCATTTTTTCAAAAAAGTTTCTACTTGCAGACTTTTGTTTAGAAGTAAATTCCTGCAAAACCGTTCACTTTAGACCCATAAAAAGTTACTACTTTTTTATGCAGAAATGAACAGGGAATCAAAAAAAAAATTAAAAAATATATTTATTCCAGTGGCGTGCAAATAGGGGGATAAAATGTGTCATTAACCCCTATAGCATGCCACTCGTTCATTTTTTAAAAATATTGTTCATGTCAAAATATGACTTTTTTAAAGAACATAACGGTCACGAAATTTTAAAAAAATATCTATAGGCGTTTTTCAATTATGGCAAATTTTCGAAATTTATACACTTGCAAACTTTCGTTTAGAGGCAAATTCCTGCAAAACCGTTCACTTTAGACCCATAAAAAGTTACTACTTTTTTATGCAGAAATGAACAGAGAATCAAAAAAAAAATTAAAAAATATATTTATTCCAGTGGCGTACAAATAGGGGGATAAAATGTGTCATTAACTCCTATAGCATGCCACTCGTTCATTTTTTAAAAATATTGTTCATGTCAAAATATGACTTTTTTAAAGAACATAACGGTCACGAAATTTTAAAAAAATATCTATAGGCGTTTTTCAATTATGGCAAATTTTCGAAATTTATACACTTGCAAACTTTCATTTAGAGGCAAATTCCTGCAAAACCGTTCACTTTAGACCCATAAAAAGTTACTACCTTTTTATGCAGAAATGAACAGAGAATCAAAAAAAAAATTAAAAAATATATTTATTCCAGTGGCGTGCAAATAGGGGGATAAAATGTGTCATTAACCCCTATAGCATGCCACTCGTTCATTTTTTAAAAATATTGTTCATGTCAAAATATGACTTTTTTAAAGAACATAACGGTCACGAAATTTTAAAAAAATATCTATAGGCGTTTTTCAATTATGGCAAATTTTCGAAATTTATACACTTGCAAACTTTCATTTAGAGGCAAATTCCTGCAAAACCGTTCACTTTAGACCCATAAAAAGTTACTACTTTTTTATGCAGAAATGAACAGAGAATCAAAAAAAAAATTAAAAAATATATTTATTCCAGTGGCGTGCAAATAGGGGGATAAAATGTGTCATTAACCCCTATAGCATGCCACTCGTTCATTTTTTAAAAATATTGTTCATGTCAAAATATGACTTTTTTAAAGAACATAACGGTCACGAAATTTTAAAAAAATATCTATAGGCGTTTTTCAATTATGGCAAATTTTCGAAATTTATACACTTGCAAACTTTCATTTAGAGGCAAATTCCTGCAAAACCGTTCACTTTAGACCCATAAAAAGTTACTACTTTTTTATGCAGAAATGAACAGAGAATCAAAAAAAAAATTAAAAAATATATTTATTCCAGTGGCGTGCAAATAGGGGGATAAAATGTGTCATTAACCCCTATAGCATGCCACTCGTTCATTTTTTAAAAATATTGTTCATGTCAAAATATGACTTTTTTAAAGAACATAACGGTCACGAAATTTTAAAAAAATATCTATAGGCGTTTTTGAATTATGGCAAATTTTCGAAATTTTTGTGATGTTACCTATTATCTCAGGCACTTGCAGACTTTAGTTTAGAGACAAATTCCTGCAAAACTCTTCACTTTAGACCCATAAAAAGTTACAACTTTTTTAAGCAAAAATGAACAGGGAATTTAAAAAAAGTGGCTTAAAAAATAGGGGGTTAAAAAGTGCCACTAACTCCTATAGCACACCTTGTAGAAGTTCAGGCGGATTGCCCTGACTTAAAAAAATATTTGTAGGTATTTAAGTATCTGTTTCATCATGAATTATTATTAGAAAATGTTCTGCACATTTTTATGTATGTGTTTTTCTTAACCTTGAACCTGTCTTCCGTAATATTCTCTTCCTTTTCGCATCTATCATTTTTTTTTTATCTACTGTCTATCCCAATCAAATATTTATGACGAAGCGAACTAAGCATTCCCGAGATAACATCCCTACTCAACCGGGTGGAGGGTATAGACATAGACAAATATCGAATCCAATAATGCCGGCTTTCTTTCACCGGGCGAACTGATGGTCAATTTTACTACATTATTATTATTTGATAGATTGATATTTGAAAAAAAGTCATAAGATTGAACCTTGTTGCCCAACCTGTATTACTCTGTCCTTTAGAATGATGTATTGATGTGCTAAATTTAGTATCGGTAAATATTTGAGCATTATTTGTCATCCTCTTAATGGCATATTGTGGGATATGGACCTTTTGTCGTGACAGCCAGTAATTTGGAGGCAACAAGTCAACCAGAAATAAATCAATCAATGGTTTACTATAGAAGTTCCAAATAGAAGTGATATACCGGGTCAGGCCAAAATTATTATTTACATAAGATTGGCAAGAAAAATAGAAGAATTAATATTTCCAACCCCTTATCCCTCTCATTTCCTTGTCCGATGTGGGTGGTGCTGTCTTAAATTCGTGCCCTACTTGTAGCTCTATTATTAATCAAATGGGGGAGGTTTCTGAATTGGGGGAACCGAGGAATGCCATAATTTTATCATCATACAATTGGGGACATCTAATCATGAAAAAAACCTAAATTGTAATTTTTCGTAAAGTCCTTATTTAGAAAGATACAAGATGTTAAAGATGACTGCCTGAGGACGATTTTTTTGAAATATTTTCGAAACGAGTAAAGATAAATTAACCAAATTTAGCATATTTATTGATCTAGTTAAATGTCGTAAATTGACATGAAATTGAATAAAAAAGGATGACCATAGGCGGGTAAACGGGGGGGGAGCCTTGCCTTAATTATAACCTAACTTTTTTTCCTTGTGATTTTTATTCATTTTGTGTCAAAAATATGATAAAATAAAGTTTTCTACATAAAAAAGGCATACTTGTTTTTTCTCGAAAAACTTAAAGGTTTTCGAGAAATTCGAGTTTGAAAATTTTAGGACAAAACTGGTCCTAGAAAACTTTATTTTATCATATTATATCGAATTATTGGGTTTCGGGATAAATGAAATTCCAATTAACTTGGTGTAGTCTCTATTGCAACGTTTCTTTCTTCTTATGTGATTGTGTGTCAGATTACCAGTTTTACTGGTGTCATAAATATTATGTACATTCTTTTTATTCTCATTTTAGACAACGATGTATATTAGTTTAAAAATAAAAATTCTTCTCGATTTTAGCCTGAAGAAGTGCATATATTGGCACGAAACGTTGCAGTAGAGACTACACCAAGTTAATTGGAATTTCATTTACCCCGAAACCCGATGATTCGATATAATAAATTAACAGTTTGGGATAAGAATAACTATCAATAAAGTTTATTTTATCACATTGTTGACACAAAATGAATAAAAATCACACTTTGACGTTACTTAAAATTGACAACTGCTGTGTGGTACTTGGTTTCTTACTATTACTACCCTATTTTGTGTATTTAGTGGATATTATTCAAAAATAGGGGAAATTAAGGTTTGTCTCTATTTCTTTTACAAGTAATAATATAACAAATATAATAAACGTCTAGGATTATCCAGGAGAAGTAGAAAAACGTTCTCCTCTATTACAAGTAAGCAAAAATAGGAATTCAGGAAGAAAACCGTCACACGCTTTGCCACGCAAACTTGATTTTGAAATCCCATTTGAAGTGGTTATTGCAGACCGTCAAAATTGGCTAAATGGGGAACCACGATTCCCAGAAAACACATCCGTCTGGTATACGGACGGTTCAAAAGGAATAGAAGGGAACACAGGCATGGGAGTATATTACAGGCTCTCTGAATCTCTCGGGAAAAGTCCCACTATATTCCAAGCAGAGATCAACGCTATTACTCGTTGTGCTCAAGCATGCCAGCAGAGAGGCATCCCGGAACGGTAGATCAATATTATGTCAGACAGTCAAGCTGCGTTAAAAGCACTGAGGTCTTACACCTTCACTTCAAAGCTAGCATGGGAATGCAAACAGACCCTAAAGCAACTGGCAGCTCAGGGGAAAAAGATTACTCTGACATGGGTGCCAGGACATGAAGGCATAGAGGGGAACGAAGCGGCGGACCAACTTGCAAAAGAGGGCGCAAATGCTCCGTTCTGCGGCCCGGAACCCATCTTTGGCCTTCCAAAAAGCCATATGAAGGAAGAACTTCGGAGATGGGAAAAGGAACAACTTAAGTCCTACTGGAGAAACACTCCAGGCCCAAGACAATCAAAAAGTTTTATCAAACCTTCAGAGACCAACGCAGGGAAGCTTATCCAACTGGAGAGAAGCGACCTACGGCGAATTACAGGCCTTTTTACGGGACACCACCCAGTGAAGTACCATCTCAAAAAGATGGGCCTAACCGAGGACGACACTTGTCGGTTTTGCGAAGACGCAACAGAGACAACAGAACACGTGCTCTGCGAATGCATGGCACTTTTCTGCAAAAGGCTTGGAGGGATGACCCTAACACCCGACGAGGCAAGGAAATTAGCCCCCCGAGAAATCATCAACTTTATGAAAAGTGTGGGACAGCTGGGCAATTCATAGATTAGAGTAATTCACAAAAGATCTTCTGCAGGTCGAAGTGAGGGGAGGCCAAACCGCCTAAACGACTCCGAAAAACAATCTACAAGCAAAAATAGGTATCTTATCTTGGGAAATTCCTCGATAATTGTTTATTATTAGATATAGTTACTTCTAGACAAAAATAAATTATAAATAACAACAAAAATTTGTATAATATACCTACATAAATATATTATATTATTTTTGTTGTTTCGAAAAATATTTTAATCAAATTCATGTCGATATTAACTATGAACTCTGGTACTGATAACTTCTTAACAACGATTATCCGGGTTTTATATAGGATAAAGTAAGTATCTCCGGCCAGAGTTGGCATGAATTTTGTTATGGTCAATTTCTCGGTTTTATAAATAAATTCTTTGTTTCTTTTTTTTTCTGCTAATCATGTACCAGATTTTTGAGTTTCCTCCTGATCTGTTGATAGCCAAACCACAGTATTATAAATAATACAGTATTCTGACTCTCCGCTGGCGAGCCGTCCTGCGCATATCGTCGCGCATGCCGCTATTATGGGTTAAAACGTCACAATAATCGCATTGACGTAGATAGATACCGTTCACTCCTGTGTTCAATATATACTTCATTGTCGGCGTCTACGAGATAAATAAATATTGTGTTTAAATCTAATTCTGTGTTTTTGGTATAGTGTTCGTGAGAATTAAAAGGATTTTATTTTTATTAACGTATCTTATGATTAATACAATGAACAATCAGGGAGGACATGTGTGTGCTGCAAAATGTTGTCCCAATAAGCGGTACACTTGTTCTAAACATTTTTTTCGCTTCCCCACAGATCCTGTTAGGTCAGTAATAAGTAAAAATAAAGATGAATACTAGATAATTTTACGTTTATAACAAATATTTGTATAACCGTATAATTTATATTACGAAATGGCAGTATCTAATATGTTTTTAAACTAAATGAAAGTAAAACATAACCACAAGTTGTCTCGTGGCGAGATAGCATGATAACGCAATCAGCTAGGGGTTATATTATTGACAATATATATATGGCCCTTGTTTGACTAAAATTGCTGAGAACAGGATTCAGTTGATGCAGAAATCAGGCACACGGCTTGTATGTGGAATTCGTAGGGGTGAAAGAGGCTAGCAATAAGATTAAGAAAATCGGCTGGTTGAGAATGAAACAACGTCAGATTTTCATTCACTAATTAAATAAAAATCATCAGATGGAAATAGGCGTAATACTTATATGAAAGATTGAAGTTCCGGGGATCGGTGTATGATGTGAATATTCCTCATAAAACTGTCATTACGCCACCGCTAGACTCAACATCAATCTTTGAGCGGTCATTTTCCTATACGGTTTCAAAATATTACAACGCTCTACCGGAGAATATAAAAAGTTTACAGGGGTTTTCGTTTAAGAGCGCTGTCTGACACGTTTAAGCTAAAATATAAGTTACGTTTAGGTTAAGTTAGGAAGCACTGCTTCAACTTTTATAAAAATGTATTTTTTACTAATAAAGTCTGTATTATTGTTGGGTTTATTATTATTATTATTAAAAATCACCCAATCATGTCAACATTTAACTGATACCACCACTCAAGGCTGTTTTCAATCACTTTGACACACCACAAATATTTCTGAAATTGACAGCGATATTATTATGTACGTAAATATTTTTACAAAAATTAAAATACAGTACTGTGGTTAGAAACCGAAAACTATAATTATTCTTAGTCAGGATCTGACTTGTAACCCAAAATGGCGGCGTCATACGTCACAGTTTATTTCAAAGTGCCAACGTGGAGTCGGAATGCTGTACTTATTAATGCTGTGGCCAATCTAAAATATAAAGTAACATTTTAAAGAAGTAGTCCATTCTGAAGTGGAGTGAATGTATTGAAGTAGGAAATAAAACGTCAGACTCCACGAAATCAGTTTAATTCATCACACTTAATGTGTTATGTCGATTAAAGCACCATACATGTTTCGAAGCTCACTAGCTTCATCATCAGTGGTAACATTTAGTAGAGAAACTGTATTTTGTAATTATTACATTATATGATTGTATTAAGAGTAATGCATCGAAGTCACCTCGAGGAAAAATTCTTATTATTACTAATTAAGTTAAATTTAAGCTATTGCATATTGCTGTTTTTCTTCTTTTTGATCATTTTAAATTTTTATAAATTTTGTTTCAATTATATAGTTGGGATATACGCAGCCACTAATCTTTTGACTAGTGAGCTTCGAAACATGTATGGTGCTTTAATCGACATAACACATTAAGTGTGATGAATTAAACTGATTTCGTGGAGTCTGACGTTTTATTTCCTACTTCAATAAAGTAACATGTCGCGTTCTATTTTTTTAAGTTTAGTCTAAGCTCCAATGAAATCGCGTCTAATTTGTTTAGTTGCTGTGTCATTCGACTGGGCAAATTTGAGGTTAGGAAGTAAATTGGTTGTCAAATGATGGAATGTAAGGCATTGAGCTTTGACATTTATTTAGTAAAAAGTTGGGAAATTTTAACCATGGAAAATGATGAAAATTCGAGCAGCTTTTCCTCGTAATCAGGCTCCTTCTGAGACCGCCTTGCGTAATTCAAAGTATATGATTAATTAATGGACATACTCTATAGCGCAATTTATTAGTAATGCTTCACATGTTATTATATCGGTTTTATTAAAATTAATATTTAGTATGTAAATTCAGTATCTTTCAGACATTGAATACGATAATATTAACAATAAGTATTTAACGATAGTTTATCATCATTTTAGATATGTACCTAATGTAAAGTTACATTAAAGAAATACAAAGATCACAGCGTTTACTTAAGTATATCCACTTGTTTTGTATTTGGAATCAATTCACCAAGGTAAGAATTAATATTTTTGACAGTAATTTGGATTCTTGGACACCTTTTTCTATATTTTAAAATCTTGTCTAATCGTAGTTTATTGGATTCAAACTTTTTCAGGCATTGTTTTGTTATAGTACTTTATTTTATGAAAAGATGTTCCCACTGAACATACGCCCGGAAAAGTCGAATTTTCGCAAATATTCTTGGTATTTATCTGCTGAAAAATGTTTTAAAATTTTATCTCGTACACAAAGCAACATATGAAAAAAGTACAAAACATAAAATAGTTGTAGTTTCAATTGCGTTATCTCAATACAATATCGAAATTAAATTACCATCAGTGGCGTACATTTTTTAAAACAATAATATTTATTAAATTCCTCCCCTAACGCCACTGGACCTTATAATTTTGTTCTAGTTAAGGCCATATAAGCTCCCTCTTTCCAGCAACAACACTGCCAAATTTCAAAGAAATCGGCAAGGAGATATTTGACATAACCAAAAAAAACTTTAACACCTCTTATGTTGGAAACAATGCATGTTTATAAGAACATTTTTCCTAAAATCACCCTCTTAAATATTGCCCCGTCTATTTGAAACACTCTGTATACAGTGAGAACCGAAACTTACGCATAAATTCGATACAATTTGAATGTGGATGGGTACCCTTATAAAATTGCTGGCTCACCTAACTTGAAATTGTGTACACATGATAATAAAAATAAAGATGGCAGACATAAAAGTTCTTTGTTGTTGCCCTTGAAAGTGAAGGGATCCACCCTTATTTTTATAGCAGACAAAGTTTTGCGTGAAACAACACGAATTTTTTTTTATAATAATTGGTTTGTCCCTTTTGGGAATGAACACGTGCCCAGTTCCAATAATGCATTCTTTTTGGTTGTGGTTTATGTTTAAGTCTTGTTTTCTAGTTTTTAATTTGAATTCAAGGCTTCGAATTTGCAGCCAAAAATGTATGCGGCAAAGCTAGGACGAATTTTTGGTTGTGCTTTATTTTTAAGTCTTGTTTTCTAGCTTTTAATTTGAATTCAAGGCTTCGAATTTGCAGCCAAAAATGTGTGCGTCAAAGCTAGGACGAATTTTTGGTTGTGCTTTATTTTTATGTCTTGTTTTCTAGCTTTTAATTTGAATTCAAGGCTTCGAATTTGCAGCCAAAAATGTGTGCGTCAAAGCTAGGACGAATTTTTGGTTGTGCTTTATTTTTAAGTATTGTTTTCTAGCTTTTAATTTGAATTCAATTTGCAGCCAAAAATGTGTGCGTCAAAGCTAGGACGAATTTTTGGTTGTGCTTTATTTTAAGTCTTGTTTTCTAGCTTTTAATTTGAATTCAAGGCTTCGAATTTGCAGCCAAAAATGTGGGCGTCAAAGCTAGGACGAATTTTTGGATGTGTTTTATTTTTATGTCTTGTTTTATAGTTTTTAATTTGAATTCAAGGCTTCGAATTTGCAGCCAAAAATGTATG
Source organism: Apoderus coryli (assembly GCA_911728435.2). Lineage (NCBI taxonomy): Eukaryota > Metazoa > Arthropoda > Insecta > Coleoptera > Attelabidae > Apoderus > Apoderus coryli. Next base: position 762,690 of record OU452211.1, on the reverse strand, counting down.
CGTCCAAGCTAGGACGAATTTTTGGTTGTGCTTTATTTTTAAGTCTTGTTTTCTAGCTTTTAATTTGAATTCAAGGCTTCGAATTTCCAGCCAAAAATGTGGGCGTCAAAGCTAGGACGAATTTTTGTTTGTGCTTTATTTTTAAGTCTTGTTTTCTAGCTTTTAATTTGAATTCAATTTGCAGCCAAAAATGTGTGCGTCAAAGCTAGGACGAATTTTTGGTTGTGCTTTATTTTTAAGTCTTGTTTTCTAGCTTTTAATTTGAATTCAATTTGCAGCCAAAAATGTGTGCGTCCAAGCTAGGACGAATTTTTGGTTGTGCTTTATTTTTATGTCTTGTTTTATAGTTTTTAATTTGAATTCAAGGCTTCGAATTTGCAGCCAAAAATGTATGTTTCCAAGCTAGGACGAATTTTTGGTTGTGCTTTATTTTTAAGTCTTGTTTTCTAGCTTTTAATTTGAATTCAATTTGCAGCCAAAAATGTGTGCGTCCAAGCTAGGACGAATTTTTGGTTGTGCTTTATTTTTATGTCTTGTTTTATAGTTTTTAATTTGAATTCAAGGCTTCGAATTTGCAGCCAAAAATGTATGTTTCCAAGCTAGGACGAATTTTTGGTTGTGCTTTATTTTTAAGTCTTGTTTTCTAGCTTTTAATTTGAATTCAATTTGCAGCCAAAAATGTGTGCGTCAAAGCTAGGACGAATTTTTGGTTGTGCTTTATTTTTAAGTCTTGTTTTCTAGCTTTTAATTTGAATTCAATTTGCAGCCAAAAATGTGTGCGTCCAAGCTAGGACGAATTTTTGGTTGTGCTTTATTTTTATGTCTTGTTTTATAGTTTTTAATTTGAATTCAAGGCTTCGAATTTGCAGCCAAAAATGTATGTTTCCAAGCTAGGACGAATTTTTGGTTGTGCTTTATTTTTCAGTCTTGTTTTCTAGCTTTTAATTTGAATTCAATTTGCAGCCAAAAATGTGTGCGTCAAAGCTAGGACGAATTTTTGGTTGTGCTTTATTTTTAAGTCTTGTTTTCTAGCTTTTAATTTGAATTTAATTTGCAGCCAAAAATGTGTGCGTCAAAGCTAGGACGAATTTTTGGTTGTGCTTTATTTTTAAGTCTTGTTTTCTAGCTTTTAATTTGAATTCAATTTGCCGCCAAAAATGTGTGCGTCAAAGCTAGGACGAATTTTTGGTTGTGCTTTATTTTAAGTCTTGTTTTCTAGCTTTTAATTTGAATTCAATTTGCCGCCAACAATGTGTGCGTTAATTTATATTGATCCCGTTTTTAATTGAATTATTTAAAACGTATATCTACCTATTTTGTATTAGTGAAAGGTAAAATAAAATAGGTAAATACGTTTAAGGCAATTCTATCAATTAGTCACTAAATCTGGGTACAAGGTTGATAGTTCAATGTAATGTCTCAAATGGTATTACACCTAATTTTAATAAAAACTAGGTCAGTAACAATAATTAAATCTGATTCTGTAAGTTAAGATTTAAAAAATTAAATTGAAACAAAAAATTTCAATAATTTGACTGTTGTGTCGTTAATTTTCAGTGTGAGTTAAACCAAGGATTCAATGGACTCTGATGCAACTTTAACTAACTTCAGCGTGTTGGAGACTGATCCATTCGCCGAGGGTAATTTTATCACGAACACAACAACGAACTTCTCGTCGATATACACATACAAACTGGACATTCTCGACTACCTCATTATCGTTGATTTGTTTTTACTTCTAGTGTTATTCTTGTGCACAATCGCCGCTAATATATTCCTTATTGTAATCATAGTGAAATTTAAAAATTTGCACACACGTACCAACTATTATTTTCTCAATTTTGCTGTTGTGAATTTACTGTATAATTTCAGTAATTTGTTGTATTTTATTTCTGGGAATTCAAGTGAATTGAGTTGTATCAACATCCAAGTCGGACATACCTTAGTGTCTTTATGTTTCGCGATATTATTTTTAGGTTCTTTAGATTGGTTTCTAGCAGCATTTAAGCCTGAGTTTATTAAAAATTATCAACAATATCACAAATATGTTTTTGCAATTTTATATTGTGCAGCTACTGTTAAAATTGTAATTTTCAGTAGTGTCTGTTTTCTTCCTAGGGATTTAGAACGGATTTTTGCATCAACTGTTCTCTGTGTAATTTACAGTATTTTTTTGTTTTCAGTCACTTTTATGTGGTTATATAAACGTAAAACACAATCAGCATCGAATGTTTCGAAAAAAACCGAATATTCTATCGATATTTCTATGATCGTTTTAACGACATGGCTACCAGCTTTAGTTGTATCGATCATCTATGAATTTATCGAATCCGCTATCGTCTATAAGATTGTGATACTTGTAGCATTTATTCCTGATTGTTTAGCATACGGCTGTCCTATTTTAATTGTTTATTTACTTGGATGGCTTGATAAGAATTTCAAAATGGCTTATAAGGTTTGTTTCAAAAGATCTGTACGGAAATATAGACAGGACAACATCGATGATGGGTCTGATGATGAGAATGCTAATGAACAAAACAAGTTTGTACGTAGTGAGAGTGATGGTTATCTTGTCGAGGAATTTTTAGAGGATAATGTTTAGGAGTATCTTTTGTAAATGTTTTAAAAGCCAGTAAATACCTACAATGTTGTTATAATTAATTATTATTTAATAAACTTTAATAAAGAAATAACAAAATATAAAATTTAATTATTAGTCCATTCAAAAAGGTCATAGCTGGCGCTACTAGAATTTTTTCCATATGATTTTTATTTAGTACTACTTTTCAAACGAAACGTGTATAAATTTGACAGCAATCTGACGTTTGATTCGTTAGTTATAGCACAGTATAATAAATAATACAGTATTCTGACTTTCCGTTTGCAAGCCGTCCTGCGCATATCGTCGCGCATGCCGCCATTATGGGTTACAACGTCACCATAATCGCATTGACGTAGATAGATACTGTTCACTCCTGTGTTCAATATATAGTTCATTGTCGGCGTGTACGAGATAAATAAATATTGTGTTTGTAATCTAATTCTGTGTTTTTGGTATAGTGTTCGTGAGAATTAAAAGGATTTTATTTTTATTAACGTATCTTATGATTAATACAATGAACAATCAGGGAGGACATGTGTGTGTTGCAAAATGTTGTCCCAATAAGCGGTACACTTGCTCTAAACATTTTTTTCGCTTCCCCACAGATCCTGTTAGGTGAGTAATAAGTAAAAATAAAGATGAATACTAGATAATTTTACGTTTATATCCATAATAATAAATTTATTGTTTCTATTAGAAATTAAATTTATATTTCTGTAAAAGAAAAATTTTGACACAATAACAACAACAAAAATGAATATAACATGGACAAAAAGCAATAAATATGAAAAAATCTGTTTTAGTGAATATAACTAAAAGTTCTTGTAAATTTTTGCGAAAATAAAGTGCGATTCGTAAAAGAATGCATAAAATTATCACAGCAAGTTGATTCTCTAGGTTTTTTTTGCCCATTCCAATCCAAATTCATCTAAAAATCAATTATGGCGCAGTCGGTACGCTGAACTTCGGTAGACACAGTCCGAACTTTGACTCGATTCCTGTGAATATTGGTACGGAGACTGAATAACCGCCAATGTGGTCATTATTGTGAGGATGGTCGCCAGATAACGAGGGTACCTTCAGTTCTGAGCCGGAAGGACGTGTGCCGCCCAAATCGATGTACAACATCCGTTGGAGCAATTCATATGTAAGAAGAGTGACTCCAAATTGTATTATAACAACTATTTGTATAACCGTAAAATTTATATTACGAAATGGCAGTATCTAATATGTTTTTAAACTAAATGAAAGTAAAACATAAACACAAGTTGTCTCGAGGCGAGATAGCATGATAAGACAATATATGTATGGCCCTTGTTTGACTAAAATTGCTGAGAACAGGATTCAGTTGATGCAGAATTCAGGCACACGGCTTGTATGTGGAATTCGTGGTGAAAGAGGCTAGCAATAAGATTAAGCAAATCGGCTGGTTAAGAATGAAACAACGTCGGATTTTCATTCACTAATTTTCATTAATAAAAATCATCAGATGGAAATAGGGGGAATACTTATATGAAAGATTGAAGTTCCGGGGATCGGTGTATGATGTGAATATTCCTCATAAAACTGTCATTACGCCACCCCTAGACTCAACATCAATCTTTGAGCGGTTTCAACATATTACAACGCTCTACCGGAGAATATAAAAAGTTTACAGGGGTTTTCGTTTAAGAGCACTGTCTGACACGTAATAGAACAAATTAATTTGTAAACATAAGCTACCTACTTAATTTGGCCAGCGATGTAAAACTATTTTCAGATAGGTTTAAGCTAAAATATAAGTTACGTTTAGGTTAAGCACTGCTTCAACTTTTATAAAAATGTCTTTTTTACTAATAAAGTCTTTATTATTGTTGTGTTTATTATTATTATTAAAAATCCCCCAATCATGTCAACATTTAAATGATACCACCACTCAAGGCTGTTTTCAATCACTATGACACACCACAAATATTTCTGAAATTGACAGCGATATTATTATGTACGTAAATATTTTTACAAAAATTAAAATACAGTACTGTGGTTAGAAACCGAAAACTATAATTATTCTTAGTCAGGACCTGACTTGTAACCCAAAATGGCGGCGTCATACCTCACAGTTTATTTCAAAGTGCCAACGTGGAGTCGGAATGCTGTACTTATTAATGCTGTGGTTATAGCAAAATCTTACGGTGAATCACAAAAATCAATATTGTACAGGGGATTCTAAGTTTTATCGAATTTAGGCGTAAATTTTCGTCCTGACTGTATATCCTGAATTCACAAACCTAACTTTATAGTATTCATTTAGCTTATCCTATATTATAATGTTAAACGGAGATCTTTTGACATATATTTTGTTAGATAAAGATTAAACCAAACAACACTGATAACTTTTGCGTTTTGTTATGAAATTTATTAAACAGCTGCATAGTCTGGTGCACTACGGTACGCAAAACGTAGATTTAATATTTTTTTTTAAAGAAACCATCGTTTATTCTTATTTATGTTGTTGATAGTTCATCTTGTGCAGTCTACTCGTAATAGTTGATAAAGCAGCAAATTATTTTTCCACTTAAACAGATGAGGTAAGCACAAATTATTTAATAAATATAATTGACTTATTTTCATTTTTGATTGCTATTCTGCCAAATAACAGATAAAATGACTCGATATAATAAATAAAATCTACCCTGTTGAAGTTTCCTTTAAACCACTTAGTTGTCGTTTAGAACAACAAATCTACTGACAGGCTCAAATTGTTACAAAATTATTTGTGCATTTTATGGCTAATTTTGTTTTTAGGGGGTGAATCTACCCCATTATACCATTTTCTTTATAAATTAATTAACAATCTTACTGACTGTCTCAGTTTATTAGAACAACAGGTACTTACATTTTGTTTTAAACGCCTGTCGCTTTTGTACTATTAAACCGATTTCCATGAAGTTGGTCAGAAAGAGAAAATACCAATATGGCTTTTCCTGAACATTTTAAAGCGATTTCGAGCCGATTCCGAACCGGTTTAGAATTATTAAACGTCAAAATTTAGTAGTATGTCAATTTTAGAAAATTTCGTTCGAAAAGAATTGACCCGAAATAAGGGGTATGTTTAAAGACGTTAGCCATCTTGGACTTTGACTATGGCGCCATTTTGACATTGCAATTTGAAAGCTTATTGTATTGCCTATTCCACAAGATCAAATTTGTAAAAAACAGGCTACTAATAAAGGAGATATTAATTGGTACCCTAACTGCAGTTTTTTTGACTTATTAAATATGTGCATAAAACAGTATTTTTTTAATGGCCAATTTCTCCGCAGCCACTAGACCGATTTATTTGATTCACCTCTTAAAATGTTCAGAAAGAGCCACATTTTTAATTTCTGTAGTAAAAATTTCAGTTTTAGAAGATTTCGTTCCAAAATAATTGTCCCGAAATAAGAGGGTTTTAAAGACGTCCGCCATCTTGGATTTTGACTAGGGCGCCATTTTGACATTGAAATTTGAAAGCCTATTGTATTGCCTATTCAACAAGACCAAATTTGTAAAAAACAGGCTACTAATAAAGGAGATATTAATTGGTAAGCTAACTGCAATTTTTTTGACTTATGAAATATTTGCAAAAACAGTATTTTTTTAATGGCGAATTTCTCCGCAGCCACTGGGCCGATTTGTTTAATTCACATCTTAAAATATTCAGAAAAAGCCACATTTTTAATTTCTGTAGTAAAAATTTCGGTTTTGGAAGATTTCGTTCCAAAATAATTGTCCCGAAATAAGAGGGTTTTAAAGACGTCCGCCATCTTGGATTTTGACTAAGGCGCCATTTTGACATTGAAATTTGAAAGCCCATTGAATTGCCTATTCAACAAGATCAAATTTGGGAAAATCGGGCAACCAATAAGGGATATATTAATTGGTACCCTATCTGCAATTTTTTTGACTTACTAAATATGTGCATAAAACAGTATTTTTTTTAATGGACAATTTCTCCGCAGCCACTGAACCGATTTATTTGATTCACATCTTGAAATGTTCAGAAAGAGCCACATTTTTAATTTGTGTAGTAAAAATTTCAGTTTTAGAAGATTTCGTTCCAAAATAATTGTCCCGAAATAAGAGGGTTTTAAAGACGTCCGCCATCTTGGATTTTGACTAGGGCGCCATTTTGACATTGAAACTTGAAAGCCTATTGTATTGCCTATTGAACAATATAAAATTTGTCAAAAATCTGTCTACCAATAAGGGATATATTAATTGGTAAGCTAACTGAAATTTTTTTGACTTATGAAATATTTGCAAAAACAGTATTATTTTAATGGCCAATTTCTCCGCATCTACTGGACCGATTTGTTTAGTTCACATCTTAAAATGTTCAGAAAGGCCCATATTTTTAATTTTTGTAGCAAATATTTCAATTTTCGAAAATCTTGGTCAAAAAGAATTGACCCGAAAGACGTTCGCCATCTTGAATTTTGATTTGGGCGCCATTTCCAAATCTGCATTTCAAAGTATATCCTATTGTCTATCTAATGAGACCAAGTTCATGGAAATCGGTTTACTAGTAAAAAAGCTACAGGCATTTAAAAAAAACAATTTTTTTGTCCCACTGTTTATTTATTTCTTCTGCTTTCCAGGATACGACACAATGAATCACTCACATGATCATCATGAATTCAATTTGAACCTAACTCGATTGGAAGACGATGCATTCGCCGACGTTGAATCAAACGACATCGAATACCTGAATGAATCATTTCAAGAAACATATGACAATATCTTGGACCATCCAGCTGTATACGTGATCCAAATAGCTGGTCACATATTCCAGCTACTTCTAGCTCTAGTAGTTTTAGCTGCTTGCATATTCCTTATAGTTGTTGTAAGGAAATTTAAGAATCTCCATACACGACCTAATTTCTATATATTGAATTATGCTGTTTTAAGTGTTGCAAAATTTGTTTTAATTCCTGTTTTGTTTATCTTTGATGAACTTTTTAATTTTGGCTTCGCGGTTTATTGCTTTACGTTAGAGATTCAATATACGTTAATCCTTATTATATTTGCAAATGTCTTTCTAGCAGCTGTCGATTGGTTTGTGTGCGCCTATAAAAACGCACGTTTTGATAATTTTTTTGAGAAATATTATAAATACATCATCTTGGTTATGTATTTGTTTGGAATTGTAAAGATACTTAGCTTTGGATCGGTTTGCGTTTTCTATAGCCATGGAATTAGGCATGTAGTCTTTAACGTTAACACCCTTTTATATTTTGTTTTCTTAATTTCATTCATAATTATGAGTGTCATAAAACGAAGACGACCATTCCCAGAGAAGTCTCAAAAAACTGAATATTCTTTCACAATATCTTTACTAATATTGCTCAGTTGGTTACCAATGCTGTGTTTTCATTTAATTTTCGACATGATGGATTTTGGCATTGTTTTCGACGTTTTAGTTATCCTCAGTTTCATCCCTTTAGCTATTTGCAATGGTTTTCCAATTATTGTTGTCTATCTGTTGGGACGATGGAATAAGCATTTCCAAATGGCGTATGACGTGTGTTTTAAGCGATCTGTACGACAATATGAGAATGGAAATATTGATGAAACTGATTCAGAAAATGGCGAAGATCGTGAAGAAAACAGCCGTGGTAAAGTGACATATGAGAGGGGTATTGATTGTGCCACAGTTATAGATGTATAGTGTTTTGTAGATAATTTGTTTTTAGTATCAAATATATTTCTTTATTATATCTTGTTGATTATTATTAATTATCAACTAACTAGGTAATAATTTAAAATAATGAACCTTGTCAAAATTTACTCAAACGCCCCCTTATCTACGCCAATGAACAGTTTTTTAGGTTATCCGTCCCGAAATGCATCTAAAATTTTGTCAAAATCGGTTAGTTAGTTTTTGAGAAATGAACAATAATTTGGACACCCCGGTATATTTAAAATATTATTATATTCACTCGCCCTCGTATATTATACAGGGTTATTCACGCCATACGACACGGAATATTGTGGCATTTCACTTTTAGAAGATTTCATTCCAAAAGAATTGACCCAAAATATGGGGTATGTTTAAAGACGTTAGCCACCTTGGATTTTGACTATGGCGCCATTTTGACATTGCAATTTGAAAGCTTATGGTATTGTCTATTCCACAAGACCAAATTTGTAAAAAACAGGCTACTAATAAAGGAGATATTAATTGGTACCCTAATTGCAATTTTTTTGACTCATTAAATATGTGCATAAAACAGTATTTTATTAATGGCCAATTTCTCCGCAGCCATTGAACTGATTTATTTGATTCACATCTTAAAATGTTCAGAGAGAGTCATATTTTTAATTTCTGTAGTAAAAATTTCAGTTTTAGAAGATTTCGTTCCAAAATAATTGTCCCGAAATAAGAGGGTTTTTAAAGACGTTCGCCATCTTGGATTTTGACTAGGGCGCCATTTTGACATTGCAATTTGAAAGCCTATTGAATTGCCTATTCAACAAGACCAAATTTGGGAAAATCGGGCAACCAATAAGGGATATATTAATTGCTACCCTAACTGCAATTTTTTTGACTTAGAAATATTTGCAAAAACAGTATTTTTGTAATGGCCAATTTCTCCGCAGCCACTCGACCCATTTGTTTAATTCATATCTTAAAATATTCAGAAAAAGCCACATTTTTAATTTCTGTAGTACAAATTTCACTTTTAGAAGATTTTCTTCCAAAAGAATTGACTCAAAATAAGGGGTATGTTTAAAGACGTCCGCCATCTTGGATTTTGCCTAGGGCGCCATTTTGACATTGAAATTTGAAAGCCTATTGTATTGCCTATTCAACAAGATAAAATTTGTCAAAATCTGGCTACCAATAAGGGATATATTAATTTGGTAAGCTAAATCATTTTTATCGAACCCATGAATAAAACTTTTGTATGGCGTGAAGAACCCTGTATAAGCTATAAATAATTTGTATGATACAGAAAGGTAATCGAATATGTCTCATGGGAATCGATTTCGAATTGGTAGGCGTATTCGACGCAATAAACTCACTAAATGCTTATTTTTTTGTTTTTAAAACAAAGACGATAGTCAAAAAACAGATACAGAGATCTAAGTGTTCGATTTCCATCAGTAAAATCTATGTAAGTATGGTTTTTATTCATTATTATTATTAAGAAAAATAATTAATACATTTAAAGGCAAAAATCCTTTAATTAATAATTCCTGTGAAGGCTGCATTTTATACCTTTGAGATGGTAAACATTGAAAAATGCTTATGGATAAAATTCATGTTGAATCCAGAATCTAATGAATCTTGCAGTGGAGATAATTATTCCCATTATTAACAAGAGGTTTAAGTCATGAGAAATAATTTGAGCCTAGCCGTTTGTTATTTGAGCTTTGATAATATGAATCAAATTTTAGTTACAGGCAAGATGGTCGAAACTAACGTAGATCCACCACAAATCGTCGCAGATCCATTCAAAGAAAACGAGCAAGTCCTAGACTATTCCAGATCAAACCCCCAACTGTACCTTATCCTGGAACGATACTATATTGAACTAGCCTTAACTCTACTCTTAGTTATAGTGTATTTTATAGTGCTGGCAGCCGATATATTCATTATTATAGTTTTCTGTAAATTCAAGAAACTTCACACTAACAATCTCATGAACAAATATATTTTTATTTATTTTATATGCAATGGAATATTGATGTTAGGATGTGGGCTATATATGTTCATGACTTTTGCTTTATTATACATAGATTATTTCGAGGCATTTATATGTATCTGGTGTATAATGGGTCGTGTAGCATTCGTGGCGTTTTGGACGAATCTTATTGTTAATTTACTTATTCTGATCCACTGGTGTTTGTGTGCGTTCAAAAATCATGTTATAATCAAGCTTGAAAAATATTACAAGAAACTACCATATCTATTGATTGGTATAGCTCTGATCATTTGTATCGTAGCCTCTTATTTTTGTTCTAACCGATATTCTTCATATATGTCATATATGTTTGATAGACTTGCTAGTACAATAGCTTTTGACTCTTATCTAATTAATCTGGTATTTATTATAAGTGTAAATATACTGAAAAGTATTAAAAAACCAAAAACAAACATCGATTACACGATAACATTTGTCAATATAACTGTCTTCAGTGGATTGCCGATAGCTTTTTTCGATAGAATCCTGCTAACTTTTCGCAATTCGATATTCATTCAGTTCATTTTTCGCTATTCGAAGTTCTTCTGTATTTTTATCTATTTAATACATCCAATCATTTGTATTTGGGTATTGGGCAATGTAAATAAACATTTTAAAATATGTTTTACAAAGTTGTTTAAAAAATCGGCACAAAATTATGAGCACAATGATTTTGATTCAGAAAATATTGATGGTGTTATTCGTGACAATTTTGTTAATGTCTCTATTAATAACGGTTACGCGGGAAATGACGATAGTGAGAGACAGGCAGAGATTGTAGTACTTTGAAGTTAAGTTCCTACTCCATTTGTTTGTACATTAACATTAAATATTACAAAAATATATAATAAAGTTGTTTTTCTTATACAAAATACAAAAATTATGTCTGAGAACTTAAAAGTATTGTAAACTCCACGTTTTCTGATTTTTAGACATGGTAAAATCTAATCCACTGGAGCATTTATCAATAACAACAAAACTCGATTTTATAATAAATAAATAAATGTATATCATGAAGAGTAACGGCCCCAGAACAGAGCCCCAAGGAACACCTTTCAATTTTTGCTGCATTTGTCCTGTGAACCGCATGCGTGGACATACTGTATATATTCACACTATAACTTAATTCTAAACAATGATATGACAACATGAAAAACAATTATTATAATTAAATTCTATTCTGAACAATGATAATTACACCAAATAGAAATGAAACGAGTAGGATTTTTTTCAATTATGCAATTTAGATCTTTTATTATTTGAATAAATTATACAATTTTATGCAGCTTATTGGCATCCATTAAAGTAAATTTTGCGAACCATTTGGATAGTGTTATTGTATACGAATTAGTGTAGTAGCAGATTCTGCTTAAATTGTCAAAATAAGCAAATTTAGTGTGTGCCTTACGTGTCCACTATCAGAGGTAAATCAAAATTTGCATATTATTATAATAGTATCCACGGATAAAGTTTGGAAGAGCAAAAACTTTTTTATTTGTAGATTTAGAAGAAAAAGTCATTCTTTATAAAAACGTCTACTTGTGTCAAAACTACAAATTCAAATACTAAATTTACGATTACTATACAGGGTATATCAAAAACAACATTTTTAATGATTTTGATTTTTTTGTTTTTTTTAATTTTATGAAAATATTTTCAAAACCATGATTTATTACACTAATTGTGCAAAAAACACTAATAAACTTTTTTCTCAAAGTGGTTAATTTCATAGCTACTATAAAAATAATAAAATTAAAAAAACAAGAAAATCAAAATCATTAAAAATATTATTTTTGATATACCCTGTATAGTAATCGTAAATTTGGTATTTGAATTTGTAGTTTTGACACAAGCAGACGTTTTTATAAAGAATGACTTTTTCTTCTAATCTACAAATAAAAAAGTTTTTCTTCTTCCAAACTCTATCCGTGGACACACTGTATTGTTGATGTTGAAATTAATGGTTTACAAATTAATGGTTTTGTACAATAACAAGAATTGAAAGGAAATAAATCAAAAGTAAAACATCGAGACTAATACGTTAAGAGTAGTACAAAATTGGGTCATTTTTAAGGTAAATAAACATTAAAAAAAAAAAAAAACCGTCACCTAAATTTTTATAACAGGTTTGATGTGCCTTAACTTTTTTATTTTCGAATCTATTTCATGATTTTTTCCACTAGACGATAGTTGGATTCATTCGGATTGCGCTGCACTTTGTCCTAATGAAATTTCGGTTGCTCGAATATTTATATACCAGGGTAAATCAAAATGATGTTTAGTCTGAAGTTTAAAACATCCTGTGGGACAAACATGTAAAGAATCCTTGCTCCGACATCGTTTACGATAAAGCTGGATGTGTTCCGAGAATTTTGTTTGTTAAAGCCTCCAGCTATCTTGTTTCTTTCACGAGCTACGCATTTTTAAATGAAAGGCAGCTGGGATAATTTCCCGCAGGCACCTCTTACACATCCTTTTGTTTTCCAAATTAAATTTAACAATTCATGGTGTCTGGCATTCTCCTATATACAAGTTAAATTACATTTGTCACAGAATTTATTTACTCGCAATCCTCATAGATTCCCGTGTGATATAAGTACATAAATATATTTGTTTAGTAAATTCTTGTTTACTCTGACCTTTTCTATCCATTAAGAGAAAACGTATAAAACGACTTTATGTCGATTCCCGTTTTCCCCTGTCAATGACTGACGAATAATTAAACTCGGAACGTCAATAACACATCAAACGCCACAGAGATGAACACACCCATGAATTCAACTTATCTCTTGACATTATTGTAGACACATAGTGGTGCTTTGGTATTCCAATTTGGGCAAATATTTTCTAGTCGTTTCGTAGAGCAGATTTTCTGTCTACGTTGATAGTTGATACGCGGGCTGTTTTTTAGTTTTGCGTACTGAAACAGCCGCCGTAACTGATGGGAGCAGTGTCGAAACAGGGACTTGCAGAATACCTGTGTAGTGTGGCTGCTTGATGAGTACAAAATTTTGCTGAATTTAAACGGTCGTACCAGCACAACTGATTTGTCGGAATTCCAACCATATTTGATATGCATTATGGGTTGGTGGATTTCCATTGTGTGCAATAATATGGCCCCATTCAGATGACCAGGGGCGGAGATACAAATAGTTACTCTAAATAATTGTAAAAAAAATAGGACGGTCCTGTGCAAAACGAAAAATTTTACCTTTTTGGATAGCCCATTCGATTTAGAACAAAAAACATCTCTTTGTATTTATTGATATCTGGTGCTGTTTTTGTGAAATTTTTAACAGTACGGGAAACAATTTCCCGGCTGGCAAAATTATTCCCGTACCATTGTCAGCCTTCATAATATGTCATAATATAGACAAAATAATGCACATAAATTATTTATTTAAAGAGAGATGTATTTGGCGACACCTAGCGTGAACAGGCAATATGCCGGGTGAAACACAGTTCACAACGATGGCTGGACATGAAGCAACAACTCCATTACATCCTATTGCCAACTATTTATTTAGTTGTGTTTATGTTTAGTGTGTGCCGGAAGATATCTCGAGATCTATAAGCGATAGACAAAAAAATCCTTAACAAAACTTGTAGACTCTGAAGAGATGTACAACCCAAAAACATTTCCAATTATACAGGGTAGATCACAAAGGCGCTGCAGATCAAACTGTATATTTTAACATAAATAGCCCAGATCTAGTGGTTTTTGAAATATTTATTAATAAATAGATTATTAACGTACCCGCCTATGGTTATTAGTCGTAATTTGGGTTGTTTTCATTATAGAAACACAGACGCATAATACTGGCAAGAAAAAACAACAGTAAAGCGCTAATATATAGAGTATAGAGCGAGTTGTGAGCTCAAAATAATGGCATCAGATAGTGAATTGGAGAGAGAGCCCAACATCCACAACTATAATTCCACGAGATACAACACAATGGATCATGTGACTTATATCACGGACTTTATGACTATTCCACTGTGTTTGGTCGTGATATGCGCAGGTAATAATAGCAGATTGTTGATGGTAAACATACCTTGAATATTGACCTAAATAATTTTCAGCAAAACAAATTAAACATAAACAACTACAGAAAGTGCAGTGCCCTCTCAGTTATTTAGGAATCTTGTGTCATACGATATAATGATTGAAATATAAGTAATAACACACTAAATATTATAGCAAGAATGTTGGGTATTTACGAAATTTAACGTATACGTTAATACAAATTTAACGTAAACAACTACAGAAAGTGCAGTGCCCTCCCTGTTTAGGAATCTTGTGTCATATCATATCATGGTTGAAATATAAGTAATAACACACTAAATATTATAGCAAGAATGTTGGGTATTTACGCAATTTAACGTATACGTTAATACAAATTTAACGTAAACAACTACAGAAAGTGCAGTGCCCTCTCTGTTTAGGAATCTTGTGTCATATGATATCATGATTGAAATATAAGTAATAACACACTAAATATTATAGCAAGAATGTTGGGTATTTACGCAATTTAACGTATACGTTAATACAAATTTAACGTAAACAACTACAGAAAGTGCAGTGCCCTCTCTGTTTAGGAATCTTGTGTCATATCATATCATGGTTGAAATATAAGTAATAACACACTAAATATTATAGCAAGAATGTTGGGTATTTACGCAATTTAACGTATACGTTAATACAAATTTAACGTAAACAACTACAGAAAGTGCAGTGCCCTCTCTGTTGTTTAGGAATCTTGTGTCATATGATATCATGATTGAAATATAAGTAATAACACACTAAATATTATAGCAAGAATGTTGGGTATTTACGCAATTTAACGTATACGTTAATACAAATTTAACGTAAACAACTACAGAAAGTGCAGTGCCCTCTCTGTTGTTTAGGAATCTTGTGTCATACGATATAATGATTGAAATATAAGTAATAACACACTAAATATTATAGCAAGAATGTTGGGTATTTACGAAATTTAACGTATACGTTAATACAAATTTAACGTAAACAACTACAGAAAGTGCAGTGCCCTCCCTGTTTAGGAATCTTGTGTCATATCATATCATGGTTGAAATATAAGTAATAACACACTAAATATTATAGCAAGAATGTTGGGTATTTACGCAATTTAACGTATACGTTAATACAAATTTAACGTAAACAACTACAGAAAGTGCAGTGCCCTCTCTGTTTAGGAATCTTGTGTCATATGATATCATGATTGAAATATAAGTAATAACACACTAAATATTATAGCAAGAATGTTGGGTATTTACGCAATTTAACGTATACGTTAATACAAATTTAACGTAAACAACTACAGAAAGTGCAGTGCCCTCTCTGTTGTTTAGGAATCTTGTGTCATATGATATCATGATTGAAATATAAGTAATAACACACTAAATATTATAGCAAGAATGTTGGGTATTTACGCAATTTAACGTATACGTTAATACAAATTTAACGTAAACAACTACAGAAATTGCAGTGCCCTCTCTGTTATTTAGGCATCATGTGTCATATGATATAATGATTGAAATATAAGTAATAACACACTAAATATTATAGCAAGAATGTTCGGTATTTACGCAATTTGAGCCTTGACATTGAAGATTAGGACTTATGGGTCTCGAAACCCTGCGTAGGACGCCACTGTAGTCCAAACAACTAAATAATCCCCTTTGTCTACCCCTAAAAAGCACATGAATTACTTTTATTATCTTTTGTTTCAGACATACTTTTAATTTACGTGATCGTCAGATACAATGTCCTGCGAACTCGATGCAACTTCAACCTACTTCATTATGCCATCTGCAACTTACTTAACGTTGTATGCACCCCAGTCTTCTACATTGTCATGGATATTTTTTTTGGTGGTTATATCGGAGTCGAATGGTTTTGTAGTTTAGTGCAATCAGAGAATCTGTTCCTTAGTCTGTTTATAGTATTCGTCACACTAGGGAGTTTTGAAGCAGTTTTTGAAGACTATTTTATTATTGGATTGTATAAGAAGCATTATCGATATGTAATTGTATTTGTTTATGGTTTGTTGACCGTGATTTATTTAATAATTTGCTGTTTTTGTTTTACTCATGGCTATAACAGTTTCAGTTATACTTTAGCGTCGTTAGCTTATCTCATTTCAATTTCTTTAACAATTATAATGAACTTTGTTAAAATCAAGTATCGAAAAGCTTTAAAAAATAATTATATATTGCCAATAACTAATATTGTAATCATCTGTTGGTTACCGATATTTCTTTATTACAATTTATTCTTTTTCGTCAACCAAGAAATGAATTATTGGTTACAAATTACCAGTTTTTTGCCACAATGGTTGGCGAATGGTAGTGCGATCTATGTCGTGTATAAGTTGGGGAAATTGAATAAATATTTTAAAATGGCTTATCATAGAGTGTTTAAGAGGTCTGGTGATCATAGTGTTGATTTTGAACGGTTAAACAAAGACGCTGAATGAGCCCCGTGTGTTTGGGTGCTGCTGTCGATTCTGTTGCTTGTTCTTTCTATTTCTGGAAAGAACAATTTTTGAAACTAGGCTTGTATTTTCCAAATGTGTATATGTATTGTTTATAGCATTATGTAGGTATAATAACTGCCTAGAGTCATTAATTCAGATTCACTTTGCGTGTTATTATTATTTGTGTAAATGATGTAGGATCATATTTTATTAAAATATTCTGTTAAAATATTTGCTTTATGTTAATTGCGTATAATGTGGCTGCATAATTATTACAACATTTCAACATAATTTAATATATCCAAATAACCTATTTGTAATGCACTGATTGAATATTAAAATTGTACGATAATTTATT
Source organism: Apoderus coryli (assembly GCA_911728435.2). Classification (NCBI taxonomy): domain Eukaryota; kingdom Metazoa; phylum Arthropoda; class Insecta; order Coleoptera; family Attelabidae; genus Apoderus; species Apoderus coryli. The sequence continues at coordinate 745,521 of OU452211.1, read as the reverse complement.
CTATTTAGGTGGGTAACTAATAATAGTGTAATTATAGTTTTCTATCGCCTCAGGATGCTCTAATTAGAAACTTAGCAGAGGACGTACACGCACGATTTCTTTTTTTTTTGTTTTGTCAAAATAGGCCTCAGAAGATACACCTACTAGGTCTGGGTTGATATCCTTGACATTACAATAAATATCGTTTCCGGATTTGCCAATTATTTTCGTAGTGTAGACTTTTAACAGTGATGATCTGGTAGATGTGGGGAGCTTGGATATGGAAGATATTCTAAGTGCTCTGAAAAGTCTAAATCCGAAGATGACTGCAGGTATAGATAACCTACACGCGATGGTGGTTAAATATTGTGCTTATGCATTTGTGGAACCATTCGATTACATTTTTAATTTATCCCTGCGGTCCAACTTGTTTCCTGACTACTGGAAGATAGCTCGTATATGTCCTATACATAAATCGGGATATATTAACAGAATCGAAAACTATCAACCTATTTCAATTCTTCCTAATTTCGCAAACGTTTTTGAAATTGCTTTGCACAATAAGTTATTTGGGCAAATAAAACATAGACTAGTTTACCAGCAACATGGGTTCATTAAGGGTCGTACTACGGTGACCAATCTAACCACTTTCCTGCAGGATATAATTCCGGTAATGTCGGTCGAGGTTTGCAAGTCGACGCAATCTATAGTGACTTTTCCAAGGCGTTCGATAAGATTGATCATTCCCTGATTCAACAGAAGATGTGCGGCGTTGGCTTCGGCAGGAATCTGATATCTTTTTTTCAGTCCTATCTGGGAGTAAGGCAACAATTTGTTGAATACAATGGATTCAACAACATGGACTGCCTGAAAAATCTCTATTTCGCCTTTGTTGTGTCTATTTTGGAATTCGCTACAATCATTTGGTCGCCCATCTACCGTGTTCATATACAGAGATTGGAGAGTATCCAACGTAAGTGTTTAAAATATTTGTCAGTTAAAATTGATGGATATTTTCCTCCTCGTGGGTGTGATCACGGCCTGTTACTGGCAAGGTTCAGATTTTGGCCGTTAGGCGAGAGACGCATCTCCACGTCTCAGATCTTTCTTTTTAAGTTGATCAACAATATGTTGGATTGTCCTCGGTTGCTTCAGCAGCTATGGTTTCGTGTCCCTAGGGTTCACTCTAGAAGCGCTAGTTTATTTTGGGTGCCACAGATTCGTTCTAATTATGAATCTAAAGCACCGCTATTTCGGGCTTGTAAATATAGCAACCGATTAGTTATTAATGAAAACGTTGATTTTTTTAATGTATCGCTTGATTCTTTTAAGAAAAGTTTAGACACATGTTTGCGGGCTACTGATTTGGATTTGTTTTGATGAATTATGTTCATGTGTTAATTATTTATTGTTATTAATAATTGTTCTTGTAATCCTCCCAATGTTCTTGCGTTTTGTTGCGTGTAGTTCCTTTTTTGTATTTTTCTGTTTTTAAGTTAGTTCTAAGTTGGGTATTTTTGTATTCTAATGCTAGGCAATTGTTTTTATTAATGTAAGATTTTGTCTTGTTATTGGGTAGCAATACCTATTAGACAATAAAGAGATTATTATTATTAATAGCAATAGTTGCAGAAGGTTAGCCTTTTTTTTCTCGTGAATTGGAACCAAATTGGGTAGGGGTGCTTGTTTTGTGAAGTCAAAAAATGTTGATTGGTTCATTTCGATGACTTGAAAGATATCCTGAAAGAAATCAGCCGGAAAAACAAACATTTACGCTGGATAAAAATCTTAAGCAACATAGAAGTGTCAAAATACCGCGTCAAAAATATAAGAAGAACAACGAAGTGAAGGTGATATACTAAATACACTTTATCGAAGATATCCTCGATTATGATTGTATTTTTAATTGCACAGCGTAGGAGTTTTAACAGGATATACCTACATACTTCGTTAATTAGCAATTCCAAGAAATATAGGAAAGTTTTCATATACAGTAGTTATTCTATTATGATTATCATGTTTTTGAAGAAATACTTTAGGACGTAATATTAATGTAGGTAGATTTAATAGACTAATCTACAGAATTGCACAACAAGTAGTCGACCCGACGACGACATAAGATTATCATTTGGCTTAATAGAGTAATCTTCTCAAAACGTTGCAGCTACAATACTATAGTTTGATTAAAATAATATGCCAGTCGTTGTCTTATATATTTAGTAATACAGAGTACACGAAATATTTCATGTAATTCGATCGATCTGTAATAGTAATGATGAATACCTATTAAATTGTGCAATATGCTGAAATAAATTATAGTAAAAGTGCGTAAAAAGTTAAGTGCTTTTAATATTAAAGTAGCCGGTAAGTTTATGTTTGAAATCCTGGAGGGCAAACTACTCTACCCTAATTTGTCGTATACAAGCCTCAAATTTTCGAATCTATCTTTTGAACCGACCTGTATAATTTAATTAAATGTTCACGCTTACTGTTAGCGGTGTTTTACATTATCAGAGATATCAGGAACCGATTAGTCACCACACTCGCAGAATACTCTCCATTTACGTCGATACTTTCTTCTACTTTCAGTGGAAATGGATCTAAACATTACAAACTCAACTATAGCCGAAGATGACTTCACCATATCACCATATCTCAGTGTAGAGATTCCAAGCACGATAACTGCAGCCATATCAGCTATAGCAGACGTCCTGATAGTTCTAACAGTGATGAAATTCAATTCACTCCATTCAAGACAAAACATCTACCTAGCTAACTGGTGCATCTTCAATCTTTTCATTATGGTCTCATATCCAGCTAGCTCAAACATGTTCGGACTGACCGAAAAGGTTCAATTAGATGTATTATGCTTTTGGCATGAACTCGAATGTTCAACATTACTTGGAAATTTGATATTCGTAACAATCTCTATGTTTGACTGGTATATTGTTAACTATTCTTCAACTAGATGTAGCATAAGGTGTAGGAGATCTTCCCAGTGTATTGTTCTAGTAACGTGGCTGGTTATTTTATCATTTTCCCTAACTTCTTGTTTCATGTGTTTTAGTAGCATAGCATTCCCTATAACTGTAATTGTATTTGCTTTTGGCTATTTAGTTACGTTTATTATAATTATATTCTTATATGTTTGGAGGTTCATCAAAAAATTTACCTCAAGCGTTATAGTGGAGAAGAACTCGTTACAACTGGTTTTGGTAACGTCCTTCTTCCTCTGTTGGTTACCAAATTGGTTACTGTGCTATAGTTATGTATTTTGGCGCAAACTAAACTGGAGTTTTTATCTAGAACATGCTACTATTGTGTTAGGATTTAGTAACTCTACTATAGTGCTAATATTGATCTGTATTTATGATAAAAAGTTTAAGCAATGTTTGAGGTGTTTATTGAATTTAAGGTATAAGGAATATAATGTTGAAGAGAATAGCAGTAAGGAAATATATAGTACGTCTTTGTTGTAATTTTTGCGTACAATGGCAAATAAGACAAATATATTGTATAATCTAAACATGTTGATGATAAGGCATGTTTTTTAAGTAAGTACCGTTTTGGAATTAAAAAAAGACGTGCAAAGATATCGCCATAATTTTATTTTTACATGAAAGCCTGTACCTTAATCTACTTTTCTACATAATTTACGTGAATATTGAGGCACTTGTCATAACGTGGCACCAGTTTTTGAATACCCTCCTCATAAAATTCTGCCGCCTGACTTGTTAACCACTGTATCAAAAATGTTTTGACTTCGTTATGGTCTTGAAGACGCTGACCACCCAGGTGTTTCTTCAAGTGCAGGAACTAATGGTAGTCGCTGGTCGCCAGATCAGGGCTGTATGGAGGATGATCTAGAGTTTCCCATTTAAAAGATTTGATGAGATCTTTGGTCCGATTAGCCACATGTCGACGAACATTGTCATGCAGCAAAACGATACCCTTACTCAACTTGCCACGTCTTTTGTTCTGGATTGCACGACGCAGATTGTTCAATGTCTCACAATAAGACGCTGCATTGATTGTCTCATTACGAGGCAGAAACTCCACTAGCAATTCTCCTTTTATGTCCCAAAAAAACTGTGCACATGATTTTCCGGGCAGAAATTGTTTGCTTAAACTTCACTCTTTTGGGTGATGATGAATGTCGCCATTCCATGGATTGTTGTTTCGATTCTGGTGTGGCGTAGGCCACCCATGTTTCGTCACCAGTAACAATTTGGTCTAAAAAATCTTCACCTTCATTGTGGTACCGCTCAAGGAAAGTCAATGCACTGCCTAAACGTTGGGTTTTGTGCAAATCCGTCAACATTTTTGGATCCCAACGTGAACACAATTTCCGGTAATTCAAGTTCTCGGTCACAATGCGATACAAAACACTACGAGAATATTGAGGAAAGCAGTCGCACATTGATGAAATTGTAAAGCGTCTGTTTTCTCTCACCTTTTCCTCCACTTTCTGCACCAAATCTTCATTAACAACCGAAGGACGCCCACTCCGTTCTTCATCATGCACATTTGTGCGGCCATCTTTAAATGCTCTCACCCATTTCCTTACCATTCCATCACTCATAATGTTTTGTCCGTAAACTTCACAGATCTCACGATGAATATCGATCGGTTTTACGCCTTTAGCACTAAGAAATCGTATAACAGCCTGTACTTCACAATCGGAGGGACTCACGATTGTCGGAGGCATCTTAAACACTCAGTAAACAACGTATACAATGAGGAATCAGACTGTAATGGCGTCAGTGCGTAGACAAGAGATGTAGGTAACCAGCGCGCATGCGCGGAACGCCGCCCGTAGCGCTGCGGCGGGGGAATCGCAAAACGGTACTTACTAAAAAAACGTGCCTCGTAATACACGTTTATTTAAAGTTGATTCTCAGATGTGGTTGTAGATTAGCATTTGATATAAACAGAAAGCAATATTGTGATTAAAATAAAGATAAAACATATATTTAGCCTATTAGAGTTGTTCTGCTAAACGAACACCAAACCCAACCAAGTTGCGTGTCAAAATTAATTAGTAGAATTTGGTGCAAAGCAAAACGACCGGATTACATAAACACACAAAGGAAATTAAAGTTTTAGATTACAACAATTTACTAGTTTCAAATTAATAAAGTTGTTTGCAGCTTTATCATTATCTTTAAATCTTCAGATTTCCCTAGTGCGTATAGGACGGCTCTCCTACTCCTATGTGGTTATACTATTAAAATATTTACAATTCCTTATGATAAAACCCATCAGTCATCAGTCACTCTCATTAACAAAGACAATGAATGGAGTCAACTATAGATATTGTTAGCAAATATTCGGAATAGCAAAGGTCCCAAACTTGAACCTTGTGGGACACGTGAGGTTGGTGTGAGGTTTCGCAACCGAACATCCTCAATCTACAAAAACTGCTGCGTCTGAGATAAGTAAGACAATCCAAAGTAATCTATCGTTGATAGTAAGTAATGAGTTTTGACGTTTATGACAAAAGTCATGTATACTACGAGTAGGCTACTCCAGGAAGAATACTTCAATGACTTCAAAATTGTATTCGACCCGTTTACCAGTGTGATATTCAAAAATGTGCGAGATGCAAGAAATGCAAAACGTAAAAGATTACAGCAGGATCCAAACAAACGAAAATGCAGTTCATCAAATTTGAGTTCAAGTGATTTGGCTAGAATCATTGGATTATGGGATGAATGTACACCAGAAGGTTTTCAAAAAAAAATGTTACCATATTGTAGCTGTTGAGTTAGCTTGGCGAGGTAATGAACCGAACTCCGTACATCCAAGACAAACGTACACCCTGTATATAGTTGTATAGAGCAAGCAATATACGTAGAGCTACATTTATTTGAGCTATAACATTAGAACGACCCTGCTTAGCTTGCACATCTAATGACATCCTCATAATTTTTTGCCGAGTACAACATTCAGGATTATTTTTCTGCATGTCTATTTTATACTTTCCTGTGGCTATAAAAATAAAATTTTCACGATTATTATCTACGTGAAATGGCTATTATCCGTTTATAGGGACAATCTGGAACAAAGGGGGCGTTTGCCTCAGAAAGGATTAAGTATTTGTTCAAAAAGGGGGATGAATAAAATTGTCTTTTAAAAAGCGGTTTTCACAAGTTCAAAAAATAAAATAAATGCATACTAATTAGCCATTTTTGACTCTGTCATTAAAAAGGAACAATTAAAGTCCTACTGGAGGTATACTCCATGTTTTTTTTTTGTTGTAAAATTGGAAATATGACTTACTTGTCTAGAACCATCCACTGTGAATCTACCCGATAGAATTCCGTTGTGCCTGTATCTGAAACAAATCAAATCAAATCTATTTGTATCATAAGATGATATACAACGTTAAAGTACACTAGCAACTTCAATGACTATTGACATGAACTCAGAATGTGGGTAAATACCAGATGCACAATATTAAACAACCTATATTGTTTTAATGTAACTATGCTGTTCAGTCGAGCGATGTGTTATTATCTGTCTTAGCGTAAGATTGATGCTAAAAATATATCCGTACGACTCAACTTCGTCGGAAAGCTCCAGAGTAATTAATTAAAAGCAAAATACGGGCGGTGTACAATGAACATCTCTCCCATACTCCCTGGTCAACAAGTCATGGGCATTGTTGTGATTATTCATAACAACTTATCGGTTCTTTGAAGGATTCCTTTTGATTGTTAGAGAATTTAAACCATTTCTTAAATCTGGCCATGTAAAACATGGACAATGAAATCTAGTTTTAGCAGTGTGAATTATTATAGCGTCACACAACTTCAAATCCTTTCGACAGAATCGGCTTTCCATGAAAAAATATTTAACGAAAACAAAAATAATCTTCATCGATTTCTATTCTAATTATACCCTGTAGAATAATTTAGAGCGAAAAATAAACATGTAGACTAAACCAGTATTATTACTATTTACATAACGGGTAAAACTTTGCAGGAAATTTACAACGCTTTAGCAAACAGTCAACTCCAGTAGTATATGAGGGGAATATTTCATGAGAATTTTTGTGTTCAATATTGGCACAAAAATGGGTCATTTATATCGCTAATAAGACATAAATAACACCATACTCGCAATATTTCTGCAAATACGAACTAGACAAATGTACCCATTAACATCCCAAATGACACACTGTACTAATGGGGTAATAATCATAATTTCTAACACACAAAAATACTATTTCATGACTTGCCTGCCTGATTCTGAGACGCTTTATTTATTTATTCCAATTTTCTTAATTCCTAAAAAGTATGTTAATGCTTTGTTGTGTGGCAAACGGATCTGTACAGATTCGGTTGCCAGACAGTACGTCATTCCATTTTCTAACGTCTGCATCGCCGGCGAATAAATATTTTATCTCCCATTCAATTTTCGTGTCGGATTTTAAGGTAAAAGCTGAATTTCTAATATAAAAACCAGTGGGTTTTGAAATGCAGAAAGAGCATTGTCAGGAATTAGAGGTAGAGCAGAGAAAGAGAGTGAAAAGTTGAAATTAAAAGCCACATTATTTAAACTTCCAGATAGTAAAGGGATGGACTAATTAAAGCCGTTTTATATTTTATATAGAAAGCATTAATTTGTTATCTGCTAAAATACGTGGTGTTAATTTTAAACTAATCGTTTTACTCTACAAAAATCAATCATAGAAATCCTCAATATTGAGTCAATTAGAGCATTTTATCGTCCTACTAGCCTCACCCACATATTTACTAAGTTAGGGATTCTGCAAATTTAAACAAAATCCTCTGTTTAGATAGATTAAGTTTGCAGTAAAGTAAGTTAAGACGTGTTTGGAAGGATGTTCCACGATAATACACTGCTAGGATCGATTTTTAGAACGCTTCGGATATGTGGGTGATGCTGGTAGAAGGCTAAAATGGTTTCTTGCTGGCGTTTTGCTTTTAAATAATTGTTCAACTATTTTATGTATGTTTTCACTGCTGGCGTTGCCTATATGTTGCATTTTTCGGCCTCGGTACGGTGAGATATGTACTGATGTCAAGTTTAAAGATGAATAAGATGAATGCGTATACTTTGTCGTTAAGTTATTCGATGCTAACAACCAGATAACCTCTATTTGGTAACTAAGGTCATTTTAAAGTACCTACTCAACGGCAAATAAATATTTTATCTTCCATTCCATTTTCGTGTCGGATTTTAAGGTAAAAGCTGAATTTCTAATATAAAAACCAGTGGGTTTTGAAATGCAGAAAGAGCATTGTCAGGAATTAGAGGTAGAGCAGAGAAAGAGAGTGAAAAGTTGAAATTAAAAGCCACGTTATTTAAACTTCCAGATCGTAGAGGGATGTACTAATTAAAGCCGTTTTATATAGAAAGCATTAATTTGTTATCTGCTAAAATACGTGGTGTTAATTTTAAACTACAAAAATCAATCATAGAAATCGCCAATATTGAGGCAATTCTGTGAATACTTCATTTTCTTTAGAAACTATTTACTCTCTTACAAAATGTTTGTTTGTCAAACAGTTTCGAGACAAAAAAAATACTTTCTAAATCCCTACAAGCCTGAATCAGTACTTAATACATATAAATACGTAGTTAAAATTCATAATGACTTAGAGGTAAACCGTTAAACGAAAAAGACGAAATTCCAAACGCAAATCAGGTTAAATGACATTAGAATAATATCATTTGTCAAAGTACACCATGTAAATGGGATTTTCTTGAATAAAAAAAACTGTAATTTATTGTATAAAAGCGAATCTAAAAAAGTGGGCGGGCGTCGCGATATTATATTCGCTTGTTACCATTTTTTGTTTTGGTTACAATTAAATAAATAAACATAAATGAGTGGCGCTGCGGAATCGATCAACTACTTGAAAAGTCCTTCTCCTTGTATAATTTTGAAGAAAAAAATGAGATCATTGATAATGGAAAAACCTTTCCTGAAGAATTTTCCCCCGTGTTTGTTAATGGCATATCTGGAAAACCTAAAGCAATTAATTAAGAACACCACGGTAAAATTTCAAGTAATCAATTACAGCGATTCCTGTGTTTGCCTCTGGCGAACCCCAAGACCTGTCGGTATTATTCTAATTTGTTTCTCAACATGGCTGTTATAGGTAGGTATATCTTATAGGAGTAGGTATCAAAAAGTTCTTTGCTGTAAAAGTTCAACTCTGAATTAAATTGAAATAAAGTTCGCACTCACAAACACACGGACCGATACAGCCACAACTTCTGAAGTTGGAAATAAGTTTTCTATTTTCTCCCACAGAACTTTTCGTTAACCACAGAATTTATAGATAATCTTTTATTGTCTGGAAATAAAACTCTGGTGAGCAACTGTTTTTGGTTTATTTCACGTGGACCCAAACACCATATGAACGTTACTGACTGGTGGGAAATTGATATGCATTTGAACGAAATAATCCATATTGGAGTGAGATTAAGTGACAAACCAACTCATACGGCACGTTAGCATTCTCTAAATTTCTATTGTTCTCTCAAAATCCTGGGAATGATTTACAAAGTTTGTTAGTGCCAACAATATTACAAAGCACCATTGCCAATACCTCATTATTTTTTCTAATTTGATTTTCATTCGTATTTTTTAGTAAAACCGAAAAACATTATAATCATGTTTCCTTTTACATAAAATATTGGATCTGACAGAGTCAGTTTTGTGAATGTTCAGTGAAGGGTGGCGTGCGATAACAACCTGGCATTTTTTGTATATTTATACACATAGATCATCCAATTTCCGCTGTTTCCGCGTCTCTTTTATTATTAAAAAAAGGAAATGTACGACAAAAAAATATAATAAATTATAAATGTAATGTGGATATGAACCAAATACGCAAAAATATTTAGGGAGTTTTTTTGTACAGAAATAGGCATAATAGCAGACAGAGAGTGGGTGTAAAATATAGGTGAACAGGGGTGGTACGTTAATTGTTCATCCCTGTAAAATGTTTTTTTGTCCAGATTGTCACTGGAGACAAGGAGGACTGAAGAATACCATGGTTCAATCTTAGAACAGTTAAAAGAAGATATCAGAGAAAGCTATAGTCCAGACCTGGCCCCTACCGATGATTATTTATTCCAAAAAAATGAAAAAGAACTAAACTTCTACCTCTAGGCAAAAGGAACAATACAACTTCTCTGTCTATAAAACTTTTCCAATTTTATTCTTACACTGTGTTGAAGACAAGATAATACTGTGCTAATATTATTGTGCATTAGGTATTCTACAAAACAGTTCAAGCTACCAACATAGCCTTACATGTGGCTATACAATAGAATTATCCATAGTTTTATGTAACAAAGTTTTGTGCTGTTTACGTTTTGAAAGGCAATGCGAAAATGCATACTAATTATACTATATTTATACAACGTGTTTCTAAAATAGGTGGTGAAAATTTGTGAGCGAATTGGGGGCGTCATCATGAAAAAAACCCCTGGTTTTCGAGAAATTTTAGGACAAAACTGGTCTTTAGTACACAGTCATCATATTTTCGGACAAGGAATTTGTGCTATTCCGTTGTACACGTCATTTCCGGACACCCTGTATATATCGTGTTATCGACTCAAATAAAGATTTCAGACATTTCTCTAAATTTTAAGTGTTTTTTTTTTAATCAAATCCGAAAGTCCTTAAAAAATCACCTGTAATAACGCACTGTCTTTACGTGGTGCTGTCAACAACAGTGTTCAAGCAACTTAAGTTTTATATTTGTTTAAAAAAACCATAAATGTTTCCAGGCTGCTACGATACCATCGGAAAACTTTAGTATTTATGATTTTCCCAAGTCCCATTTAGGGTAGTAAAACAAAGAAAGTTGCGACGTAAAAAAGTTAAAAAGACAAAGAAATGTTTGGCCTCTTTATGTAAATAACAAAACAAGTACCTATCCATTTTCTTTCACAGATGTTACCCTACTAATACAGGGTATATTTAAATTCCCATAATAGTATAAATGAAAGGAAAATATTGATTCAATAAGATCTGAATGCTCACATACTCGTACGTACGACAAAAGAACGTTGAACTCATTTCCCATGAGGTGTAAAATACATTTATTACTTTTTATCAGGCGGTAAAAGCCCCTATATGTACGTCTAACTCCTAACTTTAACGTTTTAAAACTTAAATTAAATTCTTTAAATTCAAAAGAATAGTTTTTGCGAGCAGAATTTTATGTCTTTATCTATTTGCTGACGGATTTAATTTAAAACGTGGTCGTGACGAATAAAGATGATGAGATATGATAATCTTAGAATATGATTGGCTGCAAAATAACTAATTTAGAAAAGACCCAATACATAATAATTTCGTTCTTTAATTTTCCATTATGATATGCAATTAACTAATCCATTTTAACTATGAAATATTTTTGATTATGTTTTAATCATGGGCTGTCAGATGCCGTTTTGTTGCAACTATCAAAAATTAAATTATTGAACGAAATATCCAGCGTGAATATATCAGGATAATTTAAGTGTAAAGTAGGCAGTTAACCCATTTACTATAGATGACAACCGCTTGTGTTGTTTTCTGAATTTTAACAGGATTATTTCGTAAAGGCTGCAAATAAAACTCAGTTTATTTTGTGATTTTATGAATTAAGCGTGTTTGGCTTTAGAATATGGGAACGAAAAAAGATTAGAGTGTATAAAGATTGGCTTTAAACTTTTTAGTGGTTTCTTTCGAAAGGTTATTGTGATTTAGCAAAATAATTCAATTTTTATACAAACTGGTTTTTATTTCAAAAATCTTACAGTTTAGGTATAGGAACATGATATATCATTTGAAAGCAAATTTGATTCTATTTCAGAATATTTGATAATATACAGGGTGTGCCGTGTGAGAAAATTGACTTATGCTTATTTTTAGTAGTAGAGCATACTACAGTAATTTGTGACCACCCTGTAACCAAGTGCGTGAATATCTCAAGATAGTTGATATTCTTAAGATGTTATTGAACTTGTTAGCAGAGCGTGGTTGAACAACCTTATGAAGTAAAATAATATATTAACTTTTAACAACTCTTATACGTTTTATTTATATTCTGACAACTATCACTATTTTTACTATATACAATATGATGCAATATAACAACTTCCAACACCCCCACTTGTTATGTTGCTGCAAGACCCATCTTTCTACAGATTTCTTTTAGTTTTTCGTTAGATATCCCTTTTGTGAGTGCATCTGCTACCATATCTTTTGTAGAAATACTCTGAACTTGAATTTCACCACGGTTTTGCATCTCCCGTACAAAATGGTGTTTTATATCGATGTGCTTGCTTCTTGGTCTGTATCCTGCATTTTTACTTAAATCAATCGCTCCTTTATTATCGCAGTATATTTTTATGAAATTCAAACTATCTGGTATGATTTCATTAATAAGATTCTTTAAAAATATAGCTTCCTGTGTAGCGAAACTTAAAGCCATATATTCGGCTTCTGTCGTTGATAGTGCGACTGTAGTTTGTTTCTTTGACGCCCAACTGACGGCACCTCCACCAAGCAGGAAAACATATGCCGCTGTAGACTTCCTATCATCTTGATCACCGGCCCAATCAGAGTCACAATAACCACAAATATCTTCTAAACATTGATTAAATTGTAACTTGAAATTTACGGTGTTTTTTAAATAACGGAAGATTCGTTTGACTGCTGCCCAATGAACTTTGCCAGGATTTTGATTGAATCGTGAAAGCACCCCCACTGAATAAGCTATGTCTGGGCGAGTACATTGTGCTGCGTACATAATGCATCCGATTGCCTCTTGATAGGGAAACTTTGACATTTCTTTCTTTTCAGCATTTGTCTTAGGTTGTCCATCTTTGGTAAATGCTTGGTTTATATCCAAAGGAGTGGATATTCCATTACAATTTGACATGTTGAAACGGGTAAGAATATCCGTAATATATTTTTCTTGGTCAAGAGTAATGGTCTTTTTTCTTCTATCTCGAGTGATTCTCATACCAAGGCAATAATGTGCTTCTCCAAAATCTTTCATCTTAAAACGTTTCATTAACATCATTTTAAGATTATTTTTTTCATATATATCATTTGAAAATATTAAAATGTCATCTACGTATATTGCTAAAAAATGCAAGTGAATGGCATAAAGCAATGAACGAGGAAATGGAAGCACATAAAAGGAATAACACTTGGGAAATCTGTGAACTTCCTTTCGGCAAGAAACCTGTAAAAAGTAAATGGACTTTTAAAACCAAATTTACAAAAACTGGTGAAATAGATCGCTATAAAGCACGATTGGTAGCAAAAGGTTATTCACAAGTTTCAGGCATTGATTACGAAGAAACATATTCTCCGGTAATTAGGTACAGTTCCATCAGACTTCTTCTCGCACTAGCCGCCAAATACGATTGGGAAATCGATCAGATGGACGTTGTCACCGCTTTTCTACACCCAAAGCTTGATGAAGAAATATATATGGAACTACCTGATGGAAGAATTTGTAGATTATTAAAAACTCTTTATGGCCTAAAGCAGTCAAGTCGGATGTGGAACAAAGAACTGGACTCAGCCATAAAAGAACTAGGTTTTAAGCAATCAATGTACGACCCATGTGTTTATTCTAGAAGAAAAAATGGTAAAGATATAGTTTTAGCAATATACGTAGATGACATTTTAATATTTTTTTTTTTAACTTTTTTGATATATGTCAAATACTGTCAGATTTTTTCTTAAATTCAGAATTTCGGAAAAATTTACAGTTTTTGTGGATTAATTAACTTCCAATTCTTCTACTCACACTTCTAATACAGTTGCGGACCCATAACCTGTTAGCAGAGCGTGGTTGAACAACCTTATGAAGTAAAATAATATATTAACTTTTAACAACTCTTATACGTTTTATTTATATTCTGACAACTATCACTATTTTTACTATATACAATATGATGCAATATAACAACTTCCAACAGAACTATCTTCCAAAATTCAAGATTGTGTCTATTAAACTGACAAAATGGTGAATATTTTCCGGAGACCTGTTTTATACCAAAAAAATTCAAAATAAATTATTTATTCAAAAACCTTTGATGATAGGTATGGGGAGTGCTAAAAATATATATAGGGCATTCTAATTGACATGTATAAACGTTGATTTCTAAAATAAAAAAATTCTTAATTCGAAAAAATCTACATACACAGAAAAAAATCCTTTGGCAAATAACACAAACGACCTTACTATAACTTTAGCACCCTAAGGTAGAAGAAAACTAATTTGTACAAAACGTCTTCACAATAAAAAGTTGAAAAGTTTGTATGGATAATTATTCATGCGTTAGGAACACCAGTTTACTTTGTTTTGATAAAAAAACAACTAAAAAAACGCCATGTTTATTTCACCAAAAAAAAAAACAATATAAAACTTTTGCGCCAGCATTCTGCTACTAAAACTACACCTCTGCTAGTTATCAAGCTTCAAATCACATAACATAACGTGGTAAAGTTAATTAATTATGTGCTAGTGACGTGTCATGTCTTTTCTTTTGTTCTCACATATTTAATAAACACAAACATATTTGAAAGTGGTAGGATCCAACAAATAATTAAATTTTTAATTAGTTTTTGCTCTACTGCCGATATTTGGAAGATGAAACAGTTCGATACGAAAGTTTGTTTTCTTTATATGAAATCAGAACAAAAATAAATAAAAATGAATCAAGAATGAAGGGAAAAAAGAAGCAACATTTAAATGCTGAGAAATGTTATTAAAAGTGTATTTATCTACAGGGTGAGTTATTAGTGCGTCGAGGTTCGATATTACCTCAAAGACCAAAAAGTTCACGCGGGATAATGTAACACCCTGTATAAAGGGCACCTATTTTAGAATGTAGTCCTAATATATATACAAAATTAGACGTTGAAAGAATTTTGAAAATCTGAATAGTTTTGCCACAGAACTCTTGTCTATTATAATATCCCTATGTAATATACGAACTCGTAACTAGCTGCTCATTTAATCTACATTAATGCATCTGTATGCATATTATCTACGTATGCATCTACCAAAAACTAATTTGAATAGCAATCTAGACTATAGCTAGAAGAGAAGTTAAATATAAGCCTCTCTCCACTGCTTTCATAATTGGCGAAAAGTGGACGTAATTTAAATTATTAGGTATTTATGAAACACAAGTGAAAATGGAAAATAATGCCTCGAAACTAGGGTTCATCATTATGTTATGCTGATAACAAGTACCACACAGCAGTCGTCAATTTTAATTACTTAAGTAACGTCAAACTTATTGGGTTATATGGTTACGTTAACTCTGCTGCCGAAGATGCTAAGAGCAACTCGTAATGCAAAAGAAGATATCGACATTTCAAAAATACCAAAAATGACGAGCTTTCTTAAAGCGACAGTTATACGGCTATAAAGCGGACAAGTCAAAAGTTCTATAACGGGAACAGATACAGCAGTTTATTAGTGAAGCAGCAAATGACATCTATTTGATTGCTAAAGTCATTTTAAGGGCCGAAATATTTTGTAATGATGTGCCAGAGAAAAGAAAATTTCTATGCGAAGAAGAGACAGAGAGATAAGAATACCCCACGTAACCTAATAACGAAATTCCTGTGCTAATATCCTGTCAAAAGCGAAACCAGTTAATAAATCGCTGCTCTTTCTTGACAAAAAATAAACAACAAACTTTTTAATTTACGTACTACTTTACTTCCTTGATAGTGATAGATTTATCTCTGTAGGAAAGCTATTTTTCCTGCCTTTAACTTCGTTTAAAAATGCAGATCCTGTAAAACGATTAAGGATGCCTCTCCATTAACCTGATTTTTCCAAATCGATTACTCTCATCATGTTGTAAACACAAATGGATGTACTTCATTTGAATTCTACAATTAATCAGCCAGTGTCGAAGAAAAATGAGCGTTTTGGCTTATTCATCCAGAAAAAATCTGGATACAGATGAAACAGGATTTACCGTCCCTTCTTCCTTTGGACCTTACTGTATGTAAGTTCATTTTTTCTGAGTACGTTTCAATTTTCACTATCGAAGCAATGCTTTCATGGAATTTTATAACTGAATCAATTAAGCGATCAGCAATCGTATAGCACTCTTTCCCTTGCAATTTTAACTACAACACAACGACAAAAAATTAGATTTAACGCTAAAAGCCAAAGCCAGCAGTACTTGTAAGTATTCGATAGAGTTGGGAAAGTTTTAAATTCTATTTTAAAGTATACCCATTAAATGTAATTACTCTAAGCGCTACGTATAGAAAATTATATTACTTTTGAACTTTCACGGAGAATTATCATTTTTATTATCCATGGAGGGATGCACAGGGTGGATTATCTATGATCCCAGTGTCAAAATAAGGTCTTTGATCTGAATAAAACGACGTCTACTCCACAAAATGATGAAGGTCTTTGAATTGAATTCAAAACAAATCTCTGCCTTGGCTTCTTTGTTAGATTTTTCTGAGGATTTTTGAAATTCGAAATAGGAATAACTTGAACTGCTAACACTTTAATTCTGCTAACATCTGTAATCTCAATTACTTGAACTCATCATAGAATTATATAGAAAATAACTGACTCTACTTCACAATCCTACAAGGATTTGAATACTCTGAAGCCCCTTTTAATATTTCTAATTCAACTTATGGATCTGCATTTTTTTATAGCCACATGAGTCCATGGACTCCATGTTAGAAATTCGACCAGGACCTCTCGGTATTAGACTTTTAGCAACCTAAGCTCATTTGTTAAGTGTTAAGTTTCAAGTGTTAAGTTTTAAGTGTTAAGTTTAAAGTGTTAAGTTTCAAGTGTTAAGTTTGAAGTGTTAAGTGTTAAGTTCAAGTATTAGTGTCAAGTGTTAAGTGTCAAATAACTTTTGGAAATTTGTCAATTTGAATATTTTCTTTAACATTTTCCTTTGTTTTATTTTTATGGATAGGAAAAAGATAGAGACTTCCGGTTTTCACTGTTTTCTTTGTTTTTATTTGGTCTTTCTGCATTTTTTTTATAGCCACATGAGTCCATGGCCTCTATGTTAGAAATTCGACCAGGACCTCTCGGTATTTGACTTTTAGCAACCTAAGCTCATTTGTTAAGTTTCAAGTGTTAAGTTTCAAGTGTTGTTTCAAGGGATTAAGTTTGAAGTGTTAAGTTCAAGTATTAGTGTCAAGTGTCAAATAACTTTTGGAAATGTGTCAATTTGAATATTTTCTTTAACATTTTCTGTTGTTTTATTTTTATGGACAGGAAAAAGATAGAGACTTCCGGTTTTCACTGTTTTCTTTATTTTTATATGCTCTCTCTACCTAGTCAAGACTAATAGTACCATTCCATTTGATTTTTCTAAGAAAATTGAATAAATCGGAAACATTGTTATATATCTCCATCTAGCGGCCATATATAAAAAAGAAATAAAAGCAGCAATACTTTTTTTGATACTCTCAAATATTTCTTTTATACTGAGCCTAATTTTATGAAAATCGGACTATCCATAAGAAAGTTAGAAAACTTTTTACAAACCAACATTCTCCGGCTCCTTCACCATTTATTTAAGAAGATAGGGAAAAAAGGTTTATATGAAAAAGTTTTAGAATTGTACTTAGATCATCCTCATTAAGTTTAACACTTACCTAATATAAGTAAATTTTTAAGTAAACAGTGTTTTTCAATTTAAAGTTAGATTTACGCCCTCTAGCGGACATTTTAGGAAACTTTTACTAAAACAAAAAAAATCCTAGATTAGTTTTCGAGATACCTAGAGCCGGCGTCCTTTCAGATCTGTCCACCCGGTACATAAACGCACAATGTCTACAGAGATGACAGAGAGAATCATTATTTTGTTAACGGATTTTGTAATCCACGTAGGGATCTAAGTAAAAAATGAGAACACACATAGGGCGTGGCCTTTTGGTGGTAAAAAGCTAAAGCACTTTACTTTTTATATAGTTAGTAGAAGGTAGTTTCTTTAGGAGCAATTGGTAAAATAAATTTAGACGTTATAGAATATACAGAGTGCAAATTCAACAGATCTTCTATGGCAAAATATAATTCTTTCATATAATTATTATAGGCTTGTTGAATAATATTCTAATCTATAACAATCTAATGTTGTCTTTTGAACGGACTGTATATCTATCCATTTCCGCTTGACAACACGACAATAAATACAATTTTCTCTATGGCCATATGCATCACCAGTCTAGTACACATATACGAGTAGTAATAGTGCTCGATCATATAACAAATGGAAAATCGGTAAAAGCTGAACCTCTTTCCAGTAAAAATCTATATATGGATATTGGGAAGAGAGCGAGCGAAATATAGGAACGTCATTCACAGAGCTTTGAACCTTTGAAAGGGCATATACACGCCAATTGAATACTGGATGTCCCAGCGGGAAGGGTATCGATCGATTATGGAGACACTACACTGAGGAAGAATCTGAAAATCTGGTGTAGTACAACTTCCTTATTTCAAATGCGACCCTATGTAAATTATATATTTTTTGGATTCTCTTTGTAATTCTAAACATATTTCATGCATAATATGTTATACCTATCGCCAGCCGTTTTCGAAATATTTGAAATTTTATGTCAAAAATGACGTTTTCAGAATAGAGAATGATAACAATTTTTTTCTACGACTGTCTTTAAATGCCTTTATTCTATGTTCAATCATGATTTGAAAATGTAGTATATTGTAATGCTGTTTTTCATTTACCCGTGCACAATACATTAATTACGCATGGGTAAATTTCCTAGTAATGACAAAAATAAAACACACCAAATTGACAGTTTAGGTGTTTACAGTTAATAATAAAAAAAATACTAATCACACACTGAGCAGAGACATATCAGACAGAAGTGATATGTATAATTAAGTATTTCGCTAATTTCAGAACACAAAAGCAGTGATAATGAATAGGGTAAAGTAAGGTATGTTCGTGATAGAATTATGAAAATTTGTCAGCAAGTTATCTTTTGCTTTAGATGGATGATATCTCGGATAGTAGTAAGTGTATGTTCCTACTAGATGATGCAATCTGTCGCGTTTCTATATCACGAATATTCCAGGCATTAGAAAACTTTGTTTTCATATTTGGTGCTTATTACGTTGTGATTTTTGGCGGGTTTTGCAACTGCGAAGCGATCTACAGAAATATCAGGAATAATTGAAAGCTGAGATAATGAAATTTACATTAATCTATAGTATTTTAGATGAGGAATCTTCCTGTACACAATAATTAACAAATTTTGACTTAATTTTACCGTAATTGCTTATTCCGTGGAGCTTGTTTGTTTACTCTCCTTGCCTTACAAATGCAATGAAATTGCGAGTGCAGAGGCTGCAGAATTCTTGCTTGAGACTGATCTTTGGTGTAAGAAGATCTCAAAGAATTAGTCACACTCTCTCCTACGTGAACTGGCTCAATATGGAGAACAGAAGATATCTGCACTCAGCCTGCCGTTATTACAGCATACTGCGACACAAAACTCCACCTTACTTATATAGAAAACTGAGATTTAGAACTGACATTCACAGTATTAATATTCGTCGTAGAGATGCAATATCTATTCCTGCCCATTCTACAGAATTGTTTAAGAGGTCGTTCTCCTATCAGATAGCTAAATGTCTCAGTGAGTTGCCTGCTGAGTGTAAGAATATGTCTAAGTTACAGTTTAAAAAAAATTTTATAGCGGTTTGCTCTCCGTCCAGAACACTGCGAATATGTGAATAAGAAACTGCCGTTTTTTCTTTTTTTTTTAAATCAAACCTCGTGATACACTTATTTATTATATTTTTTCTATTTACTGTTTTTATTATATTCATTGTGTTTATTATATTTATTATTGTTTATTGTATTTATTTTGTTTGCTGCATTTATTATATCTGATCTGGTAGTAGGTGTTATAAGAATGCTAATGAAGTAAGGATTTTGATAGTGTTGTATGTGTGTAATTTTGGTATTTATTGGGTTAGCTGAACAGACAATTATGGCCATTGGCCATGATTGAACTGAAACTCGCCCAATATAAAAAAAATAAAGGCGTTTATTATTATTATTTCTTTTTTTAATAAATTCTTGATGAAATTTCTTTATACCAAAAATGATAAACCTTTCCACTGACAACTCATTGAGCAGGTATAGGTAGGTAATATAAATGGGATACCTCGTTGGCCACAACAAACACGCAAACGCCATTATTTTGCACCCAAAATATCAGCCGCTTCATTTTTCTATCAATAACTCGATCTATTCAAACGGAACACAATTTCTAGTGCAAAAACAATAGCGGTTTGGCACGTTTTCATTTTACCCAATAAATCACCAAACTCCCATATAGCCTTTTCTGGTAAATATTTGCACGCCATGTAGGGAAGAGGGCGGTTTACGCTCGGAGGAAGATTGGAGATTATTGAAAGACTCTGACGAATTAAGAAATAATAAGGGTGTTACCAGTGGCGGCTCATGAGGTCTGAAAGAGGTGGGACACAACAAGGTGGAAATAAGGCAATACATAATAACAAAAAATAAAAAATTTCAAAAAAAAAAGAATTAAAATCAGCTTCATATCCCTTGGGACGTCAATTATGACTAATTTAATAACTTAACTTGAACGTTTTTATGTTTTGGCATTTATTAAGAATATATTAAACTCGTGAATGGTAAGATTCCCGTATACCATCATAATAAAATGAAAATTTGCATAATGTAGACCTAGCTTAATAGAACTTAATGTAATTAGTTCGTGCTTAGAGCAGTTGTATAGAGCGAAAACTTTATCTCTGCTGCTGTGTCTTTGGGGGATTTTGTTTTTAAATTTATTTTGTGCACGTAAAGATATATAAAAGTATCTGAAGTATACCTTTGGCATGATAATGTATGTCTGGAATTTTCTTTGGAAGAAATTCTTTGTTTTATTTCATTCTATGGTTTTTACAATTTTTCTGGTAACGAGCTTATTGCGCCTGAATTTGCTTTCAGTAAATGTATTGGCATCACGTTGCCAATAATAATTTTACTGAGAATACAAATCTTGAAATTATTTCTAGATGTTCTTCTTTCACTGAATACTTGAGAAAACAAGAAGAAGAGAAATTTGATTTGATTTGACACAATTCGAATAAGTCTTACTGACTAGTGGATCAACAATTATAAACCATAGAGTAATTCAGAAATATTTTGAGGCAATTTGAGTGGGGAGAGTGCATGAATTGACTACAGCAACGGGTAAACGAGGATCGGTCTGTTTAGCCATCTTAGGAAGGATTACTCCCTATCAGTCAACTTGATTTAATTCTATCGTTTGCCACAAATTCATTTATTTTAAAATAATTGAGTTTTTGTTTCTTGTTTTACAGATCGAACGGGATGAAGGAAGGTTTTCCAGATAAACCTGGTAAAACATAAAAACGGTTTCCGGCTTTAAACTTTTATGAATCAATTAGCCGTTAAAAGCTTCCATTTAAAACATCAACTCTTACTCAGCGGAAGTTGCCTGTTTCGATTCCATTGTATTATATTTTCGCAAAAGTGCCAGCAGCAGTAGAATATACACCAGTATATCACACAAAGCTTGGTCAAATATTCCATGTTCAACAGGAAGTAAGTAGATAATAGGAGACTAGGAGATTCTAGATATTAATTATGGCGTATTATAATTATTTAGACAGTCCAAAAAAGGAAAATAAAGCGTTTGAGCAGGCAGGTAAATTAAATAGAGCAATAAATATAGAGCAGTGTAATTATTTGAAATATAAAGTAAATATAGCGAGTTGTGTAGGCCTGTTTGAACCGCAATTTAGTTATTTGTTTATGCAGGATGAAATTCAATTGTACAGCAGTGCAGATTTCGAATCCACATTTAAAAACTTTTAGGCAGTAAATCAACTGCATATTTCTGATAAAACATTCCTCATATCATAAATCATTCCTTCTGCTTAAACTCTGCTTCAAACAAAAACTCCTGGGGGAGTTTAGAGTTCCTAAACATACATGTAGTAGTAATATCAGCACAACTCACGAAAACGGTTTTAAATTCTATCATATACAGGGACGAATAAAAGCATTTTATATTTTTGGAAGGCAAACGGGTTAATGTATTTTAACGTACTCGTAATTCTTGAAGCCACCTGTATTATTTCGAAATAAGAGAGAGAAAATTCACCAGGAAATAGGATTTGTAATTTTAAATAAACTATCTGAACAAAGATATACACTAAACGGGTGTATACAGTGATGGGATATAACTAAAAAAACTAGCTGTTGCCCTCGAGGCACGAATAGCTCTCCATATTTAAGTGTAAAAGTCATAATTTTATGACCTTTTTGTCATTTATCTAAATTTTTGTTTTGTTTTAGACATCAGCTATTTTTTTTTTTTTTGTATCGGGTTTTGTGCCTTTTTCTTCTCTTTGGAGGCACTATTTATACGCAGATATTTTATATTCCAGATCTAGGCCAAATTCTTGTACGCAAAATAATTGATTTTTTTTTAGTTTTATTATAAAATTTATTTTGCCCCCTTTTCTACTATTTACGAACGCCTATGTAAACAAAATTGTTATGCTGCATGTTGTAGGTTATCCGTTAAGTGGTTTTTGAGTTATCACGGATACAATTTTTTCCTGACCCTTTTATAGAATTTTCACGGACGCCTATGGAACATTAATTTTTGTCGTGTATTTTTAACACCAATTCAACTAGTTAAATATAAAATTTTTTACATTTTAATTTTTTTTTCATTTTACCCATTTTTTTTACTATTTACGAACGCCTATGTAAATAAAAATTTTATGCTGCATTTTTTAGGTTATCTTATATGAAAGCTATATATAATTAGCCAATTTTTCTGGTATATTTGGGAAACATTTTTTTTTCGTTTTTGACTCTTTTTTTAAGACTATTTTCGAACGCCTGTGTGAACTAATTCTTTTATGTAACATTTTTTAGGTTATATTCTATCACACCTATAAAAAATTATTCAATATTTCGGATAAGTTTAAGAACTATAATTTTTTTAAATTTTTGAACCCTCTTTTAAACCCCTTGCCTACGCTCAATGTTAATCACCACCTATAAATAGCCTGTAGTATTTTCGTACCAAATGTGGTTAAAATCCGTTAAGTGGTTTTTGAGTTATCACGGATACAAATTTTTTCTGACCCTTTTATAGAATTTTCACGAACGCCTATGAAACATTAATTTTTGCCGTGTATTTTTAACACCAACTCAACTAGTTAAATATAAAAATTTTTACATTTTAATTTTTTTTATTTTACCCCTTTTTCTACTATTTACGAACGCCTATGTAAATAAAAATTTTATGCTGCATTTTTTAGGTTATCTTATATCAAAGCTATATATAGGTAATTAGCCAATTTTTCTGGTATATTTGGGAAACATTTTTTTTTCGTTTTTGACCCTTTTTTAACACTATTTTCGAACGCCTGTGTGAACTAATTCTTTTATGTAACATTTTTTAGGTTATATTCTATCACAACTATAAAAAATTATTCAATATTTCGGATAAGTTTAAGAACTATGATTTTTTAAATTTTTGAAACCTCTTTTAAACCCGTTGCCTACGCTCAATGTTAATCACCACCTATAATTATCCTGTAGTATTTTCGTACCAAATGTGGTTAAAATCCGTTAAATGGTTTTTGAGTTATCACGGATACAAATTTTTTCTGACCCTTTTATAGAATTTTTACGGACGCCTATGGTACATTAATTTTTGTCGTGTATTTTTAACACCAATTCATCTAGTTAAATATAAAATTTTTTACATTTTAATTTTTTTTTATTTTACCCCTTTTTCTACTATTTACGAACGCCTATGTGAATAAAAATTTTATGCTGCATTTTTTAGGTTATCTTATATCAAAGCTATATATAATTAGCCAATTTTTCTGATATATTTGGGAAACGTTTTTTTTTTCGTTTTTGACCCTTTTTTTAAACTATTTTCGAACGCCTGTGTGAACCAATTCTTTTATGGAATATTTTTTAGCTTATATTGTATCACAACTATGAAAAATTATTCCATATTTCGAATAAGTTTAGGAAATATATATTTTTTATGTTTTGACCCCTTTTCCACTATTTACGAACGCCTATGAAAGTAAGTTATTCATAACACATTTTATAGGTTATATTCTATCAAAACTATCAATAACTAGTTAATATTTCTGCTATTTTTAAGAAATACGTTTTTTTTTAATCTTTTTTACCCCATTTTACACTATTTTCGAACGCCAATGTGGTCTAATATTTTATGTTCAATATTTTAGGTTATATTCAATTAAATGCGTAAAAAATTATGCAGTATTTCGGATAAGTTTAAGAACTATGAATTTTTTTAATTTTTGAACCCTCTTTTAAACCCTTTGCCTACGCTCAATGTTTCCCAAAATCTAATCAGCTCCTTGCCATGTCCAATAGTATTTTTGTACCAAATTTGGTTAAAATCTGTTAAGCGGTTTTTGCGTTTTCGTGGATACAGACAGACAGACAGACAGACAGACAGACATACAGACAGACAGACAGACAGACAGACATTTTTTTAAAACTACTTATTTATGTATAAAATGACCAAAAAGAAGTATTTCCGGTGAAATTAAAAAAAAATTTTTTTTCATGAAACTAATAGTCTCCATATATACATATATTACATATATGATATGGAGAGCTAAAAAAGAAAATAAAAACGGCTTAGACGGGAGTTTCCTAAGGAAATTTCCTTTTAAAACTTCGTGGAAACTGGGTTAGTCATTTAAACTATCCGACATTTAATAAATGTAACGTAGATTAGTATACAGAATGGGATATTTGTTGGTGAAATATTTTCATATTGCTAAATTACTTGAAATTCGTATAATTTTTTAAACATAAACGCCAAAGAGCTAAAACTCTGTACATGGTGTCCCGAAATTAGCCTGCCATAGTTTACGGATCAAAAAAAATTTGATATTCTTCATCATAAGCGTCCCAAATGGAATCCAAGGGGTTAAAAATACCACAACCTTTACTTCTTTCTATATTTACTGCATCTGATTTTATATAAGTTTGACAGCAATCTGACTATCAGTTATCTCAAATAAATGAATATTTGCGTTGAATACACTGACCTTATTAGTTCATGTAAATGTACGAAATGAAACCACTAGAACATGCATTAATATTAGGGTTGGAAAACCGCATACCAATTAACATTGGGACATATCGGGAAAATCCAATCCTGTCGATATCATTTATCGATTGCAATTTACCATGCATGCTCCAGCAGTTTTAAAGGCTGGATTAATTCACAAATAGTGTTTAGGCTAACCTGCGCTGGCAAAATACATGGCATATCACATGTTCAGTTTGTCGCGTTGTTAAATTTCTCGTCCATTAAACAGATTGGAAGCAGACTAATTTTGATAAATTTTCTTGTTTCGTTTAGAATTTAATTTGTGATTTTATACAACTATCTAGATTGTATTTTCTATCACAGCAAGTGCTCAAGATAATCACCAATTGGTGATAGAATTCCCTAAAATTTTATCAAATTTACGCATGAGTTTTCGTCCTCGTCGTATATTATGGATTCACACCCTATGGTGTAAATATCTATCTATCTATAGGTACATATTTCTTCTTCAACTCTCTGAAGTTTTCAAAACTTTCAAGCAGGTAATAGGCAAGATAAACCATAAATAGGATTACCCAATGTCCGAGACAGAGACCCTTTTGTTTTTCTCTGGGGTTGCTTGGGTCTGATGGATTTAGTTTTTTATCACTAACCTTTTTAAATTGTTTGTCAAAATATATATATATATATATATATATATATTATGCTATTCAAAAGATTTGTTTTCAGGATCGACAGCCAAAATGCATCAGCCGAATTTTGATTCAACTGGTTTATAGTAGCTCTATAATTGTTTACATTTCAAAATACGTTAAGTAGATTGTAGATTGTATATTGTTTGGCCTCCCCTCACTTCGACCTGCAGAAGATCTTTTGTGAATGACTCTAATCTATGAATTGCCCAGCTTCATAAAGTTGATGGTTTCTCTGGGGGCTAAATTCCTTACCTCGTCGGGTGTTTGGGTCACCCCTCCAAGGTGTTTAGCCTTTTGCAGAAAAGTGCAATGCATTCACAGAGCACGTGTTCTGTTGTCTCTGTTCCGTCTTCGCAAAACCGACAAGTGTCGTCCTCGGTTAGCCCATCTTTTTGAGATGGTATTTCACTGGGTGGTGTCCCGTAAAAAGGCCTGTAATTCGCCTTAGGTCGCTTCTCTCCAGTTGGATAAGCTTCCCTGCGTTGGCCTCTGAAGGTTTGATAAACCTTTTTGATTGTCTTAGGCCTGGAGTGTTTATCCAGTAGGACTTAAGTTGTTCCTTTTCCCATCTCCGAAGCTCTTCCTTCATATGGTTTTTTGGAAGGCCAAAGATGGGTACCGGGCCGCAGAACGGAGCGTTTGAGCCCTCTTTTGCAAGTTGATCCGCAGCTTCGTTCCCCTCTATGCCTTCATGGCACCCATGTCACAGTAATATTTTTCCCCTGAGCTGCCAGTTGCTTTAGGGTCTGTTTGCATTCCCATGCTAGCTTTGACGTGAAGGTGTAAGACCTCAGTGCTTTTAACGCAGCTTGACTGTCTGACATAATATTGATCTGCCGTTCAGGGATGCCTCTCTGCAAGCATTCTTGAGCACAACGATTAATAGCGTTGATTTCTGCTTGGAATATAGTGGGACTTTTCCCGAGAGATTCAGAGAGCCTGCAATTAGGCCCGTATACTCCCATGCCTGTGTTCCCTTCTATTCCTTTTGAACCGTCCGTATACCAGACGGATGTGTTTTCTGGGAATCGTGGTTCCCCATTTAGCCAATTTTGACGGTCTGCAATGACCACTTCAAATGGGATTTCAAAATCATGTTTGCGTGGCAAAGCGTCCGACGGTTTTCTTCAGGATTCCCATGTGTCTCTCTAGATCGCCAGATTTGTATTCCATTACCTGTGCCAGTTTCAGAGCGCTAATTGCTGCCTCTTTTTTGACTAGGACAGGCAAAGGTATTAGATGCAGCAATGTTTCCATCGCTGCTGTGGGGCAAGTTCGCATTGCCCCTGTTATTCCTAAGCATACGTTAAGTAAGGGTGGTATTCTTGAAAAACCGGCAGTAGATAAACCAAAAGGAGTAAGAAAACCAGCCAGTATCGCAACCTTTTTAGAGAGTAAATCTACTGGTCATAAGGCCAGGAAAAATTTATTGCACAAACTCCATATGAAAGTAAGACTATTTTTCGGAATTAATGTATTTATCCAGGAATTATTTTTTAATACAAAAAACACCCACTTTAAATAGAGTAATATTTTAATATATTTCAATATTATTCCCTAAATGATATCAATTTAAAAATAATTAAAATGAAATGCTACAATTTTTCTCTATACATTCAAATGCATATGTATTTATTAGCTATTGCGGGAAATTCCAATTAAATACGAATATTCATTATTTAGCTCTGATAATAATTATTATCGAAAATATTACGCATGTATTTCATTAGTGAAAATGATATTTGTTAATAAATATTATTTACAAAATGTTGTACAACATATACATAAAACAAAAATTATTATTGATTAAAAAAGCTCTATTTGAGACATTTTTCAAGGCAGTCTACTATTTTGTTACCCAGTTGTTATTATTCCAAATTTAACCAACTTTGTTCTGAATTTGCTGAATATATAACAAGAAAACCGTTCTTAAACTTTCCCTAACAATACTATAATTATTTTAATTCACGAGTGGCATATACCCAGTAGTTAACAGGCTTCAATTCGTATATTTATAACTAGTAAACTTGAAAATGAATTAAAAAAAAGGCTTCAAATTTGTAATTTATCTCTCTACCGTTTTAAAGTGGTATAAATTTAGATCTCCCCTGTTTCACCATAATTTTCAACGAAATAGGATACTTATTTCTGTGTCCTGACAAGTATTATACCTATGTATCTACTTCATCGTAATATAGCTAGAATCAAACTAAATTTTAATAAAAACCAGCGAAGTGTTCTCGGTGCAAATTATAATCAATGACGTCTCTTTTTCGTTGTGAGAGCTTTCATTTAGATCATCTATTTGAGAGAGATTTTTTTAAGCATTTTTTTTAATTAACGTTTTTTAGCAGTAATTGCAGGATCTAAATTGATATTTTTATGAGATCTGGCTACAAAAATACCTAGGCATATATTTTAACCAAATTTGGTACAAAAATGTTACAGGCGTAGTTTATTTATTAGAGAATCCAAGATATATCTTTTTTTGTCTTCAATTTTCAGGTTTCGAGTTGGATACAATTTTTTGGTTTGCGTTTGATGACCACAGGAGTACTGAAAATATTTTTTTAGGAATTTGAAACACAAACACAACATAAAAGGAGAGTTAAAACATCAAAAAAACCATATTTGCTAAACTGGATGGAAAGGCGTGCGTAATTAATTTGAAAAAAGGGGCAAAATCCTTGAATATATAGATACAATTCCGATGTAGTATTAATAGGCATAGGCTATCCATAAGGGAGTTAAAAAGGGTCAAAATATAAAAAATATAATCCGTATAATAGAGCGTCTCGAGATTTTTTAAATGGTGAAATCTGAATTATTTTTGATTAACTTTAATTATTAATAACATAATACGAAATGTTATTTCATTCCATATCGTTGGTAAATAGACTGACTATCCAGGTGTGAGTTAAATTTTCTATTAACAAACATGAAAATTGTTAATATTATCATATTCATAGATTGCGGTCGATCAGGTGTAAAGAAATGCTATTGGGTTTATTTATAAGATACAATATTAACCGGTATAGAGTCTTTTGATACCCCACGATGCAACGAGGCGTCTGTTTTATATTATACGAGTATAAGTACATCTTTCAATATGGTGTCGATATTTTTCTATCGAAGTTCCCCACAGTGGGGTAGCTGGCAATTTCTCAAGTTCTCCAACATTTTTTTTTTATTATTTCGCGATTTTGTTAGGTATTAATAATTATTCTTAACAACGATCTGTGCAAGTCTGTGTCTTTCGAGACCCGAGTCTCCGAACGCGCAAAAAAAGTCCCCTGAGACGATTAAGACCATTTCAAGATGAAAATCTGTCTCGGTTCGATCTCTTCTAGTGGAATTTTTTATATTTCTAATGTTTGACCAAAGTAGCCATTAAGCTTAACCGTAAAAGAGGATTTCGTTGTTCACTAGCTAAGTGCCGGTCGAATACGAGCACAAGTTATTTAAAGCTGAATTTAAAGCATATTTTAAAAAGGAAAAAATATCAAAAATGACGAGTATAATGTATACAAAATATGAATAGAACTTTTGATTTATGGTATATGGTTATATCGTAACTTTCAATCTTAAGTTCAGGGATATTACTTTGTCTTGTTATTTTCTCGAAGCGCCTGAGGAAAGATATTATATTTTCAATATCCCAACCGTTGTCGATATGGTTATTTATCATATCTTAAGGAAATGTTTTATCCTCTATATATGCCTTTCATCTTTTCTTTACAAGTACTTAGAAATTTTTGTTTCTTACATTTAGGTGTTGTGATTGATTCTCATGAGTGTAATAAGCTCAAATTGATTAAAGCTCTAATTTACCCACAACTTGATTATTGTTCTTCTGTTTATTTTTATTTTTTGTTCGAGTATAATAGGTTGAAGTTGCAGAGAGTGCAGAACTCATGTGTTCGATTTGTGTGCACAGTTTCTTTTGCGGCACATGTCACTCCTTTTTATGAGAGATTGGGGGTACCGAAGTTGAATGCCAGATTCGAGTACCTATACACCCCATTACTACATAAAATCTACCATTCCGGAGAGCCTCAGTATTTGTATAGTTTGTTGTGTAGACGTTCGAGTGTGCATGATGTTAATATACGGGTTAATACATTTACAATCCCTAAGCATCACACATTAAAATTTCAGGGTTCTTTTTCATATATGGCCTCACTGCTTTTAAATAAAGTGATTGATATAATTGACTTACCATTAAACTTATTTCTGAGAGAAGTGAAACTAAGAATTTACCCATAGGCTCAATGTTTTGTTAATTGTGGATGGGTTCTTTTTTTATTTTTTATTTTTAAATTGTAACATTTTTTCTATTTTTTGTACATTTGTATCTTTTAGGTAGAGTGGAAGAGTGGCATTAGCTAAACCTCTAACCTTTTGTGTGATTGTAATTTTTTTTGCATTTTCACAATAAATCATTTATTATTATTATTATTGTTTTAGGTCCTGCTGATTTCTCATTTCTATGTATAGTGACTGTCCCAATAGATACCGGTCAATTATTTTGTTTCTATGCACTCCAATAACGACTTTGGAAGTGCGACAAAATATCCCAGACATTTTCAGTGTTTTACTATTTCCCTTGTGTATTTATCGGGAACTCGCTGATATGAAAAATTATAGTTAAATCCAAATATACAATATATAATGTTCTACACCAATATCTATTTTTAAAATTTTCACATTTCTAACAGGCAGTTCGTAAATAAATTGAAACAAAATTTATTTATTTAATCAACGATATTGCTTTTGTTTAAAATAATATACCACCTACTTGAACGGAGATAATTTTTTACACACAAGTGCTAACACATGAAGGTTTGTTGGTTTATCCCAGAAAAAAAACCTTCTCAAAAACTGTACAGGTAAAATTTAACTGATAGACTTGTGGCACAATAAAAAGGTTGCCACAGTATCTACAGAATAAAATACAATATATACAGTGTGGCGCAACAATAATGGTCGCCACAGTACCCCACTTCCAGTGATTGGATCACGAAAATCCGGCCTGTAGACGGTCTGGAAAGCGGACGCGTCGTTCTGATCGAGTACGCAGTTCTGGTGCAACTGCTATACGTCTTTCGGGCTGAACTGCAGGCTGAATGGGAACTGGAACTTGAGCTGGGGTGTGATTTCGTTGGATCTCTACCGTTGCTAGTTCTGCGTCGCCGTGGCTGTCGAAAGCGTCATTGTCCTGCATGACAAAAGCTGGTTTGAGTCTGTCAATGGAAACCGTGACGTTTCGTCCCCGAATACGTAAATGTACGTTAGTTATTAATAATTTAATACTTATGTATATTTGAAAATATCAAAAAATAATAATTATTTTTGACATTTATAAATTCTAGCACAATAACATAAATCCATGTGAAACCCAGTCAATTTTTTGTGTTCAAAACGTTCAGTCTGATGGTTTATTTCTATTATTAAACAAAATTAATCGTACACTTTGGTATCGCGGCCCGAGAGAGATAATAATTTGTTTATTTTTCGCATACACACTTGTGTTTGGTTTTGTACCATATTGCCAACGAAGATTAATTTCACTAATAACATGAAAACGATGTTATTTTATTTCAGTTACAAGTTGTTTAACAGGGAGAGATCGATAAAGGCCCCCAACTGTGTAACACAGGATAAATTGAATAAAAATCTGTTCTGATTATAAATCGTAATGTTATCCTGCTGGGTCCATATATTTAGGGCTGTGAAAATTCTCATTTTTTCTTTAAATACAAAATCTAGGCACTTGCAGACTTTGGTTTAGAAGCAAATTCCTGCTAAACCGCTCACTTTAGACCCATAAAAACTTATTACTTTTTTAAGCATAAATGAACGGGGAATTTAAAAAAAAATAAAAAAATATATTTATTTCAGTGGCGTAAAAATTAGGGGTATAAAAAGTGAAACTCGCCCTATAGCATGCCACTGGCTAATTTTTTAAAAAGATTCTTTACGTCAAAATATGTCTTTTTTAAAGGACATAGCGGTCACTAAATTTGAAAAAAATATTTATAGGCGTTTTTGAATTATAGCAAATTTTCGAAATTTATGTCATGTCTCAGGTACTTGCAGATTTTAGTTTAGAGGCAAATTCCTGCAAAACCGTTCACTTTAGACCCATAAAATGTCATTACTTTTTTAAGAAAAAATGAACAGGGAATTTAAAAAAAATTAAAAAGATGTATTTATTCCAGTGGCGTAAAAATGGGGGGATAAAAAGTGTCACTAACCCCTATAGCATGCCACTGGTTAATTGTTTTAAAAGATTCTTTACGTCGTAATCTTACATTTTTAAAGAACATATTGCTCACGAAATTTTAAAAAAACATTTGAAGGCGTTTTTGAATTATGTCAAATTTTTGAAATTTATACACAGTATCTAGACACTTGCAGACTTTCGTTTAGAGGGAAATTTCTGCAAAACCGTTTACTAAAGACCCATAAAAAGCTATGACTTTTTTAAGCAAAAATGAACAGGGAATTTAAAAAAAATTAAAAAGATGTATTTATTCCAGTGGCGTAAAAATGGGGGGATAAAAAGTGTCACTAACCCCTATAGCATGCCACTGGTTAATTTTTCAAAAAGATTGTTGATGTCAAAATATGACTTTTTAAAGAACATATCGGTCACGAAATTTGAAAAAAATATTTATAAAAGTTTTTGAATTATGGCAAATTTTCGAAATATATGTAAAAATACACAGTATCTAGGCACTTGCACACTTCAGTTTAGAGGCAAATTCCTGCAAAACTGTCCACTTTAGACCCATGAAAAGCTATTAGTTTTTTAAGCACAAATAAACAGGGAATTAAAAAAATATATTTATATATATACAGGGTGTAAGAAACACCCTGTAGTCTCGACCAAAGTTGGAAACATTATAGAAACATAAAAAAATCGCGTATTGTGAAAATAAATTTTAGTTATTAAGCATAAATTCACAAAATCTCCCCAGGGGTACTTTGTATGTACTTTTAACAATGTTCTCACATACTACGATGTATGATTTCAATTCACATTTCCTACATCTACAATAAAATAAGATTTATTGAGCATATAAAGATTTTCAGCACAGTAAAATTGTTATGATATCCTCCAAGTCGGAGGAATACATAAAATATTTTTATAACACCCTATATTATAATGATAATGATTTCTTCTATTTGAGAGGGTAGGCAATTATTACGTCATGTTTATTGCTTCTATTTCACAGGCACACATAAAACCATGTCATAACACTGCATTGTTTTTTGTACAATTTTATAGCAATTTCACCTCTTCGACGTTTCTACCCCTAATTGCCCCAAAGCACACGGTAATGGCCGTGGATCAGAAGAAAATGCTGATATTTTTGGCTCATTTCCAACAAAAAAAAACCATAGTAAACTCGCTGTTCATTTACAAATTATTATTGTAAATTAGAACAAATTATTTTAAAAAATTAACTGCCTAATAGGGGAAAATGGGAGGGCAAATAATTGATTTTGGAAGCATGCAAGAAATTGGTAGAAACTTCTCTATCTTTTTAATGGATGACAGTTCAATATAATTTCAGAAATTTTGAATTTTCACTCTTGTTTTCTACCACAAAACACAAAGCAGTTTTCTACAGAAATTTTGGTGCAAACTTTCTATGATATTGGAGAAATAAACAGCTTTTCAATCGTTATAATGATTTCTCTAGATCGATTTGTTTGTTAAACATGTCAAAGAATCTTTTTCTTGAGATTAATTTGATAAATCGCGTCTACACCGGTTACCAAATAAATTGTAGGAAAATATTTAGCAAAGCGAATAAAAGAATAATATTTCAAAGTGTGAGATAAAAATGAAAAATAATCACACTTTTGTGTGTTCTAGATTATTGTTTATGTGCTTTATTAGACAAACGTTCTACTTATAATTAGAAAAAGTGAATTGATGCCAATTGATAAATTTCTATGACACATTGCCGGCCGATCACTACTGATGAGTTGGGAACAACACAACTTAGCAGACTCTGCCCAAGGTAACACAAATGCATCAATACATAAATTGAAAGGCAGTTGATTTTAATATATATTAAAATGAAAAGCAACAGTCTTGCTATAATTGATCATCAGTCTATTTTTATGACACCACGACTGAAATTCCTCTAGAGTCACGTTGATTTTATATTCTAAGAGCTCAGGATCTTTATCGTATATTAGAATGGTGGTATCATCAGCGTACATATACACGGTACCATGTGAAATGCTCGTGGGAAGGTCGTTAATGTACAGTAGGAAAAGCAGCGGTCCAAATATACTCCCCTGAGGAGTATCCAAATCAATTTCTTGAGATTCCGATATAGATGAATCAATCTTTACCGCCATCCTTCTATGAGTTAAATAGGAGTCAATCCACCTATTTATAGGCCCACGCAAACCCAGCTGATGTACAAAGTACACGTTTCTGTTGAAAAACCTGGCCGAAAACCATGTTGACACTTACTTATGATTTTAGTGGAGCCCAGGAACCCAAAAATTCTATTCGAGACAATCCATGACCTTAGAAAAGACACTCAGAAGCGATATCGGTCTGTAATTCTCAATAGAAGTTTTATCTCCTTTTTTAAATATTGGAACAACGATGGCATGTTTCAGCTGTTCCGAGAATATACCACTTTGAACTGACATATTTGTCAGCTCAGCTATGATTGGAGACAAAATATGAATTTAGTTTTAGAGAACTTTCACCGAGATATTATCTATGCCTGTAGATTTCTTATTTGGCATAGTTTTGATTAGTTTTGATACTTCGTGATCCGTTACAGGACTAAAAAACATGCTCTGACAATTCATGGGACCCACCGTGCATTGAACTGACATATTATCAGCGAAATGTGATTTTAATTTATTTTTAACAACAGTCGAGAAGAATGTACAAATTAATTGATCTAAAATTTAAATATGACCCGATTTTGAATTGGAAAAAATTATTAGACAGGGAAAATTACAAATATACAGAGTGTAATTTAAAATTTTAAAAGTGGTCGTTGAATTTTGGAAGGCGGCATTATAAAAAAATGTTGAAACCGCAATTGTAAAGCATTTTAGTTTTTGTTTGGGCCTGGTCAAGTCAGTAGTTTGGGTCACTCCTCCACTGATTTTCGGAGGGAAAAATAAATTGTCAAAGGCACAACTCATGTGTAAAATTTCATAAAATATAACTTTAATGTTTATATTTCGTGGAAATATATTTTATTTTCCCGATTCGTATCTATATAGGTATAAATTCATTTTGCGCAGATCATATGACCCTATAAAAAAAAGTTATTTAATTACGCTGGCAAAATAAAACTGCACAATGCTTTGGTTTTATGATAAAAGCCACCAACCATTTGTCATTTATTTCAAATTTACGTGACCAGATTGTGAATTGTGTTTTTGCAAAAAAAAAAAAAAAACTACGGAACGAATATCACCATATGCCAGAGGCGTAAA
Organism: Apoderus coryli; assembly: GCA_911728435.2. Lineage (NCBI taxonomy): Eukaryota > Metazoa > Arthropoda > Insecta > Coleoptera > Attelabidae > Apoderus > Apoderus coryli. Next base: position 710,181 of record OU452211.1, on the reverse strand, counting down.
AAGTATTTTCCCACTGGATAAGGTTTGATCATTAGCTGCAATTTAAAGAGAAATAATCCCGAGGGAATAATGGAGAAATATCAGGGCGATTATGCCAAACAAATGTGCTGAAATTGTACTAAAACGATCGGACGAAAATATGACGTGGAACACATATACGAATTTATCTCTACTAACGTTTGGGGAACCAAACTACTTCTATCTTTATTCTGTTGCTCAAAATAGATAGATAGATATATCTTTATTTACCATAGTAGCAATTACAAAAATTTGATAATTACAATTTACAGCACGTCCAAATAGAAAATTTACAATTCAACTTGTAAAATCTTTGTATAACATTTATGTATGTACGAGTATAAACAACAATCACGATTACATTTTACAAACAAAATTCAAAATATTTTATCTCAAATCCAACAAGGCGTATAGACCATCATTTTCAAAATGAGTGTGACATGTATTCATCAACTGAATAAAAACAGTTACTTAAGAGCAGTTCCTTTATTTTTCTTTTAAATTTATTCTGGTTTAAAATTTTGAAGCTAGCAGGAAGCTTGTTGTATAGTTTTATATTTAGCGAGTTATTTTGACTTTTGTTAAGGCTAAAACGTGGCGCAATGGTCAGCCCAACTGAACGAGTATTGTAGTCATGAACCTGTCCGTGTCTAGGGAACTTATCCTTATGCTCATGAATTTCCATGAGCTGGTGATACACATAAAGACAAGGCAAAGGCATTATCCTGTACCCAAGAAAGAATGGACGACAGTGATCAATAGGCCCCGCACCAGCCAACAGTCTAATAGCTTTTTTCTGTACCCTAAAAACCTGTAACGCGTTGGGTGAGTTGCCCCAGAGAATAACCCCGTATACAATACGCGAATGAAACAAGCCATAATAGACAGACTTAAGAACCTCAAAGGAAAGCGCCATTCTGAGTTGCCTAATTAAAAATAAAATACCATACAGCTTACTACTCAGCCACCAATTCAAACCGCCATCAACAACAATCCCAAGTATTTTGCAAGAGTCATTACTAGCAAATTTATGGTTACTAGAAAAACAAATTTGTTTAGTTTTGTTGCAATTTAATTGTAAATTATTTGTTGAGAACCAGATTTCGGCTACTTCCAGGACATCCTTAGACAAAATGTTGAGATTCTCAAATACACCCGATGTACTTAAAAAGGACGTGTCATCAGCAAACAATACACAGCGACATTTGTTGTTCATGTAAGAACATATTTCGTTTATATATATTATGAAAAATAAGGGACCCAGTACCGACCCCTGGGGCACACAGTGCTTGACGTCAACCCTGATGGACTCAATATTTCCCACTTTAACACACTGTTGTCTACCAGTGAGGTAGGACTTTATAAGATTTCAAGGAACACCTCTCGCACCGTAAAAACGCAACTTTTCCAAAAGAATAGTATGCGAGACACACACCATCAACGATGCCTGCTCCCCTCGCTCAAAGGCATCAACTATACCTGCCACAATTTCCGACACTGCTTTGAAATAATGTTAGGACTCCATAAATAATACTTGGTACCCAAATATTTTTATTATTTATAATCAGTTTTTAGTAAACTTTAAAGGGCTGTAACTTGGAGGGAAAATGGTAGACCACATAAAAAAATATATATATAATTTCATGAAAACAGTCGCTTTTTAAAAAGCTATAAATAAAATATAAAGGTATACTGAACACGAAACCCCACTTAGAAATAAAAACAGAAGAAACGACAACACCCCTAAATAATAATAAAACTTAATTTTTAATAAGGGAAAATAATATGTACTTACATTTTAATGGCATCACAAATAATGGTGCAGCGCAAGCAAAAAAAAAACCACGAATGTTGTTTTTGCCCCACTTTTATGAAAAAGGTTGTTATGCTAAATACCCTCGAGTGGGACTTTTATTTTTACATTTTTTTTTGTGTCAATTATCGGCAAAACGGTCGATTTAGTGTATAGAAATAAATTTTCACACCTAAAGTACTGGAAAATTGCTGTGGCTACTTTTCAAATTTTATACCCATTTAGTTGGAATAATAATACGCAAAATTTATTTATTTATTTAAGATATTTATTTAAGATACACTGCCCAGACAGATAAATAATCCAATTAAAGGGCAGGAAAAATTACAGTAAATTCTTAATATCTAACACTAAATTAATATTCTAAGAAATATATTTTTATACAAGACTAACTTGAATTAAAAATATCGATTTGCTTGGACACAGAGTTACAAGTATGGCACATAAAATATAAACGGGAACGCAACAACAAATTAGTACGCGGGGCCGGAAAGTAAAATACGATTCCGTTATTACGTGTACGTAGATTTGGGACACAAAAAGGAATCTGGCTTAAAAACTCTGGACAGTCAAAAAGTCCATTAATAATCTTAAAGAGCAATACAAGAGCGGAATATTCTATCCGAGTATTTAATGATACTAGATTAAAACGGTTTAACAGAATATCATGAGGAAACCCAATGGATGGATAAACCCCATCAACCCGAAACCACAGCAACTTGGCAAACGACGCTGGATGCGTTCAATATTATTCATATGTATGGCATACATAGGATTCCATACTACAGATGCATATTCCAGTTTAGATCTGACAAATGCGTTGAAAAGAACAATGAGAGTTTGAGGTGTCACAAACTCTTTCGAATTGCGCACAATAAAACCCAGAGATCTATAGGATGCTGAAACTATTTTATTGTAATGATTAGTAAAGCTCAGTTTACCATCAAACCAAACACCTAAATCTTTAAACTCATCACAAGTTGTTAATGAACTATTATTTATACAATATGAAAATTTGACAGGGTTTATTTTCCGTTTATAGGAAACACTAAAACATTTATCAATATTCAGATAAAGATTATTACGGACACACCACTCATATACAACATTTATATCGTCCTGAAGAACAATCTTCAGTACTATTAATGACAGAATATACTTTGAAGTCGTCAGCATATAATAACGAACTATTTGTCAAGCCACTAGAAATATCATCGATAAAACACAGGAACAACAATGGTCCAAGGACAGAGCCCTGTGGAACACTAGATGACACTTTAAAATTTGCGGAACGAAATCCTCGACTTTCCACATACATACAAATCTATCCCACAGATACGACTTCAAGTAGGATACCATAATCAAGTCTATCAAAGGCTTTAGAAAAATCAGTGTAGATTACAGAAATTGTGGGTGTAATGTAATTTTTCTGGACTTTTTTTTTTCACATAATCATTAACTAGACTATTTTAAATAGAATTAGCTACTGATGCTAACAAAATCATTGGTTTTTATATTTTTTTTAAATCAAATAAGAAACGGGCGATATTATAGCGGATATACGCACTTGGAGAGTTTCTTAGGCTTGAATGATAGAAAAAAGTTCTACACTGAAACGGTTTAACATAGCCAAACTCTGTATCCACTAAACATTTACTAATAAATTCCTTCGAAAAATGTGTAGCGAACAATGTGCCATTGTCGTTTGTCGTTCTCCCAACAACTTATTGTATAGGTGTTCTTAAATTTTAGGATATTTTTGCAACTGACAGGAAGAAGGTCCTTTCGTTCGGTTTACTGCACACTATTCACATACCTACGGGAAATTATTTTGCTTTGTATTGTGCGATTCCAAAAGCTACAAAGTTTAATATTGTTGTTGTGTTTGTGTGTGTGTCAGCGTTGATATAATCCGATTTTTCATGCTTTTTATATGGAAATATAGGTATTACAAAGAATCTGCTGCAAAATACTGGGTTTAACAGGAACAGCGCTGTTACAAAGCAATGGTAATTGAATTCGAAATGGTAAATGCTACTAATGATAAAGAACTTTACTTTTATTATCCAAATTGTGTGAGATCCAAGGCGAAAAAAATTTTTTGCCAGTCAAATGTTTATGCAATATTGAATGTATGCTGTTCCCACTAATGCCTAAGGTTGTCTCAATCTCTTGGTAGGTCACATGACGATCTTGCAATATCAGTTCGCGCACAGCATCAATAGTTTTCGGAACAACAACTGATTTTGGACGACCTTCACAAAATTCGTCTTGGAGTGAACTACGACCACGATTGAATTCACCATACCATCGATAAACACTGGTCATTGATCGAGCTTCATCGCCAAAAATTTAATTAAGTTCGCACGAAAATGTTCACGATTTAATTCCATTTTTGGGCCGAGATGAATCTTTTAAGTTACTGTAAACAACACAAATATCGCTCGTATGTCAAAACGTTCTGAGTACGTATAACCTCAAAAATGTCCAACTTTACCATAGAGCTGTCAGTTGCCAGATTGCAACACCAGGGTTGCCAAATCCCGAAATATAAAAGGCAACCCTAGTACTTTGGTTTATTAATATTAAACAAGACATGTTTGTCAGAACGTATTATATTCGCACTACAAATTCAGACAGCTGTAAGGATCCTTAAATTAGGTTGAGCTAGATTTCCCAAGATACCGGAGACATGATAAATATCCAATAACTTCGGTAAAATACAACATTTACATATATTTTTGATTCGTAAGCGACATGCCAATACGGCTGCTCTATTTTCTTGCAGTTTCATTTCAGGTAAACAGGGTGAACATTAAAAACTCTTTTTTTTAATGTTTTAAAATAAAATAATGTTAAGAATTGCTTGTTACGTAAAGCAACAAGACTTTAACACTACCATGCTTTCACCAGACGGCCGTTTCGTCGATCCACGACTCATCAGTGGTGATCGGCTACCGTTTTGGTGTTATTATTCCGCATAATAATTCCTGATAACATTTTCGGAACAAAAATAATCCGATTATTCTAAATACCAAATACGAAAACATAATTTCCCTTTTTCCACTGAGAGAATGTAAGAAATTGGCGTTTACAGGCCGACGTGTCTCAAAGTTTTTCCCTAATCCTCTTATATAGTGGCATGTTGTGTCAAAACTCTAACAAAGCAAATTTCAATTTCAAATTAAATTACCGGTTAATTTTATATTTACAAATGTACAGTATGTCCACAATTTGAGTGGATTTATCTCTTTGGACTAATTTTCTGTCAAACTCTTATAGTGACATTGTTTATTCTTTGACGTTGTAATTTTGAGGTATATTTTATATGGCGCGCTAAACAAAAATTGAGGAAAAGACGGATATAACCCTTTTGAAGTTCCCTGAAACGATTAGGACCATTTCCAGATGGAATTTTGGTATATAAAAATCCTTAAAGTCAGTCAGTCATATAAATATCTTGGATGCCAGGTCAACGAAAGCCAGAGCATCATTTCGCACCCCAGTGCTATGTTGTTACGTCCTCAGTATTCTCTATTATGGAATTAAGTCGTGGACTCGAACAGACGCCATGTGTAAAAAGCAGGAAGCTTTCGAAATGTGGATGCTGAAACTATCCTGGATGGACAGAGTGCGCAAGGTGGATGTGTTTGCGAGAATGTCAAAGGATCTGGAAGTCATGTCACACTTAAAGAACGAAACTTGGAATACTTTGGACACATTCTGTCAGAGACGATACTGTATAAAAAGCTTTTTCCAACAAATACGTCTTTAGGGCTTTACGGAATCGAGGAAGGGATGGTAGCAATTTGATTTCCATTGGCAGATGGTTGTGCATTTTTTTTGCATTGTATATAATCGAGCTTTTGATTAATTCGGAGGATGGGGCTGGCAGATAAAGATCATGTTCGGAGTTTCTAAGGAGATAATTATGGAATGGTCATTTAGAGACATCTGACAGGTGTTTGCGGATTAAGCAGACCGATTCCAATATGAATAAGGAAGGTAGTGTGAGTATTTTAAATTTTCTGAAGAAGTCCTGGCAACGGGCTCTATAGTGCAATCTCAGAGAGTATCGAATAGCTCTTTTTTGTAATCTAAAAATACGCCCAAACTGCGTTGCACAGCATGTACCCTAGAATGGGAGTGCGTATCGAAGATGGGATTCGAAGAGTGAAAAGTTAACGCAAAACAGGCAGAGCTTAATTTTTTTGCTAACGCATAAATGTACAACTTCGACTTCAGGGAGCTGTCAACAACAAGGCCCAGAAACTTCACAGAAGAAACGACGTCAATAGTGGAATCATTAAGTTTAAAAGACTGCAGCGTACCTTTATATGACACAGATTTAGTTTTCGCAGTGTTCAAGCACAACAGGTTAGAGTCACACCATGATTTCATGGTGATTAAGTCTTGGGATATGGTACTATGAAGAGCCACACTATCCGGGCTGCACCATGTGATGTCTAGGCACGTAATGTCGTTTATAAATAGCAAAAACATAATAGGACCCAACACCGAACCCTGTGGAACTCCACAATCCATCGGCCTGCAAGAAGATACAGCCGCATTGACCCTCACACACTGACTTCTGTTGCTAAGGTACGACTTAAACCATCACAGTGGAACCCCCCAAATTCCGTAGTGCTGTATCTTGTTAATTAGGATGTTATGACTTACACAGTCGAATGTTTTGGAGATTGTTCAAGTTGGAGTAAACATTGTTGAAGACGGAGAATTTGCGACAATGGTATGGTAAGACTACGACAAGTCTCTTTAGGAAAGCGCTCGACAAAGTACAGATAGTGCCAACGTTCGAAGAGGACAAGGCACAAAAAGAACATCAAGAGTTACCCTGTATTTTAAAGTTGCGCATAGTAACAAATAATATAAACTTGTACGCAAATTGGAGTGAAAATTTCAATTAAAACTATATCACAGCGAACGACGTACCATAACAATGGAGGAGCTCCAGCGATCAACTAATCTGTATGGAAATTGAAATTTGACGAGATATGAGCAATCTCACTAGGTTCCATTTTCCATCCAAAGATGCTTTCTGTTGGTAAAACGCTCCTAGTTAGTTAAAGGAAAAATAATCGTATACAAAATTTGTTTTCATAAAACGAAATTAAAAAAATAAAAAGAAAACATTTTTGAATATTTCAAAGAAGAGCTACTAGTACTTATACAGGGTGTCCCTTTATGATTTTTACAATTTCAACAAATATCAAAGAAGAAACTTGTTTGTATTTTAAGTTTTTTCCATGCTTAAAATCCCCCTGTGGTATTTAAAGAAAAAACGAGAACTATGGAGCAAATGGACGGTTAATTTTATAAACATAAAACTTACCACGATCTAATGTTGTTCAAACCCACACAGGACAGTTGGGGTTTGGTACCCAACTGTCCAAATTAATAAAAAAAAATTAACAAAATGCCGGTAATTACTTTAGAAACGCAGCAGGTGTGCTTTTCGTATGTAACACGTTCTCGATTCAGTTTTCCAGGAATATTGTGGAAACGAGTCATGCAGGCACGTAGTTGTAACACAACTGGCGTCCCGACGCGATTTCCGACGCCGTTACCATAACGTGGAGCGAACAGCAAAAGTTTGAAGAGAGGCATGCGCCCACTACTTGTCTAATGGAATTTCACTTTTTTTTTGCATATTTACTAAATCTTGTTTGGTATTGAGACAAAGCAAAAAATGATGTAAGTGGTTGTAATGGATATGACAGGAAAATAATAAGGGTAAGGGTAAATAGAGAGACAGTAATGGATCACTTTCATAATAGATATTGATGTTGTTTTTGTTTTTAATAATGTCAACATATAGCATAACATAGAGAACTTTCCTTTGAGGTTTTCTTAAAAAATGATTTCTATTTGGGTAAACGAATCAATGAAGCAAAAGTATTCCTATTCCATCTTCTCCCCAATTGTCGTAGCGTATTTTTATTGTACAATCCTTGTTTCTATCTGCAAGATTTACCTGAAAAATTGAAAAGTGAATAACTATTGCTAAACTTGTTTGCCACATTTTATTCACATCGTTCGAAAACATGCAGCTCGAAGATATCCTAAAAATTGGTTGACATTTCCCAAAGGAAAACTCTTTCGGAAACTCTTATAAAATCTCTATATTGCCATTGATTTTTATTGCATGTGATAAGAAGGAACTTCATATAATCTCGTAAAACAAAAACAGGGCAAACTTTTACTTTTGAAAATACGTTTCATTAGTGTGATATTAGAAAATGGATCGCGTGTTTTATATATTTTATAGCGGAGCTTACAAATCGGAAGTTTTGTCTACAAGATAACGAATTAACTCATACGATTTTTTATTACTGCTTTCGACGTGGATTATCAAACAAATTGCACTTTAGTTAGGTACCCCTATAGATGTAGTGGAAGTTGGGTTGGAAACGACCCCCGTATCGCCTGTTTTTTGGATTATTTCATATTTTTTCTAATAGTCCTCTTCCTGAAAAATAATTTGAGCCTAGTGAGAATGTGTCACACCTTCTGGGTCCACTACATCCCCTCGAGCTATCGAAAACAACCCTCAAATTTTTATATATCAGTAGGCGTCGAGTGATACATCATTTGCTCTTGCAATTTTTTGATTTCTCATTTTTGAGCAAAGTAGTTAGGTAGGTAGTTGGGTTAGTTTAGCTTGTTTTAAGTTATAATTATTATTATTTTTTGTTTTAGTAGATTTTCAAAGAAATATCCACGTAAAGTAAGTAAACCACGTTGGAAAAAATGTAGTAGAAAAATAATGGGAGGCTCATCAATGACAACATCACCCTCGTAGAGATAACATTTATTGAATTTACTAGTTCGTTAAGTTATTATTATTCCAGCTCCCTCATCACATTACAAATCGGGTGTAGCATGTAGATCTCTAGCTTCTTCCTGCATTCAATGCACATGCACGTGTACAATGTCATATGCATAGTTTGATTTATGTTGAATAAGTCATTGGTTATGGCTGGAATAGAGATAGATATAAACCAATCTCAGTCCAAGCTAACACTTCTAGCAATTTGAGCAGTAAGTTGTATTTTGCAAATTAACTGTACAAATTTCCTAAAGTTGGAGTTTAAAAAAATAAATAAATATAGTTCCTATAAAGTTTTACGACTCTTTGGGAATTTTCTGTAGTAATACCAAGACCAAGACCCTAGGCTTGATAATACCGAGATAATTTTGTCATAGAGAATGCCGAAAGCGTGTTGCTATTATCCTTGAGCAACTCGCTTGATGGATTCTCTATGACAAAATTTTGAGTATTTATCAAGGCCCCAGGAGTATTCGATAAGATAATTTTTGACTTTGTAGATATCAAAAATTTGATTGTCAATCTGACGTTTAATAATTTTCAATACAAAATGTATTAGTTTTAATTAAACAAATATTATTCATTTTTATTTAAAACTACAGTTGTGAAAAGTACAATTGGTAAATGTTAAATGTTAAATTGGAAGAAGAGTTTGCTGAAGTTGACGGATTGTTAATTTCCACTGTTGAAGAAATTCTTCGCATGGTGTTGATTATTTCACCATGGCGTTCTTGGTTAATATTCAAGTACGGTTTAATTGAATTAGAGCTGCTATGTCCTGTTATTTTTATTAATTGCTGTTCAGGAATTCCTTTATTTGTCAAATGGCAAACTGCAGTTGATGTATATTAATTGTGTTCTTGCCTACCGGTATATTGTCAAACCATGTGTCACTTTCGGATCTCCAGAAATGATTTGGTCTCAAGAATAGGCGATTGGAAGTAATATTTTTCCCCCTTTTGGACAATAATTTATGGAATAACCGAACAGGGCATGCACTTTCGTTTGCAATATTTGGAACAAGCCACTTACTATTTGTCAACTTTTCGATCCTCCTTGGCATGTTTTACTGAATATTGGATTGTATTCAATTCTGTTGGTTGGCGTTCCATCATTATTTTTCTCAATCGTCAAATAATCTATAAGGCAATCAGCTGGTTCACCCTACCTCGCCAAGCTAACTCAACATCTACAATATGGTAAAAAAAATTTTGTAAACCTTCTGGTGTACATTCATCCCATATTCCAATGATTCTAGCCAAATCACTTGAACTCAAATTTGATGAACTGCATTTTCGTTTGTTTGGATCCTGCTGTAATCTTTTACGTTTTGCATTTCTTGCATCTCGCGCATTTTTGAATATCACACTGGTAAACGCGTTGAATAAAATTTTGAAGTCATTGAAGTATTTTTCCTGGAGTAGCCTTACTCGTAGTATTCCAAATTGTTTTCACAGTTGCTTCTTTTTATTCAGTTCCGTCAGCTTTTCTCATATTTACCGCATAATCTTTCAATATATTAGCCAAATTATGCAAACTCGTTTCAGCATTCAGTTCGTATTCTCTGGTCGCACAAAACTCGAGAAATATTTTCCATAAATATTTTTTTGATTTGATTGTATTTTTTGGTATATTATTAGATATAATATCATCAATATAAACTTCCTAGTCTTATTTATAGTGGAAAGCTTAGGAATCTATCTTAAATAATTTCTATCTCGCCCAAATGGCTAGTAACTTCTATAGGCGGTCGGAATAACGATTCCCAGGCAGGGACATGATCCATATTAATTATAACGGTTTAATTTGTTATTCCCCGACAGTTGTTAGGTATTATCTCAATTCGCATCGGTGAAGGTACGTATTAAAATTTAACGGTGTAAGGGATGAAGTGGATTTCTGGGTCAAAAACGCTAAATTATTTCATCTCATTAATGTACCCGAATTAATTATCGAATTTGCTGACGCAAACTGTTGAAAATGGTGAAATAACAATACTGAAATAAAAATCAACTTTTTCCACATAAACAAGACATTTCTATAGACAGCATACGAATTGAATTTTCCTCATTTTGATTTATATTGCTTGTTTAGCATCATATAGTCGGTCCTATAACATCCAATTCCGAATATATTACTATCCTCGTCTAGAACAGTGGCGGCTAGGAAGACGGGAAGCTCATCTTAAACAGTTCAACATTCGCATGCGATATTACCCAATAAGGGCTCCTATAATTTGATGAATTGTTTGTCTTTCTTCACGACAGGAGGTGAGGGTGCGTCATTTAAAAAAAGTGAATCTTGGGGAAGAAAATTAGACGGATCATGGAAGCATTTATCCAAATATATCTGACGAAACGCCACTCGTTTACTGGACCCAGAAATTTTATAAGAACAATGATCTGTTGCAATGTTGTTTTTATGTTCGTCAAGCAGGGTTTTATAACTCTCCGCACTCTTACCCTGGCTATAGAGAAACATTTTTACTACTCATACTAAGGTATTTTATGTTATTTATCGCTGGATCTTTATGATTTAGATTGGGGAATGAGGTAAATGGTATACGAAAGGTTTATTCTACTATATGGTTACGCACTTTTTAAAAGTTATAAAATTTGGGTTGTTTAGGTATCCATACCAATTATTAAAATGTTAGACGGCGCCCTATAGGGGCCCTATATCTCCTTAATAATGGTCAAAACTGTTCTTTTTTTATTACTTTCAAAAATACCGGAAAAATATCACAAGTGTTTTTGCAGCTATCCAAACACATTCTGATAAATATCACTGTTACCAATCGTCAAATCAAATTAGTTCAGACCCTATCTGCTTGCATTATATAATTAGTTTGTCGAATAAAAGCTTGTAATTTCTGAAGTCCATAATTACCACGAAATAATGAATAGCGGAATTGGATAACATTTAGGTATATGACAGATTGTGAATAGGTCGACCCGAAATTGAAAACTATCGGGCGAGGTTGTAATTCAGTTAGAGGCTCAGGGTCACTCAATTAGACGAAGTTAACTAATAATTATGTAGTTTGATATCAGAATAGTGTACTGTTATTATTCCTGAACCTTGAAAATATCAATATAGGGATTCCACAGGGCATTGGGTCCTTAGTTATTTTGTTAGGTTAGGTTTTGCCCAATTTTGACAGCATAGTAATCATTTGAGGGTTGCTTTTTATATTTCGGGATTAGGACATTCGAAAAAAATATGTTGTAAAGTTTCTTCTTCACCACATTCACAAAGCGCACTGTCCCTCACATGAATCTTATTCAAATGTTGTCCCGATAAACAATGATTACTCCTCATACGGCACAGTGTAACTAAATCTTTTCTGTTATTATTATAGCTTCTAAACCATACCCTTCTATATGGTTTCTCCACAATAGCAACATAGTTCACACCCTTAGTTCGGCCAGCTGACCTCCATTCTTCGCTCCACCCAACCCAAACGCTGTCCTTTAGTACTCCCAGGAGGTCCATATACGGTATCAAATACTCAGTTAATTCTTGGTTTTCTCGTCCTCTATTCGCCAATTGATCAGCAATCTCATTGCCTTTAATTCCACAGTGAGAAGGAACCCATGATAATGTTATTATTATTCTGTTTTCCCTTTTCTCAGCAATTAATTTTTTAGTTTCCAAAGTTATCCTGTCCATTTTCCCATTTAATCCTATTTTTTTCAGTTTCATAAGAGCAGCTCTCGAGTCGGAGAATATAATATATTTTCCAGGTTCTGAACAACACATTTCTACTGCTCTTTTAATACCAATAATTTCAGCTGTGCATATTGAAAAATAATCCGGAACTCTTTCTGCTATGGAGATATTTCTCTGTGGGCAAAAAATCCCTATCCCCACTTGGTTGCGTTCTTGTTTAGACCCGTCAGTAAAAATTTCTACGTGGTTTTCCCAATGTTCTGCCACATATCTTCTAAATTCTACAGCAGAGGTCTCATCTTTGGATCATTGGGATAGGAAAACTGGTATGGTAAAGTACTGCAACTCATATGCATAATCATAATAAGGCATAGACACGTCCTGTATCATTTTGCCGAAATAGGCAGAACAAGAATCGAATGCGTCCAATAGAGGAGGACTGCTCCCTCTATTCCAATAACTAAAATTTTCATTAAAACTTATATATAATTTTTGTGTAAATTCTCTGACAAAATTATTATGAGAAGAAAATGATTTCATTATGAACTCCTTTGCTAACCAGATTCTCCTATATCTCAAGGACATTTCCGCGGCCTCAGACAGAATGATATTGGTCGGCGTAGATTTCACTGAATCCTATCAAGTTTGATGAGATTAGTTTTGGCACATCTGCCCAAAAGCATACTTCCATAATCCAGATGCGACCCACTCATATGCCCTGTAAAAATTTAGCATTGTAACAGGATGTGATCCCCACCAGGTGCAAAGGTATCTCAGAATGTTGATAGCTTTAGAGATGTAGCGATCTACTTGTACCCTCCAATTTAGTTGGTAATCAAATTCAATGCCCAAGTACTAAACCGTGTATTTTCTGTTAAGCGCTTTTCCTTCATATATGACATCCTGAATCATTTCAGGCCGGGACCCCTTCTGAAACAATATGATGCATGAGTTATCTGGAGATAAAGACATCGTGTGATCATCAAGCCATGTTTTCAAGATTTGAAGCGCATTATTCATCCTTGTTACCAACTCATTTACCTTAAGGCCGGAACAAACTATCAAAATATCATCTGCAAATTTTAGGCTCAAGACATCCCTCGGCATATTTTGAGTAATAGAATTAGTATAAATATTATAAAGTATTGGACTCAAGGGGGATCCTTGCGGTAATCCTCTGGAAACCTTTCTGGGACCAATTAGTAATCCATCCTTGAGATTCCTAACATAAACTAATCTATTGTTGAAGAGTTGACTAATTAATTGACATATATCCGAGGGAATGTTTAAATCTAGCATTTTTTCTAGCCACACAAAGACGACCCTCGTTTTCCAGCTTCCATTCCAACCTATTTTTGACCAATACTTGTAAGATCTTCGAAATGCAAGATTCTAATACTATGGGTCTGTACGAAGCCGCCTCCTCCGGATCCCTTCCCGGCTTCACGATAGGACAGATAATCTACTTTTAGAGTCCATCCTAACAGCCCTTTGAACCCGAGTCTTTGTAGAGAATTTATGGATGGAATTGTAAATAGTCAACAATGTCGGGGACAGTCTAGGGTCGTAAGTTATAATGTTACCTCTAGTAGATTATTTACAATAGAAGAACTTTTGGCCGTCTTAAAAAATAAGAAAGACACTTCTCCGGGCATGGATCAGATAACGTTTTCCATGATTAAAAACTTGGCTGAGGGGGGATTGAAAGAGTTATTAGAGATTTACAACAGAGTTTTGAGGGGACATTTGGCAATACCGGAACCTCAAAAATGTCCAACTTTACGATAGAGCTGTCAGTTGCCAGATTGCAAAACCAGGGTTGCCAAATCTCGTATTTGATCCAAAAGAACTGTTTCTGGATCAGTAGAGAATTAGCTACTTCAATTTTATTATTAAGAGATTCTTCAATGTACCTACCCTTCAGCCAATTTCATCCCTCATACGTTTTTAAACTAGTCAAATGAATAACTGTTAGTTTATCTGTTGTAACAATAATATGTGGCATGTACAAATTCAAATACTTACTAAATGCTGATACAACATTAGGTACCTACCTATAACTTGATCACCTCAAATTCCAAATTTATTAAATAAGAATTAGATTAGCCTTGACGTTTGGATCATATTTATAATACACCATATAGATACCGGGTTATTGATTATGGATGTACAATATTATCTCCCATAGGTTTACTTATCTTAAAAAATAAAACAGACATATTGCCGGGCCCTGTATAATTCTAGTTGATACAAAAATCCTTCAAATTTCTTAATTTCAAGTATAGCATGTATCTACGAGTACTTTAACAATAGTATCAAAAACTTGTCTGACCTTTACACATGGAAATTACCTGCGAATGCTTATCTTTATTTTTTGCACGGTTTTTTGAAAACGTCGTGGAAGTCTTCATTCATTGACAACCAGTAACTACCATAGCGAGCACATCTCATAATAAAAATTATATTATGTACGAGTGATGTTAATTTTCAACAAAATCAACCTTGCCCTTGTATCGGTGTTAGCCGCACTTTGTTTAATACTAAACAACGTGCGTCTGAGTGTAGCAGGTCCGATCCATTTAAAGAACAATGTGTGTAATAATTATTTGGATTACACTAAAAAGTTTGTAAGCAAAAACTGCTGGTACAATCCTGATGTTGGCTCAAATCCCGTAAGTAACATTTATCTTTTCATTTAAAATTCAACGATGAATACATCAATAATAATTTTACTCTAAACCATGCCAACGATATACTTTACTATGAATTTTACTCAAAAAACAACAAAAACGTTTCTGTTTACGTCATTGACGTATGTAGTGGTTGACATTTGACGTATAGCGGTGACATATGCTTACCCCCACCACTTGGGAACCAAAATTTGCGAACCAATATTTGGCGAATTCATTCTGGGATTTCTTCCCTGGTTTTTGGTAAAAAGAGGGAAATTTGGCAACGCTTTATTGGAATTTACAGCTCTTTTCCAGAGAACAACAGAGAATATGAACTCCCACCACTTTCTATTGTCCTGTGCGAGGCAGGTGGTAGCCATTTTTTAATATACTCGACAGATCCGTATTAACGTTTTATTGAAATTACAGGATAGGTAAAGAACAGGGGAGTAATAGAATTATTTTATAATAGAATTACATCTTTATTAATTATAAAAACAAACAAATGCTTTTTTACTGTTATTCATGTTTCCATATAATCATTTTATTTTTATTTTTAAAATTTCTATTGATTAATTTTAATGTATAAAATAACCTTAACCTAAAATATAATTTCGTAACATATTTTTTTAAGTGTAATTGATTACGGGCAAATATAAATGTATTAATTTTAGATAGAGTAAAATAAAATTGTTCTAATTTACACAATAGGTCTCAATTCCTTAAGTATAATTGAGAATGTATTATATTTTACCTGTTTATGGCCTTCAGAAAAACAACGCAAGCACACATGTTGCGAATTTCCTATTATATACCTACAAAACATGCTAAAATCACCCCCAATAAATGGGCAATACAACCTGAGACGTGAATTTACTACCTGCTAATATCTATAATAGTTAAAATATGTAATTCAAATTTAATAAACACTGTCAGAATTTAATAGAATTTTTGCACTCTTCTAGTAAGATTTTTAAGCTCTCTTTTTAGAATCCTTAAGATGTATTGTCATAGAACCCGTATAGCCTATCCACTGTTCGGGAAAATTTCGAATTTCTATATATTTTCATTAATGAATGTACAATAGAATGACATTTGCCGACGATATGGGTATCAGTTCGAAAGTTATGAGGTCCAGACCGAAGATGGGTACATATTAAATATACATAGGATACAGAATCCGAAAATCGAAGATGGTCGAAAAATTCCAGTTTTTCTGCAGCATGGACTGGCCGCATCCTCCCCGTTTTGGATCATGCACGGCAAAGAATCAATAGGTATGATTTTGATAATATTCTTGCTCAATGGAACACTGACAATTTTGCTCAAGATTCTTCTTTGTAGAATTTATGAACAACATATTTTTTAGGTGTAAGTGTTTTGTTTAAAAATAATACCTAATTGTATCGAAGTTTGTTCGAAGATTGATCAGAGTATAAAATAATCAATAAAGGACATCGAATTCTTTTTTGGAATCTACGCGACGTTTCATCAAGCTAAAAACACAAAGCATTCGCGAATAAAAGCAATTAGCCTTTTCTACAGACCTTCGAAATTTGATTTAAAAATGTATTTACTGTTTTTTTCATTTCAATTAATTTTAAAGAAGTAATCCATTGGATGCAGTGGAGTGTAATATACTTACACACACATTATTTTTACAATGCTTAATATTTGAGATTTAAATTTAAGGCTGATGATGAAGCGGAGCTCCGAAACATGTCCCCTTTTATAAAGGAATCTTAATACATTTTTATTAGTGAAGACGATGTATTAATTTTTATTGTAATCAGTTAATTTTGTAAATATTAGTTTGATATATAATTGTGGTCAACCTGTACGAGGGTTGCCTTTTTTTTTATATTTCGGGATTTGGCAACCCTGGTGTTGCAATCTGGCAACTGACAGCTCTATCGTAAAGTTGGACATTTTTGAGGTTATACGTACTCAGAACGTTTTGACATAAGAGCGCTATTTGTGTTGTTTACAGTAACTTAAAAGATTCATCTCGGCCCAAAAATGGAATTAAATCGTGAACATTTTCGTGCCATTATTTTTTACAACTTCCGACAACAGTGCATGGATGGAACTTAATTCAATTTTTGGCGATGAGGCTCCATCAAGGACCAGTGTTTATCGATGGTATGGTGAATTCAATCGTGGTCGTAGATCACTCCAAGACGAATTTCGTGAAGGTCGTCCAAAATCAGTTGTTGTACCGAAAACCATTGATGTTATGCGCGAACTGATATTGCAAGATCGTCATGTGACCTATCAAGAGATTGAGACAACCTTAGGCATTAATGGGACCAGCATACATTCAATATTGCATAAACATTTGACTGTCAAAAAAAATTGCTCGTGTTGGATCCCACACAATTTGTCAATCTCTCAAAAAAAGGCCCGTGTCGATTGATCGAAAGAAATGCGCAAAAAATACGATCGCGGTGCTTCGAAACACGTCTATGACATCGTGACAGGTGATGAATCGTGGATTTATGCGTATCAGCCCGAAATTAAACAGCAGTCGACTGTATGGGTGTTTCAAGATGAGCCAAATCCAACAAAAGTTGTTCGCGCACGAAGCACTTCTAAGCAAATGGTCGCCTGTTTTTTCGGAACAACTGGACATGTCGCAACCGTACCACTAGAACAACGCAGAACAGTCAATTCTGAGTGGTACACAACCATTTGATTGCCAGTTGTCTTCCAAGAAATCAGGAAAACCAACCGCCGAAGACCACGACAATGCGAGCTCTCAAACATCGGCTCCAACAACTGCATTTTTGAGCACCCAAAACATCGATTTGATGAGTCATCCGCGGTATAGTCCTCACTTGGCACCGAATGACTTCTTTTTATTCCCGTATAACGGGGCTATTTTAGAATCGCGGGGTTATTTTGGGAATCGTGCTCTTTAGTTAAATATGGCATCCATGTGCAACATAAAGTGAATTGTGGCAACCTCGTAGGTCTTGTATCGTTCACTGGACCGGTACGACTAATTTGGCGCGTAAACAGGCGTTATTAGCCTCTTGTGTGTCTTCGTGAGAGGGTGTGCATAAACGGGTAAGAAGGTAAGCGTTTTTCATAAGCGTCAAACTTTTATATTTCATTAGTTTTGCTTAAACAGAGACAAACTTATAAGGCTTTTTCGAACAGGGGGCTATTTTGTACGATATTGTACAAAATAGCCCCGCTGTCCAAAATATCCCCGAATGTCTGAAAATGTATATATTTTTGTACATTTTAGGCATCTACATCCTATCGTAACGCAATGGTTCGCAATTATAAAAGAACATTGGGGCACAGTAGACATGGAAATAATGTTATGCCGTACAATAGCTACACTGAGGAAAATTTACAAAATGCCATACACTCATATCAAAGCCAACAAATGACTTTAAGTGCTGCGTCAAAAAAATATGGGATACCGAAATCCACACTTGCACTAAAAGCGAAACGTAGAAGCACCTACAAACAAGCAGGCAGACCTCATATTTTATCTGAAGAAGAAGAGAGATTTATAATTGACCACATCAATTTAGTCGCGTCCTGGGGATTTCCCTTTGATACCTACGACCTCAGATTGTTAGTAAAAAATTATCTGGATAAGAAGGGTTTAACTGAAAGACGACTGAGAAATAATTTTCCGGGTCCAGATTGGGCCAGCGCTTTTTTGAAAAGATATAATCATACAATTTCTAATCGCCTCTCGGCAAACATTTCAACCAAAAGAGCAAAGACTACAGCCATTAAATTGGACGAGTTTTTGGTGTCCATAAAAACCCTCATTAAGAGGAGATTTAGTTTGCTAATGAAATAACCAGTTGTCCAAAATAACCCCGACTCACGGGGTTATTTTGGACACCCTTTTAAAAAAATATATTTGTCCCCGCGCAATGTAGAGGGTCTGTCTTTCCTACGCATAATGTAGCTTTCATAGGGCACTATCCAAACCGCCATTAATTCAAAATATTCTTGCAACCAGTTTTAAGGTATAAGTGGAACACTATGAAAAATTTCCAAAATAACCCCGTTATACGGTACGTAAAAAGCAAACTGAGAGGTCAACGTTTTTCAACACCTGAAGAAGCGGTTGCTGCATTCAAAATGCATGTTTTGGAAATACCTCAATCAGAGTGGCAAAAGTGCTTTGACAATTGGTTCAAACGCATGCAAAAGTGTATAGATCTTCATGGGGAATATTTTTAAAAACAACAAAGTGATTTTCGATTATTAATATTTGTTTTTGTTCTCTAATCCCGAAATATAAAAGGCCACCCTCGTATACGTCTAATAATGTTAAATTAATACGTCAGAACTACAACAATATTATCTTGTACAAATTAGTGTTGCCCATGAAATGTCTGTAGGTGAATATGATGGGCTATGTCATTACTTAGAAAATGCATAAAATTAACTCATCAATATTACGCTAAACAATCATTAAATAGGTATAATTTTGTGGCATTTGTTTAACAATCAAATTACTGATAATTGTTTTAAACAGCAGCTAAGTATTTGCTACTTACTTCAATACAAATACATTTTAAAAATGTAAATAATCTTTATCAATATTATTATTGCTAGTTCAAATTCTAAAAAAAAATAGGCACGTTTTTTTTTTGCCAGTGGTGGACTTCGGATTTAGCCAAGGGGCGGGCTCAAAACATTTATTTTAAAATTTAAATCATTCAAGTGATGAGGAACTTGTACCACTTATAGAGCCTCTTATAGCGAATACCAAATGGCATTTAGACACTTCTTCTTCCATAGTATAGTAATTTGGCTCCGCCAAAAAGAGTTTTTGGCGGCCAAAAATGAAAGAATGTGCACCATGACGGTCACATAATATTTATCTTATTGTGTTTGTTTTATTAAAACTTTTATAATTTATTTTAAATTAAAAAAAAAATAAAGTGCAATATTAAGGAGAAATAAAATCATTTTAAAGTTTTAAATGTGTTATTTCTTTATAAAATTGTGTATGTATAGTGTTTTGTACATATTCTTGTTATTATTTAATCGTATTTTTTAGCATTTTATCTTGCTGACAGTGGCTACGACGTATGGTTAGGAAATGCTAGAGGAACATCCTATTCACAAGGACACATAAACAATACGAAAACTGATGATGATTATTGGAATTTTAGGTAGGTGAAATTTGTTAAACCGGAGCTTCATCAGTAATATCATGGCTATACTACTTTCCAGTAAGCATTCTGCTTCAGAGCAGCTTTACAATGATAATAATTTTTTACTAAATATAGTAACCAGTCAAATTTCATCCAATCACCTCTGGATTACAGCGATAATATCCTACATGTGGTGTTTTCAGTTTGGTGTTTTTTTTATTAAACTGACAACTGGTTTAAAAATGTCGCGAAGATTTGGTATTGCATCTAACGATGCAATTAATGATATTATATCTAATAATATACCAAAAAATACAATCAAATCAAAAAAATATGTATGGAAAATATTTCTCGAGTTTTGTGCGACCAGAGAATACGAACTGAATGCTGAAACGAGTTTGCATAATTTGGCTAATATATTGAAAGATTATGCGGTAAATATGAGAAAAGCTGACGGAACTGAACATAAAGAAGCAACTGTAAAAACAATTTGGAATACTACGAGTAGGCTACTCCAGGAAAAATACTTCAATGACTTCAAAATTGTATTCAACCCGTTTACCAGTATGATATTCAAAAATGCGCGAGATGCAAGAAATGCAAAACGTAAAATATTACAGCAGGATCTAAACAAACGAAAATGCAGTTCATCAAATTTGAGTTCAAGTGATTTGGCTAGAATCATTGGATTATGGGATGAATGTACACCAGAAGGTTTACAAATTTTTTTTACCATATTATAGCTGTTGAGTTAGCTTGGCGAGGTGGCGAACCAGCTGATTGCCTTATAGATTATTTCACGATTGAGAAAAATAATGATGGAACGCCAACCAACAGAATTGAATGCAATCCAATATTCAGTAAAATATGTCAAGGAGGATCGAAAAGTTGTACAAATAGTAAGTGGCTTGTTCCAAATATTGCAAACGAAAGTGCATGCCCTGTTCGATTATTTCATAAATTATTGTCCAAAAGGGGGAAAAATATTACTTCCAGTCGCCTATTCTTGAGACCAAATCGTTTCTGGAAATCCGAAAGTGACACATGGTTTGACAATATACCGGTAGGCAAGAACACAATTAATATGTGGACCAAATCATCCGCGCAAGCTATTGGTTTGGACACTAAGTGTAAAAAGATATCCAATCATTCGAACAGATCAAGTGCAGTTAGCCATTTGGCAACTAAAGGAATTCCTGAACAGCAATTAATAAAAATAACAGGACATATCAGCTCTAATTCAATTAAACCGTACTTGAATATTAACCAAGAACGCCATGGTGGAATAATCAATACAATGCGAGGAATTTCTTCAACAGTGGAAATTAACAATCTGTCAACGTCAAATTGACAATCAAATTTTTGATATCTACACAGTAAAAAATTATCTTATCGAATACTCAAAATTTTGTCATAGAGAATCCTTTAAGCGAGTTGCTCAAGGATAATAGCCCTCGGCCTGCGGCCTTGGGTGTATGAAGCAACACGCTTTCGGCATTCTCTATGACAAAATTATCTCGGTATTATCAAGACCCTAGGAGTATTACCACTGATAATTTAATACACAATCTCTGGTCTGTATTTTGACATATATTTTCCAGCTTTCATGAGATGGCTCTTTACGACATACCAGCCTCAATTGATAAGATTGTTGAGAACACTGGTGGAAAAGGAAATATTATTTACATTGGCCACTCAATGGGTACTACAATTTCTTATATTTACTCAATATTGAGAAAGGATCATGCTGTGAGTAATCTAAAGGTGATAGTTTCGCTGGCACCAGTATCGATCATGAAACATACCGGTGGGCTATCAAAATTGGCATCTCAATTCCTGCAACCGTTGAAGGTAAGTTCTCCTTTAAAGCAGCATCTGATTTATTGGTCCAATGTGTGAGGAAATCTCAACTATTCTTAATTATTGTAAAGGAGAATCAATTTATTTTGTATCACACTGCTCCTCTTTTTCAAGCCCAAGAAAGCTCCACTCAAGAAGATGTTTAACGTTGCATAATTCTAAAAATGTGCTATTTTTCAATTTTAGATTTTATCGCAGATATTAGACATAAAAGTACTTGGGAATGAGCGTGAGTTGCAAAAAATATTGTTTGGAAGCTTGTGCGGAACATTTCCACTAAATGTAATTTGTTTAATACCGATAGCCGCGTTTGGTGGATTTTCTAAAACTCAAGATAATCCGGTAAGTGCTTTTTCTCTAAATTATTATTGAGTATAATATTCATCAAAATGTAGGAATGTCTAGATTCAATTTGAACAGTATGTATTGATCTTTGCTTTGTTACATCATCAGAGGATTATAATGAGCAAGGATTTCATAGGCAAACCCATGTCAATCATCTTTTGGAACTCAGAAGGATTGATTCATTATAGAGATAAAGATGTTGAATGAATACTACGCTTCAATCTGAGAAGAGGCAAAGGACGACACAAGAATCTTGTTGGGCTGGCTCCCATGTTGTCGTTCGTAGTGTACTCAAGTATGTGGTTAAGGCTAATGCTGCTTTGGGTTCGCAGATCCTTGTCTAACACTCAATTCATCACGAAGGTTATGTGGCTTAAATTCTCGACCCCTTTTGGGTCTGTGAATCGTATAATTTACTATGGGAGAGAAATTACTTTGTTATTTATAATATTGTGCTCCTCTTCCAATTTCCATATTGTTTTAGGCGTTGCTTCCAGTCTTTTCCAGGAATTTTCCTGACGCCATCAGTCTGAAAACAATTGAACACTATGGTCAAATTATGCATAATAATGGTGAATTCCGGCAATTTGATTATGGTTCAAGGACAAATAAGAATATCTATGGAAGCAGGGAACCGCCTGAATATAACTTAAAGGAAATATCAATTCCGTTACACATTTTTGTGGGTACCAAAGATATTCTTGCAAATGAGAAAGTATGTATGATAAATGAACTCGTAAAATATCATCCAACGTAAACCTTCACGAGTAATTATGTGTCGGAAAAATCAGACAGAGTAGTAATTGTCCTCAATCCTGCCTTTTTCTATTTTATTTTTATTTATTCTTCAAATAATAATCCAAGCAAGTTCATATAGAACTAAATAAAGAAGGTTTTTTGAAGTTCTGTAAGATTCTCTAATTGCAGCTTGCGATCTCAAATTCCTCCTCAGACCATCACTTTGAGTATCCGCTTCATCAGAATTTTTTCACCACAATTTATAAATGTATGATAAAATTTTCATTATAGGATGCCGATCTCCTCATTCATCAACTGGACAACCTTTGTGTTGTCCAGTTGATGGATGAGTATCTGTATCTGTAAGATTCTCTAATTGCAGTTTGCGATCTCAAATTCCTCCTCAGACCATCACCTTGAGTATCTGCTTCATCAAGATTTTTTTACCACAATTTATAAATAAATGTATGATAAAGTTTCCATTATAGGATGCCGATCTCCTCATCCATCAACTGGACAACACAAAAACCTGGAAGTATTTGGTTGACTTTGCGCACAACGATTTTTTGATAGCCAAAAATTATACTTTATTTTACGAAGAATTATCCCAAGCGTTATCAAAAGTTAAGTAATTTATGTTACGTTAGTTGATCTGTTATTGTTTTCTGTTAAAAATATAGTTTATTGTAGAAAAATATTTGATTTATTTCGTGATCCACGAACGAACGAAATGAAAGTTCTTTAAATGGGCAAAGCCATGCAAATGTAAGTGGATATCTCATTATTTGATAGACAAGTACGCCTTCCTTTATATCCCTGTCGACTTTAATTCAATATCAAGAAGCACAAAAAGACTAAACCATATTCAGCTGAAGCTTCAGCATTTTTTTTTGTGTTTAAAGGTAATTCAGTTTGCAAAAGAAAACTCTAATGTCTGAATTATTTATGATTCCTCATTACCCATTTCTTTGCGTCTACCTTTCTAAACATATTTCAAACTGAATAGCCCCATACATTTCAAAAAACTTTCAAACTTATCCAGACTGTATTAAAGGGGAAGTTTACTATTTAGATTTGTATCGGGATAAACTGGATAAATCGTTTTATACTTTCGCATTGGCAAGCAACTAATAAACAGGTAAAGGGTAAATCATATAAGGATATGTGAGCAACAACCTGCTCAAATTAAAAAAAAAGAGGATATTTTCGATCAATAAAAATAATAATAGAAAATCTAAATTGAGTTATTAAAAGTCTGAGGGAGACAGATAACTGAGGATAACTAAATTTATCTTTGAATCGATATTATTACCCCTATCAAAGATTAATACACTACACTCGGTATATATGTGCTCCTCCAAAAACCAAACGATAGCAAACCCCCTCCCCGCAAGTACCAGTGATATGATGGCAGAATTTCCAGCTACAACGAACAAAAGCATAACAAGATTCAAATACAGCAAACTGGGAAAACATTGTATTTTGTTTAACGATTTTGTCTTTACAAAAAAAAATTATACAAGTTCATGACTCTAACATTGGTATTGTACCTAATAGACAAATTGCAAATTCAACAAAAACCGGTACGACCGACGATAGGAATAAACAATTTCATTGGTCTATATTCGTAAGAGTGGAAAAAAGTAAAGTTATGAATATTGTTGTAATAGAAAAGACATAAGGGAGGCTGTACCCTTATTTTCTAACTCTCAAATTGGGACTAGGTGAAGACACCGTTCCTATTAAATCCATATGCTATAACATTATCCCATTCTTTATTTTGTGACAGTATAAAAGATTTCTATTCCCAAAAGCTCGGCCTTAGTGCAGCTTTTCCACCAGAATGAAAAATAATCAAAGCACAGAGAAATATTAGTTTTCCTAATATAGAAAAACAAATAAAGGTTTCTACAGTTTTCCATCACACAAAAATCAATACTGGCGGTTTTCATCCCTCAGCAATTCATGTAGGAAATTATAGATGTCGCTAACAGGGACGAAATAAAAGGTAATGGTAAGTTTTTATGCCTTCAATGGATTCCCATAAAAAACATTCCTGTTCCCAACTAAAATTAAAGGACCGGGATGCTGTATATACAATTACCTGGGAGGAAACTGCCAAGTTTATTTGTTTCCGATACAGGAAGACCATTTCCAGTTTCTGGCAAAGTGCCCAATTAACTGTCACTCTATACAATAAGGGTTGCACTGTTCACAATACATTATGTTACGATAATTACTGGAGAACTAGGGCTGTAATTCGATATAACGACTAAATCATTTGTATCTTGTATCAATGGCAAACATCTGGATGATATTGTAGTGCCAAGCGGTTGTTCATTAGCCAAAGACCATATTATGGTAACAAAATAATGGTGGTAAAACGTATTGTAATAAAAAATAAATATATATTTGTCAAAAAATTAAAAACAATTTGTAGACAGGTAAACAAAACATATAAAACATAAGAATAATAATTAATACGTACAGGTATATCGTCAAATAAATAAATAAATAAATCAATTAAGATACTTAAAGTAAATATTCTACAGTTCAATATATATACAAAACACACAATACAAACTACTAAGTACTGTCCAGTGTGTGAATCGCTCAAAAATTAATGCACATTAAAAAAGTCACCTACTGCATAGAAAGCTTTTTCTAACAAATACGTCTTTAGAGCTTTACGGAATCGAGGAAGGGATGATAGCAATTTGATTTCCATTGGCAGATGGTTGTGCATTTTTTTTGCATTGTATATAATCGAGCTTTTGATTTTAATTCGGAGGATGGGGCTGGCAAATAAAGATCATGTTCGGAGCTTCTAAGGAGATAATTATGGAATGGTCTTTCAGAGACATCTGACAGGTGTTTGCGGATTAAGCAGACCGATTCCAATATGAATAAGGAAGGTAGTGTTAGTATTTTAAATTTTCTGAAGAAGTCCTGGCAATGGGCTCTATAGAATAGCTTTTTTTTGTAATCTAAAAATACTCCCAAATTGCCACGCCAAAGGTTCTACAAACAACTCCTGGCCCTTGGGGTATGGGTATGATACGTCTGAGATGAGGCATCTACAAATTAGAACGTAACATTGGTTCTATCGTATCCACCTCGTATGATAATCTAATTTATATTAGACGAGTGAAACTGTCAACAGGATAATAAAAATTTAAGTGCAAAGATTTGTCTTGAATATTTTTGATATAATATAAATTTTATATGAACGAAATAAGACGTTTTTCGGTTCTAAAACGGTTTTTATGGGCAACATTTCTCTGTCAGAAAATTCAAATTTCGCACAATATTGCAGTAATGAATTCCTGATGGCAAGCAGCATAAAAAATGTATAGAATTCAACTCAACAGTATCTTCAGTTAAGGTAAGCGACTTTTATAGAGCGCTGTATGTATAGTTTATCCAAAGTTATTATACAACATGTATAATAAATCATGACTTCCAGAAGATAGCGACAGTAATAAAAATAACTACAGTGACTGGAAAAAGTGTTGGGTTAATGTTTAATCGAAAAGAAAGAATAAAAGATTAGAGTTTGCAAATAAATATAGGAATAAAACAACTGACTGCTGTTTACTTTCGGGCTCATGCGCGTAAATCCACGATTCATCACTTGTCACGATCTCATAGACGTGTTTCGAAGCACCGCGATCGTATAGATTAATAATAATAATAATAATAATATACAGTATGTCCACGGATGCGGTTAACAAGAGGACAAATGGACCAAAAATTAAAAGATAAGAAAAAAAGTTATTCTTGATAAAAAGGTTTGCTTGTCGAAAAAATAAGAACTACCATGAAAAAAATTATTTTTATTAAACAGGGCGTCTCAAAAAGGCATAAATATAAAATTAAACAAGAGCAAACAGTCATATTTTGGTGTCTTAGCGTAAAATGATAAATAGAAAAAATGTTCTAAATTTAATCCTGACCCTGATTCCAGAGTTACAGAAGAATCTTTAAATTTATGAAATCAGTTTTTGATATCAAAAAAGAAAAGAAACAATATAATGAGGACGATGTCAGTACAGTTTTGATATTGGAATCAATAAATGAAAATCCATTGCTTTCTTTAAGAAACAGGGCTAAGAATTTAGAGGTGATGGGAAAATCTACCATTCAAAAAGTTTTAAAAAGAACATAAAATTTATGCTTACAAGCCTCATTTCAACCAAACTTTGGTGGCTGGGGATGAAGCAAAAAGGCTAGATTTTTGTTTGTGGAATGGAAATCAGATTTTAAACGGCAATAGAAATTTTCACAAGCTTAGAGGATTTTCAATTTTCATTTTAATTTGTTTAATTTTATGTTTATGCCTTTTTGACACGCCCTGTTTAAAAAAATAATTTTTTTCATATTAGTTCTTATTTTTTTGACAAGACAACTTTTTTTTGACACTGACACTACAACAGCAATAAAGTACCTAATGTAAAGGTAATAATTAAGTAAAAGTACGCACACCTGAAAAAAATTTTGTTTCATAAATTTAAATATTCTTCTGTAACTTTGGAATCAGTGTCAGGATTAATTTTGGAGCATTTTTTCTATTTATCATTTTACGCTAAGACATCAAAATAAGACTGTTTCCTCTTGTTCAATTTTATATGTATGCCTTTTTGAGACGCCCTGTTTAATTAACATAATTTTTTTCATAGTAGTTCTTATTTTTTCGACAAGCAAACATTTTTATCAAGAATAACTTTTTTTCGTATCTTTCAATTTTTGGTCCATTTGTCCTCTTGTTAACCGCATCCGTGGAAATACTGTATATTAGTCGCAAAATATACAACGTCATGTACATAGACTCGTCCTTAAAATATGTCACCTGCTAAAATAAGCCAATACACAATAAGCTTACAAATTTGACACATAGCTATTCCTATATAATGATTATAATAGTCAAAAGTCAAGTCATTAATCATACTAATAATTAAAAACAAATAATAAACACAATACTAAGAACAATACCAAAGCAGTACCAAAAACAATACTACAATAATGCTAAAAACAATTTACTCTACATCATAATGAGGCAAATTCTTGTAGACTGTAGAAGGCGTTAGCAATCAAGAATTTCTTCAATTTACCTTTAAAAATGCCTTCTGACTGGCAGCGCCTAATATCCGAAGGAAGGAGATTAAAATAACAATATCCTGAGTAGATGGGTGACTTCTTATAGAATTCGTGTTTGGGGCGAGGCAGACACAACTGATCCCTTCCTCGAGTCGAGTAGCCATGGTTATCACCGCAAGTGGGTGCCCGATCTTTACTTTTAAAAACAGAAAAGAGCAACCTGAAAAGATAGATACACGGGACCGTGAGAATGTTGTTCGCTTTGAAAGTCTCTCGACAAGTCCCTCTATATGGAATATTGAATATAATCCTAATGGCTCTTTTCTGAAGTATTAACACTCTGTTTACCTCCGTGCACCTTCCCCACAGTGTAATATTGTAGGAAATGACTGAATATATAAGTGTATAATAGATGGATATTAGCGATTTCCTGTCCATGTAGCTCTTTAGAGAGTTAAGGACAAACAGATTTCGGCTAATCCTACTACAGAGGTTGTCCACATGGCTCTTCCAATTCAAATCAGGATCCACAGTCACTCCCAACAATTCAGCTGACCCTGACCATGATAAGGTAGTGTTGTTAAAATTAAGGTTAAAGTTTACAGGTGTTTTATATAGGGTGAAACGTAGGGCAACAGACTTTTTATAGTTGACAATTAATTTGTTTCTATGACACCAAGACTGAAATTCTAAAAAAGTGGCATTGATTTTGTGTAATAAAATGTTCGGATCTCTGTCACTCAGTAATATGGTTGTGTCATCAGCATACATGTACAATGTCCACTGCATGCAGGGATATCGAGTTGTGGTTTCTTATATCATTTTAAACTAAAATTAGAAAGACTATACATCGCGTCTCAATTGACTGAAAGTGCAATTTGAACTTAATGTGATACTAAACAAAAACATTTCTCTGATTCCATCAAATACTTTGCTTATGAGATTTTGCTCGCAAGTCATTAAAATCCATTTTGCTTATATGCGGAGCGTAGTTAGAAGACGGTAACTTCCGTTTTCAAACATGTTCCGTGATAACGTCCAACAAACACACACAGTGCTGCGCATTTTACTATATCCGCGGGAGTTCAAAAACCGTCATTACCGTCTTTTGCTCGTGTAGTTTTCAACTTAGTTTTGTTGAATACAAGCTGAATGCAGTTTCATTCAATCTAGTGTGGAATATTTTATTAGAAACTATAAAACTGTATACAGGGTGTTGCGTAAAAGCAAATTTAATTTTAGTTTAGAAATAAGTAAATATAAAATATTGATAAACGTGGTAAGTTAGTTTAGTTTTAATTTTTGTTAACAAGTTAATTAACATTTAAACATTCAAAACAAACGTATTTAACAAATTTTAAGACTATTATTGATATCTAACAAAACAGGTGCTAGATGTGAGCCTTGAGGCACAGAAAAATTAATTATCTTACCTAGAGAGTTTGAAAGAGAAAAAACTTTTTTATTTGTAGATTTAGAATAAAAAGTCATTCTTTATAAAAACGTCTGCTTGTGTCAAAACTACAAATTCAAATACCAAATTTACGATTACTATACAGGGTATATCAAAAATAACATTTTTAATGATTTTGATTTTCTTTTTTCTTTAATTTTATAATTTTAAAAGTAGCTATGAAATTAATCACTTTGAGAAAAAGGTTTATTAGTTGTTTTTGCACAATCGGTGTCATAAATCACGGTTTTGAAAATATTTTCATAAAATTAGAAAAAATCAAAATCATTAAACATGTTATTTTTGATATACCCTGTATAGTAATCGTAAATTTGGTATTTGAACTTGTAGTTTCGACACAAGCAGACGTTTTTATAAAGAATGACTTTTTCGTCTAAATCTACAAATAAAAAAGTTTTTCCTCTTCCAATCTCTATCCGTGGACAAATTGTATATTCATATATATATATATACGAAAAATCGGTGTCATATTTTATTGAATCATTTATTAAACTTTCCAGTGGCGTTTTTCTTGCTTTTCCGTGCATAATTATTTGTTTACAATATTTATTAACACAAAATGTCAACGAAAATCTAGAATTAAATTAAGGTGTAGAACTTAGTCCGTCCCTGGTAAAATAAAAAAGCTAAATTAGTTTCAACAACACTATTTTAAGGGATGCTTACTGGTGTTCATCATATACAATTTTTCTCACGTTATACAGACCATTTTAAAAGTTATGCAAAAAAAAAACCGATTTTCGACAGCGCGCTTTAGGGGTTTTTCAATCTCAAATTTTTCGGGACACTGTGTATACAATCAAAATTTAGGTTTGATAGCAACTGAGGTATTTATTAATCTCAGGATACTTACCTACATGTAATTGGAAACTAAATCATCCGCAGCTGAATGTTTATGTTGTGGTTAGTTTTACGAGAACCTAAACTAAATTTAGCTTTTATGAATACAATCAATTCGTGTAGGTATATCCTAGCTAAAGGTTTTTATATGCCACATTAGATAGTTGATTTCCAACAATTAATTGATTGTTTTCGAGACACTGAGTAAACTTTTATTAAACTTAATAATTGCATTTATTTAATCGGGTTTTATTACTATAAAAAATAATGACGTAATACTTCCCCAAAAGCTCATAAGTATTCTCACGAAGTACAAAACAGTGACATTTTTCCGGATAAATATTAATGGGAAAATTCTAAAAAAGGAATATTGTTTCGTACAGATAACTAGTGCACAACCCATACCTAAACGCACAGGACGCTTTGGGAAAGATTTATTACAGCAGGCAATATTTTAATGAAACCCATTTAAATTTGTTTTGTAATATATTTTTTCAATTAGCTTCGCATAGAGACTATAATATTTATCAAAGCAACTCAGTATCTTATAATACGAGTGGTGTTCCAGACACAGTTGATCTAACAACAACCCAAAACTGGTGAATTATTTTTTTTTTAATAATGACTTGGAACCAAGGTTGAGATTTTAATCAGCATAATTTTTCAAAAAAAATCATGATTAATTTAAAATGTATGCATAAAAAATTGTCAAAAACAAACTTGATGATAGTTCCGCGAGTTTTACTATTAAAGATACACAACTTGGGGAAACACCGAATTTTGCAGCAACATTTAATTTTCTCAGCTAAACGTAAACACACGCTGGGACATCTTACTTGATTCTTAAACAGAAACCAACCTAACTTTGCGATTTACTAAGCCACGACTCTAAAATGGGTTAGGAATTCCCCAGGTGTCTCACAGCCTGCTTTATTGCCATTAGGCGTTACGAACGCGTTAAGAACATTTTCAGAAGACTCTATATTGAATTCCTGTCAAATTTGAATCACCATGTATAAATTATGCTTTATAGGATGTAAAGAAGTTGTGCATTTCGTTCGATCAGATCCAATTTTCATAAAGGAAAGTATAGAGTTATCTAAGCCCCATGTGGCTTAAAAGCAGTGTAAGTAATATTAACAAAATGTCTTTTTTAACTCATGCTGAGACACTTAACGTTTTTCCTTTTGCCACACCAAATTACATCGCCAACTAAATTGATATTGGAGTTGTTGTTTCTGTGAACAAAACTCTAAAACTCTGACCTCGTTCCATAATAAAAATATTATTCATACTTATTATATACTCGTCGCTTTTGTAGACGAGTTTTTGTCTCTCTTTTACATTGTATGTGTTCCTGAGTGGAGAATTTAATCAGGAAACAAGATTATTTTTATTTGATTTCAATTTTAGTTGAATCGAACAAAAAACCCACTTGATTCACAAGGTTAGAAACCTGGGGAAAGAAATTCATCAACAAGTTCCCCCGGTACAAATTAATTTAAATTTATCACATTATTATCAACAACCAGTTCGTGTGGTGTTATCATGGAAAGGAAACTTTACATATATATATGCGGGTTTTAAAAATAGATTTATTTTTGGACAGTGTGTTCTGAATAAATCACCCATTATTCGAAAATAGATAACAGTTTACATATCAAATGTAACTACCGTAAATGTATGAACATATTTGAGAGACAATTTGTTATTCAACTAGGGCAGATAGATAACATTGCTGACACAGAAAATAACTGATGTAAATTCCGAATTAGTTCTGATTTTTTGATATGACTTTTTGTCAATTTTGACCACCAAGGACTAATGTTACGGGAAAAGTTGTTATATACAATTTTAAAGTAAACAAAATTTGCAAAAAAACGAGATAAATTTGGTCCTTATAGGTGAAATAGTTTATAAGATACAGGAAATTAAAATTTTGCAAAATTTCAGTTTGTTTTCAATAAAATTTTTCGGGAATTTTGCCAAAGTTTAAATTGCTGTATCTTAAAAACTATTTCACCTACAGAGACAAAGTTAATCTCATTTTTATGGAAATTTTGTTTGCTTTAAAATTGTATATAACAACTTTTCCCGTAACATTAGTCCTTGGTGGTCAAAATTGACAAAAAGTGAGAAAATTTAGCGGTCATAATACGTGATTTTTTATTAATATATGTAGTTCGATACAATCGTTTGCAGACATATTTTTGCACATAGAAATCTCAACTAATACGTATCTGGTAGCAAAATTTTTTATAAGGTTTTAAAGACAAAAGATGGCGGTCAGGTAGTGAAGTATTTTGAAGCGGAAAGATTAAATAGTTAACTAATAAATTGAGTTCAAACATGGGTAATTTTTCCAAATTTACAGACATATTTTTTGTGGATGGAAATCTCCACTAATACGGATCTGGTAGCAAAAATTTGAATAGGGTTTTAAAGACAAAAAATAGGACTAGGTAATGAAGTATTTTGAACCGGAAAGATTAAATAGTTAACTGATATATTGAGTTCAAACATGGGTAATTTTTTCAAATTTACAGACATAGTTTTGTGGATAGAAATCTCCACTAATACGGATCTGGTAGCAAAAATTTGAATAGGGTGGTTCTGCTATTGTCTCTCGATATATATATATATATATATATATATATATATATATATATATATATAATAAAACAGTTAACTAATAAATTGAGCTCAAACATGGGTAATTTTTCCAAATTTACAGACATATTTTTGTGGATGGAAATCTCCACTAATACGGATCTGATAGCAAAAATTTGAATAGCGTTTTAAAGACAACAAATAGGACTAGGTAATGAAGTATTTTGAACCGGAAAGATTAAATAGTTAACTGATATATTGAGTTCAAACTTGGGTAATTTTTCCAAATTTCCAGACATATTTTTGTGGATGGAAATGTCCACTAATACGGGTCTGGTAACAAAAATTTCCATAGGGTTTTGAAGACAAGAGATGGGGTTAGGTAATGAAGTATTTTGAAGTGAAAATATGAGATAGTTAACTCATAAATTGAGTTCAAACATAAGTAATTTTTTCAAATTTACAGACATATATTTGTGGATGGAAATCTCCACTAATACGGATCTGGTAGCAAAAATTTGAATAGGGTTTTAAAGACAAAAGATGGGACTAGGTAATGAAGTATTTTGAAACGGAAAGATTAAATAGTTAACTCAAAAATTGAATTCAAACATGAGTAATTTTTTCAAATTTACAGACATATTTTTGTGGATGGAAATCTCCACTAATACGGATTTGGTAGCAAAAATTTGAATAGGGTTTTAAAGACAAAAGATGGGATTAGTAATGAGGTATTTTGAGGCCAAAACAATAAATAATTAATTCATAAATGGACTTCAAACATTAGCAACATTTTGTGCTATGATTCTAATATTTAATAATGACAATTTTACTGTTATCTAATGGTTTAGTTGTACATAAATAGTATATGGTTGTATCTCTTCAAGGGACTAAAGTGATGTCTTCAAGATATGCTTAAAATTGTCATGTTTCTCTCCGTAATACTAAGTTCCTCGAACTCAGAAAACTTTACCATTGGCTATTTAACAGGATCTCAAAGGAAATACGGTAGGTTTTTCCTTTATAACAAAAATAAGACTTCTTTAAATACAACACAATTTATATAGGAGACCACGAATATTCTCGTCCAGGCCTGACAATATCTGGCGCGATATCACTAGCCGTAGACGAGGTAAACAACGGTTCTTTTGGCCAACGAGGCCATCATCTGTCCTTTATCGTTGCGGAAACGTTTGGAGAGGAAATAATTAGTGTACAGAAAACTGCAGACCTATGGACACAAAATGTATCTGCATACATTGGACCACAAGAAACTTGTGAACATGAGGCGTTTATGGCATCTGCGTTTAATGTACCAATGATATCATATGTAAATCACTTATCTTAGAAGGAGAATCGGTCTTAATTACTGTTGTTTTAGTTTTGTACTCACCATTCGACATCTGATAAAAGTAAGTTTCCAACTTTTGCAAGAACGAGACCGCCTGACACCCAAATATCTAAATCAGTCGCTTCTGTTCTGCAAGCATTTAACTGGACCCACGTAAGTTTATAAAGAACCTTGTTTTTATTAATTAATTAATGTCTCGCTCAATTCAGGTGGTTTTGTTATACCTAAAGTCACATGAGTATGAGTTTGGTAATATTGCAAATACTGTTACCCAGTCATTAGCACAGGCAGGTATAACAGTAGCTGATGCAAGGTATTGGAATGTTCCTTACCACCACGGTTATATGGAAAACCCGTTTGTGAAACTGGTTGAGGAAACTTACAGGAAAACTAGAAGTAAGTTTTTATTATACGATAGCC
Organism: Apoderus coryli; assembly: GCA_911728435.2. Lineage (NCBI taxonomy): Eukaryota > Metazoa > Arthropoda > Insecta > Coleoptera > Attelabidae > Apoderus > Apoderus coryli. Next base: position 675,283 of record OU452211.1, on the reverse strand, counting down.
GATCAAACATCCCTTATTTAAAAATTATCGAAACTCGTAGAGACGTAAAATGAATCAATAATATCAGTTATAGTCTCGGAAAGTTAAGTAATAGACATATTAAAAGTTTTCAAGTAGAGTTTAGGAAAATGTTCAAAGTTTATTGGACAGAAAAAAAAAAGACAAGAACTTTTATTCGATATTGTTTGTATATATAGAAAGTTTTGTGAGAATAGTTGATTTGCTAAAGTACACAATGTCCAAGTGTCACTGAAAAAAATATTGTACGTAAAACCAATGAATGGTTGTCATCAATATTTTGAACATTAATATTATGAATTGGGCACTGTTACAATGAATTTTGATCATAAATTAATAATTTCATACATAGAAACAATGTACGATGAAACATTAATCAATAAATGCAAGACATCGAAAATTTATGGTTTTTTTCATCAATATAATGTCACTATTTATTGTTTCAATGATTTAAATTTATTAATTTATGCTCTTCGCATTTAACACAATAATTTGTAAATCATACACCTATGAACAGCGAACATAAAAACTAATAAACGATCATCGTTGATTCAATGGATGCTAAGCATTAATTTTACGAACCTAACCATTAAATTCTGAATAACGCGCGCAAATCAATGCACCCGGACCATAGACTGAATACTCAAAACATTAACATTATGACATTCTCATAGACTTTTTGTTTACGCGTCCTTTTTGTTTTGTTTAGTTAAATGTATACAGTTGAAAAGTGAAGTGTGTTCCTAAATCTATTTTTAAAATTTGTTCCCAAATAATACAACAAATGTAGAAATATAAGGTAAGTAGTAATCCTTTTATATAAGTACCATTTAGTAAAGTACAAAACTAAAGTCAGTTTAAAACGAAAAAAAAAACACAGTGCGGTATTCCTTTGTAATGTTGAAAACCCGCCGATACGAGAGGAGAAATTTTATGGGCTCTTCATGGATATTTAGTGCTATCCGCTAAGCTATGTTCCAAAGGTGCCAGTGGAAAGATAAGCCATTAAAGTACACAATAAAAGACTCTCAAGAATCTTTTTCATTTTGTTTCTTAAACAGTTCAAGAAATAGAAGAACATATAATAAACCTTAAAGGAAGAAAATCTGCAATTCAACCGTACTTATGGGTTCTATAAGTCTATTCTAAAGGCGCACTGTTTACTTAAAAACCTGTTATTTTGATTAATAATAATAATATAATAAATGACTTTATTGAGAACTTAGAAAAGTTACACAAAAGGCGAAGTCGATGCACAGCCTCCTAGCTTAACATATTAGCAATACTAAAGATAACTGCATAATAATAACAACAACAAAAACCCTGATACATAAAAAAAGGCAATGATTCCTGGATGACAACCTGACTTCTATCATTCACATATGTTCCGAGTAGAGACACAGCAGACTCCCCAAAGCCCAGGTAACCCACAATGGCCAGCAACAAACCATGACCAATGCGGTCAAATGCCCCTTGCGTAGTCCAACAGCAGCAATGCCGTCAATCGACCCTGATCTACCGCCCCCAATGCATCATCCAGTATTTTAAGTCATGTCGTGGAGCAACTGTGACCCTGACGGAACCCAGACTGGACCTCCGACAACAACCCATGCCCATCAAGATATGTTTTCATTTGATTGCAGATCACTCTCTCAATAACCTTGGAGATCGCTGGGAGTATATTAATCGGTCTATAAGATCCTTAAATGTTGATGGAGTTTTAGTTTTGGGATTGGAATGACATTGGCTTCTTTCCAACATGTTGGGAAGTTCCTCGTTTCTATATAGTAATTAACTAGATGCTGTATAAAGGGCATTATAAACGGACAACTACTACTACTAGCATATCAATACTGATCATGTCACTGCCTACAGCATTTGACTTAATCCCAAACAATGCACCAAGTATCTCCCCATGATCCACCATTGTAAATTCAAAGTTAATATCAGGCCTAATTTTATTACCTAAGTAAAAATTGATCGTTCCTGGTTCCGGATTGTTGGTAGAAGTGGCCACAAAAAAATCATTAATATTATATGAATAAAAGACGGTATTGTGATATTTTCCCTTCCATAAATGTTTAGATCTCGTAATAATTTCCAATCTTGTTTAGAAGAATTTCCGCGGACTTTAGTTTCCAAATATAGTTTTTTCTCCCTTTTCACCTCAGACGACAGACGAATCTGACATGTTTAGCATTTAATATTAACTAAATTAAAAATAAAGCCTTTAGATTTCGAGTGTCGTACAAATATGATTTAATTTATTTACAAAGCAGGTGCATCAAATCAATGGACGTACAGCAAGATAATTTTGAGTCTTATTTGGGCTTTTAAATTCTCTAACCATTGGTACTAGTATATTTGAACCATACTGCACTTTAATAATAATAATAATAATAATAATAGCTTTATTGCCCAACAGACGATATTCCATTTACAGGACAATCCAAAACAAACAATACATAATATATAACAACTATTGTAAATAGCACGATTAGAAATATACACAAAAAAACTGATAAATTGATTAAACTACATGAATACTACATAAAGAAAAAATAAGAACAAACAAAATACTGAACCACTAAACATTACTGTGTGCTCATTACACATTTTGCATTTTGCAGTAAACTATTCAATGAAGAAAAGTGTATGTCACACATTCCGCACAATAAATTAAAGTTTCTTAACATAAAGCTAATTGGAGACTTCAAAAGCAAATTAGTCCTAGCTCTTGGACACTTGAATACTATACCCTGTCTACTCGAAATACGAGGAACACAAAATCCGACTTGTGATAACAGCTCTATACAATCAATTTTATTGTTACAAAGTTTATACATAAATGCTAAGCCGGAATATATTCTACGGTGTTCTAAGGACTCAATTTTAAATCTATTTATAAGTAGCTCATACTCAGTTCCTCTTGCGGGATATATACCGTCAGTTTTAAATGCCAAATATTTAAGAAACCTTCTTTGAACTTTCTCCACATAAGCATTTTGCCAATTATAATAAGGACACCAAATCAAACCACCATATTCTAGTTTTGAACGTACGTAAGCAAAATAGAGTGCCTTAACACAGTCAATGTCCGCAAAATGTCTGCAGTTCCTTATTACAAAACCATAAGATTTCATGGCTTCTGCAACCTTGGCTACAATATGCTCAGTAAACGTTAACTGTGAATCAAACACAATACCCAAATCCCTCAAATGATCAGTACGACAGAGTTCATATTCTCTGATCTTATATGAGTATAAATAGCATACAGATTTACGAGTATAAGTAACAACTTTACATTTCGAAACGTTCAAGGGAAGATCATTCTTTACACACCAGTCGGCAATCATATCCAAATCGCCCTGCAGCTTAACACAATCCGACAAGTTGCTAACATTGGTGAATATTTTTAAGTCATCGGCAAATAACAACTTCTGTGAAGTGATAACATTTACGATATCATTAACAAATAGAAGGAAAAACAAAGGTCCTAAGTTAGACCCTTGCGGAACTCCAGATGCTGCATGATACTCAACAGAACTAAACCCATTATAGTGAACAAACTGTCTTCTATTATACAGATATGAACAAATGAATCTGATCAATATGTCGGAAAATCCAAAAGTCGACAATTTAGTAAGAAGAATCGAATGGCCAACACGATCAAACGCCTTTGAAAAATCCGTGTATATTACGTCCACTTGGCCCCGATCATCAAGCATCTCGGAAACATACTGGGTGAATAAAGCCAAATTAGAAATTGTTGAACGACCTCTCATAAAGCCATGTTGATAAACAGAAATTTGACTAGAAACACTCTGGTAGATTCTGTCATAAAGGATAATCTCGAATAATTTAGAAAAATTGCATAAAATTGACACAGGCCTGTAATTAGCAATATCGGATTTATCGCCACCCTTAAAAACGGGACAAATTTTTGCCCTTTTCCAAAAATCAGGATAAGTGGTTGTTTTAATTGCTAAATTAAATAGCATCTTCAAAGGTTCAGTCAGAGCACCAACACAATCGCGGACAATGAAACTAGGAATATTGTCAATCCCAGAGGTCAATTTATTTTTCAGCTTATTAGACGCTTTCAGGATCTCATCCTCTGTAACAAAGGGCAGCAAAATATTCAAGTTGTTACTCAAAACAGCTTCATCACAAACATAGTCCGCACCATCATTTTGTGAAAATACACTGCCGAAAAACTGTGAAAATGCATTGACAATGTCCTGCGAATTAGTATATTCAGCACCTTCAAACCGCATTGCTCCCGGTATCCTCGTTGTTTGATTTTTTGATTGGACATATGACCAAAACCTACTGCTATCATTATTAATTGCCGACTCAGTACTAGAAATATAATTGGAATAAGCATCTCTAATCTGTTGCTTTATCAATGATCTTAATCTCTTAAACTCATGAAGCAGATCATGACAATTAGTTCTTTTATATCTTTTAAGAAGTTTTGCCTTTTGTTTAATATTTTTAATTATATCAGAACTGTACCAATAAGGATATTTATGGCTATAATGTATTTTCCTAGGTACATAAGTGTCAAAAATTTCGTAAATGACAGCATAAAAACTCTCAACTGCCAAATTAACATTATCACAATCACGCATTGATGTCCAGTCGGCATTCAACAAAGAATCGTACAGATTCACATAATCTGCACGCTTAAAGTTGTAAGCTCTGTTACTTTTGTTAATGTTAAAGTTCCTTACAAAGCAAAAACCACGAAAAACAACCATGAGTGCGGGATGATATGGATCCTCAGGCACCAGAGACATGTCCTCGTGGAATACGCCACAAGTAATATCAGAGATTACCAGATCCAGTAATCTATTCGAGCAGTTCAAAATATTATTATGTTGCTTGAAGCTAAAAGAATTTATAAAATCAGTAATCAAAGAAGATTTCCTATCAGTTGCGTTTTGATATATGAAACCGGGAACATTGAAATCTCCAATCAAAACAACATTATTAGAATGAAGAAATTCTATCTGATCCAAAAAACTAATAAAATGTTCTAAATTAATTATATCCACAGAAGGTGGTATGTATATAACAAAAATATAAACTTTCTTATGATCAAATTCACACTTACATGCCACAACATCTATAAAAGGGAAACTATCACTAATAAAATCAGTATTAACTTGAACAGAAGTGAAACAACTCTTAATAGCTAATAATACCCCCCCACCCATGGTACAACCAAGCAAGCCAGTTTCACGATCTTTTCTGTACACATTGTAAACGTCTCCAAACAGCTCACTGCTGCGAATACCATCATGCAACCAAGTCTCCGTTAAAGAAACGATATCGTATTCCGCCTGACTAGCGCCCGTATAAAATAGCTCGGTTTTTGTCCTAAGTCCTCTAACGTTTTGATAGTATAATAATATATCTTCACTGTTGGGCAAACTCAGTTTAAATGATCAGACTGTGACTGACTTCTTGTGGTGCGTTTAGGAAACACATCATTTAACTCACACAATTGTTTTCTCTTTCTATCATTAGAAACAGCAACGCCAAACATTTTATTATTTGTAGAACATGATGCATAAGAACTCGCTTCAGGAACTGACTCACTTCTTCCAACTTGACTCGCGGTATTCTTGCTTGAAACAATTGTGTCAGTCGTTTTAATTGAATCAAATTGACACCCTTGTAGGTCTTCAGGTGTGTAACGAGTACCGTCAACAATCAAAGTATTATTATTAATTCTGGCAGTTCTGCCGTTATCTTTAGCTTTACCTAAATGCTCTCGTAATATCTTTTGCTTTTGGTAATCCTCAGGGATATAGTCTTTCGCAATAAATATACCAGTTCCTTTTAATTTGTGAGCATTTTTAAGAATATTAGAGCGAAACTGATAGTTGACAAACTCCACTACGATTGGGCGATGCCTTTTAGAACTTACATCCTTTCCAATTCGACGAATGTCTCTAAAATCATTTGTACTGCTTGCTATACTTAGAGTTTTATTAAAAGTATTAAGTACTTTGGAAAGGTCATCACTCGTATTATCTTCTGATATTCCATATAGTATTAAGTTGTACTTACGCAAATTTCTTTCCATATGCTGGACTCTGGTTAGAAGCTTACAATTTTGTTCTTGTAACTCAACAAATTCTTGACGGAGAACATTCATGCCATCAATCACATCATACCGTATTGATTCAAGCTCGTCCTTAATATCCTGCCTCAACTGCAAATGGTCACGCTGAATCTCATTACTTTTTTCAAGTACCTGCTTAAGCAAATTATAAATGTCACGATTCGAAACATCTTCAGAAATCGCCATGATCATTCCTTACTACGGTACTGTTCAATGTAGGTACTAGTCACTAACACTCTGTATTCTAAATATTAACGTTTTTATAGACTTTCTGTTGGAAATATTAAATATTATTGATAAATCAATTAAAAAAACACGGAATCTGACACGACAAAACGTACAACTTAATAAAACAGGATAAAAAACTGTTCGAAATCACAAATTACACAGCTCAACAAAAATTCTCTAATTAACTTTTTAATATAAAACAGATATTTTAAAATTAGTAAGAGCACACAACTAAAACTGTATATTTCGATCAACCAGGACACATAATACACATAATACACATGTACCTATATGCTCGCGATTATTGATTGAATACAGAACAATAATCTCAATCTTTCGTAATAATAATTTCCGGCGAACACAATTACGTAAAACAATTATTATAACCCAATGTAATAATCAGCTAACATTGGTTTAACGTACAAAAGTCAGAGATTCATGTTTCTCGTTCGTAACATTAATAACCTTCAGACATCGGTTTAATGTACAAAAGTCATAGATTAATGTTCATCGTTCGTAACATTAATAACCAGCTAACATTGGTTTTACGTATTGGAGACATAAACTAATCTAATGTTATTTTTGATATACCCTGTATAGTAATCGTAAATTTCGTACTCGAAATTGTAGTTTTGACACAAGCAGACGTTTTTATAGAGAATGACTTTTTCTTCTAAATCTACAAATAAAAAAGTCATTCTTTATAAAAACGTCTGCTTGTGTCAAAACTACAAATTTAAATACCAAATTTACGATTACTATGCAGGGTATATCAAAAATAATATTTTTAGTGATTTTGATTCTCTAAATAATAGCTATGAAATTAAGCACTTTGAGAAAAAAGTTTATTAGTGTTTTTTGCACAATTGGTGTAATAAATCACGGTTTTGAAAATATTATTAAAAAAAAAACAAAAAAAATCAAAATGAATAAAAATGTTATTTTTGATATACCCTGTATAGTAATCGCAAATTTGGTATTTGAAATTGTAGTTTCGACACAAGCAGACGTTTTTATAAAGAATGACTTTTTCTTCTAAATCGACAAATAAAAAAAAATTTCCTCTTCCAAACTCTATCCGTGGACACATCGTATATCGTCTTTCTGCTTTCAGTTTATGTCATCCTTGGACATTACTATGAACATGTAGGACTAATGATAGCCTTGGATAGCAAGAAATTGTTAAAATCAGGTAAAGGCTATTTTAAAGAACCTTGAAACTGTTTCAATGTACGATACAAAATATTTTTAGGTGAATATTTCGTAGTTGGCGTCGATATAGAGCAGTATGACTCAAGAAATCCCACCAAATACCTCAAAGGCCTATTGAGGGACGACATCGATCCTATCGCTGAGAAAGCATACAGAAGTTATCTAGGGATCGTACCGTCCAGTCCAATCGGCTATGAGAATTTTGCAATTTTAGTAAATTCGTACATGGAAAAGCCACCTTTCAATTTTCCGAATCCTTTGGTATATTTTAAAGGTGTAAAACAGGTGAGGAGCTTCTTAAACAATACAGGCTGTCCCATCAAGAATTCGATTATTATATACTCGTACTATAGCAGTTCGTTCGCTAATCTATATATAAATGGAGATAATATTCTCTTTTCGTATGCAGATTAGAGCTGAAGCAGCTTATTTGTATGATGCTGTGCACCTCTATGTAAAAGCACTCACCACAGTAATGGACAATGGGGGAAATCCAAAAAATGGAACAGCAATTATTAATGCTATTAAGGGCACTCACTATAAAAGTGCAATGGGGTAAGTGGCCTACATTTTGCCCTATTATTATTATTATTCTAATCCTAATAGACATTACATTCGGGATATACAACAAAAAATGTTGTGTCTAAAGGATTTGATTCTTTATCTTTATTCCACTCAAAGGCTAGTCTATCGTCCGTGCTACAGTTGTTTGTCAGCTCAGGTTCTTAATGAAGAACCCAAGGTTTGTCTCAAAATGAGTCCATTATTACTAACGCTTCAAAAGCTGGTGCTTTATTATTTTTAAACTATTTTTTTATGCATTAATTCTAGTTATATTGTATATATGAATGAAAATGGAGATGCTGACGGTAATTACACGTTGATCGCCAGAAAGCTTCTAAAAAACATTCATCACAATAATTATGAATATGGTTTACTTCCTGTTGGAGTATTTGCATTGCCGAAAACAGTTGCCAAATTACCGGTAAGTACAAAAATCTCTTCAATTCAACTGTATAGATTCTAGTAGATCCTAAAAACTGTATTTTTAAAGGCCAGATTGAAAAAAAATGCCAATAAAGGAGAAGGAATTTAATGAATGCGTTTGTTTTAGGTGTTACATCTAACCAATTCAATCGATTGGGTATCGGAATCACCTCCAATTGCTGTACCAATATGTGGATTCAATGGTGAACATTGTGTTTGTAAGTGACCTTTAAAACATAAGGTCATTCAATAGGTCCGTAGTATTTTTTTTCATCGAAAAGCAAGCCTTTTCCATTCCATTAATTTTTTTCCTTGACCTAATATTTTACAATTTGTTTTATTTGTTTCATTTAGTTGTCAAATTGCTTTCAGCACACACTATAGAAATAACAACTGGCATAGCTGGTAGCATTGCTTTTGTTATTTTAATTATCGCTCTGGTGTTCTACAGAAACTGGAAATACGAGCAGGAACTGGACAGTTTGTTGTGGAAAATAGATTTCCGCGACATACATCTGAATGACGAAAACAATTTTCGCAACGAGGGCAGTAAAACTATTCGGGTAATGAAAAAACTTATCTTGATCAAAGAGTTGTTACTTGAAAATAGTAAGAATCAATTTCCAGATAAATCATCCACCATTGAGGACGAGCCAAGTATCATTAAGTTCTAATCCAGAAGCAGACTTTCGATATTCAATGATTTACGCTCAAATCGGTACTTATAAAGGGAGACTATTTGCCGTTAAAAAGGTTCATAAGAAAACGGTTGATATCTCTAGGGAAATGAAAAAAGAACTTAAAATTGTAAGTATTTACCAGTGGTGGCTCGTGAATAATTTTATTAGGTAGGCACTTGTCAAACTTTATACATTTTCCTACTAAATATCACCTCTTTCTAAAATATTAGAATATTAGATATTCCAAATCACTTAGCTTCAACATGGCTTCCTATATAATATGGTCGGCAGGAACCTATTGCAGTGGTCGCATCTAGTTAATTTCTACATCATTACACATTACACCTATATTCGGGGAATTACCCATGACTAGTAAATTGGAATTACGTGTTTTAGTGATATTATATTTATTGCGTTTATTTATTAATATATTGTGTTTTAATTATGAATAACACATACTTATTAATAAGTAAAAATTATTATTTATATAATTTACAGTTAACATTAGAACCACAGCCTAAAAAAATATGCTCTGTAGTGCTTTGACGGGCCATAGCTAACAGAGAAGCTGTCGTTTTATTTTTTAGGTTTGTGATCAGAAAACAGAGAGCTGCATAACAAATCTTAGTCATTATCGACATTTTTAAAAAAATCTCGATACCAATAAAAGAAAACATCGTCGGTTGTATTTGTCATGCGCCCTAAATCATACATCTAAACACAGTTTAATACGGTTAGAACTGTGATCTAAATGTTTCGCTTGTCTGTTGTTTTCCTTTTGTTGTCATAATATATCTTTCTTTCTCTTCTAGGGAAATATCAATGATGGGTACACGATGTTATCAGAGATATGAACTATCTCTGGATATTATTAATATCGGGTCCGCCATCTAACGTTTTTTTTTCAACTAGTGCTTATTTCGTGAAGGGTAACACTTAGCTCATGTCTGATTTGACAGATAATTAGTTTTATCCTTCCGCTGAACGAATATGGTTGTGTATACGCTTGAACAACGCTGGGAAATATTGCGACATTACTTTGAAAATCATGGTAATGTTGCAGAATGTGTGCGAAAATTGCGTACGGATTTTGGAAGAAGAGAAGCACCGTCAGCTCCGTATGTTCGTTATCTCGTGGAAAAAGTGAAAGAAACTGGCATCCTCATCGATAAACCAAAGCGTGAAAAGCCAAAAACAGTGCGTACACCCGAGAATATTGCTGCTGTGGCAGAAAGTGTGCGTGAAGCGCCATCAACATCAATTCACCGTCGGTCTCAACAATTGAACATTTCGGAGACATCATTGAGACGAATTTTGCATAAAGACCTTGGTATGACGCCATACAAAGTCCAATTGGTTCAGGAGTTGAAACCAACTGACCATCCAATGCGTTTTCGCTTCGCTCAGTGGGCCTGCGATCGACTTACAGAAGATGCCGATATGTAAACAAGCAAAATTGTCGCATTTGGGGCACAGAAAACCCGCACGCATACATTGAAAAGCCCATGCACCCAAAACGAGTCACTGTTTGGTGCGGATTTTGGTCCGGAGGCATAATTGGGCCATTTTTCTTCGAAAATGAGCAAGGAGTGGCCGTTACAGTCAATGGCGATCGTTATCGGGCCATGTTGAACGAATTTTTGTTCACAAAAATTGAAGAGGAGGATATTGGCAACATTTGGTTTCAACAGGACGGCGCTACGTGCCACACAGCCGAAGCTACACTCGATATTTTGCGCCCTGTTTTTGAAGATCGCATTATCAGCCGCAGAGCTGATGTCGTTTGGCCACCTCGGAGCTACGATTTGACACCGTTAGACTATTATTTGTGGGGTGCCGTCAAAGATAAGTGTTACGCCGACAAGCCAGAGACAATTGACGCTTTAAAGGACAATATTCGTGAAGCCATTGGTGAAATACAGCTGCACACAATCGATAATGTGCTACTGCATGGCCAGTCAAGGCAGCCATTTGAATGAAATTATTTGTCATTATTAACCGGAAGGATTGTACTTTCAAATAAAAAAAGAAATTTGAGAAAATATTCAGCAGTTTTTCTTTTATAGCATTTTCAAAAAAAAAAAAGTTATCTGGCAGACCCAATATACGATTTTTATGAGGATTGTTCCCACAAGGGTCAGAAACAGTCGGGATTCTGAGGATAACGTTGTTGACGTGCGGTTTGCGCAGAATCCTGACTGATTCTGACGCTTGTGAAAACAAACCTATAATGTATTTCTATTTATTACATTTCTATTACTTTTTAAACATAAATCTATTACGTTGATTACAATTAGACACTTGGTATTGATAAATTGATATTCCAACAAATAAATGGGCGGTTTTCCCTCGTTTTATAGTTGTGTTTAGGTTTATCGCGGCAATTTGTGTCATTTAAGATAAATAATTGTTTTAGATGCGCGACTTGCGACACGATAATTTAAACGCATTTATTGGTGCTTGTACAGATCCACCAAACATATGTATAGTGACTGAATATTGTACAAGGGGCAGCTTAAAAGTATGTTGCTGACGTTTATAAGTTTTAAGTCTGAATTAGTTAATAATTTCAGGATATATTGGAAAACGACGATGTTAAACTCGATAATATGTTCATCGCGTCATTGGTAGGCGACATTTTACGAGTAAGTGATTTTTATGACTTTGTTTCGATTTGTGGAAGTTTGATAAGTTACAAATTTGACTTATTCCTCATTTTGAAACAAAACTAACAACTTTTTAAAAACGGATTAGTGGGTTGTAGGGTGAAATAAAGTCACAACACTCAATCAAAATCCAGCAACGTTTCGTGAATTTATTTTCACTTTTTCAAGCTAAAATGAACATCAGAACATGACCAATAAATTCACGAAACCTTGCTGGATTTTGATTGAGTGTTGTGACTTTATTTGAAATATAGTTCATATTCAAATATTGAAAAAAAAAATCTAACTCTTTACCAAAAAAAAATTATTCTACTTTTTGCTAGGGTATGATTTATCTGCATGACTCCCCAATAAAATATCACGGAGCCCTTCACACAGCTAACTGCTTGGTCGATTCACGATGGGTAGTCAAACTGAGCGATTTCGGACTCAGGGAGTTTAAGCGCGGTGCTGAATCAGTATCACTAAAAGACCCAGCTAAGATTCGTGAACATTGTTATAGTAAGTGAGAACTTATCTCAAACATAACAGCTTAAATTAAATTATTGATATCTTACAGAATTGTTATACAGAGCTCCAGAACTATTAAGAATGCAAGACTCATTTGCGTTCACTGATCCACCATATGGGACACAAAAGGGTGATGTTTATTCGTTTGGTGTAATTCTCTATGAGTTACATACAAGGCATGGGCCGTTTGGTAAAGCTACACACAATGTTGCGGAGATATTGAACAAGGTCATTCATTGTCCTAATTCTACAACGCCATATCGGTAAGTCGTCTTACATATTGAACTAGTTAGTCAGGCTCAAATACGTTTTAGACCACAGGTGGACTCAACAGAGATTAGTTTTGACTTTGTCCGAGAATGCCTTAAAGAATGCTGGCAAGAAAATCCAGACGAAAGACCAGAATTCAAATTCGTCAGAACTAAACTAAGACCTTTACGAAAGGGCATGTAAGTAGCATCACAAAGCTGTGGATACTCGAGACGCACCGATAAATTTTTTTGGCAACTTATCAAACCGCCCTCGTATACAAATTTGCTATTTAAGTTATACAGGGTGGCTTGAATCGGGCGTTAAACATTCAAAGAAAATATTTTTGATAGTTTAAACAAGGGATGTCCAAAAATGCAATCGGTTCGTTTATACAGAGTAGTCAACAAGTATTACCGTGTTGAATTTCTAGGAAACCGAATATATTTGACAATATGATGGCCATGATGGAAAAATATGCCACAAACTTAGAAGTATTAGTTGACGAACGAACTGATCAATTGCAAGAAGAAAAAAAGAAGACAGGTGGGTTACTAAATGACATTTGACATTTTTGTCCTTGTTCTTTGCCGCATAAAAAATTGTTTTAGATGCGCTGCTGTACGAAATGCTTCCAAAACCAGTGGCAGAACAACTGAAACGTGGTCATAAAGTCGAGGCTGAGAATTTCGATTGTGTCACAATTTATTTTAGCGATATCGTTGGATTTACCTCAATGTCTGCCGAAAGCACACCGTTACAGGTATTGTACAGGGTGTCCCAAATATTTTTTATTTATTTGATTGAATTTTATTTATTTGAATTTAATTATAGGTAGTTGACTTCTTGAACGACCTATACACTTGCTTCGATTCTATTATAGAACACTATGATGTATACAAAGTGGAAACGATCGGAGATGCCTATATGGTGGTAAATTGAATTTTAATTTATTTAATTTTCGGTACAAAATTATACAGGGGATGATTTTTCAAGTCATTTTATGAAAAAAACTTCCCATAAACATACGTCCGGAAGTGCGTTGTTTTCAAGATACAAGGTGTTAAAGTTTTTTTGTAAATAATGGTTTTTTTTAATTAAGTCAAATATATCTTTACAGATTTCTTTTAAATTTGGCAGCGTTATTGCTAGAAATAGGGAGCTTATAAAGCTCTAAGTCGTTCAAAATTATTAAGACCAGTGGGGTTAGGGGGCAACTTAAAAAAAAATTATTGACCAAAAGAACGTACGCCACTGACTGAAATTTAATTTCGATATTATTTTGAGGTAAAGCAACTAAATCTACAACTTTTTTATCTCTTGTATTTTTTTTATATCTTGCTTCGTTTACGAGATAAAAAATTAAAACATTTGAATTAATTAATTTTAGGTGAGTGGCCTGCCAATATCAAACGACAACCAACATGCTGCAGAAATAGCTACGATGTCCTTACATCTACTAGCAGACGTTAAAAACTTTCCCATTAAACATAGACCGGCGGAAAAACTAAAATTACGAGTAGGAATTCATTCAGGTAAAGACATACCATTGATCTTTGAATGCAGAACTTGTTTCTGGTGGTTTTTCGTTTCTATATGATCTGATGATGTCCGCAGATTGAGGCGAAACATCGCTGGTGGTTTTTGTTTTTGTTTAGTCCTTCTATATGATCTGATGATGTCCGCAGATTGAGGCGAAACATCGCATAATCGCGTTTTCTCTTGCAGGTCCCGTATGTGCTGGAGTGGTGGGTTTGAAGATGCCTAGGTACTGCCTATTTGGCGACACAGTCAATACAGCAAGTAGAATGGAGTCTTCAGGTCTTCGTAAGTATCTACTTTAAAGTTTAGTTCAACAGTGACTTGGTGTTGTTTTTCAAACAACGAAAACCCTCACGATTTAATAAATCCACATTATAATAGTACAAGTTTTAACTCCGGCGTATATCCAATATACAACGAGATACGACCGCATGACGGCCGGCTGTCTTTAGTTCCATTAAGCATAGCATACAAATCTTGCCATTTAAAAAAATGAATTTCAGCTCTAAAAATCCACTGCAGCAAGGCTTGCAAAGAGTTACTGACAAGGGTTGGTGGATATTATTTGACAGAACGTGGTATGATAAATATGAAAGGCAAGGGTGAGCAAGAAACTTATTGGTTGCTAGGTGAAGATCCCCATTTTAGAAGAATGAGGAAATATGAACGCGATAAGCGCAGAGCTGAATTATCCGGGAACAAGATTCAAACGAATCAAATTGATACAAATGGTAAGTTAATATTCATTATTGGACTTCTACCAAACTGTTCCTGTTTCAGGTCAATTTATAATAACGAGAAGTTCTTTGAAAAACAAAAACAATACTAGAAATTATTTACCAAGATGTTCATCGCTCGAAAGTCCGAAACGGCTAAGATTCGCAAGTAGAAGCGAAGATTTAGAACTCAGTCGAGATAAAATTTTTAATTCAATTCATCATAAGAATGAGGCACGCAAAAACTGCAGGGATTATTTAGGTAAGTGTTTTTGAAAATCTAATCAAAATGTATGTCGTTTAACTTTTTTATTTTAATAAATGGAAAGGAAGGTTTCTCTAACATATTTCAGAATGCTCCAGTGACGCCTGGCATACTTCATCAACATCATGTCCTTGCATAGAGAATCTAGCGACATCTGCCGTGACACTAGCGCATTCCCAACTGACAATAATGCCAGATCCTAAGTCAAACGTACATTTGGCATCGAAACCGACATGCCATAGTGTCCCTACTCTGTGTTGTTGTCATTTAGCTGTACCTCATTATAATTACGCGATGGGTCATGCTATTTCGGCACCTGTGAGTCCCCGGATTAACATGCCGGAATCGTTTTTGGATAAGATGACCGATGCGGATCAAAGAGTGCCGTGGATGGAGAGGATGCCGTTACTAAAAGTCACTGAACCGCAAGAGGGTGAAACACGGGTGTGAAATTAAAGACAGGGGTGGATGACAATATTTTTCAACTGCAACATAACCCTATATAAAGACACTTAATAAATAGAATTTGTTTCATGTTTTGTATTTAAATTATTTTGTTAATATGTACCTTATTTGCATCTAGTCAACTATTGTAATACATTTGAATTATATAGCAATTTTGTTTATTTTATTACTAACTATAACTTATTGAACACCCTGTATAAAAGCCATCGAAACACCCCGTTTTATTGTACTTTCTAAATTCATTATGAACGCCTTGTATACCATAGATATTTTGAGGCCAAGATGAGTTATTATTAACAAAGAGAAAATTGCTTCATTTGGAGTAAATCCATTGCCTCAAAATGGAGTCTACAGTAGACTGTCGTTACTGATTTGAAACAATGATTGTAGTGACATCCATCACACAAACTACGAACAATACAATTAACACAGTTTCCTTTACATGTTAATTGGTAAATTTCTGCGCACCCACTATGAGATGTTGCTCCACGCGAAACAACAAAATTCCCTTTAGTTCCGAATAACTTTAATATGGGTATTCAACTGATAGATGCCGCTCCAATTAAAACAAATAACATTATATTCCCAATAAAAAATTTTCATAGAAATCAACAGAGAGCACTGAGAGCAGCGGCGTTAAAGTCACACACGACATAAGCAGCAGGCACAAGGCTAGAATTATGATAAACCAGCATTGCCTAGGCGCAGATTAGCAACAATACAACAAGCAGCAACAGTTGTATAAGGTGTTCGTTGTTTTAAAGTGTAATTTACAGTTCCGTTGAAATACCTATTAAAAAAGTGAAACGCGTTGTTTTGTTATTATTACTTATTAATCTTAAAAGCTTAACGCGATAACGAATTTAACCAAAATAAACTAGTGACAGCAGCTGTCTTGATTAAATAATATTTAAACAAACTAAAAGGAACTTTAAAAGAATAATATTGAAAATGTGAGAGAAAAATATACAACTATTTACCTATAATTTCTAGTTCATTGTGAGATATTGTTACTACTTATTAAATGTTGAAATATTTATTGTATTAACAATAATAACAGTCTCTTGTGTGTTGAATATAATATACCTACATAAGTACCTATTTCGTACTTGCATTTGAATAGAGATAACGCTGGCTGCTTCGTCTTCGCGTAACAATAAATAATAAAATCATTTTATTTTTAAACTCTTAAGTTTAATAATTATTCTAAGAAAAGTTTTATAATTAAAAGTCTAATACCAGTGTAGAGTTTGTGTACCTATAAGCTTTTGCAATAATTATACACACAATATAATTTAAGCCCCAATCATTTTCGAGTACTTAAGTGCAAAATTATAATAACAAGTTTATAAATAGACTTTTCGTTCGTATGTAAGTGTGAACTGGATCACGTGAACATAAGGATAATAGTATATTAATTATCATAAGAATATTGTTGTTAATTTTTTTTTCGGTGTTTAACAAATAGACATTGCAAGTATTTACTTATTTTTTGTTAAGTGCTGGTGACAATACATTTACGCAGAGTGGATTTTTTGAACACATGGTAAGTTATTAGCAATTTACTTACCTATCTACCTAGGTATTATCATCAGTGTTTTATTGTTTATGGCTTGGTTTATGGCAAATATTCATTTAATTTTATTTACACTAGGTACCTACCAGAAAACATCATCATCATCAAGTAGATGCCTATTCAGCGTTTTTAATAAATATTAAGCCTTGCAAATTGTTTTACTCAGTGAAGTAGAGTGAAATTGCCCGGCGCGCCGGTATGATCCTAGATTAGTAACTAAGTTCTGTTGCCAAGTTAAACCACTGAAATTTCTGAGGATACCTATCTACGAACAAGTATTATTACCTTCATTTGTTTACCAGTTCATCGACATATTTGCGAGTTGAAAAAAATTAAAAAATCTCGAACGTATCAACGTCTCAGTCGATAAATCGGTACGCACCCATGAAAACTCAACTAAAAATGAAACAAGGTTACCTTTTCCCGATATACTTACATACCTACAATGCAGCAATATGAACACCGATTGAATTAGTACAATATTGTAAAAATTAAGAAAATCCAAACAAGTAGGTACTTACCTATATAACTTCTGATATATTTTTAATTCAAACATAAATAATAATAATAATATACCAGGCATGCAAATTTCAATGTGTATGTGGTTTATTATGTTCGTGTTCGCAAAAAAATTATGTTTTTTTAACCTACATTTCACAGCACTTTTGGGGGCCATAATTTTATCTTTGTTACAGAAAAGGAGTTTATCTCATACAACTTCCGAATACCTTATGTTTATTTTTTGCCAAATAAAACTGTTTGCGCTTTTGATATTATTTTTAATTTCTGAAACAGGCGGGAATAATATAGGTAGGTACAGACCTTTAAATTGAGAATTTACAAGAATAGTAAGTACCTAAACAGATTGAACAGTTCAATTTATTAAAATAGATGTTACGAGGATGCGCTGACAATTTGCGTTAAGGCTGTTATTAACCTCAATATCTGTCTCACTGACGCACTATCATGACGAAATTCTGCGAACCGATTAAGACGATCTGGGAAACTGTAAGAGATTTAAAAAATCTGATAAAGTAGTCGCGTGTTCTTTTTTTGAAATCATCGTAGGTAAAGGCAAAACAAATTAAGGGCTATCGCGAGGATATTTACATTTTATAAAATGTCCACTAGTTTCTAAGCAAGAATCCAGTGGCGTAGTCAGATTTTTAATTATATAATTTTAAAATAAATACTTACCGTTTTTTATTTTATTTAGCAAAAATTAAGCTATAATAATAATAGATAATCTTGTTTGAGAAAATTCAAAATAATATGTATACCTACTTAGTTTTGCTAGCTCACCCTGTTTAAATATTATTATGTAGACAAACTGGCTAGGAAGCCAGATATATAATATTTAATATACGGTTTTTATAGATACTACCTATGCGATAGTTTGCGATTTCCTCTGAACACCTGTGAACGGAGTTGGATATGTTTTTATATGAACCAGTGTCGAGTACTTAAGAGCCTCGGTAAGAGCTACAGTATATGAGAGTGTTATTATAGGTTTATATTACACTTTTTCTAATCAATCTACCAAACTCGATCTATTACACAGACCAACAATTTTTTTTTTTTTGCATAAATTAGTCCACGTGCTAACGAAAGATTTGGAATTCGATAAATAATTGTACTGTTTTTCTGCCTAAAATTGAGGATTTTGCATCGTTTTATTCAGTAGTGACTAACCTCTGTCTCATATTGTACAGGGTGAGCAAAACTCGATGTCCCAGCTCTGTTATGAGAAAACGAAAAACGATAGAAAAATTCTGAAAAGAGATTCTTAAATTGGATTAACTAAGCTCCATTTTAACGCATATTTGATTTTCTTTCCAAATTTGGAACCTAAGGTAAATCACGTCAACAACTTATTGGTTGACAAATAGTTTTATCGTCATTTAATGTGTGCATTTTATGTTAAATGTTTACGCATAACGAAAAAGTTGACATGATATTTGTAAATCCGATTGAAAACGAAGGACATTTTGGCATTAACTTTGGTGTGGTATTATTAACGGGCATTTAATTGCTCCATACTTTTACGAAGGTGTTCTATGCAGTGAAGAATATTTGCAATTTCTTCAAGAGCAACTTTCAGTGCTTCTCGAAAATGTGCCATTGCAGTTACGAGCAAATATGTTTTTCCAGCATAACGGGGGCGGCGCTCCAAGCAAGAATTGCTAACACATAACTTAGAACAGTTAAAGGAAAAAATTAGAAATGCATGCAATGAACTCTGAGAGATGTTATGTAAGGCCTCAGGAAGAGAAGTAAGGAGGAGATTAGATAAGCGTTTACAACTAGGAGGTGATATAATCGATGAGTAGAACCTTTGGCGTAGAACACTAAACTGACAATCGTTTTACCACTTCACCAAAACACTTCTTTTAAATCTCGACGCGCGTTTCGCTAACAATGTTAGCATCCTCAGGAGAGAATTAAAACTAGTAGTAGTTTAGTTTTAATTCTCTCCTGAGGATGCTAACATTGTTAGCGAAACGCGCGTCGAGATTTAAAAGAAGTGTTTTGGTGAAGTGGTAAAACGATTGTCAGTTTAGTAACTAGGAGGTGGTCACATGTTGTAGTGATTGATTTACCGACCTTTGCTCTCACCATCCCTGAATCATATTTACTTCTCTTCTTCAAACGATTCCCTATCGCTCTAGTCCTGCTATAAATAGTAGGTCGTCCACCAGAAGTGACCACAAAAGGAGTTTATCAGGCCATTGTTTGGTTTTTATGTATTTTTTTTTTCATCAAAAATCAATGCTTTATTGTGAGAGATGAGACTTTGCTTTGCCTTTGCGACATACTTTGAGGGCGTATACGTGCCCTCATCCGCTATTAATGATGTAGATAATTTTACCAACCAAACCCCTATATCCACCGGGTTTTTTGAGGCTGAGGACATACTGAGTGCTTTGAAAGAACTTAAACCAAAAATGAAAGCTGGAACGGACGGTGTGCCGGCATTTACACTGAAAGATTGCGCGTACGCATTTGCGGAACTGTTGTTGATTCTGTTTAACAATTCCTTAAGAAGTTTTACATTCCCACAATTATGGAAATCTACGAGAGTTTGTCCGGTACACAAGTCTGGTGACACCGACAAAATTGCTAACTATAGACCCATCCCCATATTGTCTAATTTTTCAAAAGTCTTTGAGAGAATAATTCATGAAAAATTATTTGGTCAACTAAAAAATTGCATAGTTACTGAGCAGCACGGGTTTTTTCAGAAACGGTCAACTGTAACAAATCTAGTTGAATTCTTCGAAACCGTATACTCTACGGTGGGGAAGGGATTACAAGTTGATACAATCTATACTGATTTCTCGAAAGCTTTTGACAGGTTGGATCATGTCACTATATTACAAAAGATGGGCAATATTTGTTTTCATTCAGATCTAGTACAATTTTTTGACTCTTACCTATCTGACCGCACACTATTCGTTGAGTATAATGGATTCAGGTCGAGGGGGTTTTCTGCGACTAGTGGGGCGCCTCAGGGTAGCAATCTGGCTCCTTTAATTTTCTCCATTTACATTAACGACGTCGGATTGAATATAACAGGTTAATCGAAAGTAATGCAGCTGCAACTGCAGGCTGACTTAGCAATCGTTGAAAGATGGTGCATAACCAACAAATTGCTCGTGGGCAAACTAGTCTCTCGCATGTAAAATATCATTTACAGCACATGTTATGTAATATACTATTAAGCATTCTGGTACTTTTGTAGTTTGTTAGATTTATTTGATATTGATTGAAACTATGTAATTTTTGTCTTGTAATTAATTTTTTTATTTTTTTTTTTCAATAACAAACGTTGCTTTACAAAAAATGCTATAACTCACGGACCAATAGTCAGATTGCTGTCAAATTTATACACGTATCGCTTGAAGGTTTGTACTAAATAAAAATCATATGGAAACAATTCTAGTAACGCCATCTATGTGTCATCCTATGGACTAATATTTACCTACATGTTATTTAAGTGAAAAGTGGTATTGCGTAGCTAGCTGTGTATCTACTTGGTTAGATAGTATAACATATTTTCCCCGAGGGCAAAATCGTTACATTGCAATTTATTTATTATCGCATTGCATATTCATTCTCAATTTACGAAGTATGTACGAGTATTTTTCTAAAACATGTGCATAAAAGTATTATACACATATTTTTAAAGAAGACTGCTGCATATCTAGCTCTGATGATATTTAAAATCTGGGTATATAAGCAGATTTACATGCAGATTTAAATTACATAAATACACAAGTTTATCTATCAAATGGTTTGAATAAATGGAAAGCCGATATTAAGTATAGTGGTTGTTCGCAGGACGTTCACATAACTAGACCATCATTCGTGGGCGGTAAAAATATTTTAATTTAATCAGTTTCAGCGGTTACTTCATCGTTGGACTTAACTTTTTTTTCCAGCAAAGATTCTATTGAGATCTGAAAGCAAGAAAAAGTGGCTGGGGGCTAAATCTGGAGAGTACAGTGGGTGGGTAAGCAATTCCATGCCCTATTCACTCAATTTTCAAATAAAAATCATATGGAAAAAGTTCTCTGTGGCCTTTTGAAGTCCTCTCCTTTGCCACTGTGTATTTAATTTTAACCATATTAATAATGATAATTATTCAGTTGTTTTTTAATTCTACTAATCGTTCCCTTCTCCGTCTATTTTCTATATTGGTTTTATAATAACAAGCTGCTTCTAACCGTTTGGTTCATGGTCAGGGTGTTTCTATAAATAGAGGCACAAAGTTATTAGAACCACTCACGACCATGTAAAAGGATTGCATATTTATATTTTTATGAATAATAAAATGACATATGTTATGCATTGTATAGCTTAATTTCTATCTATACGTAACTTACAACGTGGTCCCTAGAATAACAGCATTTTTATAGCTATAAAACAATAGCTCTAACGAAGTTTGTAATAGGTACATGGTTAAATTAAAATTTGTTACTATATTCGTGAGGCGTGAATTCATTTGTCAGTAGATGTTGTTGCTGCTAATCGCAGGTGTTAGCATTGCTCTGCATTTTCAATCTTATTTCAGTCGTATGACAGTTTCCTCGCGAGTTTTCCATATCTTTTAGTCTGATTTTCGAATGTAGGATGATGTGGAATTCGACGATGGCGACTGTTAGCATATTCCGATAACAGGCAGTTTTCTTTACCAACTTACTGTTGATTGAAGTATGAAAATAAGATTATATGCTTGTAATTTCGAAACAGAAACGAATGCTACCAAATACTAATAAAAAACTTACGAGAACATAACCAGTCACCTAATTTACACTCACCGATATTAAATTCGAGACAAGGGACAACCAAAATTCATATCCCATACATGTTCTATTAGATTAAGGTCAGGACTACGCGCGGGACACCTCTTCTAAATATTGGGCCACTATTCTGGCAGTATGTGGACGGACATTGTCATGCATGAAAACGAATTCGTTACCGACACATTGTGCAAAAACCACAACATGTTCTTTCAGAATTTCTTCAATGTACCTTTGAGCAGAATTTCTTCAACAGTGGAAATTAACAATCCGTCAACTTCAGCAAGCTCTTCTTCCAATTTAACACTTACCAATTGTACTTTTCACAACTGTAGTTTTAAATAAAAATGAATAATATTTCTTTGATTAAAACTAATACATTTTGTATTCAAAATTATTAAACGTCAGATTGACAATCAAATTTTTGATATCTACAAAGTAAAAAATTATCTTATCGAATACTCCTCAGGCCTTGATAAATACTCAAAATTTTGTCAGTTCCTCTGTCAATAAAAACAAGTTCTGTTCGAGCGTCAAATGACACCATAATGGATCCACCAAAGCTAACCTTTACTACTATTTTTATTTATATTTATTTCTATTTATACGACTGGTTTTACCTATACATTGAGTTTGTTTGGCCTCTGCATGGTATAGGATATACATTACTATGTACATGTAGATGATACGTGTTTACATGTGTCTACTGTTGTGTATCCTATTGTGCTTAAATGCAGGCCAAAGTTCAGGGGGTGATTCTTTGAGTGATTTTAAGGTAAAAAGTTCATATAAGCAGGTATCCGGAAATGCATAGTTTTCAAGATACAGGGTGTCAAAAAAAATTTTTGTTTACATTTATTTATTAATATCTCAAACACCTATTGACCGATTTTGTTGAAATTTGGCAGTATTATGGACTATGATAAGACGCTAAGTTAGCACCAATTGATTGTTGATTATGACTTCCAGTGGCGTCGTAAGGGGCAGTTTCACGAATAAAAATAACAAAAAAAATGTGCGCCACTGACTTTTTTAAATTTAAAAAATAATTTTTGGATTAAGCCATTAAAAATACAACTTTTTTGTCTCTTGATATTTTTTCGTATCTTGCATCGTTTTCGAGAAAAAAAAATTAAAACCACTTAAATGCATGTCCCTGAATAATTTTAAAAATCACTTTTACAGAATTATTGCGAATTACGTTTTACCCACATTCGTTGAGATTTGGCAGTATTTTTTATAATAGTAAAATGCTAATTGAATCTTATTTACTATTGCTAATATTGAAGTTCAGTGGTGGAAATAAATGCCTAAGACAAGACAAAGACGTATTATTAATTAAACTTTGACAAAAAATACTTTTTTAATAAAAAACGTTTAAGAACTTAACAACATAACAACAAATAAAGATAAATTTGTAATAGTTGTTGAAAATGTCCACCTTCCACTTCGATGCAAGCATTAGCTCACCTTATCATCGATTGCCGAACACGCTGAAATATTCCAGGAGTATGTCTTATTTGATTGCATAAATCCCGTATGCGCTGACATAATTCGGCTTCAGTATTGACTGGAGTTTTATAAACCTGCGACTTTAAATGCCCCCAAAGGATTTAAATCTGGCGACCTGGGTGGCCATGACTGTGGACCCGCGCGACCAATCCACTGCCCTCCATAAGTTTGATCCAAAAAAAAGAAAAAAATTTTTTTGAAAACTATGCATTTCCGGACACCTGCTTATATGAACTTTTTACCTTAAAATCACTCAAAGAATCACCCCCTGAAGTTTGGCCAGATACTTAATTAACACCCTGTATAGAAGTTCGACTGTAGAAACAAATTAATTAAAGATAGATAATAATACAGCAAATAGGGGGACCTTAAACGACTCCGTTTAGTAAGTAAGTATAAAACGCTTATGATAATTAAAAACACTTTTGTAGAAATTCCATTCCGTAGCAGTTTTTATAATTTTGCATGAACATTCTTTCCACATTGTTACCAACCAAGTGACCTTAATGTTTAATACTGGTGTTTATTATGTCTAAAAATAGACATGGAAATTAAAATAATAAATACACACGCGTTTTATTTTTAACTACTTAGGCGGATTAGTTAGTTAATAGATAGATTAGGTACTGAACAATAATAATAGACAACCTTTTATGGGTATTGCTACAAATTACTCAACTATATTTTCAAATATTATTATTGTTTCAATTTCATGGGTACTATAAATACTCACTATACCAGTAGACCCTCCAGTTACTCAGTATGATTTTTTTAAAAATTTATAATCAAGAGTTTTACAATTTTAACACTTA
This sequence comes from Apoderus coryli, assembly GCA_911728435.2. Taxonomy (NCBI): domain Eukaryota; kingdom Metazoa; phylum Arthropoda; class Insecta; order Coleoptera; family Attelabidae; genus Apoderus; species Apoderus coryli. The sequence continues at coordinate 650,406 of OU452211.1, read as the reverse complement.
AAATGTATTTGTTCATAAAAAATTAACAACCGGAGGCAATGGTAAAGTCTGTTTCTTATATCTGCTGATATCTTTTTGATTCATCATCATAATCATTAATAATAATAATCCCTTTATTGTCTAACAGGTATTGCTACCCAATAACAAGACAAAATCTTCATAAACAAAAACAATTACCTAGCATTAGCATACAACTTGGAACTAACTGAAAAATACAAAAAAGGAAAACACGCATCAAAACGAAAAAAAAAATTTTTGAAAGGATTACAAGAACAATTAATAATAACAATAAATAATTAACACATGAACATAATTCATCAAAACAAATCCAAATCAGTAGCCCGCAAACATGTCTCTAAAACTTTTCTTAAAAGAATCAAGCGATACCATAAAAAAATCAACGTTTTCATTAATAACTAATCGGTTGCTGTATTTACAAGCCCGAAATAGCGTTGCTTTAGATTCATAATTAGAACGAATCTGTGGCACCAAAATAAACTAACGCTTCTAGAGTGAACCCTAGGGACACGAAACCATAGCTGCTGAAGCAACCGAGGACAATCCAACATATTGTTGATCAGCTTAAAAAGAAAGATCTGAGATGCGAAGATGCGTCTCTCGGCTAACGGCCGAAATCCGAACCTTCTCAGTAACAGGCCGTGATCACATCCACGAGGAGGAAAAAATCCATCAATTTTAAATGACAAATATTTTAAAAACTTACGTTAGATACTCTCCAATCTTTGTATATTAACACGGTCGATGGGCGACCAAATGATTGTAGCGAATTCCAAAATAGACACAACAAAGGCGAAATAGAGACTTTTCAGGCAGTCCATGTTGTTGAATTCTCTGTCTGTCTAAAAATAAATCCTAACATTCGCAAAGCATTAGCAGAAACTTGCTCAATGTGGTAGTTGAAAGATAAATCACCATCCAAGTATACACCAAGATCTTTGATTAAAGCGCAGCGTTCCAAATTTGAATTATCGATGGTGTAGTTTCGCAAAAACGGATCTTGACGTCTTGTAAATAAGATCACACCATTCTGAGAGCAGACACAGATCTGTTTGAAGCTGTGCGCAATCGCTCTCACAAACAACAGTGCGATACAATTTTAAATCATCCGCAAACAACAAATAATTGCTATTGAAACCAGAGCCAATATCGTTTACGAATATTGCAAAGAGAAGAGGAGCCAACGTACTGCCCTGTGGAGTTTCACTTGTGGCTGTCAATGAACTTGAACTGAATCCATTGTATTCAACAAATTGTTGCCTTGCTCCCAGATAGGACTCAAAAAAATATATCAGATTCCTGCTGAAGCCAATGTCGCACATCTTCTGTTGAACCAGGGAATGATCAATCTTATCGAACGCCTTGGAAAAGTCAGTATAGATTGCGTCGACTTGCAAACCTCGACCGACAGCCGGAATTACATTCTGCAGGAAAGTGGTTAGATTGGTCACCGTAGAACGACCCTTAATGAACCCATGTTGCTGGTAAACTAGCCTATGTTATAATCACCCCTTTGCATCCACTGTCCTCTATTCTTGTGATATTGTCCGTACATCGCGTGGGAGGTCTTCCCCTGTTTCTCGAGCAGCCTTTTTGTTCATGGTTCATGTGTCATGCAGGATGTCCAGCCCAGTTCCACTTGAGCTTTGCCACCTGGTGGATAACATCCGTGATTCCTGTCAGAGTTAAAGTTCATCAAGAGATTACTCTTAAGCACATCCCCAAGTTTGTCATATGCAGCCCAAGAGAGCGTAATTCTTTTTTTTTTAATTCACATGTTTGATTGTCTCTCGAGATTCTTATTTTATGACCACCTATCCACCAGCTAATCATTTTCTCTGAAAACAGAGGCCAAATAAGATTGTTATTCCAGAAAACGACACGTTTTGAGGTAAGCCAAAGTTCTCATTTGACAAATGGGTATTTCTGAGGCATTTCACAATTTGTACTACTATGATTTTTTACCTGCGATTCTTCTAAATCTTTGCAGAGCAAACTAACTAACTAACTAACAATATAAGATCGCAAAGTAATTGATATTGTTACTATACCAAACATAATGATGGATGACTTACATTAATTTATAATAGAGAATGTGTCATTTGTTTTTTCGAATACAAAGCGTAAAAAATATACAGACACGATCGAGACAAGGCACTCCCAACTTAATTATTATTAGTGATCACTCTAAAAAAAATCTGCTTACCTATTTCGTATAATGAAGTCATGCTTTTTGTTACCTATGCCTAAAATTACTTATAATAGTATAATACTTCAAGTAAATGGTGTTGAAAAGTGTTTACACCTACTTAGATTCGGTAAATTATATATAATTTTGACCAGTAGCGGGCCCATTAATGTTTATCACAATGTTTATAGTATAACCAAGTTGGTACACCAGCAGCCTAATTAAAAATATTAAACTCAAAGCAAAATTCTTTAAAAAATACAAAATCACTAGAGACAATAAAGTTCTCATTCAATTTAAAAATTTGAGACGTTTGTGTAAGGAAGAGCAGAAGGTTGCGTTTAGTGAGTATATCTCTAGAGTGCAGAGTTCTCTCAATGACGATCCTCAAAATTGTTGGTCTTTTTTCCATGACAAAACTGGAACCTCGCGTATCCCAGCCACTATGTGGAAGGACGATCAATCTTATTCTGATCCTCAAGCCATTGTCGACTCGTTTGCTACCTTCTTCCATAGTGTTTTTCTTAAATCATCTAGTTATCTTGCGCTGAATGTTCCTGGAAGCTCTAATACTGTCAATATCGGGCAGATTGAGCTGTCAGACATATTTGCAGCTTCTAAACGCCTTAAAAATAAATTTACCTCTGGCTAGCTCTTCCATTACAGTCAATTTTCAATCTAATTTTGAAGTCGGGGAAAACATTTTTAGTAATTTAGGCAGATGCAACCCTTGCCAAGTTGTATTTTGCAAATTAACTCAGCTGGTTCACCACCTCGCCAAGCTAACTCAACAGCTACAATATGGTAAAAAAAATTTTGTAAACCTTCTGGTGATGATTCTAGCCAAATCACTTGAACTCAAATTTGAGCTTTAATTACTGTGATATTGTCTACGGCGCTTGTTTACTTCAGTCTGATAAGGATCGTATTCAAATGGTGCAAAAGTCTTGCTTGAGATACATATACGGTATTAGGAAATATGATCCAATAAGTCACAAATTGATCTGCGCAAAATGGCTGTCAATGAAAGATAGAAGATTTCATCATGCTGCCTGTTTTTATCATTCATTGATACTTCACGAACATCCTCCATATTTATATCGGAAAATTGGCTTTAGATCTGACGTGCATAACCTCAACCTCAGGTTTAGAGGACTTTTATCCCTCCTCACCGTACATTGTTGTTCGAGCGTTCATTTACTTACAACATTTATTGCACGTATAACGGAATTCCGCATAATTATAAGACTTATAAGCCTTCGACGTTTCGATTAGTACTACGAAAAAGTCTATTGAATTTGGTATAGATATTGTTTGATAATTTTGTTTTTGGTGTTTATTATCTATTTTATAATTGTATTGTTCAGATGGTATTTATATATATATATATATATATAATCTGTCTTTTTGGGTCATAAATAATTATATTTCATTTTCTGGGTTAGGATACACATATCAGTTTTACTGCCTTCTAACCCTTTTTGCAGATATTTTTTTTTCTTGTGTACTCGTATGTTGTAATTTTTTGTATATTATGTTGTATATTATGTCTGCAAATAAACTGTTTATTATTATTATTATGAACTGCATTTTCGTTTGTTTGGATCCTGCTGTAATCTTTTACGTTTTGCATTTCTTGCATCTCGCGCATTTTTGAATATCACACTGGTAAACGGGTCGAATACAATTTTGAAGTCATTGAAGTATTTTTCCTGGAGTAGCCTACTCGTAGTATTCCAAATTGTTTTTACAGTTGCTTCTTTATATTCAGTTCCGTCAGCTTTTCTCATATTTACCGCATAATCTTTCAATATATTAGCCAAATTATGCAAACTCGTTTCAGCATTCAGTTCGCATTCTCTGGTCGCACAAAACTCGAGAAATATTTTTTTGATTTGATTGTATTTTTTGGTATATTATTAGATATAATATCATTAATTGCATCGTTAGATGCAATACCAAATCTTCGCGACATTTTTAAACCAGTTGTCAGTTTGACGTTTAATTAATTTTTAATAAAAAAAAAAACACCAAACTGAAAACACCACATGTAGGGTATTATCGCTGTAATCCAAAGGTGATTGGATGAAATTTATCAAAATCAGTTGACGTTTGTCAAAACCATTGGCTAACATTCTTCAATCTTTAGTGAAGTCAAGTACTATGACACACACGGTCTAATAATGATTCCAACTCATCAAGTACAAACTGTATTGACATAGTATTTAATGTTAAAGAGAGGTCACTACAATAATTAATATCTACCAAAATAATATTATATAGAAGCGTTAAATATACATATCATGCTAGACACTTTCTATGGCGTAATAAACTGTGTTATTTACGATCGTCGCTGTCACACAAAATGTCAATAAAACAAGGCAAATTTCACATGCTCTATGTGATTCAATAACAGTAATGGATGGGATTATTTTTCTCAGGTAAACAATAGGCACGGCCCTTGTAATTATTATTAATTGTTTGTCGTAGGTCCGTGGACATTATTGTAATATATACGAGCGCCACTGTTTATATTTTAAGCTTTGGATAAAACTAGGGACAGTTTACGTAATTGACTCTAATATACAACAAACATTTTTGGAGGGTTCTGGTTCTACAAAGTTTAGGCCATGAAATAAAGTCAGCTCCACAAAAGCTTTGTTTCTTTTAAAATATAAAATCACCGCTCCTCTCCGAAATGGATTATTCTAGAAAATCATTAAGCTTCTTCCAGCTTTACTTAAAGAACGACATACAAATATACACTCTGTCCAATATACCACCTATTTTTGAAATGAAAATGTCTTTAAATTTAACAGTCAAAAATATAGAGCCGTATTTAAAAAAAAAACACAGTTGGACACAGTGTACACTGGGAACTCTATTAGAGACCACTGACATTTTAATATATACAAAAGTTTCCTAGTTTGAAAGAAATTATTCCGGAACAAACAAACGCAACCCCACAATCGAACCTCTTGCAATCTGCAGGCAAAAACCAAGATCATGTAGGTATATCATCTCTAACAAATTACCCCTTCCAAACGGGAGAACCCCCGTCAAAAAGACCAAAAGATAAAGGGGAATAATATTTTGAACAACAATCAAGTAATTCTAACACCCGTTGCAACTCCAGAGCTTTGCAGTACAATTAAAGACATCAAAAACAAGGTGTCATCTGGAACTGATGGAATCACTTTGAAAATGTTGTCAAATCTACCGGAATGTACATTAATCGTTTTCACAGATTTATTTAACAAGTCATTCCAAAATTTAATTCCTCTGCACAAGGGCGGCGATAAGGATCAAGCTTCAAACTATCGTCCAATTGCACTTCTATCTACTCTATCCAAGATCATTGAAAGACTGGTTAAAAGGAGACTTCTATCATTTCTGCACAAATATGATGTATTAACTAGCCACCAATTTGGATTTTTAGCTAACGAATGCACTAATGTTTACTCCAACTTGAACAATCTCCATCAATTTTCTGTTATTTCTCCAAAGCATTCGACTGTGTAAGTCATAACATCCTAATTAACAAGATACAGTGCTACGGAATTCGGGGAGTTCCACTGGAATGGTTTAAGTCGTACCTTAGCAACAGAAGTCAGTGTGTGAGGGTCAATGCGGCTGTGTCTTCTTGCAGGCCGATGGATTGTGCAGTTCCACAGGGTTCGGTGTTGGGTCCTATTTTGTTTTTGCTATTTATCAACGACATTACGTGCCTAGACATCAGCGGTAAAGTATGTCTCTTTGCTGATGATACTAGTTTCACTTGGTGCGGCCCGGATAGTGTGGCTCTTCATAGTACCATATCCAAAGAGATAATCACCATCAAATCATGGTGTGACTCTAACCTGTTGTGCTTGAACACTGCGAAAACTAAATCTGTGTCATATAAAGGTGCGCTGCAGTCTTTTGAACTTAATAATTCCACTTGTTCTGTGAAGTTTCTGGGTCTTGTTGTTGACAGCTCCCTGAAGGAAGTTGCACATTGATGCGTTATCAAAAAAATTAAGCTCTGCCTGTTTTGCGTTAAGATCAGTTTCCAAAGAACTTAACTTGTCAACTTCCATAACAGTCTACTTTTCACTCTTCGAAACCCATCTTCGATACGCGCTCCCATTCTGGGGTACATGCTACGCAATTTGTTCTCTGAACGGTAAGTGAATTATTTACCGTCGTGTTTGGGTTGTCAGCCAGTAAATGTCACTTACTGTCATAAAGACAGACACGGTCAACAATCAAAAAAGGTCGGTCGTACAAAAATATTGTTTACCGGTCATTTTCATGTTTGATGTTTTTGCAGCTTTGTGGTGGCTGATGATGGGATCTGAGATATCCCGAAACATGTTCCACTTTTAGATAATAAACAGTTTGTGGAGGTGACGTTGGTATGTTTATTGCAACTAATCTTGCACTCCACATTTACATATGGATTATTTCTTCAAATATATTTATATTTATATAATTGTCAATGAAAAATTGGCCCTCGTAGATACACAGTCTGTTATTAAGGCAAACTAGATATATCGGTTAAGTCATAACTTAAGTTCTTGCATAAATGAAGAAGATAATATACATTTTTTGTAATACTCACGACGATCTGCAACAAACTTGCAAAGTTGTATTTTAATTGGAAAATTCTACATAGAAGATAGAGGCTTCTTACGATATCTTATTTTATTTATTTATATGCCTTGTATATTATAAAAAGTTCAATATTTCAAACACGTTTAGACTTAGGTGATACACCAAGTTTGTTTAAAATCCTACGTAAAATCAAAAAATGTACTAATATATGTACAGTGTTATATTAACATATCGGTCACTAAATTTGAAAAAAATATTTAAAGGTGTTTTTAAATTATGCCAAATTCTCGATTTTAAATTTGAACTTTCGACAATTAAGCTATCTGTGGTAGTGGCTTGTCGGTTGAACTTAGAAACACCCTGTATATATGGAACTTTATAGGGAATATTTTGCATTAAGGCCAAAAAATTTCGAAAATCTTGTGTTTTCTTTAAATGCCAAAACGGCAAAGCAGGCGGCAAACAAGTGGTAGGACTTCATCAGTTTGGTAAAATACCTCAAATTGTCGCCAAATATTTAACTTTACCAAATCCTGGGAGAATATACAGGGCATTGTTGAGTTGAATAACACATGAAGCAACATTTAGGGACCTATAGTTTTTGGCAGCACACGCCGCCACTGGTTGTATGTATTTTAGAACCCTTTCGCTAGAAATATGACAACGCTTTATACACAATGGTAATGTAAATGACCTTTGACCCATCTATGATGCAAAACGCGTCATTTTATTATTAGTAGTAGTGTATACCTATTATAAACAGTAACAATGTTAAAATAAATATAATGTAATTGACGAGTTTAAATTGATATGTTAAAATTGGTGATTTATGTTATTGAAAAATTGGACCGACTACTTTATTAACTTGTTTCATGGTTTTTTTCAACCCTTGTTAACCAATAAATATGCGCCGACAAGCTTTGAGGTGAAATCATTCTGTATTCAAATTCTTTATTTCAGTCATAAATTGTACATTTCTGTACATAGACCATGTCAATATGTAAACAATAATGTTCAAAATAAAAACACTCATAATAACATTCAGAGAAAAATAAATAAATACATAAATAAATTTTTTGATTCAGTTTAAAAATATAAGGCGCTTGTGCAGGGAAGAGCAGAGGACTGCATTTGGTAACTATGTCTCTAATGTACAGAATTCTCTTAGGAACGATCCTCAGAGTTTTTGGTCATATTTTCATAACAAGTCTGGAACTTGCCGTATTCCAAACACTATGTGGTGGGACGGTGAGTCTGAATGTGATCCTCAGGCTATTGTTGACTCCTTCGCTACTTTCTTTCACAGCGTCTTTCTTGATTCATCTCAATACTGTGCGCCGAGTGGCTCTGTCAGTACCAATGTTTTCCACGTGGGTCAAATTGAATTATCTGACATATTCTCAGCATCCAAACGCCTTAAGAACAAATTTACCTCGGGTTCTGATAATGTTCCTTCATTCTTTGTCACAGATTGCATTTCCGTGTTGGCTACTCCTCTGAAGTGAATTTTCGACCTAATTCTAAAAACAAACACTTACCCGGATCTATGGAAGGAATCTAAAATTGTCCCAATCTTTAAGTCTAGCGACAGGTCTCATACAAATAACTATCGTCCTATTTCCTTATGATCTAACTTTTCTAAGCTGTTTGAATCTATCTTGTATGAACGGATTTACACGGAAGTTATAGGCGTTTGATTTCGGTCAACCAGCATGGCTTTATGTGTGGGAGATCTACGGTCACGTTTTTCGTTATTCTCCCGATTTAGCACCGTTTGACTATTCCCTAGTTCCAAACCTGATGGTAGGAGATCGTTATCGTTGAAACAAACCTCTATCTTGAGGACCTTGAGGAATCTTTCAACTCACTTCTATGAGGTAGTAGAAGAGTATTTAAACGATTGAAGGAGATTATGTTGCGAAAGAACCGACTGACCATTATCGAATAGTATTAAAAATAAAATAACAGTGAATTAATTTGCTAATTTATATTCACAACACACAATGTTGTAGTTGTCGTATATAGTATAGTTATTTATTTATTTATTTTTATTTCCGTGAATATTATTACTTTTACGTAGGCACAATGTTATTTATTGTTATTAAAATTTCAAAATACCTTCTTGTGTATGTTTCTGCATTTTGCAAATAGCTCCGTAAATATGGAAATTATATCTGATACAAATTGACTGTTAAAAATGTACCTACATGTTTGTTGCTATTACGAAATGGCTAGTATATCTATACAGTGTGTCTCAAAAATAAAAGTCCGAACGATAAATAATTGTTTCTCAAATGCCATTGTTTTAAATAGGGGTACTCGATGAGTCTCTATCTAACGTAAATTATACTAAAATTGCATTAATTTATACGAGGCGGTTCAATCGAGAGACTGCCTACATATTTTGGGACACTACGTCCAAATCTACAATGTATAATGGACTAGTTCTTTAAAGGTTTTGTATTTATGTCATGTCACAGTATCTGAGGCACTTGCAGACTTTAGTTTAGAGGCAAATTCCTGCAAAACCCTGCACTTTAGAGCCATAAAATGTTACTCCTTTTTTAAGCAAAAATGAACAGGGAATTTAAAAAAATTAAAAAGATGTATTTATTCCAGTGGCGTTAAAAGTAGGGGGATAAAAAGTGTCACTAACCCCTATAGCATGCCACTGGTTAATTTTTTTAAAAGATTGTTTATGTCAAAATATGACTTTTTTAAAGTACATAGCGGTCACGAAATTTTAAAAAAATATTTATTGGCGTTTTTGAATTATAGCAAATTTTCGAAATTTATGTCATGTCTCAGGTACTTGCAGATTTTAGTTTAGAGGCAAATTCCTGCAAGACCTATAAAAATTCACTATTTTTTTAAGGAAAAATGAACAGAGAATCAAAAAAATTAATTCCCCCCCCCACCAACTGACATCGCTACGGCTCTGGATACATCAATGAAATTTTACACATGTATTTGTATTTTTTCGATCTCCAACTTGTGAGCATTATACTGAGGATACCAGACAATAGACGAGTACTCTAGTTTCGATCTGACATATGTGTTAAACAGAGTAATGAGCACAGAAACACTATCAAAGCCTCTACAGTTACGCATTATGAAGCCATACATACGTGACGCCTCAGATGTCACTCTATTGATGTGGTCCAGGAATAAAAATTTGTGATCGAATGTGACACCCAAATCCGTGAACGCATGACATCGCTCAAGCTGAATTTCGGAAATGTTGTACGGATAGTCAATAAGCGTAGCCCTTCGCGTGAAACTAAGGCATTTGCATTTTTGAATATTGAGAGTCAATCTATTATGGTCACACCATGTTTGAAGGGCACATAAATCAATCTGCAATCCAATGCAATCCGTTATTGTGTTCACGGAAGCAAAGATTTTCAGGTCGTCCGCAAAAAACAACCTGCGTTCCAACACACATTGATCCAGGACATTGATAAATAGATTAAACAATAATGGACCCAAATTAGAGCCCTGCGGAACCCCTGAGGGCGCAGAATAAATATTAGATTTAAACCCGTTGTAAAATACATATTGCTTACGGTTTTGTAAATAAGAGTCACACAAAGCTATCAAGTTCGAATGAAATCCAAACACATGCAGCTTACTCAGCAAGACACCGTGGTCGAGGGTATCGAAAGCTTTTGCAAAGTCGGTGTATACAACATCAAGTTGACCTCCACGGTCCAGAGTTTCAGAGATACAGTGAGAAATGATTGACAGATTAGTGACCGTAGATCTCCCACACATAAAGCCATGCTGGTTGACCGATATCAAAATGTGATCAAGTAAAGAGTTAAATCTGGACGCCAGGCATAGGTAGATACTATGAAGAACCGAACTGTTTAAAATAAGAATCCCACGGAAAATTAAGAATTGCATACCAGACTATTTTAAGTAAGTATACAGATGTTGATCAATTAAGTTTATTTGCTCAGTTTTTATCTGGTCGTCTGTTAATTACGAAAATAATAATATCATAATGTAAGTTAATTAGTTTTAATTGGTATGCTGGTTTAGAGATACATTGTGTTTAATTATTGAGGATTTTTGTTCCATTTCTGTTTTAAACTCAAAAACTGTATGAGATTAATTGGGTTTTATATACAGCGTGTTAAAAATAAAGAAAATACGCGGTCATTTTTAATTAGCTGTGTGTGGGGCCGCCCTTAGGATTTCTGTTTTTATCTAAAATTGTCTGTGTGTGATTTTACAAACATATTATGAGAAAACGTTAGAATTTAAATTAAATGCAAAAGCAATATTGTTTATGATGAAATATGTAAATTTTCATGTGTATGTTTTTGTGTCATTAGCATAATTTAGTCTCTCGGAAACATAAGGCGCCTTCATGTTAATGTGATAATAAATTGTGAAAACGCATCTAATAAAATCCGCTATTTTCTCTTCGATTTCAGAATCTCGTAATGAAACAGAAAATTTATCGCTAGACCACATTATTACGATCGAAGGCAGCTTTCAGGGATTTTACGAAAAAAATTAGCACCAAAGTAAATTTTTTCAAACCCAAATCGTCTTACAAAATTGTTTGAACTGAGATAGGTACTGTTTCTCATATTTTGCTGTTGATGTATTTTAGTTAAATAGATATAAATTATGACCACCAGCAATTTCAATTTAGTTTATAAGGGTCCTTTAGAATTTAAGTGGCATCAACTTAAGATATACTATGTTATTTTATAATATCTGTCAATCTATATCGAGTGCTGTTCAAAAGTTAATTTGTCTCTCGAAATACATGCTCAATATTAGGTACTATCATGTAATAACATTTTTATTACGTCGATCAAATATTTTTAATATCGCAGTGTAACATTAATAATAATAATAAAGTGATAAAGAATTTATAAAAATAGCTTTTGATATAAATCCTGATATATACCTACCTATTTTACCAACTCAGCAATATTTTATGTTTGTTTTCCTGGTTTAATTTTAGAATATTTTTATTTGCATATTGTCATAATATATTATTATAACGAGTTGTTTATATGTAAATACATATACAGTGGATGTAAAATTTGGGGACTATTTTTAATAACCAGATTGAGACCAAGGTAAGGCTTGTTTACAGAGTTCCACTCTTGAAAATATCCTTGCAAAATCCTCGAAGGGACCATGGTCCACGGATAGAGTTTGGAAGAGGAAAAACTTTTTTATTTGACGATTTAGAAGAAAAAGTCATTCTTTATAAAAACGTCTGCTTGTGTCAAAATTACAAATTCAAATACCAAATTTACGATTACTATACAGGGTATATCAAAAATAACATTTTTAATGATTTTGATTTTCTTGTTTTTTTAATTTTATTATTTTAATAGTAGCTATGAAATTAACCACAAACTTCTAAGTACGTCACTGTATGCCTATTTGCCGTATCTATTGAAAGTTAATTTAGGATTTTTTTGTGTGCGTTAAAATGACGACGTTATTTGATTTTATCGCTCACAAAAAAAATAGGGCATGACATCCTGACTATTTGGTACACCCTGTACTATATTTGTGATTCACTGCTATGTGCAAATGAATACCTCAAAGTGTGCTACCATCAAATGACTTGAAAACTGTAATACTTAGTGGAAATCTGCTTAAGATTTTTAATTAACTTCACTGAAAGCCAAATCTGTAGGTAGATAGAAGATTGAAAAGGAAAATTGAATTTTATTCCTCGATTGCCTTTCAGTGCACACATAATATAGGGAATACGAACTTCTGCATTTGAATTTGCAGTAACTACCTATATATCTACCGGCTGTCCCAAAAAAATCCCCCCCCTTTGGCGGTAGAATCTACGACCAAAAATAAGACGAAAAAAAAAAATTAAAATGAAGCAATTTTCGAAAATCATATGTTCAATATTAGATAATGATATATGTCTCCGGTTCCCTAGGCTACTCCTTAGTGATTTGGTCGCCTTATTATCAGAGTATCGCAGGACAAAACCGTATGATTCCTCAAACCACCCTCGTATTTCGTAACAAGACTCTTTTGTCTGAAATAAAATAAAGAAAACAGTTTTCCGATACTCGATATAATATTATACAAGTCGTCGTCGATCGTCCGGGTAGTTGATTGCTGGTTAGGCCTAGGCATTTTTCTTATTCTTCGTATATTCTACTTCGCGTATTCTAAAAATAAAACTTTGTTTTATAAATTTAATTTCAAAGCTATTTATAGATCCCGCATATATGACATAACCTGTTTCTTCTCTCAATGGGTGTATAATATACAACAAAATCACGATTATACAAGTTTTATATATACTGGGTGATGAATAGAGCAACGCTCAGCAAAACCTATAAGACACAGGATTTTTAGCTATACAGGATGTTCCAAAAAACTTCACTTAAATCCATGTTTTAATTTTTTTGTTGCTAATAAAACATTATTTCTTTGAAAGCAGTGTTTTTCCTTCAAAAATACAGATATCGGTATGAATCAAAAAACAAGTTGTTCAGAAAAGATGGGGCTTCACAATGTTGCAAAAAAGACCATTATTCGGTCGTGAGTTTTTTCTACAGGGTGGTGAAAAGTTTAGAGTAAAATGTCACTTTTTGTTCACCCCTGTATAACAACAGATCCGGTCGAAATTTTTGAAGTTTCGATATTTTTTTAAATGGAACAATATAATTTGATATACCACACTTTTCTGGGACACCCGGTATATTTAAAAACATTTTTGTTAAATGCTCCTGGTAGACCCACCATTTTTATACGAGGCATGTTTTTTAAGTAAGTACCGTTTTGGAATTAAAAAAAGACGTGCAAAGATATCGCAATAATTTTATTTTTACATGAAAGCCTGTACCTTGATCTACTTTTCTACATAATTTCCGTGAATATTGAGGCACTTGTCATAACGTGGCACCAGTTTTTGAATAAAATTCTGCCGCCTGACTTGTTAACCACTGTATCACAAATGTTTTGACTTCGTTATCGTCTTGGAGACGCTGACCACCCAGGTGTTTCTTCAAGTGCAGGAACAAATGGTAGTCGCTGGGCGCCAGATCAGGGCTGTATGGAGGATGATCTAGAGTTTCCCATTTAAAAGATTTGATGAGATCTTTGGTCCGATTAGCCACATGTGGACGGGCATTGTCATGCAGCAAAACGATACCCTTACTCAACTTGCCACGTCTTTTGTTCTGGATTGCACGACGCAGATTGTTCAATGTCTCACAATAAGACGCTGCATTGATTGTCTGATTACGAGGCAGAAACTCCACTAGCAATACTCCTTTTCTGTCCCAAAAAACTGTCCACATGATTTTCCGGGCAGAAATTGTTTGCTTAAACTTCACTCTTTTGGGCGATGATGAATGTCGCCATTCCATGGATTGTTGTTTCGATTCTGGTGTGACGTAGGACACCCATGTTTCGTCACCAGTAACAATTTGGTCTAAAAAATCTTTACCTTCATTGTGGTACCGCTCAAGGAAAGTCAATGCACTGCCTAAACGTTGGGTTTTGTGCAAATCCGTCTTCAAGACGATAACAGTCAAAACATTTGTGATACAGTGGTTAACAAGTCAGCGGCAGAATTTTATGAGGAGGGTTTTCAAAAACTGGCGCCACGTTATGACAAGTGCCTCAATATTCACGGAAATTATGTAGAAAAGTAGATTAAGGTACAGGCTTTCATGTAAAAATAAAATTATTGCGATATCTTTGCATGTCTTTTTTTAATTCCAAAACGGTACTTACTTAAAAAACATGCCTCGTATATATTCCAATCTGGCAAGGAGATATTTTATATAAATCTGTTTACGATTACCTACTCTTCAATTGTATGTATTTCCAGAGTACCTACTATATTAAACAAATTAATGAAATACTTGATATTAGTACTAATATTTGCCTAGACATTTAGAGATATAATTAGATTATTACTTTACGTACTATCACATGTTTCATGTACCTAATAGATTCTATTTCATCAATTTGAATAATATAGTGTGTCAATTTATAACATCTCAAGTTATTTTTACAAAGTTAAAATTGACAACTGCCGTTTGCTACTTGTTATCAAGATGTTGTTGGCAAGGCAACAAACGAACAAATAGTTCAAACGTAATATAAAAAACAGTAAACAAAAATACCTAACGTACAAATCGAAATTCGTGCAAATAGTATACCTACCTATCTACAATAGATAGAAGGCGGCCGGGGTGGGTGCCTAAGCTCAACGTAAACACGTTCCTACGCAATAGAACACATATTATTTCAATAGGTATTATTATTATTATGAAATGTCGACAAAAAAATGATATTTTTTGCAGGTGATCCTGGAGCGCCGGTGAGAGGGGCGGGCGCCCGGCCATGCGCCTCGGCCTGGCTTCTCTGTTGCTTGCATCAGCGCTCATCTATTCCACCATCATTCTATCATTCTTTCCCCAAAGTTTGCGTGCGGTTACTCCACCACTAGACGATGAAGAGACATCAACTCTAACACCCTACCATCGTACCTACTGGCTGAATCACGCTCATAAAAGTGGTGCTGCAACTGACCTGGTTACGACCAACAGCTACAGGGATAGAGTCCAGGTAAGTTCAGTATAATCAATCACATCAATCATTACACACTGTCCTTTCGCCTTTGAAGGATAATAATAGGTTAGAAGAAGATGATGGCAGATCGCTTAGTAGCGACGAAGATATCTACCGGCAGGAATCAGACTTTTATGGGGCAGAAAATCTTACTGTTGGCAATCTTAAAGCTGAGCCAATTGCGGAGAAGAAGAAGCTCACATTGGGGTATTTGACTGCTATTAAAGGTGATCTAAAGGAGAGGCAGGGTATTGCTGTTTCCGGCGCTATCAAAATGGCAATAGATGAGGTAGTATTGAACTCGGTGACCCTCATGAACGTTTCAACTGGTTTATTGAAACTTTTAGATAAACGATGATCCTCATATCTTGCCAAATGTCAGTTTGGAATTGAAATGGTATGATACTAGAGGAGAAACAGTCGTGTCAACTAGAGCAATGACAGAGATGATTTGCGAAGGTGTAGCAGCGTTCTTTGGACCAGAAGGAACATGTCATGTGGAGGCTATAGTTGCTCAGGCTAGAAATATACCAATGATTAGTTATGTAAGCAATTTTTCATATTTTTTTTATTTATAAAATAGCTATTGATGTTTCTTTAGAAATGCTCAGATTATAAAGCCTCAGAAGTTCCAACATTTGCCAGGACTGAACCTCCAGATACCCAGGTATGATCTATTATGATAATTAACATAAAATTAGGAATATTTACATTGAACTTAACTATCAAGATATTCAATAAATTATCCCATTATTAGGGGGCATTATTTTTTGGGCCTTGGTTTGGTATAGGACGCTATCATACAGGACCTAATCAAGACCTAAGAAACTATCCTTAATGACCGTTCCGAAGAACGTCGTTTGGCATGCAAATAGCCCTTCATAATATGATTGTCCTGTCTAAATTTCACAAACCTTGAGGCACGGAAAAAATTTCAATTTTTTGATGCTTTTGCTCGGTATTGGACTATAGAACGCTATCATTCAAGCCCTAAGAAACTATCCTTAATGACACTGCCTGCGCATGTCGTTTGTCATACAAATAGCCCTTCATAATATCATTGTCCTGTCTAAATTTCACAACCCTTGAGGCACGGAAAAAATTTCAATTTGTTGATGCTTTTGCTCGGTATTGGACTATAGAACGTTATCATTCAAGCCCTAAGAAACTATCCTTAATGACACTGCCTGCGCATGTCGTTTGTCATACAAATAGCCCTTCATAATATCATTGTCCTGTCTAAATTTCACAACCCTTGAGGCACGGAAAAAATTTCAATTTTTTGATGCTTTTGCTCGGTATTGGACTATAGAACGTTATCATTCAAGCCCTAAGAAACTATCCTTAATGACACTGCCTGCGCATGTCGTTTGGCATACAAATAGCCCTTCATAATATCATTGTCCTGTCTAAATTCCACAACCCTTGAGGCACGGAAAAAATTTCAATTTGTTGATGCTTTTGCTCGGTATTGGACTATAGAACGCTATCATTCAAGCCCTAAGAAACTATGCTTAATGACACTGCCTGCGCATGTCGTTTGGCATGCAAATAGCCCTTCATAATATCATTGTCCTGTCTAAATTTCACAACCCTTGAGGCACGGAAAAAATTTCAATTTTTTGATGCTTTTGCTCGGTATTGGACTATAGAACGCTATCATTCAAGCCCTAAGAAACTATCCTTAATGACCGTTCCAAAGAATGTCGTTTGGCATGCAAATAGCCCTACATAATATCATTGTCCTGCGTAAATTTCACGACCCCATTATTAGGAAAACAGATTTCAATTTTTTGAGGCTTTGGTTTGGTATAGGACGCTATCATACAGGACCTAATCAAGACCTAAGAAACTATCCTTAATGACCGTTCCAAAGAATGTCGTTTGGCATGCAAATAGCCCTACATAATATCATTGTCCTGCGTAAATTTCACGACCCCATTATTAGGAAAACAGATTTCAATTTTTTGGGGCTTTGGTTTGGTATAGGACGTTATCATACAGGACCTAATCAAGACCTAAGAAACTATCCTTATTGACCGTTCCGAAGAACGTCGTTTGGCATGCAAATAGCCCTACATAATATCATTGTCCTGCGTAAATTTCACGACCCCATTATTAGGAAAACAGATTTCAATTTTTTGGGGCTTTGGTTTGGTATAGGACGTTATCATACAGGACCTAATCAAGACCTAAGAAACTATCCTTATTGACCGTTCCGAAGAACGTCGTTTGGCATGCAAATAGCCCTACATAATATCATTGTCCTGCGTAAATTTCACGACCCCATTATTAGGAAAACAGATTTCAATTTTTTGGGGCTTTGGTTTGGTATAGGACGCTATCATACAGGACCTAATCAAGACCTAAGAAACTATCCTTATTGACCGTTCCGAAGAACGTCGTTTGGCATGCAAATAGCCCTACATAATATCATTGTCCTGCGTAAATTTCACGACCCCATTATTAGGAAAACAGATTTCAATTTTTTGGGGCCTTGGTTTGGGAACTTAACTATGAAAATATTGGATATAATTATAAATATTTACATTGAACTTAACTATCAATAAGAAATGATTGTTTTACATCGGTTTAGGTAACAAAATCAATTGTTGCTCTGCTGTACTACTACAAGTGGAATCAGTTTTCAATAATTTATGAGCAAACCTGGAATACGGTAGCAAGATCGCTAGTACAACAAGCTAAATTGAAAAACATGACAGTAAATTATGAGAAAATGGCAATCGATAAAGTTACTTGTTGCGTAAATAAACTCACATGCTGTCAGATTGGATATTGGCATCAATTTATACAGGAGACAAAGAATAGAACAAGAAGTAAGTTTTATACGTTTAAGAGTTTACGAGGATTGTTGGGAATATTTACTCAATGACTAACAAACTCAATTAAATTTCCGAGTTGCACCATTTAGGGGAATATCCCTGACAGTTCTCACTAATGCGCTTCTAAATGTCCACATATGTTAATGATAATTTTAGTTTCAATGTGAATTTTCAGTTTATGTGTTTTTGGGCACCACCTGGTCATTGGTCGACTTCATGAATACCATGCAAACAGCCCAATTATTCGAGAATGGTGAATACATTGTCGTTACGGTTGATATGAACACGTACCTGGAGAAAGAGTCACACAAGTACCTGTACAGTAGGTTATATTCATTCGTTTTAACTACTAATTATAAAAAACAATTTTTGCAAGAGCAAGGATCGAACTCGCAACCTTCTGATTACAAAGCCCACACGCTACGCGCTAGACTACACTCAGTACACATCTGCTATGCGAATTACCACGAGCACATATCTTTATTTCTTCCAATCCAAATAATATTCATGCATCCTGTGTTAAGTTAGGGTTAAAATTCACAGATAGGTGGGCTTGGGCGAAACGAGGACTATAAAAATGACACAGAAATCTACTAGGGTTCCTAAACAGGTTCGTTGCCGAATGTATTCTGTTTTAATTTTAGAGCCTGATGTGTTTGGGAAGTACAACAGATGTGACGACTTTTCGGACTATGACGGATTTGTGAAAAGGGTGCAATCACTGTTTGTGGTAGTACCAACGGCACCAACGGACCACTACGAGAAATTCTCGGCTAAAGTACGAGAATATAGCGAAAAGGAACCATTTAATTTTCACACATCCGAGAGATTACATTTACATTTCGTTAAGGTAACAAATACATTTCAACTATTGATAAAAATACTAAGGGGAGGTTCTACAGTGAGTCTAGAACTTGCTACCGAATGAGACACCCCTAATTTTAATTGAATTGCATTTTAAATATAGCAGATAGCAGGAAAGAGAACCACACATTCATGTTGGTTATGCTGCAACGTTTCGGAGTTATGTTTCCGCCTTCATCAGGCATGATTTATAAAATTCTAGACTGTCTTCCTGCTACCTGCGTTTAAGGGCTGTTTAATTGAGAGGTACTTTTCGTTACAGTTTGTTACAATATACGCAGCATACCTTTTTGATTCAGTAAAACTCTATGCATCAGCGCTACATTATCTGTTAATGCAGGAAAGCAGAGATAAAGTTTTAACTGATAAAGTTATATCGGATGTTGTTAGTAATGGTACGAAAATTATCGAGACAATCATCAAGATCAATCAAACGTATACCAGTAAGTGATTTTTTTTCCCCATCAGCATCTTGTCCTAAGAGTGACTTAATTCAATACGTGTTTAGGTATAACCGGTGCTATTATGAAGCTAGACAAAAACGGGGATTCCGAAGGTAATTTCTCCGTACTAGCATACAGACCACTTAACAGCGATCTTATTGTAGATGGTAATAGCAACTTTACTTGCCGATTTCACGTTGCTCCTGTCGGTCAGTTCTACCAGTCAGAGGACTGTTCGTTTCCAGTAAGTTTTACCTCTTTTTTTAGTTAAATAATTTCCTTTAAATTTTATCGAATTTATGGGTGACTTTTCGTCCTCATTGTATATAATTAAATGTTGCCAGTTTTTCAATAAACTTTAATTAATGTTGATTTCCAGTAAGTTTTACGTCTTTTTTCTTTATACAGTGAGGACAAAAAAGCACCCATAAGTCATCCAGAATTTTTTTAATCGAATTTATGGGTGACTTTTGGTCCTCATTGTATATAATTAAATGTTGCCAGTTTTTTTTTTATTTATCCAGTGAGGACGAAAAGTCACCCATAATTTTTTCTTATCGAATTTATGCGTGATTTTTCGTCCTCATTGTACATAATTAAATGTTGCCAGTTTTTCAATAAACTTTAATCAATGTTAATTTCCAGCAAGTTTTACGTCTTTTTTATTTATACAATGAGAACAAAAAGGCGCCCATAAGTCACGCACAATTTTTTTTAATCGAATTTATGGGTGACTTTTGGTCCTCATTGTATATAATTAAGTTTTGCCAGTTTTTTTTTATTGTTACGGTGAGGACGAAAAGTCACCCATAATTTTTTTTATCGAATTTATGCGTGATTTTTCGTCCTCATTGTATATAGTTAAATGTTGCAATTTTTTCAAAAAAAAAAATATTTATGTTGATTTCCAGTAAGTTTTATGTCTTTTTTTATTTATACAGTGAAGAGGCAAAGTCACCCATAAATTTGCTTTAAATTTTATCGAATTTATGGGTGACTTTTGGTCCTCATTGTATATAATTAAATGTTGCCAGTTTTTTTTTTACCCAATGAGGACGAAAAGTCACCCATAATTTTTTTTTTCGATTTTATGCGTGATTTTTCGTCCTCATTGTACATAATTAAATGTTGCCACTTTTTCGACAAATTTTAATTAATATTAATTTCCAGCAAATTTTACGTCTTTTTTATTTATACAGTGAGGACGAAAAGGCACCCATAAGTCACCCACAATTTTTTTTAATCGAATTTATGGGTGACTTTTGGTCCTCATTGTATATAATTAAGTTTTGCCAGTTTTTTTTCATTTTTACGCTGCGGACGAAAAGTCACCCATAATTTTTTTTATCGAATTTATGTGTGATTTTTCGTCCTCATTGTATATAATTTATATGTTGCCAGTTTTTCGATAAATTTTAATTAATGTTAATTTCCAGCAAGTTTTACGTCTTTTTTATTTATACAGTGAGGACGAAAAGGCACCCATAAGTCACCCACAATTTTTTTAATCGAATTTATGGGTGACTTTTGGTTCTCATTGTATATAATTAAGTTTTGCCAGTTTTTTTTATTATTACGGTGAGGACGAAAAGTCACCCATAATTTTTATTTATCGATTTTATGCGTAATTTTTCGTCCTCATTGTACATAATTAAATGTTGCCAGTTTTTCAATAAACTTTAGTTAAGATTTTCAGTAAGTTTTATTTCTTTTTTATTTATACAGTACGGACGAAAAGTCATCCATAATTTTTTCTTATCAAATTTAAGCGTGATTTTTCGTCCTCGTTGTACATAATTAAATGTTGCCACTTTTTCGATACATTTTAATTAATTTCAGCAATATAAAATAAATCCCAATACACAAATGCTGTGGGCGGGTGGTGATAAACCAAACGATGAGCCCAGCTGTGGTTTCGATAATGAATTGTGTCCCAAGCCGAATACACATCAGAATAGCCAAATTGCTGCTGGTATATTAGCAATAATGTTGTTCTGTGCCAGTGTTATTACGATGAGTATATACAGAAAATGGAAGATTGAACAGGAAATCGAAGGGTTGTTGTGGAAAATTAATCGCGAAGACATACAGAGTTATTTTGAGAGAGATAATATGATACCAAGTCCAAGCAGGGTAAGCAAGAATTTTTTGAGCCATAAAATGTCCCCAATGTACCTTTTTTTTATTCATCTGCACCTCACCGATCAAATTTGACAAAAAAAACGCTCAAGCCGTTGCATTTATTCAGGGCATAAGAGTGGGGGATTCTCACTCACTAACCATACAGCATATGGTCCTTCGAGCAAACAAAAATGTTAGCATTACATGCTCCCAGCAGAAAATGACTCTTCTGAACTCCGAACTCTGGAAATCAGCCTGACAGAATGAACTTTCTCAACACTATGCCTCCTTTTGTTGTAGCTAAGCTTAGCCAGTGCAAGTGTAACCTCGTACGAGTCGAGGGGTGGACTTCAAGTGTTTACCACAACAGCCACATACCGTGGAGTTGTAGTCCGTATCAAGGAATTAACATTCAGCCGAAAGAAGGACATTTCGCGTGAAGTTATGAAGGAAATGCGTTTGTTACGGGAATTGAGGCACGACAATGTCAATTCTTTTATTGGCGCATGCGTACAACCCACCTCGTTGTTACTAGTCACCGATTATTGTGCCAAAGGAAGTTTGTATGTAAGTTTTACAACTGCTAATCTCTCTCATTTGCCTCAGTTCTGAGTTGTATTGTCCTTGTTGTTGCAGGATATAATAGAGAATGAAGATATTAAGTTGGATAAAATGTTTATAGCATCACTAGTTCATGATCTCATTAAGGTAAGGATATTTGGAAATCAACGGTCATTATGAAACAGAATCTTGAATGTTTCAGGGAATGTTGTATATACATAATTCAGTCATCATTAGTCATGGTAATTTAAAATCGTCAAATTGTGTGGTTACTAGCCGATGGGTGCTTCAAGTTGCGGATTTTGGTTTGGCTGATATGCGGCATTGCGCTGAAAATGATAGTATTGGGGAGCACCAGTATTATAGAAGTAAGAAAAGTGTTTGGCAGATTGAAGGGTCAAGACACCCCGATAGGTCCCATGCTGGCTGAAGGCCTGTCATGGGTCTGAACCTGTTTGGGTAGTGCAGAATTCGTACCTTTTAAACCTTCACCTCTTTTGGTTAGGCATGCCTTTCACCATTTTATTGTGAAGGATATTTCCAACATTTACGAGGACCTTATACTAGCACGAGATACCGAATGGCAACGAAATGTATGTGGCGACATCTAATGTGAGCACGCAATATGCCTGGTGAAACGGTTCACAACCGATGGCCAGTCAAGAAGTAACAACATCTTGTTGTCTTGCATTCTAGGATTAAGACCATGCAGAACTTTTTATTATTATTATTAGTTCAGACAGTAAGCGGTGAAACCGATGAGACTGTCGCCCGATTTGTAAAAGATAAAACTCGGCTCAGTGCATAAAAACACTACGATTTACTACAACGAGTAGTGGATCATGCAGCTGCCCCGATCCTTAAGCGTAATGTCCAGTCTGTTCTTAAAACTATTCACTGTTGGCACTGATACAACCTCCTCCGACATATCATTCCACTCATATACCACTCTATTTGATAGTAAGTTTCTTCGAGCGAGATTGGCGCATCTTTCTTTGCACAATTTCTTGCTGTTACCTCGTAGGCTCGGATTTCTATTAAGATGAAAGAGATCCAAGTTTATTGTGTAATGTCCGCTAAGAACCTTATACGTCTGTATCAAGTCGCCACGACGACGCCTTTCTTGAAGCGTTGTTAAGTTCAAAGCTCTTAGCCGATCTTCATATGGCAGGTGGCACAGCGCTTGTGGAAGCTTGGTAAATCTTATCTGAACTCTCTCCAAAGCCTCAATATCCTTAACAAAATAAGGAGACCATACACTATTGGCATATTCCAGGCTCGGCCTGACAAACGACTTGTACAGCTTCAGAACCATGTCATTGGACCTTAATCTAAATGCTTTCCGGATCAAATACAACAATTTGTTGGCCTTCTTCACTACCGCCGAGACATGGATTTCCCATTTTAAGTCATTGGCAATAATCACGCCGAGATCCCTTTGCTGGAGAGTTGGTCTTAATTCGTGTCCACCAAGCGTGTAGGATATTTCGCGGTTATTTGGTCGCAAATGGAGGACTGTACATTTATCCAAATTCAAACTCATCAGCCAAGTTGATGACCAAGTCATCACTCTGTCGAGATCGGTCTGGAATACCTCAGCAGCGGATCACAAAACAGCTTAGAGTCATCAGCAAAGAAACTTGTATTTGCATTTATATTTCCCGTTAGATCCGATATGTAAACCAGGAACAACAGCGGGCCCAACACCGAACCCTGAGGCACTCCGCTGTGGACCGGCAGTCTACGGGAAATCGAACCATTCGCCCTTACCTGGAAACTTCTTCCTCTAAGGAAGCCCTCAATCCATCGCAGGAGTTCTCCGCGAATACCATAATGTTCCATTATTTTATGAAAATGCAGCCGTTCTGAGAACCAGATTAAATATCATTTTATGTTGTTTACAATTATTTAATGAATGCTGTGAGTGTCAGATTATCTCCTTTAAGGATCGGCATACCGTTTACAGACTTCTCTGTACGTGTGTCAAAAAATAAATGCTTATCGATAAAGTTGTTTGGGACAAATTGACAAAGAAATCCTATAAAGGTTTATGTAAGATAATTATGTGTCTTTTTTATCCAGGTTTGTTCTGGAAAGCACCCGAGATCCTAAGACATCCAAGTGTTTACCTAAAAGGCACTCAAAAGGGAGATGTATATGCATTTGCTATAATTTTTTTTGAGATCTTAGGTCGACGGGGTCCTTTCGGTACTACTGGATACGAACCAAAAGGTAAATTGTGATAAAGGAAAATATATTTATGGATAGTCGAAAATGAATTAATTATTTTAGATATAATAGAATTAGTTAAGAAGCAACCATTAGATGGTGAAGAACCATTTAGACCTGATGTAGAAATATTGTTAGATTCTGAAATTGTCTGTGATGAATATGTGTTACAAGTAATGAAAGACTGTTGGGCTGAGAACCCTGAAACCCGACCAGATTTTGCCAGTATAAGAAGTAGACTTAAGAGAATGAAAGACGGAAAGTATGTTCACCAAAATTATAAAAATTTGGTTATTAAATGTTTCATTTTAGAAGTAAAAATATTATGGATCAAATGATGGATATGATGGTAACGTACGCTACAAATTTGGAAGATTTAGTCAATGAACGAACAAGACTTTTAAATGAGGAAAAGTGCAAAACAGAAGACCTGCTACATAGGATGCTTCCAAAGTACTGTTCGACAGTAGTGAATGAGAAATAAAATTGTTAATCGCTATTTTCTTTTAGACCTGTAGCAGAAAGGCTTACCAGGGGCTATGGAGTGGAGCCAGAATCATTTGATTTCGTTACAATCTATTTCAGTGACATTGTAGGTTTTACTGCAATGAGTGCTGAAAGTACCCCGTTACAAGTGGTCAACTTCCTCAACGATCTCTACACAGTGTTCGATAGAATTATCAAAGGATACGATGTGTATAAGGTCGAGACTATTGGAGATGCATATATGGTGGTATGTATTTGATATTTTACCGGAAATCCTGGGTTATTTTTTTTTTCTTAACAGGTGTCTGGACTGCCTTTGCGAAATGACAAGCATGCTGGTGAAATAGCTTCCATGGCTTTAGACTTGCTAGCTGCAGTGAAGAATCATTCCATATCTCATCGGCCTAATGAAACTCTTAAGCTTCGTATTGGGATACATACAGGTAAGACTCAGGTTTAGTTAATTATAAATTTCTTCCAACTTTGAGCAGGAGTAGCCAAACTATGCGATGAAGAAGAAGGTAATGTGCGGTGGCTAATCGTTTTGAATGTCTTCCAGGTCCTGTTGTAGCAGGAGTAGTAGGACTCACTATGCCTCGCTACTGTCTTTTTGGGGATACAGTTAATACGGCCTCTCGCATGGAAAGCAATGGAGAACCATTAAAAATCCATATAAGCGGGGCCTGTAAATCCGCTTTAGATAAATTAGGTGGATATGTTATTGAAGAGCGTGGACTGGTTAATATGAAAGGAAAAGGTAGAAGTAGTTTTGTAGGATTTCCTTCAGGCTAGATTACCGAGAAATTTCTTACAGGCGAAGTTCAAACGTTTTGGTTGACTGGTGCGACTGACCAAGCTATACAAAAACGCGAAGTGGATTTGGGTCAACTGCCACCACCTCTATTTTGTCGACCTAGAAGAAGCCCGAAATTATGCAATGAATCGAGGCAGGCCTCGTTTTGTGGTGGATTTGGCGGTGGGCTAACTAGCAGAAGACATTCTAGTGTACCTCGAGGTAGACTTGATTTTAATTGCTCAACAAAATGCATTGATATGCTTTTCACTCTTCTATATTATGTACTTATTTGGTGGTGGGGTCTTTTAGAAGTTTCTCACTCAAACATAGAAAACTCTAGATATGTTTTTGTACTTTATAATTAGATTTTGCAAAAGTAATGGATCCTTTTTTGAAAACTTAATTGTCATTCTGCAGTTCTATTGAAGGTGATCAAATAGAAGACTGTCGAGCACCTTGGCCATCGCAGATTGATTGCTCACTCTTGTATGACTAGAAATATTTGCCCAACAGTTTTACCCCTTTATAGGACAAAACAACTCAAAATTCTATTAAAACAAAGAAAGAAACGAATCAAATCGATAACAAATTAAGTGAAGAAAAGTTTTCAAAGAAAAATTACTTTTGCAGCTGAACTTGTAGGTAGTGAACAGTATTTTTCAAAATCAATAAAACAAACCTAGGTACAAGTATAGACGTGGAAAGCTCGTCAACATTACAAAACTACAGTCCTGCAAAAATTGTAAACAGACATAATTTACATGTTCCAGACCCATTAGGGTCGAAATTGACTGTGAATTCGGCATTTGGTCATGATACGTTTGATAACAACACTATGGAGGAGACCCGGACAAGGAGTGTCCGACCACGTAGAGTACTATCTAGTATTGCGTCTAGCTGTGATGAACCAAATAAGAGTCAGGGCATGTTGAATAGGTATGATTAAGGATTATTTGTCGACATTAAACTATAGAAGCAAATTTCTTCCAGACATATACGAGAATCTAAATCGTTAGATCCGTTACCTGTGGCACGAGCTGCGCAGATGTCGATAGATTTAATCAATCAATTCCTCAGAGGACCTGAACGTAGTGCAAAAAGTTTAGAAAACTGTGATAAATGTGGTGAGATCCAGATCATTGCTATACCAGAGGATAAGATGTTTAATAATAACTTTCCCAATGGGAATTTGATTAACACCAATAAACCTGATTCGGGAAGTTTTCTGGAAGATGTACAAGTGAGTTGGACCATATCCTTATTGTTTTCATTCACGTTGCTCTAATTATAAACGTGAAAAGAAAATGTAGGGAATTGAAATGTTGTTTTAGACTATCTAATTATGATTTTTACAGATACCTCTATTAAATCCTACTACTCCACAATTACCAGCAATAGTAAGACGTCGAGGTGGTCCTGGAATGGATGATGACTTTGATAGTGATATATATAAAAGGTAGGAAGGAAATGGCTCTAACATACTCAATCTACAGCTGAAACTTTTTTATAGTAGTTTAAATCAACGTTTCGACTATATTTGTGCCTCGAGCGCCAGTTTTTTTTTTACGTGAAATGCTCCACGGACTCCGGGTAACTAACGTGGAGATAGTAATTGCAAGGGTCGGGATTTTAATCTGACTAAAAGAGGGCCTAAGGGGGTAGATTGCTTTATTGGGGTCGTTTGGCCTCCCCTCACTTCGACCTGCTGAAGATCTTTTGTGAATGATTCTAATCTATGAATTGCCCAGCTGTCCCACACTTTTCATAAAGTTGATGATTTCTCTGGGAGCGGCCAAATTCCATGCCTCGTCGGGTGTTAGGGTCACCCCTCCAAGGTGTTTTAGCCTTTTGCAGAAAAGTGCCATGCATTCACAGAGCATGTGTTCTGTTGCGTCTTCGCAAAACCGACAAGTGTCGTCCTCGGTTAGGCCCATCTTTTTGAGATGGTACTTCACTGTCCCGTAAAAAGGCCTGTAATTCCCCTTAGGTCGCTTGTCTCCTGTTGGATAAGCTTCCCTGCGTTGGCCTCTGAAGTTTTGATAAACCTTTTTGATTGTCTTAGGCTTGAAGTGTTCCTCCTGAAGTTATTCCTTCATATGGCTTTTTGGAAGGCCAAAGATGGGTTCCGGGCCGCAGAACGGAGCATTTTTTTGCAAGTTGGTCCGCCGCTTCGTTCGCCTCTATACCTTCATGTCCTGGCACCCATGTCAGAGTAATCTTTTTCCCCTGAGCTGCCAGTTGTTTTAGGGTCTGTTTGCATTCCCATGCTATCTTTGACGTGAAGGTGTAAGACCTCAGTGCTTTTAACGCAGCTTGACTATCTGACATAATATTGATCTGCCGTTCCGGGATGCCTCTCTGCAAGCATTCTTGAGCACAACGATTAATAGCGTTGATCTCTGCGTGGAATATAGTGGGACTTTTCCCGAGAGATTCAGAGAGCCTGCAATATACTCCCATGCCTGTGTTCGCTTCTATTCCTTTTGAACCGTCCGTATACCAGACGGATGTATTTTCTGGAAATCTTGGTTCCCCGTTTAGCCAATTTTGACGGTCTGCAATGACCACTTCAAATGGGATTTCAAAATCATGTTTGCGTGGCAAAGCGTCCGACGGTTTTCTTCCTGATTCCAAAGGTATTAGATTCAGGATTCCCATGTGTCCCTCTAGATCGCCAGATTTGTATTCCATTACCTGTGCCAGTTTCAGAGCGCTAATTGCTGCCTCTTTTTTGACTAGGACAGGCAAAGGTATTAGATGCAGCAACGTTTCCATCGCTGCTGTGGGGCAAGGTCGCATTGCCCCTGTTATTCCTAAACATACAAGCCGTTGCAACTTTTGAAGAGGGCATTGTGTAACCATGGGTTTAATGACTGGGCCTAAGAGGGTAGTCCTGGTATCAACAAACACAGTTTGCAAAACTTAATAATTTATTTACATTAAACAAATATATAACACAGTTAAACTTAAATGCAAGAACTCTTTAAATTACAACAAATAACGAAACGAAACGCTGTCAGAATAGTGGAATATGCGCGACCGTGTATTAGGATATTCTCGAGTGGCTAGGTTACGGTATTCTTGAAACAAGGTCCAACACCGACTGAACAGGGCAACCCCGCACAGAGTTGGGATGTCTGACGTAGCCCTGAGAAGGGAAAGTAGAACATCTCAAGCGACCCCCAGGAAAGGTCCAAGCTGGCACTCGGAACGTCAAGACACCCTCTTTAACGGCTTATAACAACGCGGTGTTCGATTTTCGTTATGATTAATTTTATTTGCCTCAAATGAATATTGACAATGCATCACTTTCTCGTAGATGGCGTTCCTTAGACCCCATGCCGCAATCCTTCAGTGCAATACCATCGGATGCAAAGAAGAACGTCCAAAAAAAAACTTTAAAAACCTTACTAGTAGGCCTTCTCAATGGTAATGGCATAAAATCCAGTAACACATCATTGAGGAAGAACGTCCTGGGTGAATACAACAACTTACAACCGGAGAAGGAAAGTATAGTGTGATGAAACACTGTTATTATCATCAGTACAACTAGTTTACCTCGTGTTCAAAAAAGATAGTTTTTTTTTAAATTTATACTGAACGTTTGGTTTTCCTATGTGGAATAATTATTTTGTAGAAAATGATGGCAAAACTAATTAGGTTTAGAAAGGAACCAACTGAAACCTTCAGAAAATGGGGAATTTATCGTTCCTCATCAGTTTTTGACTATTAGGAGTCAACGAAATATTTATTTTGTTTAAACATCGTCTTTTAAAAAGTCTGATTGAAATCTTCATACCAGATGTCAATTTTGACAGGCATTAGACGTTCTTCTTGATTATTTGAAGCACAAATGAACGTTGGTGTTATTTAAATTTAATAATAAAAATATTTCCCATGCAATGCAAACTTTTGGTAAGACGCCAAGTCAAGTCAAGCCATTTGATTATGTTTATATTATACGTTAGTAAGTGTTTTTATTTTTTAATTTCTTATCTATTGAAGAATTTTAATTTGTTGTATATATTCCTTTGTTTCAAACATATTTTTTAAATTATTTTATTTCGTTTTCTCCCAATAGATTCAACAACTCATTTTCTATTGATGTTCTTGTTGGATATTTGAAATTAGAATAAATATAATTTGTAATGTAAAGATACATTTTTATTGATGTCATTTTATATTATGTGAAATTAGGTTTAATATTTCAAGTGAAATTACAATTTAACAAAAAATTAAATATATTTATTATGTCCAATTCACCACGGCAGCCCTATCAACAGAACTAGCCCCAAAACCGGACCCTGGGGGTTCCCATTTAGTCTTTAGCAGCTGCACTATCGAAACTTACTGAGAAAGGTACGAGGTACTCGACCATGATGTGACCTTTTGTTGGTTATAATATTACCCAAATACGAGACCCCAAATATTTCTGGATAATTTACTGGTGATTGGACATGAATATATATATTTTGCCAAAATATACTTACACTTTTATCTACTTATATACTATATTTTGTGGTAATTGGATAACTATCAAAATTACGTTTTTAACACCCTGCAAACTTGGAGATCGTTAGCAAGAATTTAATGTTAATTAATATTGTTTGTATAAAATGCATGTTTTCTTATTTTATTTTTCAAATGTAGCAGTACGGGGGTCATTCATGAAACAGATACATTTTTGTAACTTAAAAACTGTTCCCCGGAACTCTGGCATAAAAATTGCACCTGGATTTGAACTTCTTCGTTAAATGCGATGTTTTTTCCACGTAGCGCCTCCAAATAGATGGAAATCTGATAGGATTGTGTAGACCAATGTCCCAGAACAGTCTTCAAATGCTTAAGTATACAGTTATGCATGATTTTATCAAAAATCCATCACGTTTAGTGCGAATGGCACGTTTCACTTTGTTTGCTAGTATGCAACTGTAAAAGTTATTAAAAAATAGGGACTTGCGAGTCATTTAAAGCCTTGGTGTCGTCATGGTGGACCCACTTCAGAATTCTGTCGCAAAAAACTAATTTTGCAGTTAAAGTTCCAACTTCTAAATGTTCCAGTACAAATCTTACATCCCGGCATCTCTCGTTTTAACTGGTTCTGGTTAAATTATAGGTTATGTTTAGGGATGCTAACGATACTTCGATACTTTGAGAGTATCGATACTTTTGCTGCAGTATCGAGTATTTTTGGTATCGATACTTTCGTAGCAGTATCGGTATCGAAAATAATTATTGTACATTATACTGCCACCACTATTTCTGAATTATTTTCTTCAATGTTTTTTTTTGTGATCAATGCATTCAAAAGGTTGGCGACCACTGTCCTATGTTATGTAACACAAACTCTAATATATATTCAACAGTTTTATTGTTGTTTCGATACCGATACCTATCGGTAGGAATCGATACTTGGCAAAAAGTATCAGTATTGGTATCGGTATCGAGACTTTTTATTTTTTTAGCATCCCTAGTTATGTTTACAAAATATTATTAAACAGCTGATCATTATGTATGTGTATTAGTCATTATGCAAGGATGCCATCATGAATATTTCGTTAATTAGTGAATGATTCTCGTATATCAAAACTACTACTGCGATATTGAGGCTAATAAGCGATAGAGCAGCTCTTTGTTAAATAAAGTAAGAAGAAAATTATGTTGTAAATGTATAACATTAAAATTGGAAAGAGAGAAAGTCAAGAATTTATTTTTTGAGGCTGTGAATAATATCTACATATTTTTTGTGTACATAATAAATAGTTTATTTTTTATCATAGTTTTTTTTTTTGTCATAATATGATGCTGAAAACATCATTATCATTGTTAATTATGTTAATAATTATATGAGAAATATATGTGCCATTAACTTATGATATGGAAAGGATTAAAATGTTTATGTATATTAATATTTAGCCAAAATTACACAAATTGTATATAAAAAAATTAATTATACACGGTGTACCTCCGCGAGAGATCGCGATAACTATTGAACAAACAAAAAACAACTCTCTTGTAAAGAAAGGTCAATTTTTTCCCACTCTGTTACTTAATTCGTCATTTCTTTATTTTTTTTCCAAATAGTACCCCCGTTTTTACAATTTAATCGTGTTTAGCATCCAAATTTGAAGCAACTTCGTACTTTTTTCAATACTTATCGCAGTCTGTCCTGGAGGAACACCGTGGATATTATATTATAAGATAGTGATCGATAAATATATATTTATTTATTAGATATCTGAGTTTCTTCTCAAGAATTCTTCTAGCGAAAGATTTACCTTTTTCCGCATGGCAGATTAGGGCTCACCAAATCAAACATCAATTAAATTACAAATGTTTATTAAAAATCGCATAATAACAGTTACTTATTCTATTAATCACAACATTCTGGTCGGCTAATAAACTTGGTAGCATCACAAACTGGTGGGGCATCAAACACTCCAACAAACTTCTCACCACGTTTAATATCTTCCATTAACGTTGGCAGCATATTATCAAACTGACACTGTTCGTAATCTGATAGTTTCGGTACACCTAGGATCTTTATAATACCAGATGCACCTAGTTGTACAGGCACTGATAAATATTTACTCTAAAAAAATTACATCCCTAAATTATTTTTAAATATACAGGGTGTCCTAGATATACCTTTTTGTCATCCTTCATTTTAACGAAAGATGTTTCTATAATATCGGGATAACCACGAATTGCCTTGACCAATGAGATTACAAAACGAGCAGCCGCAAAAGCACTTGCCAAAGCTCCAGATTCCGGTGGTTTAAAATTCAACAAATTATCATGTGCTTTTTTAATGTTTGATGTGAGACTTTCGATTTCTTCCTGCAAAAATGACAAAGGACAAACTGGTAAGATTATCAATCAGTCCTTGAGCAAGGAATCAGTATTAGAGGAAACATGCTCTCCACAACAGAGAGACTGCTATGAGGCTTTTTATTGACTTACGTTTGTAAAGTCTGAACAGGGCTTCGCTTGTGACAGTATCGGTACTATAGTTTCGGCAGTATGCCCTCCGACTACTGGCACAACAACACATTCCGGCTCAACACCTTGCAGCTGTGCCACAAACGTGTTAGCACGTACTGTGTCCAAAGATGTAATACCAAACACTGTGTTTGGGTTATAGGCACCGTTCTTTTTCAGGATTTCACTTGCCAATGGTACTATTGAATTGATAGGATTCGTGCCAATTGCCAAAAAAGCCTAGAAAATACAATTACAGTTATAATAGCTTAATTGTGCTGACAGCTCTCTATTTAATTTTGTAGTTTATCCATTACCTTGGATGCGTGCTTTGCACATTCCCCGGCGATATCTTTAATCAACGTTGAATTAGCTGTCCACATTTTGTCATAAGGTACATCCGATGTATTGGGACCACTAGCTAACAGAACAACTATTCTGGAATTCTAGAACAACGTTCATATAAATAATCAAACTGATTGTGCTTGTAGAAAAGTCGTCTACCGTTAATGCATCTGGTAAAGAATCTTTCCCAGAATATGAACACACCACGCATTTCGTATCAATGTGTGTCAATTCTAATGCGAAACCTTGAGTTGGTTTTATGTCGTGTATGCAAAGGACGTCTATCAGCGGAGATTGTTTCAACATTAAACATAGTGGCTGGCCAATTTTACCTATAAAAATAAAGCCATCTATGATATCTAATTTTGATAGAAACAAAATCTTTTTGGGACACCATATATGTGTTTTTTTTCATCGAGCCAGTACCTACAGTTGTGCCGGTTCACTTGTACTTGTCTTGCGATCAAAATCGTCTTTCGTTAATTCTTGTAGTAGATGGATATTAAAGGAACGAAATTTTTATTTTATGACATATTTATAAAACAAAACGTTTCGTCAACTGATTGTTGACTTCATCAGGTGTCTGGACACAATACCAAAGACTATACATGGTTTTCAGCCATTTAATTATGTATAAAATCAACATGCATGAGTAAACATTTATCCAGGTTTGAACATAATGACGTACGACAATAAAATTATTACTAATTGACCTTTGTATTTAACTTTTTCCGGTACCTCGTATATTTTACGCCATGGAAAAATGTAAAATTGTTATTGGCAACTGGTGTCGAAATACTTTATGTATTTAATTATGTTGTACTTACCTGAGGCTCCAACAACTGTAACTTTCATTAAATTTGAGCCGGTAGAATAACTTCTACCAGTGATTTGATGCAAACTTTGCCTTAGAATTTGTTTTTTACGTTTAACAGTTTTGGATAAAACATTTTGAAGAGTCTTTAATGTTCTATGCAGGCAAACTGAAATCATTTTTCAATTTTATCCCTGATCTGAATTGGAGAATACTGAAAATTTCTTAGAAAATATTCAAAACAAACCAAAATGTCACTGTCAATATGATTTGTAAGTCACAACTTTGAACTACTTGATCATAAGACCGAAAAATGCACGGATCAAGTGAATTTTATTGAATTATTATGGAAACTAGAAATTGGTATATGTCTAGCAACGTTTTCCGCGATCTTTGGGGCAAGATATTTACCATTTCCTCCCCTAATGCTTCAACTGAGGAAATAATGTAGCTCATCTATATGAGTATTTTGAAGGCTTCCTGCTTCCTGACATATTTCTCTTATGGTTTGAAGAAGTTGGGAAGACACGTTGGGAAAAGTGTACAGTCCCAAATTGGGGTCTATGTAGAACAATATAGTTATTTATGTAATAAGTGATATTTACGTTTAAAGTTTTTTCAAAAAACTTCAAAACTTCTTAGGATTTTTTGATGAAAACTAGATATCTAGACCACAGCTAAAGCCTTGCATCTCACCCTGGGGCAGATTGCTGCTATCGCTTTTGATTTTGGAGAAAATTTCACAAACCAATTATCTACACTAGCAGAAAAGGCCGGAGTTGTAAAGAACCAACTCCGTTTTTCGATATCTCCTACCGTTTTCGAGATATTTACGTTTAAAGTTTTCTTCAAAATCCCTTCAGAACTCCTTAGAATTGCGTAAATCGTGATTTTTAAAACATGGAAATTTTAATGAGTGCGTCTCGTGATACTTTTATATTCACCTCTTCAAGCTTATGTGTTCCTGGTACGAAATCGAGATTTTTAGAAAATGAAAATTTAGCAGAATGTGGCTCTCCTAATACATTGATTCACCTCTTAAAACTTATGTGTTCCTGGTACGAAATCGTGATTTTTAGAAAATGAAAATTTAACACAATGTGTCTCTCCTAATACATTGATTCACCTCTTAAAACTTATGTGTTCCTGGTACCAAATCGTGATTTTTAGAAATTGAATCTTAACGAAATTGCTCTCCTGATACTTTATATTCACCTCTTCAAACTTATGTGTTCCTGGTACGAAATCGAGATTTTTAGAAAATGAAAATTTAACAGAATGTGGCTCTCCTCATACATTGATTCACCTCTTCAAACTTATGTGTTTCTGGTACGAAATCGAGATTTTTAGAAAATGCAGATTTAGCAGAATGTGGCTCTCCTAATACATTGATTCACCTCTTCAAACTTATGTGTTCCTGGTACGAAATCGAGATATTTAGAAAATGAAAATTTAGCAGAATGTGGCTCTCCTAATACAATGATTCACCTCTTAAAACTTATGTGTTCTTGGTACGAAATCGAGATTTTTAGAAAATGCAGATTTAGCAGAATGTGGCTCTCATAATACATTGATTCACCTCTTCAAACTTATGTGTTCCTGGTACGAAATTGAGATTTTTAGAAAATGAAAATTTTTAATAAATGCATTCATTCAATCGGTAATTGAGAGAGGTGATATATAATTTCTATAAAATAAAATTACCCGTTTTTACTACAATATCATTTATTTTTATAATTATACAATTGATTATTCATATTAAGATTATTTTACAAGTCAAACAGTAATAAAGCAGCGATATAAGTAATTATTACTCAATTCAAACACAACTTTAAAATATATTTCAAAATACTCTTCTTTGAAACAGTAGGTACTTTACATATAATGTGCTGATATCTGGAACTAAGGTATTCGATGATGAGGCGACTGGCACAGGTTTTTTAACAGCCATAATTCTGAAACCAATAAATGTAAATTAATAATTTAAATAAAAAATCATAAAGTAAATAAAACAACACCACAAAAAATGCTACGAAACTAATTCTATTTTTTTTTTATAATAGAAAACGTGGAGTTGACTTGAATTTTTTTTTAATAATGAATGACAATGTTCTGGCTCATTCTGCTTTTTCCGTCAAGACGTTTCAAGCTATTTGTCCCAAAATTAACGCCAGATTTAAGTTGCCGCCATTGGCAACCCTAAAAACAAAACAAATCGACAGCTGACAGTAGTACAAATCACATAACACACAAATTCCGGGAGACAGGATCCGTTCGAGACTCCAAAAAGAGAGATTCAACGCTGCATCAACGAAATTCAGCCACATTTATGCAGAATGGTCATGGATAATTTCGACAAACGAGTGCGTATGTGTATGCAAAGCCGTGGAGGCCATTTGCCCTATCCTATGTACTTTATGGTTCAATAAAGAACATTCAATCAAAAGACTAAACATTGTGTTTTCTATTCTTACGTTCATTTTGGGACTTTATTTTAATACTTGACCACAGTATTCAGAGAAAAAAGGTACTTAATTAAAAAAACGCATGTACTTGATTCTTTATTATATTAAACATAACCACTAACTATATAAATATATATATCGAGGGTGTAATGCCAAAACCCGGTAAGTGACCAAAATCTCGAAAAACAGATTTTTGAAGTAACCTAAGTTATTTTTTCCGCTCTATATGATGCAAAATTATTTAGGTCACTCCTGGTGGTAGTTTCATTAAATCTGAATTGATAAAAAGCCAGTAAATACTAATATTCAAAATTTCTATAGAGGCAAATGCATTTATATATACTTACCAATAATTTCTGGCAAACTGGTAAAACCAAAACCCTATAATTTAATTTGTCGGATTGTCTAATCTGTTTTAAAACTACTAAAAAGTCCTGCGAAAAGCCGCTAAATGGAGATACAGCTTTCTGGTTTTATATTTCATAGGCGCTTTTAGGAAAAATCGTCTTATACAAAACCCGATAAGTTGCATATAACGTATTTTGCCTGCGTTTGGCATAGTAACTATTTGAAATGTGTGTGATAGCCAAAACTAGGTAAATGCGTTTTCTCATACATATTCTCACAATTAAAAGAACTGGACAGTGATACATACTATATTATTATAATTATTGATAAAGTTTTATATTATATCGTTGGTGTAATTTAAATTTTTTACCATGTCTGAACGTACAAGAAGACTTATAAGCTTGCCTTTGAAATGTGTACATGATAGTTCAGGTAAGTTTGTTAGACATTTACAGTAATTATATTTTTAACCGAAAATAACATAGGTTTGTTTAATAGTTCTTTAATTTTGATTTGATTTTGATTTGGCAATTTCATCAGAATTGAATGACGTCAATGCAAAATCATAGCTGAAATGGAAGATATAATGGGCAGCAGTTTCAATTTAGACGAACCCATTTCCTTTGCAGGTTTGTTGTTCGAAAACAAACCTAACTTTAAAATAATAATTATTTTAAAATATTTTACAGCTGATAGATCCATTTTATGGAGAGTATTCTGATGAAGATCCGACATATCAACCTAGTGATTCCGAAGTATATTTGATAACCGCACGAAACATATTAATGGCGAAAAGATTTCGTGGATGAAAATTAAAAGAATAAAGTACGTTAAAGGAGAGAAAGATAAAATTTATTTTAATTATGACTTATCAGACAACTTTTTGACCCTAAACATTTCCCAAAATACGAAAGCTGTACCTTTAAGAACTCCTTTAACACGATCAAAGAGAAAATATAATTACGAAGAACCAAATGAGTCCATAGTCTCCAAATGTGTGTAATTCCCTAAAACCTTGGCACAGCTTTATGATAGTCCCTTATTCATAAGTATTGCGAAAAAGAAAGATCTGTTGCAATTATGCAAGAAGGACATCATACCTGAAGAATTTCATGGTTGGATAAGCAGCCTTAAAACGTCTGAGGACATTAAAGAACGTATACCAGATCTTGGTATCCATGACGAAACCGATGATGAGTTTGAATGAAAGAGGAGAAGAAGAAGTTCAAATGTTTTATTTTGTTCAATTTGTTATCTTCTGATTTATGTTTCCACTACTCTATTAGTTTTTTATACAATAAATTCATCTAACTGTTTTATATTTATCTGTAGTTTTCATTTAAAAGCCATAATTGAAGCGGACCTACGTATAAACTTTGGGGATTGATTGGTGATCTATGGACAAATATAATAATACACGATATTGTAATGCGTTATAGTGAGTCCAGCATGGTCCGGATATCCTACAATATGTATTCATGCCTGAGTTAAGATTGTTATATTCCCACAAAATCTTAAGCATACCTATAAGTGCTAAAGAAAAAGCTAAGTGAGATAATGACTGAACCTATACCTAAAATTTTTAAATATCTCTCATGCCAAAACCCTATAAGTGAAGTACAATTATTAATTCTTTTTTATTTAAAAACATAATCCTAACCTTTTTAATAATCGAAAAACCTTAGTTGGAACAAAAAATAAATTATTATTATGTGTAGAAAATTTGAAAAAAATCGATACAACCAGTTTCTAGTTATGATGTTGCAAATGTCTAAAAAAACTTCAAACCCGATTTTCTCTAAAAGTTAATTTTTGTCGTTATCGGGTTTTGGCTTTACACCCTCGATATATATATATAATTGACTAGCAAGAAGACTAGAATAGTAATCAACATTACAAAAAGACTAATACTTACTTTAGTCGTAAAAACAAACAAGTTCTTGATTATGGGTAGTTAGTCAGTTTTCTACATGTTACTATTTACTGGTTTACTAATAACGACCCTTGGCTGGTTAAAATTTAACAATACCAAGTCTTTTCCTGCAAAATATAAAAAATATATTTTAAATACACTTTTTGTAAAAAAAACTTACTTTTTTTTCCTCATGTCAAAAGTCTGGTTTGTACTTTGGTCTAACGTAAGGCGGAGGACTAGGTCGGCAATGTACCCCACGACCAATCGTTGATGACGGACTATCAGCATGACTGCGTGACAGTAGTATAGGATCCGGTGACAATGTCAATTCTCGATTGTTCAAAATACACAACATATCTGATGATTTTGGATTCGTATTGAAGAAACTTGGCTGTTGTGTAGAGGCGGCGAAATTGCTCTCAGACAAATCGATTCTAAAGTAGAAAGAAATCGTTATTTTTTAAATTAACCACCCAAGACCTAGTTACGAATGATTTTATAGGAAGCGGAACCGTCACAAAACAAATTAGTAAATATTTCCAAACAAAACATTGTTAGTTCACACTTTACCCTGTCGCGTTTCTTCCCTGAGTTCTACTTTTATAATAGTCGACAAAAATTTGAAACAAATTATTAAAATATAATTCACTTTTTTCATCGTTTCTAAAATAAACAATAGATTTTTATATGGAGATTCAATCCTAAGTTAATGTTAAACATCTACCAAATTATACTTACAAGTCATCGTGTTCAAAACACAGCAAGAATGTCAGAATTAAAATGAGGGCAACCATTAAAAAAATTGGGATTAGGACTGAAACTAAAAGCTCTTTTGTATAATTTCTTAAAGGAACTTCATTTCTTGATATCCCTTGCCATTTCTCACTATAAATGTGTGTAGTGTCTGAAACGTCATGATTAGAATCATCAGTACTAGCTTCAACATGATGCATTGCAGGATTATTGCCATCAATTTGAATCTGGAAAATATAAACAAGTAAGTACTTAACTCATAGATGTAAACTTACGTACCAATTTAAAATTACACCAATCCAAAGTAAATCCAGCGTCTCTAAAGTTCCGTTCAACAGATGTTCTTTTATAGTCCCTAGGACAAAATGGTAATGATTTTAACGGTTTAATCTCATCCTGTAGCCCAAGTAGTTCTTCGGAGAATGGAACTTCACTACCTAAACGTACAATCACACTAAAATAAAAATATATATAGGTATACTTACTTAAGGAAATAAAATATTACTTAGTACCCTTCCCCTTGATTGGGATTTAAAGGTTTCCTGGCACCCATATCAACAGCAGAGTTTAAAAATGTCACATACAAATCCTCTTCACTGTCTTTCCATAATTGCTTTTTAAATATATCTTTTAAAGCATCCATTCGCTCTACTTCAAACATATCTTCGACATTTAAATTATCAATTTTCATATGTACTTCATAACCAGCTGGATTCAGCTTAGATGAAACAATTATATTCAGTGTTTCAACTCTAGTTTCGTAATTCCTTTTGTTAATTGCTACAATCTCCAGTGGGACTACAGCATTATTTTCAGCTGGAGGGACTCCATACAGAAAACCTTTGTGGTGTTTGTCACTATACATGTTATGTATCCAGGAAGGTAAATCGGGACAGTTGTGAAGTGATGCTTCATATACAAATTGGTCTCTAATGCCCTCGTAAGTCCAATTGAATATTGTTGGGTCAATAACTACTTCGAAAACTTCGGTCATTAATACGTTGGTGTTTCTAGCACTAATCAACGGTAGTAACAATGCAATAATAGACGTTAAATGGAACATTTTAGTATATAACTTAGCAAAATCAATTTAGACCATTATGTTTTTTGCTATTAATTCTACAAAGTACTATTTATTAGATTGCCCAAAAATGTCTACTACTCAGTTTAAATTATTAAAGATCAATTCTTTCTTTCTTGGCCTCCAAAACCAACTCTAATGGCCAAGCGTAACTTAGCAACAGAAAGCGAATTACGTTGTTGCATTTCAAGAGAACAGTAAATGCTTCTTTGTTTTTTAGAATCTAAAATTGACAAGTAACGCTCGATTATCGATCAATATCGAAAAACGAAATATGTAGTTAAAATGAAGCTAGACGGTTTTTACTTTTTTTAAATCTTTCAATCAACAACGTAAGAATAAAAAAATACAATCGCTTAATTTTTACATAAGGAATTTGTGTTTGTTAGAAAATAAAAATCCAATCCACAATCGTTGAATACTAAGCTAATTCATTACTATCGATAGACCTAAAACGTAACCAACCTCTAGTTGAAATTACATAACCTGTAAAGTTAGAATAGTCTTCAATCTTATATAAATTCACTTTTACAGAATTGTTTAAACATGGGAAGTGCTTTTGGTTACATTCCTGACAATGCCTACCATCATTATATGAATCCAGAACTGCATCCAGGCCCAAATGAGGAGCCAAGCTTTGACCCAAATCTAGGTTTTCCGAAAGGCCGTAAACCAAGAGGTGGGTATATGTGTATATATCCTCTTATTCCAATTTAATATTGTGATATTTTTAGTTATGATAGCTACTGACGCTGAGATGCGTTCTGCTAAACTAGAGCTTAAAGATCGAGATTACTGTGCTCATAAATTGATTGATTATATGGCTTGTAGAAATGATAATTTTCCGTTTGTGGTATTGTGTGCTCATGAAAAGCACCAATTCCTTCAATGTAAATACGATGAGTAAGTTTAGTATTGGAGAATTTATACTGTCCTAATAAGCCCTGTTTTAGCTTTGTTATAAGATCCAAAGAATTTGAAAGAGAGAAACGCTTGAGGAAACTGCGCGACAAACAGAGAAAAGCTAAAGAAAAAGCTTCTACAGAAATTATGGTCGAATGAAGAACCACAATTATTTAATGAACTGTAGTTTATTTCATGTAATTTGTAAATAATAAAAACAAGTAAGAAATGAAATTAAGATTATTTATTAAAAAAAAATGACAAATTCTTATTTTGGTTTATAACACACAACAAAGTATTTCAAAAGTTTAAATTATACTTTTTAATAATTTAACGCAACTGGTTCGTTTATTTTCTACAGCATTCGCACCAGACAATGTGTGTAATTGCATTGTAGTTAAAAAGTTAGTATTTTCGTTAATTTTAGCTACAACTTCACTCTTCTGGTCGCGAGCCATGGTAACCAAGGTACCGATAGCCACATATCCTCGAAAATGAGACTCTGCATCCGTGAACTTTGTCAAGATATCGGGGATGACTTGTGCGAGAACTGAAATTCCCAAATCGTCCTTTTTTTCCACCGCCAGTACTGTCAAGTTCAGCAAAAGTGTTGCTAATCCGATCTAAAAAAAATGTTTTTCCTTCTTAAATGCAGCTTTCGGGTAAGATTTTCTATATCGACATAATTGCCAAATAAAGGGCGGTAAATTCGAAAACACCCCTTATTTATGTAAAAAAGTATAATAACAACTAATTATAAGTTGTACACACCTGGGCACTTTTGTTTAACGTTCCTAAAGAAGTTACATTTTCCAAAATTTCAAAACGATTGATATAGACAAGGTATTCACCAGGAAGATGGGCAAGTAAATTCGAGAATGTCCTTAAAGCCACTACCATATTATTCATTATTTTACAATTTTCAGTTATAAATTGTTTCAATTTTGCAATAATCGCGCAGTCATTTGCCGCGACAATGTATCTATTGTTCCTTTCATGTTTTACAGCTATTCTTACTATATCCAACACTGGGAAAATTATATCTGAAAATTCATAGAATGGAATTTTCTTCTGTACTACCTATCAATAATAAAATACAAACCATCAGGCCACTCCAAGAGCTTAACTAGCAAATCATAAGTAGCATCATTATTTGGTGGTCCCTGACATAACTTTATTACATCCTCCAAGTCATTTTCATCTACAGCAATATTACTATCACCAAATTGTTGATTAAACTCTTTCAGCTTATTTAAGATCACATTTGGATCACCCATATCAAATGTCTTGTACGTGCTAACTGGGAAAAAACTACCACTTTGAAGTGAAGTTGTTGAAGTATAACTAGAACTACCTGCAGATTAGAAATGATTTAAACAATGATAGGAATATTATTTCGTTTTAAGTTATAGACCTGTAAAAGGATCGCTGTTAACACCTGCCGAAGTTTGATCGGCTGCATTTTGATTTAGAGTCGTGTTATAGCTGCTACCACCTAAAATTAAATATATTCAAGATACAAGGTTCAAAACGGATTTAGTTTTAGCTGCTTTTACCAGTAAATGGGTCTAAATTAACACCTGAGGGAGCTGCATTAGCTGAATAACTGGGAGCATATCTATTACCACCAGTAAACGGATCTTGGTACTCATTAGTTGCTGGCACGAATTTGTCTTTACTATTCTTGAGTATAAAATCAACTACCTAAAATATTTATTCATAAAAACTCAAAACTGACAATCGTTTTACCACTTCACCAAAACACTTCTTTTAAATCTCGACGCGCGTTTCGCTAACAATGTTAGCATCCTCAGGAGAGAATTAAAACAGTTTTAATTCTCTCCTGAGGATGCTAACATTGTTAGCGAAACGCGCGTCGAGATTTAAAAGAAGTGTTTTGGTGAAGTGGTAAAACGATTGTCAGTTTAGTGTTCTACGCCAAAGGTTCTACTCATCGATTACATAAAAACTCAAAAAAATTATTTAGAATTAATTTTACCTGTTCTAAATATGCTGCAGGTAAAAAGTTCTTAGTTAAAAATGCATTAGCAGCTTGATAAACATCATCTCCTCTATTATAAGGCAATTTGAGAGGCGGTTTCCCGTCTTCCACGTCCACAGAAAACACAAAATCGTACGCCTGAAAAATATAACGCGAATAGCATCACATAACAGCACGCAAATAGTCTTAACCTGTTACCTTGCCCTCGTACATAGTTTTCCCATCGGAATCTTTATCGGTACCCCCTAAAACATCACCAACTTTCTCCCAATGACTATTATCACCATCTGCAACCCAAGTATACGCAACAACACCGCTAGTTTCGCGTATCATCTTCATTTGACCAGGCTTATTGCCGGGTGTATATAGGGCTTCTTTACCTGGCAAACTGCAAAACAAATTACACTACACTGTTGGCACATTCGCGGTTAGTATTCACAATACTATTTACAACTCTTAAATAAGTCAGAAGTATTGGTACTTTATCTAGTTTAGTAGTTGTGAAGTGTTTGTTGTTTTGTATGTTTGATTAAGTTAATTAAAATGTAAAAATCCAACTTACTCTGAAATTTTAACACCTCCGATCTCTTGTTTACTTTGTTGTTGAATAGCATTAATTTCTTCATTAAATTTGGTCAAAGTATGTTCATCAGCAACCCTATCTTCATCTTGGGTAAACACTCTGACAACTCCATCACTGAAAATTAGTATAATACAACCAAGGTACGAAGGTACCATGCAAAATA
Source organism: Apoderus coryli (assembly GCA_911728435.2). Classification (NCBI taxonomy): domain Eukaryota; kingdom Metazoa; phylum Arthropoda; class Insecta; order Coleoptera; family Attelabidae; genus Apoderus; species Apoderus coryli. Next base: position 606,316 of record OU452211.1, on the reverse strand, counting down.
CATCAATAATAACCCAACTGGTACTCTGTAGCAGTGCTGGCATATCAAATGCTTACCTTGAACCACACACGATATCTCCATTCTCCAAACAAGCCACGCACCAAACTGTTTGTACTGGCAAAATAATTGTTTGCGTATTTTCGCCATTTTCCCAAACTCTCACAGTATTATCTTCACCAGAAGTTACAAAAGCATTGTCACCATTTGCTTTACATCTTGCAATGCTAATCAAGGAATGTTTTAATTACAAGGGACAAACCGTTTGAGCATTGTAGTCGACAGGCAACGTATGAACAAACGGTTTGCCTCTCGGTATTTTCTATATAAGAATATTTAAGTATTACCTATAAATATAATTTGTATGTCCATAATACGTGTTTGCAATTTCACCATCATATGTCCAAACCTTTACGGAGGCATCATTAGCAACACTAAGAAATACATTTAATTGGGGAAAGTCTGTCAAACCTCGCACGCAGTCAGTGTGACCTAACAAACGCATGTTTCAAAATAAATTATCGAAAAAAGTTCCAAACTCATATTACCTGTCAAAATTTGCAATTTTTCTCCATTCGAGTTCCACACTCGAATAGATTTATCTGCCGAAGCAGTAACAACTTTTGAATCACTTAATTGTATGGCAGACCAAATAGCCGCAGTATGTCCCGAATATGTCACTAAAGCTTTATTGTTATTTTCGCCCAATTTCCAGAATTTGGCGCTCATGTCCCACGAAGCACTTAGGAAAGTATTTGGTTCAATACCAACGGAAAGACAACTTACTGAAACCAATAAAACTAATAAGTCAAGTTGCATATTATGTACCAAAAAATATAAGTTTAACCTGTATTAGTATGTTCCTTAAATGTAAAAATAGCAAAGGGCTCCGCCGGCCTGTACACTAATATATTATGATCATTACCACCAGCTACAACTAACCCATCGGGATAATTTGTTGATGGTTCCAAATAGGCTACAGAGGCGACAAAATTTTTTTGTCCCCTGTACGTCATAGTTTCCTGATAGTTACACTGCAAACTAAATTTAAACATGAGCATAATTATAAATTAAATTACAGTTAGTTACTTACGCATTGTAAGCCCAATATTTAGCAGTCTTATCCCGAGAAGCACTAATGATATCGTTGTTACTTGTTACTGTAATGGCTCTTACATCTAGTGAATGCCCAAATAGATTTTTACTTAGTTTAAATTCCTTTTTAGCCATTTTTATGGAATCAATTCTTTATTTTCTGGAATAAACAATAAAACACCAACTATATAGCAACAACAACTCTGACTCTTCAATTTTCTGCCATTGGGATTTTTGTTTTAATTTTTAATATCCTAAGTTGATCCACGGAACGTATGATTTAAATGGTGTCATGTGTCAGCGGTTTCGCGTTATAATCCCACAAAAAAAGAAGAGGTGTTGCTATCACAGTAGATTGTTGCTATTTAGTGTTAAAACATTGGTTTATAAAGACAATGGCCAAAATTAGCCTCCCTCACAGAGGTAGTTTTTAATAAATAGAAACGATCGAACCTCAATAGATTAGTTTTCGGCCTCGCAAATATTTTGATGAAAATGTAGGCGGTATAGGTACTTCAACACGGAATATCAGGAATTATCACTCATTCTCTGTCACGGATAGTTCTTTAACATATTTGATTGACAGTTAACTGAGAAATTAATCTCAAAATCTTTCATAGTCCATGAAAATTACAATTTTGACAGTTTGACGTTCCTTTTATAAAAAATAAAAAAGCAAGTGAGTTTGTAGAAGGATAACGCCTATTGGGTATTGGGTAAAGTTTTTTTTTGTTTGTGCTTTAAAATTTAAAATAATTGAAAAGTCTTAAAACTATCAAGGGCATCAAATGATTATTAATTGTTAATGTGGTATTTCCAATAGAAATAAAACTATGACGTTTTTATGCAACCAGATTCTTTTTTTATACTAGTACCTACATTTTTATAATTCCTGTTCTACTTACGTAGTGTCCAACTATTTACTAACAAATTTTAAGTACCTGTACATTGATAAGAATGCCAATAATCAGTACATCAATATTTGTTTTATTTATTTTGTATAATGGTAAGTATTATTAGTAGGTTACGAACATTCTAAACACAAAAATGTAATCAATAACTAGGTATTTTACCAACCCAAGCCCAATCATCGGAAGGTTCTAAACTGGAAGACTACTTCTACAAGAAATGTACAGAAAACCGTGCAGACTTCGCCAGTTTCAACAATCTTAGGACTGATGCATACGACCTAGCACAATATATGGAACACTCGTTCAGTTTTCTACCAAATCAAATTCCCGAGTTTTGTGATAGAGAAAGAAAAATATTAAATTCTAAAATGAAAGATGTTGAAACAGATTTGAAACGATGTTTACCTGAAAAAGAGATGTTTCTTGCCAAATTCTTTAGAGAGTCATTTGGGGAGATTTTACACTTCCTCTGTCATGATAATGGGGCCAATACTAAAAGTAAGTATCTACATGACTATGAGTTCGAATTTTACACAGAATAAATTTCTTAATAATTTTAGGATTATTTAGGCAGGGCTCAACAAATTGTAATGTGGATGATTTGAGTACGAAAATCAGTACTTGTTTTGATAACGTTTTTCTAAAATCCAAAGGATTTATAACCAAGAATCAGATGTGCGAGTAAGTACCTATTAAATATATCTACAGTTTTCTTATTATTATCACCTATTCAAATTTTGTAGGAATGTTGTTGTGGCAAAACGGTGTTTCGCTAGGATATTGGAGAACGATTGTCCTAATAGTAATGACCTAAAAGATCTTAACGAAAATTTCTTTAATTATGTTAATAAACCTTGTTCGGCATGTAAACATTATTTAGGGTTCTTCATGTTGTCCCTATGTGTGATATTTAATTTTTTCTTCAAGTAACGGTATGAAGAAATTATATTTATTGATAATCTTTGTTATTCCTGTGTATGAGTTTTGCTTTTATTGTTATATTCTAAAATATATATTTTGTATTCAAAATAATATAATATTTAATAAAGTAATAATACACTTTAATAAGTACCTATAGTTAAGCATATTTTTTTATTATTATTTTAGGTTATATTACAGCCAGAAAATGTAGGTATCTATCTGAGCGAGTATTGTTTTAGAGTATTAATGAATAAGTACTTAATAACATAATAAATAATTTATTTAAACAAAGTGCTTTACAAAAGAAGTGTATTTTAAGCAGATGATCATTATTTAATGTATTATTAAAAACATTACAACAAATCTTATTAATTCAGACACATTCTAATCGGAACTGTCACATCAATGTCATGTTTCGAGACACTTAGTCTCATCATCAGTGATTACAATTATAAAATCTTTCGTCACAGAAATAAATGGAATTTAAACATTCTTTTAGCTTGGGAAAGGAATTCGAGTTAAGTGAAGTCAGATCGGAAAAAGTATCATCATTATCCCCAAAGAAGTTATCAGCTGTTTTTAATCAAATTCATTGTACATATTTATTTAATAATAATTAATAAATTTTATATATTTGTTTGCAACTATTGTTTTTTATTTTACCTAAGTTAATTTAAAAAAAGACATTAAGATCCTTCATTTTTGGGTTATTTGCGAAAAAAGAAAAAGGTGTTACAAGAGTGAAAAAAATATTTTTGGGAATTCTTAAATTTGAGAGCGAATTTCTCGAAAACGGTAAGTTGTAGGGAAAAAATCCTTAAGAGTAATTTTGTTGAAAATATTATAAGCTTTTATTTATATATGAGGGAATTTTTCTCAAAACGTAGCAGTTTTGAGTTATATGCGAAAAAAGAAGAAGGTGTCTTAAAATTAAAAAAAATATTTTTGGAAATTCCTAAATTTGAGAGCAATTTTTCCGAAAACTAAGTTATAGGAAAAAAATGTTTAGAGGTCATTTTGTAGTAAATATTATAAGCTTTTATTTTTATATGAGGCAATTTTTCTTAAAACGTACCATTTTTGAGTTATTTGCGAAAAAAGATGAAGATGCCATAAGCGTGAAAAAAATATTTTTAGAAATTCCTAAATTCGAGACCGAATTTCTCGAAAACTGTAAGTTGTACGAAAAAAATCCTTAGAGGTCATTTTGTTGAAAATATTATAGGCTTTTATTTTTATATGAGGCAATTTTTCATAAAACGTACCATTTTTTAGTTATTTGCGAAAAAAGATGAAGATGCCATAAGCGTGAAGAAAATATTTTTAGAAATTCCTAAATTCGAGAGCGAATTTCTCGAAAACGGTAAGTTGTACGAAAAAAATCCTTAGAGGTAATTTTGTTGAAAATATTATAGGCTTTTATTTTTATATGAGGCAATTTTATTCAAAACGTACCGTTTTTTAGTTATTTACGAATAAAAAGAAGAGTGAAAAAAATATTTTTAGAAAGTCCTAAATTTGAGAGTTATGGCACTTTAATCCATGTTTGGCCAGCAATATGAAACAATTTTCAGTTAAGTTTAAGGTAAAATATAAGTTAAATTTAGGTTGAGTTGGGAAGCACTGCTTCAACTTCGCCTTTTGTAAAAATATCTTTTTAGAATTTCTTAAAAAAAAACTAAAAATTTGAAATTTGATCAGAACCACAACTTTTATCCAATTTAGGTAAATTTATAAACTATATGCTGATAGTGAAAATTGGTGCATTTTTAAGTCTCATTAAAGCGATTTTATTATTATTCGTGGGCAGAAAAATTCAAGTACGATGGAATAGATCTTTATCTCACTCACAAACGATGTAGCCAAAAAAAAAACCAACGTAAGAAACATCTGCCAGCTGTTATACCTTTACAACATATTATAGGCAGATACAGATGAGAGAACCCTGTGGAAAATGCCCTCCAGGTACGACTTGATTCAAAGCAACCGTATAGTCCAGTCGATATAGATACTATAATCCTTCATTCTGTTTTTGATGAGTCTTTGTTGTCGCTTGCCTTTCAGAGACCCATGGCTAGAACCTCTACCTGAAATACAGTTTTTTAAATCGACTGGACTAACTACGGCCGTCCTTCTTCATTTGTTTTGCTGCGCCAAAAGTACCTACCTCACAGTGTTAACTTGATCATGAACTTTTAAATGTTATCCTCTATCAGAGTGCCTGAGTATTATTTATCTTTAAACTCTCAGGACTAGCGCGTTGTTTTTTACAATTTTAACAAATTATACGCGAAAATATTTTTCTATAATCATTAAATAAATCTAATTTTCACAATTTAAATTGAATAAACAATAAAACTTGTGTTTTTAAAAATAATAATTGTGAAAAAGTACATTATTTGAACAAATCTCGCGCGTTTTAATAATTTTAAATAAATCAAGTTATTGGTGTGCCTGGATCTTGACTTTGCGCGTCTTATTTCTCCTATGTTGTTTGGAGACCGGTTGTGCAAAAGGTTAATTACATTCTTTGAATTGCAGTTTGCAGGTGAGTTTTTTAATCTTTAAAAATAGTTGTCGTAAACAGAGTTATTAAAAGTAATGATGGGTATTGACCGCTGTCCTTGAGATTACAATAATTTTTCTGCAAGTCTACAATGTGTCCACGGATAGAGTTTGGAAGAGGAAAAACTTTTTTATTTGTAGATTTAGAAGAAAAAGTCATTTCAAATACCAAATTTACGATTACTATACAGGGTATATCAAAAATAACATTTTTAATGATTTTGATTTTTTTGTTTTTTTCTAATTTTATGAAAATATTTTCAAAACCGTGATTTATTTTACCGATTGTGCAAAAACAACTAATAAACCTTTTTCTCAAAGTGGTTAATTTCATGGCTACTTTTAAAATAATAAAATTAAAAAAACAAGAAAATCAAAATCATTAAAAATATTATTTTTGATATACCCTGTATAGTAATCGTAAATTTCTTACTCGAAATTGTAGTTTTCTAAATCTACAAATAAAAAAGTTTTTCTTCTTCCAAACTCTATCCAATGTGTCCAGGGATAGAGTTCGGAAGAGCAAAAACTTTTGTATTTGTAGATTTAGAAGAAAAAGTCATTCTTTATAAAAACGTCTGCTTGTGTCAAAACTACAATTTCGAGTAAGAAATTTACGATTACTATACAGGGTATATCAAAAATAACATTTTTAATGATTTTGATTTCCTTGTTTTTTTTTTTAATTTTATTATTTTAATAGTAGCTATGAAATCAACCACTTTGAGAAAAAAGTTTATTAGACTTTTTTGCACAATTGGTGTAATGAATCACGATTTTGAAAATATTTTCATAAAATTAAAAAAAAACAAAAAAATCAAAATCATTAAAAATGTTATTTTTGATACACCCTGTATAGTAATCGTAAATTTGGTATTTGAAATTGTAGTTTCGACACAAGCAGACGTTTTTATAAAGAATGACTTTTTCTTCTAAATCTACAAATAAAAACGTGTCTCCTCTTCCAAACTTTGCAAAAATCTGCTTTTAGATACTTTTCATTGATTTTAATTTATGTATAAGTTCCTTCAAATCTTCGAAATAATTAATAAATATATATTTTATTTAAGAAATTGCAGTACAAATTTCAATTTCACAAGAATATGCAGCTTAAGATAAATATATAGTAGAAATTCCCAATATAATAAAACATACTTAACTAAACCCTTTCTACTATTTGAGAATTACTAAGCTAAAAGCTTGTCAGCCATTCTCAAATAGTTCGAGCAATAGTTTATACTTTCATCCATATAAAGACAACGATAAAGCAAAATAAACAAAGAAAAAACAGCAATTAAAAAAGAAAAAAAAATTTATTAAATATATTTAATAAAATTCAAATTAAATTAAATTATAACAACTGCAAAGTTTACAAAAAAATAAGTACCTATTATAATATTATATTAATGTTAGATCTTATAAACACGAAAGACTAATTTGGGTATGATACATAAAATTGTAATTATATCAAGCCCAGCACTGGCAAGCTGTCCATATTTCGTAATCAAAAAAAAGTCCAGGTGGAAGGTTCTTAAATAAATGGTTAAAATATCGTTATTTAGCAGTCTACGGAAATCTGGTAGGTAGATTTTGTGGTACCGTAAATTCGGAACACATAGACGTACCAGTACTGTGAGTTATTGGGGGTTTTCTGGTCATTCATTAAATATTTTCAATCTTCGGTTAATTGTGTCCTTAAGCAATAATTTCTCGAAACATGAATAGTCGGTATAGGACAAAAAAAAACAAAAGTATAAACTTTAGCCAACGTTTCGTTTATTATACATAAACTTCTTCAGGGCTAAAACAAAATACCATGACAACAAAAGCGTACAAGAAAATTACAAAGTAATACCTTGTCTAGTCGTTCATATTATATAAAACAATAAAGTCATTTTCAACCTAATTGAATACACATAACAAATAATTTGATCAACACAATACGAATAAATAAATAATTTTATCACATTTCAGTGGTAGAAAATTCTTAATGACATACATAGTCGTTGTTCTTAATTTAAATAGCCTTATAACAAAATTACAACTAAAAAACGTAAATATATCCTATAGCCAAATTTCAGTGTACATTATTTTATATTACCATTCATTCACAAACTCAAATGAACAGCAAGCAAGCAATCACAGTTCTTCTTCCCAACACAACTTCCCTGATCTGTTAATAGTATTCAATTTTAACATTTTAATTTGTGAGTAGAGCAGAGTAAATGATGCTTAGGTTCATTGTGTCAGTTCTAAAATTGACCGATTTTTCTTTAAATTTGTTGATGTGGAGCATCTCTGATAATGCTCTCTTTTTATAATTAGTCTCGCGGTCCAAAATGCTTGTGTTATCAAAGTTGAAACAGTGATTTGTTTCGAAGTGGTGGTTTGACAGGGCTGTTTTTGTACTTGAGTCTAGCTTTTCTGGGCGGCAATCATTAGCGTGTTGTTTAAGTCTTTGATGTAATCTATTCTTTGTCATACCAATGTAAATCTTTTCACAATCATTACACGGTATGGAGTATACTACTTCAGAAATACTCTGTCTAGGGTTCCTATCCTTCAAGCCTGTGAACAAATTCTGTACTTTTTTCTTTGAATACGTTACGATATTAGAATTAGGGGTCTGTAAGCATTTGACCAATTTATTGCTAAGTCCACTTACTTGGGGGATTTTCAGGTATTTCTTGTGTTTGGCATCCGACAAGTTTTCCGGGTGTCGGTCATGATTATTATGTAAAATAAAATTAACAATGTTTTTTGGGTAGCCATTTTCAGACGCGATCTTTATAATTTCATTAAAATTCTTTTCATGAAATTTAGGGTGGCACAAGCTGAGAATTCTATTTTTGAAAGATTTAATAACAGATATCTTCTGATGCAAAGGGTGGGTAGATTTGAAGTTAAGAATCTTGGTCGATGAAGTCGACTTTCGGTACCAATCAGTTATGAGTAGGTTAGTAGTGTCTTTAATAACTAAAGTATCTAAGAAGGGGATCGAATTGTTTTTTTCCATTTCGAAAGTGAATTGTAGATTATTATTGTAACTATTGAAATGTTGTAAGGTTATTGTTTCTTGATGTTTAGGAATACAAGTGATGATATCATCAACATAAATAAATAGAAAAGGTAAGTTGAACGGTAGGCTCGGAATCACACTACTTAGAAGTTCATGCATATACATAAATTCGCCAATATGGGAGACAAAGGGTTACCCATTGCACTACCAAAAGTTTGTGAATAAAATTTGTTATCAAATGAAAAATAACTGTGGTCAAAGATGAAAGCAATGATGTTTTCAAATTTAGTTGGGATTTTCGTACTATGAATCCATAAGATTTAGACGCCATCTCAATCTAAATATACATACGAGAATGTACAATTTATTTATTTATTATAAATAAAATAATTTTTTCAACAACAAATAATTTACATATTTTATTATTCATAACACTTAGTTACCGCTGTCACTGGTTTGGAAATAATTGCAGCTGCCTGTTTTCGGAATATCTTATCGAACACCATGTGCACCAGGGCCAATCAGTGCTCTTTTTTGGAATACCACCTGTCGCACATTTTCGGCAGCAACAACGCCTTCAATAAAGATTTTAAAAATCTTTTTCAAATTTAATTTTGAACGTATTTCGTTTCGGTTATAATACATATACGAAATACCTATTATTAGGATGTTATACGATATGTTTTAAAAGGTATTCTAATACCTTTATAGAAATCATTCAAGTCCAGAAATATACAGGGTGAACCATTAGTGCGTTAAGACAAATTTCTATCCAATTATTTCATATTGACATACTTTACTTCATATAAATACAAACATGTAGGAAGCCATTTATATTGTTATATAATAAACAATATTATTAAATTTCCCACATAATTTTCAAAAGCAAAAATGCCTTAGTGAATTATTTTAGCCATGATTTAATGAATGTAAACACGCGAGAGCGCTTTTGTGCTCTATTATATAGAGTTTTCAGGTAGAGAATGAGTGGAATATTGAAAGAGGCAAAAAAGAGTGAAGTTTAGCATACACAAAAGCCTTTTCAAAATTGTGAATATGTACTTTAATTTTGGGAGGTTTAATTTTACATTCTCAAAGGAAAGGACATTGTAAATTAGTTCTATAACACTTTTTACGTAGACATGGCTACTGTTGAGTAAGAGTCATTTAGCTAATAAATGAGGAAACTATTTTTCTATAAATATTTCCTCAGAAACAACCACAGAAATCTTATATTATATATATATACTCTAGAATGATAATCCCGTAGTACAAAAATGTAACCAAAAGTGTAGAGCTGTCCATAATGCGCATGATCACCAGTAACTTATTTTTCAACAGGACCGGCTTTGATTAAATGTAATATTACTGTTGTAGGTATATTTAAAATTAAATTTTCCCATTTGGTAACATTCAAATAAAAAAATGGAATAAAGGAATTTAAGAAATACTTTATTGTCTAACAGGTACAACCCAATAATAATAAATCTAAGCAGAAACGAGAAATAAGTAAAAATTCTAATACTGGAAAATATCTTAACGACTTGAGCATTCTAATTATTTATTTTATTATTATATAATATTTGTTTGTTTATACAACCACCTTAGGCGTCTTACCTCTCTACAGCCTTTAAAGAACGATTAAGAATTTAACTTCCACTCTCATTTACATAATCTCTTCTTTTCAACAAAAGTTTGGGAACTGCATCGGAGTACGAGGGTGATCCTCTTGCCGTCTTCTCTACAAATGGTATCTTCTGCAGCGAAATGCTTACTGCATATGACATTCCCATCACATACATTTTCTGTACTAGGATCCAATGCCCGCATCCAAACATTATGTCTTTTTTTTGTCAAGCTAAAAATGAGTATCATGTCAATGGTATATTGACTCAAACTGAGACTGTTAGAAAACCGAAACAATAACTTACTGAAAATATTTAATACCAGGAATGAGACCTTCATTTTTACACCACAACACTATACACCTCATTGTTTCTTAAATAAACGAACTAAAACCAAAATAACAAATATTAAAAACAATTTTAATCGCAAATAGGTATATCTATCAACAATTAAAATATACCACGAATAAAACCATAACTCAATTATAAAACCTATCTGAATTGTTGTGAAGCCGACTCTGACAGATATTCCCACTACGAGAAACGTCATTTGCGAAAACAGGCGCTGTTGCGAAATCTTCTAAATTTAATAAGATTTGGAAAAAAATGTTTCGTTCATATTGCTGAAAACTAAACAGTATGCAATTTTACCGATAACATTTAATTATTTGATTTTGTCAAGCAGTTTCGTATGACGCAACATATGGATTTATTTATAAAACAGATATGTCGCATAAATTCTGTAAGGCGAACGACAAAATAGTTTTAAATATGGCAGCTCTGTACTGAAAATAAGTTACTAAGGAGCATGCGTAGTTCGTGAAAACTCTGCATACTCGTTACACTTTTTGGTATTCGGCTGGATTTAATTAGCATTCTAGAGTACATATATAATATAAGATTTCTATGGTCTATACTACTCGCTGACCAAAATGATATTCCAGATTTGGCATCGCCGCAAGTCGTATACCGTATACCAGGGTTGCCATTTATATTTCGTTGTTTGAGCCGATGTGTCAGAGCTCGCATTGTCGAGGTGAAGAGTGATCCGTCTTCGGCGGTTGGTTTTCCTGATTTCTTGGAAGACAACTGGCAAACAAATGGTTGTGTACCACTCAGAATTGACTGTTCTAGTGGTACAGTTGCGACATGTCCAGTTTTTCCGAAAAAACAGGCAACCATTTGCTTGGAAGTGCTTCGTGCGCGAACATCTTTTGTTGGATTTGGCTCATCTTAAAACACCCATACAGTCGACTGCTGTTTACGTATAATTTCAAAAATGTCCAACTTTACGATAGAGCTGTCAGTTGCCAGATTGCAACCCCAGGGTTGCCAAATCCCGAAATATAAAAGGCAAACCTTCCTTTCTGACGGCCAGAATGTGTGCTCCCACAGAACCGAAATGCTCTATACCTGCGGGTAGTTTTTATTATAGCCATTTTGATAAACCGCATGAACTCTACTGCATTCTATTCTATTCAGACTGCAGAATGCAGATCGTTTTTCATTTGTAATATTGGATGTATACATAAAACTGAGTGCTGGAAAATAGAAGACGAAAGTGCATTCTATATAATCAAAGTAAAAGTGTAAATAAATCAGCCTAAAGTCTCTTTTTGTTAATGCAAATAGAAAATGCTCTGAAAAAACATTTAGTAGAAGCATTAAGAGAACGATCATGGATATAAATTTATAAGATTTGCCTTAATCTATAAGTTATGTTAGTCAATCTTGTGTCATTTTATTCATGACTTCTTCTGTTAACCTCCAGATACTCAGTTTGTCCTTTTGGATCCCAATAGTATCAAACAAATAATCATCATCTACGGTTGAAGATTTTTATAGATTCTCTCTCTTTTCGAGAATTTTTTTCCCATTCAGTATCATTCAAACACAACCCAAGTAAAACTTAAAAAACTATTCATACTAAATGAATTCTATTAGAATAACGCAAGATGTTCTGCTGTTCGTTGTTTGATAAAACTTAAATAAGCTTCAAAGAAAATTGCACAAAATTACCAGACTGTTGCTGTTGGTTTCTGGCAAAGCATCAGCGTATTTCTTACTCCCTCCCCCTTTGATATGTGGAGAGAATTACAGCATTGAAAGTTTAACTTTGAAAACTAATTATAAATTATTTTAGAGCTTACATTTGTCGATTTGGCTTTGATACAGATGTTTCTTGGGGAGGCGAAAATTAAGGTTATTTCAGGGGTAAGCTTTATATTTTTTTCCATCATACATTAAGATATAATTACCCCTACATCTGACCCTTATTGTTGCATGCAAAATTAGAGCCAATAACAAATTCCCATGCCCCAACATTAAAAAGTATATATAAAATGATATAAGGTATCGACAGGCATAGTTGGGTATATAGTTTTATATTATATAAAATGAAGATACATAACGAAATAAGTCGTAAGTTATTTGCTTGAAACAATTTAATGCATTAACGCAACGCATAAAATACCTTATGTATAATAGCAAATACATAACTTCCGACTTTTCGGGAGAAATCGATAAGGGCATTGAGCGCAAGTGCAACGCAATTTAAAGAAAAGCATAGCAAAGTTCCAGGCTAGTGCACAGTCCAGAAATAAGTTTAGGCTATAATATCGCCAAATGCTTCTCACCCGGTCGACTTTCCACATCAAAAACCAATACAAATATTGAAAAGGTCTGTAATCTGATCATCCGAACTAGAATAGGACTGGGAAATTGTTTGAACTGACTTGGAAAAAGTAAAAACACGTGACCAGTCATGGTTTTTGGCTGAGGATCCATGAAATGGAAAACTCAAGATTCAAGATCTCAGCGGCATGCGATTGAAACATTGTGTCTTCCGATCATTACCGGAATTAACCAGATTAGTCTAGCATATTGAAGAAAATGTTCAAAATGAGACTGAGGTGCCTCGAAGTTAGCAGGAATCGTTCTTGTTTGGGATTTCCGGGTTCCTGCCTATACTTTACTCAGTTTTCCACCCTCCACTACGTGCCCCTGCTATATGTAACTATTTACCACTGTTTGTTATCAAAACTAACTTCCAGCGACGCTGGCCACGACGCTCTGCTGGTAAACGATGCTCGACGCTGTGCAATAAACGTGAGGAAGACGGACGTCGCGCGCTGTTCCCCTTTGAGTGGTTAAAAACCCGTATTTACGAACGGGAAATATATTATACAGTTCTATAAACGTGACTTTTATAATTACCTAAATTTAGGTTTAATCAAAGACAAAGGAACGATAATCTATCTAATTTATAGTTTTGTGATTGTTGTGTGATTTTTGATTTTATAGATATTAAGTTTTGTTTATGACATTCAAAATGGTAAGTTCTGCTAATAATTTATTAAAGCCCTTTCTTGATATATACGTAGTGACTTCAATAATATTTTGCGAAAGATATTTGGAGTATACTGTATAAATAGGAACATCCAGATGGGTTCCACATTGGGAAGATGAAAACTGAACCGTAAAAGCTTGCCTAGTAGGTACATTCGAGAACATTATTAAGAACGCCAATATTATTACAGAAACAATCCTTCTGAATACCTTGCAGAGCAACTTTGAACATGGTTAAACTGAACCTGCAAAGTTGCCTGTTTTCGGAACTTTTGAAGCCAACCGTTGGTTCCACTTATGGTGTAGCCTTATTCTTAAAAAAAGCGCGATTAACTTTCTTATATAGCTAATGTGTATATTAGTTAATGCCAATGACATCAGATGAGTTTCGCACAAAAAATTCTTTCAATCACTCATCATTGTATAGTATTATGTGTTATATGACCTGTCAAATGCAGGTCTCACCAAACTATTGATGTACCTACGTGAGATGTGAATTCTATAAAATATATATAACGATCCTAAAAGGATTTATCTATCTAAAATTTGAACTATTGAAGAGTTGAGTATCTGTGAAAATTTGGCTACCATTAAACTAGAACCGTTACACAGTGACGGCGCACGATTTACGAGAAATAACTTTGACGGTCCTTAATTAAGATTGACAACTGATGTTTGGTACTTGTTATCAACATCAACTTTGTTGTTGCCCACATATTTTATACTATAGGGAATAGGGAACAAACAGTAGCTTCACTACATTCAGATTATACTGCTAAATTCATCAGGACTGACGACCCGCATCTTAACACTATTATACGTTTGGGAACCGCATATAGTTTCATGTTTCGGACCCGTGAATTGTCCTCCAAAATCGTATGATTTCATTGAAATAGTTAATTTCTTGACTAAATCCTTCTATGTTACATGTTTGGCATGCTCGAAGTAGTGGTGCTTTGGATTCATAATTAGTACGAAAAACAGGAACGTGAAATAGTCTGCTAGCGATCGAGCAGTGCTCTATGATCGAATCCTCTACATGGGAATCTACTGTCAATTTTAAACGCTAAATATTTAAGGAATTTGCGCTGTGTGTCCTGATTGAGATTGGTAAATGGGATACCATATTATAGATGCGTACTCAAGCTTAGATCTTACCAGAGCACAATACAAATTAGTCATACATTCAATATCACTAAAATCTTTGGTAACACGAAACAAAAAGCCAAGCATGCGCAATGCATCTCGGGTAATACTTTAAATATGATAATTAAATGACAATTCAGTGTCGACGTAAACTCCAAGATCCCTGACAACATCACAACACTCAAGCGCAGTGTCACTCAGCTGATAGCCATATTCAAAAACAGTTTGCGATTTCGAAAATATGACAAACTTACATTTATTAATATTTAAAGGCAATTTATTATAGTTACACCAATCTTCAAGCTTAGATATGTCGCGCTGCAACAATACGCAATCCGAAGTGTCTCGAATAACACGATACAACTTCAGATCGTCTGCAAACATAAAATGGTTGCTTGTAAGTTCCTGGGATATGTCATTAATGAAAATTGAAAATATTAATAATGCCAAACAGCTGCCCTGAGGCGCACCGCTGGGGGGTGTGAAAGTTTCCGATTTATGACCATTGTATTCGACATAGTGTTGTCGATCAGACAAGTAGGAGGCAAAAAACGTTAAAATTGTCTATATACGGCAAGAAATGTTGGAAAACGTCATCCAAAATTGGACTTCCAGATGAGACTACGCCCGAGCCAGCTGAGGCGGTCATATGCCAGAAGTCATATTTAAATTATAATGCCAGAAGATTAACTTTCGCAGTAATTTCATGTCAATTTAACAAACTCATCTGTGTTTGATTCCAATGATTACAAGCAGTCCTACGGTTCAACGAATGCGATTCAAAACTTTGCTCATCTTGAAGGGATCTGGGTTCATTATGATTCCTTTAGCCTGCCTATACTCCCACTGATGATGACAAAAGACGTATTATGCTTGAAAAAAGAAGCATCTCTGCCAATGCTCATGTTTACTTCTGCTTAGAGGCGTGTCCCGCCATAGTAACCCGCCAATATAAAAAGAGATCTAGATAATATAAGTGTGAATCTATCTTAAGAGTATTTAATTGGAGTTAGGACATCATTATGTTGATGACACGAAGAAGAATACGAGCAATAACAGTCCTGGAATTCCAAAAACAAGTTTTTACATGAAACTCGCAAATAAACCAATTGAACTCAAAGTCATAAAAAAATCTCAACTGGATAAAACAGGAAAAAGTGCAAATTCATGCACTCTATCGTTGAAACTTAAACTACCTCGTTTGCCAATGAAAAGTTGAATAACTGGAAACACACAAGCCTTAGGGTGAAAAACGCGGGTGGGTTATACACAAGGGTTAAGTTCGTTTATATAAGAGAAATATACACATTCTCTCCATGCCCTTTTGAAAAGAGCATTTTGATGGAAGTGTTGTTATTATTTTTTTAATTCGTATAGAGGCAATTGTTGAGGTAATATCATTGGTGTCGTTTGTGTATATTCCCAATAGCAATACAGTAAGTGCTTTGAAGTTGTCAGACATCGATAATAGTCCCTATTATACGCGCATTTCTTCACTAATTCATTTTTGGTCTATAAAAGTTGCTTCGATAAAATGAAATTTACTATAATCCCATTAGTTGATCGACGGTCTATATTTATATACCTATGGATTAGCGTAATTCCATTAATTAGGCAATCGTTTCTCCTCAAATCATTTCCCTGTTCGGCAAAAAATCCTCGCCTATGTGAACGAAGCAATTTCGTTAAATTGAAGCTGGCATGTTAACACATCTGGCCTATATTTTAACAAAGTATATAGGATGAACCATAAAACTTTTTTGAAGCTTAAAAATAATATGACTGCGGGTCCAGAGGACTATTTTAATTAGTGATAACCATTGGTTAAGTATCCTTTAAGAACTTTTCCGGATCTACGTGTTGCTTCCGATTGCTGTCAACTCTCAGAAATCTGGCATTGTTTTACGAGTTTGCGGTTTCGGAAATCCAGGTTATTTGATTGATGATATTTTTTTTTACAACTTTAACATGACCTTAGAGTTGGCATTTAATGATGATGTTTTATCTATTGATCCATTATTATTATTATGAAGGATCATTTAAAACTGCAAGCGCAGTTGTTTTACAATTCGTAAAACCCTACCCCACGGAAAGGTGCCTTCTAAATATATTATATGGTAAAACGTCTATACAAATTTCGAAATCTCCTACACATTGTGATGGGTCTACGCAATCTAATATTGGATTTTGGGAAGGGTGATGCTTATGGTTATGCCCACATAGACACTTATTCTCTTCTTACCCCTCAAAAAAACGTAAAGAAATATAAGAAGACAGAAAAAATGGGGGAGACTTTAATTTCTCCCTCAAGAAAGGATGAATGGTGGTAGAGATAAAGACGAGGGGAATCTATATGACAAACCCATGAATAAGGTATTGTAAGAATTGATTTCATAGAGGAAAATAGAGCTTTTTTGAATATTACGTGGATGAAATCTAAAACTAACTGTGTAGGTAATTATTATTTGGCTGATATAATGTTATTATCTGACGAAAATACAAAACACAGGGTTGAAGAAATGTACTGGTTTTGAAGAAGGCGAACAACCCTCGATTTTTATGGCTAGAAAGAATTTGCTCCACATCTGTTGAGTTGGGTGGCAACACCATTTTTAATATCTGTAAAAACATCCCTAAATGAATAATTTAGTATTATAAGTACCTACTTTTATATTTCTTTTTTTAACATTCCAATTGGTTTATATTTAATAACAAAAAAGTTAAATTACAGCTTTATTTTAATAATTTACAAATAGACCTCGGTATTTGTCCGTAAATAACGGAAGCTGTTATCGTTTATTTTATTTTTTTTTTATTTATTTTCATTACATGTCATTACCAAAAAAGGTTTACACAAGTCATATTAAATATTAAAATATTACAAAACACAACATAAAAACATAGAAATGTATATAACTTAATCAAAACAGAAAGTCAGTGCTGAGGAATTCATCAATGGAGTAAAAAGCCTGGTCAATTAAGTAGTTTTTTAATCTATTGTTGAACATTGCAAGGCTCAGTGTTTTCAAACTATCTGGCAAATGATTATAGCATGTGGGACCATAATAATTCACAGAATTTCTGCTTCTACCCAACCTCATATATTCAGGAAGAATGTCATTTTTGTTTCTGGTATTGTGGTTGTGAACTTCATCATGCCTTATGTACAGATTGTAATTATTTTTCACATACATAATTGAATTGTAGATATAGAGACACGGGAGTGTAATTATTTTACATTCTTTAAATTTAGGTCTGACATCCTCTCTAAACTTTAAATCTGTCATTATTCGAACCACTCGTCTTTGGATTGCGAATACCCGACTAGCATGACAAGAGTGTCCCCAAATTGACAAAGCATATGAAGCCACACTGTGAAAAAACCATAATATGCTGATTTCAAAACATTAAAAGAGACTTCACCCTTCAAGCTTCTCAACATGAACACAACCTAAGATAACCTGGCAATGGTAACCTCGACATGACCCGCCCAGGTTAGCTTTTGGTCCAAAGTGACACCCAAAAACTTTACCAGACCATCAGAAATAGCAACATCCGTCTCACGTAATGTAAATATTTTAGTAGCTGTTTTATTGGCATTCATACAGAGTTTTTTAGCTGCAAACCAGTCCGCAGCACTCGACTGTGAATTAATCATACTTGAGGCGAGAACATCACTCGACAGTTCAACATCGACAATAGTTGAATCGTCTGCAAACAATGTCAGGTCAGAGCATGGCAGATGTAGCGGTAAATCATTAATGAAAATCAAAAACAATAGAGGTCCGAGCACCGAGCCCTGTGGGACTCCACAAGAGCTCAACAAGGGCTGAGAAGACTTTGACTGAAACATCGTTACGACATTTCTACCAGTGAGATAGGAACTCAGCAAACGAATCGAATTCGCACTCATACCGTATCGCTCCAGTTTATTCAACAAGATATCGTGTGAAACGCAATCAAACGCCTTCTACTATCAAAAGCTGTTATAACGCTATTTATAAAGTTTTCTATAGCTGAAACGGTGTTAAGTTTCGGTCTAAATCCAAATTATTTCTTTCAAAATAGTTGGCTAATTGTTTAAAGAGTATCTTTTCAAAAATTTTGCCTAGAACAGGCACTATAGAAATAGGGCGATAGTTGTTCAATTCATCTGGAGATCCTTTATCGTTAATAAAGTTAAGGGCTTGCGATTCTAATACTGCGCATGCTCACAATAACGTTTACTACAACGGAGTGAGAAATTAAGAGGATTTAATATTTGTTATATTACTGTGGAAGTTGACATTAATTTTATAAAAAAATTATAAGAGATTTTTTTAAATTTAACTTAAAACCAACACAAAACGAAAAGAAAAAAAAAATCAACTGAAAATAACGAAAATTACATTATGAATTGTTATTTCGAGCGTGGTATTTATGAAAATAATTATTACCGGTACCTCTAATTTAAATTTCTATATAAGTAACTGTGTTTATACTTAAAATTATGATAATATTTTCATAAATATTAATTCATTTCCTTAGTAACATTAATTTAGGTAAAGTTTGCGAAAATTAATTTAACAAGTCAACGACCACTTCAGTTTACATACACTTGAAAAAAAAAATCCAGTTATTATTATTATTACGTATCTGGTTATTTTCAAAATGTGTAGACCTGCATTTCCCAGAAAAGAGTAAATTATAACATTTCTGTATTTACTTTAGTATCAAAGGAAACTGATTCGATGATGTTATTATATTATTATAAACTATTTGGCGTTTGACTTCCTTAATAAATGCATATTTATCGGATCAGTGTGTTTCAATAATATCACAAAAGTACTCGAAAATTAAGATAAGCCGCTTACCATTGTATTAAAATTAATATAGAATATAGAAAAGGGTTTGAATTTATCAATTCTATTCTTTTGGTTCTAATAATTTACTCGCTTGGCTTTCAGCTAGTCGAGAATGAAAAAATGTCAATCAGCAAATTTTGTCTATCTTATAGATACAACACTGATGAACTTTTATGAACTACTACTACAATATACCGGGGTGTGATTGGTGAACAATCAGTGATAACAAGACTAACTACCTCAGAGAGGTCGACTTTGCTAAATATTTTGCTCCGCTCACGATAAAAACCGATTAAAGATTGGCAGAATTCATTTGTCTCACAAACCAATTTCACAATGCAAGACCAGTTGGACCAGACGGAGAACGTAATTTATAAATAGGCAAAGGGATGGTTGACGGTGTGCAGACCGCCCCTTTTAATGAAAATTTTAAAACACGCTCGAAATTTATGATTATCCGTCTACCGTATCCACACACGGAGTTTCGAGCAGCCATATGGTATTCTTAAAGTTTTTCTATATACCTAATATGGGTTTGTAAAAGTTGGATCGGAATATGTTACGAAATGGAATTTAAAGTATAGCAAATTATGGATATAGATAAAATATTCAACAATCTGCTCGTTCCCATATTTTTAAAATTCTTGTGCATATACATAATCAAGTTTAATTCGATTTGAGGTGATTTACCTTTGAAGATTTCTTTGTAAACCACCCAAAGCTTGTATAAAAGGCTTCAAATTTGTTGGACTATGGATTTGATGAAATGAATATCTAACGAAAGTTTTATATGCCTTTAATAAAGATTTCAAAAATGCTAATAATTCTTAGCAACGACCGAACGTTACAAAACACCTTTTAATTATATTAATAGCATTTACTATAATTTCAAAAAAGAAAACGTATATCTAAGCCTTTAACTGCCAGCTGAATTTACATAACAATTCGTTTAGAAAATTAATAGCATATAACAGAATGTGTAAAATGATCTAAAGAACAGATGTTTGTCCAAATTAGAATAGTTAGTTGGATGTTTCTATGGACTCTATTAATTTTGGATTTAATAGTATATTATTTGAAGTGGGGTCAAAAAATAAATGAACTGAGGCATGGACATGGGCGCTGCTAAGAGGGGGCTTAGGTTGTCTGAAAATTCCAACACATCAGCTACAAAACAAAAAGCTTACCAGTTGCATAGTCCATACATTTATCCTGGATTTCGCCTAATGATTTAGTCCCACATCAAGGCATATAATATCTATTTATTTATTTACTTATTGTCACCACCAAAAAAGGTTTACACAAGTCATACTAAATATTAAAATATTACATGACACAAAATAAAAATATAGAAATGTATATAACTTAATCAAAACAGAAAGTCAATGCTGAGGAATTCATCAATGGAGTAAAAAGCCTGGTCAATTAAGTAGTTTTTTAATCACACATTGCTCAGTGTTTTCAAACTATCTGCCAAATGATTATAGCATGTGGGACCATAATAATTCACAGAATTTCGGCTTCTACCCAACCTCATATATTCAGGAAGAATGTCATTTTTGTTTCTGGTATTGTGGTTGTGAACTTCATCATGCCTTATGTACAGATTGTAATTATTTTTCACATACATAATTGAATTGTAGATATAGAGACACGGGAGTGTAATTATTTTACATTCTTTAAATTTAGGTCTGACATCCTCTCTAAACTTTAAATCTGTCATTATTCGAACCACTCGTCTTTGGATTGCGAATACCCGACTAGCATGACAAGAGTGTCCCCAAATTGACAAAGCATATGAAGCCACACTGTGAAAAAGGCCATAATATGCTGATTTCAAAACATTAAAAGAGACTTCACCCTTCAAGCTTCGCAACATGAACACAACCGAAGATAACTTGGCAATGGTAACCTCGACATGACCCGCCCAGGTTAGCTTTTGGTCCAAAGTGACACCCAAAAACTTTACCAGACCATCAGAAACAGCAACATCCGTCTCACGTAATGTAAATATTTTAGTAGCTGTTTTATTGGCATTCATAGAGAGTTTGTTAGCTGCAAACCAGTCCGCAGCCCTCGACTGTGAATTAGTCATACTTGAGGCCAGAACATCACTCGACAGGTCAACATCGACAATAGTTGAATCATCTGCAAACAATGTCAGGTCAGAGCATGGCAGATGTAGCGGTAAATCATTAATGAAAATCAAAAACAATAGAGGTCCGAGCACCGAGCCCTGTGGGACTCCACAAGAGCTCAACAAGGGCTGAGAAGACTTTGACTCAAACATCGTTACAACATTCCTACCAGTGAGATAGGAACTCAGCAAACGAATCGAATTCGCACTCATACCGTATCGTTCTAGTTTACCCAACAAGATATCGTGTGAAACGCAATCAAACGCCTTTGTTAAATCAAGAAAAGAAGCCCCCACAAGCCTTCTACTCTCAAAAGCGGTTATAACGCTATTTATAAAGTTTTCTATAGCTGAAACGGTCTTAAGTTTCGGTCTAAATCCAAATTGTTTCGGAGAAAATCTAGTGTTATTTCACAAATGTTTGCTCGCATATTATTAGTTATGACGACTTGATTTGAATAAACGAAAATGCCAACTAGAAAGCAAGTCGATTAGGAAATAGGTATATACAAATATTTACAAAATGTGTAGCAATATGAATCGATATTAGCAGCAGAGCTAACCAAGCGGAAGAGCGAAATATTATGAGGTGTACGTTTGCACGTTATTATAGACCCAACACACACAAAGTTAAGCCTAACGTTAAAAGGGCCACCCAAAAAGGACATTTAATTATAGAGAGAAACCATTTCTGTGGTGTATCTGTGTGTGTAAAAGGTAAGCCCTTATAATTAAAGGGAGGCGGGTAAGGTTCTTGTTTTGTTGATCAGTGGCGTGATTAAATCCTGGCCAATTAAACATTTTACATGATTAATTTGTTTTTGTGATTCTCTTTTGTCTGGCTATAGGCTGATGAAGGTTGTGCTTACGAGGTTTGGCAATAAACTGTTGTAAAACAGGCGAATGATCTAATATATATTCGTAAAAATGTGTTGTCTTGTACTTGTATTAAAGTAAAACAGGAGTACGTAACTATAGGGATAACAATTGGTAACTTGATGCTTAAAAAGCGGCTTCAATTACGTGGGTCGCTTACGCGTCGCAACAGGTTTTGTTATCTAAACTTATTTTTTAAATCTACCTATGTAATATGATGACAATGTCATTTATTTTAATTGAAATACAAAAAAAAAAACCTGGACGAGTAAGAAGTTTATTAAAACTCCACAAAGTTCTTTATTAAGCAGTTTAATAATTATCTTCGATGGATCGATGAAACGTCCTCTCTTAAAGATAGACAAATAAATACAGGTGTCCCCCACAGCTCTATATTGGGGCCATTCTTATTGACATTATATACTTTTGTTTAGAGCCAAATTCCTGCAAATCTTTAGACCTATAAAAAGTTGCATAATGTGCTCTTGTGCTCCTGAATTGTCTTTAAATATTAAAATTAAGAAGTTCAGTGATTCATTGATCCCTGAGATCTAATATGAATTTAAATTTTCGAGATTTTATAATAAACCTTGAACAACCCTTATTATAAATTACTTTTAATAATACACTAACGAAAAATAGCCAGACAAATATATTTTGGTAACAAATATACAAAAGGAAACGTCCGGAAAACAAGCTTTATTTTCGTTGAAACATCTTTATTTACGTTTTTATGGACCCACCCCTCTACAGCTTAGATTTATGGCGGAGTATGTGTCATGGGGTGGAATTTTAAAACTAAATAATATATTATGCTTTCACGAAACGCAAGACTCACAATGATACAAACATACCTACGTACGTATATTCTGCTAAAAATGGAATGGTATGCAGTTTTAGGCTCAAATTAATTTATTTTTGGCAATAAAAAACATGCTTTTGTGAACGCTTCTAGACGTAATGAAGATCGCTGTTCACGTAATTAAAAAAAATATACACCGCGGTACATTTAGAAAATATAAATCTGCAAGTGCTACAGGCATTTTTTTAATTAAAACTTAAATAGACGAAGAAAAGTTTCTGGAAAACAAGCATGTTTCTTAACACACAACTGTTATTATATAAAATAAACCTAAGCTCAATTATCCTCCGCGAATGTGTGCGATATTTCATCAAAATCTACGATAAACCTAAGACGGAGCAGTAGAAATTAACCCGTTTGTCTTTGACAGATTTGGAATCCAACATAATAGTGAATTTGGAAACAATGAAGCTGAACAATCAGTTCATAGTATTCTACCTAATTAAAACGTAAATCAACGTTGAAAGTGTAATAATTCGCAAGGGATGCCATTAGATAATAACTAACATAATGGCGATAGCGGTAAGCTTTTAAGATAAATTACAGAAGAATATTTCCACGAGAGACGGATTTTATCGTGTGGTTTTCAATTTTCATCAACTGAGATTCGGGACAATTTAAAGAAATAACGACTGGAGTAAAGGGAATTATCTGGTCTAATTGAAAACCAATACTAATGGTGTAACAGTGTATCGAGTAACGTTGGTGCCAAGTCATTTTTCAGTGGATACGAGGGTTGCCTTTTATATTTCGGGATTTGGAAACCCTGGTGTCGCAATCAGGCAACTGACAGCTCTATCGTAAAGTTGGACATTTTTGAGGTTATACGTACTCAGAACGTTTTGACATATGAGCGCTATTTGTGTTGTTAAAAGATTCATCTCAGCCCAAAATTGGAATTAAATCGTGAACATTTTCGTGCGATTATTTTTTATAACTTTCAACGTGGATTAACTCAGCAACAGTGCATGTATCAACAATTTTTGGCGATGAAGATCCATCAAGGACCAGTGTTTATCGATGGTATGGTGAATTCAATCGTTGTCGTAGTTTACTCCAAGACGAATTTCGTGAAGGTCGTCCAAAATCAGTTGTTGTTCCGAAAACCATTCATGCTGTGCGCGAACTGATATTGCAATTGGTTACATTGAAATTCAATAACGTTTTTGATTTTTTGAATTCAAGAAATATGTCTATAAAAGACCTCTCTCCTCCGAAACTGTCCCACTCTTTTTTGATTATATTTAAAATAAAAAGGTAGGCCAATTCTGAATTCTGGCAGAAAAACTGGATTTTTAGGATTCCTTATTTGTATAGAAAGCATTACAAATATATATAATGATTTTGTAGAGAATAAAAAAGTTTTGATATATTATATTCTATCATATAAATTATCTCAAGATCATTTGGAGCTGTTTTTTGGGGCAGTTCGCAGTCGTGGTGGGCATAACAATAATCCTACTGCTCGGCAGTTTGAAGCTGCTTTTAAAAGGTTATTGGTTCATAACCAAATTACTGGACCAGAATCAGGAAATACTGTAAATTTCACGAATATAACAATATTGGCGTGCTCTCATAAAGTAATCAAACAAGAAAGACATAAATAAAGAAATTGAAATAAATTTTTTGGGATCAAATGCTTGGGACTTTACTTTATATTCTGAGGATATTGTGACCTACATATCCGGGTACGTGGTAAGCTTGAAAAAATTGCGTTACCTGTAGTACATGTTTGGGATTATTGGTAAGCAACTTCTCATGTGACCTATCAAGAGATTGAGACAACCTTAGACATTAGTGGGACTATTATACATTCAATATTGCATAAACATTTGTCTGTCAAAAAAATTTGTTCGCGTTGGATTCCACACAATTTGTCAATCGCTCAAAAAAAGGCTCGTGTCGATTGGCCGAAAAAATACTCAAATAATACGACCGTGGTGCTTCGAAACACGTCTATGACATCGTGACAGGTGATGATCGTAGATTTACGCGTATGAGCCCGAAAGTAAACAGCAGTCGACTGTATGGATGTTTCAAGATGAGCCAAATCCAACAAAAGTTATTCGCGCACGAAGCACTTCCAAGCATATGGTCGCAACCGCACCACTAGAACAACGCAGAACAGTCAATTCTGAGTGGTACACAACTATTTGTTTGCCAATTGTCTTCCAATAAATCAGGAAAACGAACCGCCGAAGACGGATCACTCTTCACCACGACAGTGCGAGCACACATCGGCTCAAACAACTGCATTTTTGAGCACCCAAAACATCGATTTGATGAGTCATCATCTTGACTTGGCATCGAATGACTTCTTTTTATTCTCCATGTTTTGGAGATACCTCAATCAGAGTGACAAAAGTGCTTCGACAATTGGTTCAAACGCATGCAAAAGTGTATAGATCTTCATGAGGAATATTTTGAAAAACAATAAAGTGATTTTCGATGATTAATATTTGTTTTTGTTCTCCCAAAATATAAAAGGCAATATATCTAACGTTGGGATTAATATAGAAATGTTTGTTTTAAATTTAGCAACATTTTTGATCCGAATAATGTTGAAGCCAACAATATTTTGTTATCCAAGAAATCTGGGTGTTCGACGCTGGACCAGGGTTGCTATCACAAAGGAAATGCGTTTCTATAACAGTTAAAAGAATCAATCAGAAAAAGTACTGCTTACTAAATTGACATTCTTAGTAGGTTGTTATTTAAGGCATTCCTTTGAATAAAGGGAATTGGATAAATCCTCCGAGGCTGGCAAATACCGATCGTATTGATAGAACGTAGTGAAAGTCCTCCAATTGTAAATAGGAAAACTAAAAATCCTAGATCCCAAAGGCTTCTTTTTTCCTCTTTCTTGATTATAACTCTATGGATGTCCGACTAAGTGCTGGTAAAGGATAGCATGATACTTGGCAATAAATAACGTATTCCAAAAACCTTATAATATCTTCTTGAATAAATTAATTACTAATTCAGTAGATGCCAGCAAATTCAGTTTATGTAGGCATGTAATTAAAGCTGCCATTGTCAAAGAAACTTTTAATACTGCTTCCGCATAATTACACTTAAAATTTTTTTGTGTTGTTAAATCGCGTTGCATTTGGTAAAACAAGTACGAAATTTAGATCTTTTAGTTAGATAACCAAAAAAAAACTCGATAATTCCAACACGCAATGCTGACTGCTAGCCTGCACTATTTTTGCTGGTAAATACATGATGTATTTTATATAAGCTTTTAGCCCTGTAAAAGAAAAGCTGTAAACCAATTCTTTCTTACACTATTTGTTCATTCTATATAGCGGTTTCAGTCTTATATATTTGCGAAATAAAATTCTCCTTTCTCAAAATTTAATCTAAGAGTTTCTACATTAAAGGTTTATTGCCTCGGGGTAGTGTAAATTTAATTATTTGTTCATTTTTGGAGCTATTCTATTTTTTAATTACTAAACTTCTTGGAAACCTGTCACGAATCTTAATTTTTTACCTATGATCCTGGGAGGAAGGAGCATAAGTATCCAGATGAATTTCTGAGGACATGCTCCACAGAGCCTCACGGTTAACAGAGTCGAACGCCTTGACAAGGTCTATAAAACCCATTAATTTGAGTTTCGTGGTCATCTTTGCCATAAAAATTCTGAATAACTTCATTTTCTATTGATTGCACCCGTACTATTTCAAAAGTGACAGTACCATTTCTAAAGTTATACCACAACAATACGAGTAGGTCTAATAGGCAAAATTAGCTACCTCAAAGTTACACTGATGGGGAAGCAGAAGCTGCTTTGTACGCAGATGATCAGAAGTTGGGTAAAGTTGAACATACAAGTTGTGGAAGAACGGTAGCAAGGTCTACCCAGGCCGAGCAATGACAGCCTACAAATAGCAACCTGAAACAGCCATGAAATAGCCAGGCAACGCTGAAGGCTTTGCGATAGTGTGGCTGCCAAAAATAGTTAGTCTGGTGTCAGGACCCGTTGGGGAATTTTTGCATTTATTGGCAGAGGAAACACTGAAGAGGCAGGGCTTTGAAGAGAGCCAAATTCTCGAATCATAGTCCTTGCCAATGGTGTACGTAGGTTTGTAGTCATTGAGAACACAATCCGACGACCTGTCTTCAAGAAGGACTCCAGCTTTTTCCAAGACATGGTCGAGCATGTCTTCAATTTGCGCGCCTACATATGAATTGGGGGATTGAGCAATGGACTAAAGTCCTTTATACGGATGAGTCGCGGTTTTGCCTGCGATTGCCTGATGGTCGGGAGCGAGTTTGGAGACGTCGAAATGAAAGATTTGTGGACTGTACAATTTCAGAACGTAAGTTTCCATGGCGGCTCAGTGATGGTGTGGGCAGGAATTTCGAGGGACGCTCGTACAGATTTAATTTTTGTTAAAAACGGCGCATCGACATTATGATGATGATATTCACGAAGTGGGTATTTAACGAATGGTTTGGCCACCTTGCAGTCCTGATTTCAATCCAATTGAGCATCTCTGGAACCTGCTTTACCCGAGGGCCTACATGATCTGCGAATTGCACTGCAGGAAGCACGCGAGGAAGCCTAATTTAAAATTGTTTTTATAATGACCGTTTTTTTTTGCCGGTATATTAGAACCTTTAATACATCATATTTCTCAATAAATTTATTTAAGTATAGTGAGTATAGATATATACCTTTGCCAACACATAAGAGTATTTTCCTGGTGATATATCACACGATATAAACTGCAAACAATATCTGGATGGTTCGTTGAATAAACCTGATAAGAAAGAATAAACGAAAAATGTCATGTTGAATCTTCCAGCCCATAACAAACAGCCATTAGGTATATAACAAGCACAAGCGTACGCAGGCGGACGTTCAACATTATTATGACAATTTTCTTGCAAAAATATGGTGTCATAAAATAAGCATATTATATTTTAGTTTTACTATTGACATGATATTATTATGTTTGTCTTTATCTATAGGGTTCATAACTAGACAAAGAAATGTGATTTTATAGTAAATTGCGTTTTACTTCAAGGCATTGGGCTAACTTGCAATTTTCATTGTCCTGTGCACGTCCTCAAATTGTTGAGTCCTGTATATTGTAATAAAAGTACGTATTTTGACTGATTCCTAAGATGTTGTCCTTTCAGGACACGCGATTCCTAGATATGACCAAATATCAATGAAGAATTCCCATCTTGCTGATGCTAAATATTTTTATTCATGTCCTTTCGATCATCTTTTAAATCGCCTTTAAGATTAAAATTAAAGGTCTCTCCAGCTTACACTATTTCATGCTCCAAGTGTTCTTTGCGTTGGCCACAAAAATCTCCCTTCAACGCGGTATTAATAAAATAAACCATTTGTCAATTAACAAATGGTATCGCTAGAAATCTCGGTTTATCTTACTTAATGCATGTAATGATGACCATGGTCAATCTTAACATTATACATTAGCTGGAAACTTGGCAACATCACCAGCGAGCGTCACATGTGTCCATAAAAACAAAATGTGTAATCTTTCCCCTAACACAACCGTCGCGTCGGTATATATGTATATAAGTAGGGTTGAAACATCCCCATAAATTACATTTCTTCCTCTAATGTTTTCTCATTTCTCACTATACAGTTTGCTGTTGTTATTTCCACAACAAAAATGCAATAAACACTAATTTTGCAATTATTCTACTCGCTTGACTAAATCTGCTAATTACTCATATAAGTAACACCTGAAACGGGTATAATCAAACATTGGTAATGTTCAAAAGCTGCTGGAACTTTTCTGGACCACCCTGTATAAATGTAGTCAAATTTCTCTAAATGATCTCTCTTTGATGAAAAGAATGAGAGCTTGCCCGCTGCAATAGGACAGTGATGATCTGGTAGATGTGGGGAGCTTGGATATGGAAGATATTCCAAGTGCTCTGAAAAGTCTAAAACCGAAGATGACTTTAGGTATAGATAACCTACCCGCGATGGTGGTTAAAGACTGTGCTTATGCATTTGTGGAACCATTCGATTACATTTTTAATTTATCCCTGCGGTCCAACTTGTTTCCTGACTACTGGAAGATACCTCGTATATGTCCTATACATAAATCGGGAGATATTAACAGAATCGAAAACTATCGACCTATTTCTATTCTTCCTAATTTCGCAAAGGTTTTTGAAATTGCTCTGCACAACAAGTCAAGGCTAGTTTACCGGCAACATGGGTTCATTAAGGGTCGTTCTACGGTGACCAATCTAACCACTTTCCTGCAGGATGTAATTCCGGCTGTCGGTCGAGGTTTGCAAGTCGACGCAATCTATACTGACTTTTCCAAGGCGTTCGATAAGATTGATCATTCCCTGATTCAACAGAAGATGTGCGACATTGGCTTCGGCAGGAATCTGTTATCTTTTTTTCAGTCCTATCTGGGAGCAAGGCAACAATTTGTTGAATACAATGGATTCAGTTCAAGTTCATTCACAGCCTCAAGTGGAACTCCGCAGGGCAGTACGTTGGCTCCTCTTCTCTTTGCAATATTCGTAAACGATATTGGCTCTGGTTTCAATAGCAATTATTTGTTGTTTGCGGATGATTTAAAATTGTATCGCACTGTTGTTTGTGAGAACGATTGCGCACAGCTTCAAACAGATCTGTGTCGGCTCTCAGAATGGTGTGATCTAAATAGACTTCCTCTAAATCTGAACAAATGTAAGTCGGTGACATTTACAAGACGTCAAGATCCATTTTTGCGAAACTACAACATCGAAAATTCAAATTTGGAACGCTGCGCTTTAATCAAAGATCTTGGTGTATACTTGGATGGTGATTTATCTTTCAACTACCACATTGAGCAAGTTTCTGCTAATGCTTTGCGAATGTTGGGATTTATTTTTAGACAGACCAGAGAATTCAACAACATGGACTGCCTGAAAAGTCTCTATTTCGCCTTTGGTGTGTCTATTTTGGAATTCGCTACAATCATTTGGTCGCCCATCTACCGTGTTCATATACAGAGATTGGAGAGTATCCAACGTAAGTTCTTAAAATATTTGTCATTTAAAATTGATGGATATTTTCCTCCTCGTGAGTCGTGAGTTCTCCAATACTGTGCTAAAACCAATTTCAAAAGTCCCAGACGTTTTCCACTATCATCAGATTGAAGCTTGAGGACTTGAAAAGGTTTCTATGGTCTTTCGTCAAAGTGTGTTTTTGGAAACAATTTATTATTATTATTTTATCAAAATTAGTCAAAATATTATTTCTAAATTGTTGAATTCGACGTAGGTAGCACAGAAATTCATCCAGTTTAAGTGAAATCTGCTCTAGACAATTCTATTAGGGATCCTCATATATCCGAGCATCATATCGGAAGATTTGATTTCTATTTTCGCAAATAACAAAGTTAACAAGAGTAAGTTTATTTTAACGAGCCCTTGATAGGTCTCTTTTGACAGTCATGTTGGGAATACTGTGCTTTTAATATAAAATAAAATACGTTTTATTCTATAATACACAAAATATCTTTTTCAAAGGAACTTTTTGCATAGAATTGAATACAGATGAAACAGTTTTTTTGTAATTGAATCAAGAATCTTGGTACGCTAGTTTAGGCAGTGGCGTGCAGTGAAATTTTGAAGCCAGCGGCTGCAAAAATGTTCTACGACTATATGCTAATCCATTTTTCTAGAATTAACTCTACTGGTCTCAAAATTAACTTTTTAAAAGGAGCAGATAGAGAATGGACAGTGTTTTTTTACTATAGGCTCTTGGCTTGTATGTATTCATTCTTTCTAGTCTTTAGTTGAAGGTATCTTCCTTGTAAAATGCTTTTATCAATGAATTTACAAAGTGAATCAGCTCAAACCTCATAAAACATAAGCCCCTTTTCCATGAATCACTAATATACCTGTACTACTAATATATATGTAGTCCTTCGAGCTGGATGCTCGAAGGACCACATTAACGAGCTTCATTCATGTTTGGGAGGGATTTATATATATTTTGTTGTTGTTTGGTGGTTGATTCTATTCTAAATATGATTATTCTTTGTTTCAGGGTGAAAAATATTTAGGAAATTGGTTTAAAACATTGAATAATGCACTCGACATCGAGCACCCCAACAAAATTCGACAACAACAATGAAATTAAGAAATCGTTAGAGAAAATGAGTGAGAGTAGCAAAGGAAGTTACCAGGTAATTATTAAAATGATCCACGTATATTTGCCAGTGTTAGAATAGAAGTCTAATATCGTCAATTACTATTTTGTTCGATAAAATAACTACGTAACTTCTGCTTCAATCAAATCAACATAAGGGAAATTGAGCAATTCTCTACAAATACTATCCTAAACCTTTTCCTAAGTTAGCACTTCATCGACAATAAACATTCTTCCCTTTGGGGATATACAAACCTTTTCATTTTTTTTTCCAACATTTGTTCAGATATAAATGTTACAGTTTATCATCCAGAATGAAACCCATTTAGTTGTGGAGTTACACATACATACATACGTACATGGTATATAGCGTGAGTCTTTAAAAATGGGAAACTCCAACTTCTTTTTTTTTTGTGACGGGACGAAAGTGACACTTTTGGTCTTCCTTTTTTCTTCGAACAAATAAATAAACTCTTAATGTTGATGCATTTGGTGTAACTTCAGTAGTAGTTGAAGAGGCATGTATTAGGTCATTCAATAATCACAAATCGGTTATGCACAAGGAACATTAGCTATTTCTTATATTTATTTTCCAGGCCATCAAGACTTCAGAAGATGAAAAACCATCAAGACGAACAAAGAAGAAGAACGGCGTCCACTTAAACAATCTCTGGTCAATATGGTATGGAGTCTTTTGTACCGGTATACAGGCTTATATGGCATTCAAATGTTTGAAAAGAATATTAGGTAAGATTATAGGTACCCACGTTTTAATCTTTTGAATTTAGATATCTCTGCGTTGCATGCACCTCGTATATATATATTAATCTAACCATTTGAATTGAATCAGGAGTTAGCTGTACCTATTGTTGTGTATGCCGCATAATAAACACCATTTATTTATAATGCCGGCTTTCGAAGCTATTGTCATGCATCCACGTTAATATCCAGACTGGATACCGGAGGTGTCAGGCAAATTTAAACGATCTCTATGCGGAAAATTAAAACTTTCCTCGTTGATCTTCTGATAGAGGCTCATTCTGTTACTAGGTGATCAGGAGTTTCTTCATCATCCCTGAAGAATCTGCATTAGTCGCTCTCGTCTAGGCCTAATCTTGCCATTTGTTTGTTCATGTTACTTAACCTAACTTAATTAAATAAAACAAACACAAACTTTCAAGTCAACTCCACAAACTGTTTAACCATGAAGAAATCTAGGTTTGTCATAATAATCAATTATTGGTTTTAGAAACATTCCACCCTGTATCTCTATAGCTATGCAAAACAAAAGCCTATCACGACACATAAATCGCAGCCACCTGTGAACAGTTAGATAACATGTCCCGCCAGGTATATGTACAGAGTAAAATCAACAATAATGTTCATTTTCCATTAAGGATCCATTCGGCTAGTTTTTAAAATATTACAGCTGCATAATGTTATCGATCAAATTTTGAACTCTGGATTATCTGGATTATGAAAAACAGACCAGATATAAAATAATGTGGTTTTAAATACTTAAACTTCAATGTAATTCACGCGTAATATGAAATCCAAAACCATTAAATCCTGCATATTGATTGCTTTATTTTTCAGGATACTCAGTGCTTCCATGGCCAGAGGGATTGCCATATTTGGAGCTCAATTGCAGCTTGGGACTCAACGCAGCTATACTTTTGTTACTACCAATTTTTTTAGCTGTTTCCATTTTAAAGGTAAGATAAATTCAATATTCATTTTGGACCCGTTGATAAGAATACGTCTGGATAACTTTGCCCAAATAATTCTGGCAAATATGTAAAAAACACGTAAATACAAGAGGAGTGATAGAGATTCGACTTAACACCTTGAAGGCCTTATTTTATTACTATATCCTAGGAGATATTTGGGCTCTTACATTTACCCAATATTGAAAGGGACTTCAAGCAACACATCGAAAAGTGGACCAGTAAAAGCGCCTACGTCATTGGGCTCAGATATTCATCAACTTATCTAATAAACGTTTCAAAAAACATAGAAAAGTCCATTTATTATTCAGAATGTTATGAAATATCTGATACAATTCTATGCTGTGTGCACGCATATTCATACATATTTATGTCAACAACTGTCATCCCCTCGTTGCTGCTGGTACAAATCCCAACCCTTAATATACCAACACATTCATTTCAGTTTGAAGGCTGCAATTTTAATTCCTGTATTATATTTTATGTTGGTATATGTTTACGGCAGGGGTTGTAATGGAAGTCGAGAATATGTATGCAAAAAGGGGTTAGAAATTGTTTTTCACTACAAGAGATACTCAGAGTGTTTTCAACCTTAAGTGACTCCAGTTTTGTCTTTAAAGAACTTGAATAACTTTAGACACGACCGTTTTATTTAATTTTATCTTTAATAGTTGAAGGCATCATATATATATATTTATTTTTTCTTTCTTGAACTTTCTCGGTTTAATTTTTTAGTGATTTTGAATAGCGAACCTATTCAAGGGCACCTGTTTTCTTCGTAGCTACATTTTTAATCGCCCAGAACGTCGTTCCCCGTATTTTTCTGACCGAACAAAGAATAATTACTGTATCCCATAACAGTCATCACAAAGGTTGATAACCCAACTGTATTTTTTTTCTATATTAGGTATTCTGCACAGACCTCTTTAAATATTTAAATCGCTAGAGTCTCGAGTCGTCGTCGTCGTCGTCTGTGTATTATATACACTCACTGCATTTTTAACAATTCCAGAGCAGAGAAGAGAAAGGTAACAACCACACAGTTGTTTAGTTGCATCTACAGATTGTGGCAACCTGAAACTGAAGTAAAATACATAAGTATTCCTGTGGGAAACAATGCCAATAACAATAGAAGTTTTATCTTCCCAAATCGGCTTATAGATTGTACCTGTAATCTTTTATGATACAAGCTGCTGTTGGTTGTTTGGACAAAGTCAAACTTTTGCAATATAGCAAGCCATGGTGTTATAGATTTGCCTTAATTTTTGGGAGAGGTAGATTCTATACTTTTGGTTATTTAACGAGGTTAAACGTTGGCAACTATATTTATATGAATGGCGACTGCCGGCCTTCATGTGGTCGTATATTGGGTATATGCCGGAGTTATGAATGATAGTTAAATATATATATCTTCTTCTTGTATCTTTGGTTCAACTTGTTCTATCTTCTTTGCTTGCTCGCCTGAATCGGTCTTTTTGTTTGCTTTTTTCACAATTTCTTTTTTGGTTTCCTCGAGTTTCTTGGTCGTCATCGTTTACTCAAACTGATGCACTATCTCTACCCATCGGCAAATGATGCCCGACAATCTTTGTGTTCGTCCTACAAACCACCAACACCATTAGTTTGTTGCGAGACACTCGCAATGAGATCGTGATCGTTGTGTTTGTTCAAAAACAGTCTGGCAGCCGAGTATTGTTAGTTGGTATGTTGGTTAAGCGAGTAGATTCCACACACAACTCAACACAAATCTGTTTTCGTTTCTAATGGCTTCAGTTTAATGAAAAAAGTGACGATTTGGGAACTATTTTAAAAATGATTCCCTTCAAAGAGGCCTCAACAAAAGTAAACCTTGCATTGCGCTGACTATTTAAACATAAAGGTATTTAAACTTTACCCTGAAGCAAGCTTTATGGTATATATATTTAACTATCATTCATAACTCCGGCATATACCCAATATACAACCCCCTGAAGGCCGGCAGTCGCTATTCATATAAACATAGTTGCCAACGTTTAATTCCACTAACCATAGCATACGAATCTTGCCATTTAATAAACAGCATATTTTATGCAGTATGCAGTTGATGAGGTACAGATATCCCTATTAATTTTAGCTGTATAAGATTTTATTTATTGTAATGCTTCATCACAGTAAAGGCACTGATTTGTGTAGTCCTTTGTGACAAATTGTATGTTGTTTGTTTTCAGATAGGAAACTTGGCCAATGATGGCTACAAACTTGGACGCCAAATGGGTATGTGCAGTAAAGAACCACCCGAAATTCTAACAACAGGAAGCGGTTGCGGTCTTTTCCGGTACGGTGGACCCACTGCTCCATTTATACATATCGCTATATCATTCTGCCTACTAATACCAAAATTGCTCATGGAAGCCAAGCTGATTGAGTCTGGTTTCTTGCCTCAGGGTAAGTAACATATTTAAGGCTACCGCTATTAGATCGTTTTTAGTTTATTTAAAGGGGGTGATGCTGTCGATTCTGTTCTGTCTGTCCCGAAGGTCTAAAACAAGACTAGAACAAGAATAATTTGATAGACTTTATAGTAGCACTGATGTCTTTTTAAACAGTTTCTCACTAATTCAAGCCTGTCTAACCCCGCAAAGGTTTTAAAGACCACTTTGATGATACGTAAACTTTCAGCGGACCATACTTCAAGTAAACTTTAATTGCTTAAGAATTGCTAGCTTTGTGACATGTATGTCCTGATCAAGTATTCCATAGTAAACTCCCAACTCTATATCAAGACATTTTAAATCTGCAGAATTAAAGTTGGCTCTATGAGTAAACTAATAACGCACTAACGGTAGTTACAGCAGGAAAAAAAGTGGAGTTAAGAGTAATCTGAATATATATATATATATATATATATATATATATATATATATATAAAGCTGAAGTTGGTGAAGTGATATTGAATATGTAAAAGCTTAGTGAAGATTTGCTTCTTGAAAATAATAGAGAAGTATAGAAAAAAGTGTGTATATGTGTAATGAAAAACTTTCTGCAGAAAGTTGAGATCTCTATATATATATATATACACGTATAATATGAAACTTTATTCATAGCTAGTTGAGTTGCAGGCTGTAAAGTTTTCGTAAAATATATATGAGCACTGGTATATGTGAATAAACATGTTAGGATGTTAGAAAGTTCAAAAACTTTAGTGTTTTGATAATAACAAGGATTTTGGTACTGGATGTCGTCAGATATATTACGGTCACGTAATTTGAATGATTCTGAAAAACAACTTAGCTAACTTGGAGTTCTGTCAAGAAATAATCCTTAGAAAATTGTAGAATGGATCGATCGATAATCCCAGCATTGGCTTGGAGGTAAAACGAGTATATATTATATATACAGGGTGGTCCAACTTTTACCTGCATAAATTTTAGAATCGATAGATAACACAGGCCAACAAAATGAAAAAAAAAATTTGGTGCCAGAAATCTAACATCTGATTTTAGATGTTTTTAATGTGCTGATTCCAAAAATGCCACCAGATTTTTTCTATCAGCTCTAGTTTTTGAGATACACGTTACAGGTTAAATGATATATTTTTTTCTGATAAAGGACAACAAATAAAGAGATAAATATGTACTTAATCGTCAAAATAGGAATTTCCCAGAATCTAATTAGCCAAATGGATACCTGGAATTGTCCCTGACCCAATGTTCCTATACTAGGAACTACTCAATACAATGCTCTTAATTACTTTTATACCTGTAATTGCCTATGACCCGATCCTTCTATACCTGCTTGGCTGTACTTGATTTAGTATATTACTGAGTTTTCCCAAGTAAAGTTGTGCTATCATTTCGTGTAAATTTTGGTCGTTTTGTAGTATCAAGACACTAAACTGAAACAATGGCATCCACAAGCAGACGTACCTGTGCAAATCATCCCGATGTTTTTTGTTATGTGTGTGGTGAATACACTTTGAAAGAGAGCAGAAAAAGGATTTCTGACTTTGTGAAAAGAGCTTATCTTGCCTATTTTGGCGTTCATTTAGGAGATCAAGATAAATCTTGGGCCCCACATTTCATATGTAAAACATGTGTTGAACATTTGCGACAGTGGACAACTGGAAAGAGGAAGTGCCTAAAGTTTGGTGTACCAATGGTTTGGAGAGAACCGCGGAACCATCATGACGACTGCTATTTTTGTCTCGTTAATATTAAAGGCATAAATAGAAACAATAGACACAAATGGACATATCCTGATCTAGATTCTGCAAGAAGGCCTGTAGTGCATTCGGAAGAAATACCCGTTCCATCATTCAGCAGTCTACCCAAACTGACAGAAGATGATACAGAAACATCAACGTCTGACGAAGTTAAAAGAATTCAATCAGAAAACGACAGCGATTTTGAAGCAGATTTAGCAACTCCGCAGTGTTTCAATCAAGAAGAACTAAACGATCTTATAAGAGACCTGAATCTCTCAAAGGAATCCGCTGAATTACTTGCATCCAGATTAAAAGAAAAAAATCTACTTTGTCGAGGTACTAATATTACATTTTATCGTAAAAGAGATAAGGATCTGCTGCCTTTTTTCACTCAGGAAAATGACTTGGTATTCTGTAACAATATAAAAGGGCTCTTAGAAAAAATGGGTTTGCCTGAATACACTCCAGATGATTGGCGCCTTTTTATTGACAGTTCAAAACGTAGTTTAAAATGTGTTCTTTTACATAACGGTAACAAATATGGCTCAATTCCTATTGGTCATTCTACTACCATGAAGGAAGAATATGAAACAATAGCATTAGTTTTGAGAAAAATTAAATACGAAGAACATCAGTGGTCAATTTGTGTTGATTTAAAAATGATTAACTTCCTCCTTGGACAGCAGAGTGGTTATACAAAATATCCTTGTTTTTTGTGCCTTTGGGACAGCAGAGCTAAAAATGAGCACTGGGTTAACAAAAATTGGCCTTCAAGAGATGTCATGATTCAAGGAATACAAAACGTGATCAACGAACCTTTGGTTTCAAGAGAAAAAATCTTACTTCCGCCCTTGCATATCAAGCTAGGCCTAATGAAGCAATTTGTGAAGGCCTTAAATCGAGATGGAAATTGTTTTGGGTATTTGTCACGTAAATTTCCTGGCATTAGCACGGAAAAACTAAAAGCTGGT
Organism: Apoderus coryli; assembly: GCA_911728435.2. NCBI lineage: Eukaryota > Metazoa > Arthropoda > Insecta > Coleoptera > Attelabidae > Apoderus > Apoderus coryli. Next base: position 567,942 of record OU452211.1, on the reverse strand, counting down.
ATATTTGATGGTCCTCAAATAAGGCAACTTGTTAAAGATCCACAATTCACCACATCAATGAACGAGACTGAATCTAACGCTTGGAGTTCATTTGTTCAAGTAGTACAAAATTTTCTTGGCAATCATAAAGCAGACAATTACGTAGAATTAGTGGAAACTATGCTTTCAAATTTTAATATTCTCGGCTGTAACATGAGTATAAAAGTTCACTACCTCCACAGCCACCTAGATCGTTTTCCAGAAAACTTAGGTGATTGTAGTGAAGAACAGGGGGAAAGATTCCACCAGGATATTAAAACTATGGAAGATCGTTATCAAGGACGATGGGATAGCCACATGATGGCGGACTACTGCTGGAGCCTTCAGCGAGACTGCCCTAGTAAACTCCATTCTAGAAAATCGTATAAAAGAAAATTTTTATGTGATTAGTGACTAATGTAATTATGTAAATTAAGTTTTTGCAATAAATACTTAAATCCATGTGTCTTTGTTTTTTTTAACTGTCAATAGTAATATTATATATTATAACAGTTATAACGTAAATTATATACACAATTTTTTAAAAAATCTCAAAAACTAGATCTGATAGACAAAATCTGAGAACCTTTTTACATTCTGCATCCAAAAATTACTCAGGAACAGTTAAAAAATCGCAGGCACCAAAATGTGTGTTGGCCTGTGTAATCGACAAATAATGTGAGTTTGGTTAATAAACTATGTGCCAAAAATGCTTCGTTACAAAGTGACAAGGTGTTGAAATTTAAGAAACAAATTCGAATTTTATTAATATCTTTATAACCAATTGAGATATTTCAATGAAATTTGGCTAGTGTGGAGAGGTAATCTGGCTTCATTTTTTCGTGTAATAATATTATTTTTATTTCCATCACTGGCGTGCGTACGGCTACCGATTGCGATATTTTTAATGAAAAAACCAATACGCCACTGGTTTATCTCAAAATAAAAATTATATCTGCAATTCTTATTCAATTTAAAAGAAAAAAGTACTCTTGGCTTTTTTTCGTATAACGCAACATTTTCGAGTAAAAAAATAAAAGTCGTCTAAACCAAATGTATTGAAAATCAACATAAAAATAACATATCATTACACGCTTTAACAGATTTTACAGTTTTTTGGTCAAAATGACTATCGTCATTGTCAATACACAATTGGCATCTTCTGGTGAGGCTATTAATTGCTGTCGATAGAATGTGATTGTTACGATGCAACTCATCACAAGCTTCTTGAATTTTTAAGACTAATTCTTCGCGTTTTCTGACCGGCACCCTATACACTTTTTCTTTTATGTAGCCGCAAATAAAGAAATCAAGTGGAGTCAAGTCAAGCGACCTTGGAGGCCAAGATATAGGTCCCTCATGATTATTTTCGACTTCTCCAGGGAAACGGCTAATCCATTGATTTCCGTAATGCTGTTATCTGGTTCCGCCCGAAATGTGCTGGTGCTCCATCCATTTGAAACCAACGATTCGCACGTAAAGGAAGTGGCACGTCATCCATTAAATAAATCATTTAAATTATTCTGTAAAAAGGCTAAAAATAATTGTGCTGAGAGCCTAGCTGGTAAAAAGAATGGTCCGAGGAGATTATTGCATATTACTCCTAGTCACACGTTCACAGTGAATTGGTGTTGAAACTTTCTCGCTCGCACTTCGTATGGATTGTGTTGTGACCAAATATGAAAGTTGTGGTAATTCGTTATACCAGTTCTTGTAAATGAGGCTTCATCAGTCCAGCAACCCTTATACAGGAAAGCTCTATCAACTTGAACTTTATTCAATAACCATTTGCAATAGTTATGCCTTTTAACATAGTCCTCAGGCAATAAATCTTGCACAGCCCTAAAATGGTAAGCCTTTCTACCATATTTATGAAGTGACTTAAGAATAGTTGACCTTGATATGTTAATCATGACAGCAGTTCTTCGTGACTACTAACTAACTAATGTGATAATTATGCGCCTTTTACCAATTATGTATTGACAATGATGGTAGCCATTTTGAAAAGTTTCTGCAAAAAAAACCTGTAAAATCTGTTAAATATGTTGGTTTTTATTACATTTAATTTAGACGATTTTTATTTTTTTACTCGAAAATGTTGCGTCATACGAAAAAAAGCCAAGAGTACTTTTTTCTTTTAAATTGAACAAGATTTGCAGATATAATTTTCATTTTGAGATAAACCAGTGGCGTATCTGTTTTTTCATTAAAAATGTCGCAATCAGTAGCCGTACGCACGCCACTGGTGGAAATACAAACAATATTATGACATGAAAAAATGAAGCTAGATTACCTCTCCACACGTGCCAAATTTCATTGAAATATCTCAAGTGGTTATAAGGATATTAATAAAATTCGAATTTTTTTCTTAAATTTCAACACCCTATAACTTTGTAACGAAGCATTTTTCGCACATAGTTTATTAACCAAACTTACATTATTTGTCGATTATCTATCGATTCTGAAATTTATGCAGGTAAAAGTTGGACCACCCTGTATAGAGTATAACAGAGCTACTATTGACAATTTCCTTCAAAATTGGCTTAGCAGATCCGACGACAGTGAATGTTTCGAAATCACAAATTTAGGACTAAAATAAATCTAAAATCCTCGTAAAATACAGAAAATTATAAATTAATCAACAGAGGTTTAATTAAAAAATATAAAAAGGAAAAAGTCCCACTTCTGATTAACTCATTCGCTCGTATTTGCAGAAAAAGCACACTTTTTATATTCAAGCTCCATTTGCTCAAATGAATAGGTAGGTACTGAATATAATATCTTTTTTTGCAGGAGGCTTTTGTTCTATTTTCAATACGCTCTTTTAATCCCTCTAAATGCATGAGAATATAATTCTATTTCGCGATTTATTGTCGACATTAATTAAATTAATCTACTCTATTGTACTTTATCATGTTTACAGAACCAAAGCATTTAATATTGATCGAATAAGCACCATAAGACTTGAATAATATGGTCGACTATCGTGAGCATTGTTGTACATTTAATTATTTGAGTAACGACTTCCTCTGCAAATGATATTGATTTAATTATATGGAATTGCCTTCAAATTAATTGTGTGATAACTACCAGTGGCGGCTTGTCATATGAAGCTAGTGAAGCAACGCTTCATCTAAATAATCAGTATATAAAAGTAGGTATGTGTTTTATTTTATTGTGTATATTTTTCTCTATATAAAATTAAAAACCAATTTTCAACCTGAGGTTTACCATAAAACTATGATTTTGCCTGAAGCAAGCTTTATGGTATACTATCATTCATAACTCCGGCATATACCCAATATACAACAACCTGACGGCCGGCAGTCGCCATTCATATAAACATAGTTGCCAACGTTTAATTGCACTAACCATAGCATTTAAAAAACAGCATATTTTATGCAGTATGCAGTTGATGAGGTACAGATATTCCTATTAATTTTAGCTGTATAAGATTTTATTTATTGTAATCCTTCATCACATTAAAGGACCACAAGCCGCCACTGAAAACTATATCCACTAATCGCAAGTTTCACTATATCCTTGCTAACCAACATTGACATCTGTTTTATGAATTCGTATAACCCTGATAGCTTCTTTAATGAAACGGATAATCCCTTCAACATGTAGGTATCCTTGAAAACCACAAATCAATACAGAAATGGATATATAACAATCCAATTAAATTTATATGATACGTTTATTTTTGTAAACTATACAGGGTGATTGCTGGTCTGGTTAGGACATGACGTATATCATTTGAAAGCAAATTTGATTGTGTTTTATCGTTTATAAATATACAAGGTGGTACCCTGTATAGATTATTGTTTGGTTTACACTGTTGCCAGCTTGTAGAGGAAATCGTTGAAGTATAACTTTTGTTACAGAATATGTTTGGCACACTGACTTAGACTTCATAATTCTTCATCGTGACCGAATGGTTGTACTGAGTTTTATGACTGCGAACGAAACAAATGCACTAGGAAGTCGAGCGCCTTCTCCAAAAGCTAATGCACTGTCATTTGAGGATCCTTCAGAAATGACACATGCTGTAATGAAGACGCTGAAGGATATAATTGGGCACGATAACCATACGTTGTACCAAAACAGAGATTTAGGTAAGTGAATATATATTTGACATTTATACACTACTAGACCCAATGACGGCCTTGACACACTAGGATTTTAGACAATCAATCAAATTCAACAAACAAAGAAAAAAATAAACAGGGTCTAAATGAGACTTGCTCTCGCCTCATCTTACTCAAAAATCCAAAGCAAACACGTAACTGGGTTGTATCAATATTTGTATATATATACATACAGCACTTTTCAATACTCTGTAGATTATGTTGTATATATATATATATATATCGGGGTTCTACGCGCCATCCACAAAATTTGATTTTGCGGTAAAACGTTCACCTCGAAGAAAATACAATTTTCCTTCGAGAAAGGTTTCAAAGTTCAATATGTCGTCTAAATTTTCTGTGGGGATAAGTGAATTTACATTATTAAAGTGGAAAATTTTCCTCGCCCCATATTATGTATACTCGGTTGGAGAGGGAACATGCAGGTGCCTTTTGTTTTTGGAAATACAGTATGTATCACCGTTATTCAATTGATAATAAAAAAATAAAACAAACATTAAAAATATCTATTTAATACAAACATTATTTTAAAAAAATCACCCTTATATTAGTCCATTCCAATAGGCCATAGATAACTTCAACCGATACGTGTATAAATTTGAGAGCAATCTATTGGGTTTTGTTCCTTTTTCTTCTCTTTGGAGGCACTATTTATACGTACATATTTTATATTTCAGATTTTCTACGCCAAGTTCTTGTATGCAAAACAGTTCATTTTTTTTATTATATAATTTATTTTGCCTTCTTTTCTACTATTTACGAACCTTTATGTAACCAAAATTGTTGTGGTGCATGTTGTAGGTTATCTTATATCAAAGCTATATATAATTAGCCAATTTTTCTGTTATATTTAGATTTTTTTTTTCGTTTTTGACCCTTTTTTACACTATTTTCGAACGCCAATGTGGTCTAAGATTTTATGTTCAATATTTTAGGTTATATTCAATTAAACGCGTAAAAAATTATGCAGTATTTCGGATAAGTTTAAGAACTAAGAATTTTTTTAATTTTTGAACCCTCTTTTAAACCCCTTGCCTACGCTCAATGTTTCCCAAAATCTAATCAGCTCCTTGCCATGTCGAATAGTATTGTTGTACCAAATTTGGTTAAAATCTGTTAAGCGGTTTTTGCGTTTTCGTGAATACAGACAGACAGACAGACTGACAGTAAGACATTTTTTTAAAACTACTTATTTATATATAAAATGACCTTTATTAGGCTAAAATTGACTCTATTATAGTACTTTATTAGACAAATTGGATGACTCGGGAATAAGGGTTGTTTTGCAAGTTATGTAGCTGGCAGACATCACCAAGTTAGAATAGAAAACGAATACAGTGATTCGTCTAGTATTTTGTGCGGAGTCTAACACTATAATGATTTCTGATGTATGTCAATATCTTGTAATGATATCCGAAAAAAATATTTCCTGGAAATGCAATCATTGCATCGGTCGTGTTTCGTAGGGATATTTGCCTCATTTGCCAAAGAATTCATTGATTAGTTATGTTGAGTGCAAACACTAATTAGCTTCTTCTCTAATTGGATACATTTGATTAAACAAAGATCAAAAAGAAGTTGTTTCAGCTTACTTTTAATTTTTCCTTGATTAATAGTTTAAGACAAAAGATTTGTAATTTGCATTTGATGTAAGAAATTATCTCGGAATTTACGTTTTCGCTGATATTTTTATTTCTTTCATTTATCTCAATTGGAGCTTCATTAACATTTTGTGCAATGAAAATAAAGCAGACAGTGCTAAATTGCACTTTGGGGACAGTGATTTTAATTCATCATGGATATTTAAAGTTAATTGGACAAATTATCTGAATATAAAGTGTGTTTAAAATGTGGCATACTAATTATTGTGCAAATTTTAGTCTCAAATTATACACTTTTCCTGATTTCGTTCAAATTGTAAACTCCGTTTCGTGTATCATAAACTACATCAGGACAGTGTTACTATTGTATTTAAAATTTCAAACGTTGTAGTACTTTTCTTGGCGACAACACCGTTGTTTGCAATTTGTATGTACAAAACCTGTTTGTAATTTAATAATAATATATCCGAATAGAGGAGAATTGATAATCTCCTAAAACTAAATAATATTTATACAATTTATTAAAGATGTCACAAAATAATCCCACCTCTGACACCACTTGTATTAAACCTGTATTTACCCGCCTATAGTCATCCTTTTTTATTCAAGTTCATGTCAGTTTATGACAGTTAACTAGGTGAATAAATATGCTACATTTGATTAATTCATACTCGTATTTACTCGTTTCGAAAATATTTCAAAAAAATCGCCCACAGGCAGATTTTTTTCATGAATTCGCTCACAAATTTTGACCACCTATTTTGAGAAACACCTTGTATAAAGTTGCGTAAATTAAAACTATATATACATAACCTATACTGACATTTTCGTATATAACAAACTTTCCCCTCAAAACTAAATTGCAATGGTGTACTTCAAGCTCTGCTTCACAGATTATAACTTCCGCACTAATGGCTAAAACTCCATAAATTAAACGAAGAGTTTTGAACGTTTTTTTTTTTGTTTTTCATATGAACGTCTCTTCTGCATGGGCGCTCGTTCGAAAAAGGTATAAATAGAGGTGTAATAGAGGGATGGAGCGAGGAAAAATAGAGCAAAAAACACATAGAGAAAAAAAAGAGCAATAATACGAGGTTATTGCTATACACAACATCGTATATCAACAAGTCGTCTTTTTTTCATTCAACTTTTGAAATTGATGGGTTTCGCAGAAAATTAACGTATATTTTTCACATATAATGAAGAATAATGTCTTTCTAGATGTGGCTGATGATTCATTTATTTATATTATACAATTTGAACAACTAAGGAGAAAGTAGCCGTTTTCGATTGATTGTTTGTCCCTCTTATACGTTGGCTATTCATATGTTTTTCTCCTTTCTCGAACGCTAAAAAACAGACGGTGAAGACAATATCTGAAAGTATTTTATTAGAGAAGAAGAAAGAGTTGTAAAAAGTTACACTCTTAACTATTTATTTTATTTTTATGTCAAGTGAAGCACCTGTGGCCAATAGGCAACGCAGTGATTTTATAAACTTCATCCTCCTGCCAAGTGTTTCGTCAACATACCATAAAACGTTAAAAAAACATAATATGCATAAAGTGTAGCACTACTAAAAGGATGGAAAATTGTACGTTCACCATCAGTGTTTGCAGTAAACTCAAACTCAAAATGTGTATAACGAACGTGTCAGCAAACATCTTCTTGATTACGTGTAAAATTTCATTTTTAGATGTATTCGGTAGACGAACGTTTATTTTATGTAATTTAACTAAAAGAGCGTAAAACGGTGTACTAACTATCGTTTATTGAGGCATGTTTAAGAGCTTTTAACAGAAATAAAGTGACAGAAGAGTGTACCGTTTGCTTAGTTAAAAGTAAGATGAAAGGCAGGTTTTTATATTGTTTTAGAAACGTATTAAACGGCAATAAATTTAATAATAAACAAAAATACAGTCTCCTATTGTTAATCAATAGATTGTGACAAATAAAGAGTGTTTTATTACCGCTAAATATAAAAATCGGAGAAAAAATAGGTTTATTATTATTGTTTATTACATGATTTGACCATAAAAATATTACACCACATTTTTGATGGCTATTTTATGAGCACATTTCCGTTTGCTATATTTTTCCCTCTAGTTTTAATAATCATATATTTTTCTATTCCAGAAAACAACGGTTGGAGCACTCCAGTTAGTCTGGAATACATGAATTTGGCATTAGCGTTAATCATATACTCCGTTCGCTATCCGGCACTGTTTTGGTCCATGAACAAGTGTCTGGGATTAATATTCTCCTTTCAATTATTGATCAACGGATTGCATACGCTGCTATCGTTTGCCGGCATGTCCATTTTGTATAAGGTAAGTAGAGAAACGTTAGAACACGCTTGGAATTAATTATCTACTTGTTAATCTTTTTCAATAATACAAATCTGTAATTCTGTGCCAGGGGCATAAACATTTTTGGAATTTCTATATCAATTACAGTTATAAATGATATATTTCAATTCATTCATTTTTATTGTCCTCCTTCATCATTTCAATTTTAAAACCTTTTGAGATCTGTCAACGTAAAGTAACGAGATTTTAATTAGATGTCAGCTTACTGTCGACATCGCCAACATTGTATATTTCAGCATAATCTTATCTTTAATGTAATTTTCCTTTATAAATTAGTTTTTAGTTAGTATACGTATATACGAGAGATATAATGTTATACCTATCCATTTAAATTTAATTTAAATGTCTGTGGTTTTCTCATACTAAACAATATTTATTGAAGTTGTTAATATCATCTTTTCTTTCTCAAAGGTTCACGTTGCTGGCGCATGGAAATCTCTACCGTTGCTCAAACAGACTACATCCCGCCTTTACAACAATTTCGACAGCCCCACACCGTTTCTATTGAACTCCCAAGTGACGTTTGCATTGTACATGTTATCCACATTGTTGATATTGGCATCCAGCATTGTACTGTATTTTTATGGACACACAAGGTAAGTGTTACGTAGGTATATATATATACACTGTGTCTCGCGATAAGTATTGAAAAAAGTACAAATGGGAGAGCTTTTTTGAATGCTAATTATCCTATAAAATAATAAAAACATAGGAGTTCCATTTGAAAAAATTGAGTTTCAACTGTTTTTTTTTTTGCCTAATTTTCAATATAATTTTTTGTCCCCACCCTGTATAAAAAATTACGAAATATGTTGCAGAGTGTGCAAAAATAGACCTTTCTTTATAAGAAGATGAAGGAAAATATCTCAATAAATGCGGCATTATTGAAAGAAATTAGTGTTATTATTGGGCATGTAAACGTCAATTTTGACATAAATCATCAAATATGTCAATAATCGCTTAACTTAGCTATATGCCGGATGTATACCGTGATTTTTAGTGTAACAAACTTCCACGTCACTGGCCATAGGTTTATTTTATTTGTCCACAACAAAACTTGATTGAAAACTGAAGTTGATATGTCCAACGGATATAAAGCTTTGTTGTTAAAAGATTCCTTTTGTGTCGGAAAGTTTCGTCCAGTAACCAGGTTTGGCTAGAGCAAAAAAATACGGTATTACATTGAGCTGCTTTGTTAGTTTCTAGTTGAGAAACAAACTTTAGTTCAGGACATACAGTGTGTCCTCGGATAGGTGAAACGACTCTTGTAAAACACAAAAAAATTTCGAGCTTAAATTTGATGTTATTTGAGTTTGAAAAATCAAGTATCCCTTGGAAATTACACTAGTAAAATGTTCTTTCAGTTGAAGTCCTAGGCCTACTTTGATTTTTTTGCTTCGAAAAGTGTTTTTGTAGTAGCAGATACTACTAACACTAATGTTATTGAGGAAAGTTGTTCAGAAAGGAACAACGAAATCACAGGAAGCACAGCATATGTGAGGCCCTGGATGATCGATCTCAGGTAGATGTTGTATATACGGATTTCCGTAAGGCATTTGACCGCATTGACCAGCATTTAGATAGGATTGGTTTTTCCAATGGGCTTGTTAAGCTGTTTGAATCTTACCTTGTCGATCGCATGCAGTTTGTTGAGTGTGAAGGTTATAAGTCCAGAAAGTTTGCTTCAACATCAGGTGTGCCACAGGGATCAAACCTTGGCCCACTATTGTTTAACATCTTTATTAATGATCTTGTTGAAATTATAGAATGTCCCAAATTGGCTTATGCTGATGATCTAAAGATATTTTGTAGGATTGACTTTAAGAGGACTGCGTGGTACTCCAAAACGCACTGCGAGTTGTCGACAACTGGTGCAATCGAAATAAGCTCTATTTGAACATTACTAAATGTAACGTTGTTAGCTTTCACAGAGTGAAAACCGCAGTAATTTGGAATTACACTATTGGAGCTGTACCCATTGAAAGACTTTCGCAAGTTCGAGACGTGGGTGTATTGTTTGATGAAGCTTTAACCTTTGTTCCCCACTATGAGCACTTGTCCGCATCTGCATCCCGTATGTTGGGGTTTGTGATCAGAAACACTAAAAAGTTTAGAAATATTTCAACCATTAAATTATTATATTTTTCATTTGTGCGGGCTAGACTTGAGTATTGTTCGATCGTGTGGAATCCCTTGTATCAGTGCCATGCACGTGCATTAGAGTCTGTGCAGAGGCGATTCGTAAAGTATTTATATTTTAGGGAGTTTGGAGTATATCCAGCGAGGGGTGCAAATCACGATGTCCTGCTTTCAACATTTGACATTACATATTTGTGGATGCGGCGAATGGTCTCTTCCGTCAGGTTTTTGTATAATTTATTGCATAATAAAATCGATTGTGCGTTTCTTCTTGGCTGTCTTCGGTTTCGTATTCCTAGAACTGAGTCGAGGTCTGATAACACCTTTTATCTCAGCATGGCTAGATCCAATGTTTTGCTGCAGAGCCCTGTATATTTTATCTGCTCCGTTTTTAATGACTATTGTGCGGGGTCGGATATTGGTGTGGATTCTCTGTGTATGGTATTTTGAGCCACATGAATATTTAATTTTTTTTTAGTTGATTATTTTTGTTTAAAACGTTGTACTTAATTATAATTGTTTACTGATAAGATTTAGCATTTTTAACTGATTTGTATAATTGTGAATTTGTCGTTTTTGTTTTTTATTTTATTCTAGAAATGAATTTGAATCTTCTGTAAGTGGGTCTTGTTACCTGTTGAAAATAAAGAGCTTTATTATTATTATTAAATCACCGATTTTGTTAAATTATTTTTAGCTCTCACTTTTAAAATTGCAACTCGAAAATCCTTCACTAGTGAATGAAATTAACAGCATAAAACGTGTTAATACATTATAATTATGATTTGACACTAATAATTTCGTTTACATTTAATTATATAGTCCTTTGTCTTCATAGTCAAAAGACCCAATCTCTTTACAAGTACCTACGCAACTTAAAACAAACAACAAAAAAGAGTGGAAAATAATTCAATTAAAAACGGCTGGTTGAACTTTTGCTAGAACGTTGATTTTCTTAACTTGTTACCAACCACAATCTGGTGCTTAGTAGTATCGTTTTCAATTTTAAATGCAACAGGGCTGTTAGAAACATGTAGAGCTTTATTGGCTTCATCTCATATACAGAAAGAACAGCATGTTTTTAGTATTAAATTTCAAATTATTGATTTTTAGACAAACAAAAATAAATAAAGGAATTTAATGTATAGTCTACTAACCAGTTTTGTGAGATCCGAGGCCGACATACAGGTGTGGACGTGTTTATAATATGATCATACCTTGAATCGCAAATATTACAGATAAGCTATTTAAAAACTCAGTAGCAAGATGCATTTAAAAAAAAGACAACCCAATCCGAGAGATATATATATATATATATATATATATATATATATATATATATATATATATATATATATATACCGGGTATTCCATTAAGGGTGAACAGGTAGCATATCTCAGGAAATAATAGTCGTAGGACAATGGGAAAAAATTTTTTTTAGGGAAATTCACCATGGGAAATCGCTGGAAATAGTTTTTTAGTTCCTAACTATACCGCTAGGGGGCGTAATAGATACAGGAATGCGAAAAATGCATTTTTATTGAAAATTTCGCAATATAAGTTAAAAAAACAATACTACCACAGTAATGCTACTCAGATTCGGCATCTTTTTGGTGTATCACTTTTTATTGTGCGGCTTGAAATGAAGGCAGCAGAGAAGGACGAAATTTTACTTATGATAATGTCTATAACTTTGGTTTGGCTTAACCGAATATATCAATCTAATTTTTGTTTAAGAACTCAAGCCTTGCTGATGAAGAAAAAAAAAGATTTCAAATCATAATTGTTTTTTGGGGATCCGCTAGATGACGATATTTGCATCGCCTAAGGTTTTTTTGATTTTTCTTTAAAAACTTAAATGGAATGATGCAAATATTTTATCAAAAATGAAAAGTAAATTGAATTTGCAACAAAAAAGTCCAAAACCGCATAGGAAAATCTTTATTGGTTTGAGAGTTATGGCCAAAAGAATGTTGTTCACCAAAATTCGTTGCAAAATCATGTATTTTTAATTTTCCGTGATCAAGAATGCCATGGGAAATAAAGAAATAGGTTTATACTTTATTAAACTGATAGTTTAACAAATAAAAATAATGAAAGATCCATTAAAATTACCAAAATGCAGAGCTTTCATAAAATTTGTTAAAAGAGGTAGATCTAGATACCCATGAAACAAAATTGGGAAGTTTCCATGCATCGAGACAAATAAATAAACGCGAATATGCTACTAAATACCCTGACCGAAGACACCATAGCAGAAAAGTGTTCCGTCGGTTAGCAGTCCGTTTACGAGACACGGGAAGTGTAAGAGTTGATCCAGTCCCGCTCAGGAGACGTCCAGTTAGCAGTGAAGATAATATTATAAACGTTCTTGCATATGTAGAAGCGAATCCTCATGTAAGCGTCAGTGACATTTCTTCAGACTTAGGAATCAATCGCACTTTAGCATATTGGATTTTAAAATCTTTTAAACTGCATCCTTACAGTGTGGTTTTACATCAGGCACTTTCAGATGCCGATATTGACAAGAAGCGCCTATAGATTTTTGTTATTGGCTGAGAGATATGTGCACGGAAAACCCGCAATTTCTCTCACAGATTTTATGGACTGAGCCATTTTTTCTAGTTGTGGTAGTGTTAATTTACACAATACACATTATTGGTCACAAACAAATCCTCATTGGATGCCGGAAGTTGACCATCAAAGTAGATGAAGTGTAAACGTGTGGTGTGGAATCGTAGTCAGGGTATTTAGCAGCATATTCGCGTTTATTTATTTGTCTCCATGCATGGAAACTTCCCAATTTTGTTTCATGGGTATCTAGATCTACCTCTTTTTATGAAAGCTCTGCATTTTGGTAATTTTAATGGACCTTTCATTATTTTTATTTGTTAAACTATCAGTATAATAAATAAACATATTTCTTTATTTCTCATGGCATTCTTGATCACGGAAAATTAAAGATACATGATTTTTCAACGAATTTTGGTGAACAACATTCTTTTGGCCATAACTCTCAAACGAATAAAGATTTTCCTGTGCGGTTTTGGACTTTTTTGTTGCAAATTCAATTTACTTTTCATTTTTGATAAAATATTTGTATCATTCCATTTAAGTTTGTAAAGAGAAATCAAAAAAACCTTAGGTGATGCAAATATCGCCATCTAGCGGAGCCCCAAAAAACAATTATGATTTGAAATCTTTTTTTTCTTCATCAGCAAAGCTTGAGTTCTTAAACAAAAATTAGATTGATAAATTCGGTTAAGCTAAACCCAAGTTATAGACATTATCATAGGTAAAATTTCGTCCTTCCCTGCTACCTTTATCTCAAGCCTGACAATAGAAAGTGATACACCAAAAAGATGCCGAATCTCAGTAGCATTACCGTGGTAGTATTGTTTTTCTAACTTATATTGCGAAATTTTCAATAAAAATGCATTTTTCGCATTCCTGTATCTATTACGCCCCCTAGCGGTATAGTTAGGAACTAAAAAAAATTTCCAGCGATTTCCCATAGTGAATTTCCCTAAAAGAACTTTCCCATTGTCCTACGACTATTATTTCCTGAGATATGCTACCTGTCCACCCTTAATGGAATACCCGGTACATATATAGCAAGCCAATATTAATAGAACAAAATTTCCGAACGTAAATTCGAATATCAACATTAATTTAAATAATAAACATTCCGTAAAATTGAACCACAAAATCTACCTCTACAATGAAGCGCAAAAAGAGTACAACCTCTAGTTTATTAGGACTAACGTAGCGGTATTATAAAGTCTAAAGTCTACTGGACTCTACTCTGATAATATTATTATGTAAAACTTTATATAAAAATTTGCATAATGATCTGATGTCAAAAAGGAAAACTTCGCCTTATTAGCATAACATCGGTTTTGATTTATTTGGCGACTTCAACGTTCGTCTCGTTCGATATGCAAATTGGAAATCTTAACGAAATTCGGCTTAGTTTATTGAGTTAAAAATATGCGGGAATAATATTTTTTAAAATGGGTTGTATGTCGTATATGTAAATTAATATTATGGCAAGCATAGATGGCCGTTTTGAGATCAAATATCAAAGCAACCGGGAGGATAGAAGCTTTTTTCCATTGAAAATATGTCACGAAAACATGCCCTTCCATCTTCCCTCAGGGATATCTTGAAATTATACTTCCATCGACCGCCTGCTGGAGTAGGTATACGTTTATAAACTACAGGTATGAATTAGGAGTAATAAACAGACGTCGCCAAGGAGGGACAAGAGGGGACAATTACCCCATTTGAAAAAAACAAGTTATCCAGTAAGGAAAACTCTGCTTAAAGCAACTAGAAATCATCGATTTTTGATTGTTTTTTTAAATATTGAATTTTATATCAACCCTGATTGTAATAGCCTTTTTACCCTAAAGCTCGAACTTAATTCATTAATGCAAATAAATGTAAAACAAATTGATGCTTAGCTTCAAATGAAAACGTAGCATAATTATACGTTTGGCCATTGAAAGAGCCGGGAAAACTCCAAAACATAAACATAAATAAATTATTGGGAAAGTTGTTGTTTTTAGATTACACAAAGGATAATATTACCACAAAAGTTTTACGTGCTCTCTTATCGTACACGCGAAAAATATTTAATATGCATAACAGAACATTTATACTCCTAATTTATTGCTGCATAAGTTTTACCATAACAAAAAAAAACTTTTAGGGCTAATTTACGAGAGATTTTTTTATTCGCCAAATGAGCTCGTTCTTCAAATGTTGTTAGACATATAAATGCCTCAATTTAAACGACGTTGTACCTCTTTCGCCTTTCAAGTTCCCAATGATGACATAATTATTGGGTTTTCCGTAGATAAAGGCATGCAATCAAGTGAAATTTTAAGTAGACTTGAGCCAAATAAATAAAGTATCCCACTTCTGATTTGTTCCAGATTCACAGCATTTCTGAACCAAGAACGGGACCGCAAAGTCATTACGTTAAAAAACGACGTTAACAACAGCAACATGTGGACGTACTTTACGCATTGCGCAGCATTCTGCATTCTCATATCCATCGGAATATGTAACGCACCGGTAATCCACGATTACACAGTTGTTTATAAGGGTAGTTTAGATGATGCAATCCTTATGTGTATTATTGGCGGAATACTGCACATGTTCTTCTGGATTGTGATTTGGCTATTCCTGACAATTAAACAGAAATGGACGTTCAAAATTAGAATAACGGTAAGGCATGTTTTACTTCTATTTTTTAAGATCATCTCCATCTTTTTGTTTTCCTATAGATGCGTTAACCACAGTTTTATCTGTTTTATGTGAAACATAAATTTATTAAGCTTTAGAAACTCGAAGTCGCGATCCTTCTTAATGCTTTTTCTCCAAAGACTTACTTACCATATCACGTCGCTTTAAAACCGTTAATGACAGAGAATAACGGAGAGATAGCTTGACTATTTAGCGGAGTCTTATCGTTGTCTAATGTTCTGCTTAAAGTTTCATGGCACCAACAACGTTTTCGTGAAAACGCCATATAATTTCAGTTTTTTTGGTTAAAAAAACTTAGATGTAAAGGGACGTGGTGATTTTATTATATTCAGGGAATGAAAGGTTGGCGAGTGTGTTTTTAAACTGACTGAAAATGATCCCAAAAATATGGAAACAATACTAAATAACCATATATCCGAACAAAGATTGGTGACAGCTCCATTGCATAGGCAGATTGACAGAAAGCGTTTTGTATCTCTGACATTCTCCAATGACCATGAGCAACCTTCCTCGATTGAGGTATTTTCTTGGACATCACTGACATATCCTTACGCCTTACACCTGAATATATGACAAGATTGGGTGTAAGAAAACTCACAAATAAAGGTTCCTCCCTGAAATCATATAAGATGAAACTTGAAACCAAAACTAGTGAATGGAATTCATCAGAGAGTTGTAATTTGGCACAAATTTAGGCAGGACAATGATATTACGCATGCCAAAAGTACATTCGCTATTAAGGATAGTTTCTTAGGGCAATTCTAGTTGTAACCTGCGGTATAAAATTATAAATTATATTTTTAAGAACGAAGGTACTATTGTTGACTGAAAAATTCATAAAGCGTATAATTCAACGTATCTATTCATATTCAAGTTTCCATTTTCAATTTCAATTCACCATAATGTGGAAACTGTATATAACAAAAAGATAAAGATGGAAAAGATAGAAAAACACCCCGAGAGAAGGGTGTAGTGGTATTTAAGTAAGTTAATCGTCTAGGCGGATCCTTAACAGTTGGATGAGTTTCACTTGATAATGAAAAATCGATTATATACTAAAATTTCTAGCTATACTCCATATACCGGATGCGTCAAACAATTTTCTAGGTCGAATTACTGCTCTCATTGTTGTGTATCATATGCCTTGCAAAACTGTAATAATAATAATCTTTATTGGTGCCAGGTCCAGGTCTGACAACAAGCTGAGTCTAAATGATATTAGAAGATCGCAGATCGTTTGTGATAAATGATAAATAAAATATTAAGCAGGATTTCGTTCTTTCGGCCGCCAACTTGAAGCCTATTCTTGCATATTAGCAAATTTCACACAATCTTTAAAATGTTAATTTCTTATAACTTTATGATTGATATTTGCACATTTCTTGTGCTGTCGAAAAATCCTTAAGAGATAAATATATTGAGAACAACACGTATGGAAAAAAAAACTAAAATCCCCAAGTGAACTAAAAACTGTTATAGGAGATCAACTAAAATAGGAAATTCTTGGCAAGTTTGCCTGACACACCCTATCGAACTTCATATAATATGTGCACGGTAAATTGGATATAGGATCAGGTTGGTTAATTTTCAGTGCCACCAAACGAGAAGATTAGTTTAGATAGCTAGAAGGTGCAATCAGTGGCGTATAGATGACAAACTAAACAGATTATTATTCAATTTCTTTGAGGTATTATGGGAAGATAGGAAGGTGCAAATTCAATGGAATGAAAATATGGTAGATTATCGACATTATTTATAGGTAGGTGTTCAACAAAGAGTTGAAAATAGGCCATTCAGATCTGACAAGTTTGCCTTAAGAATGTTTAATGGGAAGGATAGAATATGCCGATACTAGAACTTTGAAATTCGATTTAGAAAAAATCTAGTTGACCAGTTATATAGCGGCGTTAAAGAGGAAGAGAAAGCTGGATTAAAATTTCCATATTCACCTGATTTATCACCTCAAGACTTCAACTCAAGAAACGGTCCAAGCTTTCAAAAAAAAAAAAACTGGTTAATTGTTTCCTACCCACATTTTGTAAACCCTCGAAGGCATTTTATTTGACTATAGAACTCTGAACGAGGGGACAGAATATTTTACAAAGCTGGATTATTTTAGAGCTGGGAAAAATATACAGGGTGTCCATGAAATGACTGTACAATGCTTATCCACAAATTCCTCTACAAAAGTTGCTACCGTTTTTACGGAATAATTTCTAAACGCTTTTATCGATTTTCCCTAAATTTGGAACCAAGAATTACTACTGTTATTGGCGTATTTTGACTTAAAAATGACGCGTTATTCGTAAACAAAAGTACAAATGATTTTAAATGTTGCAATGCAAAAATATTTATTACTACGCCAGAAAATTAGTCAAAAGGCTTTAAAACCTAATAGTTCCAACTAATTATATTATGCAAATGCCTGTGAAAACATAATGCATCTCTAACTGACTGTGAAATTACGTTGAAATGAAGCCGAACTGTGAGTAAATAGGTACTTACATCTAAAGAGGCCGCACAGAAGAAAAGAAAAACGTGAAAAAAAAAAAGAGATGCGGTCGTTAACTGCAATCTCTAGAAAATAGGACTACCTACCAATTATTTAAACGTCATTCCACCTTGTGTATATTATGTGAGCTTGGAATACTTTGGGCATATGAAAAAGTAGGTCATTCATAAACAAAGGGAAACAATGGGTTTTCAACAGATGTTTTTTTATACTGAAACACAAAAGACTCGTAATGAGAGAATACAAAATCAAAAATATACAATAAAAGAATGTGGAATGAAAATTTTGCCTGAACGGTTTATATTCATATAAACATAGTAATAATCAGTTTATTTCAAATTTAATTTACAATTAAAACATGATTTATACTATTTAGCTGTTGGATATGTTGACCAGTTGCTCCAATACAAAGATTGCACCGTTTGCTGTTCATTAACTCTGTAAGTTCTTCCTCATTACGAATACGTGTTTAGTAAACAAAACTTTTGAAATACTCTTAAAGAAAACATCCAAGGTCCAGTGAACTCGCGGATTATTCCATGAGAACTCCTCTTCCAAACCAGCACCAGCATCAGGGGAATCACTGGAGCATGTTTAAACCAAAATGCAGATGTGCCAAATTATATTGAAACCACTACTAATGTTTAAAGGAACATTTTCAAATAACAAATTCCATATTCGTCTGGGAAAGTGTTCCTTTACAAATAACAATTACATGCCGTCGAAAGAAAATTAATTAGACTCCCAACTTCCAAGTAGGTATTCTAACATCTTCCGGTTTATGTTTCGTTTACATTCTTATATTGTTTACAACTTCAAATTTAATACTGTGCGAAGAATAATGAAAATGATGTAATAAAAAATGTAAAAGAACGATACAAAATGCTCATTTATATAAAGAACAATTCGTATATTCCCAGCAGTGAAAAATGAATTGAAAAGTTGTAAATAGAAAACGTAATATGTTTTCCGGGCAGTCTAATGAAGAAATGTTTATTTTAACATTGTTGCGACTGTTTTACTGCTTTGGGTGACAATTTTAAATTAACACAGCAACAGTATTATACTAGAATTCCGCATTATGTGAGGATGAGAGAGAACATAACAAATGCCGTTAACGATTAAAATAAACGTCAAATGCTTAATAAAACAAACAAACAAATAATGAAATAAGCATAATTTTACTGGCTGGAACCATTTGCAATCCATGGCATAATAAAATAAAAATTAAATGTTTTCTATTTCAATATCAATTAGTCATGAATTTCCCGTAAACTTCCTGCATGGAGTCCAGCTTGGACTTGAGTTGCGACGGAAGTACAGCTCTTAATCTCAAGTACTATCTCAGTGACGTTGTTGAGAAATTCTAAAGCGACCAACTCAAGTACTTTTATTATTTATTTCTTCCAGATTGGTCAAGCAACTGTTCGTGATTCTCGGTCACTGCGATTAGTTCACGATGTAAATCTGAAAAATCATCGTTCAGAAGCAAATCCCACTCAACAGCCCTTGTTAGTAGTTGGAAACGGTAGAACTTACACGATTACAGATGCCTCACCCAAAAAGGTAAGTTGAAGAAATAATCTTTGTAAAGTCTTGTATCCAAACTTGTAAGGATTTATAGAAACTGTATCATTTATTTTGTTTTTTTTTTGCCAGGCCATCATGGGCATCATCCAAAAGGCAGCTTTAATCAAGAAGTCGCGAAGCAATGGGTCTATAACAACAAACGATGACAGCGAAGAACAAATTTACTGGTTGAGACCCGCATTGGCACCATCATTAAATTCACCAGATGGTGCGCGATATTTTTGTTGGTTTCGCAAGAAACCAAAACAGAAAGTGACTTTCAATGAATCAGCGAACACTACATCTAGCAATCGGTAACATATTTATTGTAGATATAAATATATTTAGATTTATATTTAACGAAATATTATTAATTATTGTCAAAGCTATCAATATATTATTTAAATATGTAAATAAAGTTAGGCCAAAACATAACACGAGAATGAGATTGACTTTTAGCAGTATCTTCAATGATTCTTACATGATTTATTATTGTATATATGGTTTCCATTCTGCTCGATGTTTCTTATTTAATAATTTATTTTTGTTGTTTTTCTGGCTGTCGCCTTTCCGGGTTTAAAGCTGCTTCGTTATCTTTATTTCTTCTTCTATATCGCTCGAATATGTTTAATTTTTCATAGTTTTGAAAATATTCATTTTAAGTAAGTCTTAAGTATATCTAATCAAAAATATTTCGTCAAGAACACAATGTTAAAACCATCCAATTTTGATTGATTTTTGTGACATTTAAACAAAGAAAATTCCAAATCCATGGCGCAAAAAAAAATAATTTTCTGCTATTTTAGCTACGTGTGCGAGTGAAACTGAATCCAACTTTTAAATTTCCAACAAAACACCCTGTTTATTATTGGATTTTCGGATTCTACGTGTGACTCTGATCAAATTTGCTTTAACATGCCCTATAGCTATCTCTAATTACTGTTTTTGACATATGAACTAATTTTCCATTGTCTTCCCAAAAACAGCATTATCCAAAATTCGACAGCACATAAACAAACAAACCATGCAAATTGTACAAGGTGTCATATACGCTGTTCTCGAGATTTAAGGGATAGTTCCAAGTTGCAAGTGACACCCTGTGCAATCTTAATAATATAGATTTACAGTCTAGCTATAGAAAGATTAATAGAGCTGTAATTTCATAGCTATATACACAGTAGAGAGTAATTAGTTCTTTGGGATTCTGTTTTCCCGTTTCCAGCAATTTGTGTACATGTTTCAGCTAGGGTATTCAAGGATATACATATAATCCACGTTTTAATTTTAAATGTTTTCATAGCCGCTTCACATTTTCAGGCTTAACAAAGCAACAATTGTCGTGTAATAATAATTATTAAGTTCCAGGTAATTTTTCTTGCTGAACATTTACGAGTGAATATTCAGGATTTTAAAGTTCAAAGTCCATAATACGAGAGTATCAAGTTCTCGCCTTGAGTTCTACCATCATCATTTAGTAAGCTTGTTTTCATAGGAAAGATGCGGGCTTGCTCCGTGAGGTCTTAGGTCTTATGTCAGCAAATTACGCCATACAACTCTTCGAATTCAGTCATTTTCTACAAACCGATTACTTTATTGGCGAAAATTTATTAATTTATATTTTATTAGTTACTCTTATGAAATTTTTATTAACGTCGCATTAAAATTGAATTAAATTTTATATCAGTCATTTCCTGTATTTGAACACGTATAAAAGCATAAACGTAACCGAGTCGTATATAAATCATTTCTCTGCAATGAAATTGGTAGCTAGTTAATAACAAAACCTTCCTATCCGGAAATTGAAATGCATATTGCCAAGTTTTGTATGCGTTTAAACAGATATACGTCATCATCCAGATCAGATGAATATTTCCGAAATGCAAATAATGAAAATTTAATAGAGAAAAGTTTCATTGTGTAATTGGAATCACAGATTCAATATATATACAGGGTTTTTTACAGAAAATATTTCCTAAATTGTAATTCATATGACAGCAGTCTTGGGACTACGCACCTGAAGGTCATTTAGTCATATACTTCTGAGTCCAATTCACTCATTTAAAATATATCAAATTACAGACGAAAAATTACGTTTCGAACCCAAGACCTTTATTTTTAAATTTTATTTACGGTAGCTTTGGTGGACTGGTTAATATTTTGATGAGACTGCAACAGAACTGCATAATTGAAATTACAAAATTTCTAAAAAAAGCCACGTAAATTGTTTGCCAAAATTCATCATTCTTCATTCATTTTGACCTATTTTTTATATATATATATTATTGTAGTTGATTTTAATATATATCTTGCACCGTAAATTAGAATAATTAACGCAGGTTGGCAAAAAATGAATTTATATTTTTCATTTACTATATGACAGCTATAAAGTGATCAATAAAATTTTATTAAATTTCCACAATTTTAACTCTACCTGCGACCTGATTTCCATAGTCTACAGTGAGCACCATAACGTTTTGATAGCCGCAATTTTGCATTCAATATCCCTAGAAGAAACATCCCTCCATTACCCACATATACTAAGAACATCGTCAAACATAAAACTCACCAAGATCGAATTGTTCTTCAGCTTTTTGTTTTTTTTTTTGTAAACTTAGATGAAACACAGACCCTCACCGCACCTCACTTTCTGAGAGAATTTCTGTTTGCATTGCTGACTTCCCTCGATCTTGTTTGCTCAGTTATTTTTTGGAGTGTTTTTTAGGTTGTTAGACGAATCCACGTTTACTTTTTCGCCTTCTTTATAAAGTCATCCTCAGGATGCTACGAAATAATCATGAATTAGTGCTTGTTAAGTCTCAAAAACATAACTCAAAGATCTCTTTGATTAGTAGTTTTTTGACAAAGAAATAGGCAAACGGGATACAAATATACATAAATATTTCCACGAAAAAATGGGTGGATATAATAATCGAACCTAACTTATAGCGTACACTGTACTTCAAAAATAAAACCATTATTATTTTTTTTAATTTAATTTTCACTCCAATGCACTTCAATACATCATTGTAGCCTAGGTATGATTATATCTGTATAAATTTAATATATATTTTTTGAATGAAAATTCATATCATAGTGTATTATATATTTTTATTATTTATGTACATAATTGGTATAATTAATTATTATTATTTTTTCATTTTGTAAATTGTTTTGTATGTAGAGTTTTTTTTTTAAATATATTTTACCAAATAGAGATTATTTTTGGTTTTATTATTGTAGCTCTTATTTTGGATTGTCTGCATGTAGGTATTTGATTGCCTTGGTTAAGAATGCGTAGTTAGTTTATGTGTTTTAGCTAGTTATGGTTCTATTTTCCTGCACTAAATAGCGTCTATGGTTTACAGCTTTGGTAGCACTAGATTATGAGAAATACTTTTTGTTTTATAAGTTTCAAGATCGCAAATTTCAGTTTCTGACATTCTAATCGAATTATACAAAATATTTGGCGCAGTCATTTTTTTAAGGTATTTCTTCACTGATATAATACCCAATTACCTCAAAAAATTGATCCAGCCACACAAAGACACATAGCAATCTTCCAACGTGTAAGAGGCGTAAAATTCCTCAATTGATCCAATTTGCAGGCGAATGAAAATTCTTTATATATATGCATATGGAAAAGAACCCTTCGCCTTCGTTGGGAAATAATCTGAATAATTATTTCTCAATGACTGCTTCAGCCCTTGCTCAACAACCGTGTAATTCCACCGAACACTAGAGCATCATGTTTTGTATGTAATAATGAGAAAAAACGATGGTTTTAAACTGCATTTTTATTTTATTAAATTCTTCCTGGTTACACGACGTTTAGGCAAGTAAAATTGAGTACATAGGGACCAATCAGTTTTGTTTATCTTTTTTGATCTGTATATAATACAAACGAAGGCAAGGATCATACTGATTTGTTTATAATAGCACGGGGGCTATCGCCTTTGAAAGTCAAGGCTTCACGATACACTGGTCGTTACCTTTGGCGCAGTCGATGGTCGATATTAATTACAAACAAACTTGATAAACATTATAAAAGTAAACAGAAAACCAACATTTCATTGCAAACGAGTTAGACGTTTGAGGTATGTTCATATTATCTTATTTCCTTTGCTGCCATCACTCCTTCTAAACTACTTTAGAGTTGGCATGTTATCAATTATTTCCCTGTGGCAAACTTGCTGTATAATGTGTATTATGTGGCATATAGGTATACCCAAGAAACTTCTAGTGAGAAAGGAAATGAAACCTATATTCCTGTGTGCCGCTTAAAGTAAATGAAATCGAACAAAGAACGAGTGTAAGATCTGCTGTCGGAGTTTCAATAGGAAATTGAGACTATGTTTTCGCTCTAATAAAGATTCTTGTCACCAATAACGTTAAATGAAGTGAAAATAACCATAAAAACTCTCTTCTGTCTGTTTTCTATTTAAATAACTAGTTTTCGAATACTCCAGCCAATCCAATAATGGAAACGAATTGAAGTTCAGCAGTAGGAGAATTGAGCTCCTAAAGAAAAGCTTTGTTCTCTTCGATCGTCAATGAACGATCATCTCAGAACTGGCAAGGACCGGTGGAATCCGATTGTCTTAATTCGATCGTGAAGATTATTATCAGTCAGTCGTCATAATTTTAGTATAAATCCAACATTTAGATAACTTGACGTAACTTAACCTAATAATTATGATACAGTGAACGTTCTTAGTTGATTAGATTTCCTTGTTTTCACCAGATATTGCATATTCTATGCCATATCGTTGTAATTTCCAATGAATTCAGTGTCCAACCATGATGCTCTGTTCAAATATCCACCTACTATACACATCCATTTCTGTCAAGTGAAGTTGAAGTGATTCAATTGAATTTTGCGACGACCAGAATGTGAACAACACATATATCCATATAATGTACATTCATTCGGTTTTCACAACATGTCGCCGCCTCTTTGTAACTGAGTGCTTTACAAATTTCAGTTTATTAAGTGTCTGTTCCATTTATATGTTTCCATATAATACCTACCCCTATATATATCTGCTAGGATACATATAGCAATCTAGAAAATGTATTGTCGTGATGTACAGGATGTATAGATCATAGCTATGGACTTAAATTATATAAATGAGTCTTTAATTGAGTCCGCGCGTAGGCCTCATAATTTTAAAGCGCCGCGCCAAAGTGATCCTTCTATTCCGTTATATGTTCACTGCATTATTACGAACCAATCCAAATTTAACAGGCACATAACTTGAAATCAATGTCCTTGCTATTAGAGACGAGGAAATAATATTTCTCTTGAGAAATAGCCACTAATTATTAAACTTGAATGGAACATACATACAAACTTATACAGCATCGATAATTGAATGAAACTTTCAGCATAATAACCAGAAAATTAGCCTGAACTATTGCTTTTGAAGTTTCAATTCAATTGATGAATCAAAACTGTGGGCTACTATTTATATTTTGAGCCAAATAATCAAAACACAGTACCATTTATCAACTAAAAATTACCTTTTTGGTGTACGTAATCTCGGATTTCCCGGAGTTTTTATTTTTATTACATAATATTTAATCCCTTTCAGCACAAAAAACAACATTAGACGCAGCAACATTCCCGGTATGGACGAGGATGACGGGGATTATGCTACTTTAAGAGAATTACCCCTTCCGCCGAGCACTCCCCCAAGATCCTGTAATGGGGAGGATACCGCCAGTGAGGAAGGAAAGGTAAGGAAAAGAGTGTATTTCCGCACATTTGGAGGGTTTTAGATGTGGCTTTAAATATAATAATAATAACAATAAATTTGTTTAATTTTTTAATGAGACGTCTACGAGTATAGATCCTCTATAAGTGTTATGATGGCCTTTTTGCTCTAAAAAAATATTTATGAAACCACCCTTGGAGTCACTTGCGAAGCAACCCTGAAATTATCATCCTGTTTCCTCTTAATAACCGTATAAATTATTTTTATTGCAAAAATGATCTTGATTACATAACGTCAGTATAGTAAATTCGGAAAAATGGTTTTTATTTTTTCCAATGACCAATTTTTCCGCAACCACTGTACCGATTTGTTTGATTCATGTCTTAAACTGTTTATATAGAGTCTAATTTTTAATTTCTGTAGTACGTATCTCAATTTTAGACAAAAAAATTAAAAAAAAATTGACCCGAAATAAGGGGTATGTTTAAAGACGCCCGCCATCTTGGATTTTGATTTCACCACCATTTCCAAATCCGTAAATTAAAGTCTATTCTATTGTCTATCCAACGAGACTAAGCTCATAGAAATCGGTTAACTAGAAAAAAAGTTACAGCCCTTTGAAAAAATCCGGTTTTTTTTTTTTGGCCCACTGGGTATATGTTATGTTCGTTTTTATATTTGTATACACTGAATAAATTATTTTGTAGCTTCTTGCATGCGTTCACGATGAACACATAACTTACGCAAGTATTAACCAAGACTTTGAGCCACCAAGGGTCTGCGAAGAACCCAGTCCCACATTGGAACCAATAATAGTACATAATTATGAACACCAGGTAAATAATAATTAAATAAAAACACTAATGACAAATAATTACATGAATCTAAAGGGTGACACACAAATACAGGGCGAACCAAACTTATGGTTTTTTTAAATGGCACACTCTATATTTTATTTTACATTAACTACTATAAATATAACTTTTAAACGCAGTCAGGTCCAGCGCCCAGATGCATTCGACGTTCGGACTCTGGTATCATGGCACATGACGAACGGCCAGGCCGTTCTGATTCCGTAAGTACTGAATGCTCAAACTCCCCTCCAGAAATACCCGGTAGCAACCATAGCGAGACTTCCAGTGGCGTACACTCTAATGACAGCGAACACAACTCAGTAAAGCAACAGCCAGTCAGCCGAACAGCAGCAGAATGGCGTGCCAGCCAACAAGAGAACTTACAAAATCAACAAAACAGCAATTTAATCAATTTGGATGTTACGGTAATTAATTAATAAACTACCCAAGGAAACTAAGCTACGTCTTGTTAATTCTTATTTTCAGCTAGAAGCACAGCCAGAAAGCACAGTAGTAATCCGTCGCAAATCCCTTCGCCCTAACCCAAACGAAGGTGTATCGGACGCCATCCTTAACGAAGATCCCTACGGTCGCGCCACAAACATGCGAATGACCTCATTCACCGACTCAAAAGATCTCAGCAACATGCAATCATCATCAGCAACATTACCCCATTACCCAACACAACCCATAATGCAGAACTACCCGAATTGCTCTACTATGCCGTTACCCCAGCATAGTAGTAATCACAATAACAGCACAACAACTAGTAGTATGGTAAATGGAAACAGCTGCAACGTGTTCCCAAGACAGCACAGCACAATACCAACTCATCATAATGGTGTGAAGCTGCTCACAAACAATCACAATCCTTACGTGAAGAGGTTTCATGTGAAGGATCCGAGCAAATTTGAGCCGATCTACACAAAGATTAATCGAGCATCTGGGGAATTGTGTCATTATACTTCAGCATCTTGAAGTGTGGGCAATTTTTGGGACCAACAATTATAGTCATTAATTTTTCATCAGGAACTAATAATTTTTTAACGCAAAGAATTTTATCTAGTCGTTTTCTTGGTTGAGCATTATTAGGTACGAAGTCTTCATTATATCATTTCACATGAACGAATTTATATGCTGAAGTTGCGGTTTCGAAAAATAGGAGCAAAATTGAATTGAATAATTGCTCTAGTTGCAAGACGAAGAGTTTTGTAGAAAACCAGTAGCATAGAATAAATAAAGAGAATATGAACTCCCACCACATTGTCCTGTGTGAGGCAGGTGGCAGCCATTTTTTAATATACACGACAGATCCGTATTTACGTTTTATTGAAATTAGAGGATAGGTAAAGAACAGGGGAGTAATATAATTATTTTATAATAGAATTACATCTTTATTAATTATAAAAACAAACAAATACTTTTATTCATGTTTCCATATAATCATTTTATTTATATTTTTAATATTTCTATTGATTAATTTTCATGTATAAAATAACCTTAACCTAAAATATAATTTGGTAACATATTTTTTTGGGAAATTAGAAATAAAATTGTTCTAATTTATACAATAGGTCTACCGATTTTCAATTCCTTAAGTATAATTGAGAATGTATTATATTTTACCTATTTATGGCCTTCAGAAAAACAACGCAAGCATACATGTTGGGGGTTTGGTAACCATTATATACCTACAAAACATGCTAAAATCACCCCCAATAAATCGGCAATAAAACCTGAGACGAGAATTTACTACCTGCTAATATCTATAATAGTTAAAATATGTAATTCAAATTTAATAAACACTGTCAGAGTTTAATAGAATTTTTGCACTCATCTAGTAAGATTTTTAAGCTCTCTTTTTAGAATGCTTAAGATGAATTGGACTTTTATGGGCAAATAGACTGAACCAAGTTATAAAAGATAAGGGACATTGTGCTGCAAAATTAAGCGAAGTTATTCATGTTTTTTAAAAAAAAATTTTAGGCAAGTAAGCTCAATCTTTTAGAAATATTTGTTGTTCAAAATAACAATTGGTAATTTGATTTAATGTACCTATGTGATAAAATTTGATTCTAATTTTATATGCATCTAATTCAAATACTACATAAATATCTTACCTTTTACTATCCATCGGGAAACTAAAGAATGATAAATTGCAGTTTTAATATTTATTCCTGCAATTCTTCGCAGCACAAATCATTCCGCCTCTGCGCTTTTGCATTTCAAAATAAACAATATCACTATCAAAAGTTTATAAAACAAAAACACACAATATAACACACAGAATACTACGGCACTGGAAAACAAATCACTTGAAATGGCAAAGCACAAATAAAATATCCCGACGACAATGAGTGTATAAGAAAACATGGCGATTTTGAGTGCGCAATAACATGCGCAATCTCTTTCCCGACCAGCAAGATCACATTCTCTGTTTATTTATTCTATGCCAGTAGTGAATTTAAGTTTTTGAGAGAGTCCTATCGAGACTATTATATCAACGTGAAAATCCCTCTTTCCGAATAGCCTCTACTCCAGAATTGCTCTTGAAACTTAACTCTTAATGTTTTTTTTTTATTAATAATATAGCAAAAAGCCTGTAAATATTGCTTTAAATATAGTTTTACAAAATATAGATACGAATTTATTATATTTGACACTGCCGCAAATTTGTGTCTAAAAATACTGTAGATAAAATTTAATATAAATTAGATATTAGACGATCAGCTTTCATTGTAAAATGGTCTTAATTGTTCCCTTCATATTTATACACATCAGATAAAGATGCAAAACAATTATTATAGCAAAGAACAAATATATGATAATGTAAATTAATTTTTGTAAAAATTATTCTTAGTAAGGTCCTGGTATATTCGAAGTCATCGATCTAAAGGTTCGTCAAGAATAGTTGAGAAAGACACTCAACTTTGAATAGCAACTCCTGTTCAAGACCGTCTAGCTATTTGTTGCTAAAACTGCCTTTAAAATCGATGTAAAAGAGGGACCGGTTTTTTATTTTATATGCCAATGCTTCAAATTATATTTTCGTTCAAATTTTCCTATACCTACCTTTTTATAAATTCATCATAACTGAATGCTGTAATAGTATTAGTGGTAAATCCTTTACATCCTATATTATTTAGAATAAATAATGCAAGTATTATTGATAGTAATTAAAGTTTAAAAACAAAGTTTTACACAAAATATAAAATTAAACCAATTTTGGATACAGACAAACAAAGCAAAATAAAGCTTGATACAATTTACATTCAACAAGGTACTCAAAATAAACCGAAGAACAACATTTTAAGTTGATTTCCGTAAAAAATGTAGGTATCGACCAAAAAAAGTCTTTGAAATGAATAATTTTAAAAAGTCTAGTCCAAAATGATTCTATCTTATATTAATGTTAAAACGATATGACAAATATAATAAACATGACAAATAATATTTATACTACATAATATTACAAAAATAAGTGAACACAAAATCATACAAAAATTTACATATTCTTAAAAATAAGCCATCGGTTTGGGATTATTAAAAATATTAAGAAACACAGCTTGCAATGGTGTGTTAAACGTATAAATTTCAGAGTAACAATTATAGCAATTTAGTGACAAATTATTAAAAACATTTGTTGGCTTTGTATCTATACAAACAAAAAAATAATATTTGTATATATTTTTTTGCAAACCAATAATTGCACAGGAAGTCACTTCCGTTTTCCGGAAACCCCAATCGTGAACAATATCATCTGTGTGTGACACCACAACCAGAAATACACAATTAAGGAATCCATTCTCATTATAGCAAAACAAAACATTATATTTGGCAATAACTCTTATCTTCTAAATGATCAAACTTTTAACGCAAATAATAAATTTGAAATAATTGTAAATAAAACTTTTTTTAACAAAGGAACGACAAATTGTCAAAATTATCATTGACTATGAAATATTTCGAGGTTAATTTCTCAGTTAACTGTCAACCAATTTGTAAAAGGAACGTACGAGGCAGACAGGTGAGTGAAAAACTGTTACAAAAGACACAAAATGGATACACAACAGTAGACACATGTAAAGACGTATCATCTACATGTACATAGTAATGCATATCCTATACCATGCAGAGGCCGAACAAACTCAATGTATAGGTAAAACCAGTCGTATAAATAGAAATAAATATAAATAAAAATAGTATGAACACAAAACGCTAGCAGGAGACCATTTTATCCTTCTGCCAGCATCTCCCAAATATTTGGGTTTCAGCAATGCTCGGACGGTGGTGTTAAGTTATTTTTCATTTATTATACGAGGCATGTTTTTTAAGTAAGTACCGTTTTGGAATTAAAAAAAGACGTGCAAAGATATCGCAGTAATTTTATTTTTACATGAAAACCTGTACCTTAATCTACTTTTCTACATAATTTCCGTGAATATTGAGGCACTTGTCATAACGTGGCACCAGTTTTTGAATACCCTCCTCATAAAATTCTGCCGCCTGACTTGTTAACCACTGTATCAATTGTGTTCACGTTGGGTTCCAAAAATGTTGATGGATTTGCACAAAACCCAACGTTTAGGCAGTGCATTGACTTTCCTTGAGCGGTACCACAATGAAGGTGAAGATTTTTTAGACCAAATTGTTACTGGTGACGAAACATGGGTGGCCTACGTCACACCAGAATCGAAACAACAATCCATGGAATGGCGACATTCATCATCACCCAAAAGAGTGAAGTTTAAGCAAACAATTTCTGCCCGGAAAATCATGTGCACAATTTTTTGGGACAGAAAAGGAGTTTGCTAGTGGAGTTTCTGCCTCGTAATAAGACAATCAATGCAGCGTCTTATTGTGAGACATTGAACAATCTGCGTCGTGCAATCCAGAACAAAAGACGTGGCAAGTTGAGTAAGGGTATCGTTTTGCTGCATGACAATGCCCGTCCACATGTGGCTAATCGGACCAAAGATCTCATCAAATCTTTTAAATGGGAAACTCTAGATCATCCTCCATACAGCCCTGATCTGGCGCCCAGCGACTACCATTTGTTCCTGCACTTGAAGAAACACCTGGGTGGTCAGCGTCTTCAAGACGATAACGAAGTCAAAATATTTGTGATACAGTGGTTAACAAGTCAGGCGGCAGAATTTTATGAGGAGGGTATTCAAAAACTGGTGCCACGTTATGACAAGTGCCTCAATATTCACGGAAATTATGTAGAAAAGTAGATTAAGGTACAGGCTTTCATGTAAAAATAAAATTATTGCGATATCTTTGCACGTCTTTTTTTAATTCCAAAACGGTACTTACTTAAAAAACATGCCTCCGTATTTACGGACATGAAATCCTTTTAATTGTCAGTAAGTTTTATACAGGGTGAATCACGAAAAATGGGACAGTCGCCTTACAAATAAAGAGCAGAATTTTTGATTATAGTTTCATAGCGACCTGTATTAGACTGTTTCTTTTTGCTTATATATGAAAAATAAGATAATCTTTTATATGAATCTCTTTTATTTGCAATTATTCCAAGCCAGAATCATTGTATCCATACACAAGGAGCAACATTATAAATTAATTAAATACAGGGTGTCCCATTTAAATATGGGTTTATCAGCAAACAAAGAAACATGCACAAATCAAAAAGGCCATACCATTAAAAAAAATGTCGCACTATGATTAAATATTTTTTTAGTACACCATTGCAACTAAACAAAGTGTTTCTTTGGCAGCAATTACTACTCCGCTAGCTAAAAAGCACTTTGTATTAAAAACACTAGATTTATTTTGGATCGAAATGGAACACAGAAGATATCCCCCTAATCATATCAAATTTTTTGAATCTTTATAAACTTTTTTACAAAATAACAGACAAATTATTCATTATCAATGTGTCAGAATGTTTGGAAATGTTATAAAAATTTTCTGTCAAGAGTACTACTCCTTTTTCAACTCGATAATTTGAGGTGAATGAATTTTGTTGATTTTTAATCATCACAAAACAATGATAAACATGATTGAAGGTAGCCACGTGTAGTTTTATAATTTTGTTTATGTAAGCATATTTAGGTACGATTCACAAATCAAATACAGGGTGTAAACTGTTAAAACTAACATTTCCAGACCATTCTAATAAATTTTTAAGCATAATACTCGTATATCAATAAGCAAAAATGTGCAACAATAATAAATATCATAAAAATATATTTGTTTATAGTGGATAACAGTAAAAACAACTTAGCTTTTTATATGGAAATTAATAATAATAATATTGATATACCTTATAATAAATAATACTTACCAATTTGTATTTGCAGTTATTATAATCAAATTATATAATATGATAGTATTAAACGTTCATAACATAACAAAAATAATGATAAATAGATAAATGTGATGCTCACCATGTATAGGAAATAATTATTATAACTAATTTTATTATTTATGTTAACAAAACCAATTATAAAGTAATTTATTAATAATTATCTATAATTTATAGACACAGAATCATTTATTTAAATATTGTTAAGTCTAGTTTATAATAATTAAATCATTGATTAAAAGAAATATTATTATTCTCTCGCCAATTACCTCTATAATACACATAGGTATTTATATTATGTAAAAATCCAACAAGCTTTACCTGAACTTACTACTATACAGGGTGATTCATTATGGTATGCAACAAACGAAAACTGGAGATTCCTGAAAACAATTCAAGCATTTTTTGCCATTGAACCCATGTCCGCAAATGCTTCGTTATCGAAATACAGGGTGTCCAAATTTAGTGGTCAAATTAACTTTTTTGTTCATTTCTCAAAAACCAGCTAACCGATTTTGACAAAATCTTACATGCATTTGGGGACAGATAACCTAAAATATTCTGAATTATTTTGGCTCTCATTCACTGTTCATTGGCGTAGATATAGGGGGCATTTGGGTAAATTTTACACATAAATTAGTTGACAAGCTTCATTATTTTAAATTATTACTTTTTTAAAAAGAGCTACAAAAAAGTTAATTACGTCGATGTTGTGGTTTCTACCATTTTTATGGAAACCGATAAATTGCAAGTTAATGGTAGATTTAAATCAAAATAACGTTTACCAGAAATCAAAGTTGCCGTGGAAAACGATTTAATAATAACAAATTACTAAACAACAAATTTTAAGGCCTATCAGTACAATTAAAAATTTAACAATAAAAAAAAATAAACGCGAAATTAAAATAAGAAAATTAATAACAACTGTTCAAACTGCTTTCCATTGACAGTAATGCACATTTTACATCTTTCAACTAATGAATTTGTAGTTTTAATAAGGATATTATGATTGTTTCTTATTTTCCTAGCAGCTTCATGAACTATCTCCAGTAGTTGGTTTTCATTTATAATTGGTACACTGTAAACCAATTGTTTCATTCATTGATTCAGATCCGGTGATCTTGGAGGCCACTCAACTGGAACCTCCCAAACGAATCAAATTGTTTCCAAACAGTTGATTTAAAACTTTCGTTACTTGTCTACCACGGTGCGCAGGGGCTCCGTCATGTTGATACCACATGTTTTGAACAATATTCAGAGATACATCCTCAATAAATTCGGGAAGGCGGTTGTGTAGGAAAAGACTGTATTGATTTGAGTTTAAATGCCCATTAATTACGAACAACGGCAATAATTTATTGTTAAAAATGCCACCCCGATGAAAATTTCGCGGCCTAATAGCACGAGGGTTGTTTAAATACTATACATGTTCATTCTCGTTTGTATTTATGTCATCTCTAGTAAAAGTTGCTTCATCTGACCAGAGCACTTTCTCTAAAAATCTTTCATCTTCTTGATGCTTACCAAGAACCCAATTACAAAATAGTAGGCGCCTTTCACGGTCTCCAGGATGTAGGGCCTGGACATCTTGATGATGATAGAGATAGAGCATTTCTCGATTTAGTAGTCTCCAAACAGTTGTTCGAGGTAATGCCAATTGAGTTGGTGTTCTTCTGGTGCTTATTTTCGGATCGTCTAAAACTAAATCCACTATGTTTTCTTCAGTTTAAATATTTAGACGATGCGGTCGTTTGTTAACTCTAGGTCAAATGCTACCTATCGTTCTAAGCCTGTGAAATGTAGCCGTCCATGTTTTTTGATATGGATGACGTCTATTAGGATAATTTGGCATTCTCTGGCCGCTACTCTTGCATTTGCATTACACAAACATATTCTTCAATTGAAAAACTCATTTTAATTTGGAAAAAAACATTCGCAATATTAAAAACAACTACGAAATAATAAAACAATTTTAACTAATTTAAATTTGTTGCTGTCAAAGTTTTTTTTTATTGTTGCGGCATTCGTTTTCCATGGCAACTTTGATTTTTCATTTGGTTTTCTGGTAAACGTTATTTTGATTTAAATCTACCATTTTAACTTGCAATTTATCGGTTTCCATAAAAATTGTAGAAATCACAACATCGAAGTAATTAACTTTTTTTAGCTTATAAGTTCCTGTTTTTAAAAAAGTAATAATTTAAAATAATGAAGCTTTTCAAAGCTGTCTTTAATTTATGTGTAAAATTGCCCCCTATATCTACGCCAATGAACAGTTAATGAAAGCCAAAATAATTCAGAATATTTTGGTTTATCTGTCCTCAAATGCATGTAAAATTTTGTCAAAATCGGTTAGCTGGTTTTTGAGAAATGAACAAAAAAGTTAATTTGACCACTAAATTTGGACACCCTGTATCTCGATAACGAAGCATTTGCGGACATGTGTTCAATAGCAAAAAATGCTTAATTCAGTTTCAGCAATCTCCAGTTTTCGTTTGTTGCAACCATAATGAATACGCCTGTATATACAGGGTGAGTCTCTTATGTTATTTTTATTTTAATCAACGATTTAAATATTAAAATTAAATAAACATTATTTATCTAAATTTATCTTATTATACAATATTATTTCGAAACTCACTTTTGCATTAGTTAGTTTTAGCCAAATATAGGTTTAGTGTAAAATTATTGTTCATAGTATTATTTATAACATTTTATTTTGTATTGTAAAATTTGTATATTATTATCTATCAACTATTATATAATATATTATAACGTTTTATTTGCAGGTTGAGACCACGGTTGTGAAATTTTACTTCTTAACATACAACAAATTTGATCAACTCTAAAGTTATCTGTAATAAACTTCAAAAGTAACTTTGTCAAAAAAAAATCAATAAAAATATATTTACAATGACAAGTAAAATTAAAGTTGTAAGTTAAGAAATGATATTAAATTCAAGGGTTGTGATTCGAATCAATTTTTCTATTACTCTTACATAACATAAACCATAATACTTTATTATAACCTCTCACTAAATACAGGGTGATTCGAGGTGGATGGTTCCGCTAATTTTTTGTTTTTATTTTTTGTCATCTAAGTAGGTCTTGAAATCTAAGCACCAGCGTTGCCATGTTTTTAATTTATAACGAAACTGTATTATATATTGTATATTTTTTTATTAAGATTAAGTAATTATTATTAAATTGTTTATTAATTAATTATTTGTTTATATATTATTATTATTATTATTTATTAATGGCAAATAAAATATATTATAACAATGCATTATCGAGAAACAATACTATTTATAAATAATTATTGTCTAGTCAAAATGGGGTCTATGAATTTTTCAAATAATTTCTAAAATTCTGTGGAATTATAATATTATACTATGGAACAAATAAAAATGAAAATGTAATAAGTTTTATGTTGCATCACAAAAATAAAGAGATTTCAAAAGATTATTCATGTTTTTTTTTTCACGTTGCGTACCCTAAAGTATTAAACATTTTGTAGCAAAAGATAATAAAGTTAACATGATTTTTTTAATCCCTAAACAAATATTTTCAGCACGACAATGGCGATCAAACACCAAAACAACCAACTTTCATTTAAAAAAAAACACCCATCCTACTTCTGCGACTTTGAGCCACAGTATAATAAATAATACAGTATTCTGACTCTTATGATTAATACAATGAACAATCAGGGAGGACATGTGTGTGCTGCAAAATGTTGTCACAATAAAATGCTGTTAGGTGAGTAATAAGTAAAAATAAAGATGAATACCTACTAGATAATTTTACGTTTATAACAACTATTTGTATAACCGTAAAATTTATATTACGAAATGGCAGTATCTAATATGTTTTTAAACTAAATGAAAGTAAAACATAAACACAAGTTGTCTCGTGGCGAGATAGCATGATAACGCAATCAGCTAGGGGTTATATTATTGACAATATATATATATGGCCCTTGTTTGACTAAAATTGCTGAGAACAGGATTCAGTTGATGCAGAATTCAGGCACACGGCTTGTATGTGGAATTCGTAGGGGTGAAAGAGGTTAGCAATAAGATTAAGGAAATCGGCTGGTTAAGAATGAAACAACGTCGGATTTTCATTAATTAATTTTGATAATAAAAATGATCAGATGGAAATAGGCGGAATACTTATATGAAAGATTGAAGTTCCGGGGATCGGTATATGATGTGAATATTCCTCATAAAACTGTCATTAGGCCACCGCTACACTCAACATCAATCATTGAGCAGTCATTTTCCTATACGGTTTCAAAATATTACAACGCTCTACCGGAGAATATAAAAAGTTTACAGGGGTTTTCGTTTAAGAGCGCTGTCTGACACGTAATAGAACAAATTAATTTGTAAAGATAAGCTACCTACTTAATTTGGCCAGCGATGTAAAACTATTTTCAGATAGGTTTAAGCTAAAATATAAGTTACGTTTAGGTTAAGTTAGGAAGCACTGCTTCAACTTTTATAAGAATGTCTTGTTTACTAATAAAGTCTGTATTATTCTTGTGTTTGTTATTATTATTAAAAATCACCCAATCATGTCAACATTTAACTGACACCACAAATATTTCTGAAATTGACAGCGATAAGTATTATTATGTACTTAAATATTTTTACAAAAATTAAAATACAGTACTGTGGTTAGAAACCGAAAATTATAATTATTCTTAGTCAGGACCTGACTTGTAACCCAAAATGGCGGTGTCATACGTCACAGTTTATTTCAAAGTGCCAACGTGGAGTCGGAATGCTGTACTTATTAATGCTGTGCTCGAGCATTAGTTCCCTGTCAAACTGACACGAAACTAACCAAACAAATAAAATAGAAACCAAACATGACTTCATCAAAAACTAAACTGGAAAAAAAGCTGGAAATAGTGTGCAGTAAACTCCCATTAATCCAGAAACTCCTTTTCACACCTGAACATAAACATAAATGTCTAAAACGAAGTGTTGGTTTCATAACTGGATTCACACTGGGAGTGCTATTCTATGAATTTGTTTTGGCTGATTTGAGTTTCACCGAAGACATGTCTCTGATCCTTGGCAGTATTATCTCTTTGATGATGGCATTTGGAATAGCGTTTTCCTCACAAATCCGATGTATCACAGTATTAACATTTCCCACATTTGGTGGGAAAGTTGGGCGCGGGGTTTTGAAGGCTTTGGTCATTAACTACATTATTGCTGGACCAATTGAAAATTTAGCTAACAATGGTAAGTAGAAAATTAGGTACTACATATTTGAACGTGAAAAGCACTATAATTCTCCTGCATACGTCGCAGGCATCAAGACACAATCAGCTCGCGTATAACTAGGGGCCTATCGGCGTTGCCAACAGGTGTATATTTTCCCTTGTTCGTTACAATATTGATTTGTTTTTATAGGCAAAGAAACTGTAAGAATGTTTGCATGCACAGCATCACTAACATTCAATCTAACTAAAACTCGATTTGAATTGATGTTCAAACCATTTTCTGATGCAATTTTTGGAGTTAAAACCGATATCAATGAAGTGAAAGACACTTTGCGATCAATTAAAGACGTCTCATCACCAATCGTCGGTGAAATTGAAGATGAAGAAGAAATGAGAAAAATTAAAGAGGAAAATGACTATCTAGATGAAAAAATGGGTGATACTAAACGGTCGGATATGCTCAATACTAAATTTGACACCAAAGGTACGAGGGTTTAACTATTATTGACTTTTCTGTCCTATTATAAAATTTTAGGTGAAAAATCAGAAGCAAAAAAGTTTGAAGAACAGTACATCAAGAAGATTGAGATGCGCTGTGAAGACCAGTTTACTAGAGCCTCAAAGAAATGTCGTAAGATGTTTGAGAGTGGTTATAACAAGTGCTATGATACCGTAACATGGATGGCGGCCTGGTTGCTCTGTTGGCCTATGAAACTGGACTTTGTATGTAACATCGCTGAGGCTTTAGGAGGAACTAGCAGATGTGATCCAGCAAAGGATATAGGTATCACAATAATTTGAACTGAAATAAAAGTTCCGAAGTAATTCCGTGTTTACTCTAGATCCAGGATTTGGTGATGGTTACGTATATCTGAAAAAATCACGTGCGACAGTTGCTCAAAACTTCAAGGACGTTCGAATTCAATACAAGATCGGCAGGCTTAAACAATTACGTGATGTTCGTGATGCTCGTGATACGGCAGTAGCGATTTTACACGTAGTTAAAGAGAAGAAATCAATACTCAACACAATACTAAATATTGTCAAACGTTTGTTGGCATTTATATTTCTTCGAATCATTTTGGATGCGCAAACTTACCAAGAAAAGTATTTACGTAACATGGAATTTGACAATTTCTACATAACTCGATACTTTAGAAAAATCGATGCCAGGAGAAAAATACGGGAACAAGCAACGTTGCTACCGCTGAAAAAAATTGAGAAACTCAAGCTAGTTGATCCGTTTTCCCCAGTACCCTTGAAGGAAGAACGTGCTAAAATTACCAGTGCTTTGCTTATTTTATTTGTGGAAATGATAACTGCGACGGTTTTTGTTTTATTGGACAGGCTGTTCTATGAAGCATTGGATATTGTTAGACGACACTCCAAAATCAGTTATTTGCAGACTGGTAAACACGATCTTTATCTGGAGGTTAAAGGTTTGTACCATAAGTCCAATTATTCTGTTTATGGCATATTTTGCTGTTTCTTTTAGGGACGGGTATGATAGCATCCCTGTTAAGATCAATAGTTAAAGGCTTCAACATCAAGAAGCGCATCCGCATTGAAAGAAGTAATGAGAAATGTTTGCCAAATCCAAATTTCATGTCATACAAATATCTTCTAAAGATTTATGGTGTTTATTTCGCGATTCTGCTACTAACCTTCGTTCAAGCATACACGTTAAGAATTAGGCGAATTATTTGTAGTTACTTTTATAGAAAACGTGAAAAGAAGCGTATTTTGTTTTTGTATAACGAAACCATGAAACGTAGGAAAGGATTCTTCAGGTAAATTTTGAACACTTTATAGCTAAAACTTAAATCTGTTGTAAATTCAGGTTCATGAAGAACAAAGTAGAAAAACAAGCGCGAGAACACCGTTTACGTGAGAACTACAACGTTTTCGCCATTTTGAGAATCAACTACCCAAAACAATTCGACTGGTTGAAGCTATTCGCATGCGCAAGACGTTATTGCCTGATCTGCGAAGAACCTGAACCACGAAAGCACAGCGATTTTATTGAATGCTCTAACGAATTTTGCTATTTCATATATTGCAAAGAATGCTGGGGTGATGTGGGTAATAAATGTTTGGCGTGCGAAGCTGAAGCTAGCGATTATAGTGCTGATAATACCTCGGAGGATTCAGTAGACTATGAGAATCTGTGAATGGCGACATTCTGTTTTGTTTTACATATTTTATTTTAATTTAAAGTAACTTAAGAATAATAATTATTGTAAGACTATGTCTATCAAATATATCATGTAGATGTTGTAGGCAGACTTTTCATTCCATAGTCCATATCGACAGTTGCACTCAAAATGTGCAAAGGATAAAAAAAAATCCAAAATTGGTTCAATATGCACGAAACAAGTAAATCAGTAGTAATACCCCTAGGGTCTTGATAATACAGAGATAATTTTGTCATAGAGATGCCGAAAGCGTATTGCTTGATAGCCCAAGGCCGCAGGC
The DNA here is from genome assembly GCA_911728435.2 of Apoderus coryli. Lineage (NCBI taxonomy): Eukaryota > Metazoa > Arthropoda > Insecta > Coleoptera > Attelabidae > Apoderus > Apoderus coryli. The sequence goes on along the minus strand of OU452211.1, from coordinate 527,693 downwards.
CGAGGGCTATTATCCTTGAGCAACTCGCTTGAAGGATTCTCTATGACAAAATTTTGAGTATTTATCAAAGCCCGAGGAGTATTCGATAAGATAATTTTTGACTTTGTAGATATCAAAAATTTTATTGTCAATCTGACGTTTAATAATTTTCAATACAAAATGTATTAGTTTTAATCAAACAAATATTATTCATTTTTATTTAAAACTACAGTTGTGAAAAGTACAAGTGGTGAATGTTAAATTGGCAGAAGAGTTTGCTGAAGTTGACGGATTGTTAATTTCCACTGTTGAAGAAATTCCTCGCATGGTGTTGATTATTTCACCATGGCGTTCTTGGTTAATATTCAAGTACGGTTTAATTGAATTAGAGCGGCTATGTCCTGTTATTTTTATTAATTGCTGTTCAGGAATTCCGTCAGCTTTTCTCATATTTACCGCATAATCTTTCAATATATTAGCCAAATTATGCAAACTCGTTTCAGCATTCAGTTCTTATTCTCTGGTCGCACAAAACTCGAGAAATATTTTCCATACATATTTTTTTGATTTGATTGTATTTTTTGGTATATTATTAGATATAATATCATTAATTGCATCGTTGGATGCAATCCCAAATCTTCGCGACATTTTTAAACCAGTTGTCAGTTTGACGTTTAATTAATTTTTAATAAAAAAAACACCAAACTGAAAACACCACATGTAGGGTATTATCGCTGTAATCCAGAGGTGATTGGATGAAATTTGACACATGACTTAAAATTAAGTAATTTGATTGGTTACTATGTACCGTGACTTTATGTACACCCTGTATATATAACCAACTACAAATTCAAAATTTATAAAACTTTTCTGTATTTTCAATCATTAGACTATGTAGAACAGACAATTAAGATACTACATCGTATTCAGTTGTATTTAATTTTCATTTACGTATTGTACTATAAAATAAACAAAATTAATAAATCCTATTTATATAAAACTAACCCAAAACATGAGATAAAAACCTACATTACTGTGGATAACGATTGCATTATATTCTTGAGATTTCTTCTCGCTTATTTTCATAAATAACAATGTTTTAAAATTAAACGAAGCAATAAATTTTTAAGTCACATTTTCCATATATTAGAATATGAAGTTAACAGATTTTGGTGATAATATCAGTAGTTTTACCCCAAGTAATACTAGGAATTTATCCTTTAGTCAATTTTATTGGAGCGGATATGGCTTTAGTAAGTTTTGTTTTTAAATTTTATCATTATTTATTATTATAGATTCTAAAAACAGCAAATTCGTGTTGCGCCTTTTTGTAAAAATATCCTAAAAATTACTTAGTTGTAGTTGTAAATAATTTTGTAGTAAAACAATAACGGTATAGTGTTTCTAAAGTTAGTTAGTCTTCGCCATACCATATGATGTCCATCCGATTATATTTAGATTAACAAGAAATCCCTGCGGGATTTCCCAGTCGTTGTGTGGTAGTTTTATCTATGAAAAAAGTCATTGAGGGTTATAAAAAAAATTAAGAAAAAAAATAAAAAAAAAAAAATTTCAAAAAAAAAATTCAAAAAAAAAATGTCAAAAAAGTTTTCAAAAAAAAAAATAAAAAAAAAAAATTTCAAGAAAAAAAAAATATTGAAAATAAATAGAAACATTTTTGAGTTACCCCGTAGATAACCCCTAGGACCTTATAGTTTAACTTTCAAGGAAAACTTGAATTGAAATCCAAAGAAATCCAAAAATTATTCAAAATATTACTTTTTTGTCCTTTACAAAATAAAGAAATACATTTTTGATTCACCCCGTATATAAATTTCTATACATTTAAAATTTTTTAAATGTGGGCTAATTAATGTTTTTTGTATCACCCTGTACATGCTGCTTATTAATTAATGTTGTTATAATCTGAGAAATACGTAGCGCATAGCCAGATGTTAAAATAACGTTAACCTTAATAGTGGCGGACGTTAATTTTAGGACTACCATATCTCTCTATCATGGTTCGTTGGTTTGTCATAATTTGGTAATATTTTTTTCTAACGTTGGTGTCACTTATTTTAGTTTAGTTGACACTTCTAGTTTCACGTCATAATTTGGTTTTGGTAAGATGGTTTTTTCTAACCCAACAGAGAAATTGCTCTGAGAAAATAACATGCTGCCAAAAATTATTTGTTTCATTCATATAGATTTATTTGCAAACTCTAATCTTTTTTTTTTTTCGATTAATCACTGTAGTTATTTTTGTTACTGTCGGTATCCTTTGCCAGGCATACCGAGGGAGAAATATATTAAAAAAAAAATGCTGCATTCGATGCAGAAAATTGAAGTTACCTTCGCGATTTTCATTTAGGGTTTAACATACATAGATAATGGCAATTTGACTTTGACATTGGCGTTCGAAAAGAATGTAAAAAGGGGTTAAAAACATGAACATAGCAGAAATATTGACTAGATATTTATAGCTTTGATAAAATATAACTTATGAAATGTATCATAAGAAACTTATTATTGTTAAATTTAATTTTTTCAGGACCACTTCAAAAAATCGATTGGGGCCCAGTAATTCTGGTACCTATCCTAGCATCAATCATACTAGCTGTTACTGTATTTTTGCTGATCGTGTTCCGACGTAACCCTACTTTTGTTATCAGTACTGTAGCAGGATGCTTGATTTTCATAGCCATATACCTAACACTGGCAGCATTGGATAGTACGCGCGTTGCTTATGAATAGATTATTGCTCAATTTAAAATTATTTATTTATTATTTTTATATATATTATTTATTTTAAGTAATATAAATTTGTATTTTCTGAAAAATTATTGGCTTTAACTGAATATAATACATCCTAGTAACCTTTAGTCAAAATCAAATAATTTATCCATAAATCTGGCTCGAAGGTCCACAAAATTCTTTTAAAATACTCTAAAAAATTTGTAAATTTACACTTTTCTTGCGAAGTTTCTTAAAAAATTGTAAATTTTGGTTATTCAAATTTTTTTTACGAAAATATTTATATGCTTTATTGAAGAACTGAGCTTCAATTTCCAAATAAATTCGCTAGTGATGTAAGCTTAATAAGACGCTCAGTTAGCACTAATTAAATGTTAATTATGACTTCCAGTGGCGCCCCGGGGGACAGTGTCACGAATAAAAATGACAAAAAAATGTACGCTACTGACTTTTTTTAGCTCTCCATATCATATATGTAATATATGTATATATGGAGACTATTAGTTTCATGAAAAAAAAAATTTTTTTAATTTCACCGGAAATACTTGTTTTTGGTCATTTTATACATAAATAAGTAGTTTTAAAAAAATGTCTGTCTGTCTGTCTGTATCCACGAAAACGCAAAAACTGCTTAACAGATTTTAACCAAATTTGGTACAAAAATACTATTGGACATGGCAAGGAGCTGATTAGATTTTGGGAAACAATGAGCGTAGGCAAAGGGTTTAAAAGAGGGTTCAAAAATTAAAAAAATTCATAGTTCTTAAACTTATCCGAAATACTGCATAATTTTTTACGCATTTAATTAAATATAACCTAAAATATTGAACATAAAATATTAGACCACATGGGCGTTCGAAAATAGTGTAAAATGGGGTAAAAAAGATTAAAAAAAAACGTATTTCTTAAAAATAGCAGAAATATTAACTAGTTATTTATAGTTTTGATAGAATATAACCTATAAAATGTGTCATGAATAACTTACTTTCATAGGCGTTCGTAAATAGTGGAAAAGGGGTCAAAACATAAAAAATATATATTTCCTAAACTTATTTGAAATATGGAATAATTTTTCATAGTTGTGATACAATATAAGCTAAAAAATATTCCATAAAAGAATTGGTTCACACAGGCGTTCGAAAATAGTTTAAAAAAAGGGTCAAAAACGAAAAAAAAAAATGTTTCTCAAATATACCAGAAAAATTGGCTAATTATATATAGCTTTGATATAAGATAACCTAAAAAATGCAGCATAAAATTTGTATTTACATAGGCGTTCGTAAATAGTAGAAAAAGGGGTAAAATAAAAAAAAATTAAAATGTAAAAATTTTTTATATTTAACTAGATGAATTGGTGTTAAAAATACACGACAAAAATTAATGTACCATAGGCGTCCGTGAAAATTCTATAAAAGGGTCAGAAAAAATTTGTATCTGTGATAACTCAAAAACCACTTAACGGATTTTAACCACATTTGGTACGAAAATACTACAGGATATATATATATATATATATAGGTGGTGATTAACATTGAGCGTAGGCAAGGGGTTTAAAAGAGGGTTCAAAAATTTAAAAAATCATAGTTCTTAAACTTATCCGAAATATTGAATAATTTTTTTATAGTTGTGATAGAATATAACCTAAAAAATGTTACATAAAAGAATTAGTTCACACAGGCGTTCGAAAATAGTCTTAAAAAAGGGTCAAAAACGAAAAAAAAAATGTTTTCCAAATATACCAGAAAAATTGGATAATTATATATAGCTTTCATATAAGATAACCTAAAAAATGCAGCATAAAATTTTTATTTACATAGGCGTTCGTAAATAGAAAAAAAAGGGGTAAAATAAAAAAAATTAAAATGTAAAAAAATTTATATTTAACTAGTTGAATTGGTGTTAAAAATACACGACAAAAATTAATGTTCCATAGGCGTCCGTGAAAATTCTATAAAAGGGTGAGAAAAAAAATGTATCCGTGATAACTCAAAAACCACTTAACGGATAACCTACAACATGCAGCATAACAATTTTGTTTACATAGGCGTTCCTAAATAGTAGAAAAGGGGGCAAAATAAATTTTATAATAAAACTAAAAAAAATCAATTAATTTGCGTTCAAGAACTTGGCCTAGATCTGAAATATAAAATATCTGCGTATAAATAGTGCCTCCAAAGAGAAGAGAAAGGCACAAAACCCGATACTTAAAAAAAAATAGCTGATGTCTAAAACAAAACAAAAATTTATTAAATTTAGATAAATGACAAAAAGGTCATAAAATTATTACTTTTACACTTAAATATGGAGAGCTATTCGTGCCTCGAGGGCAACAGCTAGTTTTTATATATTTTTTAGAAAGCTCAGGTAAAAATACAACTTTTTTGTCACTTGATATTTTTTCGTATCTCTCTCCGTTTTCGAGAAAAATTTGCCCAACACTAGTACTCGTCAGATTGCGTCGCGACTTGATTGCAGCAAAAATACTGTCCATCGAGTATTGAAAATCCATGATCTGCATCCATTTAAACTTCAAAAGGTGCAGCATCTACTGCCTGGCGACACTTCTCGGCGGCTCGAGTTCTGCGAGTGGTTCCTCGGTCAAGCGGATGAAAACGCTGATTTTTTAAGTATAATGTTCACGAGCGATGACAAAGGATTTTTGCGCGAGGGGACATTCAATCCTCGTAATAACCACGAGTGGAGCGAACAAAATCTCCATCAGAGGATATCAGCAGATGTTTGGTGTTAATATTTGGGCAGGTTTTCTGGGCGACCATTTGATTGGGCCGTACGTTCTACCTGATCACCTCAACGGGAATAGCTAGCTAGTTTTTTTGCGAGATATTCTGCCCGAGCTGCTAGAAGATGTACCCCTCCAGTTGCGTAGAGAGGCCTGGTTCCAACACGATGGTTGTCCAGCGCATTTTGCGCGCACCGTGAGAGGTTACCTCGACCAAACCTACAACAACAGGTGGATTGGTAGAGGTGGTCCCGTCCCTTGGCCAGCAATATCGCCGGACTTGCCCCCCCTGGACTTTTTTCTTTGGGGCGAAATGGAACGGTTGATCTATGCAACTCCTGTGCCGACAATGGAGGACCTAGTTGCTACAGTTGTGGTGGCAGCGGAATTTATCGCGAACGATCCATGCGTGTTTGCTCACGCGAATCCTGGCTCGACAGGTGCAGAAAATGCATCGAAATGCATGGTGAACACTTTGAGCATTTGCTCCACTATTAATAATAAATTATTTGTAAAAAAGCATGACACCCTGTATTTTGAAAACCATCTCAAACTGCTTGTTTATTGAAGTAGGAAATAAAACGTCAGACTCCACGAAATCAGTTTAATTCATCACACTTAATGTGTTATGTCGATTAAAGCACCATACATGTTTCGAAGCTCACTAGCTTCATCATCAGTGGTAACATTTAGTAGAGAAACTGTATTTTGTAATTATTACATTATATGATTGTATTAAGAGTAATGCATCGAAGTCACTTCGAGGAAAAATTCTTATTATTACTAATTAAGTTAAATTTAAGCTATTGCATATTGCTGTTTTTCTTCTTTTTGATCATTTTAAATTTTTATAAATTTTGTTTCAATTATATAGTTGGGATATACGCAGCCACTAATCTTTTATGCTTGTTTATGGTTCCTCAATATGCCCCAGAAGTTTTTTTCCAATTGAGAGGGGATTTTATTTACATACTGAGTTGCAATTTTCAAAGAATTCTAAACAACACAAACACAACATTATTTGAATACAGATTCTCTAAAGAAATTTATGAACTATGGCCAGTTAGTGGAAAAGGTGTAGATTTTTAATAAAAATACTGGCTCAATATTATTTATCTTTACCCAAATCGAATCAAATTGATAAGTCACCAAAATTTCCAACATGCCTTTTCCAAGTATAATTGAAAGCCACAGGTCATCTTCAGATTCCGTGTATACAATCGCATTCTACTATTAAAATAAACATTATTTATTTATAACTTCAATTACATATACAGGGTGTACCACCGATAACCAAATCGATCTGCAAATAGAGAACTATACAGTTGCAGTGTAACTAGGTCGACAGGGACAGATGAGGTAAAATAGTTATAAGTTATTGATACTTCCTGCTATACCGGAAGTACTTAGGTGTCAATTTACCTACTTTAAATGGAACACCGTGTATATTATTACAGTTTTGGATTACATGTAAAATTTCTACTAAACTTTGTTTATTATCTCAAGATACCAATCTAATATTTAATTAATATTTAAAAAAATACAGAAATATCAAATTAATATAATTATTATTATTTGTCATATTAAACGAAATTAATTGTATTATTATTTACGAATAGTTGTCTACGAATAGTCTAGACGTAAACAGAGAATTTGTAAAACCAAAACTCACTATCGACGACACCATCATTTCGGAATATTTGTCAGAAAAGATTTGTTATTTATTATTGTTATTCATTATTTCCCATAGCAATATATAAAATTATAATTTAATGCATTTGCGGAGAATAGGGAAATACTACTTTGGAAATTCCACTTACTTAATTATAAGCATCACAACATAAAATGTGTTTACATGTAGTAAGTACCTATACTTCAGCAATTTACAATGGATATATTATTTCAATAAATTTTATGGATATTTTAAGAATAATATACAGGGTGTCACATCGATCTGTATATAGAAAACTATACATAGTAGAATTTTGAAAAATTTGGCATTGATTGTGTTCTAGTTAGGACCATATCGGCTCCCTATTTTAACTACTGCTGAGCTTTTTGAGACTGTATACAATTTGTCCACGGATAGAGTTTGGAAGAGGAGAAACTTTTTTATTTGTAGATTTAGAAGAAAAAGTCATTTTTTATAAAAACGTCTGCTTGTGTCAAAACTACAATACGACTTAAGTCCCCGGTTTCACTGCAGCCTCATGGGCTTATTGTGAAAAATCCCCGTATATTATGCCACCCAATCCATCAGCCCTGTACCCTCCACTAACTTGTGGAGTTCAGTTATGTGTTGGGTGTCAATATCTGCTGGCGCAATCAGCGAATGCCCAAAAATAGCGTGTCGTCTTCGTTGTAGAACTACACACTCACATATTACATGGTAAGCTGTTTCAACTGCCCCATTACACCATCTGCATTGCAGGTCCCCATTGTACAGCCCCATCTTATTTAGGTGGTCTCCCAGAGCGCAATGCCCAGTAAGGAGTCCCATAGTTATTCGCACCTGACTCCTGCTTAATGATAGCAGTTTTTCAGTGCGTTTTGTTGCGGCACCAGGTATAAACCTCTTCCCATGCTCCTGCTTGGAAATATGTTCCCAATATCTCTGGTGCTAGCTTTTGGCCCAGGACTTGAGGAGGTCCCTCGCCGTTCTTTTAGACAAGCCCAGCGTAGGTTCCGTGCCAGTATATGTGGTTTCAGAGGCTTGTCTAGCCAGCCAATCCGCTCTCTCGTTGCCTTCTATTCCCGAGTGCCCCGGGACCCACACTAGATTTACCCTGTTGTGGTCCGCCAAGGCCCTAAGTTCTGTTTGGCAGTCCCATACCAGTTTGGTTGTAACCTTGGGGCTTCTCAGAGCCCTTAAGGCCGCCTGGCTATCTGAACATATATTGATTCGCTGGTTTGTATAAGCCCTCAATATGTTTAGTTTTGCACATTGCAGAATTGCAAACACTTCCGCTTGCTCAAAGTGGTTAATTTCATGGCTACTATTAAAATAATAAAATTAAAAAAAAAAACAAGGAAATCAAAATCATTAAAAATGTTATTTTTGATATACCCTGTATAGTGATGGTAAATTTCGTACTCGAAATTGTAGTTTTGACACAAACAGACGTTTTTATAAAGAATGACTTTTTCTTCTAAATCTACACATAAAAAAAGTTTTTCCTCTTCCAAACTCTATCCGTGGACACAATGTATACAGGGTGAACTATGACTCAGTACAAAAATTTTAACTAGAGGTAGAGAAAAATAAGTTTTAACAGAATCGCCTTTCAAAAAATTTCCAACATTTTTATTAAGGCTGAAAATAATTTTTTTGTAAATCATGTTAAACTCCCTTTTTACGACGCCTATGAACGCCTGCCCAACTGAAGTTTAAATTAGACATTAGCTTAAAGGTTATGATACAGCGTCTATTTTTCCACGATTTTTAATGTAATGTTAAAACAAACATAGTTGTGAGAAATTTCACGTTCCTTTTAAAAAAAATTTCAAGTGAGGGCGAGTGGTAGGTGAAATGCCACATCAGCCAATCTGATCTGAGAAATTTGTGAGGAATTTCTTGCGAACGTGGTATACACATGCAAAGCACATGCGGAGGTCAATGATTAAAAGTAGCATAATATGGCTCGATACACAATACACATTGAGTTATTTTTTTACTCAAAATAAAAAGCTTAATATGTGTGTTATAAACTTGGCAACACGTTAGGCTGTTGGTTGACAGATGACGTCGAAGTTGTCTGCACTCTGCACAATAGATCATGCAGGTGTTCCGGGCGGTTATTAACCTATTAACCGATATTTTATTATTTTTGTGTTTACATTTTCGTCCCCATTGGAAATAAGGATTTAAATAAATTAAAATTAAACAGGCATTTTACATTTTAGTGTCAAATAAGTAAGTACTAGTTTTACTTATCTGGGGTTTAGTGTGCTACCGGCAATGTTTAGTTAGTGTTTGTGTATTCAAAATGCGAAAATATCGTTCCAGAAGTTTGCAAAAACGAAGAAATTATCTACAATTTGGAGTATTCCAGATTGATTGTTATTGATCAAGTATTATAAGACAGCGCCGCTACGACTGGCTATCATAGTTTAATATTTCGTTAAATTTAAAATAAATCGGCATCAGCGAATATTAAAAAATGTGCATTTAGTGTATCTACTTCTCGGAAATCTGTTGTGTTTTTAGTGTATTCAATAAGTATGCGAAAATATCGTTTTAGGAGTTTGCTGTTTGCAAAAACGAAGAAGTAGTGTACAATTCTGCAGTAGTAAACATGGATTTACTTATCAGGTATTAAGTATAATAATTATTTCAAAAATGTTCATTTTCACCTCTCTACAATTGGCAACGCTGCGTATAGCTGTTCGTAGGTTGGAAGCCATCCTGAAAAATAATTGTCATAGGCGCCGATTTACCATGGAAAAACGTGGATTTGCCCCATTTTGTAAACATCGAATAAAAATTCCGAAACAAATTTTTTATGGTTTTTCATGCTTTCCTGAGCATCTGGTTAAAATTTTTGTACTGAGTGATAGTTCACCCTGTATACAAAAAAAAAATTTAATTGTGAATATTTCAGAATAGATAACTTTTTACAATGTACAATGTTTTTCCTATTTGATTTTTAATAATTTGCTCAAATGTACATCATATATGAATAATCAAAAAAACTAATAATATACAGGGGATGCCAAGCAATACCCCCCTGTAAAATACACCATGCTTAAAATATTTCACATAATTCATAAAATGAATAAATTCTAAAAAAAAATTCGTAACCATATACGTACCTATAATATAGAGTAGAATAAACTACCTACTATGCATTGTAAATTTTTGCAAAACACTTGAAACGTATTTGCGGTTAAGAAAAACCAAACAATACGTACTCCATTCATTAATATAATATTTAAATAATAATACAGCAACTAAACAATGTCAATTCAACAAAAAATATATTTAAAAATGTTCCCTGGTCACGTATTTCAGACCCATAATTAAGTAACGCAACATTAACAACATGTTAAAAAAATTACAATATAGGTATACACTATGTCCGCGCATCAACCCAACCCAAAAAAGTCCCTCTTGGTAAAAAATATAAGATTCTTTAATATTTTAAAAAGCAGTTGAAGAAAAAGCGAATAATCTATATGCTAATCCTTAAGCAGTACGCAGTTAAATTGTGGAGCATTTTGCTTTATTAAATTTCCCGATATTGGTACACAGAGAAAAATTCTTTTACCAAAACGACACAAAGGTTTCTTCGGATGTCTCTTGTAGTAGAATTACAGAAATTTATTTCAACAAACTACAAACTGTTAACCGGTTTTAATGGATTTGTAATTGTACTAATAGATAAAGTAATGCGAAAAATGCATTTTTATTGAAAATTTCGCAATATAAGTTAGAAAAACAATACTACAACGGTAATGCTACTGAGCTTCGGCATCTTTTTGGTGTATCACTTTTTATTGTAAGGCTTGAAATAAAGGCAGCAGGGAAGGACGAAATTTTACCTATGATAATGTCAATAACTTTGGTTTGGCTTAAACGAATTTATCAATCTAATTTTTGTTTAAGAACTCAAGCCTTGCTGATGAACAAAAAAAAGAGTTCAAATCATAATTGTTTTTTGGGACTCCGCTAGATGGCGATATTTGCACCGCCTAAGGTTTTTTTGATTTTTCTTTAAAAACTTAAATGGAATGACAAATATTTTATCAAAAATGAAAAGTAAATTGAATTTGCAACAAAAAAGTCCAAAACTGCACATCAAAATCTTTATTCGTTTCAGAGTTATGGCTAAAAGAATGTTGTTCACCAAAATTCGTTGAAAAATCATGTATCGTAAATTTTCCCTGATCAAGAATGCCATGGGAAGTAAAGAAATAGGTTTAAACTTTATTAAACTGATAGTTTAACAAATAAAAATTATGAAAAATCAATTAAAATTACCAAAATGCAGAGCTTTCATAAAATTTGTTAAAAGAGGTAGATCTAGATAGATTTTAAAGATTCATTATATGCAGGGCTTTTTACATTAAACAATTCTAGGTCTTAAAAAAATTCCAGTGTAAAGTTTTTCACTATACAGAGTTTCACTATAAACAACGTCGACTGTATAATATAATATAATATAAATCATATGAAGTTCACCGCGGTTGTTAAGAGTAGGTACCAACTAAAATTAAACAATATACATCCTGTATTTAATATTCATTCTTTCTACTGGCTGTTTCTAAAGAAATAAAATTATTGCGTTCTTGGCTATTAATCACAAACGTATATACGTGCACTAAACACTCTCAGTACTAGTCGTGTAAGAGTACCAACAACAAGTAGTTCAGTTAGTTTTAGACCGGTTTTCAAATGCATAATTAAAATAAATATTAATTAAACTAAACAAGTAATACTTAACGAATGTCAGTTATTAAATTGTTATAAATAAAATATTATTTTTCGATTTAATAAATTATTGTTAACATTATTATATTGCATCTCTCATCGGCCCACTTTAAACGATACTAAAGTATTGAGACGTAAATATAAATAGAAATTAATAGCAACGGAAAGTTTTTACGAATAACGCGGATTGCCAATTGTTATTGTAAAGTTATATTCATTCAAGACATTTTTATTTTAAAACCATGGTAAGTTAAAATAGTTTACAATAGTAAGAAAAAGTTTTTTTCGATATCGTAATTTGTGTAATAGTCTGTTTACCACCATGTAGTCTGTAGAACTCTTTCGTATTTTAAGAACTATTTCCACGGTAATTTTGAGATAAAGAAAAGGGCAAATTCGCTACATTAAATATCTATTTCAGATGCCCAAAAAGCTCCTAGCAGTTACCATCACTGCAATCATCATTCAGCTTCTACCAGCAGAAACATCATCACAAAATTCAACCTCCGTACCAAACCGTCAATTAGAACAACTAAAAGAATATGATTTAGCGTTAGAAGCGATATTTCGAATGGGAATTCGCCTGCAATCATTACTGGACATCGATTCCCTTCAACCTACATCAAATTTCGTTGTATCGCCGCTTAGCGCCACAACGTTAATAGCCCAAATGCTTTTAGGTGCTGAAGGCAAATTCAGACAAGACTTATACAAACTTTTATCACCGGTAGCAGATCAAAACTCATTGTTCAGGATATTTACCTATAATTCACCAACGGGAAAGCGGAATGAGAGCAGAAATATTTTGCCGTATGCAAATTTCCACTTGCAGTTATCGAGTTTGTTGCGAAAATTGAAGAAGCCTGGCAGACAGTATACGCTTAAGCATAAGAGTGCGATATTTTATGACGAACGCATTGTGTTAAGCAATTTCTTCAGACAGTCTGTGCAATTACTGTACGACACGGATTTGTATAGAATTGATTTTAATGGGGACAGCTCAAGGTAAGTACCTATTTATTACTGATTTTCCAAGTTTTCGATACCACTTTTATAGGACGATCTCCCTTTATCGTTAAAATAGGCCTCAGTTTCAGCGATTATCATCATTGGACTTACAAGAAATCACTGCGTGATTTCCCAGTCGTTTTGTGGTAGTTTTATCTATGAAAAAAGTCATTGAGAGTTATAAACCTGATAACAAATATTGTATTTTAATTTTAATAATATAGGTTCAACTACCTAACTCGTGAAATTTTAAATGGGACACATACACCCTGTATAACTGTGAAACAAAAGAAATATCTAAAGAAACAAAAGAAATATCTAAAGAAATATAAAATCTGAAAATGTTTCTATTACGTTCTACCGTACCTAAAAATATTGAAAATAAATAGAAACATTTTTGAGTTACCCCGTAGATCACCTCTAGGAGCTTATAGTTACCCGCTAAAGAAATCATGAATTCAAATCTAAAAAAATCAAAAGATTATTCGAAATATTACTTTGTTGTCCTTAAAAAAAATTAACAAATACATTTTTGACTCACCCCGTATATAAATTTAAAGTGTAAATCTATTCGATTGCAATCTGGAAAATTTGTTAAATGTCGGCTAATTAATGTTTTTTTTTTGCATCACCCTGTACATGCTGCTTATCAATTAATGTTTTTACAATCTGATAAATACTTAATTTAAATAATAAATCTACTTGTCAAATGCAAAAACCTTATAAAATTTTATACTAAATACCTACTATAAATATATTAGATAGGTATTTTAAATCTGCTAGCCTAAAAATGGCTGCCTATAATATGGTTGTCATCATAGGTGACCTTATTTTCTAGGATTACCATATCTCTCTATTCAAATCGTTGGTGTTAAATTAACGTTAACGTTAATAGCGGTGGACGTTATATAGCCCTTAGTTGGTGAGTTAATTGACTAATAGATTTTTATTAATTTTCAGGTTTATCAACAAATGGGCATACGAAAACACCAATGGATTAATAACCGATGCATTCCCTTCTAATCCAGGCCCAGCAACAATTTCCATCCTAATGAATTCAATTTACTTCCTAGCAGAATGGGAAACACCGTTCTCGAGCGATCTAAACATCGAAGGCCCATTTAAAATAACTCCCAACGAATCTGTCAACGTCACTTATATGCGAGGAGTTGTAGAAAATACAGTTTATAATGAAAACAAAGACTTCATTCTAACATCGCTACCGTATAAGAACAAAGAATTACAAATGTATATTATGTTGCCGACGAAAAATAACCCTCACAAACATAACATTAAAAAATTTGTACAAAATCTGGACGCTAAAGAAGTTTTTGACTCACTTACCAACGGTAAACCACATGAGGTTATCATTAAACTACCGAAGTTTTCATTATCAAGCAGCTTCAGCATGTTGAGGCCTTTACAAAAATACGCGCAGTTACAAACAGAACTTGAGAACAGACAAAGAGCAAAAACTGTTGACAATGACGTTCTTCGTTTATTAGAACAAGATGCGCAGCAATTTCAAAACTTTAGTCAACCGATAAACACAAATATATACTTAGATAATGTTGCAGACAATATAAAATTTCGTTTGTCAGATATTCGACAGCAAATTGTAATGACTGTGAATGAGAAGGGTACTGAAGCTGCAGCAATAAGTTCTGGTGTCTTTGACTATATGGGTGGACAGAAAGTTGTTGTTCTAGACCGGCCATTTGCGTTCTTTATAAGACAAGAAGAGACATTGGTAACGTTGTTTTGGGGCACTATTTCTAACCCTGCGAATCACTAGTGTTATTGTTGCGTTAAAAGGACTGTGTTCATACCTGTTTTAACTTGGTACCATTCAATGCGGGTGGCAGTGTGAACGGTGAAGGAATTTTGGATAATGGTGACTGTGATTTCTTTATTATAGTATTTTATACTAGTAAATTATTGTTAGATACATAAATGTTTTAGTATTTAAATATTCAGTACTTACTTAAGTATTACCTAGTTGTTTCTTAGAAGAAACGAAATGAATGCAAATTTGATTGTGGATGCAAAAAACTTTCAAATGTTCATCGTAAAGCGGTTTCTACATAGAACCGGGCAATAAACACTTATGTGTACTTGTATTTTTATTAAATTTACGTTTTACTAATTATTATATTATTCTCTAAACGAAGTTTTGATTTTTACTTATATAGGTAATACCTAAAACCTTTATCCTTTAGTTTATCGTAACTTCGATTACGTACGTAGGTACTATAGGTAATTCCATTGTCTTTCGTTATAAAAACAATGGTAATAATTTATCAATGATAATTCCTACCTTAAATCTACTTGTGTCTCAGCAGTTCCAGTAATCGTTATTGTGAGTAAGCAACTTCCAAAGTTTATTATTCACACAGAGAAGCCAGTACACTCGCGGAAAACACTGCAGACCAGTTAGGTGTTTCTACCTTTTAAATTGTTCCCTCAGTTCGAAACTTTATTTACACGCTTAAATAAAATTAATATTAGCACTAATCACAAAGTTAATTTAACTTCATTGCAATTTTTAAGGGCGAAAAATCAGGTATAAATTTCTTTCCATATTTTAAAAAATTCAACTTCGCAAATTGTCGGTTACCCTCGGCTGATTGAATTCTGTAGAATAGCTTGCCATCTAGTGACCATGTTTAAAAGTTACTCCTGAACGTTATTGATTTGCAGCGTAGAGATTAAATACGAGACTGCATGCCACCGATATTTGAGATTGACATTACAGTCGCACGTTTGTTTGTTCCAACACCTAACACGTCTCAACTGTTTTGTGTTTAACGAATGACATAGAATTACTAGGGTGGTTGGGTGCTTATCGGATTAATCTAGTAGATTAAAAAAAGGGAGGAAGAATGCCATACAAATTAAAGAGTACAATGCTGTATTTTGAGGTTTTTGGTATAAGATGTCGCTACTGTCAAAAATCAATAACATATTTGAAACCACTACATACCAGGACAGTCTGCTCAAGTCTATCGTGCCCACCCGCCCCGGCTTGTCATATTTTCCTTCGTCACTTCTTATTCCTCTATCCAGGCACTATAATAGGTGTTGCTAAAAATAGACTAAAGCTATGTGTACTAAGTTCTGGCTTCCTAGCAACGAAGATATTATACGATAGTTATAACCTATAAAAAAAATATTTTATGTAAGGGGTTTATTTAAAAATGGTTTAATTAATTTGGGAATATATTATATTTATTGAAGTTATATCACCATGTTTCAAAACTCTAGACGTATTAAATCCTTATATTCTGTTGTAAATAATATATGCGTTCATCAAACAAAAAAGGTAAACGAAATTGGTGGCAAGTGCATAATAACTTGCAATGGTTTCACACAAATTCGGGGTAAAAAAGACGATACTAGCCTGTTATCAACTCTTTTTGTTCCTGTACAAGTGAAACCTACTCCGGACGACATTAATGTAGGCGCAGAATTAACTGGAACATTAAACAAAGCTAATTTGTTAAAAGTGTTGAACAAATTTTATCAAAAACCTGAGATTAAGCAACTATTAACCGAAAATGGATTAGACAGTGAGTATCAATTAATATAATTATATTTAATTCTATATTTAAACTGTTTTAGATTATTTACAACATCAAGCTTACGTTAGTTTTAGAAGATATTGTTTAGAAGCTCAGACTTTACCAGTGGATATTCACGTAGTAATAAGTGATATCCTTCAAGGCGCTGGCAATGTAACTGATATTTTCCCCTATTTTCTTCGACACGCAAAACAAATGTTCCCTCATTTAGAATGTATGGACGATCTGAGGAAAATATCAGACTTACGAACTCCAGCTAATTGGTATCCAGAAGCTAGAGCAATAAATAGGAAAATTATATTTCACGCAGGTCCTACGAATTCTGGTAAAACTTATCATGCATTAGAGAGATTTTTCACAGCTAAATCTGGAGTTTATTGTGGGCCCTTGAAGCTATTAGCTAGTGAAGTTTTTAACAAATCAAACACTAGGGTTTGTAGGGAATTTTGATTATTTTTTTGAACTATACTAAGTTGATTTATATGGTTTAGGGAACCCCTTGCGATCTAGTAACGGGAGAAGAAAGAAATTTCGCGGATCCGGGCGGGAATGCCTCAAGCCATGTATCATGTACTGTGGAAATGACTTCTGTCAATACTCCATGTAAGCTATTTTCTATCGTTTATTTTGACCCATTAACCTTTTTGATTTGCTTTCAGATGAGGTTGCAGTTATTGACGAAATCCAAATGATCAGAGATCCCCAAAGAGGATGGGCTTGGACTCGAGCGCTTTTGGGTATTATGGCCGAGGAGATACACCTTTGCGGCGAAGCGGGAGCCATAAATTTAGTAGAACAAGTTTGTCTGACTGCTGGTGAAAATTTGGAGATTAGAAATTATAAACGGTTAACCGATTTAAAGATTGAAGACACTGCTTTGGGTAAAATATTATTTTTATACAATCTACAGTGTGTCGTCCTAATAATCGTTTATTGTTTTCTTCAACAGGAACTTTGAACGATGTTCAGCCCGGTGACTGTATAGTATGCTTCAGTAAAAGCGACATTTACTCAGTATCTAGAGCGATTGAAGCTAGCGGACGAGAAGTAGCAGTGATTTACGGCGGTTTACCGCCTGGTACAAAACTAGCGCAAGCAGCTAAATTCAACGATCCAGATAATAGTTGTAAGATTTTAGTTGCAACTGATGCCATTGGAATGGGGCTTAATTTGTGAGTCAACCATGTTAATTAACTTGTAATTATTTGTTTGTACTTATGTTGAATTTATTTTTCAGGAGTATACGGAGAATTATTTTCTATTCACTTATAAAACCAGTTATGAATGAAAAAGGTGAAAAAGAAATGGATACCATATCTGTTTCGCAAGCGTTGCAAATAGCAGGAAGAGCTGGAAGGTAAGTTAGACAATTTTCTAACATTTTTGTAATCCTGCTACTGTGGCGCTCATTACCAGCCGGTGATACTCATCGACTTTTTAAGAATCAGGCGTAAGCCACACCAAACCGAAATTTGTGTTCTTTCTCTAGTTTTAACTACGTTTCAGATACGGTACTCAGTGGGAGCAGGGTTTCGTGACTACATACAAACCTGAAGACTTAAATACATTAAAAACGCTTCTAGCATCAACACCAGAAGAAATTGTACAAGCCGGATTACATCCAACGGCTGACCAAATCGAACTATATGCATACCATTTGCCAAATTCCACGTTGAGTAATCTTATGGTAAGATTTATTTACTGTACTTCAACTTTTACCAATTATTTGTAAATTTCCAGGACATTTTCGTTAATTTGTCCACTGTCGACGACGTCCTGTATTTCATGTGTAATATAGAAGATTTTAAATTTCTCGCTGATATGATCCAGCATGTTCCCTTATCACTACGAGCCCGTTACGTGTTTTGCTGCGCCCCAATTAATAAGAAAATGCCGTTTGTTTGCACCATGTTTCTTAAGGTGGGTTCTTTATCAACAAATTCATTTTATTTCTATATTGTTCTTCTTTGATTGTAGTTTACCAGGCAGTATAGTAAAAATGAACTAATAACATTTGATTGGTTATGTCGCAATATTGGTTGGCCCTTACAACCCCCGAAAACTATATTAGATCTAGTGCATTTGGAAGCTGTGTTCGATGTATTGGATTTATATTTGTGGTTAAGGTAGGTTCTAGTTTTTAATAAATATATTATGAATTTAATATACTCAGCGGCAAAATAATCGATGGATCCACTCAAAAAATTGTTGAAGTTTGCTCGTTAATAAATTTGTTATTTTCAATTCGATTTGATTCATTTTTTTTTCATATTGTAGGTAAATTTATATGAAATCTAGTACATGTTTTGAATTTGAAGAAAATTGGGCGTACGTCCTTTTATACAGGGTGACACAAAGTGTGTTTTCTTACTTTCTTACTCTCTTACTCTTAACTTTAAAGCCGCATGTGGAGTGTCAAAGTTGTTTCACCTTGTAATTTCTTAGTCTGTTATGAAGACACATTGTTTCTTTACAATTTCGTATTTTATTTATTACAATAGCTCAATTTTTGTAAAAAAATACAAAGGTTTAAGTGTATTAATGTTGTGTTTTTATTGTAGTTATAGATTTTCTGATCTGTTTAATGAAGCCATTCTTGTAAGAGATATGCAAAAGGAACTTGATCAAATAATACAAGAGGGTATTGTGCAGTTAACTAGGCTGTTAAGTAATTCAGAGACTGGTATCAGTTCTGGTACATCAGCGGCTGATGAAGAACAGTTTTCTATACACAGGCAGAGACAGAACTATTTGCGTTCGAAGTTTGATGGTAAGTTAGTTTATTTTTCTCTTGAACTAAATGGTGCTCTAGGAAACCTTTTGTAAACTTTTCTTGTGTCTGAAATGCATCATACACCGTAAAAATATCGGGGGAGTTCAGCACAAGTATTTGGGGTACGCTTACTTTGGAAGGGTGACTTAGTAAGGGAATTGCGGAAATGTAATGAAAGAGAACTATTTAAATTTGGATAGAAACCCATTCCAGTATGTTGAAATGCTGGATTAAGTTAACGAAGAACTGATTTTGTGTTGTTGGTTTTTCAGAGTTTCATTATTTCTTTTTTTTTTAGAAAATGCCTCGCCTCAAATAGGTCGAGGGAAATTGACAGAACGTCTGTTAGCTCAAGGCATTTTGACACCAAACATGCTAAATGAGTTAAGAAAGGAATGGAAGAATAAAGCAGGGCAGGACAATCAGGACAATGATAATTCAGATAGTAAAAATGAGAGTTTTAAAAGAACATTGCGACGAAATCGGAAACAAAAGTAGAAACGAGTTGTAGATCATTATCTTTGTTTAATTTTTTAAATATTTCTTTAATATACATTTTATATTTATTATTCCGGAACTTTTTATTGTGATTAGGATTAAAATTAAGGGTATCTGATACACTACGCCCTGATGGTAATTGTACTTGATCTGTGTCTCAATTTACAACACTCCATCAAGTTCTAGAGCTCCTATGAACTCCAGTAGCTACGCTGGTTTCAAGTACAACACTTCTCCACCTTGCAGGATTTCATCACCATGTGTTTCATGCGTTGGTCGATCTCCAGGTCTCTCCCTAGACAGTCTGATTATGTTCTCTTTCTATCACCAAGTGTGGACGCATGAAAAAAGTTTGTTCTTCAAGAATGCTTCAGCAAATCTAATAGCTTTGTTTTGAATAAGTTACTCATTCGTCGAAAGAAATACTGAAGAACGCGTGATTCAAAATTCGAATTTTATTGGGAGCAATAGGCCATGGCCATATAGGACTACTTCTACGTACCCTGATTTTAGTAGCAAATATTGAGGACATTGTAACTGGCCTCAGGAAGACTAAGGATGTAATTTGCAGAAGTTCTTCAAGAAACACTAATTGCTAGTCCAGTTTGGGAAATTTTATGGAAAATATCAGCTAAATTAAACCCGAATGGTTATCGCATATTTTATGGACAAGTGGGGCTGGTAATTTAATTATTTATTCGATTTATAAAATATAATAACTGATGAGTCGTGGATCGACGAAACGGCCGTCTGGTGGAAGCATGGTAGTGTGAAATAAATTTCCAACATAACTTAAAGTCTTGTTACTTTATGTAACAAGCAATTCTTAAATAAAGCCTCCCTGCTAGGGGATTCGGGCGCATCTAGTGTTGGCAATAGGATATAATGGAGTTGTTACTTCTTATCCGGCCATCGTTAGTGAACTGTTTCACCCTGCATATTGCCTGTTCACGCTAGGTGTCGCCACAAACATCTCTCTCAATCAATTCTCGTGCTAGTATAAGCTCTTTGTAAATGTTGGAAATTTAGGTCACACTGCCTGCCGATCACCACTGATGAGTCGTGGATCGACGAAACGGCCGTCTGGTGGAAGCATGGTAGTGTGAAATAAATTTCCAACATAACTTAAAGTCTTGTTGCTTTATGTAACAAGCAATTCTTATGATAATAATAATTTTACAAATTAATAAATAAATTTCGATTTGCTATATATATTTAGAGACATTTCAGGAATTTATAAAATATTGTAATTGTACGAAAGATAATAGCTACAAAAATAATTAATTTACGTACTAACAATTATTAAAATTTAATATATAATGGGAATTTACAGTATATATGTATAAAAAAATGTATATTAAAACAATAACACACTACTTCACAACATATAATAATTATTAGGTACATAATAGTAGTAAAACATATTATTGTCTAACTATATTATTTATAATATGCCATATATTACACATTTAATAATTTTGAAGTCAGCACGCACAATTTTGTTTCATACACATTATTTTTGATTATACAGTAACTACCAAAAGTCATGCATATATTACACAATAATGACGTCTGCGAAATGTTTAATAATGAATATCGACTTCCAATGTCCCAGAAAAGGAAGTTGGGAGACTTTTAGCCGTTTGCATCAACAATTTTAGGCAGTACCCAACGTTAGGGAAAGAATATACTTAAGTGCAAACAAAAATATAAGGGTTTATTCTTTCCTAAGACTGTTGCTGCAACTACTATTAGATCAAATTTATATTCTCACTGTATATTGGAATATTTTGTTGTATTTTAAACTTAGTACAGGCTGTTTCATAAAGTTGGTGCCAAAAACAGTATATTCCTCAAAAAATACGAGGACTGTGTTGTTTTTTTACTTTTAGGTAAGGGGCCAGGGGAAATTTGTTTTTCTCGAATATTTCAAGAACGGTTTGACCAACCTGCATGCTACTAACTACCCTTGCTGGGAGCCTACATCTTGAACAACTGAGTTTTGTTGAGGTTCGAGTTTCTTGTGATGTATTTGGATACTACTTACGACGCTGGAACAGTCTGTTTACCCGCCTATCCTGAAAAGTTTAAGGGTTATTCCGATTCATAAGAAGGAGGGCGCAGTCGGGGATAAATCAAACTATATGTTGATTGTTTATATTCTTAGTAAAGCATTAGGCTTCTCTTTAAAACTGGTGGTGTTTCAAAAACCTAAAAAACAGTACCGTAATAGTGTTAAAACCGGGCTCTAGAAATTTGTACCAAATAATTGATATCACCCTGTATAGTTTATAATTAAACATGTAAATTAAGTAACAAATATCACATTTATACTAATTGATTCGCACTTTTTCACGAAAAAATTGATGACTAGACACATTTTACAAAATAATGTTCGGAAAGGGGATGAATCTCAATATAATGACGCTCTAATCTATTTATGTTGTGTTGCAGACACGAAATCTGCTCTATTTCTTGTAGTGCAATGTTTCAATGTCAATCGCCAAAATGCTATTCGAAAATCGGGACTATAAAATGCATATATGAAGGGATTTATCGC
The DNA here is from genome assembly GCA_911728435.2 of Apoderus coryli. Lineage (NCBI taxonomy): Eukaryota > Metazoa > Arthropoda > Insecta > Coleoptera > Attelabidae > Apoderus > Apoderus coryli. The sequence goes on along the minus strand of OU452211.1, from coordinate 505,370 downwards.
GGAATTCATCCATCCCAGCCAAGTGAAGTATTTCATGATCAGCGCATTAACGTTATTTTGAGCTATAAACGGTGTCAGTACGTAGAGGATGAAAAATGGCAGCCAACATAGAATAAAACCACCCATAACGATACTGAGGGTTTGTGCTGTTTTAGTCTCTCTGCGGAACGAAGAAACTCTTGAGGCCGGCTCGAAGTTGATTGTTGTCGCTAACTCCAGCGGGTGGTGGGTCTCGTTACGAGGGCTTCGGTTGGGCAAAGATGTTCTATAAGTAAAAAATATTTTATGAAAAAGCATTTACGAACCCTTGTAAACCAGTTTGGTGGTTGGAAAATCAAACCCTTACCTGTAACAATTTGTGGCTCTATATGTGGAAGATCCCTCGTGATTGTTATGGAAGGAATAGTTCATGGTTGACCTTAGTGATCTAGTTTGCGTTATCAGTTGCTTTTGTGACTGACCGTTGTGATTTTTATGGATTGGAATGACTTCAGTTAGATGATTGCTGAAATAAAATGTGTCTTTCTAAGATCATTAATAATTAGGAAGGTATTAGTTGGGATCTCTACAATACCTGTTGCATTTGGCGTTTTGATCTTCACACTCGGACGATCCTCTATCGATATCAGATTCCTCTGTGGCTGACAAATATTTTTTATTTCTCTGCAACAAAAATATGATGACGAGTTAGGTCGCTATGGAATCAAGATAAATTATCATCGTCAACAGACTGATAAACCCAGAGCTGGGGAAACTCATCTTAACATACAAAATGTATTAAAAAAACATTAACAATTAAATAATAAAGTTCAAAAAGGGCTGGCGGGATGTGGAGTTGTATAATTTACTATAAAATGTGTATATGTAGGTAACAACAAATTAAATATGGGTAGATATCTACACCACACCCCTTAAACTATCCCTTTGGAAAAAAAATAGTTTGAAAAACTCACCCTTGTATTAGTAGTGTCAATATTAGATAACTGGTCATGCCTTTGAGCTATCACACACGATATTTTAACGTAAACATACAACATGACTGCCATGGGAATGAAAAACGAACCCATTGCGGAAAAAATCACGTATCCGGGACTATTGTTGTACGTGCAAATGTTCTGGCTATGACGATCAGGTTCATACCTAGAAGAAAAAATATTTCTCCGCAATTTAGTTCATTCAACCATTTCAATATTATATTTTATAATTATGTCGGTGAGAAAAATTAACATAATACAAAACTGGTTGACTATTTAGACAGAAATTTATATTTTACCCCGTATATATACTCCATATTTAGTTTGTTCATTAAATTTGCATTGCATTTACATTTTCATGACAGGATGTAATTTTGATGGTAACGAAATTGAATTTCGAAAAATTTGCTAAAACCTCTAAATTGTGATAATGGATTCCCTACGATTTTAAATATCATTACGAATTCGTTGGTACTTAGACTTTTTAATAAGTTTCCAGCAGTAATAAATTACCATTTTGGAGTTGTACAATTTAATATTTATTATTTATATTGCGTAATTTAGCTTTTGCTAACTGGTTTAATTGAAATTGTGAATGTAGTTTGTGAAATTTACATTGTTCAAAATCAGCATATTATACAGTGTTTTCTGAATGATTAATGGATTTATTACATTTATTAAATAGAGCACAAAATCAAATCAACCAAAATGGCGTTGGAGTTTACCTTCAAAAACAAAATCGAAAAATGTCTACTTCAGACTGCGACTTATTCTGAGTGGCCAGTTTTAAAATGAAAGAACTGTATATTGGAGGTAAAGAGTTCTTTAAAATTAGGAAAAAATGTTTTAAGTGTAATTGGCAGTAAAAACCTACAGGGTTCCCAAGTAGTATTTAAAATAAATAAAATAAAATATACTCAAAACTAAACGTTAAATTCACCCGATGCTACTTGCTTGTTTTCGAACAAAATTGAGTTTGACTCACCATCCAAACATTGGCGGGCAAGTTATTAGGGCTGAGCTAATCCATACAATTAAGATCATACCGAATGCTAACCGTTTTGAACGTCTGTTTCTTGAGTAACTTAGTGGTCTGGTTACTGCTAAATATCGATCAACGCTGATTGCACACAAACTCAGTATTGATGCTGTACATAGTAGGATGTCCAAGGAGACCCAGATGTCGCATAAGATCCATCCTAGTTCCCAACTGCCTGGAAATAAATATAATTAATGATCATATACAGTTCAGGGATTGAGTTTACAAATGTACCAAAGAGTGAGAGATGAGATGAGAAAAAAAGTCATTCTTGATAAAAGTTCGAGCTTGTTTAGAAAATATCATTCATCACAAGAAACTTCAATATAGTTGTACAGGGTTGGTCACAAAGGCAAAAATGTTATTTTGCGTAAGAGTAAACATTCCTTATTTTGCAATATCGGCCAAAAAGTCATTCTTGATAAAAGTTTTTGATTGTTTAGAAAATACCATTCATTACAAGAAACTTCAATTTAGTTGTACAGGGTTGGTCAAAAATTCAAAAAATGTTATTTTGCGTAAGAGTAAAGATGCTACCTTATTTTGCAATATAGGGCAAAAAGTCATTCGTGATAAAAGTTTTTGCTTGTTTAGAAAATACTATGCATCACAAGAAACTTCAATTTAGTTGTACAGGGTTGGTCAAAAATACAAAAATGTTATTTTGCGTAAGAGTAAAGATGCTACCTTATTTTGCAATATAGGGCAAAAAGTCATTCGTGATAAAAGTTTTTGCTTGTTTAGAAAATACTATGCATCAGAAGAAACTTCAATTTAGTTGTACAGGGTTGGTCAAAAATACAAAAATGTTATTTTGCGTAAGAGTAAAGATGCTACCTTATTTTGCAATATAGGGCAAAAAGTCATTCTTAATAAAAGTTTTTGCTTGTTTAGAAAATATTATTCATCAAAAGAAACTTCAATTTAGTTGTACAGGGTTGGCCAAAAATACAAAAATGTTATTTTGCGTAAGAGTAAAGATGTCACCTTATTTTCCAATATAGGGCAAAAAGTCATTCTTGATAAAAGTTTTTGATTGTTTAGAAAATACCATTCATTACAAGAAACTTCAATTTAGTTGTACAGGGTTGGTCAAAAATTCAAAAAATGTTATTTTGCGTAAGAGTAAAGATGCTACCTTATTTTGCAATATAGGGCAAAAAGTCATTCGTGATAAAAGTTTTTGCTTGTTTAGAAAATACTATGCATCACAAGAAACTTCAATTTAGTTGTACAGGGTTGGTCAAAAATACAAAAATGTTATTTTGCGTAAGAGTAAAGATGCTACCTTATTTTGCAATATAGGGCAAAAAGTCATTCGTGATAAAAGTTTTTGCTTGTTTAGAAAATACTATGCATCAGAAGAAACTTCAATTTAGTTGTACAGGGTTGGTCAAAAATACAAAAATGTTATTTTGCGTAAGAGTAAAGATGCTACCTTATTTTGCAATATAGGGCAAAAAGTCATTCTTAATAAAAGTTTTTGCTTGTTTAGAAAATATTATTCATCAAAAGAAACTTCAATTTAGTTGTACAGGGTTGGCCAAAAATACAAAAATGTTATTTTGCGTAAGAGTAAAGATGTCACCTTATTTTCCAATATAGGGCAAAAAGTCATTCTTGATAAAAGTTTTTGCTTGTTTAGAAAATACTATTCATCACAAGAAACTTCAATTTAGTTGTACAGGGTTGGTCAAAAATACAAAAATGTTATTTTGCGTAAGAGTAAAGATGCTACCTTATTTTGCAATATAGGGCAAAAAGTCATTCTTAATAAAAGTTTTTGCTTGTTTAGAAAATATTATTCATCAAAAGAAACTTCAATTTAGTTGTACAGGGTTGGCCAAAAATACAAAAATGTTATTTTGCGTAAGAGTAAAGATGTCACCTTATTTTCCAATATAGGGCAAAAAGTCATTCTTGATAAAAGTTTTTGCTTGTTTAGAAAATACTATTCATCACAAGAAACTTCAATTTAGTTGTACAGGGTTGGTCAAAAATACAAAAATGTTATTTTGCGTAAGAGTAAACATATCTTATTTTGCAATATACGGAAAAAACTCATCCTTGATAAAAGTTTTTGATTGTTTAGAAAATACCATTCATCGCAAGAAACTTCAATTGAGTTGAATTTGTAAAGAATTAAAGACAATTTATGTGGAGTTAGGCTGTGAGTTACGTGCATCCTGAGATAAACATTAAGTTTTTATTTGGCAATTGTTCAATCTGAGAATAGATGTTCATGTACTGTTGCATTACTGAAAGGCATATTAATTCGCAATAATTAGATCTGGTCTCATCTGAGTTAGCAGGGTTTGTTGAATAAAAACTTTGGAGATATTTTGTCAGTCCCAACATGCAGTCTGCGAAGATGTTCCCATTTGCTTCACTAGCTTTAACACCAACCGCTGTCAGCCCCCTTCGATTGCTCCACTAAAAGTGGTTAGTATTGCTGTTCTCCGTTGGCATCTGCACCAAAAGATTCCTCAAAGGAGTTCCATTATTATAAAGTCAATTGTATTTATTTACAACAAAAAAAGCTCGGGATAATTTAGTAATTAGAATAATTAAAAACATGTCATCGACCCAAAAATTATAAGGGATTATTTATAACACAATAAGCTAGACGTTGTACGGTCGCATGATATTTGCTAATTATTGCGATTGTACTAAAAGATTATATTTTGCGTCGCACCAAACATTAATTAATAATACCTACTGTTAAATTAAATGAAGGTACAGGGCATGCAAAAAGCTTGGTATTACGAATCGCTAGCTGCTGTTTTTTAGCAAATAGGAAGATTGAAGAATTAGGTGCAAAGATGTTGTCCTTCACAAGAAAACTAGGAAGTTCATCTGTGCCACACGTAAGTTTATTAATAACAGATTTGCCTATGGAATTCAACAGATTATTTTTTATAGAAAACTGCAGTCTTTTAAACAAAAATTATAAATAACACTTGCTTTTGATGAATGGCTCTTTAAATATCGAATTTAATGAAGTGGCTTAAAGGTTTTATACAAAGAATTTCAAAACGGATACACAATGGTATAGGGCGGTATATTATTGACCTCATTACTTGAAGGACTTTTGAAATTTACAAGTACCTTTGATATGATCCATTCAGTATGATAGTTCAGAGTAAGTATAAGGCTTTTTCGTATGGGGACATACATCAAAAACCGTGTTTACCTAAATAGGCTTCAGAATTTAGATGATTTAAGGCATAGCATTCAAAACGAGATGCAATAGATCACTTCCGAGAAAGGCCAAAGCTTGTCCAATTCTTCAATTTTTTTTTCTTTTTGTGATATAAAAAGGGGGAAATGATTTGGATACACTACATCATTAATATTTTATAATTTCCGGGAACTTTTCTCGAAATAAAATTTTCATTTCTCAACTGAAAAACAGAAGGCTTTACATTAAGTTTTCCATATAGTGACACTGTATTCCGACTATATAGATGTAAGTGCCTATTTATTTATGCCGACGGGACGTGTAAAAATAAAAAGATAAATGCCGGCTGCTACATATAGCGATTTCATGGAAATTCTGCCATTTTCATTCATAAACCACCTACACAGGTTATATTTTTAATTATTAAAAGGATTCCATTTCTGTAAATATAATAAATGAAAATAATTTCATAGCAAAGCGGACTAAAATGTTGGTTTTACCTACACAAGGATTTTTGTTTAATTTAGCAGGACCCCAGTCTAATTCAATAGAACCAGACCGAGGCATGCGTCGACAGATACTGACGAATTCGTTTCGCTCTTGTTATGAGCTCGTCAGAGTACCATAGTGGTTGCCCATCTACAAATATCGGCCTGCATTTAAGCACAATAGGATACACAACAGTAGACACATGTAAACACGTATCATCTTGTGTAGGTAAAACCAACATTTTAGTCCGCTTTGGCACGAAATTATTTTCATTTTTAATGATATTTACATTTATATTCACGTTTTAATTATCTATAGGAAGTTTGTTGAACATTTCTGAACCTAACAGTGTATATTCAAATGTTTAACTAATCTTTCTGCAAACAAGATGTACTTTACAGCTTCGGTGTGCCACAGGGCTCCAATCTGAACCCTTATAATCATTACAATTTGCTTTTACAGATAACCTGAATATTTTACTTACCCATTTGAGTATAGGCTACAGCGGGAGGCAAAACAAAAATACCAACCAACCAATCAGCCACAGCTAGTGACATAACGAAACAGTTCGTGATTGTTCGTAAACGTCGTGTTGTGATCACAGCTAATATGACCAGAGTATTGCCTATTATGACCACTACAATCACAATGCTTAGGAGTATGACCAGTGCTGCATCCCCTATGTAGTTTGTCAGTTCTGTTGACAAAGCCCCTGTTGTGTTATAATCGATAATTCTGTCGATAGTAGGCGACGGTGTATCGTTTGACATGCCGTTTCATTTCTGAAATAAAAATACTCAACTTCAATTGAAAAACGTTTTGTCTTGTCCTCAGAAGAACAGTTTTCAATTTCACCCTGGATATATCTTTAAAGATCATGTTTGTTAATTCAATATGAATATATCAGTCAGTCCCAAGTTACAAACTATAGATTACCCCCTGCTATAACAATATATTATCAGTTCGAATCCCTAAAATTATTACTCCCCGAAGAAACTTTCATATATTTTAAAAACTTTATTTAACCCTTTGTAGTACGTTGAAAAGCGTCTCATAAATAATTTTCACATATTATAGGAAGTGGTTATAGGATATATACGAGAATGGAGGCTGCAGACCTTGCAGTCTCGACCTGCTTTTCTGAGTGCAATTCTAATAAATTACGTTAACAACGGTGCTAAAACCGTGCTTGGGAGAATATCTAGGACCAATGCGGGTGGAAAGATGTAAATCAGAAATAAAAATAACAAAACTACAACGACTGAAAATTGGAGAAATTTACAGATAATTTACGAGGATTATTAACAGACTACTCCTGATGTATGTTATAGGTACTTTCATGTACGTACCTATACTTGAAGGTAAGTGGTTTAGAACAGTGGCGGCTGGTCGGGGTAGGCATATATGTGTTCTATTGCGTAGGAACGTGTTTACGTTGAGCTTAGGCACCTACCCCGGCCGCCTTCTATCTGTTGTAGATAGGTAGGTATACTGTTTGCACGTATTTCGATTTGTACGTTAGTATTTTTGTTTACTGTTTTTTACATTACGTTTAAATACTAATAATAATAATAATAATAATAACTTTATTAGCCTTGAGTTAGTACAAAAATGTAATAGTACATAGGCATGTCAAGTAAATAAACAATTAAACAATATAAAATCTAAACACAAATTCAATGGTATCAACATATAGCTAAAACTTATACACAAAAATACCTGTATATATATATTAAACCATAAACATACAACGTCAGAATAAGACAGTCAAACAAAAACAACAGTTGGTCACCACACAAGAGGTCAAAACACAATAAAGAAGGATCATTAAGAGCAGTGCTCAACATACTCGCTCAGACTGTAAAAAGAGTGTAATATAAGGAATTCCTTTAAATTTCTACTAAATTGATGAATATTTCTATTCCTTATAGATTCAGGCAACATATTAAAATAAAGTAGTCCAGAGTAATCTGGTGACTTTTTAAAAAACTCATGTCGAGGCCTAGATAAAAGCATCCTCTCTTTGCCCCTAGTCGCATAGTCGTGCAAGGAACCATTACGCCGAAACCTGCTGATGTTTTTAAAAATATACGTCAGGATTTTAAGCAAGTATATACAAGCAACTGTGCGTAAACGCCATCGTCTAAATGTCTCCCTACACGAGAAATTGTAGGGCAGGCGAAACATAGTGCGTAAAATTCTTTTTTGGATGATGAACACCCTGGATATGTCACTCGATCGTCCCCAGACGATAATGTTGTACGCAATAGTAGCATACACGAAAGAGTAATAAATATTAAGTAGAGCGCCAGTATTCATGTGACTTCTGAGAGTGTAAATCACGTAAGCCAGGCTTTTCAGTTTACGACTGACGGACTCCAAATGATCAGCCCACTGCAGCCGCCGATCGAAGGTCACTCCCAAAATCCTCGAAGACGTAGCCCATCCCAGCCGATGGCCCTCAAACACCAAGTCGTAATTCAGCACTGCACGATACCTACTGAACTGCAGAACGACAGTCTTATCATGATTGATCATCAGTTTGTTTTGAGTGCACCAGGAATTAAATATATGCATAACGGATAGAATTTTTATCCGCAGTACTTCTGGATCCTTGTCGTGGACTACCAGAGAGGTATCATCGGCATACATAAAAGCCCTTGCACATGGAATGTGCAGGGGCAGATCGTTTACGTAAAATAGAAATAACGTTCTGTATAATTTTGACAGAAAATGTGTGCTCAAAGTTTCTTTACCTTATTAAACATTCAAAGGTTTTGAAAGTTTGTAAAGCTGCAGCTTCACTTAGCTGTCTGATATTTCTTACGAGGTATTGTGAAACTTCCAAGTTGCTTTCAGGTTATCTCTGAAACTAACTCTTTCTTCTAATTGTTATTCATAAATTCTAGCATGTGTTCCAGAGAAATTTTTATAAATTCTGTTTCATACGTCGACACCTGATAATAATCTGAATAATATCCGATTGGAACTAATAGGCAGGATGTTCGTGTTTCATATTCCCTGGAAGCTAAAAATTTATGGATAGTATTCAGGATAGACATTAATAAATTCATGATATTAAAATTGAATACATTTTCCCTGCACATACAGTGTATCTGCTATTATGTTGATGACATTATACATGATAATTAAAAATGATGAAGATGTCCTTCATCACAATCTAACGAACTAGCTAAAAAAACTCAATTTTTACCTCATTTGCTTTCAAGGTTCGTCACATAAATTATAACGATTTTCACTATAAAAGGGAAGAAAAACGTAGTGCTTAGTAATACCACAGTAATTCTATAGAAACTAATGAATAAAACATTATTCTGTGATTCTTATTTATCCATTAGCTATACGTTTCAACATAGATAGCGGTGAGGAAAATTAGTTGCCTAATCAAGAAGTTTGTGAGGATTGAGTGTTTGATGATATTTATTTTACAGTTTCACAAGAGCCATAAAATTAATTGACGATATTATGTTAGATTCAACAAGAATTTTCTATTCAATAAATCATCAAATCTGAAAGAAGTATTCCAAAAAGCGACCTAAAACAATAGATTTTACGGAGAAATATCCCTTTTTATTAAACTATATCAAAGTAATTAAAATTAACGAATTAACTATTAACTAACGGCAAAACAAAACAACCTTTCATCTACTAAAATTATCCCACACCTGACACCGAAAATTAGCGGGTGTTGCACAGTCAAAATGAGATGTGATTAAAATTCTCAGCTCAAGTGAGCCTCTGTTGCTATTTGAAACGGGTTCACTAAGAACCGTTCCGAACGATGTTTACTTAATTAACGTAACCTTGATGATTATTGTGACGCCTTCAGAGGAGTGTTTGGCGTTGTTAAACCACAATAAAATGGAATTTGATAGTCGATATGTGACAATGGATGAAACATGGCTTCACTATTACACACCAGAATCCAACCTTGACATTTGAGAGATAATTGTAGTTTTGGAAAATCAAGGATACCATAAAAATTCTAAAGACTAAACCATTTTCATTAGACGAGCATTTCCATTCCGAAAACGGTTTAGTTTTATTATCAATTTTCTCGGTGTCTTTTAAAAAATTTGCTACAATATTGCGTTCTTAAGTAGATAAGTGCAGGATGGAAAAAATAAAAAAAGAGAGGTCAGTGCAAATGCATGAAACTAAATTAAAATTTCAACTCAACCTCCAGAGAGTTATAACGCTGCTCTTGGGAAATTTCTTCTAGGAATTTGAAGAAATGCACCGTAAACATAACGATAAAATGAAGTTATGTTTTATGTATACAGTGTTGTTCAAATTTTTGTACAGGAATAGTATATTTTGTAGGAACAGGAGCACTTTCCTAACACTATGAACGAGGCGGCAGCCGAGACCAGCAACTATAGGAGGGATGTGAGAGAACGATCATACTCGTAGGAAATATATGTCATTTCATGTTCGTTGTACAATATACTAATAAAACGTTCATTTAGCGACAGTCTACTAATTGTTTGCCAAATAAATTCGTGAGAGAACTAGAACTTAAGTACCAGAAAGTCTAATATTGTTTGTATAATATACAACTTTGGGAAATTAGAACACAAATAATGCTGTCAGCGATGTGAGACCTGCGAGCCCTTTTTAACAAAAATGATATATTACAATGAAAAGTTGGTACACTTTAGACATAAAAAGAAAGTGAGTGGTCTGTCTACATTGTGTTTCCAGAAACGGTAAAAGATACAAAAAGTTTAGATGTTTGTCGTGTTTTGAAATGAAAAATATATACAGAGGTTTTCAAACTATTCGAATAAAACTAAAAATTGGTGTTGGTAATAATTCTACCAAACCAAGAACTGTATCAACATTGACATAATGTTTGGACCGACTGACAATGAGTATTTAGTGTATTTGTATATTTTCCAAACGTTTGGGAACGTCAAAATTCTACAAAGGCATCCGAAATGAGGACATTATACTAATAGAAGGTAAAAAAGATGGAAACCAAAGTCTAGGACGACGACAACTTGGCTAAAAAAAAATCGCGATTGGATCCATTTGCTCCAAGCTCAAGGCCGCGCAATATTTTACCAACCTTCACTAATGAAGACGGAAGAAGAACAATGCCAATAGAACAAAACTTTCAGGCAAACAATATGTAGATACCTAATACTTTTCCTGCATCTCCAAATTATAATTGTTTTTGAGATATTTTTTTTTTGGAAAACTGTTTTCTGCATCCAGCCGAATCTAAAAGCATTTTCAATTTAAATTGCAGCTTTCCTTATACAATAAGAACACGAATAACAGTGCATATATTCTTATGGTAAAATATTTCCCAAGCAATTTCACTTGTAAACAGTAGAACTAACTAAAAGTGATCATATAATTTTGTATATCAAGAAATTCTATCTTGGTCTTATATAGGTTTTGAGTTTTTCCTTGTTGGGATCATAATGTAAAGTAAAGTACTGTAAGATTACATTACGTAACACATCTAATGCATGTAGTGTCTGTATAATAAGCTATCTATCACATCATCTATAGCTGTGACTATATAGGATCATGTAGGTAGGTATATATGAGCCATTAGACAAGTGTGGTTCCACTATAACCAATATTATGATGAGATTATGATGATAGATTCAATAGAATGCGAAGTTAATTCAATATTAATCGACAGGGAATAACACAAAGTGTGATAAATTTATTTCATTCTAATTTAACAAAACAAATAAACTGTTTTTCTCGATACCTTTTTGTTATTTACCTTTCTTGTAAGACTCTTAATTTTTATTGTATACAATAGCTATTTTTTATTTAAATTATTCCCCTTTTCCACTATTTACGAACGTCTATGTAAGCAAGTTTTTTATGCTACATTTCATAGGTTATATTCTAACAAAACTATGAATAACTATTCAATATTTCTGCAATGTTCTGGAAATATGTTTTTTTTTACTTCTTAACCCCTTTTTTACACTCTTTTCGAACGCCAATGTGATCTACTTGTGTCTGGTTAATTTTTTAGGTCATTCTCTATTAAACCAATGACAAATTACTTATAATTTCGAATAAGTTTAAGAAGTATGAATTTTTTAAACCTTTTTTTAAACTTCTTGCCTACGTTCCATGTTTTCCAAAACTTAACTAATACCTAGAAATATCATGTAGTATCTTTGGTACCAAATTTGTTAACAATCTGTTAGGCGACTTTTGAGTTATCGTGGATACAGATTTTTCTGATCCTTTTTTTATACTTTTCACGGACGCCTATGGTAAATAAATGTTTTGTCGTGTATTTTTAGCACCAATTCAACTACTTAAAAGTCTAGTTTATTTTTTTTGATAAGAGATATGTTTTCACCATTTTTTACACTCTTTTTGAACGCCAGATGTTACAGAGAGTCTTAAAATGAGTTTTAAATTACACAAGGGACCAATTAAAATAAAACATAAACTAAATTTATTAATAATTAATTGAGTAACATCAGTAAAATGTTATTTGCACGTACTACTCTAAAATAAATTATTCACATTGCAGGTAGTTTTTATTCGCCCTATTTCTGGCAGATCTCCAATTTTCTAAGTTGTTCCCTGTAAACTTTAACGTTAACTGTTGTCATATCCTATATAACTTTTGAAATATTGCTGCTGCTCACTTTTGATGTTGTTTTTTTATTAATTTAGTAGGTATTATACAATGCTTTCATTTTTGCCGAAACTGTGTCTACGTTAGTTGAAGAGTTTTTCTGTGTTGCAATTTTTAAAATGAATGCACTGTATAATATGCATATTATTGATCTTAATTAATCAACGAAATACCACTATTAATAATACAAATACATTAATACAATTATAAAAATACATTAATCTGCTTGCAATCAGTAAAGTGTTCTAATCTAAAAATGGTTTTAATTGATGCGTGATAAATATTACACAAATTACTATTTAAGTTATCACACATATTATAAACTGCTGACTTCATTAGTACATCTGGAGAATACGGTGGGTGGGTAGGAATTCAATAAATATTCAATAAATACTTTATATTTCATAATTTATGAATTATAACGTTTCCGATAGGAAACAATGTTATTATGTACTTTTTATATGAAATAATGCGCCTACCGTCAGACCTGGTCCTTTTCATATACCTTCCGTTCAGTATTCTCGGTGAGAATATTCTGCTGGAAGCCGGAGAGTGTCAGTTTTTAATGGATAATCTAACTTTTGTACTGTTGTTTGCTATTGAAATTGCAGTGTTTTCGTGGTCTCAAATTGGGTCTTGTTCTGCTACATACAAAATATATACCTACGTATCCGGAAAAATTATGTCAAAATTGTTTTTAAATTTTTATCCATTTGGAAAATTCATTAAGATTGAGCGAAGATACAAAATATTATATAAAATACAGCTGAGGTTGCAAAAAGTATGACATTTACAGCCAGAAACTCTGTCTGTGTCCGAAGTTGAGGAAGAAAAGTATGTGCAAAACTATTCTAATCACATACATACTGGTCTACGCAACAATAAATTAAAATTTATGCTATTTTTTTTTCAGCCTGACCCAGCATAATGTGAAGATCATGGACATTGTTTTAATACGTTCATTATTTATTAAAAATCTAATCAATTGCAATAATTTGATAACCGTCGAAGTTTTTATTGAGAACCGTCCAAATAGTTTTTTTTTTGTTAGTTTCATAATAATTTTTATCTTGTCTAAACTTAGTAGAAACAAATTCAGTTTCTCATGAAAGAGAAACGATTCATTTCAAATGTGGTTTCGTATAATTAGTAAATGTTAAATCAAAAATTCATAATTATATACCTTTGCATTTAATAATAAATATTTTCATAATATAGAAAGTGTTTCCTTTTAATCCCAGTCATCTATTATTATTTAATAAATTATATTTAAAAAAAAGGCGACAGTTCCTGCGCAGGTATGTATTTATTATTGGAAACTGTAACCACGATTTCAAAAGATTATACTACGCCACTGACTTTTATTTACAACACTCCTTCTGTCATTAAAAAAGTAAATATTGACCTTTATGTTATGATCTCAAACATTGAAATTAGATGACATTTCTATGTTTGAATAGAATTAGCCGATACTTGTTGGAAATTCATTATAACTGCGTAAAATAAAACAACTTTAGTTTTAAATATTTCCAAACTTTTATAATATACAAATACACACACACAGTGGACGAAACATGTCGTGTAATTCTGAAATATAAATTTGTATATTATAAAAGTTTGGAAATATTTAAAACTAAAGTTGTTTTATTTTACGCAGTTATTTCTATGTTTGTTTATTTTGCTGTCAAATTTACACATATATCGTTTGAAGGTTAGTACTAAATAAAAATCATATGGAAAAAATTCTAGTAACGCCACCTATGGATTTTTTGAATGACTTAATATATTTCTTCTAGCACTACTATTATAAAATCGATTCACACCAATTTCGTGACAACTTAAGCTAAGCACAACACTGAATCTCTGTTGTCTTTTGCTAGACCCTCAACTTTTAAAAAGTCTTTGCTCCTAACTCTAAAATCCACAAAACTATAATCTAATTACTCAGTATGATTTCGAAACTATAACTTACAACACAGATACCAGTCGAAACCATTATAATAATAAAGTTATCCAATATCCATATACCAATACTCATTCATACAAGCTCTATTATAGAGTATAATCTCGCTAAATAAATCACATTTGAATTACGTGCGATAATACGTTACTCTATGCGGTAATTAGGTACAACATACTAGTTTTAGAAATCGATAATATTCAGCATTTCTATACAGAGTGTCAAGTGCAAATGGCCTAACATAGGGCCTGGATTTTTCTAAGGTCATTTTAGTAAAAACTATAATAAATAGATGCATAAAATATACTGGGTGTTCCATTTAAAAACATAATCAATCGATTTTCAAAGCCAAATGTTCCAAACTTGTTGATATGGATTTGATATATCAGAAACCAAATAACTGATGCACACGAAGGTTCCTAGAACCAAAGCATTTACTGGAAATCATTTTCAACAAAATTTCCAATATCAAAAAATCCGCCTGTGCCTGCACACAATCGTTGTGACTAGTTGGTAATTATGGAGAAGACTTTCAGGTCATCAAAGACGCAAGGTTACTGCCTTGCAAAGTTTCTATCGTGTACTGTTTGATAATTCGAAAGTAAGACTCTTTTTCGAGGATTACCCTGTATTTTGTATGCCGCGAAAATAATTACAGAGCATCGATTAAATATTTACTATCACAAATTAGTGGTGGGAAATTCAATGATTTTGATTAAGTTTCGTGCGGTGATTTTATTGCATTTAGGGTATTTAATTAGTTAGTAGGTAAATATCCATAATACAATAGAGATGAAATACAGTTTTGGTTGTTTCTGTTATCAAAGCTATTATTTATTCAGCGTAGATTTTAATATGTCTGTGAGGTTGGGTAGGTTCTTTATTCCATTGCGTTTTTGAGGCGTCGATTCTAACAGACGTCATATTGTGTAAAAAGCTGGAAGCTTTCGAAATGTGGACGTATCGACGGATGGTAAAAATATCCTGGATGGACAAAGTGCTTACAAGAATGTCAAGCGATCTGCTCACACTCAAAGAATGAACGTTGGACGGTCTTCTCAAAGTGATAAGAGAAGGAAAACTGAAAAGATAAATTCGCTTTGGATAATATTGCAATCCCAACCAACATCTTACTTCTTATTTTCATTATTTTCACTGATGCAGTGGTACTCAAAATCGCAATTATATTTACAATAGGACGTGGGCCACTTGAAGGTGATATCGTGAATATCGTACCTATAGACACAAAACAATCCAATTAATTAAAATCCCTCTAATATGAATGAGCTATTGAAAAAATATCACTAATTACTTTATTGATTCTTTAGAAATGAAAGTAAATAATTTATAGGAACATAATAAAGTGTAAAACCCATTTTCTCTAGGTATTATAGGACACAGATCAGTGAAGTAAAATATTATATCTGGATACCGATAAGGTAAAGATTTATTTATATAAAACTAATATTTTATGTTCCATGGAAGAAAGTTTATTATATGAGGGGCGTTTTTAATTCCACGGAAGTTAGAGGTGGGGATATTTTTAGCCTGACTAATCATTCTTCTTCTTATGGTGGCTATCCGTTACGGATGTTGGACACTAACATGGCTATTCTTACTTTGTTGACTGCTGCCCTGAAAAGTCCGGTAGTGGTTAAGTTAAACCATTTTCGCAGGTTATGCAGCCAGGATATTCTTCTTCGTCCTGGACCTCTTTTCCCATGCACTTTACCCTGAAGTATTGTCCGAAGCAGGTCATACCGTTGTTCATTACGCATTATATGGCCCAGGTATTCCAGTTTGCGACGTTTTATGGTTACGACTAGTTCGCGCTCTTTACCCATTCTATGTAGAACTTCTTCGTTGGTGACTCTGTCTGTCCAGGAAATCCTCAACATGCGTCTATAGCACCACATTTCGAATGCCTCGAGTCTTCCCAATGACGCTTCAGTTAAGGTCCATGTCTCCACGCCATATAAAAGAACGGAGAACACGTAGCATTCTAGTAAACGAACTTTTATTTCCAGTTTTATATCATGGCTGTTAAAGATTTTTTTCATTTTGACGAAAGCTGATCTTGCCTTCTCGATCCTTATCTTAATTTCCGTCGATTGGTCCCACTGTTCATTTAAGTTTGCACCTAAATAACAAAAGTTGGTGATTCGTGTTATAGGTTGTTGGTTAACTAGTAATTGACCAGGTGGTATCCTATTTTTGCTTATAACCATGTATTTGGTTTTTTTTATGTTAAAATCAAGCCCAAACCTGCTACTTACTTCTGCCACCCTGGAGACAAGTGTCTGCAGACCTTCAAGACTGTCTGCAAAAATGACAGTATCATCAGCGTATCTTATATTGTTCAATTGTTGTCCGTTTATAAGTATTCCCTCGTCTATGTCCGTTAGCGCTAGGTTCATAATGTGCTCTGAATATGTATTGAACAATAATGGGTACAATATACACCCCTGTCGCACACCTCTTTTTATCTTTATGTCGTCTGTTAACTGATCCCCAACTCTTACAGCTGCAGTTTGTTCGTAATAGATATTGTTTATTATACGACGATCTCTGCTGTCTAGGCCAATTGAATTTAATATTTTCATCAGTTCGTCATGTTTTATTCTATCGAACGCTTTCTGGTAATCAACAAAACACACATATATATCACAATTCACGTCTCTATATCTTTGAAAGAGAACTTGTGTAGCAAAAAGTGCCTCACGAGTGCCCAATGCATCCCTGAAGCCAAATTGTGTATTTGTCATGTGTTCTTCACACTTTTTATATATTCTTTTATGTATAATTTTTAAAAAAGTTTTCAGGAGATGGCTCATAAGGCTTATTATTCGATAATCTTCACATTTTTTGGCGTTGGGTTTTTTAGGGATTGTTATAAAAGTTGATCTTAGCCACTGTTGGGGTATTTTTCCACTTTGGTATATATTGTTGAAGATCAAGGTAAGTCTTTTTACTTCGTCTTTATCCATAATTTTCAAGAATTCTGAGTAGAACTCGTCTGGACCTGCGGCTTTTCCCTCCTTAATGTTGTTTATAGCAGTTTCTACTTGCGCTTCAAGAATAGGTGGTCCGGTATCGTCATTTTTATTTTGTGTGATGGTGACATTCCTATCGTCATCAAATGTTGTTGTCACATAATTCATCCATGTTGTTTTTGTTTCTTCAATATCCACTATAGGATTTCCTTGAGTGTCTGTTAAGTGTCCCGGCCTTTTTGATTTATAAATGCCTGCTGCTTCTTTGATCTTTTTGTGGAGGTTGAAGGAATCGTGTTTACGTTCCAATATCTCGATTTCTTCACACTGTTCTTCCAGATGTCTGTTTTTAGCTTCTCTGACAGCTTTTTTTATCTCTTTGTCTAGATTTTGTAAAAACATCAACCTTTTTTTCCGAAAGGAACTCTCATTTGAGGTTTTTCTTTGGGAATAAAAGACCTCGCTATTCAATATGTGTGAATATTACAGTTCGTTCTCGCTCGTCAAAGTTTTATTTCAACTTTAGTTGAATTTTTATGCTCTTTCAGCTTTCTGTCTAATTATTCATTCTCTATCAGATATTCTGCGCTGTATACGGACATAATTTTGATTGATATTAGTATAGGTATATTTCGAATGCAACAGAATTTAAATGGTGCTAAATATAATAGAGAATGACGTTAGATTCGTTGAAGTAGAAAAGATAACGTTTTGGAGACAAACAAAATGTGATTTGTAAGTACAATCGCATAGTTGCATGTTGCTCAAAATACTGTATTTTTACAAATTACGAAGTTGAAGCTTAAACTTCTTATCTTAACAACAATCTTAGACTTAGTCTAAGTTAGACTTCAATAACAAGCAAATCTCTGAGTAAAATCTTTATTGATTATTTAAAACCATAACCAGTAATTTTTCCTTGTAGCTTGGTAAATGTTCAAAATGTCAACCTTCAACTTGCAGTGTTTTTCATATCTCTTTTCACTCTTCCATTATGTTGTAAGTGAAAACAGCAATTTCAACTTCCTATCATGAAATGAAACTAATCAACTCGTAAAGCCTATAAATATTCGATTAATACCTACCAAATCCGGAGAAGCAAATTCCATAACACAACTCAGATGCATATCTGATGTTTGTAATACACTGTAAACTCCAAAGTTCATCGGGAACACTTTAACAACTTGTTGTATGACTGTGTGTCGTTCTGAGATAATAACAGAAGTTTCATAATACCCAACCCACCTACACTCCATTATTCTGCGACTTTAATAATACTGTAAGCGAAATTATTAGATGACAATGTTACAACTTTTTTTTGGAAGTGCGATCTTATGTCCTGGAAGTTTTGGCAGACATAGCAATTTGATTTTATTATGCTTTGCACGATAATAACAAATTGTGTTGATGGATATAAGTAAATGCCAAATGGGTTGTAAGTTTTTCGGAGTTGTAAACTTCATTAAACTTTTGAAATTGATTATTTGACTGGTAAAGGTATTTTATGTTTATGAGAGACGAGGTTGTGCCAGAGAACGGGTATAGATTTATGGTTGCTGCAATTTTATGGCATAAGTAATACTGGATGGGTTTAAGTCGTAACTTAGCAACAGAAGTCAGTGTGTGAGGGTCAATGCGGCTGTGTCTTCTTGCAGGCCGATGGATTGTGGAGATCCTCAGGGGTCGGTGTTGGGTCCTATTTGTTTTTGCTTTTTATCAACGACATTACGTGCCTAGACATCAGCGGTAAAGTATGTCTCTTTGCTGATGATACTAGTTTCACTTGGTGCGGCCCGGATAGTGTGGCTCTTCATAGTACCATATCCAAAGACTTAATCACCATCAAATCATGGTGTGACTCTAACCTGTTGTGCTTGAACACTGCGAAAACTAAATCTGTGTCATATAAAGGTGCGCTGCAGTCTTTTGAACTTAATAATTCCACTATTGACGTCGTTTCGTCTGTGAAGTTTCTGGGCCTTATTGTTGACAGCTCCCTGAAGTAGAAGTTGCACATTGATGCGTTAGCAAAAAAATTAAGCTCTGCCTGTTTTGCGATAAAATCAGTTTCCAAAGAACTTAACTTGTCAACTTCCATAACAGTCTACTTTTCACTCTTCGAATCCCATCTTCGATACGCGCTCCCATTCATACATGCTGTGGAACGCAATTTGGGCGTATTTTTAGAATACAAAAAAGAGCTATTCGATACTCTCTGAGATTGCACTATAGAGCCCATTGCCAGGACTTACTTTAAAATACTAACACTACCTTCCTTATTCATATTGGAATCGGTCTGCTTCATCCGCAAACACCTGTCAGATGTCTCTGAAAGACCATTCCATAATTTTCTCCTTAGAAACTCCGAACAGGATCTTTATCTGCCAGCCCCATCCTCCGAATTAATCAAAAGCTCGATTATATACAATGCAAAAAAAATGCACAACCATCTGCCAATGGAAATCAAATTGCTATCATGCCTTCCTCGATTCCATAAAGCTCTAAAGACGTATTTGTTGGAAAAAGCTTTTTATACAGTAGGTGGCTTTTTTAATGTGCATTAATTTTTGAGTGATTCACACACTGGATAGTACTTAGTAGTTTGTATTGTGTGTTTTGTATAAATATGTATATATATATATATGTTGAACTGTAGAATATTTACTTAATTAATTTACTTTCTTCTTCTTAAAATGCCGTACACTTCTAGTGCGTTGGCGACTATCTCATCATAATAAGGGTCCTTGCTTCCGCAGCGCGACAGAGCTCGCCCGTATTGCTAATGCCTGTCCAGTTCTTGATGTTGCTCAATCAGGACATCTGTTTACGTCCTACTCCTCTCTTCCCTTCAATTTTTCCTTGGAGAATTATCTGTGATATTTTGTACTTCTCTCCTCGTAGTATGTGGCCCAGGTATCCAAATTTCCGCTTCTTGATTATGTTGAAAAGTTCTCTTTCGCATCCCGCCCTTCTAAGAACGTCTTCATTTCGAACTCGGTCTACCCATGATATACGTAGCATCCTTCTTAGACACCACATTTCAAAAGCCTCAAGCTTGTTTATCGACCGGATCTTCAGAGTCCATGTTTCCATTCCATATAACAGGATGGACCAGACGTAATCTTAATTTGAGGGACAATGTCAGGTTGCAAAGAAAGGGTCTTAGGCTTGTGAAAGCTTGCCTCGCTTGTTGTATGCGACAGCAAATTTCCTGTTCGGGATTCCATTGTTCATTTATGTTGGTTCCAAGGTATTTAAAGTTTTGCACTCGTTCAATAGGTTGGTCTTCCAAGTTTAACACAGCATTTTGAGGAGGGTTTCTGCTTACTATCATGTACTTTGTCTTTTGTATGTTTATTTTGAGACCATTCCCCTTTCCAACTGTATTTATCTGTTCCAGCATTAGTTGTAAGTCCTCTTCACTGTCTGTAATTTACTTTAAGTATCTTAATTGATTTATTTATTTATTTGACGATGTACCTGTATGTATTAATTATTATTTTTATGTTTTATATGTTTTGTTTACCTGTCTACAAATTATTTTTAATTTTTTTGACAAATATATATTTATTTATTTTATTTGGATGAATGGAGTTAGGGCTGGTAATTTGCCGCGAATATATTCGGATTTCGCGGAATAGGGTATAAAGGTATAGAAAATAAAAATGCAATACTACTCAGATTCATAACGAAGAAGCCAAGGTTCGTGTCCAGTTACAATTAGGGCTAGCACACCATCCTTATCCCTGCTGTAAGTGACGTATTCTAAAGAAAAATGTCATTCAGCAAATTTTGTCTATTAGTAGATGTTAGAGTGAAGAATTTTTTATAACTTATTAATCAGCGAGACATTCTTAGTTCACCCGGATGCAATATTTTTATTACAATATACCGGGTGTGTCAATATATTAACCTTTTTTGATTAGGATTTTGTTTTATTGTAGTTAAAAGCTTTGACATTTTTGTTTGTAATACTGTGGTCTACTGAGGTAGATAAATAAGAGCAACTCAGTGGGATTCCGCCATCTCTCACATCATATTTACTGTGGCAGGCATTAGGACCATTTCCAGGTTTTTGGCGTCATTGATAGAGCGTACGCTCGCCTGCGGAAAGTTCTGGGTTCGAATCCTAGCTCTGGCGATATTTTTTTTTCAAATTTGTGAATAAAGTAGATAGTTTGTTACGTTAGTTTATTGGAAATAATGAAAATAATACAATTATAATAATAATAATATTAAAATTATTTTTTATTATATCAAATCAAGCGTGCATGCAAATTGGAATGCGCTGTATAGAAAACGTTAATTAAATGGGTTTTGTAAAAGCTTTGTAAATTAGTGGCGGACAGAGAAAAAGCTTTTTGCTTATGAACAGATGCATCAACAGTAAAAAGCAGCAATAAAACAATTTGTCTTTATATATTTTCTTCTTTTTTTTGCCTCTGAATGTTGTTGTGTTTTAACTGCGCATTTCAATGTCTGCATTCGCCTTGTTGTGAAAACTCCATTCACAAAATGATGTAATTCAGATGAAATATGAGCCATTTTTCTCAAATTATAGGTATGTAGTTCTAGCTGAAATTTTGCTAATGGCCTCACGGATAGTATTATTATACTAGCGCGTATGGAGCGAACATGCGAGGAATAAAAGCTTAAAAAAAAATTACACTAATATATCATAACTTGGATAACATTCTGAGGGATTGGTTGAGGAATACTGAGATAGACAGAGTATACTTGGTAATTTTGATTATTTAATATCTGCTTTGTTATTAATGGGTTCAAAACTACTCATCACACTTTCCATTTTAATCGTTTTCGACAACTGCTGCTTGGTACTTGATATCAACATGTTATACAGGGTGAGTCACGAGGAACTGTACATACTTCTACCATAAGTAGAGGCACGTTAGGGGATTATCAAATGACCATTAAAAAATGTCTTAAAAATCTTGCATATCTGGTTCATCCCAATAACTCACCCTGTATGTAACTTTTTCCACCCGTAATAGACAGAAAACAGATAAAAAATGTTTGTAATAACCTAGTTTTCTTATTTGTTTGAGGAAAACTCATGTGTTTAATTATTTTAATCGGAATGAAATGAACAAGCCAGGGAAATGTTTATTCATAAATTAAGAAATAAATTAAAAAAACAATAACCAAACAATAAATCAGTTTTAACAATGTGGAACAAAGTAAAAAACATTACAATTAAAAAAGATGTTCAAAATGAAGTCCATCTGCCTCAATACAATTTTCTTGACGAATGTTGAAATGTGTAATGGACTTTGTGATTGTCAGTGGGTCATTTCTGATAATATTGCAACAGTGAATAATTCTGTTAATAAGCTGTTGTGTTGTATAATCGTAATGTTTATTAAATTGTTTTTTTACTGTGTTGCACATTGTTAAAACTGTTTTATTGTTTGGTTATTGTTTTTTATTTTTTTTTTATGAATAAACATTTCCGAAGTATGTAGAGTTCCTCATGACTCACCCTGTATTAATAATTCTACTATTTTTAACAGTGTTGATTAATTTTTGTTCATTAAAGAAAAAAATTTGATCCAGCAATGTAATTAAATTCTATCGCATTAAATTTTATGGCCGCCATCAAATCTCAGACATGGATAAACATGTAATGTGGTACAAAGCATCTCTATAAGCATGCTAAAGCTGTAATAAAGTTTTATTCTGTTTATTTACCCATACCCATCGTCGTTAAATAGATACAAGTGTAAGACGCCTTATTTCTTATGTCATATTATATTAAAACTGAATTTCTACGTAAGAAAATTAGTTTACTATTTGTTTAAGGTTTAATTTGGTAAAGTGTCTGTCAATTGCAATTAGAATGTCAATATTTTATAATGATTTATGTGAATTCAATGCCTTAAAGTTCTGTAAGTTACAATAGAACTCAGACATTGTAAAATTCTTAGCAGAGAACATCAGAGAATGTGGATCTTGCTGGTGGGGGAAGAGATTTCGCACTCAAAATCGCCATGTTTTCTTATACTCTCATTGTCGTCGGGA
Source organism: Apoderus coryli (assembly GCA_911728435.2). Lineage (NCBI taxonomy): Eukaryota > Metazoa > Arthropoda > Insecta > Coleoptera > Attelabidae > Apoderus > Apoderus coryli. Next base: position 482,046 of record OU452211.1, on the reverse strand, counting down.
TATTTTATTTGTGCTTTGCCATTTCAAGTGATTTGTTTTCCAGTGCCGTAGTATTCTGTGTGTTATATAGTTATATTGTATGTTTTTGTTTTATCAACTTTTGATGTGTGCTGCGAAGAATTGCAAGAATAAATATTATAACTGCAATTTATCATTCTTTAGTTTCCCGGTAGATAGTAAAAGGTAAGATATTTATGTAGTATTTGAATTAGATGCATTAAATCAAATTACCAATTGTTATTTTGAAAAACAAATATTTCTAAACAAACTGTTTAAAAGATTGAGCTTACTTGCCTAAAAAATCACACAAATTTTATAAAACATGAATAACTTCGCTTAATTTCGCAGCACAATGGCCCTTATCTTTTATAACTTGGTTCAGTCTATTTGCCCATAAAAGTCCAATACATCTTAAGCATTCTAAAAAGAGAGCTTAAAAATCTTACTAGATGAGTGCAAAAATTCTATTAAATTCTGACAGTGTTTATTAAATTTGAATTACATGTTTTAACTATTATAGATATTAGCAGGTAGTAAATTCAAGTCTCAGGTTTTATTGCCCATTTATTGGGGGTGATTTTAGCATGTTTTGTAGGTATATAATGGGAAATTCTCAACATGTGTGCTTGCGTTGTTTTTCTGAAGGCCATAAACAGGTAAAATATAATACATTCTCAATTATACTTAAGGAATTAAAAATCGGAAGACCTATTGTATAAATTAGAACAATTTTATTTAACTATATCTAAAATTAATACATTTATATTTGCCCGTAATCAATTACACTTTTTTTTTAGAGCTGAACTATGGTTAATTCTTCTTCTTAGGACGCCGTCTCCCTATGAAGGTTGGCGATCCAAGTGGCTATTGTTGTGCCGGAAACCGCAGCTCTGAAAATTTCTATGGACGTCTGTCCGAACCATCTACGTAAGTCCCTCAGCCATGAATTTTGTCTACGGCCGACTGACCGTTTTCCTTCGATCTTTCCCTCTATTATCAGGCGGAGAATCTCATATCGGTCGCCTCTCATGATATGTCCTAGGTACTGCAGCTTTCTCTCCTTGATTGTCGTGAGGAGTTCTTTGTGTTTACCCATTTGCTGCATAACCTCTATGTTTGTCTTATGTGCCGTCCAAGAAACTCGCAGCATTCGTCTGTAGGCGTACATTTCGAACGCATCGATTCTCTTTTCTGTGGTTGCATCAATGGTCCAGCTCTCACATCCGTATAAAAGGACAGGGAAGATGTAGCAGCGAAGTAATCTAATCCGGAGGTCCAGGCTGAGGTCTCGGTTTGCCAGAAGTGTCCTCATGTTATTCAGAATTTTCCGTGCTTGTGCAATTCTTGATCTAATTTCGGTCTTTGAGTCGCATTGCTGGCTGACGAGTACCCCCAAGTATTTTATAGATGACACTTGTGTAATGTGCTCTCCGATGATCATTAGAGTAACGGGTTTTGGTGATTTTGAGAAAACCATCAGTTCTCACTATACTCCACAATAAGGGATTGAAGTTCTGTTATACTGCTGGCTATTACGACGGTATCATCTGTGTATCGAAGGTTACTTATATTGATTCCATTGATCTTTATGCCTGCAGTTGAATTTTCGAGAGCTTCGATGAATATTGCCTCAGAGTAGAGATTAAACAGTAGTGGGGACAGTACACAACCTTGTCGCACGCCCCTTCTTATTGCTATTTCTTCTGATGTGGACCCTTCGATTTTGACTGTTGCTGTTTGGTGCCAATAAAGTTTAGTAATGATCCTTAGATCTTGAGCATCGATCCCGGTTGATTTTAGGATGTTGATCATTTTTTGATGTGACACACAATCAAAAGCTTGGTTAATTGCTAGTTCGATATTATTAATAATTTTATTAATTTAAGCAAAAATGTAAAGTTTAAACATCCATGTTCTAATTTGCCAAAAAAATATGTTACGAAATTATATTTTAGGTTAAGGTTATTTTATACATTAAAATTAATCAATAGAAATTTTAAAAATAAAAATAAAATGATTATATGGAAACATGAATAAAAGTAAAAAAGAATTTGTTTGTTTTTATAATTAATAAAGATGTAATTCAATTATAAAATAATTCTATTACTCCCCTGTTCTTTACCTATCCTGTAATTTTAATAAAACGTAAATACGGATCTGTCGAGTATATTAAAAAATGGCTACCACCTGCTTCGCACAGGACAATAGATAGTGGTGGGAGTTCATTGTTGTTCTCTGTTCTGTAAGAAAGTTCCTAGAAGACTTTTATTTCCAATATTATCTTGATGATAAAAACACTCCTTACACATTTTTTTCCTACAAACTAGCAAAAAGACCAGCTAAACGTTTGCGTACGTATTTTTTTTTTCCTTTTCTCCAAACGTATGATAAACTACCACGGAAGTTATGAAAAGAGTTTTGGAATTACTTTCGGAAATAACTCGCTTTTTATTATTAAGCTTTATATTTTTTGGAGTTTTAGAAACTTTGAAGTACAAGGTGTGACGATTTACACATAGATGTATCGCAAACTCGAAATTCACTTTTTTTAATAACAAACGTTGCTTGAATGACTTAATAAGTAATGGGCTGGAATATCCATTAGTTCCATACCATTAGCAGAAAACTACACACCCCAACAAAGTTCCTTCTATTGAGACATCAAAACAAATGCCATAAAATGTCAGACTATTTATTAAAACCAACCAACTTTCATTTTCACAGACTTTCCTTTAATATTATTGTTAAGACAAATAAATGTAAGTTAAATAAACCTTGTCTCGACTTATATATCTTTTCGGATTTATTTCTTTTACTTTTTATTTACTCTACACTGAGATAAATGACTTGAAGATTAATCTTTATTTTCCAGGATTTTCTTTGGCACTTACGTAGATACCAGAAACGCAAATAGCGCAAAAAACTAAGAGTATTTAATTGCCTTCTCAGCAATCCAAAACATCCATGAAGTATTATGTTTGGTAAAGAAAAAAAATACAGCTATTAATATTGCTTAAAACGAGCTAGAATAAGGAATATTTCCAGACAATTTCATGTACGATGCGATGTATATACAGTGAAGTATGTATTTTGTAATTAATTGAATTTTTGAGGAGGGATGAAAGTTATATTTTAAAATTAATGATTATTTTAAATTTTTAGAAGTTTAAACAGACAGGAATAAATAATGAGTAATCGTTACTCAAATGTACGTAAAGATAACCTGAGTTGAACATCTCAAATCGGATTGAAAATTGTAACAAAAAGTTTAAAAGGTGTGAAATCCATTCAAGGATGATAAAAGTGTATGGGAACAATTGGTTAAACCGTGCGAACATTTACAAGTGAGTAGAACTTGTACAAGTGGTGAAGATAAAATAATGTGTATGTCGCAACTTGTAGATTTTTATTTACTTTCAATGTCACAAAAAAAATCTCCGTATATAAACGAGACCAAACAGTTTCTGTAACTATAGATAAAGGCCCATGCCTCTTAAGTTCCCTTAGGGCGTAAACAAAAAGCATTTATTTACATGATCCCAACAGCGTTGAACTGTTTTTGCACAAATAAAGCTTACACTTTCACCTTGCGGCTATTGTTATATTTTTTGATGGATCACTTTAGGGTCCAGAATTTAAATTAGTTTATTTTGGCTATCTGTTTCACACCATATTCAAATTGGAATCTCACTCGTAGTTAGAAGACGAATAAATCTTTATAACAGGCCATTCAATAAGAAAAGAACTAAATTTTGACAAAACTCCACTTTATTATTCAACAAAAATAAAAGCTTAAATATAAATTACAGTTTCTATTTATATGGAAAATATCTACGCATAAAACTTTATTAACTTAATTTCGGGAATTCGTCCTTGCATTTTTAGATGGGAATAATTGAAAAGAACCACAATGCAGCTAGATAGCTAACTATTAATGTAATTTTGCAGATGTCTGCTTGGGTATTGTAGGCAATAGTCTGTGGGAGCCAGAAACCGTTTAGGTTTAGCTTTACCAAAGATTTGTAAAATTGAAAAAGTAAACGAAATCCATTTCTTATTCAAAACCATTGGCGTATTTTGCTAAATGTCACAACAACAAAAGTTATTAAAGTTCTGGATAAATATTGCTTCAAATTTATACTAGCTCACGTTTCGCTGATTATCCTGCCAAATTCTTCAGAGCAATTTTGCGTGAGCGCTGTGAAACTGAATCTAAACCAGGCATTAACATAGATGTCCGACATTATTTTGTAAATAAGGAATTATACAGCTTGAATTATGCGGATTGCGGCAGTTTGCACATGTAACGAACTGACTAATTTGGAGTCTGCCTTACAGAAGCATCAAATGGAACTTCCCACAAGCTCGAATCCAAAAAAACAGGAGGGGTTATAGCTGGTAACCCAGAAGATGTGACGCATTCTCACTAGGCTCAAATTTTATTTATTTATTCTCATTACAAGTCATTACCAAAAAAGGTTTACACAAGTCATATTAAATACTAAAATATTACATAACACAATATAAAACCATAGAAATGTATATAACTTAATCAAAACAGAAAGTCAGTGCTGAGGAATTCATCAATGGAGTAAAAAGCCTGGTCAATTAAGTAGTTTTTAATCTATTTTTGAACATTGCAAGGCTCAGTGTTTTCAAACTATCTGGCAAATGATTATAGCATGTGGGACCATAATAATTCACAGAATTTCGGCTTCTACCCAACCTCATATATTCAGGAAGAATGTCATTCTTGTTTCTGGTAGTGTGGTTGTGAACTTCATCATGTTTTATGTACAGATTGTAATTATTTTTCACATACATAATTGAATTGTAGATATAGAGACACGGGAGTGTAATTCTTTTACATTCTTTAAATTTAGGTCTGATATCCTCTCTAAACTTAAATCTGTTATTATTCGAACCACTCGTCTTTGGATTGCGAATACCCGACTCGCATGACAAGAGTGTTTCCAAATTGACAAAGCATATGAAGCCACACTGTGAAAAAGGCCATAATATGCTGATTTCAAAACATTAAAAGAGACTTCACCCTTCAACCTTCGGAACATGAACACAACCTAAGACAAATTGTCAATGGTAACCTCCATACGACTCGCCCAGGTTAGCTTTTGGTCCAAAGTGACACCCAAAAACTTTACCAGACCATCAGAAACAGCAACATCCGTCTCACGTAATGTAAATATTTTAGTAGCTGTTTTATTGGCATTCATACAGAGTTTGTTAGCTGCAAACCAGTCCGCAGCCCTCGACTGTGAATTAATCATACTTGAGGCCAGAACATCACTCGACAGTTCAACATCGACAATAGTTGAATCGTCTGCAAACAATGTCAGGTCAGAGCATGGCAGATGTAGCGGTAAATCATTAATGAAAATCAAAAACAATAGAGGTCCGAGCACCGAGCCCTGTGGGACTCCACAAGAGCTCAACAAGGGCTGAGAAGAGTTTGACTCAAACATCGTTACAACATTCCTACCAGTGAGATAGGAACTCAGCAAACGAACGGAATTCGCACTCAAACCGTATCGCTCCAGTTTACCCAACAAGATATCGTGTGAGACGCAATCAAACGCCTTTGTTAAATCAAGAAAAGAAGCCCCCACAAACCTTCTACTTGCAAAAGCGGGTATAACGCTGTTTATAAAATTTTCTATAGCTGAAGTTTCGGTCTAAATCCAAATTGTTTCGGAGAAAATAAATTATTTCTGAGAGAGAGGACTATTAGAAAAAAAATGAAAGAATCCAGAACAAATATAATGCTTAAGTATGAAAATGGCGTACTCGTTGTAAATGCTAAATTATTTGCAGGAAAGTATATTTTCCAATAAAATTGTACACAAAATCTCATCTGAAATCGCTTGTATGAAATGCTGAGAGTTTTCAAATTTCTCCATATGCAATGCAAAAAGTCTTATGCAATGTAACCTTTTAGTTGAAATCCTTAAAAGCATCGTTTGAAAAGCTGTTTTTGTGTGCAACTTTTCCATGTCCTGAACATCAATTCAGAGTATATACCTATTGACGGACGTTACGAGATTTTAAAAAAAGTATGCATAAAGTGATCTGAATAAAAATGAGATTCATATAGGAAGCATTTTTCAATACAATAAATAATGTTTCCAAAGGAATAGGCAGTGGCGTGTTTCTTGGTATACGACCAAAGAACCGAAGGCTTCTTCAGCATAAGGAAGCGCTTATATTCCAGCTCAGTATTTGGATATTTCGTTACAAATTAATCCTAAATTGAGTCGTTTTGGGAAGCAATTTAATTCGGTCGCGTTATCTGAGGACTTTAGACGTTAATATTCATGTTTTCAGATTTTTCTTTCTGGCAAACAAATTACCACATCATATATCAGTCGGAAATTGGGCATATTGTAACGTTTGTATTAGTTACAAGATGACAGCCAAGCAGATAAGTCTCGACAAGTATTGGAAGGAAAAAAAAGAAGATATTTTGCTTAGAAGGCATGACATAAATGAGGCTAATATCAGGAAACATCCTGACAGCAACAAGTATTTAAATTATTGGCTCTCTTACAACACGATTCTCCCTTTTTGACGTTTCGATCTTTAACTAGATAAAGAACAATCCGAAACGGGGAGAATAAAGTTGTATACTTGACCTCAAACTAGTTAACAATAAATATTAAAACAACAAAAAATACTCTCTTCCGAAAAACTCTAACATCAACTTACCATGTAAACTTGAACAATTTATAACAATGTATGACACTAAACTTATGGCGAAATTATTAACAAGACTCATTCAATTAACCGCATAAAAGTTGATTTTGAAACGGACTTCAAGAGCAAAATCAACAACTCAATTCAGCGTTAAACTATCTAGAAATACTCGACAAACACGTTTGAATATATCCAAAGTTCCGCAACAACTTTAGAGTTGTACTAGTCGGCATATATAGCGACCACCGCACAATGAGAAGGTTGAGCGTCGACTGAGCGTCGATATGCGTCTTTTACCACCATATTTGATATTGTATTGTCATATTGAATAATCACAATGGTAACATTTTTATATTATTACAATCCTACATGCATTATTTTTGTTTTATTGATAATATTACTTGCAACGATATTGATACCTACATATCTGATCTTTTGAAGCGTTACGTTCACCGTCAGATTGAAGTTATAAAATTTGCATACACAGAAAAAAATCTTTAGTTAGTGAATACTTGAGGTTGAAACCACTACGTTATCGGTTTTAATACATTTTAGGGTCGTCCCAATAATTTCAAACCGTGTTTTTTCGGCTTGTAGATGTTGTAGTTGATTTCTTGCAGTAACTGTCGACGGTATATTGTAAATATCACGCAACAATCGTTGAAACATGTTTCGTTTGATACATTTACGTTTAAAATTAAATATTAGGGGAGTTTTAATAATTTTACACATGTTACAAGGGTTAGATCGGGCTAAAATGATTGAAATTCCTATTACATACTCCAAAAAAAAAAAATACAAAATGCAAAATGGCATAAAACTATTACTTTTATTATGCGGCTTTGTTACCCGGTTACGATCGGCATCGAGTTGAATGAATTCAAATATAAATTGGGAATTATGTAGGTATACCGAGTGTGGCAAGTACTGGGTTAACATTATGGGACAAAATAGTGTGTTTGTTTGACGATATGTCGTTTTAAGTTCGTGATTGCTTACGCACACGATGCTTTTTCGAATGGACGATGTAGAGAGTTGCGGGAAAGTGTTCGTTGTTGATTTTGCGTCTCTCGTCAGCGGCACCGAAAGTCAGTCCTATTGCGGGTCCCTCTCTGGGTTCCCAGAATTAAAATATGACCTCAGAATCGTAATAGGTAACGCCTTAGGTACGGAAAAATCGACCTTATTGAAGGTTCCCGACGTGGTCCCCTGGGTGCCAATAATCAAATTTCCAGACTAATTTTCTTTGTGGGCCTGTGTAATTGATAAAAGATTTCTTATAGAAAAATTGATAATTATTTTAGAGCCTTGAAACGACAATTTTGACATAAAAACTGTAGTCAAACTGTTCATTCATCGCGTAACACTCTATACCTATAGTTTTTCAAAAATTTACCGCTCTCACTATTGTCCGAATTATAAACACATCAAACAGAACGAAAATTGGGCATTATTAATGATAATAGAATGCACAAATAGATCGTATGTCTCTATGTGTGTACGCGTAATTTATTAACTTCAACATTTATAGTTTTGCTATTTGGGGTAAACTTCCATTTTACCCGGGAGAAATGTCTGAAAAGCTTTATAGATGTAGATAATAGCATTTTGTTGGTGGTGGCGGGCCACCGCCTTCAGGCCCGGCCTTAAAAAATTGCGTAAAAGTCTTTAAAACACCGTAGAAATTATTACGAACACATTTTTCAATATTAGATAAAACGGCGTAGCAAATCTTCGTCTATTTCTTCAACCTCTTCACGAATTTTGACTTTCAATTCCTCGATTGTACCTCGACGACTCGTAAACACCTTGGCTTTTAAAGAGCCCCACAGAATTGGGTGCCGTTAAGTCGGGGGACCTCGAAGTCCAAAGCAAATCTCCGAATCGAGAAATGAGTCGGCCATTAAACATTTCTCGCAGGACCCTCATTGAGTTGAGATTTTTCTGTTATTAAAAGGATTCTGATTAAAAAAACTTAACTTTACTTAAAATTAATCATTTTTCATAATAACTGCGCTTACCTGATGTCAGCGTAAATATAATTTAAATTAAATATGTAGGCAACTAAATAGAAAGACTAATTTGAATTCAAAATATCAAAAATCAAAACTTTAAGCTTCCCGAAAAGTAAATAAAAATAATATTAGCATAGCACTAGAAATTTGCGACTGTGTGATAGAGACAGATATAATCAAAATAATAATCGACATAGTAGACGTAGGTACAAAACACTCGCCAAGCGTTGTCATATAACCTTATTTTACATTAAATCTCTGCTGCATCTATATGAAGCGTGCTTCTTATAGATTTTTTTAATGGTAAGATTCGTATGCTATGCTTAGTACAATTAAGCGCTGGCAACTATTTTTATACGAAGAGCGATAGGTGGTTGTATAATAGTGGGTATATGCCAGATGGCAGTGTTGCCCATTGTTTCTGAATTATAGATGAAAATGCTTTGAGGCACGCTTCATCTGCATAAGAACGTGTATGATAAATAAATAGGCTATTGGTGTGTCAGAGGACACAAGCACTGGCAAGGGTGTCAACTGCCGCATACAGGGAAGAGAGAGACCGAAATAAATACTGTTGCTTCACTTGCTTCATAGGACAGGCCGCCACTGGTTCTGTGTAAAGATTTCACGAGGATTTTCATTTGACCACTATCTAAAATTCTGTTTATTGACCATGCCGTTCAAATAAAAATTTACCTCGTCGCATTTGTGACAAAATACCCATAACTTAACAGTTTTTTACGAATAATTATAAATTTTAACAGCATTATAAAATTTGTTCAGCGAAAGCTTCCGAAAACTAGCCTTCAACCAGCACTGTACGTATTTAGGATGTATGTGAGAGAGTGAGGAGGAGGAGGAGGGAGACGAGCTGCAGGTAAACACATCTAAAATAAATGGCCCTATAACTCGCATTATGTAGGTACTTTGTATAGAAATGGGAATATGATCAAATTTATCTATACCTTTATAATCAGAAGAGATTTATGTCAAGTATCGTCTTTTATTAAAAATTCTATACGATCCTTGATTTATAATAATAACTTTGTTTGGGTTTTGTCGTCTACAGTGCGATTTTTGTTGAACGTCGATTAGAAGTTTTCTAACTTTCTAATATAGTATCAACTTGAAAATAATGAGAAAAATGCTTACTTATGGAAGAAGAAGTGAAAATTGAAACTTTGAGAGGTAGGCGACGGTAGGGAACTTCTTTAAAGACATACTGTACACTAATTTTGAGGAACAATTCGGTTTCCCTCAATCTTACATCGCTCAATTCATCACAAACGGTAAAATTACCTATTTCGTCAGATAACTAAATTGGTTAAAAATCCCATGATAGCTTAATTAAATTGTTATTCCAACATTTCATTTTCATTTCAAATGAATTGCCTGCTTACACCAGCCAATTTACTTTTCTCTACTTATTCACCACAATATTATTATTATGCAAAGATATAAAAGAGACAAGACTAAAAAAGACTGTCAGAATAATAATGGAAACCGATCTACAGTAAATTGTTGAAAATATATTTAAACAGTAGGCGGTCACAACAGGGCTAAAGTCAAAATATATACCAATCTGGATGTCATCATTTTGTCGATAAATGTCTATTTTATTGTGGCTTTAGTAGAAACATTTATTCTTTTTTGGATTTTATTCCCGAAGAGATACACAAACAAATGAAACAGAAATTTTACGAGTGAATTAATTCTACTTACGTTTTGGTTTGAGGAAAGGGCAATTGATAATAAGATTTCGTCAACTGTAGCTAGTTTTATTATAAGGTAAAACAATGTTTAATAATATTTAATATTTATCATTTTGTCAATAAACTACTAAACAAGAAATAAAGTTAAAAACAGTTACTTTGCAAATTGCTAAAACTTTATCAAATCAAATTTTTTGGAATGCTGATAACTTGTCACTACTAATAACTTTTTGGAATGGTATGTAGGTACTCAGAATATACCTACATAAGAGCTACACGTAATTTATATACAGGGTCATGTCATAAGGAAAAAATTTAACGACATATTGGTTAAAACATTATTGAATTCAAAGAAATAGTCTGTATTGCAGAGGAGCGATAAATTACTATGTTATTGGAATTTAAGTGTCTATATTTATTTATTTTATTTATTTATTAGGTTTAACACCCAATTACAAGGCAAACTCTTAAAAATTATTGTACATATTTAGCTAATTACTTTACATTATCTAAGAAACAATAACACTAAAAATTGTTACCAATCCTAAGATAGCAAACATAAACATTATTGAGTTAAAACTAATGACATCGAAATTAATTTAGGAAAAGAATATGCGTATATAATAAATAAGATCTCACAGTAAGCTAATCTTCGGAACGATATAGGAGGCGAGACAACTGGGCCCTAAACCCAAGTAGTGTTTGGTCAAAGTAATCGACCTCACTGCTGATCTCTCGTGCATTGCACTCTTGTAATGCTCTAAACAGAGTTGGTACGAAGTGTATGGATATGGAATAGACTAGCGTGTCTGGAAAAAAACCGTGGAATGTTGAAACCAATCCGCTCCAGCAGTTGAGGACAGTCAATCATACCATTAATTATTTTAAAGAGGAACACCTGTCCAGCATATAATCTACGTGTAGCCAAAGAGTTCATGTTAAATCTGTCAAGGAGCATGCGATGATCATATCCGCGCGACGGAAAATGCCCATCTATTTTGAACGCTAAGTACTTGAGAAATCTACGCTGAACACTCTCAACCTGTCTTATATGTACTTAATATATGGGAGACCATATATTGGAAGCATACTCAAGCTTAGATCTGATTCGCGCATTGAACAAATTGGTCAGACACTCAACGTTGTTATATTCTTTAGTTATTCGAAACAAAAAACCAAGCATACGAAAAGAGTCACATAGTAGGTGCTGTGTATGTGTTGTAAATTGTAAGTTGGTGTCCACATAGACTCCCAAATCCCTGACGACCTCACACGAGTCAAGAATGGTATTACATAACCGGTAGGGAAACATATGTGTGCTCTGCGACCTGGAGAATACAGCAAGTTTGCATTTTCCCACATTCAAAGGCAGTTTGTTAGTATGGCACCACAGCTCGAGCCTCGACAGATCAGCCTGCAACAATTCACAATCAGCAAGAGATCGAACAGCTCTGTAAATCTTGAAGTCATCTGCAAAAATCAAGTAACTGCTCAAAAAGCCTTCCGATATGTCATTAATGAAAATGGAGAAAATAAGGGGAGCAAGACAACTGCCCTGTGGTGCACCATGGGTATGAAATAATCTGACCTATGTCTATTGTATTCAACGAACTGTTTACGATTAGTTAGGTAAGTGTAAAAAACACCAGGAGATCCTCATCAAAGCCACTATTGCACATCTTCTGCAGGATCAGGGAGTGATTAAGTTTATCGAACGCTTTCGAAAAGTCCGTGTAAATAGCATCCAGTTGCATGCCTCCACCGACAGCGGGAAACACGTTAGATTAGTGACTGTGGATCGTCCCTGGAAGAAACCATGCTGCTTAGAGTCGATGTCGTGCTTTACTTGGTTAAATATTTGTCGGTGAAGTGTAGTTTCAAATATTGGGTCTGCCAGATAACTTTTTTTTTTTGAAAATGCTATAAAAGAAAAACTGCTGAATATTTTCTCAAATTTCTTTTTTTATTTGAAAGTAAAATCCTTTCGGTTAATAATGACAAATAATTTCATTCAAATGGCTGCCTAGGCTGGCCATGCAGTAGCCTACACGATCGGTCCAATTTTTAAGCACATTATCAATTGTGTGCAGCTGTATTTCACCAATGGCTTCACGAATATTGTCCTTTAAAGCGTCAATTGTCTCTGGCTTGTCGGCGTAACACTTATCTTTGTCGACACCCCACAAATAATAGTCCAACGGTGTCAAATCGCAGCTCCGAGGTGGCCAAATGACATCAGCTCTGCGGCTGATAATGCGATCTTCAAAAACAAGGCGCAAAACATCGAGTGTAGCTTCAGCTGTGTAGCACGTAGCGCCGTCCTGTTGAAACCAAATGTTGCCAATATCCTCCTCTTCAATTTTTGTGAACAAAAATTCGTTCAACATGGCCCGATAACGATCGCCATTGACTGTAACGGCCACTCCTTGCTCATTTTCGAAGAAAAATGGCCCAATTATACCTCCGGACCAAAATCCGCACCAAACAGTGACTCGTTTTGGGTGCATCGTTTTTCAATGTATGCGTGCGGGTTTTCTGTGCCCCAAATGCGACAATTTTGCTTGTTTACATACCCGCCAGGATCAAAATGAGCTTCATCTGAAAAGATGATTTTTTTGGCAAAATCGGCATCTTCTGTAAGTCGATCGCAGGCCCACTGAGCGAAGCGAAAACGCATTGGATGGTCAGTTGGCTTCAACTCCTGAACCAATTGGACTTTGTATGGCGTCATACCAAGGTCTTTATGCAAAATTCGTCTCAATGATGTCTCCGAAATGTTCAATTGTTGAGACCGACGATGAATTGATGTTGATGGCGCTTCACGCACACTTTCTGCCACAGCAGCAATATTCTCGGGTGTACGCACTGTTCTTGGCTTTTCACGCTTTGGTTTATCGATGAGGATGCCAGTTTCTTTCACTTTTTTCACGAGATAACGAACATACGGAGCTGACGGTGCTTCTCTTCTTCCAAAATCCGTACGCAATTTTCGCACACATTCTGCAACATTACCATGATTTTCAAAGTAATGTCGCAATATTTCCCAGCGTTGTTCAAGCGTATACACAACCATATTCGTTCAGCGGAAGGATAAAACTAATTATCTGTCAAATCAGACATGAGCTAAGTGTTACCCTTCACGAAATAAGCACTAGTTGAAAAAAAAACGTTAGATGGCGGACCCGATACTTTAGCGAAATTGGGTAAAATGGAAATAGGACGATAGTTTCTGATTTGATCGATTATATGGAGAGATGTTTCGAGCAGCACCGCTCATCATCAGCGGCGTTTTATTTCATGTTACCGCATCGACAATTCTGATTGTCTATATTATGTCTTTTCTTTTTTATTTTCGATACATTAAATATCAAAGTTCTCCCTGTATATTTATAATGAAAAACATATCAGAGATATTTATTTTGCAGTATATTTATTATGTTAAATGTTTCCGTATAGCAGCTGTCAGAGCCTATAGTGTGTTTGATTTAAGGAAATGACCCAAAATCCCCAACAATATTGCCAACAACAGCAGAATTTTTATTCGGAAGACATATCGGAGGATTACAATAATGCGTTTTATTCTGAAAATGAGGCATATGAAGATGAAAGTGGATACAATTATGATAAAAGTTATGAGACGACGCAACCAGAATTTTTAGACCAAACTAGACTACAACAAAAACACCAGAAAGACCATGGGAATAGTTCTAATAATTATTATGCATATCCACAAGGGTAAGGAAATCATTTTGTCAACAAATAGGGATAGATCTGGGTAAAAGAAATTTGTTAAATATAATTAAAATTCCTTTACAGCTACTACTACAGTCAGCAAAAGCAATTGACAGTACCACCTCACTATTACTACAGCATAAGTCAACGTGCACGTGTTCCGAGAGCTCCCGAATATCACCATCAAACTCAACTTCAGCCACATCAAAATTATCGACCACTAACAATGCCAACACATCGTCTAACATCTAGTAATAACACCTCGAATATATATCACAGTGGTAATAATCAAGATTTGGGAACTTGTACAGACATTAATAAGCAGCAATATAATATGTATTATGAGGGTCAGCAAATGAAATCCAGCGGTGAAATTAGGGTAGCCGCCGCCGGCAGTGGAAAGAGTAACAAGCGGCCAGTGACAGCAAAAACACCCAAGTAGGTTTTCATATTTTGTATTAGTATGGATTCATTTTTGCTTGGCATCAAATGATAATTTTATTTCTTTGAAAAGAACGGTCTCACTATGGATCCCTAAGGAACACAACCTTCAAAATTATACCGGCGCAAAAGCTCTCACGTTGGATATCAACAGTTAATAAATTTTAATAAATCTGCCTCATTGAGATCAAATAATTGAATTAAATTATCACTGCTCTTACTTACTTACTCCATGGCTCTACAACCCGGGGTGGGTCTTGGCCGACTGTACTATTCGCCTCCATTGTTGTCGATCTTCCATCAATGCTGGGTCGTACTCTGTCCCAATGGTCCTTAGGTCCGTTTTGATGTTGTCCCGCCATCTCATTCGGGGGCGCCCCAAAGGTCTTCGTCCCACTGGTACTCCCTCCCAAGCCAATTTTATCATCCGTGTGTCAGGCTGTCTTTGTACGTGACCCGCCCATTGCAGTCTTCTTCTCTTTATCTCCTTCACAATATCTGGATCTTTGTATAATTCTGCTATTTCTTGGTTGATTCTTATTCGGTACTGTTTGTTTTTCCGGGCTTCGCAGTGGTCCAAAAATCTTGCGCAGAACCTTCCTCTCAAAGATTCTCAATTTTCGTTCGTTGTCTTTGGTCAGGGTCCAGGTTTCGCTAGCATACATAACAGTCGGTCGTATAATGGTCTATGATGTGTTAAAACAAATTTATCTAATCGTAGTCTGCTAATGTCATTCTAGCATGTGCATGTACTCCTAGTAAATGTAATATCAAGCTTTACTTCCATAGATTTTACAAACCTCCTGCGCCAAATTCAATACGAAAGAAAACATCAGCACTCTGTTTACCTGTAACATCTCAACCTGATCCAAGTTGCGTTAAACGTCAACGTAAGCCGGCTCTGAGCTGCCCAGGCCGAAGGCAAGATGGATACTTGCAGAATTTAGAGAATCTAGCTACGCCACAAGGTAATTAAAGTTAATTCTTATTTGAAAACTGTTTTAGTTTCTTTTACTTGACCAATACTTTGTGAAATAAATTGATGCTACGTGAATGAACTTTAAATTTTGTCATGGAGACGGAAAACACGTGTTATCCACCGCTATTTCCTGTTTGATGTCCACTCCCATCTACCTACCTAGTATGATCTATTAGAGTTAAAAGTTACGGGAATCATTTCATATTATGGAGTTTTTTTATTTTGAAATAAAGTTATTTCTAATTTAGATTTAGAATTTGAGGATTTTACCGATAACAATTTTCTGCCTGATGAGGACATTACCAGTTCTGAACACCAGATGCATAAGATGCATTCTGAAGGTGATATGGTGCCATTAGACCAAGCTAATAATTTTGAAGAGATGTTGAATGATTTGGAAGAAAAAGCACAATGTAACATGGATGATCCGAAACAGAAAAAGAAATTAGCCAAAATTGTCAAGTATTTTAATCCAAGGGTAAGAAAATTTGCACTCTCTATATAGAAAATAAACTGTTAAGTATATAAAGAGAACCACTTAAAATTTATGCCACCAACTTTTTGCCTCACAAAGTTCTTTAAACTTAAAATTATCCTATGATAATATTACATTATTTAAATAGCACCTAAACTTTTAATATCGTATAAAACCTACACATTTTCCAAGGAGGGTTGAGAGTTATCTTGCTCTTTTTTTTTTTTCATTTTTTCTAGATGTTTCTGGCGTGGGTTTGTCCATGTCATCTAGAAACCATTAATTTTGTTTTGCTCAAAAAACTTTTCGATATAAGTAGGTGTATTATAACTGTAAATAGGTAGTAGTTCGTCTTTTTTTTTTTTCAATATAAATCTTGTTGCCAGACTATTATTCAATATGTTTATGTCGCCATTAATCATGACTTTAAAGATTTTTTTTCTAGTTACTTAATAGATGTAAAAATATTATTTCTGAGTAGATTTGAAAAGGTTCTCTCTCTCGAGGTTCAAAATTTAGTCAAACTACAGTAATTATTCTTTTTTGGCCAAATTTTCGAAAATTTTGACCAGACCCTATACATTAGCTTCTAGTATCGAAGCAACATTATTTGATTGTATACAGAGTGGTCCATTAAAATATAAAAAAAATGATCCTCAAGACGACAACAGCAACACAAAAGTGCCCTAAAAAATAGAGGTTGCAACTTGACAGCAACATGCCTGACTGACGTGAATTGGCTTTTCTGTTAAAAATTTACAATTTTGAAAATAATCGCCCTGTATATATTATTGTCAATAACAGGTCCCTGCCTCTATTAAAGCAAGGCAGGAAAGGCTCAAGTCGGAATCAAATAATTGCGAGCTATCAGATAATGGACGTAATCAGAAGATGGGGAAATCTGGCGGTAAATCTCTTCAAAAATCTTCAGTAGCAACCATGTCATTGGAAAAGCTTTTAAATCAACTTCAAAAATGTGAAACGGTCAGTCAGGACATCCGGGATGCAAATGGACGAGGACTAGATGCTGATGTGAAACCGCATGATGAAAAAAGCGACAGGGAATTGGATAAGTGCGACAATCTGCAGAATAATGAGGTAAAGTACTTAAAAATCGTGTACAGAATGTGTCAAGAATGATCAGAGTGTTTACACTAGCACTAATTGATCCAGTCCTCCTGAATTTTTCAGTTGAATCACTATTGGAATCAAATTTTCTACGAACTGCAACTACAGCTGTGTTTTCTTGTAGTGCTCCATTTTTACTAACTGTGTGCAAAAAAACTTTTCCATATTACCTCGTAACTATTGTCAAGCAGATGTTTTGTCTTCTTATCTAAATAAACATAATTTTCTTCAAGGAAACCGCAGGAATAGAGAAGAGCTTTAACTACGACAACATATCGAGAAAGCTTTCATCCACACATGATTCAGTGTCATCTAGTAAAAATATTTTAGATATCACGAAACGTATTTCGACATCGCTGGTGAGTAAGCGTTCGTCGAAATTATCTCGCGCTGCACCGCTAGATGATACCGGTGCAATGGAATTGCACAGATCGAAAAGTTATATTGTGGATTTAATAGATAGAGCTTTGAGTAAGGAGTTGGGCACAGTGCCAGATAGGAGTTCGAGACAGGAAGTAAGTTGAACGAAATGCATTTGTACTGATAATGAAATAACATTTAATTAAATGGTTGGTTAAGGGTCGTAGTTTTTTCTATAAAAACACAAGAAACTTTTCACAAGTCTTGCAAAGTTTGGCCTTACTGAATATCCCTGAACAGTTTCAGAATATGACACCAAAGAAAGCTGTAAATATTGTCAATAAGCATTCGTCTCATCACAGCCAAAAAGAACTATGTTATGAAATAACAGCAGCTCTGACTGACTCCATAATATCGGCGGCTACAGTACCAGAGGCAGGATCGAGCAAAGAAGAGGCGTGTAGATTTTGTAAATCAAATTCAAGTTTAGGTAAGTTTCTATTTAAACAGGAAAAATAGCTTAATTTTATTAAATCTTAACAGGTGATTTCTTAAGAGCTCAAAACATCAGAACTGAAGCTCTGTTTTGGGACTAGTTGTGTTGGATCATACCCATCAACTCACTCCAGTCTCTGGTGTCGTCCATTCGTATATAATAATTAGGTATTCTACCTAATTGAAGGCTGCAGTTTTGTAAAGAAATGTGCCAGCGTTTCTTTGAAGATCCGGAATTGCTTTTCCCATTAGTATATATTTCTTGGCATCGAATCAATGAGATTGATTATTTGTTTCTTAAGGAATAGCTTCATATTCTTCATTTAATGCTCACCTGAGTTCTGCTCAAGTTGTAGGCTTGATATCTGGGCTGCAGGATGGTCAGATCTTTATCAAAAAATCACTCTTTTTCTGCTGCCTTGCAGATCTTAATCGAGTGAGACGATGGAGAGGAAATA
The DNA here is from genome assembly GCA_911728435.2 of Apoderus coryli. Lineage (NCBI taxonomy): Eukaryota > Metazoa > Arthropoda > Insecta > Coleoptera > Attelabidae > Apoderus > Apoderus coryli. The sequence goes on along the minus strand of OU452211.1, from coordinate 463,540 downwards.
TGCAGTATTTTATTTACAAATGCATAGCTCGTAAAAGAAACGAGATAACCAGATGCTTTAACAAACAAACTGCTCGGGACGCATCCAGCTTTATCGTAGATCCTGTTGCAACATGGATGTTTGGCATGTTTGTTCCACGGGATGTTTTAAACATCATTTTGACTTACCCTGGTATATAACCATTCAAACAACCAAAGTATCATCAAGACAAAGTGGAACGCAATCCTTATGAATCGATCTATCATCCAGTAAAAAAAATCATGAAATAGCATCAAACTGTTTAGGTGCCATTTTTCGATGAGTAGGTATTGTATATTCTTAATGTTATAGGTGAGGCTTACATTAAACAATTGAAGCAACTTCGCTGGGGTCATATTAAACATATTCAGCATGAAGTTAAGAAACTTGAAGACCTGGAAACTTTTCTGGAATGCATGGGTGATGATGATAATTCAATGTAATAGGAGTAGTGTTTAAATAAAATTAACGTACTCTTCAAAGATTTGTCGTTTCATTGTAGTAGTGCGCAAGAAATTTGTATTACCTCAGGATATTCAATGGAATACACTTTCAGATTGTCTTGAGATCTCTGTTAATGATCCTCAGTAAGAACAGGCTACGTCTTCTCACAGAACATTGTCGCATTGGGAAACATATGGCTACGAATGCAGATTCAGCAGGAAGAAACTCCTGATCACCTAGCCAACGCAAGAAACACTTGGAGCATGCAATCGTGCAAGATGGAGAGGTATTGTCCCGGAACCTAGCCAAGCTACAAGCTTCTGGAGTTTATAAGAGCTCTAGAACTTGATGGAGAGTTGTAAATTGAGACACAGATCAAATAACTCAAGACAGGGGGACACAAAAGTCTATCAGGTCGCACTGTAGCAGCTTTCTTACCTTTCTTACCTTCACTCTAAATCAAAAAGTCATCTCGCAATTTCATAGATTAACTTTAATAACAACTAAACTAATTTCAAAGAATATATACAATACAATCAATTTTCCTAAATCCTATGAAAATAAATTATCTTAACTGTGAACCCTTCTCATACGACAAGGGTATATATTTGTAACCTACGCGTTCATTGGGATCAAAAACCGGAAGATCTACATAAATAGCTTTTCTAACATTCGTGGATGCTGTACTTAGGTCATCTTCCTCAGTATTTTGTACTTTTCTTGCAATCTCTTTATTCACAGCAGCTGATATGGATGTCACATCATCCGTCTTTCCTGTCGTGGTAGTACTAGCTGCTGTTGTAGCCATAATCAGCTTCAAAGTAGTTGGTAAATCAATTTCAAGATCCAGTTTCTCACCTTTACGATGGATCTTTTGAATGTGACTATACGCAGTTGTTGTTTCTATATCTGTAACTGCCTTAGTTTGTAACATTGTAAGACTACGTGCTTCTGCTACATGATTATTATTAGCCACAGTCTTACTGCTGGTGTCTTCGAGATCTTCATACGCCCATGGAATATATTTCGGTTGTTCTTTTGGTGCAATAAAATCTGAAATAAACTTGGGTGTATACGTACTAACCAATGGCAACACGGTTTCACGAGCATATTTCTCAGCCTGTTCAAACATCTTGGCTAACCGCTGTGGGAGAAACTGTACAGTACTCACAATGAACTCTAGCGGATTATTATCACCATGATTGTCTGACGATTTAATTGCATCAAAGCCTTTAGCACCTTTAGAACCGTCAGCACGTTTCCATTTTTCTGTTGTGACTAACACAGATGGAACCCAATCATCATTGTGCGTCGTCTTTCGATTATGATGATGTGCTGGTGCTTTTGAAGAAATCGTTGTTGTGAGTTTAGGTTTAGGACTGGTAGGTCCAAGCAACGGTTCTGTTATCTCTGGTTTGTCCTTATTCTCAGGATCGTGGGATCGAGCATTTTTATGTGACTGTGGTTTCAAAACTGGTTCAACTATTTCACGAGTCACTCCCGATTTTTTGTGTTTTCCATACTTGACGACTCGCGTATTGAATGCTCGACTTGATTCAACTTCTGCTTCGTCTAAATCGTTGTCTATATTCCAAGGTATGTTGAAAATATCGTTGCGAACGAAATTTGATTGTTTATTGCTCTCATCGGCCTCCAGACCGAATTTAACGACCTGCGTTGGTATAAACTGATTGTCTTTAGTTATGTTGGAAACAGCTGGTTGATTTTCTGCTTCTTCTAATCGTTCATTTGCGTTTGATGATATGGGAACGTTGCATTCACCAAGGTAGAGTGGCAGAGTTACAGGAACACCAGATTGTAGGACTAGGTTCTTCTGACACACTGATAACCTGAAAAAATTAAAAAGCTTAAAACAAACGATAAAAGAACACAGCAGGTAAGCTCAAAAAACTGCTCTGAACTCTAAATTGCTATAAAGACTATTTGGCGTTATCCCCGAATGGGGTAGAATGTTTGAAGAAGACTGTTGCTGGTTTTTCTTCGCAAAAACGACATTTAACGTCCTCACTCAGGTCCATGTTTTTGAGATGGCACCTCACCGTGTAGTTACCACTGAAGAGGCCTTAAATCCTTTCTGTTCAATTAGATAAGCGTTTTGCCTTTTGATTCAGGGTAGAATGAACTTATTGTTGTCTCTTGCAATGCCAAAGATGAGTTACGGGCTGCAAAACGAAGCCTTGGCACTCAAGTCATAGCAATCGTGTTCTGTTGAGCTACAAGATGCTTTAGGAACTGTTTGCATTCTCATGCTAGCTTTGACGTGAACTGTGTATGACTTGGGTGCTTTTAATGCAGTCTGATCTAATATTAATGTGCCATTTCCTGATGCCTCTCTGTAAGCATTCTTGAGGACATGTGTTTAGAATATTGTGGGACTTTTGGGAATGGACTGAAAGTGCCCGTATTCCTTTCGATTCGTCAGTATACCAGACTAGAACTACTCTGCGAGTCCCTGTCCAGGTTTCGCGGTCATGTTTCGTTGGCAAAGCTTCCATCGATGATAGAACTCTTAATATGGTATTCATTACTTACATTTTTCCAAAACTATCCATTAGAGTGATTTTATCAATGGTCCACTGAGTCAATCCAGAAGTCAACCATCCACTGTATGGTATATACACCACTTCTATTCGACTGGGTTGCGACAAGATTGGATGTGGAACCAGGATTCTGGATATTGACTCGCCCAGTGTCATTTCCTCGTCGTCCTTCCTAAAGGATTTGGGAAAGACTTAATTAAAATCAATTTTTATATTATTAACTTGTATTAGTACCTTTCTTACCTTGTTAAAGTAAATGTTTCATTGAGAAATGATTCTCCAATCAAAGTAATCTGAATTTTCCCATAACTTTTTACAATTTTATCACTAGGACTTGTTTCAATTTTGACTAGATATTGGTGAGCTAAAAACATTTAAATTTAATATCAAAAACTACAGGAAACTAAATAAATTAATTACCACAAAAAGGTTCTTCATCTCTCGTCATGAGATAAAGTTGACCTCGACCTTTTGATCTGTCAGCATAATATCCCATGTTCCCACATTGTCTAGAAACAATACAAAGATCATCAATTTCCTCAAGATCGTGCTTCATTATAAATTTCTCAATTACCTCTCTTCAGTACAAGGAAAACATTTTCCTGCGAGGAAATCTTCATGTGAATCACAAGGAAACGCCGGGAAATGACATCTAGGTGACACTGAATCGATGAAAAATTTGTATGCTCTTCGATGATTACACAACGATCGCCCTTCAACTGCTGAAGCTGTAACAAATATGTTGATTCAATTTTTAGAAGCAACATGCTGTTAGTCTTCACTCACACCAAATGATGTCACTCACTGCTCCAACAAACAGATGACTACAACCCTTTTGCATCCGTCCACCGTTTGGATAAAAGTCCACATGACCCATGGGTTGGGAAGAACCTAATCCTCCTAAAATTATATTTTCACCGTTGCTGTGAATTACATCTACGAAAGCAGCATCGGTTTGATCTAGCCGCGCCCTGGTATCTTGCGATTCGAAAAGAGGACCAGCTGGATCCAACCCTACAATACATTATTATGACAAACAAACAAATGAAAAAGGAAGCAAAGAGATTTACCTGTAATTCGACTCAAATTTCCCAAATCAGCTCCTGTAAATCCTGCTATATGGGCTCCCAAGCTAAACCCAATCAAATGTGTGTTTCGCAAGGATAATCCGTTTTTTTCAACGAGTCCTCTCAGGAGTAATGAGAGCTGTTTTCCTACTAATCGGGTATTTGCTGATGCTTTTACGTAGTTGGGTAATAGAGCTCCATTCGCCCAGTCAACGCAGATTATGTTGACTTCTTCCTAAGGCAAAACTGAAGTATTAGTTTGTGCAAGGCTTGGTATGCTTTCTATCATACTTACAACAGCTATTAAAGCACTCCTGATTTCGTAAACCCATATATAATCACAATCCCCACCGAAACCATGAATTAAAACCTTCGTTGGTAGACTCTTATTGAAGCCATTTTTAGCCCATTCAAACGCATCGTTCAGTTTTTCAAATGGCACTTCAGTAGGTTCTGATCTACGAAAAATGTATTTAAATTCAAATTCGCTTTGAAGACGTTTTAACTTATATTAAAGAAGCTCTTAATTACATTGATCCACTCCGTCTGCGTCTATTTTTGCCTGGATACAATAAGAATTTGGTGTTAATTTCATCGGGCTTGGATGGTAGAGTGTCCAAATAACCAAAAGGTCCAGATGCTTCGAAACATCCTAGGTCTGTGTAGCAGACCCTAGTGGATTCTTCTCTTTTAGTCCTGCAAGTAAATAATTGATTTAATGGCCCAATCGGCAATTGGCCGCCTAGATCGTGCGATTTAGTAACGCCGTTAGACTATTTTTTGTGGGGATCTGTTAAGGTTCATGTCTATAGGGACAAGGCTGCAACGGTTGACGCACTGGAAGCCAATATTGAAGAATTTATTGGTGCGAGATACCGACCGATATGTTGGAGACCAAAATTGGACCATTTAATAAATAAAAAAAAATCCAAGAGCAGGGATTGAATCCAGGACTTTCCGCTCACTCGACCCCTACTGATAAATGAAAATTTAACAGTTGTGTCCACACGAGGCACGTTTCAATTTATCAAAATATGCTTTAAGATGTTTTTTAATATTTTCGAATTGAGTGTCTCGGTCCTAATCACAGAGTTTTCAATCTCGCTTGTATTAAAGCACTTTTGGCAGTCTATTTTCCTCACGGCATATAACAAATGGCGCATTTACTTGATCCATGCGCCAGCTACCGCAATTGGAAAATAATTCCAGCTTCATTTTTGTTATTGGAAATTGTACACAGTAGTATATATCTTTATAATGTTCGTCTGTCTCAACGCAAAACTGAAATTACATATCGCCTGCAGGCAATATTTTTGTCTCTATTTTCCTATACGAACTTTACACTTCATTATTTTTATACCAAGCAAATGTATTTTAAAATAACTGCCAACATTTTTCAAAAACCCAGTCAATTTTTTAGCTAATATTAATTATTTGGCATCTTTCTATAACGACCAAGGCTAGCAACAGGAGAAAGGCTGTGGCGTGTCCTTGAAATAAAAAAAAATTACGTAATCTAACCTGTTATTTGAGCTTTTTAATTGCTGCTTCTGACTCCAATCGTTCATTGATGATACCACAGCTTTAAAAATCTCAACGTCTTTGAGCTCGTCTAATGCTTCCAGGGACGGGCTGGCCCAAGGTGTTCCCGAAGCTGAAACAATTGATTAATATCAAAATAGTTGGAAGTCTTATCTATCTCGTAATAGCAATTATCGTAACTTAAATAATATGTAAAAACCAAATAGTTGTTGCTATTTATTTGCTTCAAGCGTCCATTAATAGTCGAAAGCACCGCGAAAGATGTCAAAAACTTGGGACACACTGTACCTACGTTTATTTTACTGAAAAAATCTTGAATGATGAAATGTATTTTATATTCCGTCTCTTCTTATTCCTCTATTTCTTTGTAAATATTATTAATATAAGCTACATCGCTATTCAATTGTCATACTTGACTAAATACATTCTAGCGTTGTTAACGGTACTTTATTTCATTTTCCATTCTTTTCAACTTTTTTTTTGCATCCTTTAACAAGGTGTAAGAATGTGTATCAACTGTACTTATATACAATTTGATATAATGATAATAATAATAGCAAATCAGCTATCATTCAAGGCCTAAGAATCATAATATCATTGTTCTGACTAAATTTCACAACCAAAAAACAAGAACACCATATATACCTTGCCAAGGTTTATTCGTTGCAACGGTCCCCTTAAGTTATCATGTTTATTTGACAGTCTTTACTTCTCATATGTTCAGATTTTTACTTCCGGAATTTAAAAAATAAACAAACTCAACGACGATTGTCAGAAAGAATTAACAATCAACTATAATTTATATTTTACTACTATTAATATGCATATTAAATTACTAGTCAACCATATATCGATTTAATGTAGCTACTATAAACTTTCAGAAGGCTAATGTTATATTTTTACTATACAATTTAATAAATTATTAGAATTATTCAATTGCTTAGGTTAAAATAAATTCACTCCTTGTTTGTCTAGAAAGTTGAAATAATATGGTCACGCATTCTCTAAGTTAAATTCGTTTTACGAATATCAATACCTAAAATATACAAGGTTACCTATACATCAAATTGTTCACTAGCTTTAAAACCAGGATTTTGACGTCGCAGATTGATCGTATCTGACATAGTGCCAGGATCTGTCCACAAAATTCGTACTGTTTCAAGCATATAAACGACCCCTTGTAGAACTAACTAGGGGAGACCGGGGTCAATTGTAACACGGGTCACTTGAAACAGTGATCAAAACTTCTTTCTGGTAAAGATTGTATAACCAAAGTGTGCTCATAACACATAGAAATATCGGCGAGCTTCTTCCGGCACTACTCCGCGGGCCGTTAAAGCAAGCATATGAACTTAGTGCGAGATTTTGTGATTTTGTGTTTTCACGTGTCCAAAGTAAGTATTTACGATATTCCTTATGTATGTGTATGTGTTTAGTTCGTTGTCAACTTTATATTAGTTAGGCCATTAAGTTAGCTTTATTTTACGTTGGTTAGTATTTCAAATTAATTTCGCTTGTAGTAAATATGGTATCATTTATTTAAAAATGTCGCTTGGGGTCAGTTGTAACGGGGACGTTTGTAACGCTTCAATTGACCCCACCCTTTTGTAAAATAAATTACTTAGTTTATTTAATTTCAGATACCCCGTAAAAGAGTCCTAAAAACTGATAGATCAAGTCGAGATATATCTTTATATGAATCGGCATACGTAGAGTTTCAAAAAAAAAGATAGCCCTACGTCTAGATGCTGACCAATTTCGTATATCTCATGTGTCTTTGTTGAGGTACAAGCGAAAGATAGACGTGGATTGAAAATTGTATGGCGGGAGAAGACTGGTTTTCTCGTTTCATATCAAGACACCGTGACTTATCAATACTAGCACTACAGGCAACCAGTTTATCCAGAGCAACGCAATGTTGATGAAACTGGCGTAACAACAGTCCAGAAACCAATGAATTTCAAAACCCTACTCCATCAACTTCTCGGGGACTAGAAAAGTTTGAAATTTCCGAAAATACTTTAGAGAAATCAACCACCCGAAATGAGACTTTTTCACCAGAAGCTGCTAGGTGTTTTGGAAAAGATCCACCACGAAAAGTGGCAGCAAAAGGAAAGAAAAAAAGAAACTCCAAACTGCTGGTGTACCAGTTTGGAGTTTCTTTTTTTCTTTCCTTTTGCTACCTCATAAGCAGAATAATGTGTTAATTTTTGTTGTTGTTATGAAGTTATGAGGCAATTTTGTTATAGTTCCTACTTGGTTTTGAATATTTTTTGTTGACTAATAAATGAAAATAAACAATATATTGTCCCCATTACCATTGTTTCAATTGACCCTTGACCGGGGTCGTTTGTAACATCTCTTATTTCTTTTGCATATTCCTTTCCTGCTTATCAATAGTCTAATTTAACTGCTAGGTTAAGTATATCAAACTCCCAGCTATACTTGAACATAAATTTAGAATCATTTCCATTCAGTTTCTAGCCAGAAAAAAATTATTTGTAAAAAATGGTTCAATTGTTCCCGGTCTCCCCTACTTATGTTTTAATCCATGTTTTTCACAGATATATGGCCATATTACAAAATTTAATGTAATTATTTATATCGTTATAGTTTATAATAATACACTATTCTATTCTGAAAAATAAATTACAGTAATTAAAAGGAATAATTAAACTAGATGTGCATACAGGTATATTCATGTACAAGATATAATAAATATAAATTAAGTGAAGAAATCGACAAAATAAATAAAGATTTCATCATTACATTGTTTCCTATGTGCACATCTCGAGTTAATTACCTACATCTACCAGACTGTTCAAAAAGGACAACAAAATACATGGACAAACTACAAAATTTCTTGCTTGCTTGCTTTGCTAAACCATTGTGTACAATATTCAATGTTTCTTTGCGATCGTGTAGTTTCCCCTCTGATGGAAATCTTCTAGAGTAACGCCGGTTCATATGAATATATCCCATAAGGGTTCAATTGGATTGACGTCAGGGTTTATCGCTAGCCAATCCATTTTACGAATTTGATGCTCGCTAAGAAAATCTATAGTAATCGCACCAGTATGAGGCCTTTCATTATCCTGCATGAAAAGAAAATCAGGGCCTATACCATATGCTGATCTAACAGACTGATATCCATATATCTTGCAGCTGTAAGACTTCCCAGTATTACATCAAGATCGGTTTTTGCGTCCAAACTTATTCCACCTCAGACCATTATCGGACCATCTCCAAATCTGGATACTTCTTGTACAGCAGCAGTGGATTATCGTTCATTCGGACGTCTATACACACGCAATCGGTCATCACAACGAGTGAGATGAAATCTTGATGCGTCTGTAAAAAGTACTGGCCTCCATTGTCGAAGTTGCAATACCAAATGTTCACGAGCAAAGTTTAATCGCATAGTTTTATGATGTCGAGTTAAAACAGGTTTTCGTACCGGCCTTCCTGGTTTTAAATCTCCTTCCCGTAACCTGTTTCTACCAGTCTGGTTAGAAATGGTTACCTGATGAGCCATCCTAAGTGTACTTTGAAGGTCTTTTGCTGTCGCTATTCGTTTTCGCAAAGAAGAAACTACTAAATATTGGTCCTGAATTTGTGTAGTTTTGCGATTCCGAGCTTATCCGGTTTGTCTTTTATATCGTCCAGTCTCTCTATAGCGATTTTACACAGGTTTGATTTCGATTAAAATTTCTAGCTACTTGTAGGTTTTTTTACACCAATTTCAACTAAAGCTATAGCACGAGTGACTTCTATCTCGCTAAGATCTCTCATTTTGACAGATAATGAATTCAACAACTACAAACTGTCATGCCGTTGCCCGATGACGCTCTCTAAGCCTGCCGCGACAGAAAACCTAAATGTGAATATTTTCATAATCACTTTATTTTTTGTACTTGCTGTCGAATATTAAACTTATCTCGAATAAATGAGCATAATCACGTTTATTTTTTAACAAATCGCAAAAATAAAATGTCAATCGATTATATGAAAATATAATTTTCATTTGTTAATAACAGCAAGCCAAAAAATTACAGGGTTATCCAAAAGTGTTTCTTTAATTTTTTTGAGCAGTGTATTACGAAATTGATATCGCTGTAGCTCGAAACATCAGCGTATCTTACAGGCAGTAATACTAACCCAATCCAACGAAATAAACTTATTGAAGCCACATGTTCCAAATCATATTCAAACATTAATAAAATAAATTAAATTACTATTTAAAAATATTAACAATTTTTGTGCTTTGAAGATTTGCATTTTAGTTGTTGTAGTTTGCCAGGTCTTGAATGATAACGTCCTATACCAAACAAAAGCATTATAATTGAAACCTATTCTGGGTCTAGTTAATTTTAAAATGACGGCGTGTCAAAGTTTAAAAAAAAAATCATCGTTCGTAACAATCAACATTTTTGTCATTATTTAAAGTGCTACAAGTTTTTAAGAAATGACTGGAATATTATGCGGTTTGTACTGTGATTTAGAGCATTGCATTGCGAGTCGGAGGCATATTTTGAGAAAACCGGAATGGCCTAACATGTCTGCTATACAGAGTGAGGAAAAATGTTGCAAAATTAATTATAATTTCATTATCTCCTGATTTCTACAATGATTTTCTGTGTTTTTTTTTTCAGTATGCAAAAATGTTCACTATATGAATATCTCGAGCCGTTTTTGGATTTTTTGCGATATATTTTTTCGTTTTCGAAATATGGCATTTGTTTCGAAATAATAAATAAATAAATGCTTTATTGCTCAACAGAAAATTTCCAGTTACAGAGCAACCACACAAAAGTATCAATACAAAGAATATAAATATATATAAGACAATCAATAACTTGATAACTTTATATAACAGAAGTAAATTAAATTAATAGAGAAGAAATAAACATAAAAAATATATAAACAAATTCAATCATCACAACCAAGTATAAGTTATGCGGCCGCCAAAATATGTTTCAATGTATCATGAAACAAATCACAATTCCGGCACACCACATAGTGGACAATGGGGACCTCAACATTATATTTGTTCGAGCTCTATCACAATGAAATAATTGGTAGTTTCTTGAGTTTATTCGCGGAACAGTAAGACGGAATCCTTCAAGCAGCTCAGGACAATCAATATCGCCATTAAACACTTTACAAACATTGCTTATGCATGCAAGATCCCGCCTCAATTGCAATGATTGCACTCCAAATCTGCCCGTTAGATAGCCATACGGTACGCCACGCTCAGGATAACTACCATCGGATTTAAAGCAAAGATACTTCAAAAATTTGCGCTGCACTCCTTCGATGTTTTGCTTGTAACAACCATAGCAGAGATACCAGATCAGAGAGCAATATTCAAGTTTGGATCTGACGTACGCGAAGTAAAGTTTTTTTAGCGAAAAGATCTGCCATTTCTAACGATGTAACCATATGCCTTGGATGCATTAGCTATCATCGTCATTATGTGTTCGCTGAAGGTAAAGCGCGAATCGAACACAACACCAAGATCCCTGGTAGTTTCCACACGTGACAATGCAGCGTCATGAATCGCGTATTCAAAATCAATAGGGAGCGTTCTCCTAGTATATGACACAACTTTACACTTTACCGGGTTCAGCATAAGATTATTAGCATCACACCAATCCCCGACCAAGTTCAGACTGTTTTGCAAAACATGACAATCGTCAACAGAGTCCACAGTGGAGTAGATCTTCAGATAATCAGCAAAAATCAATCTTTCAGATTTTAAATTCTTTCCGAGGTCGTTAATAAAAAGTTTGAACAGTAGTGGTCCCAGATTCGAACCTTGAGGTACTCCTGATGTTGCATGGTAGCTTCTTGATTTGTAACCGTTATAAGAAACAAACTGATCTCTGCCGCTAATGTAAGATTTTATGAATAGAATAGCACAGTAGCTTAATCCGAATGCAGGAAGCTTCCTAACCAAAACCGAATGATGGATCCTATCGAACGCTTTACTGAAGTCGGTATATATGACGTCAGCCTGACCTCGAGAGTCCAACGCTTCGGAGACATACTGCGTGAAAACGGCCAGGTTTGTAACGGTCGATCTTCCGTCCTGACAATTTGGGGTTTACAACTGACAACACTATGGCATAAATCAATTGAATTGAAACATAAATTATACAGGGTGTGTTAGAGCACACTTTTTGGTGTTGCAAGAAAATACGTTTTTACTATCCCCCCATTTGTATAATGAATTTTTGTGATTTTTTTTTAGTATACCAAAATCTCGAGAGATTTTTGGATCTTCTTTCAAATGCTTGCAAATGTATGTAGGTCTGGACTATAAGGCTTAAGAAATACGAGGTAAAACAGACGATATTTTGCTGCTATCAGTTTCGACGCTTCTTAAAACTCTACAAACATTTTGACCTATATTCAACTAGTTAATTTGAATTATTACAAGATACTATTCTTGTACCTTTTATTTATAAGTGTACGTGAAAAATACGCTTAACCTAAATACGCCTGCCATTTTAATTAAACATAATTAAGGTATTTCGTAATACTATGGACAATAATTAACTACTAATTATCTATTGTATATAGTGTATCAGGTGAATATATATTTGCAATCTTCGTACACATTATGTATTCTATTTTATCACAGTCTTTACAATTTATACACGGGGACACAACTAGCAGGCGCTTTGTATTCTTTGCCTTGTGTAATGATCCTTTTGGCGAAAACGTATCTGAGTTTACCTCTGCTATGGTGCGACTTCAATTCATCTCTTCAGTTGTGAAGAAACCGCAGGACAGTTGTGCATTCCACGTTTAAATAAAGCCAATTTGTCTGTGTTTTACATGAATATAAACGAACGAGGTCAATTTAAATATGAACAACAAGTATAACAACAACACTTTAACTTTCAAACTTAATCCTTTTATGTAGTGTAGATCTAAAAATAAATTCGACTCACCAATTTCTAAAAATGTGAACATCCACATCCATATTATCGATTGGTGTAAAAACATCCACAGTTTCATTTTCTATCAACACATTGGTGTAACACTATGATTTAGCTTTTTATTTTTTTCATATCACTAATCACTTAAAATATAAAACTCTAATATTAGGTTCACACTGTGGTGCAGTTCTCTCTGTCTGAATCAATGTGGCGGCAATAAGTTCCTGAAACAATATAAAAGTAAAAAATGAAGCAACACCTTTCCTGGTTCTTGAAAATAATTCGAAAATATTGAAATGCAAATATAAATTTCATGCAATTCCAAGGTAGAAAGAGTTTTTTTTTAAACTATATAAATAATAGCAGTTTATATGCATTATATTCATTAGCGAAGCTCTCGTAAAACTCCAGTTTACAAAGGAAAAACTCCAAAAATAAATAACTATATTTAGATGCTAGAGACAAAACTTCAAAGATTAAAGTTTTAATGAAATTCGTTTGTTTTACCTGCTTAGCTTTTTTATAGTGGACAATGAGAATGAGCGAAAACAGAAATGAAGAGAATTCAGTTAATCAAATTGAAGGAAAATATATTTGTTAAATTGTATTTACAACTTTTGAATTATTTGAAAATTTTGTAATGATTTGAAGAAAAATATTTATGGCTCCTTAAGAGTTGATAGGCTTTTATTAAAAGTATTTTATCTAGTTTCTACACGTGGAAAGCCCCAGCAGACTGTCCCGAACATATAATTAGAAACCAAATAGACTACATATTGATCAACAAACGCTTTGGAACATCGGTAACAACAACATGTACATACCCTGGGGCTGACGACCCATCAGACCACATCCTTCACATGACAGAAATAAAAATAAAGATCACTAATAGGAAAAAACAAAAACAAGAACCAAGGATAGATTATGATAGATTCAAGGACGAAAACATCAAAAGCAAAGTGAGCAAAAAGCTGAATGAAGCATTAACAACGTTAGTCATATCACAACCAACTGAGGGGACGAATCTTGACATGGAGGAAAAGATGATGAATACGGCAAGAACGGAGATAGGATATGGACGGAATGTTAAAAGGAAAAAATGGATGACAGACGAAATACTGGCAATGTTTGAAGAGAGAAGGAAATACAAGAACCAAGGCAGACGAGACAAATATATGACACTGCAAAATACCATAAGAAGAGCAGTAAGAGCGGCAAAAAATAAGTGGCTGAAGGAACAGTGCGAAGAAATGGAACTTTCTCTAATATACAAAATGAACAAGGACAAATGGCACAAGATAACGCACAGAGAAAAGCTATTTGGGAACAATATATTAGTAATCTTTTTGCAGATGATAGACCTCAGTTAGAAGATAATCAGGAAGATGACCTGTCTGGACCGTCAATTACAATAGAAGAGATTACTAGGGCAATAAAAAGCTCGAAAGATAAGAAAACGGTTGGACCAGATTTAGTGCCTGTTGAACTGCTCAAATTACTAGACAACGAAAGTATTAAGAGGCTACAAAGACTTTTCAACCAAATTTTCAACACAGGAAAATTCCCAACCAAATGGCTTACATCTCTTTTTGTTCCACTCCCAAAGAAGAGCAACGCAACAAGATGTGAAGATCACAGATTGATCAGCTTGATGAGCCACACTCTGAAAGTGTTTCTGAAGGTCATTCACTACAGAATTTCCACAAAATGCGAAAGCGCTGTTGGATACTCTCAATTCGGATTTAGAAGGGGTCTCGGTACAAGAGAGGCACTGGTCGCAACCCAAGTGTTGGTTCAGAACTGTTATGATCAGAGAAAAGATGTAGCGATGTGTTTCATAGATTACGAAAAAGCATTTGATAGAGTGCAACATCACAAACTCGTTCAAATGCTGAGGCGAATTGACATAGATCAAAAGGACATACGCTGTATTGAAAGCTTGTACTGGAAGCAATCAGCGGCAGTTAGATCTGACAGCGAAGTTACGAAAGCACAGAAAATCCTTAGAGGTGTAAGACAGGGATGTGTCCTCTCCCCACTTCTGTTTAACATTTACTCTGAAAATATCTTCCAGGAAGCTCTCGAAGGACAACAATTGGGCATCAAAGTAAATGGCACATGGATCAACGATATACGGTATGCAGACGACACAGTCCTGATAGCAGACAATATGAATGACCTCCAAAGACTCCTGGACATGGTTTGAATGCACGGCCGACGCATGGGAATCAACATCAACATAAAAAAGACAAAATTCCTAGTAATCAGCCGCAAATTGGATGAGTTCCGGAATGCGGAACTTACATACGATAGTGAAGACATAGAACGAGTTAAAAAGTTTAACTACCTGGGGACTTGGATATGTGAAGACTGGTCTTCAGATGCAGAAATCAGGTACAGGATAGAAAAAGCGAGGAGCTCATTCATGAGATTCAAAAACGTCTTTACGAACTCCGACTTTGACCTCAATCTCAGAATAAGATTCACAAAGTGTTATGTATGGTCCGTACTGTTGTATGGTATGGAAGGCTGGACAGTGAAGGTTAGCACAATGAATAGGCTAGAAGCATTTGAAATGTGGATCTATCGAAGAATCCTGAAAGTCCCATGGACAGCAAGAAAGACCAACGAGGAAATTTTGAGGACGATAGGAAGAGAACGCGAATTGCTGGACACGATAAAGCGCAGGAAAACAGCGTATCTGGGGCATGTGATACGCAACGAAAGGTACCATTTCCTACAATTAATAATAGAAGGAAAAATAGAAGGAAGAAGGGGTGTAGGCAGAAAGAGGATGTCGTGGCTCCGAAACATCAAGCATTGGACAGGAATAGGAACCACAGGAGAATTAATTCACACCACCAGAGATAAGAAAAAATGGTCAGAAGTGATCGCAAACATCCATTAATGGATAGCAGCGGAAGAAGAAGAAGAAGAAGATTTATTGATTACTCGGTTATGTTATTTCGTTACATTGCAATTGTGTTGAATTTAATTATTACCGATTCCATATAAAATATTCTGCATCCGGCCCTGTAATTTAGCAGATATCAGTCCAATCGTTATGTTGGTACTTATAAATCAAAAAACCATATGTAAGTATAATTTTCCTCGCGAATGTACGTGCCCAAGTAAGTTTTTAGGCATCATGTTATTGTAAATTTAAATACCACTTTTATAAATCACACATACACAACTTTCTCTGGATAATTTCTTTCAACTAATAATTATATTATATTATTTTTGATGATATCGATCTTCTAATAAATGAAAATGTCGTGATAATTTAAATACACCTTGTAGATCCATAGTCCGATTTCTCTTTTTCGTCAAAATAGGCGTCTTTGTCTTATGTATGTAGTAATTAGAATAAAAAAAATAACCCATGGACATTTTTTAGAAATAAGTAGCAGGATTATTGCTCTTTTGGAACATCATCAGGACTAAAAATTAGGCAAACTGTAGGATCTACGTAGTTATGGTTGAAAGCAGATATAAAGAAAAATTGCGACTACAATAAAAATGATGTAAATCCGTTATACATTGTCCCACGGACACCCTGTTCAACAAAGTAAGTTAATTGTTCGTAATTAACATATTTTACATAGTAAACTACTTTTAATTGTATTTCTTAAGGATACCTTCACTTCTTGTGTGCTTTTTTTAGCCTTGTCAAAACTGTGAAATCACGATTTTTATTTAATGAGTAAAGTGGAATTCCTTGCTTAAATAATTTAAATATTTTAATGCTGTTGCGATATTTCAAAACAAAGAAGAGATTGTTATAATTAGGTAGTAGTAAAAAGTTTTGATATTACGAGGTTGTCTTAAAATGTACCTAATATACGAACAAAGCGATATAGCTAATATGTTGAAGTTTTATAAAATAAAAACTACTATTTCAAAGTCATTAAATTTAAAAAAATAGGAAATATTTATAGTTAGTAAATGCTTACCTATTAGTTTCAAGTGAAATTGCATTTCCCGACATAAGTAGATAATAATTAAAAGGGAAACTCGACTAGCTTAGCTTAGTTAATAAATTATGAATATTAAACATATCATCATAACAACTATAATATGTAATTGTAGAAATTTTAAGTAATAAGATTAGCAGGTATATGCTTTGCTTTCACTTATTAAATTTTTAATTAGAGTGTCATGTCTCATATAGAGGAAGTGTTTATTTTTATAATTAGTATGTTTAAATAAGTACCTATATATACCTATTTGGAGAATTATTTATCAATTGACAAATAGCTACGCATGTATAAGTTTGAAAACGATTTAATGCAGATTATTATTTGCTTCCCAACCTCTCTAAACAGGCCACTTTATTTAATAATTCCTTGAAGAAGTACCACTTAAAATTTGGTTCATGCACATTTTGCTCGGCCGGCGTCTGAAAATTTAGACAACATCTTTCCCCATCGTTGGATTGATCGAGGGAGTGAATTTGATTGCCCACCTATGAGCCCCTACTTAAATCCTTTGGATTTTTCGATTTGGTCACGGATGAGTGCGAGGCTATCGGATGTGTCAAAAGAGAGTAGCATTAGTCTGCTGAGTTTTCGCTGATTAATCGTATCAGATTCGTATCGAGAACTCAATTTGTTAAATCTGTGCGCCATTACGAGGAATTTGGAAAAAGCAGATGATGAATAATTCGCTTCTGAATGTTTGGTCGAAATTCCCAATATCTTTTGGCATGAAATAAGGCAATGTAAGTTTGATCGTTCATCATGATGATCTATCACACGTATCAACCTTTTGTTTCGCAATTATTGATTTTCCAATGTGTTAGATTGGACAAACGGAAGGTCGGGATGCAATCTAGAGCAGTAAAAAAGCTTGGGCTAGTTGTGTTCGCTACAGACCTCTCCACTGCTGTAACTATCACTACATCTCTATGTGTTAAAGAAGATTTTGTTTCAAAATCATTGATTAATGCTTCAAATTTCTTACAACATTTTTGGAGAGATCAGAAACATAAAAATATGTTACGTATTATATTTATTCGGATGCAATACATCAGTGTGTATAGGTATGTATAAATGGCAGTCGCAATCTACTTTTCAACATATCAATAAAGCGCACATATAGTAGTATCAAGGACAACACAGAACTTTCTCTCAGAAATAAATAAATACATTGTGCATTTAAAAAAAAAACAAACCCTGGTATAACGGTACCACACAACAACTATAACAACCATTTTACTTTTACTACGAATAGATATTTTATTTTATGGGATATAAAGCTAAATAGAACCATGCGAAATATATTTATTATCGTTAAATCTCCAATAAAGAATGCCAAAGATACGTGAATTATTTATACAAATTGGTACATCAAAATTTACTACCTACAATTTGTATGATTAGTTTCTTCATACGATTTTTAGGACCACTTTCTTTTCTCTCCAACAATCATATATCTAATATAATGGCAATATAGGGAGATAGGCCTTGCTATGAACAATCTGCAAAGAGTTTGACGCCGCTCTTTACGTCCGCACCCACTTAAAATATTTCTAGACCGAGCAACCGACTGCGTCCTAGACAAAACAAACTCAGCACTCCATAACACCCACCAATCAACACGCCTCAAGTTATTTCGTAACCTTACATCTACCAACAATCAACAATGACTTGTTTATTATTAAATATAGAGTTTTCGGCTGGTATAACGCATATGCTGCTTCATATGCTGTCCTGCAAATGTCTCATGACCTTGCTACTGATGATGATCCTTCAAATGATATTGGCGATGCTGCTAAAGTTTAGAACACACAACAGAACTCCCCGTTCAGAAAAAGATTAAGCGCACAAACGAGACAACAATTAAAAACTCTATTTGATCCAATCTACATCCAAAAACCACAAAATAAGCAGTAGGTATTTCAGGATACATCGGTAATTTACAATTCGTGGTGTTCCGCAACGTCGAAGATGAAAATAGTCTTATAAACATTTTCCAAAGCCGAAGAGAACTGATAAACCTGTTTCGCTATGTTGCCGATGGTTCCTTTGATGATACCGCTCGAAATTGAATCCGGCGACAAATGGCAACAATCAACAATTGTTTCGGGAACATTTTTGGAAACCAAGAACAGAAACACAATAGTTGTTCCATGTTTCTTCAGTGGGAACGGGTCTTGAGGTTCCACTGCAATATTTTCGAGTACTTTGGTACTTACTTAAATTAAATAAGATAACAAGATATTAATTGAGCTTTCAATGTGTCCGAACTTTGATCTACGCAATGTGGAAACCGACTTATTTATGCATTAATAAATATTTAAATATGTCAATGCAAAAAATTATGTAACAAAGTATTATTAAGTATCGCGTGTACCTACTAATTAACATGTCTAATAAATTAATTATTTATTTGTTATTTTAAACGTATGTGTTAATACCTTATAATAGCCACTAATATTTTACAAATACATACCTTAAACTCTCATATATATCCAAAGAAAATATATATCTGTCTTTCGAAAACAACTTGCGCATCAAAAAATCACAACCATGCACTTTCTTTCAAATAGTTATTTGACAAAATCAAAATAACACGTGTAAAGTCAACAAAATTCCACACGAAAATGAACTCTTTTCTTATTTTGATAGGTACCTAATTAATTTAGAATAACGACACCGTACCGTACCTACTCAGCAATTTATGTGGTACCGTTGTGTTATTGGCCAAAGCACTCTCGCGGTACTACTGCTGCAATAAGTATCACACTCTTGTCAGCCAAGGAAGAATAAACAATCATTAGTATGGGTAGTACGGTACCACTACTGAAATAAAATATTGTCCAATATCTGCTTATAGTATGTTAATAGTTTGTTTCAATTTTCATTGGTATTATTTCGCTCTTTGGTTTAATAGAAAATTCGGTTTTAGTCAATTCTTCTGTTGTTGTTAAAGTGGTATGATTTTTTTTTTGCCAAGGCAGAGAAATCATCATAACACCTAGGCAGTTGCTCACAGCTTCGCTAGGTAGTCTGGGACTCTAACCCAAACCAAAACTCTTCCTTATCTTTGTAATAAGGCTCGGGTTTCTCTGAACACTCTTATATTGTGAAACTCAAAAACCACCTGCTTCTAAATGTATTTACTTCATCAGTATTGACATTAAATAACATGTGGAATCAAACCCTCAGCATACTCATATGAAGAGTTATCTGGAAAATAGGAAACAAACTGTCTGTATTGAAAACTCAGAGAGTGAAACTCGGATGATTGAGTGTGGTGTCCCTCAGGGTACAGTCTTGGGACCCATCTTGTTTAACATCTACATAAACGACTTGTATTCTCTCAAATCATGTGGTGACACGGTCAGTTTTGCTGATGATACCGCAATAATTTATAAGGGTGACACTTGGAATGAACTAAAAAAATTAATAGAACATGATTTCAAACAATTCTTACACTACTTTAATAAAAAACTTCTGACAGTGAATGTTGGCAAGACAAGTTTTGTACCATTTACATCATACAGTAGTAATTTGCCTGATTTTAACACACTTCAAGTCAGTGATAATTGCCTAAATGTTACCATAAACGGATGCAACAATATAAAATATTTGGGTCTGTACATGGACAGTCATTTCAGGTGGAATATGCATGCTGATCAAACAGTTAAAAAACTGCGCGTTCTTCTATATAAGTTCAAGTATTTGTCTACTCTTTTAAATCTAAATCACCTAAAAATATTATATCATGCACTTGTAGAGCCTCACTTGACTTACGGAATAATAGCATGGGGAGGTACAACTGATAATCATTTGTACCATCTTAAAAAATTACAAAAATGGATAATTAGGAGAATATTTCAAAAAGAATTTACATACCCTACGGACATATTATACAGTGAAGCCAAACTACTGGATGTGAGACAGTTATTTTCCTATACAATACTTGTCAGACAATATAGGATGAGGGATGCTTCATCCATGGTTTCGCATCACTATCAAACAAGGAGTCGCGAAAATTTGAGACTGCCCAAAATCGATAAATCCCTTACCCAGCGAAGCTTTATTTACTTGGGGCCTAAGTTGTACAATTGCTTACCTAACGAGCTCAAAAGAATCAATTCGCTGAATATGTATAAATCTAAATTAAAAAGATGGATACTTTCAAAAGGAAGAGAATATGTTCATGGCCTGCTAATTCCAATAATTTAAAAATTATTTGTTTTGTTTTGAGTTGTCATTTGTTATGTAGCTTGAAGGAAAAAAAAAAAGAAACTTTGTGGTGGTCCTGGGATTTTTGTGCGGGTGCGACGATGTCTGGTGTGCTTAAACAAGCTGTGCTTCGCATGTGATATTGTTGTTGCCGCGCGATGGCTCCAGGGCACCTACTATTGGATATGTATATCAGGTGGAAAATTGGATAACCAAGGGAAAAAATTAGTAACTTTATCTATTTCAGAGTACAAGTTATAATACTTAACTCTATGTTTTTTTTGTTTATTTACTGAGACTTTGCTGGATGCCATTGGCAGTAATTGTGACGGCTGAGGACATTATCAATGCAAGTAAAAAACTGAAGCCTAAACCTACGTCTGGAGCGGACGGTGTGCCCAGTTTTGTTGTAAAGGACTGTATTTATTCTTTATCTAATCCCTTGTGTCATATTTTTAATTTAATTCTACGAAATAGCACATTTCAGGACTTGTGGAAAACTGCAAGAGTAATTCCAATTCTGAAGAAGGGAGACCCTAGTATCATTACTAATTATAGACCTATTTCAATTTTGTGTAATTTTTCTAAATTGTTTGAAATAGTGTTGTATCAATATATATTCTCCACTGTTAAAAATTCTATTACAACTAAACAACATGGCTTTTTCTCAGGCAGATCATGCGCGACAAACTTGGCTTGCTTTTCACAGCATGTTTGTGAAGTCTTTGACACGTGTGGTCAAATTGATGTAGTGTATACCGATTTCAGAAAAGCCTTTGATCAAATCGACCACTATGTTCTATTGAGAAAGCTTGAAAATTTTGGTTTTTCGTCGGGGTTGGTCGGCCTACTTAAATCTTACCTATTAGACCGTCGCCAGTTTGTGAAATATGAAGGGTATGAGTCATTCAAGTTTGTACCTACATCAGGCGTACCACAGGGATCCAACTTAGGTCCATTGCTGTTTATTATTTTTATTAACGACATTTTCGATTGTGTGTTATGCAATGGGCTACTGTTTGCCGACGACTTAAAACTTTTTCATGAAATTCGTAGCCATGACGACTGTTTGTATCTTCAAAGATGCTTGCATTTTCTTGCAGACTGGTGTGATAGAAACAAGTTGCATCTGAATATAGACAAGTGTAATGTGGTGACCTATACGAGAAAAGACAATAGAATTACTTTTAATTATTACATTGACGGTTCTGTCTTGAATCGAGAGACGGTTCTCAGGGACTTGGGTGTTTATTTTGATGAGCGTTTCTCCTTTGTGGCTCATGTGGAGCACGTCTCGCGACATTGCACTAAGCTGCTTGGTTTTATCCTAAGAAATTGTAAATATTTTAATAACACCAAAACTTTTAAAATTTTATTTAGTGCTTTTATAAGATCCAGACTGGAATATTGTCTATCTATGATAGACATGCTGAGACTCTAAACGCGGTGCATCGAAGATTTCTGAAATATTTGATATTTAGAGATTATGGTGTTTATCCGCAGAGGGGAGCCAAGTATCAGATTTTACTATACGAGTGCGGGGAGACCTCACTGGAAAGCCGTCGAAGACTGCTAGCCGTTAAGTTTTTGCACAGTCTATTGCATGGTTCAACAGACGGTGAGTATTTATTGTCTAAACTGAATTTCCTAATACCACGACAGGCTGGCAGGCTTAGGTTCACATTTTACGAGGATCCTTGTTGTACCAACATAATGCTTCAGTCTCCTGTACACTATATTTGTGACGGTTTTAACAGAGTATCGCACTTGCTTGATATCAACAACAGCACGCTCGCGAATATTGTTGCCACAATGTTGGGCTTGTAGATACCTACTTATTTGTAGTTTCTGTTATTATATTGAATTATGTTTTGATGGTTTATTCTGTTTTTTTGTTCTCTTTTTTTAATTTTCATTCATTCATTTTTTGTATGAAAATATATTTTTCTTTTGTTCTTTATATGGACACGGATACAGGGTGAGTCACGAGGAACTGTACATACTTCTACCATAAGTAGAGGAACGTGAGGGAATTACCAAATGACCATTAAAAAATGTCTCCTTGTTTTGATTATTAATATACAGGGTGAATTATGGATCTTCACCAAAACGATGTTTTGTCGTATCTTTTCAATGATTATGTCGATTTATCTCATTTTTCTATAAAAGTGTGTATTGGTGTCTGGCAACTAACTGACATATTCAGAATTGAAAAAATCCTGGTCTGTCCTCGAGAAAATTTGTGGGACTGCTTCATATTCAACACTTCACCCTGTATATGATATTTCAAAAATCTGATATAATTTTTTCAAAGGGCATAAATAGACAGTTAGACCTGGGTATTTGAATTTTTTGTTACACTCACCTCACATTTCCAATTAAATATTCATTTTAGAGCCAAATTGAAAATTGGCAATAATGAAGTATCTTACTGTATAATAATGTTTAGTTATTAAAAAGAAATCTTCAAAATTGACAGAAACGACACACACTATGCTCCAGTATGGTAAATACCATAATTTGAATTGATTTACAGGGTCGGATTTAAAAATCTGGCATATATGGTTCATCCCAATAATTCACCCTGTATGTAACTTTTTCCACCTGTAATAGACAGAAAACAGATAAGAAATGTTTGTAATAACCTAGTTTTCTTATTTGTTTGAGGAAAACTCATGTGTCTAATTATTTTAATCGGAATGAAATGAACAAGCCAAGGAAATGTTTATTATTATTATTATAAAAAACAATAACCAAACAGTAAAAAAGTTTTAACAATATGGAAAAAGTAAAAAACAGTTCAATAAATATTACGATTATAAAACACAACAGCTCATTAACAGAATTATTCACTGTTGCAATATTATCACTGACAATCAGAAAATCCATTACACATTTAAACATTCGTCAAGAAAAGTGTATTTAAGGTAATAACCTTATATATTGAACATCTTTTAAATCTAACCTTACCTTACCTTGTTCCACATTGTTAAAACTTTTTTATTGTTTGGTTATTGTTTTTTATTTTATTTCTTAATTAATGAATAAACATTTTCCTGGATTGTTCATTTGATTTCGATTAAAATAATTAGACACATGAGTTTTCCTTAAACAAATAAGAAAACTAGGTTATTACAAACATTTTTTATCTGTTTTCTGTCTATTATGTGTGGAAAAAGTTACATACAGGGTGAATTATTGGGATGAACAAGATATGCCAGATTTCTAAATCCGGCCCTGTAAATCAATTCAAATTATGGTATTTACCATACTGGAGCACAGTGTGTATCGTTTCTGTCAATTTTGAAGATTTCTTTTTAATAACTAAACATTATAATAAAGTAAGATACTTCATTATTGCCAATTTTCAATTTGGCTCTAAAATGAATATTTAATTGGAAATGTGAGGTGAGTGTAACAAAAAATTGAAATACCCAGGTCTAACTATCTATTTATGCCCTCTGAAAAAATTATATCAGATTTTTGAAAAATCATATACAGGGTGAAGTATTGAATATGAAGCAGTCCCACAAATTTTCTCCAAGACGGATCTGGATTTTTTCAATTCTGAATATGTCAGTTAGTTGGCAGGCACCAATACACACTTTTATAAAAAAAATGAGATAAATCTACTTAATCATTGAAAAGATATGACGAAACATTGTTTTGGTGAAGATCCATAATTCACCCTGTATATTAATAATCAAAACAAGGAGACATTTTTTAATGGTCATTTGATAATCTCCTGACGTGCCTCTACTTTTGGTAGAAGTATGTACAGTTCCTCGTGACTCACCCTGTATAATGTGATTATGTTTCCTGTAATTGGGGTTGTACCCTGTTGGAAATAAAGAACTATTTATTTATTTATGCAACGTTTAGTAAATCCCCAAATAACTCAACAGACAATTTACGCCGAGCAAAACTTTTGCTCAATGATATGGGCATCTGTTTGATCTAGTGGGATTCATAAAGTAAAATCCATTCTAAATTTCTCTATTTGTAAAGTACTCTCTAAGTATCTACTAGAATTCAATAGTAGTAAATTTCTTCACATCCTTCTGTTTTTATTTTGGAATTATTCAACGGTACCGTTATGTAGAGTTTATTCAAACTATAAGGTGCGGTATCGTACCTCATATTATAATAATAAAGAAGTTTTCTTCATTCTTTTTGTCACATCTGTATTGCAGCCAAAAACAATAGGCAACTGATGAAGTGAATGTTAAACAGTAATCAATGTGTTCTAGAAACATAGTTGGTAT
The DNA here is from genome assembly GCA_911728435.2 of Apoderus coryli. Lineage (NCBI taxonomy): Eukaryota > Metazoa > Arthropoda > Insecta > Coleoptera > Attelabidae > Apoderus > Apoderus coryli. Next base: position 438,501 of record OU452211.1, on the reverse strand, counting down.
TTATACAAATGAATGCAGCTTTATAAAATCTCACATAAAAATGTTCTTTTTAGTAAAAATTAAAAGTATTATTTGGTTGACCGTAAAATATAGGTACAGAATGACCTACTTGTTTGTAATTCACTTATATACCGAGACTAATTAAATGCACTAGGAAGTCAGTCGCCTCTTGTTGTGTGGGAACCTATAGAAGTCATCTATGATACGTTATTACTAAAAAAATATTATTAAAAGTTACAGAACGCTCACTATTAATCGGCGATGCGAAGCTTTCATCCCACTAACAAATTCAAGAAGTTCCTCAACGACTCCCATAGCAAAGAACCCTCAGAGCCAATAAAAGAGGAATAAAGATCACCCTTCTTCTCAAACGCTTGTAAAGTTCCAGATGCATTCGTTAACTGAACACATGTGAACGCTATACATGATGAGGTAGACCTGTTCAGAAGAAATTTCGGTACGGCCTTCAGCTCTTTTGCTCTTAGCATTTCAATAGTGGGGCATCTTGGACGCCTGCCATGGCTGATAACAGAGCGATGCCAAATAGTGTGGTGTGTGTAGGCATTCAATTTTCACGAGACTTTAGCTGCTAGTGTACAATAATTTGAATCCAAGAGCAGCATGACACGATATATACTAAATTTTCTCCATTATTACTATTTCTTTCTGAAAAGTCCGCAGAGTAAAAATACACCCTCGTATTCTAGCTATGCAACGTAACCAAATATAAAAAAAATATCTACTCTAACTATTACTCAATGCACTCAAAAGTGATAAATGATTAAATTTTTGATTAAACAGAACTACAAAATATATACAATGTGTAATTAAATTGTATTTACTTAACATTTTACTCGTAAAATGAAAATATTGAACACTATTTGCTGGTTTAATATAATTACTATACCCAGTCATTCAAATTATCATTGGAATCTCATGCAGTGAAAAATTTAGAATATCGTCAATGAAATCTGCAATTAAACGATTTAAATCATTTGTCCCTCATATTAACCCAGATATATCTTTTTTTCCTGACTTGAAAACTAAAACAATTAAATGGAGTCTGATCGCATAATCATCATCATCATAATGCTGGAGATGTCCAGAATCTTAGTCATTTAAATCCTCATCTACATTTACAGGAGGTACAGAAATTTTCACTACATAAAGCACGAATTTGAAGTTCTCTACTTTTCTACTCGAAAATGATATAATCAATATCCAATTCAGCGACATCTATCCGGACATCACATAATTAAACAAAAACGGAAACTATAATATATTCATTTAAACGAACAGAAATCTCGATCGATTGATGTGAAAACCACGACCATTGTCTTTATAAAGACAATGATAATATGTTATATATTCGGTCATTGTCTTTCTAAACCTTATAAAGACAATGGTTCGGTGGTGTCATGATGTGCGCTCTTTAAATCGGAGAATTGTGTTAATAAAAAGCTTGTTTCCAAGCCACTAGGGGCGCGTTGGTCCAGCTTTTTGACAGTAGTTGTGTCGATTGTCAACTCTCCTTTACAACACTCCATAATTTGTCGTTCAATCCGCGAGGACTGAAAGCATTGCGATTAGCAGTCAGCCACGTATTCTTGTACCAAGTTGAACAAACTGTTCTGGAAAAGCCAGCAATCCAACAGCCATTCCAATTATGTGGAGCATTTAAAAAATGTTTCCATTATCATCATGTTATTATCTTAATAAATCCCGTAATATTAAACACCATTATAGTTTTATTACTTTTAAATTGGGACTTGTCTACACAATATTAACTTTTCAGTATAACAGACTTCTGTCCCTTGAATAATCGAGTCCACGCGTAGACCACTTAATTTTAAATTCGTTGACTGCTTGCAGCTGCAGTCAGCAAGGCTTTGATCGATCGAAAATAAAGGGCCACGCCAAAGTGATCTTTCTGTGCAGTTATATGTTCGGTGGTACAACTGAGTTATTTGGAAAGGAAAACACTCAATAAGTATCTTGATATTATATATTTATTTTTATCGTTAAAAGCTATAACAAATTATTTAATGTTAATAAATAAATAAAGAGAAACACACAGACAATTTTAATTTATAAACCCACCCAACACGAAAATCATGTTCCACACGTTTTCATCATCAGGCTAACTAAGTCTTTTCAGGCATCACTGGCAATACCTACCACAATATTTATGCTGTAAAAATACCATTTGTGTTTATTTTGTTTATAATCAATTACCAACAACACAAATATTAAACTTTTATTAGTTATTTATATAATTAAAAAAAAAAATGTTAACAAAAATATTTCGCTAAAATTAGTTACAGAAAATCTTTTTAATATCAACAACCCTTGACTTAATTTCAGGCTGATTATCACCATTAATATTTGGTAATATTGTATTGAACATGTTGCTAAGCTTTTCAAATTCATTTTGAAGATGTTTGTCCTTTAGTTTCGTCGCTAACGTATACACTATGTTCAGTGTTTCTTTACGAAGTCTGGTGTGTTTTGAAATACCTGAAATAAAATTGAAGCCATGGAGTAAAATAGTGAAAACGAATGTGCCACGACCCCAATATAATATGCAGTCTCTATAGTTTTGTTAATTATCAACGGGCTTTTTTATTTGTAAAATTTGTTCTATTTTTGGCATTACCTAGACAATAGTTGATGGCTTCAATAATTTTATCCACAATTCTGCTTAAACTTTCTTTTTCGGTATCACTCAAATTATCCTGTTTCAAAAGTAATAACTTATCAACATAATTGTAAAGTGCTGTAACCATACTGACTTGTACAGATCTCGTTACCGTTGGTAATAATTCAACAGTATGGTTGACAAACATTTCTCTGTATTTTTCTTGAGTCGACGAACTATGTTCCGGCCATGATTTACCTAGAGAAAAATATGCAAAAATTCTAAAAAAATTAACAATAAGATCAGTTCAGTATGGTTTAATTGAAAAAATTGCCAATTATTGAAAAAAATCGATATTTTCAAACTAAGGCAGGTAGAAAAATTTTGAGAAAGGTTATTCATTAAAAAGACGCATAGAAATAAAATTAAAAAAATCTTCTTGGAAAGTTACACACATTCAAAATTAAGATAAAAGTCATAGACTTTTTTAACACCCTGTATACAAAACAATATGACAGTTGAGAATTTTTTTAAAACAGCAATGTCTTTCACAAAAAGGCCCATTCTCAGCCCGTGAAAACCTGAGGACGATATTTGGTCTGGTTCCGAAAATATCGAGTTTGAAAGTTAGGCGAAATTTTATAAATAAAATAAAAAAGTATGAGGCTTACGTTGATTTTTGACTGATATATAATATATACGGGACACCCTGTATAATTTAGTTATTTATTTATTTTTCAAAATGAATTTCTTCCTCAACATGCAATGTTCCGGCCACGATTTACCTGGACAAAAATATGCAAAAATTCTAACAAAATTAACCAAAAGAACAATTCAGGATGGTTTAGTTGAAAAAATTGCCAATTATTGAAAAAAATCGATATTTTCAAACTAAGGCAGGTAGAAAAATTTTGAGAAATTACTTTTTTTGCAGAAGGTTATTGATTAAAAAGACGCATAGAAATAAAATTAAAAAAATCTTCTTGGAAAGTTACACACATTCAAAATTAGGATAAAAGTCATAGACTTTTTTAACACCTTGTATACAAAACAATATAACAGTTGAAAATTTTTTAAAACAGCAATGTCTTTCACAAAAAGACCCATTCTCAGCCCGTGAAAACCTGAGGACGATATTTGGTCTGGTTCCGAAAATATCGAGTTTGAAAGTTAGGCGAAATTTTATACATAAAATAAAAAAGTATGAGGCTTACGTTGATGTTTGACTGATATATAATATATACGGGACACCCTGTATAATTTAGTTATTTATTTATTTTTCAAAATGAATTTCTTCCTCAACATGCAATGTTCCGGCCACGATTTACCTGGACCAAAATATGCAAAAATTCTAACAAAATTAACCAAAAGAACAATTCAGGATGGTTTAGTTGAAAAAATTGCCAATTATTGAAAAAAATCGATATTTTCAAACTAAGGCAGGTAGAAAAATTTTGAGAAATTACTTTTTTTGCAGAAGGTTATTGATTAAAAAGACGCATAGAAATAAAATTAAAAAAATCTTCTTGGAAAGTTACACACATTCAAAATTAGGATAAAAGTCATGTACTTTTTTAACACCCTGTATACAAAACAATATGACAGTTGAGAAATTTTTTAAAACAGCAATGTCTTTCACAAAAAGGCCCATTCTCAGCCCGTGAAAACCTGAGGACGATATTTGGTCTGGTTCCGAAAATATCGAGTTTGAAAGTTAGGCGAAATTTTATAAATAAAATAAAAAAGTATGAGGCTTAGGTTGATGTTTGACTGATATATAATATATACGGGACACCCTGTATAATTTAGTTATTTATTTATTTTTCAAAATGAATTTCTTCCTCAACATGCAATGTTCCGGCCACGATTTACCTGGACCAAAATATGCAAAAATTCTAACAAAATTAACCAAAAGAACAATTCAGGATGGTTTAGTTGAAAAAATTGCCAATTATTGAAAAAAATCGATATTTTCAAACTAAGGCAGGTAGAAAAATTTTGAGAAATAACTTTTTTTGCAGAAGGTTATTGATTAAAAAGACGCATAGAAATAAAATTAAAAAAATCTTCTTGGAAAGTTACACATATTCAAAATTAAGATAAAAGTCATAGACTTTTTTAACACCCTGTATACAAAACAATATGACAGTTGAGAATTTTTTTAAAACAGCAATGTCTTTCACAAAAAGGCCCATTCTCAGCCCGTGAAAACCTGAGGACGATATTTGGTCTGGTTCCGAAAATATCGAGTTTGAAAGTTAGGCGAAATTTTATAAATAAAATAAAAAAGTATGAGGCTTACGTTGATTTTTGACTGATATATAATATATACGGGACACCCTGTATAATTTAGTTATTTATTTATTTTTCAAAATGAATTTCTTCCTCAACATGCAATGTTCCGGCCACGATTTACCTGGACACAAATATGCAAAAATTCTAACAAAATTAACCAAAAGAACAATTCAGGATGGTTTAGTTGAAAAAATTGCCAATTATTGAAAAAAATCGATATTTTCAAACTAAGGCAGGTAGAAAAATTTTGAGAAATTACTTTTTTTGCAGAAGGTTATTGATTAAAAAGACGCATAGAAATAAAATTAAAAAAATCTTCTTGGAAAGTTACACACATTCAAAATTAGGATAAAAGTCATAGACTTTTTTAACACCTTGTATACAAAACAATATAACAGTTGAAAATTTTTTAAAACAGCAATGTCTTTCACAAAAAGACCCATTCTCAGCCCGTGAAAACCTGAGGACGATATTTGGTCTGGTTCCGAAAATATCGAGTTTGAAAGTTAGGCGAAATTTTATACATAAAATAAAAAAGTATGAGGCTTACGTTGATTTTTGACTGATATATAATATATACGGGACACCCTGTATAATTTAGTTATTTATTTATTTTTCAAAATGAATTTCTTCCTCAACATGCAATGTTCCGGCCACGATTTACCTGGACAAAAATATGCAAAATTTCTAACAAAATTAACCAAAAGAACAATTCAGGATGGTTTAGTTGAAAAAATTGCCAATTATTGAAAAAAATCGATATTTTCAAACTAAGGCAGGTAGAAAAATTTTGAGAAATTACTTTTTTTGCAGAAGGTTATTGATTAAAAAGACGCATAGAAATAAAATTAAAAAAATCTTCTTGGAAAGTTACACACATTCAAAATTAGGATAAAAGTCATAGACTTTTTTAACACCTTGTATACAAAACAATATAACAGTTGAAAATTTTTTAAAATAGCAATGTCTTTCACAAAAAGGCCCATTCTCAGCCCGTGAAAACCTGAGGACGATATTTGGTCTGGTTCCGAAAATATCGAGTTTGAAAGTTAGGCGAAATTTTATAAATAAAATAAAAAAGTATGAGGCTTAGGTTGATGTTTGACTGATATATAATATATACGGGACACCCTGTATAATTTAGTTATTTATTTATTTTTCAAAATGAATTTCTTCCTCAACATGCAATGTTCCGGCCACGATTTACCTGGACAAAAATATGCAAAATTTCTAACAAAATTAACCAAAAGAACAATTCAGGATGGTTTAGTTGAAAAAATTGCCAATTATTGAAAAAAATCGATATTTTCAAACTAAGGCAGGTAGAAAAATTTTGAGAAATAACTTTTTTTGCAGAAGGTTATTGATTAAAAAGACGCATAGAAATAAAATTAAAAAAATCTTCTTGGAAAGTTACACATATTCAAAATTAAGATAAAAGTCATAGACTTTTTTAACACCCTGTATACAAAACAATATGACAGTTGAGAATTTTTTTAAAACAGCAATGTCTTTCACAAAAAGGCCCATTCTCAGCCCGTGAAAACCTGAGGACGATATTTGGTCTGGTTCCGAAAATATCGAGTTTGAAAGTTAGGCGAAATTTTATAAATAAAATAAAAAAGTATGAGGCTTAGGTTGATGTTTGACTGATATATAATATATACGGGACACCCTGTATAATTTAGTTATTTTTTTTTCAAAATGTATTTCTGCCTCAACATTTTACCCCCAATATAAGGTGAAAAATCATTTTGTTTTTGTATTTAGAGCCCAAAATTCTTACCCAAAGTCTCGTAGGCAGTCTCCGTCAGTTTAATATTGTTTTCTCTACTTTTAGACACTTCTTCCGCTGACATATCCTCATCCTTATCCGGATTGTCGCCATTAATCGTTGTCTGAATAATATTATAAACCTCCTCAAATCTATCGATTTCTAACGCTGATAATATTTCTGCTAAAGATTGCAGTGCCGATATTTTATATACAATCTCATTTTTACGTGTCTCCTTCAAAACTACATCAATCAATGAGGATATGTTTACTTCGGCATCTTGCTTAATTGAGTCTCTAAAATATAATAGAAACAACCACTTACTCTGGTACTTCAATATTTCCAATAATCATTGGTCAAGCTTGTACGATTAGCTCGCCAATATCTGAATAAACTCACTTGCAATTGATACAAATACTAGCCAATGCTTTCAACAGTTTGTCTTTCCCATTCCATGTACGACCAGACAAACCATTTAATAAAATAGAAATCAGGGAATTCCTGTGTGATGTTTCTAATGTACTGCCCAATTTACTAGCAACAGTCGATACAGCGTTTGCAGCCTAGAACAGAAAAATATATCAATAGACGCTGGAAGATCTCAAATTTGATTATGTACAGCATTTTAGGAACAACATACCTGTGCTTTGACAGTCCAACTAGGAGACTCTAAAGCGTTCTTCAACATGCCACAGATATTCTCAATATTTTGTCTAATACCAGTTTCTGTACCAGGACTGTTTTCTGACCATATTTCCGTCCATACTTCCAATGTGTTCCGTGTTTCGTCAGTCTTCTCACCATGCATCGCAAAGAATACCAGTGGCAGTACAATGTTTGAATGAGATTTCAAAACTTCCTGATTGTGTATACCAATTGATTGAATCGCATGAGCACAAGCCGATCTTATGGAGTCATCTATAACATAATTTACACAACCATGTTGATGATAAAACGCCCATTTTATTCATTACAAAATGAGCATCATATTAAAGCATGAATAACTCCGCACTTACCTTCGCGTTCAAAATACCAATGTTCCAATTTGGCAAACAACTTTTCCAAACTAGATTCTTTAGCTGTAGCAACCAGATGACCAATAGCAGTTGCATAATGCTTACGAATAGCAGCATTACGATCTGTTAAACCATTCACTAATGCCGCTAGAAATTTACCTGAAACCCCGATCTATCTTCAGAAATAAATTAACTATAATGTACAAAACTAGACCTTCGAGCCACATCAATTAAATCAAAAGTATATAGTCTCAACCTACCTGTATAAGGTTGTACATCTTTTCCTAAATGGACCACCAACATAACAACAAAATGAGCAGACGCGACCCTGGTGCCTAACGCTACTGATCCTCTCAATAATTCAACAATTCTTGGAACGAGTTCTTCTAAGATCGATGCATCAGCATACTGAAGAGTTTTAGAGACTGTTTCTGTTGTAAAATGTGACTTAGCTAATGAAGCGCGTGCACTGTCCACAGCCTCTTGCACCTGAGACTGCGCCCCCATCATTGTACTTAAATATGACAATTTAGCAGACTCTGCTTCACCAGTAGCTTGCAGAAGAGCCGGAATCAGCTTAGGTAGGAAAGGTTTTAATTGTTTACCGGATGTTTTAACCAATTCAGATAATGTCTGTAAACTACGAAAGACGTTTTATGTGTTAATATATTGTATAACGTATATTACCTTGCGATACGAATTTCAGCAACACTATGAGCTATTCCAGTTTTTAATAATGGTGGGAGAATTGATTCGACTAGCTTCACTCCAGCTTTACCGTAATTTAAATCACAGCCTCTGACGCAAAGCTAAAAATTGCATTACAGTATCACATTTTGGTGACGAAACCATCAGGGTAAAACTTGACACTTCATACGCAAGTTCGTACGCTTACCACACTTCATACGCAAGTTCATACGCTTACCACACTTCATGCACAAGTTCATACGCTTACCACACTTCATACGCAAGTTCATACGCTTACCACACATCATACGCAAGTTCATACGCTTACCACAGTTCATACGCTTACCACACTTAATATCCTGTAAGTCTTCACAGCAATCAACCGAGTATCCTCGTGATGGTCATCCATAACTCTATAAATTTTCATCCACAACTCCTTACCACACTTCATACGCAAGGTCATACGCTTACCACATTTCATGCGCAAGTTCATACGCTTACCACACTTCATACGCAAGTTCATACGCTTAACACACTTCATACGCAAGTTCATACGCTTACCACATTTCATGCGCAAGTTCATACGCTTACCACACTTCAAACGCAAGTTCATACGCTCACCACACTTCATACGCAAGTTCATACGCTTACCACACATCATACGCAAGTTCATACGCTTACCACACTTCATACGAAAGTTCATACGTTTACCACATTTCATGCGCAAGTTCATACGCTTACCACACTTCAAACGCAAGTTCATACGCTCACCACACTTCATACGCAAGTTCATACGCTTACCACACATCATACGCAAGTTCATACGCTTACCACACTTCATACGCAAGTTCATACGCTTACCACACATCATACGCAAGTTCATACGCTTACCACACTTCATACGCTTACCACACTTAATATCCTGTAAGTCTTCACAGCAATCAACCGAGTATCCTCGTGATGGTCATCCATAACTCTATAAATTTTCATCCACAACTCCTCCATCGAATCAGTAGCATCATGAATAGATCTATTACCAGTACCTTTAAGAAAATCTTGTAAGGCCAAACAACACGACTGTCTGACCCGATATTGTCCAGAATTTAAATTATCTAACAAATCCCTTAGGATCTCATTGTAATACTGGTCCAGCTGAAAGGTAATTTGAGTATATATAAATGCAAAGCTATAGGCAAGTTAAACTCTGCAAAAGCCTACCATTTTTTGTGATTCGGGTACCAAAACCCTCCAAATATTCCGCATTGACGACTGGATACTAGGTGTTGGATCATACTGGTATCGATAGAGTTTCGGAATGATTTCTGGTAAATGTACTTTGAGAGCTTCACCGCATTTCTCGGCGATACTCGAAAATCCGAATGCAGCCCCCTTTTTCGAATTCCATATAGCATTATGATTAGCCAAATGCATGAACTGATAAATCAAGTCTGGTTTGTTCAGATCCGAAGCCAAAGAACATAGTTCTTTATACGTTGTCAAATTGCCTCTGAATAAAAAAAAACAAAGATAATCTAAATACTGTAATAAAGGCAAATAAACCCTTACCCCGTAGGACTTTTCCCAAGCTGACCTTCCTCGAACAATTTAGTGTCGCTAGCCACTTGTGCTACATTTCTAGTACCTGAAGTTAGTTGTCGAACTAAGGCTGTTAACAATTCCTCTGATTTATATGTGTCATAGACTATGCACAGACCTTTAGATGCTACATCCTGCACAATATCTAAAAAAACATAATTTGTAGCACCAAACACACTGCACATTTTTAATGCCTTACCATTATTCTCACAAAGTAACTCCATAAAAGTATTTTGTACCTTTTGCAACCGATCAGTAATAGGCTTACGTTCACCACAACCTTTAATTACAGCCATTAACCATATACAGGAAGCCTGTTTCGAATTTGGATGTAAATTTTTTGCTAATGTTAATAATTCGTCGAGCAACCATTCAAGATTATCATCAGGCAAAGATTCATTAGCTTGGACAGAAGGTGAGTATTCCTCGGGAACCGTTGTCCACATATTTCGAGCCTCAGGTGACCACACACTCTGACACACCATGACAAGTGATTCCCCTATTGTGAAATGGACTTCTACATCTTTGGTCTGGAACAGTAAAGCAGTCGAAATATTTTATTAAACAAAGGTTTCTCAGTTTACTTGCCTCTTTCGCAGTAGCTAACAATCCTTGTAATATCTCCTTGCTGTAGGGGAATTTCTCACCAACACATAACAGTCCCAAACCTCGTGCAGCTTTTTCTCGAACTTTTGCCGATATCTTTACATTTGACAATATTTCTAACATTTCGTGAACCACATCCATTTTAGTAGAACCTTCTATGGTAGGCCGTTTGGGATCTGGACTACCACTTTTTCTAGGTTTGCCGTTGTCTAAAGGTAAAGAATCTACTCTACCAATAAGACCGATACTACTACATGCTGCACCAATCAGAAGTGGGGTTTTGTGGGTCAGGAATGGTACTGAAAATAAAAGTTATTACAAAAATGTTTAACAATTTAATTATAGTAGGATTATACCTAATGTTGCAAAGCATTTCTTCACCAGTTCATTTAGGTACAGTTTCCGGCTTAAAATGGATGCCTCTAAACAATATCCTAAAGCTAAGATAGCGCCATGTTGAGCTTCCAAACGTTGTGCATTATTTGATTTTGATATCAAATGTTCCATGGCACTACTAAACTCATTCCCGTCATCCAAAGAATTGATCAAAACAATTGAATACAATTGTGCAGCATATTCTCGTACATCTTCGTTATTTGTCGTCAGTAGATTGTCACGCATCCAAGGCAACTGTTTCGACATAACGTCATGTACTTCTGGCAAACAGCCTACTACTTCTATGGCGAGCGATAGCGTTTCTACAACTGAAGAGCAACTAATGCATAAGTATTTTGCAGAAATCATTCTTTAAGGTCAACGTCAAATATTATTTAATTCCCAACTTACCGGGATATGCAATAACAAGATCTTTAACTAGTGTTGCATAAAGTACCATAGGATTGTTGTTTCTATCATTTTTATCAAATGTTTGGTAATTCTCTCGGAAGTGTTTGCCCAATTTTGGTGAATATTCACATGGATGTCTAAGAACTTCTCTGTTTAATGGAACTGTGTCGATTTGCTTTAGCAGGGTCAATCGAATGTAGTACAAAATCTAAGAAACATGAAACAAACTCTTATTAAAGGCCTAAACTTAAGCCAACGTTTCCTTTATTCTACATAAACTTCTTCAGAACCTCAATTAGTCATTTTAACAAAAGTATCAATAATTCAAAAAATATAATTCATTATGTGAATGGAAACACTAGGTTAAAGCATCTATCTTACCTCTAGATAAGTCTTCAATGGAAATGGTAAAAAACCGCCTCCAACACTAACGCGTTTAGTTTCATCCTTCAGATAAATGTTGGATTCACTATGCACATACTTCACAATTTCATTAAACGGTGGTGTTACAAGACTTTTGTAAATCGATGTTTCATTCTCTCGATCTATATTTGATCTATTATAAATCGCTTTAAAAGCTTCATTGAACACATCTTCGTTACTACAAATAGAGCCTTGAAACTACTACTCAATCGCAACAAGTATAATAATAATTTTACCTATCTCCAGTAGCTATTAGCAATAGAAACTTCGACGGTACATGGTTTGGTGGAAAAATCCTCGCACAAACCAACACGCTTGCGAATCGAACCATTGGATCTTGCGAATATAACTTAATTTTCATCAATGCAAACAATATATCCAATCGCCCACCTTCATTAACCTCATTAGGGAACAAATCGTATCGATAAGCTGATACTAGACTTGAAAATCCTTCTCGAATACGCATTTTCAGATCTGGATTAGCTGTTTCTAGATTCGTCACGAACATATCTAGAAGAGGTACGTTATGGAAAGCCACTGTTGGAAAACGTTCTGCTAACTGTCCTATTACCACGTAGGCTCTGCCCTGGTGCGACTCCTCGCCTTCTTTAACAAGCTTTTCCAAGCCATAGAGAAGTACTGTGGCTACTTTACTCACAGAGTCCCAAGATGCACTTAAAAACAAAGATATATGTATAAAAGTTAATATTCTTTTAAGCAAAATAATTCCCTTACTCTCGAATCAAGTTTCCGGTAAAATTCAAGGCTAGTGTTTTCAAACGAACATTAGTGTTTTCGCCATGCAATGCCTCAAAAATTATTTGTATACTAGCTGGGAAAATAAATCCATTGCCCATTATTCTACACATGTATGTCAATAGTTTCAGTCGAATCCTTGTATTAGCTGCAACTTTCTGTTGCTCCGCTTTGGGATTTTTAGATCCCAAAAACAGAGTAAATATTGGCTGTGTTATTGTCGGAGAATCCCAGGTCACCGTTCTGAAAATATATCAAAATACAAACCATCGAGAACTAGTTTTGTTGATACTTACCCGATAACTTTTTTCAGCTCATTATCAGCAAGATTGGCAACACTGAATCTAGTGTCAGCTGCAGCGACGATAAGATGTATCAGTATATCGTTGTCCTTGAAAACTCCGTGTGCCAAGAACTTCACTATGCCCAATTTTATCTGTCAAACCACATAAGTATGTTATAAATAGAACAAAAAATTAATTTAGATCCTAATACCTTTTCTAACTCTTCAGGCGTCATTGGATTATTGTTTGTAACTCTTTTATATGAGACTTGACTCATACCTGGGGGTACTGGTAGAGATACGTTAGCATTTGATTGATCCGTATCGCTCTGTTGACTTTGAGGAGTCAATGCACTGATGAATCAAAAACAAATACGTATGTAAGATTTAAAGCTAGCTCAACTATTCAAATTTTACTAACCTGTATGGTAAAAGTAACATATCCAGCATGATTTCCAGCAAATGTTTAGCAATGTGCGGTTTTTCATTCAAACCAAACAGTGATGAAATTTTGTCTGGTTCTGTAGGCACTCGAACTATCCCTAACAGTGGTATGATAAGTAACAGCAAATTTTCTACATGTGGAATTGGTTTATTTTCAAGTGCATTTAATATATTTGGAACCAATTCAGCTTGTTTCTCAACTGGCAAACGCGGAAAGCCAGATTTTATGTAGATTATTGTGAAATTCTAAGATAGGAGAATTATTTTTATTGTGTTTTGTGGTGTGTACATAATTCTTACTATAACAAAAGATGTAGCCTTTGGGTCTTGATACATTACTAACAAAGCCTCAACTGGTAACTGTACTGTAGGTCTGGTTTTGATACGTTTGTTGATGTGTATTAGTAATTCCATTACCTAAAAGTTAAACTTATTGCCTAAAAATATATTATGTAAATATATTCAATAAAGACCTTCTTTCTAACAGTTTCCTGTGGGGACGATAGTTTGATTAGTACAGGTGGTAGGAACTTGCATAAAACATTTTGAAGCTGTTCATCGGTTTCTGCAGAACCAAGTCTTAGAAAAACCCTTTCTAATAGCACTTAAACAAAATAGAAAAATAGATTTGAAATCGATATGTTGTCGTTTTGTTCTTACTCAATTCATCAGCTGCGCCTGCCATGGTATTAATTATACGAGTAGATCAAGAAAAATATTAAATCAAGATATTGCTTGTGTTTTTAAACCAACCACAGATTTAATAGACTAAATTGTACAATATCATCAATGTTTACACAATTATCAATTTGTAGGTTATCTACTCTCTCTCCTCTATTATGGCCTACACCATCACTGATTTCTTTCATCGTTGGTATGGAGATTATTAATCTTTGCTGCAATGTTGCGAGGAAAAGAAAAGTTAAAATTAATCCCCCGGTTACACGATATATTGGAAATCCATGTACTCTCTAAAGTCATTGGTTCCAAGTGGTTTTTCGCTTGTTTGTAATAATATACTCTATAGTATTTAACTTCTCTGTTCGGAACCTTTTGGGAATAAAGTGATTTTCAATGATGTTTTTATCATCCTCTCAATTTACAACAGCCTCTTTTTAAAAAAATCATTTCATAGTTCTTTTCATAAACTAATACGTCTGAATATCGTTGCACGTTGCACAATGCAGGTGAGGTGGTGAGTTACAATTGCTGATATGTGGCGTGAAAGGGAAATCTCCTAATAGGTCTTCTTTCTTTCCAATTTTTTTTGGCCTCCGACTAAACTGTTGTAATGTCAAATGTCATTGGGTTAGTATGTTAGTAATTATTCTCAACACTAGCTGTTTGTAGTTGAAGTTGAGGTTATGATGACATGTAAAAGTGTTTATAATATACGAAAATAATACTACGAATTATAATCTAACAAATTAATAAATTGAAACGATTTATGAAGTACATTGTGCGTTCTTAAGTTTTTTATGTGAAGGTGTATAAATAATAGATAAATAACCATGACGATGAGACCTGACGATCACAGGCGCAAGTGGGACAGGGACGAGTACGAAAAACTCGCAGAAGACCGTATTCGTTTAGAACGCGAATTAAAAGAAGATGACGAGAACAAAAAAAAGGGTCCACCAGTTAAACGAGAGTTACTAAAAACTCGTGAATACAAAGTTGATTTGGACTCCAAATTAGGAAAAAGTATTATTATAAGTAAAAGCACACCAAACTCACAGTCTGGAGGGTACTATTGCAATGTGTGTGATTGTGTTGTTAAGGACTCAATCAACTTTCTTGATCACATTAATGGCAAAAAACATCAAAGAAACCTTGGTATGAGTATGAAGGTTGAACGTAGCTCCCTGGATTCTGTGAAACAGCGTTTTGAGCAAAATAAGAAGAAAATGGAAGAGAAGAAAAAAGATTATGATTTACAGGCACGTTTAAATGAAATAGCTGAGGAGGAAGAGAAATTTAAGGAATATAGACGTGAGAAGAAAAAAGAAAAACGTAAAGCGGTCGAAGCAGAGGAAGATAATGACGTACCAAATGAAATGGCTAGCATAATGGGTTTCTCGGGTTTTGGGTCATCAAAAAAGAAGAAATGAACAGATTGTGATCATAGTAAAATTAAGATGAAGCATTGATTGGGTAATTCTGGTTTATATGTTGATTATGTTAAGAGTACCTACAAATCTGGTTTGTTTTGTATGTTAAATTGTTTCAAAACCTTAATTATGTATGTCTGTGTATATATTAAATTAAAATAAATCATATACCTATGTATAGTTTCTAATGAATGATATTATGTAGTAGTTTATTTGTCTGTAATATTTTTCATTAAATTTAGTTTTATACCTGCGTTGGTACAGACATTTTAACTTACCTAGGCAGTACCAGCCAATTATTTATTTATTTATTTATTTATTTAAGATACAACTGCCCTGATAGAATATATCCAATTAAAGGGCAGGTACAGAAACAATAACAAATATTGAAATTACACATTGTGTAGATTAATCTTTGTCAGAGGTAATACAGAAGTAAATTTTAAAATCATCGGCAAACAATATCGAGTCACACTTGAGTCCACATGTGATATCATTTATAAAACACATAAATAGAAGAAAAACCAACCAACTTACTCAAGAGGATTCCGTGGTCCAGTCTGTCAAAAGTCTGTATATATGACATCGACTTGACCACCCCTATCCAACTTTTCAGCAACGTATTGAGATAAGACAGCAAGGTTGGTAGACGTAGATCGCCCAGGAAAAAATCCATGTTGAACAGGGGAGATAATGTGCTTCACATGTTCAAACATTATTTTATGTACAACCACTTCAAAGGATTTGGCAAAATTGGACTGTATGGAGATAGGCCGGTAATTCTCAATGCGTTGCCTGTCATCCTTTTTATAAATCGGACTCCTGAGTTACTAAACATGTCGATACAATGCGGGATATTTCCAGATCAATTAAAAAATGCCCTCATTATCCCTATATATAAAAAAGGTAATGAACTAGCGCTGGAGAATTACAGGCCTATAGCCCTGCTAAGTACTTTATCTAAGATTATAGAAAAGATTGTAGCAGACAGAATATTTGAATTTTTAAAATTTACTAACGTTTTGAGTGAATGTCAACACGGCTTCAGGGAAGGTTTTTCAACGGAAACCTGTACACTTCAGTTCATTCAGAGAGTGCACGATCTGATGGATGGAGGTTTTTATGTTGTGGCGTTCCTGTTTGACCTGTCGAATGCGTTCGAAGTGGTCGACAGAGATTTCCTGTGTACAAAGCTGGAGACTCTTGGGTTACGTGGGTCGATTAACAGATGGATTCGATCATATTTAACAAACAGACGAATAGCGGTTAGGGTTGAGTCGGTAGTGTCAGAGTCGCGGATCATCGGTTTGGGAACGCCTCAGGGCAGTGTACTTGGACCTTTGCTCTTTCTGCTTTTTAATCATTGATAAAAAGCAGAAAGAGCAAAGGTCCAGCTAATATCACACACGGTTCCCTTTATCTGTATGCAGATGACACAACCATATTGTTGTCCGACAAGGATTCTGAGATTCTGGAGCGGAAGATCAATGCTACACTTTGTGAGTTCCAGGTGTGGTGCAGGAGAAACAAACTGATCATAAACTATGGTAAGACCGTGGCACAGCCCTTCAATAGATATAAATCATCAAATATAGAAATTAAATTCAATCACGTTCTTTTGCCATTATCAAGGTCGGCGAAACTGCTGGGGGTGCTTGTGGATGACAGACTGGACTGGGTAACGCATATCGACGCCGTTTCCAGTAAACTGAATAAGAATCTATACTTACTTCGATCTCTAAGAGGATTCATGGATACCCCATCTCTTATTTCTGTTTATTATGCTTTAATCTATTCAGTGATTGCATACAATATTGTGATTTGGGGTAGAAGTGTTGAAATTACAGGGTCTTTGTGCTGCAGAAGCGAGCGGTGAGATGCATCTTTAATATCCCGTTTCTAGGAATATGTAGAGATGCATTTAAGAAACATAAGTTGCTTACAGTCACTTCAATATATTTGTACAAACTACTGCGTTACACATTCAAAAACAGAAACATCACGCCTACTTGTGACATTAATCATCAACATTTTACACGTGGACGAGATCGCCTGTATCTGCCCAGACCCAATCATGAGTTTTATAAGAAATCACCGCATTACTCTGGGCGATATTTTTATAATCTTCTTCCGGAAGACATAAGAGTTTGTCAGACAGAGGGTAAATTTAAAAGTAAACTAAAGGCTCTCCTTAATTCTAACACGATCTATAGTCTTCATGAATTTATAACTATTATGGAGACATCGTAGATTGTTTTTTTTAGTGTTTTTGTTTGTATTTGTGTTTAATTTATATAACTGCAACTGCATAGGTGTATTCAAATTTTAGATTGTGACGTGTTTGTTTATTGCCATATGTGTTATAAGGAACGAGGTTATGGATCATTTATTGTATTGTGTAGTAAAACTATGACGTGTCTATATACAACGTTTTGTATGACTTGTGACAGAATAAAGATATTATATTATTATTATTATCCTCGACAGCTTCCAAATGACCGGGAACTCACCATTCATTATCGGACAAGCACAAGAAAGAAATTCCAAAAATAACTAAACAAGTTTACATTATCGTTTATTTTTTGACTTCAAATGCACTCAATAAAATGCTAACTCATACAACCATTATTATTAAAAATATACATATTGTAAATTTAAAAACATAAATAATTTTTAACACTTACAAATTATAAAGCTAGATAATATTTGAAACCACTACTTTTAGGATCCGCTTAAAAATAACGCAGGCGGCAATGTCATTGCTGCATGTCCAGCTAAAACTGTGGGAAGACAAGCTATACCTCTAATCCATGTACCTAAAATTGTCAAATTCAGTTTTGCTCAAGCACACTTTTAAAAAATTACTTAAATACTCATAAAAAGGCTCAATTTCGATAGTAAAAAAAGAAGTGCTACATTAAAACTGCAAAGTAAAAGTTTCTGTTCTTGTGTTTCCAAAAGTTGGATTATTGTAATCAAGAAATTATGCATGGAAAAATAACCTCTTTGAATACAAAAGCACTCCGTGTTACTTAAGCACTTTTTGTATGTTATATTTACACCACCAGTGATCAGTAGCTGTGTACCAAAATAACTTAGACTGTGTCTGTTTCGAGCTATCGACAATTTCGATAAATTCCTCCAATGCATTTTATCACTATCCCATATGTCTACATCATCAACACTAACTAAATTTTTGTCTTTTTTCACTTTTGTTGTGCCTATAATTCAAGAATCGGTAAATATATCGGTCGCTATAATAAGAGGGTTGCCTTTTATATTTCGGGAATATTAATCATCGAAAATCACTTTATTGTTTTCATGAATTCCCTATGAAGATCTATACCTACACTTTTGCATGCGTTTGAACCAATTGTCGAAGCACTTATGCCACTCTGATTGAGGTATCTCCAAAACATGCATTCTGAATGCAGCAACCGCTTCTTCAGGTGTAGAAAAACGTTGACCTCTCAAATTCGTACTGCGAACAAAAATGGACAGAGGTACACTGTAATCCCCGTGCAAAATCTTATAAGTTTCTATTAGGTCCCCACGAACTCTACGATCCTGCAGCGTAGATAGGTGCAACCTATCCAATCTCTCCTCGTACTCCATTTCACGGATTGCTGGACAGAGTTTAGTAATCCTCCTTTGAGTTTGCTCAAGAGCATGAATGTCCCTCGCGAAATATAGATTCCACACCGTGGACGCATATTCCAGATTCGGACGCACATAAGTTTTATACAGTTTTTCAAAAAGTTCTATAGATGGGTTTTTAAAAGCTTTACACATCATGTACGACACAGCATTAGCCCACTTTAAGTCCTTGCTCACTAAAACACCTAGATCTTCCTGTGTCTCTACCGCCCTTAGTGCGACACCACCGACACTATACTGACGTTCAGGATTGTTCGATCCAATATGCAACACAAAACATTTGCTAGCGTTTAGCTTTAGCAGCCAAGATCTTGCCCATTCTTCCACAATATGCAGATCATTTTTTAGTAAATTATGAGAACTCAACGGATTGTTAAATATTTTGATGTCATCTGCAAACAGAACCGACTTAGACTCCAGATAGGTAGGCAGATCCGAAATAAAAATGTTAAATAACAAAGGTCCCTGAGACACCCCACTGCTCACAGTATATTCATTTGAAAGTTCTCCCTCAACTCTAACTCTACAAGATCTACCCGACAAGAAATCCCCGATCCAGTGAAGCAGATTGCCCCGAATGCCGCAATGATCAAGTTTATGCATGAGCCTTCCATGACGTAGTCTGTCAAAGGCCTTACAGAAATCCAAGTACACAACATCAATCGGCTCTCGTCTATCTAAAGCTAGGGACCATGAGTTGACGCAGCTCAGTAAGTTAGATGTCGTCGATCTGCCAGGAAGAAATCCGTGCATATTGTCCGAGAATCTCCTAATTCTTATAAGAAATTCTGTCATTTCCTGCGATATTAATTTCTCAATTATTTTGCAAGGAATGAATGTTAAACTTACTTGCCGATAATTGGAATTAATTTATTTCCCTTCTTGAATATAGGAATAAATGACTCATCAAATCGATGTTTTGGGTGCTCAAAAGTGCAGTTGTTTGAGCCGATGTGTGAGAGCTCGCATTGTCGTGGTGCAGAGTGATCTGTCTTCGGCGGATGTTTTTCCTGATTTCTTCTAGTGGTACGGTTTTCCGAAAAAACAGGCGACCATTTGCTTGGAAGTGCTTCGTGCGCGAACAACTTTTGTTGGATTTGGCTCATCTGGAAACACCCATACAGTCGACTGCTGTTTACTTTTGGGCGATTGACAAATTGTGTGGGATCCAACGCGAACAAATTTTGTTGACAGTCAAATATTTATGCAATATTGAATGTATGCTGATCCCACTAATGCCTAAGGTTGTCTCAATCTCTTGATAGGTCACATGACGATCTTGCAATATCAGTTCGCGCACAGCATCAATGGTTTTCGGAACAACAACTGATTTTGGACGACCTTCACGAAATTCGTCTTGGAGTGAACTACGACCACGATTGAATTCACCAGAGCATCAATAAACATTGGTCCTTGATGGAGCTTCATCGCCAAAAATTGCATTAAGTTCATCCATGCACTGTTGTAGAAAATAATCGCACGAAAATGTTCACGATTTAATTCCATTTTTGGGCCGAGATGAATCTTTTAAGTTACTGTAAACAACACAAATATCGCTCGTATGTCAAAACGTTCTGAGTACGTATAACCTCAAAAATGTCCAACTTTACGATAGAACTGTCAGTTGCCAGATCGCAACACCAGGGTTGCCAAATCCCGAAATATAAAAAGCAACCCTCGTATAGGCAAGAGATTAGTATACCTCCAAAAATATATAAAATATCAGCCATGACATGCATTTTGCTGTAGCATCGTGGACTGAGAAGCTTTCCTATTTTTGTCCATCTAAAAAATACACACACTAAGAATTATCCAATTATTATTGTTAGAAAAAAGGCAAATAACTTTCTTACTGATCAGTTTCTATATCGTAAGATTCGACACTTTCTAACACCTCATTTTTTTCACCAAGGCCTCCTGCCACCCAAATTTGGTCACGGTATTTAACACATCCTATGCCAGTCCTTGCTAAACACATTGATGATTTCTTCTCCCAGCTGCCTTCCAATGGACAGTACTTCTCCACAAATTTTAAAGAACTAGAATCATAAAGTTATGTTTTCCGAAATCATTACAAAAACTGTGTTACTTACTGACAATTCCTTCCTTGCCCACCAATTGCATACATACAATTATTCATAACAACGAGGCCAAAATCCGATTTTGAAACTAGTAGACTTGCCTCTTCAAACCATTTCTTCGATACTGGATCTAAGCTCCATACAGATGCCGTCACAGTGGACTTAACTTTGGTTTCATCCTCCCTAGGGTCTGTTCCACCTATTATATAAATTAAAAGGTCATTTTCTAGTTATTTTAGGTTTTTTACAGTTGATAATAATCAGTTAGATGTATATCGAAGGTTAACCAGGGTAGGTCAGACTGCAATTCAAAGTTTCGATAAAAAATAAAAACTCAAATCGCAAAAAACTGCTAAAGTTAGTTAGATTTTTGAAAATACCACACTTATTAAAAATAATGTTGATATTAGCAGCTAAATATTCCAACAAATGGAATCAGGCTATCTAAAATTCTATCATGTGGTTTCCACAAGAATAATTTTGTTACAAACTTGTATTTGCGTCATACCTACAACATAAATCCTGCCCTTTAAAAATGCAACCTCATGCCCATAACGCGGTTGTGGCATTTCACAAACAAACTCCCACCTGTTCCCGTCTGGAACATATCTGAACACATCTTTTCCCGTATTCCGACCAGAACCGTAATCACCGTAGGGATCCACACCGCCAAACAACAGAACGGTATCTTTGTCCAATTGAAAAAGCGAATGCCCGTTGCATAAAGATTGCTGTGAATTTATTATCGGATTTGCTTCTTGATTCTGCATTTCTTTGTTCTCAGACCTAAAAAAAATATTCGTATTTTAAAAATTAAACTAATGACCCCCCTCGAAGACGAAACGTCAGACTTCATAAATATTGTCACTATTCAATAGACCGGAAAAAGTGGTAATACAAAAGTGCCATTGATTTTGATTTCCGTTATCAAAGAAAGCCAGGAAAAAATCAAACAATTTTGAACATTTTGATTTTTTTCCTACCCAAAATTTTAACCCAATTTTATCTTCGACACACTGTATATACCTTATTTCTGAAGATTTCTTTGTTGTAGTAAACATTTCAAGAACTTTGGACGTCCTAACACAATCATCTTTTCTACTCATACTAAGATCATCCACGATTCCATTTTTACTTGTGCACTTTTTCCGCATTCTATATTTTCTATAAGCTCTTTGAATAACAATTGCTGCATCATTTTTGTTTTCATAAAAACATGTTTGTTTCTGATTATTTTCAATACATTTTTCGAAATATTTATTTATAGCTAACTTAGCTGATGACAAGGAAATATTCCCGTTAGTCTGAAAAATAAATTATTACTTTTTGTTAATTTTACCTTCTAATTAAAAAATTTAATAAAATGAAGATAAGAGTTAGCATTGTAAGTGTATATAGGGTAGTTGATAATCGAGGATATTGATTTTCGTAAATATAAAACATCCCTAGGACGAGGGCACGATTTTTTCGAAAATTATGCCGTTTTAAGATCACAAGAGCTTAAATTATTTCCGGAACTTTTTTTGAGGGCACGATTAATTCGAAAATTATCCCGTTGTAATATCACAAGGGCTTAAATTATTTCCAAAAATTTTTTAGATTATTTCCGGAACTTTTTCAACTTATTACCGTAACTTTTTTTGAGGGGACGATTATTTCGAAAATTATCCCGTTGTAATATAACAAGAGCAGAGCTTAAATTATTTCTGAAAATTTTTTAAATTCTTTCCGGAACTTTTTAAATTATTTCCGGAACTTTTTTGAGGGGTCGATTATTTCGAAAATTATCCCGTTGTAATATCACAAGAGCTTAAATTATTTCCGGAAATTTTTAAAATTATTTCCGGAACTTTTTTAAATTATTTCCGGAATTTTTTTGAGGGCAGGATGATTTCGAAAATTATCCCGTTGGAATATAACAAGAGCAGAGCTTAAATTATTTCCGGAAATTTTTTAAATTATTTCCGGATTTTTTTTGAGGGAAGGATTATTTTGAAAATTATCCCGTTGCAATATCACAAGAGCTTAAATTATTTCCGGAAATTTTATAAATTATTTCCGCAACTTTTTGAGATTATTTCCGGAACTTTTTTTGAGGGCACGATTATTTCGAAAATTATCCCGTTGTATCACAAGAGCTTAAATTATTTCCGGAAATTTTATAAATTATTTCCCGAACTTTTTGAAATTATTTCCGGAACTTTTTTTGAGGGCACGATTATTTCGAAAATTATCCCGTTGTATCACAAGAGCTTAAATTATTCCCGGAAATTTTTTAAATTATTTCCGGAACTTTTTAAAATTATTTCCGGAACTTTTTTGAGGGGTCGATTATTTCGGAAATTATTCCGTTGTAATATCACAAGAGCTTAAATTATTCCCGGAAATTTTTTAAATTATTCCCGGAACTTTTTTAAATTATTTCCGGATTTTTTTTTGAGGGCACGATTATTTCGAAAATTATCCCGTTGTAATATCACAAGAGCTTAAATTATTCCCGGAAATGTTTTAAATTATTTCCGGAACTTTTTGAAATTAATTCCGGAACTTTTTTGAGGGCAGGATTACTTCGAAAATTATCCCGTTGTAATATCACAAGAGCTTAAATTATTCCCGGAAATTTTTTAAATTATTCCCGGAACTTTTTTAAATTATTTCCGGATTTTTTTTTGAGGGCACGATTATTTCGAAAATTATCCCGTTGTAATATAACAAGAGCAGAGCTTAAATTATTTCTGAAAATTTTTTAAATTCTTTCCGGAACTTTTTAAATTATTTCCGGAACTTTTTTGAGGGGTCGATTATTTCGAAAATTATCCCGTTGTAATATCACAAGAGCTTAAATTATTTCCGGAAATTTTTAAAATTATTTCCGGAACTTTTTTAAATTATTTCCGGAATTTTTTTGAGGGCAGGATGATTTCGAAAATTATCCCGTTGGAATATAACAAGAGCAGAGCTTAAATTATTTCCGGAAATTTTTTAAATTATTTCCGGATTTTTTTTGAGGGAAGGATTATTTTGAAAATTATCCCGTTGCAATATCACAAGAGCTTAAATTATTTCCGGAAATTTTATAAATTATTTCCGCAACTTTTTGAGATTATTTCCGGAACTTTTTTTGAGGGCACGATTATTTCGAAAATTATCCCGTTGTATCACAAGAGCTTAAATTATTTCCGGAAATTTTATAAATTATTTCCCGAACTTTTTGAAATTATTTCCGGAACTTTTTTTGAGGGCACGATTATTTCGAAAATTATCCCGTTGTATCACAAGAGCTTAAATTATTCCCGGAAATTTTTTAAATTATTTCCGGAACTTTTTAAAATTATTTCCGGAACTTTTTTGAGGGGTCGATTATTTCGGAAATTATTCCGTTGTAATATCACAAGAGCTTAAATTATTCCCGGAAATTTTTTAAATTATTCCCGGAACTTTTTTAAATTATTTCCGGATTTTTTTTTGAGGGCACGATTATTTCGAAAATTATCCCGTTGTAATATCACAAGAGCTTAAATTATTCCCGGAAATGTTTTAAATTATTTCCGGAACTTTTTGAAATTAATTCGGGAACTTTTTTGAGGGCAGGATTACTTCGAAAATTATCCCGTTGTAATATCACAAGAGCTTAAATTATTCCCGAAAATTTTTTAAATTATTTCCGGAACTTTTTTTGAGTGTACGATTATTTCAAAAATTATCCCGTTGTAATATCATAACAGCTTAAATTATTTCCGGAAATTTTTTAAATTATTTCCGGAACTTTTTTTGAGTGTACGATTATTTCAAAAATTATCCCGTTGTAATATCATAACAGCTTAAATTATTTCCGGAAATTTTTTAAATTATTTCCGGAACTTTTTTTGAGTGTACGATTATTTCGAAAATTATCCCGTTGTAATATCACAACAGCTTAAATTATTTCCGGAAATTTTTTAAATTATTCCCGGGACTTTTTGGAGGGCACGATTAATTCGAAAATTATCCCGTTGTAATATCACAACAGCTTAAATTATTTCCGGACAATTTTTAAATTATTTCCGGAAATTTTTTAAATTATTTCCGGACAATTTTTAAATTATTTCCGGAACTTTTTTTGAGGGCACGACCATTTCGAAAATATTCTTAAAATATAAATAAGTTTTGTATCAAAAAGAGCATACATAGGACCAAAAATTATCGCTTTTTGAGCAAAATTTATAGTTGCAGCTGCTGGGATACATCAAAGTTGATATACAGGGTGTAGTCGAAATTTTCGAAAATGAAGTTTATAATATTTTTAACGATTTCTTACAATGCTCACTTTTATCTTGATTTTCTACTATAAAAACACACTTACATGCCAATTCTTACCTTTTTTATTTTCGTTCCTTAAATATACCACTAAAATCTCAAACAAAACTAAATTTTATCATTCAACAAAAGGAAAAAATCAAATTTAATTCTCAAAATTGGGGAGTGAAACGATTAAAATAAATAAAATTCCAAGTCATTTCTAGAATTCTTTAGCTGTTGATAATGGTCTAGATTGGAGAAACAATGAATTTTAGTTTAGTTTACCTAAAATTAATCGAACCCTTAAACAGATATAACAATCACAAAATATAATTTCACATTTATTTTAAGGAAAAATATTATCACAATATTATAATTAACATCACAGTAATTTTCGAAATCTATCACATATTTATTATGAGGCTAGTTTGTGGAGTTTCTTGAGCTGATTACTACTTACTTTCTTTTTTGACAAAAATTCTTCCATTGTTGGTAGCCGAGGACCGGCTTTATCAGTGGTGTTGGGCTTATCCTCTTTGGGGTGCTTCATCTTCTTTTCAGGCTTCTCTAGAACCTTTCAAAATATTATTTATTGCTTGAAATAAAACTCCGTCACATCCACCAAATTGTTTAATTAAAATTAGACATGTTTCGACCTTAGCTAAGGTCATCATCAGTATAACTTAGTGGAAAAGAACACATAACAAAATTATGAACATTATTGAAAATGACACATTACATAGTAGCTAATGCCTAATGTAATGTGTCATTTTCAATAATGTTCATAATTTTGTTATGTGTTCTTTTCCACTAAGTTATACTGATGATGACCTTACCTAAGGTCGAAACATGTCTAATTTTAATTAAACAATTTGGTGGATGTGACGGAGTTTTATTCCAAGAAATTGGTCATCCACAGAGAGATGGACTACTTCATCAAAATTATTATGACAGACAAACTCTCGGATTTTAAGTCTTGTTTTGTTAAACAAGCCCATTTCAAATATAGGCGGTCCCGCTTAAGGGAGTATCGGCGTGTCTATGTGTTGGTAGTTACTTTATGGGGTCAGTGAACTCCCAGGCAGCCGATATAGGAACTGTTGTTCACTCGGCGTACTACCAACGAAAACTAGATGTCGCCAAACACATCCTTTTACATCTCTGTACCTTGTGGGGTATATACCACATTATTTACGAGAGTTTGGCTGTCAACTACTGACCGATCACCACTGATGAGTCGTGGATCGACGAAACGGCCGTCTGGTGAAAGTATAGTGGTTGACAGACAAACTCTCGGATTTTAAGTCTTGTTTTGTTAAACAAGCTCATTTCAAAAATTATTATTTATTATATCTAAATATCACCTTCAGTCAATTTCCTTGACTGATAATTTTATTTATTATGATTATTATTGCTCACCCTGGGTTTATTTTTCTCAATTAGTTGACTACGTCGATATTGATCTAAATGTATAACAAATGCTCGATATGTTAGATAACCCTCATCACCTCCCGACCAATTTCGTTTCGGTGGTTCTTTTAAACCCAAAATTGTGTTCCAATGGTCGAAATCTTGATTGTTTTGGCCATACCAATATTTAATAATACCATAACTGTAAAAATAATGTTCATTAAATCCTCACCAAATCCCCAGTGCGCCAATGACTCTATAAGGCTTGAATCATTAAATAATATAATTAAAAATGTACAAGATTTTTGATTCCAATCTCTCTACAGGAGCCAGTTCGTACATTGCCTCGACTAATTCTCCTCTGTTTCCGAATCATTTGAAGGTATTTCGAATTATATGCGGGCCTGAGGACAGTCATGCTCTCACCAGGACTTAAACGTCCTTGAACAGTGGTGTACTTCAACTGTTTGCCCTTTAATATCAAAATTGCATCCTCGGAAAGATGCTCGGAGACAAAGGACCTCGGTATCGTCACTTTCATCTAACCAACACATCTCCGGCCGCTCTTAAGACACTCAAGAGTAAAAAGAACATATACAAAGTCATAAATTATAGACCCGTCTCGCTTCTGCCCAACTTCTCGAAGGTTCTTGAAGCGGCATTACACCGAAAAATATTTACTCAAATTAAGCATCAGATTGATCCACAGCAGCACGGTTTTTTCCCAGGCCGCTCTACAGTAACCAACCTAACCTGTTTTCTAGAGAATGTATTTCGTACCCTCGGGGAGGGTCTGCGGATCGATGCGATTTATACAGATTTTTCGAAGGATTTCGATAAGCTGGATCATTCGCTTGTCCTACGGAAAATGTCGAAGTTGGGTTTTCATGAGGATCTTTTAACGTTTTTTGCCTCCTACTTGTCTGATCGACAACACTATGTCGAATACAATGGTCATAAATCGGAAACTTTCACACCCACCAGCGGAGCGCCTCAGGGCAGCTGTTTGGCACCATTAATATTTTCAATTTTCATTACTGACATATCCCAGGAACTTACAAGCAACCATTTGATATTTGCAGACGATCTGAAGTTGTATCGTGTTATTCGAGACACTTCAGATTGCGTATTGTTGCAGCGCGACTTATCTAAGCTTGAATATTGGTGTAACTATAATAAATTGACTTTAAATATTAATAAATGTAAGTTTGTCATATTTTCGAAATCGCAAACTGTTTTTGAATATATCGATATCAGCTGAGTGACACTGCGCTTGAGTCTTGTGATGTTGTCAGGGATCTTGGAGTTTACGTCGACACTGAATTGTCATTTAATTATCATATTCAAAGTATTACCCGATATGCACTACGCATGCTTGTCTTTTTGTTCCGTGTTACCAAAGATTTTCGTGATATTGAATGTATAACTAATTTGTATTGTGCTCTGGTAAGATCTAAGCTTGAGTACGCATCTATAATATGGTCTCCCATTTACCAATCTCATGCAGGACACATTGAATACATACAGCGCAAATTCCTTAAATATTTAGCGTTTAAAATTGACGGTAGATTCCCATGTAGAGGATTCGATCATAGAGCACTGCTCGATCCCTTTCAAATGGTTTCGCTGGCTGCTCGCACAGTGTATGCCGGATAACTCTTTCTGTTTAAAATTATAAATAGCTTGGTGGACTGTTCAAATCTACTCCGATCGTTAAATTTTAACATACCGCGCCCCTCTGCGAGGAGTAGCAGACTATTTCACGTTCCTGTTTTTCGTACTAATTATGAATCCAAAGCACCACTACTTCGAGCATGCCAAACATGTAACATAGAAGGATTTAGTCAAGAAATTAACTATTTCAATGAGCCTGTAAGATCTTTCTGCGCTCAATTGTCTCGGTTCCTGCAAAATCTGGCATCTGATGTGTGTGCGTATTTTGTTTTGTAGGATTATTAATTAGTTTATTATTGTAGTAGCTTATTTATTTAGTAATATTGTCTTGTAATTGGGTCTATAACCTGTTAGACAATAAAGAATATTATTATTATTATATATAGCAACACTGCTTCGTATTATTGTTGCAGGAGAGAGGATTCTGTTTATAATTTAGTTCCCTTGCAAAAGAAGCTTTAGTACTACCCCTGACAGGAGTATGAAATGTATAAGAGAGCGTCAGAGACATTATCGAACATCTGGTGCCGTCAGTTTTCAATTACCCATATTATACTTTGGTAACTTACGCTAATCCGTCATCGATCATTTTGCACACTCTTGGATCTTTCGCCAATTCCATAAATTCCGGATTTTCAGGATTTCTTTTGATATCTACCAATTGCCACGGAGCAATATTGCCAAATCGAATACATTCCAATACTTCCAACTTGAATTTGTCACGTGATTGATAGTCATACTTCAACCATCTCACAGCTGACATAAAAGCCTCCATTTCACTACAGTAAAAATGCCTTAGAATTATGTTGAAACAAAACTACACAATATACCATGTCATTTTTATGTAATTCGAACGTAGCAAATTCTTAACATCATCCACATCCAGCTCCAACCAATCCTGTGAACTGACCAACATCAAGAAGAAATCTTGTATCCTTGGTAACATAAGTTCTTTAACTTCCGGTAAATTTTTCTTTTTCGCATCCATATACAATAGAAATGCAGTATCTTCGTTGAATACCTCAATGTTATCGATAAAGGCCCAACATTGCTCCACCAAATCTGGAATTAATATCGCCAGGAAAATCAACAATATCATTTTTTATGTTAAGCAAACCAACTCACCTTTAATTTTTAAATATTTTGCCGAATTGAAGATATCCAAAACATTTTCTCTGTTCAAATGGATGTAAGATGGTTCTCCAGTTATCATCCAATCATAAATGAATGAAAAAGCTGACACACTACATTTATCCTGAAATGTAAAACATATTCCATAGTACCTTTTCCCATTATATTGCATAAATTCTACCAGATTGACCTTTTATATTTTTACCAAAAAACATAAAAGGTAATTCTCGTATTATAGTTACATTATATTTACCGAAGGCAATTCCACTTTTTTTACAGCAACATAAGCATCGAATAATTCCGAGTAACATTGAAGAACAATCAAGTGACAATTAAACTCTTCATTATCAATGTAAATCTTACAATCTGCATTTCTAAATAAACAAAAAATAAAATATTTCATCAACGATATTTATTTTTAAAGCAGATGCTACATGCTT
The DNA here is from genome assembly GCA_911728435.2 of Apoderus coryli. Taxonomy (NCBI): domain Eukaryota; kingdom Metazoa; phylum Arthropoda; class Insecta; order Coleoptera; family Attelabidae; genus Apoderus; species Apoderus coryli. The sequence continues at coordinate 408,415 of OU452211.1, read as the reverse complement.
AAGTTCCATTGCCAAATTCTTGGATAAAAAGTCAGTTTAACAAGCACAAACATCTTTCAACTGGGAAAGATTGACAAAAAGATTAAGTGGAGATTTCTTCTTCGAATTTAAATTATAGATTGAGTTGAATGAGCCGATACTTGTTGGAAATTCATAAGAAAGATCAAGATAAAGCCACTACCTAGTCAATATTTCTGCTATGTTTAAGAAATTCGTTTTTTCTTTTTTTACACTTACGTATTGTTCGTAATTCTATGATACAATTCCAAATATAAATTAACTTTTTCTGGCAGTTTAACCTTATCCCAATTGATACTGTCTTGACCAGTGTAACCGAGCCGACTTAAATTTAACTCTGGTTCCAATATTTCACTGGTTTTCTTACTTTCGTACTCTGAAGGTTCTAACGTTGTCGTCCGTGGTGGCGTTTGCCCAATCAGTGAGCCCAAACTGGAGAAACCAGCCTGGAATAAAAATATTCAAGGAAAAAATCAAGTCATTTATGTAAAATATAATATTACTTGACTCATGATGGTTTCCATTGGTGAAGATTTCATGAATTCGGCAGGTGGATCGTGATGTGTCATTCTTTCGTCATTCAATTCAGGATGAATGTTAATTTTTGTTTTCTGAGGATCCGCAACGAGAAGACTTAATTTATTTGATGCAAAAACAACCTAAAACATTTCAATGGTTTTGGAAGCACACAATTTACGAGAAATAACTTTGACAACTGTTGGTACTTACTTGTGATGAGTCAACTTTAAAATTTCCACTAGGCGTTAATTTGAATGGGAATGTTGTTACACTGTCACGTCTTTCCAATTTTGAGCTATGATGAATTTCTGCAGTCAATAGAGTCAATAAATCTTGCAGATGCATTTGATTCCACTTAAGGCCAAGATAGCATTTTGCATTAACAATTAAATACTACGAATCAACATTTTAAAACGATGCAAAATACAATCTTAGTCTTTGATTATTTGTTCAGCTATAAGCTATACTTACTGATCGGTTTTGGTTATACTATTCTCAGAAATAACATCAATTATTTTGGTCCTTGTCTTCTTCTTGCTGGGGTATAAAAAGTCTTCCTTATTTATTGGTGAAGTTCTAACAATTTGATTTGATTTCTCTTTGGAGTACAACAGTAGTAGACTGTCGGACGAATAGTGGTTCGGTTTATGCGGTTTACTACTGTATCCTGAAACGAATTCCTGCTAGTAAATATGATGAGAGATTGGGTTAGGAGGAATGATCTGGTCACAGTCCCAAAGAAAACCTACAGAGAGGCATCCCGAGAATTTATTATCTCTTAACAGCACTGAAGTCATAGTATGGATTTGGGAATAGTTCGTAAAGCCATTGGCAGTTCAACAGGAGTCTGGGAGAACTCTAGATTAAGGTCGTTCCCAAAAGATCTCTTTAGATCAAAGTGAGGTGAGACTAAAGGACTTCAGGACTCCGCTACAATCTACAATTTATATTTATAACTAACCTTGTGGTACTCTGCTGATATTAGGTACAAGTAATCTAGGTTGAACCTTTTCCAAAGGATGCCGATGCTACAAAAAATAAAAAAAATTCCTTAAAAATCTTTTAATGTTATATTATTATTGGATTTCTTATGCTGTGGTCAAATATCTTTTGTAGCAAATCATTTTGAGCTGACTTACTCTTGTCGACGAGTATGTGTCTCCTGATCCTTTATCAAAAGTTCTTGTTCTAGGACTCTCAGCTTTATCAGTCGAAAAATTTAACCTGTTAATAATAATAATAATCTTCATTATTTCTAAACAATTACTAAATATAAAATTTGCTAGGTACCTTAAATTGATAAGGTCTAAATCGCCCAGTGAGATTTTGTCACTTTTTTGTGATTCTCTCCAATTTTCCTGAAAGGAATCAGGTGTCAAATTAAAGTCCTTAATGAGATCTTGCGTACTTGAAAGATACTCACCTCCCTATTGTTTGTAAAACCTCTGTTCATTCTACGTTGCAGGAATAAAACTGTAAATTTTATTGTCTTCTAATATGATATGGTAAATTGTGTATGTTTTTTTTATATAAAATTGTAAAAAATATGACAAAATATTGCCGTGACAGCAGTTGTCACACAAAAAACAACAATGCATTAACTGTTTGGATTATTATAAATGCCAAAATTAAATATATATTATACCAGGATTGTTCAAAAAGAACATGTATATTTTTTTTTTTTTTGAAAAATTGAAGATAATAAAAACCCACTCACCCACAAAATGTAGTATCTGAAAAATATAATTTTAATATCTGAAGGGCCCTGGTGAAGCATGGGATTCTTGTCTATGGCATTGTGAATTTTATTCTTTAACTATAAAACCAAAAAACAAAGTGTAGTAATTGAAAAATAACATTTTAATATCTGAAGGGCTCTGGTGAAGTATGGGATTCTTGTCTATGACATTTTGAATTTTATTATTTAACTATAAAACCAAAAAACAAAGTGTAGTATCTGAATAATAACATTTTAATATCTGAAGGCCCCTGGTGAAACATGGGATCCTTGTCTATAGCATCTAAAATCGCGCGATTTGACACTTTTAGATTTTTTTTGTAGGGTTTTTTGAAATCGAAATTGTACAGCAACTTGTTTCCTACAACTCATACCCCTTATTTTCTAAATTTCTTACTCAGACTGTAAGATGTAGAAACAAGGGTTGCATAATTTAATTTAGCACAAGTGTTGACCTGTATCACATTATTACAGAATATAGGGTAGGTCGAGGTCAGGGCTGGCTCTGCCCGATCGATGCAGCATTTTGGCTGGAAATATGGAGACCACACGCGCAGTGTAAGTCCTATAAATTACGTTGCGACATTAAATAGGACCCGATTTGTTTAAACATTTAAACAGTTTACATAAATCTTGTGTTTTGGACAACAAAAATGTCAGAAAAGCCAGCATCACTGTCAGTAGAATTTTGTAAGAGATCATATACAAAAGATTCTTCTAAATGCCAAGCTGTTGAAATCAAACCTAACACACTCTACACGTGGACCGTGTACGTAGACAAGATCACACGTTCAACAGTGATGAAGGCCTTGTGAAGCATAACATATTTCCCATTGTAGGTAATGAAAGTAAATAATTTAAAGTTGTAGGCGAAGATCAGCCGAGTTAGATGCAAACAATAATCACAGTCATCCTCCTTGAGGAACGCCTGAGCAAGTCCAGTACTCCGTGACTTTCCGAATGTGTTGGCCAGATAACAACTAGATCTATAAAATCTAAATATTTGGATAGGAATTTTTGGAGTTCTAAATGGTGAAGTTTTGGAACCAGTTTTTAACTACTCTTTTAACAAAATGTTGCGTCTTCAGATTGTCAGACGGCCTGCACAGTCACGGGATTTATCAGCTATTACGAACATTCCACTAATCGATTGAAGGCTGAAACTGCACAGAAACAGCCACATTTGCAAAAGAAAAAAGTGAAACATTATTGTTTTGTGCAAAATTACAACCATTCTTTTATGGTTTCCACTTTGTTGACTTCCGAATTCACAGTAAACGGCAGATTGCATGCAAAATTTACATTAGCATGTAAGCCTCCAATTTTATAAGACTTTATCGGTGTACAACGAAAATAACTATACATACAATTTTGCAAGCGGTTTTACATAAAAATTAGCATATAAAATACTTAATAACAATTTCGGAATAGAATAATTGCAGAATATTAAAGAAATTATACAGGGGACCCTTTAACTCCAAATCCATCTCCGGTTAGGGAGTTAAAGGGTCCCCTGTATAATTCCTTTAATATTCTGCAATTATTATATTGCGTAGGAACGTGTTTACGTTGAGCTAGGCACCTACCCCGGCCGCCTTCTATCTATTGTAGATAGCTAGGTATACTATTTGACAATCTAAAAAAATTTCACCTGCGGCGCTAAATCTGGAGAATGCGGCAATTTTGCCATCGTTTGAAGGTTAGTACTAAATAAAAATCATATGGAAAAAATTCTACTACCGCCATCTATGTGTCATCCTACGCACTTATTGAATGACCTCATATGTACATTCAACTATATCATTACATAAGTTCATTGGTATGTTCTTTCTTTTCAACCCTAACTAGTTTTTCGCCCTTTTTAAACCCCCATAACTAGTTCAAATAAACCATAAAAACTTTAACCCGAACAACTTTGTGAAATGACGAGCGTGATTTTAGCTAAAACATATTTGTACTTTGTGTTGTTTTTTTAGCAAAGTGTATAGCAGACAAAAAATATTAAATAGAGAGCTTGGGGTATATTTTGTGTTGCTTTGTATCAAATTGGATACGTTCTGTGGAGAATGAAACAAATAGGGTGGATCCATTTTGAAAAACCGATGATATTTTGTTAGATAATACGAGGCATGTTTTAGTAAGTACCGTTTTGGAATTAAAAAAAAGACGTGCAAAGATATCGCAATAATTTTATTTTTACAAGAAATCCTGTACCTTAATCTACTTTTCTACATAATTTCCTTGAATATTGAGGCACTTGTCATAACGTGGCACCAGTTTTTGAATACCCTCCTCATAAAATTCTGCCGCCTGACTTGTTAACCACTGTATCACAAATGTTTTGACTTCGTTATCGTCTTGAAGACGCTGAACACCCAGGTGTTTCTTCAAGTGCAGGAACAAATGGTAGTCGCTGGGCGCCAGATCAGGGCTGTATGGAGGATGATCTAGAGTTTCCCATTTAAAAGATTTGATGAGATCTTTGGTCCGATTAGCCACATGTGGACGGGCATTGTCATGCAGCAAAACGATACCCTTACTCAACTTGCCACGTCTTTTGTTCTGGATTGCACGACGCAGATGTTCAATGTCTCACAATAAGACGCTGCATTGATTGTCTCATTACGAGGTAGAAACTCCACTAGCAATACTCCTTTTCTGTCCCAAAAAACTGTGCACATGATTTTCCGGGCAGAAATTGTTTGCTTAAATGTCACTCTTTTGGGTGATGATGAATGTCGCCATTCCATGGATAGTTGTTTCGATTCTGGTGTGACGTAGGCCACCCATGTTTCGTCACCAGTAACAATTTGGTCTAAAAAATCTTCACCTTCATTGTGGTACCGCTCAAGGAAAGTCAATGCACTGCCTAAACGTTGGGTTTTGTGCAAATCCGTCAACATTTTTGGATCCCAACGTGAACACAATTTCCGGTAATTCAAGTTCTCGGTCACAATGCGATACAAAACACTACGAGAATATTGAGGAAAGCAGTCGCACATTGATGAAATTGTAAAGCGTCTGTTTTCTCTCACCTTTTCCTCCACTTTCTGCACCAAATCTTCATTAACGACCGAAGGACGCCCACTCCGTTCTTTATCATGCACATTTGTGCGGCCATCTTTAAATGCTCTCACCCATTTCTTTACCATTCCATCACTCATAATGTTTTGTCCGTAAACTTCACAGAGCTCACGATGAATATCGATCGGTTTTACGCCTTTAGCACTAAGAAATCGTATAACAGCCCGTACTTCACAATCGGCGGGACTCACGATTGTCGGAGGCATCTTAAACACTCAGTAAACAACGTATACAATGTAACGGTGTACTGTAAATGGAGAGCGGTATAGATCGATGATAACCAACTTTTTATCGCCGATTTTGGAAGAAGTTGATCTTGACAACATTTGGTTCCAGCAAGACGAGGCTACGTGCCACACAGCAAATGCAACAATTGAATTATTGCGAGAAAAGTTTGGAGATTCGATTATATCAAAAAATTGTGATATTGAATGGCCTCGAAGAAGTTGTGATTTAACACCATTAGACTATTTCTTGTGGGGTTATTTGAAGTCATTGGTCTTTCGAAATAAATCAGACTCTCTTCAAGCTTTACAAGTCAATATTGAACGTGCCATTCATGACATACAGTACAATGATTTAGTGCTCGAAAATTGGGTTCGTCGAATTCGTTCCTGCAGAAGAAGTCATTTAGAACTTAATAGTATCCATTGTACTTCACATTCAATAAAAAAACTTTGAATTTCCTCAACAATAAGTGTGTTTTTTTTAAAGAAATCATATCACTCTTATTGGAAAACCCGTTACAAAAAAGATTTTGTCAGGTAAACCTCACAATAACTAAGCATCATATTATAGTGTAAAACATAATTTATGTGCAATATTTTGTCTACGAGGGGTTGAAAACCGGTACGGGAATAATTTTTCCTGTCGGGAAAGAAGTGTTTCCCGTAACGTTATTTTTGTCGTTGCCCGGTAAGACCATTTTGTAATGTTTTCAGAAAAATAAAATTGTGTATGCCTTATGTATAACTGAAGCTGATATAAACCGTTTTCCATATATTCAACCCCGTGTAAATAACCATCACTTTTGTGGTGATAAAAAGTTCAATGGCATGAACAAGCGCATGGGAATCCTAACTGACAATCACACAATATCACAGAAGAAAATAGAGAAAAAAAGTAATAACGTCAAAAAGAAAGACATTTCTAAATAAGGAACGTATTTTCCACATATGTATATAGAAGGAAAAGCGTGTCCGTTATTTCCAACAAAGAATCATGATGGAAACACTTTTTCAATTTTATAATACAATTTATTCCCGTATACAAGGTGCTTTAAAGCTCACTGCATTTCTATTTAACAGAGCGATCCAAGAGAAGAAAGAAAATTAGGAAATAAATAATAAGGGATTTTTTTTTTTGAGGCGGAAAACAGCCGATTTGAAAGATGGTTTGGCAATTCACCATGAATAGATTCAGACCGGAGCAAAGTCTGCAAATTGTTCCAAATTTATTTTAAAAAACATCTAAGAAGCTCATCGAAACATCACAAGCTATCATAAATGGAATGAGCCAAATCCCACAAAAGTTGTTCGCGCACAAACCACTTCCAAGCAAATGGTCGCAACCGTACCACTAGAACATCGCAGAACAGTCACTTCTGAGTGGCACACAACCATTTGTTTGCCAGTTGTCTTCCAAGAAATCAGGAAGAAAACCAACCGCCGAAGGCGGATCACTTTTCACGACGACAATGCGAGCTCTCACATATTGCATTGTACCTTCCCAATTCTTTATAAAGGAGGAGGACCGAGAATTTTTTTTTCCTTATACTCGTATTATACAGGGTTACAACTAATTCAGTGCTAGTATTCCTCCTATTGATGATCTGAAACCCAAAAGGGAACGAATAGCAAACCACGTCCCTGAAAACATAAATAGGTCATACACAGCGTAAATATCTCTGATTTATATATAAAAAAAAAAAAGCTTCCCTTGCTCTACTACAAACATTAAAAATGATTAATGGTTTATGTAAAATTGGCTATATAAATTACCCTCAACTTTATCTTGGAATCCTCTATCTTATCCATAATACTTGCACGAGCACAATTTCGGAAATTTGAGAGGAGAAGGTTAAATGTGAAAAGTTCATGTCCCGGGGCTCGATCGACAAATCTGTCCTCTGCGTAATAGTGGAACTGCATCCATTTAAACCATTTAGAGAGTGTTTGTTGACATTTAAGCGTTTTTATTTAATGATTAACCACAGCGCGGTAATGTTGAAATGCTTCGTTTTATAGGGTTCAACATAAAACCCCCTTCAACGTCACAATAATAATAAACTGCTAGCAGATGATGAATTGTAATTCTGCACCAATTTTGTTAAGGGTTGTCAATAATTGCTGCATTTTCTGCATTTTCTCTGGTCAAAAAGATTCGTTCGTTTTTGTACATCTTTAAAAATACAAAAAAAATTTAACAGCAAAAGAAAATCTCTCTTTCTATTATAGTTTAGTACAGTCTCTAATGTCCTATGGAATTGTGGGTTGGGGTGGAGCATATAGAGCCAATCTAGAACCTTTGGCAATCATACAAAAAAGAATATTAAAAATAATCTTTGATTTAGATATTCGATTCCCAACAGAAAATTTGTTTAAACTAGCTGATATGTTGACCATAAGACAGTTGTTTTATAAGAGTGATGTTCTCCAACTTAATAACTCGAAGAAATTTTTAGGGGCTCCAGACCACGGTTATTTAACTCGTGATAAGAAAAAAGAGATTATACGGGAACCTGCATGTAAAAAACAATCGGGCAGAGGTCATTTACCTTTATTGGTCATAGGGTCTTTAATCAAATGCCAGTGGAATTGAAAAATAAAGCGAATTTAAAAAATTTTAAATCAAAACTTTCAAGTTGGTTGAGGGGTCAAAACATTGAGCTTATGAGTTGAGGCTGCTTCTGTGTCTGTTTCCCTGTATCATCATTATACAGTTTGGTTACTTTATTTTGTTTTAATATTTATTGTTCATCTTTGAATAGGAATTTTCGTTACAATTATATTTTAAGTTTTTGTTACTAATTTTGAAAATATTAAGTTGAAGTAATTAAAAAGTGCGTAGAGAGTTTTTAGAGTGTCACCACCATTCTCCCTCCCTATTATTTATTTATTTATTTATACATCATTAGAGTAAGTTAATAATTTTGTTATATTATGTAATTTATGGAAATAAATAAATAAAATTAAAAAAAAAATAAAATAAATATATTCTAGATATTAATTACACTTTAATTAAGGTTTTTAAGAAAACAATACTTAGGTGAGGTACCTACTTATAAACATAACCTATATTTTATGCAGTTGACGAAGCATTTTATAGGCCCCCCTATAGGCTGTACATATGTATTCATAATATTCTTGGGTGATGCAATAATATAATTCATCAAGAGGGGTAATCTAATATTTTTATCACCTCAATATGACTCCAATAGTAAACAAAACACTTGAAAAGACAATAATTCTAACTTAGATTAGTACCTATAATTTTAGATATAATTATATTCACAGAAAAAAAAAAGATAAATATTTTTTTACCAAATATAAATATTAAAAAATCTCTTTGTTCATCGAGCACACGCAGCATTTTTTATTTTTTTTTAATTCTCAAATATAAGTATGATGAAAATATTGGTTTTACTTAGCGCTTTATGTGGGGTTGTATTGAGCCAAAGTGACCCACATTTTCTAGATGGCAGAACGACTATTGTGCATTTGTTTGAGTGGAAATGGGATGCGATTGCTTCAGAATGCGAGAATTTTTTGAGTCACATCGGATATGCCGGCGTACAGGTAAGTAATGATAATCTAACAATTAAAATTAAAAAGGAAGTAAAAACTTTTAAGCAACTTTTCCTAAGCTATTGAACTACGTAAGGGTTGATTTTACACTGCCTAAGGATCCTGACTTACAAATACCCTGTATATTTTTAGAATTTTTAGAGTTATTTGTATTTTACTCTTTTGACCATGTACAGATTTTCAGCCGTCTGGATTTTTTTCTATTTTTTCGAAAATAAGCCTATTCGAATTTTAAAAATCTTTATAAAATTATTAAAAAACATTTCGGTATTTTAAAATTATATTTTCAAATTATTATGTCTATACCACTGTTTTTTCCATTAAAAAACAAATCTTTAAGAAAAATACCCCTAACGGTTGATCCAAAAATTGCAATCATTTTAAAAATTACCTTTGCATTTTAATTTTTATTAAGTTTTTATTAACTATATTAATATTTGAGTCGGATCAAGAGAAAAAACCTACAAGAAACCGCTTTAGTCGCACCAACCGTTATTCAAAAAAGGATCTACAGATGAATTGAACAACTATCGCCCTATTTCTATAGTGGCTTGTGGGGACTTCTTTTCTTGATTTAACAAAGGCGTTTGATTGCGTCTCACACGATATCTTGTTGGGTAAACTGGAACGATACGGTATGAGTGCGAATTCGATTCGTTTGCTGAGTTCCTATCTCACTGGTAGGAATGTCGTAACGATGTTTGAGTCAAAGTCTTCTCAGCCCTTGTTGAGCTCTTGTGGAGCCCCACAAGGCTCGGTGCTCGGACCTCTATTGTTTTTGATTTTCATTAATGATTTACCGCTACATCTGCCATGCTCTGATCTGACATTGTTTGCAGACGATTCAACTATTGTCGATGTTGAACTGTCGAGTGATGTTCTGGCCTCAAGTATGATTAATTCACAGTCGAGGGCTGCGGACTGGTTTGCAGCTAACAAACTCTGTATGAATGCCAATAAAACAGCTACTAAAATATTTATATTACGTGAGACGGATGTTGCTGTTTCTGATGGTCTGGTAAAGTTTTTGGGTGTCACTTTGGACCAAAAGCTAACCTGGGCGGGTCATGTCGAGGTTACCATTGCCAAGTTGTCTAAGGTTGTGTTCATGTTGCGAAGCTTGAAGGGTGAAGTCTCTTTTAATGTTTTGAAATCAGCATATTATGGCCTTTTTCACAGTGTGGCTTCATATGCTTTGTCAATTTGGGGACACTCTTGTCATGCTAGTCGGGTATTCGCAATCCAAAGACGAGTGGTTCGACTAATGACAGATTTAAAGTTTAGAGAGGATGTCAGACCTAAATTTAAAGAATGTAAAATAATTACACTCCCGTGTCTCTATATCTACAATTCAATTATGTATGTGAAAAATAATTACAATCTGTACATAAGGCATGATGAAGTTCACAACCACAATACCAGAAACAAAAATGACATTCTTCCTGAATATATGAGGTTGGGTAGAAGCAGAAATTCTGTGAATTATTATGGTCCCACATGTTATAATCATTTGCCAGATAGTTTGAAAACACTGAGCCTTGCAATGTTCAAAAATAGATTGAAAAACTACTTAATTGACCAGGCTTTTTACTCAATTGATGTATTCCTCAGCACTGACTTTCTGTTTTGATTAAGTTATATACATTTCTATGTTTTTATGTTGTGTTCTGTAATATTTTAATATTTAATATGACTTGTGTAAACCATTTTTGGTAATGACATGTAATGACAATAAATAAAAAACTTTCCCTCTTCTGTATCAGCTAGGGGCCTATATCACCCACCCCAAAAAAATACGAAAAAAGAAATCAGGTCATCGTGAAAAAAAAAACAGCGCATTTTGTGCTTAATTATTGAGCCAAAAGCTTTCGCAAAGTCAGTATAAAAGGCATCCATCTCCACATCTTCCCCAACTGCTAGCAAAGTCCACTGTAGGAAAGATGCTGGCGGACTAAACGTGTCATGATGAAGTACAAAACTGCATTAGAAGGAACACGATTGCACTTAGTTAAGGATGCTGCAAAAATTGAATGTGAATAATATCTCAAAAAGTATAGACCCGCTACTGCAAAATGAGACCTACTTTAACATAAAATAAATAAATGTGCAATTGTTATTAGCATACAAAAATCTATCTCGAAAACACAGTTTTTCTAAAATAACTGATAAGTGGTCTCCAAACGCAATCAAAATACCTATACTTGTTCTAGTAATTCACAGATAAAAATGTTGCTATATAAACAACCTGAGAACGTTGTTTATTCTAAGTAACACTTAAGCATTAATGCGAAATAGTTTTCATAATGAAATTACTACAAATATTAGTGATTTGTTTAACATTGCTTTGCGCAAAAACTCTCGCGCAAAAAGATCCGCATTTTCAAGATGGTCGAAATACTATTGTCCATTTATTTGAATGGAAATGGGACGCAATTGCTTCGGAATGCGAGAATTTTTTGAGTAAACAAAATTTCGCAGGTGTACAGGTAAATTTCTTCCTCGTCTTCAATTCGAGACCTATCAAACTATCCTTAATGACCACCCTGTATATAGATTGGTTCCTATTACAGATTTCTCCACCCAATGAAAATGTAATAGTGAATTCGCCAAGCAGACCATGGTGGGAACGTTATCAGCCAGTTAGTTATCAACTAGTTACGAGATCTGGTGATGAGAATGCTTTAGCTGATATGCTGAAAAGATGTAACAACGCAGGGATAAGGTAAATATACTCCTTTTAACATGTTTTAGAATTATTCAACTACAGTTGTTTTGTATAGAGTTTATGCTGATGTGCTGCTTAACGATATGGCTGGATTATCTGGGACAGGTACAGCTGGTAGTACCTGTGATGTGGGCAGCAAAAGCTATCCCGCAGTACCATACTCCAATGAAAACTTCCATCCAACTTGCGACGTTAATGATTATAATGATGCTAATAATATCAGAAATTGCGAACTTGACGGCCTTAAAGATCTCGATCAGGTAAAAAATTACTAAATTGTGTTTCAAAATAATTGCTAAATCAATTTTTTTGATTTAGTCACAAGAATACGTCCGTGGTAAGATGAGGGACTACCTGAACCACTTGATCAGTTTGGGAATAGCTGGATTCAGGGTTGATGCTGCTAAGCATATGTGGCCAGCAGATTTAGAAGCAATCTTCGGCTCCCTTAATGATCTCAGCACTGACCATGGTTTTCCTAGTGGATCCAAACCATTCATCTATCAAGAAGTCGTTGATACAGGTGAGATAAATGTATTTTTAATCCAGTCTTTTCAAACGATTTTTTACAGGCAATGATGCAGTCAAAAATACTGAATATGTGGGGTATGGAAGAGTGCTGGAATTCAAGTGTGGTACGAATTTGGGACCGTGCTTCCAAGGCAACAACCCATTGAAATACTTGACCAATTGGGGTACTGGATGGGGACTTATCGATGGCGGAAATGCAGTGGTTTTCATTGATAATCACGATACACAACGTGATGGTGGCAGCAGCATTTTGACATACAAAAATTCAAAACCGTATAAAGCTGCCATTGCGTTCATGTTGGCACATCCCTATGAAGCTATTACGAGAGTCATGTCTAGTTTCCAATTCGACAGCAAAGATCAAGGTACTCTTTTCAGGTTGATTATTACAACATTTGAAGTTTCCAAATAGATATAGTGGAACCTTGAATCAAAATAAGCTTAACTACATGTTTTATTTATCAAGGTCCACCAAATGATGGTAACGGCAACATCGTGTCAGCCGGATTCAACAGTGACAACACTTGTACAAACGGTTGGGTCTGTGAACATAGATGGCGAGAAATCTACAACATGGTGAAGTTTAAGAATGTTGTCGCAGGTATAGTTCTTTAGTAGATTAATTCAATATGATGACGAATGACTTAGGAACTAAGCCGTATAATGTCCATCCAGTTCAGATCATTTTGTTCCAGCTCACGAAAACTAAATACTCTTAGCATCCTGTTTTCTTTGATTTCACTATCTTTTAAAACATAAACTGCCATATTGGCATCATTTCCTTAAATTCAAAGCCTCAAATCGCAAAATTATTGTTTCCAGGCACAGAACTGACAAATTGGTGGACAGGTGGCGACAATCAAATCGCCTTTTCGCGTGGGAACAAAGGCTTTGTCGCATTCACCATCAATGGTGACATAAATGCCAGTATACCCACTGGACTACCGTCCGGCACTTATTGTGATATTATCTCCGGTGATTTGAGCAATGGTTCATGTACTGGTAAAAGTGTTACAGTTGACGGGAGCGGTAATGCTCAAGTTTCATTGTCGCAGGGCGATGATGACGCAGTACTTGCTATACACGTTGATGCTAAGTTATAGATTTGTTGTTTGATATTAATTTTCAAAACCAAAGTACACAATAAATTTAATATTTCGTAATTAGTGTGTTTTTTTATCTCTCGTTTCAGCATCCATCATACGAGGTACGTTTTTTTAGTAAGTACCGTTTTGCGATTCCGCCGCCGCAGCGCTACGGTCGGCGTTCCGCGCATGCGCGCTGGTTACCTACATCTCTTGTCTACGCACTGACGCCATTACAGTCTGATTCCTCATTGTATACGTTGTTTACTAAGTGTTTAAGATGCCTCCGACAATCGTGAGTACCGCCGATTGTGAAGTACGGGCTGTTATACGATTTCTTACTGCTAAAGGCGTAAAACCGATCGATATTCATCGTGAGATCTATGAAGTTTACGGACAAAACATTATGAGTGATGGAATGGGTAAGGAAATGGGTGAGAGCATTTAAAGATGGCCTCACAAATGTGCATGATGAAGAACGGAGTGGGCGTCCTTCGGTCGTTAATGAAGATTTGGTGCAGAAAGTGGAGGAAAAGGTGAGAGAAAACAGACGCTTTACAATTTCATCAATGTGCGACTGCTTTCCTCAATATTCTCGTCGTGTTTTGTATCGCATTGTGACCGAGAACTTGAATTACCGGAAATTGTGTTCACGTTGGGTTCCAAAAATGTTGACGGATTTGCACAAAACCCAACGTTTAAGCAGTGCATTGACTTTCCTTGAGCGGTACCACAATGAAGGTGAAGATTTTTTAGACCAAATTGTTACTGGTGACGAAACATGGGTGGCCTACGTCACACCAGAATCGAAACAACAATCCATGGAATGGCGACATTCATCATCACCCAAAAGAGTGAAGTTTAAGCAAACAATTTCTGCCCGGAAAATCATGTGCACAGTTATTTGGGACAGAAAAGGAGTATTGCTAGTGGAGTTTCTGCCTCGTAATGACACAATCAATGCAGCGTCTTATTGTGAGACATTGAACAATCTGCGTTGTGCAATCCAGAACAAAAGACGTGGCAAGTTGAGTAAGGGTATCGTTTTGCTGCATGACAATGCCCGTCCACATGTGGCTAATCGGACCAAAGATCTCATCAAATCTATTAAATGGGAAACTCTAGATCATCCTCCATACAGCCCTGATCTGGCGCCCAGCGACTACCATTTGTTCCTGCACTTGAAGAAACACCTGGGTGGTCAGCGTCTTCAAGACGATAACGAAGTCAAAACATTTGTGATACAGTGGTTAACAAGTCAGGCGGCAGAATTTTATGAGGAGGGTATTCAAAAACTGGTGCCACGTTATAACAAGTGCCTCAATATTCACGGAAATTATGTAGAAAAGTAGATTAAGGTACAGGCTTTCATGTAAACATAAAATTATTGCGATATCTTTGCACGTCTTTTTTTAATTCCAACACGGTACTTACTTAAAAAACATGCCTCGTATTACGCCAAATACCAGTCATTCAGTAAGAAAAAAACAAAATTTTGACAAAACTCGATTTTATTTTTCAACATAGATGCCCGCGAGGGTGAAAATTACCACAATTTTTAAAAAAAATCAAATAGACTGGCTGTCAGATTTGTTAAATAAAACAAATTCTAAAAATACACCACATTTATGTGACTTAAAGCCTGACCTGCATCAGGCGGATCGATGCGGCGGCTGGCGGCCCTCTCTCTCATCCGGGGTATATACGGTGTGACCCAATTCAGCCCCACCCGTGGCTGCTATTCTGGGTTATTAGTGCAACCGTCGACGACTATGGGCTGAACAGCAGTTAGGGGGGTGGAAAAACAACCGGGCCTGCCGCAGCCGCCACGCTCGTTGTAACGTAAGTTTGGCGGAGCATAATTTGTAACTTACGCACACAATTATAAATATGAGGGTGGAGATATATTTAGCGGGCGTACAGACTTTTGCTACTTTCACATTTAAAATTATCTCAACGGAATGTATCAGTACAGGTCAGAGAGTGAAGTGTTTGAGTACGTACGACTTGGACAAGTCAAAGATCATGCTTCTTACAGAAGCAAGATTTCTCGATAAAAGCTGCCAACACTTTACTGCATAAATGGCGGCAAATTCAAATCTTCCCGCAATTTTAACCATCGTCAAAAGAAATTACTTATATTTTATTTAGACCATATGTTTATACACAGTTATCACTACTTAATAACAAAACACTGATTTAATTAAACTCAATAATCACTAATTCAATTAGACAATGTACTAATGTAAACGCGCACAAATCGACTGGAACGCGACGTTGCCAAATATACTGTTTCATGCTTGTAGGTATATAAAGAAGGCCGTGGATATGTCTAACAATGTGACCGTTAAAAGTCACTAGTCATCTGAAAAAATAATAGGAGTCATTCTATTTCAAAGTACTTGATAATGGCGCTTTAGTACTTATCGAGAACCTTGAATAGCTCACCGTATATTCACTGTGTTTGTATATCGGCAATGTCTATATCTAGATATCCATTTATTTATTTATAGATTACAACTAGGCAAAACAAATTTAGTAGCATGACAGTAAATTGAAACACATAATTTAAAACAAAATATAATCCAGACTATGATTTACAGTCTAATTTACCAAATATCGCTTAATAAATCTGTCATTTTAGTGCAGTATAAAGTGTACAAATATTGCGATAGACCACAGAAATAATATACTAAGTCAAAAGTTATTGTTTAGTTAGTTTATGCCATAGAACGTAATAAAATTATGTTAGGTATAACTTTTTTGTCAAGATCCCATGAGTTTTTGACTTGCAGAAAAAAAATCCAATCGCAACCTCACTTCTTTGACTTTTATTTAATAAATCAAAAGTTTATTTCTTTTCTTAAAGCTGTTCTTTTATTAGTTTTTTTGTTTTAAGATCCTAAAGTCATTACTACTCTCTTCCACATTTGGAATTTGCTTACAGTGTCCCCTGTGCTGTTTGTTCATCATTCCTGCTATCGATTCTAGGGAAGCAATTTCCAGAACTGTAGTTTCATTTATGTTATAAATCTGGTCATATGTTAGCTCCAGATTAAAAAGCAACTTCAAGCCCCAACTCTACGTTTTGTTATACCAAGTATCCATCTCTTTGCTTCAGAATTTCAGTTAAAGATCAACCATCATTTGGTTGCTAGGAGATTCTTTGATCTTGGTTTGCTAATCGTTCCGTAGGACAAAATAGCGGAAACTGCATTTAATCATGGTTCGTACGTCTTAAATTTACATATTTATTTCGCACTCGATACAATCTTCCATAATTGTTACACATAGGTACATTAAATCAAATTACCAATTGTTATTTTGAAAAACAAATATTTCTAAACAAACATGAATAACTTCGCTTAATTTCGCAGCACAATGGCCCTTATCTTTTATAACTTGGTTCAGTCTATTTGCCCATAAAAGTCCAATACATCTTAAGCATTCTAAAAAGAGAGCTTAAAAATCTTACTAGCTGAGTGCAATAATTCTATTAAATTCTGACAGTGTTTATTAAATTTGGATTACATATTTTAACTATTATAGATATTAGCAGGTAGTAAATTCACGTCTCAGGTTTTATTGCCCATTTAGTGGGGGTTATTTTAGCATGTTTTGTAAGTATATAATGGGAAATTCCCAACATGTGTGCTTGCGTTGTTTTTCTGAATGCCATAAATAGGTAAAATATAATACATTCTCAATTATAGTTAAGGAATTGAAAATCGGGAGACCTATTGTATAAATTAGAACAATTTTATTTTACTCTATCTAAAATTAATAAATTTGTATTTGTCAGTAATCAATTACACTTTTTTTTTTAGAGCTGAACAATACATTTCCAAATTAGAAAATATATTTCAAAATAATTTTGAAAATTGTTTAATTAAGTTATTATTATTATTATACATTAAAATTAATCAATAGAAATTTTAAAAATATAAATAAAAATAAAATGATTATATGGAAACATGAATAAAAGTATTTGTTTGTTTTTATAATTAATAAAGATGTAATTCTATTATAAAATAATTCTATTACTCCCCTGTTTACCTATCCTGTAATTTCAATAAAACGTAAATACGGATCTGTCGTGTATATTAAAAAATGGCTACCACCTGCCTCGCACAGGACAATAGAAAGTGGTGGGAGTTCATATTCTCTTTATTTATTCTATACTAATATTATGTAGTTTTTGAAATATCTGAAGAACGGTAAATGCAAAATCTTTCGCTTCTTGTATGCCATGCAACGCCACTGAGTGTAAATCTTGCTATTGTCTTTCAATTTAGAGGGCATACCGATGCTGTTCTATAAAAATACAAATAAAACACCCTTCAAAGTCAGCATTTGTTCAAGAAAAGACAATCACAATTTTTATATGGTGATGGTGTGTGAAATAGGCAGCAGGTACACAGTGCCAACTGCCAGTGCTAGACACGTGCATGACCGCGACCTTTTTCCTGCTGAGATAGCACACAGCAGTGTAGGTACAGCAGGCAGCACGAATACATATATATAGGGAATTGTAGAGAATCTATATGAATTTTCGCGAATGTTACGTATATTAGTGTAATAGCTTAATCGCGGATAATAAATCGATGAAGCTCTCCAAGGATGTTTTGTTGAGTTGACAAATAATAATATCCTTTGAAGGCAATATTAATTTAGTATATTATAATAGTATGTTTTGTTTAATCCGCTGCTGTTCCTAGGGTGTTACGCTGGCAACATCATTATTACAAATAGAACACCCTGTATATTTTTCAGTTTTTAAGTTCTTCATGTAAATATAAACAACGTTTTTTAATTATTCTTTTCTGTACCTATCTGTCGCCGTTTACCGTGAAATTGGAACAAGACACACCTACCCTACCCTGTATATATATTTGGATAATTTTAGATAGATAGTTTTATACCTAACATGTCTAGAAGTATAATCTTTTTGCTAAACATTATACAACATCAGCAAGTAATAAATTTATTATTTGGGCTTTTAACAAATGTTCCTAAAAGAATTGTTAGGTACCTAAAAGAACGACCTTTTTCTAATCGAGAATATTGAGTTTGTTTATGTATTAGTCCAAAGATAAAACCATATATTAGAAAAGATAACCAGTTGTAAATATAGAGTGGTCATTCAAGATTCTCGAAACACCTTCATGTAAATTAAATGTCGGACTTTTGTTAATATATACAGAAGCTAGTAGTTGGGGAGTGAACAAGTTTGTTAGTGAATTTTTCTAAAGTTAAAGTTCTGTAAGTTTTTGTTAATTCTTTTAATTGAAGGCCTTTTTGTTTCCAACCAATTTTTATAAAGTTTAAAGCTATTTCTTTTAGTAATTGAATTATATTCAGTATTCAATGATAATTTAAAGTTTCGTATAGGAATTAATAGAATTATTCGTAATTATATTAATTTTCCTATTTTTAAGTTGTACAAGATTTTCTTCTAAATGTTCATTCTCGCTTAATTGTTTTATTCTTTTTCTTTATTTATACATATTTATTTCTTGTTGTTATTAATTTTCTTTATTAATTTTAATTATTAAATTAGTTGTTTTGAGCCCAAACTTTTGCGTTTTATTTCTAATAAAGTTTAGTTATGTTATTGAGAAAAAGGTCATTTAATTATTGCTTTCCTTTTAAGTACAAAGTGGTTACATCTTAGTTTAAGTATACAGGGTGGTCCAAAATTTTATGTTTGTCGTTAACTTACGAAACTGCCTGACACATGAATATAATAATTCGGATTTGACTAAATTGTACAATTTGCTGAAACCTAACTCTTCAAGTCTTCGATTTATTAGTGTTTATTCAAATTTTTATTTCTAAATTATTGCTGAAACAATTTTTAAGTGCAATGTATTCCTCTGTTTTACCAATATAGTTTTAATTTAAAAAGAAAATACTACCTAAAGTCTCAACTCTAATTTTGTCTTGAGGATAATCCACCGAAACGTCGGCATAATTACTAAATAATGTTTCTTTAATTTATGATCAACTTCCACTATTTTTATCACAAGATAAGTAAGTGGTTTTGGATCTCTAAAATCGTCAATATACTCTTGTATAAATTATTGTTTAAAAAAAAATTAGAACTATTTGATTCTACTTTACTTTAAATAATATGGTAATCATATTTGAAAAATATTTAACTGCCTTTTGTGGCAAACACTGTATAGAAACAAAACAGCATTCATATTCAGTCTGTTGTCAGGGTAACCGAGGATTGTGGGCGAGAAAACAGCCGTTAAAGGCACTTGGAGGGTCCTGAAAAAATATATAGGGTGATGGATAAATGTGACCTGGTGGACCAGTTTTGTATATTTTCTTTACGCATTTTATTGCTGCGGATAAAAGAAAACTATTATAGCGTAGCTATACACCTATTTCACATGTAAGCCATCTAATTTCGTGTTAGGACGGGCGAAAGTAGGGAACACAGATTTTTAGCAATATACAGGGTGTCCCGAAATTAAGTAGACGTTCTACAAGCGAAATAGGATTTTTTTTCATATGAACATATATCGAAAAACTCTTAAAAATTTTTATTTTCGCTTATAAAATGTGCCCTTAACTTATTTTAAGTTAATTTCGGGACACCCTGTATATAGGTAGTGAGAAAACAAACGTGAAATATACGAGGTGTGGCTAGAACAGAATAACACATTTTAGGTAATTCGAAGTAAAGTAAAACTAGGCTAAATTAAACTAAAAAAAAGTAAATTTAATAATATTTTAGCATCAACAGAAATAAATTTATAGAATAAGAAAATTAAACCGATTTAAATTTAGTTGGTACACTGAAAAAAAGATTTGTTTTGGTCAAAAAAAAATGGAGTTGAACCAAACAAATGTTTCTTCGGTATACGACAAACAACCCATGTACTTGAGACAAATATATGGTTTATTTGAAATACCCAAGTAGTTATTTATTTGTTTAAAGTAAATATTTATTTGACTTAGTACTTATACTTACTTGTTAACAAAGCCCGAAAATGTAGGGATATGTTTGTTTGCTTGAACTAACTAGAGTTATTTAGAAGAAAGATTCCATGTACTTGGCCCAAAGGTGCTGCTACTTGGAATAAATAAATATTTGTTTATTCTGAATAAACATTTTTTTATATTGAATATATAATTTGTTCTATGCAAACAAATAATTTGTTCCCAAAAATCTGATATTTTGCTTCCACTAAATACTTTGTTTGTTACAAATAAATATTTATTTCTTCAAACATGTTTTTTTCTAGAAATTAATTCACAAATATTTTTCTATCTCAATTTCAAGATTATTGAATCCCCAACAGCCATGGGCGTCGGCTCATTTTATTATTATTTATTTGATTCAAATAACCAGGAATTAACTTTAATATGTTATTTAAATTAAATAAATATTTATTTCTGCCAAAGCACCCCAGGCCAAATAAATATTTTTTAAAAATCAAATAACTCTATTAATTCCGGACAAACACTGTTTATTTGAGTCAAATAAATTTTGTTTGAGTTAAACAAATAAAAGCCAAATAATTATTTATTAAGGTTCATTATTAGAATTTTTCAGGGTATAGTGATTTAAAATTGTTGTAAAACTATCTTTAAATACAGGGTACGCCAAAGTCGATGGTCTATTAGAAGTTAAACCCAAAAATAACGACGAAATTTTAGTTTATAAATAATCACAGTAAAAATGGTGAAGAAGTCTATGAAAGCACATGATCTTCTTGATATATTGTATCATTGTATCTAGAAGGCGATTATACTTCAAACTAACTTTATTTTCACTAGCTTCTTCAGCTCCGATGTCCGAAGGACCAGAAGTATGAATGTAAACACAGATTTAGTCCACACTGTATGTTCCCACAACGATCCATATAATAATATCTCATCAATAGCTATGACGCAACAAAACTCCGGGCTAGGCGCTCTTAAACAATCGGTTGCCGGGACGACGACGCTGTGACGTCGTTGCGTGACGTCAAAAGAACGGGCGAACACACGACACACGGGTGTTATATATCGACGGGACGTCGTTGGCGGGCGTCATTTCTCGGTTTCGTATAGCGCAGAGCGCTAACCGCGAACGTGCTTGCTTGTTTTTTTGTACAACATAAAAGTTTAAACAATTTTATTATTAACAACCAACTATTCTAGATATTAACACATAACAAAATTCGTCTGCAAAATACGAGTTAAAACGAACGGGTTATTAAATTAAAATATTTATATGTATATTTTTTGCAAAAACTACTAATACTAGTCGAACCTTTTATATTTTTCTACTTTTATAATATTTAAATAGATTTAAACAAAGTTTTCTTTCGTTTCGTATTAAAAAAAAACAACAACAAAACGGACTTTATTATCTAATTGCGTGTTCTGTAATAGTAATTTGTTGAAAATCGACGTCACATCACAATTTCGCTATTTGGAACGTTCTGGTAAGTAAACACCACTTAATATTTATTTTAATATCAATTAGAATGCTTTTGTGCAACGTAGATTTAGATAAGACTCATACCGAGTGATCCCATTTCGATCCAATACCAGTTGAAAGTTTTTAAAAAGGTCTTTAAATTTTAATATACCTATAAGTTTTACGTGTCCACTGCCATGTCATAATTTTACATTTAAAATCCAAAAATGCTGTTACTTAATTTTTTTTTAACCAAATAATTCTCCACTTTCTCATTATTTGGTAAAGTAAATGTTAAGTTAATGATACTTATTTAGGTATCATCCTCATTTATGAAACTTTTGTAAAAAACTACAGCAAAATGTTTGTGTAAAATGTAAAATTTAGAAGAACAAAAACAAAAATATCTATTATAAATACAATCAACAACAACCATAACCACCAAACACTAACCAATGCATATAAAATAGGTGTTATGCGATTCATATATTATACTATTACATACGGTGCTATTACCCTGAAAATTAATAGTGAATTGTTTTATATAAAATACGAGAAAGAAAATAACTATTAAAAAAAAAAACAAAAAAATGCATACTACTAGGCCCTATCCAAGATACTTAATATCATAATAATTAACCACTGTTCATTAATAAAGAAGGAGCGTAACTTCAATACATTTTCAATGTTATAACATATCGTCTTAATTGACTTAGTGTTACTTTTAGACAGTTCAGTCTTGAAGTCGAGATACGATCTAAGGAAATACTCGGAATTCTCATTGATACATGACAAGGGGACACATTCGAACAAAATATGCTGGAAAGATTGGTTGACTTTTAGATTACACACACTACAAATCTCCTCACACTGGATCTGATAAGTTATACCACGGACAGACAAACTGAGGAATACTTTGCTCGCCAAACGGAGTTGTGATATGATCCTAATAAAATTTATATGCATGTCGAGCTGAAGGTATCTCTGACAGGCGGAGCTGGGAATATTAGGCGCAGTATATAGTGGGTAACTCGAAAGCGTGGCCAAATGGAAATCCTCACCAGCACACCTGTCCCTAAATTCATCCGAATAGAGCTGCTTTTCCCAAAATTTCATAGCGTCGAATCACATTTTGTTTGTAAAACCAAATCCCTATTATGCAAAATCACATCGGAAATGTATGTATAAAATTTAAAATAGTAAATTTGTTTTAGTTGATCAAAGTAAAAAAATAGGTACGTCTTGTATTGACTAAGGTACTTTTTTTTCTTATAATTTTTATCACCTCACTTTTGTTATTTTGTCTTGACGACGGTTTTCCCTAATCCTCTGAAACAATATACTTTTTTTTATTTATATTTTTTTTATTTAATTAACTATAGTTATAAACCTTTTGGTACAATGAACCTTGATTTGTTATTCATCTAATACCATGTTTAACAACAGACTAAACAAAAATTTCAACATGATTTTTACATATTTTATTCACCTCTGTATTGCAGTCTTGACCCCATTGTAGACCTTGACATTGTTTTTCAATATTATATAAATAAAATTAAACAAATATTTTATTTTCTATATAAAAAAAAATTAATTTAACTGACCTCTTGCATGCAATCTATATACTATCTAAATTGGGCGACATAAAAACGAAAAGAAAAACTTTATATCCAATAAGCAGGGAGTTTGATATTTAAGGTAATAATAATAGTGGCCCTAGGTTGGAACCTGGAGGAACACCAAGAAGCAAACAATAAACACATGATTTACGTCGATCATGTGATATAATCATACTCTTCTGACGAAAAAAAAAATGTTCCACATGTCACAGAAGCTTATCCATAACAAAACAATACAACCTACATTATTGTACACGTTTTAGTTCTATTTATCAATGTCATATCATTAAGTGTGTTAAATAGTACCAGATAAAACACAAGGTAAACGTCACAACTCGTGAGTTTCAATTTATTGTAATAATTTTGGTGTCTCCTAGTTGGATTAGTGGTTTTACGTCGGTAAAAGATAAGAACATAACCAACATTGCGTAAATATTTAATTTTGTTAAATATTTGATCAAATTAAGATTGGTAAACGAATTCTGTAAAATGCATTCGCGGTTAGCATACGATAGTAAAACATAAACGTTTTAAGGTTTGTTTCATTTGAATTCGTCTATATCTCTCGTGGTAGATTTTAACGCATCGTTCAGGTTATTTAGGCTATCTTCAATTCGCCCTTAAGAGATCTTTTCATGAAGTTGATGGTCTCTCTGGAGGCCAATGATGCCTTTGCTTCGTCGGGTGGTAAAGTGACCCTATTTCAGCGTTTTACTTTCCCGCACAGGGGGAAAAAATTAGATAAAGACGGATACTACTATTTTGAAGTTCCCTGAGACGATTAAGACGAAGTATGTATGTGTGTCTGTGGGTATTCTTCCACGATAGCGCCCAAACGCTTTAACCAATTCAGCTAAATTTTGGTATGTGAATTTGAGGCAGTCCTAGGATGAAGAAATTAGATTTTGGTTGAAATCGCTTAAGCCCTGTGATAGGGGTGGACACAACCGCTAAATTTTCATATATCAGTTGGGGTCGACATTACATTACAGCAAATTTAGTGTTGAGGATTGAATTAAGTGAAGTTCTGCCAACGTTGTTTGCCTAAACCATCTTCGTCATATCAGAAATATCATCCTGCAAATAGAAGTTTGAATTATTGGTATAACAGAACATTTGACTAAAGAAACCGAAAAATTGGAAGAAATTTTGTGCAGAATTCATTGAAAAAGTGTGAAAAGCGACGACGTTTGCTGCCTACTTTCAGAGGAATTAAATGATATTTCATTCGATAAATTTAAATTTGGAAATATCAGGAAGCAATTTCCGCTTTTGGTTAAAAAATTAACCAAAATTATTCCAGAAAATTCTCAAAAACTTTGATCGCACGAATAATGTAAGCAAAACCACTTATCCTTGGAAATTGTAAATTTATATTACCGCTTGTTACCTATTAATACACAATATACCTAATTAAAATATCGTCAAACATCTACGCAATTTTATTGAATGTGTAAACATAGCCTTGATTTACATGTTTATTAAAAAATATTCCAAATTTTGTACTAATCTGTCATATGAGATAAATTATTGCGTATAACTAAATTCGACATTCATGCGATAAATTTTAAAATTGATTTAAGTATTAGTATTTATTAAAAAGTGTTTTAAATTATTTATATATAATGAATTTGGAGAATCGTATTAACTAAAGAATGTATTGTATTGAGAAAATATTTTTGTGAATATTGGATAAAAGCCAGACGGTGTGATAATAACAATCAAACATTTATGATGATTTTAAAATTAGAAGGAGGTAAAATTTTAAAATAAAAGGTACACATTTATATTTGTTACGTTTTTTCCGAAGGATTCGTCGTCCCCATACCAATTTTACTCGTCAGAAAGAGCTTGCAGTTGCTCTAATTCCAACAGACCATCATGAATTTAGAAAGCATTATATTAAATATCCACCTTGTATTTTCTAAAGTTCATTGACTCTATTGACAATTATTTTTCCAAAACGAAAATGCATACTTTTATTTGAAATGTTTACAAATTTAAACAAATATATCTTCCAAAGTAATTGTAAGTAAAAAAATAATACAATAAAATATCGATAAACTGTGTCAGTTGAATGTAATAAAAACCCATTCTAATTAAATAAAATGCCGTTTTAAAATGTCACAATGTGCCAATTGTGCCAAGATTTGCCCCATAAACATGTATCGTTTTATGGCTGCCAGCCAAAATATGTATAAGAATATCGTTATGTGACCGCTCTCTATCCAAACTTAGCACACTTGTTATTGTTGTCTTCCAGAAAATTTCTGGATACTTTTATCTCTTTTAGCTTTTACTATGATTTATATTTTTCAACAGGTCCACTAAAATTATAAATAAGTTTAAATCTATCGTGTCCATTACGTACCAATACTGCTCCAAACCATTGAATATCAAATAGCTTACACCTTTGGCAAAACAACCCCGGATTAAACTTGCAAAAATTTTGTGTACGCTTTGGCTAGCAGACAATTAAATAAAATACTAATATCGTTTCTTTCTCCAAAGTAAATGAGACAAATTTCCTTTTGTACTTCAATTATACAAACAGAACAAATATAACAAGAACAAAAGTGTTGTTATTTTAATTGTAACTAGTTGGAATGATGAATGATGAGATAAAATATACATAGATTCGAGTGTGTTGCTTTTCTTCAATTACATTGTCTTCCAAATGAAAACTATAGTAGGTTTGTTTATTTATTTTGAGGAGCTTTGCGAGAAAACGTTCGTCAATTGTCTTTAGAAAAGCTTATTTAAATAACTAGAAAGTAAACAAAAACTGCGAAATAGGCTCGTGGATATTACAGTAGCAAATCGATTCCAACAACATGGTCTTCACAACTTTAAAATTAGTGTTAAGATGATTTGAATTAGTTAATATTTATAATAAATACTTGTACAATGAATTTAGCAGCCTTTCACAATGAAACTTTCAAAAACTCTTTTAGAAACAAAACAAAAAACGTTATTCGTTGAATCCTACACTTAAAGTCCTGAGGATGGCTTAATAGACGGCCGAAACGTTGGAAAATTGAAATATAGTGTTTTTCTCTATGAGATCTAAAACCAGTTATAGCAAAAAATAATAAAAATAACCTAACCTGGATATACAAAAATTTAATTTTTCAAATTTGAGTATAATTTTATTTTTTAAAAGTTTTAGCGAAAAGACCTGTTTCTATTATTGTTAGGGAATAATTTATGTATTTTTATTTTATTTTTCATTAATGGACTGGTCGATATTTTTGGAAAAAAACTTGTCACACTTATTATTTCATCATAAATGGATTTGTTTTTCTTCCATTTAAAACAGAGTGCATGTTAAACAATTCTTGATGTTTCATGTCAGCTAAGGTTTCGGCATTGCACAGTTGCCTTCTTCAGATACATTTTAAAACTAAATCGTCTCCTATTCAACACAGCCGTTCAATTTTTCATACATCATCATAAGAAAAAAATCCATTTATGAAATAGTAACAATATACGTATATAATTTTGAAAAACGTTATGGGCTCCGAAATCGGAGTCCGCAACGTTATATATATATGCGTCCATCGCGTTACTCCATTATATACGAGGCATGTTTTTTAAGTAAGTACCGTTTTGGAATTAAAAAAAGACGTGCAAAGATATCGCAATAATTTTATTTTTACATGAAAGCCTGTACCTTAATCTACTTTTCTACATAATTTCCGTGAATATTGATGCACTTGTCATAACGTGGCACCAGTTTTTGAATACCCTCCTCATAAAATTCTGCTGCCTGACTTGTTAACCACTGTATCACAAATGTTTTGACTTCGTTATCGTCTTGAAGACGCTGACCACCCAGGTGTTTCTTCAAGTGCAGGAACAAATGGTAGTCGCTGGGCGCCAGATCAGGGCTGTATGGAGGGTGATCTAGAGTTTCCCATTTAAAAGATTTGATGAGAACTTTGGTTCGATTAACCACATGTGGACGGGCATTGTCATGCAGCAAAACGATACCCTTACTCAACTTGCCACGTCTTTTGTTCTGGATTGCACGACGCAGATGTTCAATGTCTCACAATAAGACGCTGCATTGATTGTCTCATTACGAGGCAGAAACTCCACTAGCAATACTCCTTTTCTGTCCCAAAAAACTGTGCACATGATTTTCCGGGCAGAAATTGTTTGCTTAAACTTCACTCTTTTGGGTGATGATGAATGTCGCCATTCCATGGATTGTTGTTTCGATTCTGGTGTGACGTAGGCCACCCATGTTTCGTCACCAGTAACAATTTGGTCTAAAAAATCTTCACCTTCATTGTGGTACCGCTCAAGGAAAGTCAGCGTCTTCAAGACGATAACGAAGTCGAAACATTTGTGATACGGTGGTTAACAAGTCAGGCGGCAGAATTTTATGAGGAGGGTATTCAAAAACTGGTGCCACGTTATGACAAGTGCATCAATATTCACGGAAATTATGTAGAAAAGTAGATTAAGGTACAGGCTTTCATGTAAAAATAAAATTATTGCGATATCTTTGCACGTCTTTTTTTAATTCCAAAACGGTACTTACTTAAAAAACATGCCTCGTACTTTGGAGCCCGTAACGTATCCTTAATATATACATATCAACTTAGCTGAATATTATCTTTGTTTGTTTATATAATATGTATATATACATATATATTATTATTTTAATAAACAACAATCAAATTTCACCTGTTGGATACACAAAAAAAACATATTGTTTTAGTGACCAGTATAATGAATGCCATATACCACTCACAAATGTAAAACTCTTAATTGAAATTCTCCCATTTAAACCAGTTCTATTTCGTTATAAGATATCCTATACAAAAAAGCTGCAAAATCCTACTATATTATGGTTATGTTAACCTCTCGATGGTTCTGTTCACCCGGAGAACAAACTAATTTTCTAAATGAAATTTTCATAATGAACTTTTACATAATTCCATTAGATTATGCCGGAGAAATCCAGCAAAATGTTAGATAATATCATAGTCTACATCTCCTAGTTAACTAAAATATGCATATATCTACATTTTAATTAATAAAAATTAGACAGAACAAAGAAAAAGCAAAGAAATAGTCTGGATTCACTAACGAATTCTTTTAGGGAATATGTGCAGAGCAGAAACAGGCAAAATTACTACAGGAATCCCAGCCGTGACAGGAATAGTACAGGACTTCTAATCCCTATTCTAAAATCAGACTCATTTGATTACTAGTTTAAGGATTTCAAAAAATCAAGTCCAGATTTTTAGTAGACGCATATGGCATATGTTTTCAAGGTCAAATGCGTAAAAGATTCACTGTTCTATGCCTGGTTTCATTCAAATATTTTCCAGATGATACCTAAATGCATTTAACAGCATTTTACGTTTAATTTCTATGTGAATTATTCTATTATTTAGATTTTTTCATTTAGAACAAAATATATTACCAGCATATATCTGACAATTGCATTGATGTTAAAAGTGATAATAATGGTACGCAAGGCTCCAGGAAGGAAACAATTAGATTTAATATGACAGCACAGAAATTTTATTACAAAATAACAGAGAATCATTTTATTAAATTCATAGATGCATATTATTAGATGAATGCTGTAGTTTTTGTTTTACAAAATGATTCAGAAATATTCATTCAAATATTTTGTGCGATTATCTTTAATGTAATAATTATCATTTATTTATTTGTTTTTTATTTTTTTCAGGGAAGGGATCAGCCATATATCGGGCCAATCATTTTACAACTAAAGGTAAGACAAATAGATTATAAATTAAAATCAAATTAAATTTATAAATCATTGAAACTTACAAAAAGTACTTTCAAAAATTGGGATCCAAGAATTCATTTACGTATATCTCTATTAATTATAGTGTGTTGTGTGAGCTTCAAAACAATTAATTATAATTAATTTTGTGCAAATTACGTATTCGTTTTTTGTTTTAAAATCTACACATTCAAATCTATAAGTGGAACCACGTTCAAAGAGGGGTACTTGTAGTAGAGATTTGATTAAATATTTTTGAATTTCCGGTTTATATTATTTTAATATAAAAGATTAGTGTTAATTATATAAAATAGTACAAAAATATGTAGAAGTCTCCTTTACCTAACAGATATCTTCAAGAAATTCAACTAGTTAAAGAAGCGCAATCTTTTTACCCAGGCATTAAAAAAGCGCTCCAAATTTCACTAGCGCAACCTGCACAATAGAAAGATCATTCAGCACCTTGCGTCGGTCAACAATGTTGGACTTTGCATGATGAGCGTCCATCGAAAAAGAGTTTTAAACGCGTAAGATCCATTTGAAAAAGAAAATTTGTACAAGTTTAGGCAGAATTCTAGAAAGTTAATGCTAAAATACATTTTTTATGTTAAGATGAGTTTCCTCGTTTTTTTGTACCACCTTGGCTACGTCCATGTCTTTGAATACATTTGCATTGTCCTACTTTGTATTTTATAATATGCATCTATAATTTTTTGCGATAACCTGCTTCTATTTACTGAAAAAATATCATTTAAAATTAAAATTATTCTTATCATCAGTGTGAGGCTTGATATGCATATTAACTGAAAAATTACACATGCTTTATTGCTTGCTATTCATCCCTGCAGTCACGATTATATCAATAAACCCTAATCTTAAGAGTTCTGCTCCCCTTTGATTTCAAAAAGTTGGTTCAGAGCTCATGTTTATGCTTAATTTTTGGTATAAAAGAATACGATCGCATTTTTTACACAGCGACAAAAAATAAATGTACCATAGGCGTCCGTGAATGATTAACGAGTGGAGTGCCCCAGGGCTCTGTGTTGGGTCCGTTGCTCTTTGTCGTTTATATTAACGACCTATATAGTTATTTGAATCCTGGAAGGGTCACTCTTTATGCTAATTATATCTCTTTGGTGTGTTATGGGAGCAGTGTTTCACAGCTCGAAGGTCGTGCGGGGCACCTTGAGGGAGTTGCGAATGGCTGGTTCACTAGTAATCTACTGAAACTAAATATTGATAAGACCCAGAGACTTACATTTTCTAGTGCTAGTGGTCATGCTCGGGGACGAACAGCCAACTTATTGGGGATTATTGTTGATGATGCGCTTTGCTGGGCGTCGCACGTTGATTTTCTCAGGGGTAAGTTGTCTTCTAGCATTTACGTTATTAGGAGGCTCAGACATTGTCTGAGTCAGC
This sequence comes from Apoderus coryli, assembly GCA_911728435.2. Taxonomy (NCBI): domain Eukaryota; kingdom Metazoa; phylum Arthropoda; class Insecta; order Coleoptera; family Attelabidae; genus Apoderus; species Apoderus coryli. Next base: position 377,676 of record OU452211.1, on the reverse strand, counting down.
AAGCTCTGAGAACTGTTTATTTCTCACTGTTCCATTCTCATATTTCTTATGGAGTGAGTCTCTGGGGTAACTCGTCATCGGCTATGCAAATATTTAGAGAGCAAAAAAGGTGGTTCGCATTCTGGCAAATGCTGGATATCTGGAGCATTGCAAGCCAATTTTCAAGTCTCTCAATATAATGCCTCTCCCGTCTTTATATATATATTACCAACTGCTTGAGATTCACAGATGTAAGCCCGATTTGTGTATTAACTCAACTTGTCATGAGTATGGTACGAGATCTGCGGACTTGGTACGGGCTCGGCGATGGAGATTGACTAAGTCTGCAAAGAATTCCCTACAGATTCGGTTGTATAATGCACTTCCTCGTAGGGTTCGGGAGTACAGTTCAGAAATGTTCAAAAGAACTATAAAATCATACTTGCTCAAGCATGCTTTTTATTCTGTGGAAGAATATTCCCAGTAAGTTGTATATTTTAGCAATTAGTCGCTTTTAATTTGTTTGTACCTATGTTACTTACACTTTCATGTTTTTTGTTGTAGATATAGTTTTTGTATTTTAAATAAATATTATTATTATTATTCAATATATATTAACATTTTATTTAGTTGAATTGCATTGCTTGAGAGTTTTTAAAAATGTTAATTAAGTATGAATTTTGTTGGAACGTTTTATTGAGTATTAATTGATTCTTCATGTTTTGAGTTTAATTATTCCTGCACGTTAAAAAATTTCTACCTACTTAATAGTTTATTGGATCCACTTGAAACAAGTAAATAAACAGCATTTTCCTGTCCTAATAAATAAAAATATTTACTTGAATGAATAAGCCTTTTGTATAGCAAATACTTTGCGTATTTACAATACCTAGTAAAAACCAAATTTTACTGCTCCGTTTTACGCCTAATTACAATAGAATTACTAGACATTTTGCGTTCTAATGTTTATTTCAATGAAAAAATATGGAAAAAAAAAACTTTAAATCGTAGGTGGATAAGTAACTGTGGCTAAAAATAAATTGAGGTGTAAATAAGATGTCAGTAGCGCTGGAATTCTGAAATTAATCCTGTTAATATTATTTTGTACAATTTACAACTTTTTATAAATGAAACCTAATAGTTTTGTAATTCCAATCGTTCCACGGCTAAAACAAAGTAATGGATTCCATACCATACTTCCTTTGTTGCAGAATTTATTACAGAAATCATTCAGTTGGAATAGAGCCTCATAGCTTCTTTAATTAAAACAAGGATCTGATACACACACCCCTAAATTGTTTTTGAAATTGAACGGCTTTAAGGTTTGTGTTTATAAATGTATCGGTTCATTTGGATGCGAAAAACTATTATTGGCTTTGTTGCAATGTTGATTTTATTCTATCGTAATTTACTCTTTTCGTTTCATAACTATTTGATCAGACCTCGGCGGATATATTCTGTGATTATTACCAACTGAGTTAATTAACTAGATGTCCTAATGTTTCCCAAAATTTAGCTGCAACATTATACACACTTTTTTGTCATTAACTTAATCATCTATTGTTTGAGATTACCGCATTGAATTTCGCTATGGTTTTGCTTTTTTTTTAACGTCTAAGAGATACTTTTTACCGACAATAATTAACTTTATGTAATACCTATGCCATTAATCAAGCATCTGTTCTACTTTCTATACAGTGTTTACTAAATAATACTAGGAATTTGAGGTATTTGAACCATTTGACTGGAATTATAACAACAGAACAAACTAATATTTTGAAGATTAAGAAACTGAGTGGTAAAAGCTCCATTTAACTCAGGATTGTACTTTATCGAACTGTAAAACCGATTGCTTTTGTTTGTAATGCAAATGCATTGACTAAATATACATGATTTTAAAGTTTACGATTATATTTGTAAATAAAAACAGATTTTAATACCTACAGTTACAAACAAGAAACTATTGCATGTTTTTATTAAAAACGTTCGTTCAAATAACTAAAAATAAATATAAACAATTGCTTCGGGCACGGAATATTCCCAGCCTTTTCGTAAATTGTGGAAACAAATGGTGTACAGGGAGTTCATGTTTTTATTATTTAATCAATGATTTATTTTTCTTTTCGTTTATTTTCCTTTACTTTTTTGATAATTTTTAAGCGGGATTATCTAAATAGTAATTGTTACCTTTATTATTTTCCACATTCTTTTGAACTCTGACAGCTTTTTCCATAGTCGTCCAAGAAGAAGTTGCAATTTCCATCGGTCGGCCGGTCATCATCGGAAAAACAACTTAGAATTGTAAGAAAATGAACACATCTGTTATATTTTGATCTTTTTTTTTTAAATAATACATAAATAGCATTCTATATTAAATTAGTAAACAAAAAATGAATCATCAAACACCATTAAATATCTATTATTAGGTGCACATAGTGCGCAATACAGCTGAGCAATTTTCGTTTAAATTTCCATAAAAACAAATTTGGCAAGCAAGGTGTTTCTCCATGATTTAAATATACAATAATATATAAACATTTTTTTTTTGTGTAAATAAATAAATAATAGGTACCAACTACTTAAACATCGATGGAGATGAAAGAAATGACAACATTTCGATTTGTTTTTCTGATGAAATCTAGTTACACAAATACCGTAAAATATCCAACAAATAAATCAATTTAGAAACAGTTGTGTTTCTTCAACATTAAAATCAGGCTAAGAAATATGCATTTTGTAATTTGATATTATAATATCATCATCATTATGGATGTCTCTGTTTTTATCTAATGGTTTAGCTCTCGCCTAACCAAGGGGCGTATCTCGATTTTTATAGTTTTACAGTAGAGCTCTTTAAAGTTTTAAATTAAATTATATTTACGCTGACATCAGGTAAGCGCAGTTATTATGAAACATGATAGTTTATTTTTTAATTTTAACTAAAGTTAAGTTTTTTTAATCAACTCTCCTTTAAAGAACAGAAAAATCTTGTTAAAAATACACAGACAGACCTGTTCCAGATTTAAATAAATGTTTGATAAATATAAATAAAGGCAAATGCATGAGTATGAGACCTATTATTAAAACTTATCAACAACTTCTGTAATTTATAAAAAAAAAAAACAACTAATACTACCACGAAGTTTGTGCACTTCGTCCCGTCGTCGGCATGCCCCAGCTATACCAAATAAACCTACTACTGTACTCCTATGGTCATCAAATTCCATAGTCGTCCGTGATAGTGATTTCCTACACAATATTTATCGAGCTGACTTCGATATATTTCTCTTATTATACTAGAACTCTTTGAATGTTTTTTACCCAATGCACTTAGTTTTTCTATAAAAAAAATTGATGATGAAGCTCGTAGCTTCGAAACATGGTTGGTCGTTTTAGTTTTTGCACTAAATAATTATAGTAAATGATTTAACATTGTTTAAACATGGGAAAAGTCACAAATGCGACTGTATCTTACCCATTGTGAAATACATTAAAAATGAATACCATAGGTACATGAATTAGCAATGCCTAAATTAACAAAAAACATGCGGGACTATTATGTTAATGGGTTTAATTAAATCTTTACACAACTTCATTTACTATATTCATTTGGAATTATGAAATTATGATAAACAAGGTTTTGTTTGATTTTAACCATGCTCCATTTTGATGTTGACTTTTTTTGTTATTTTTATATTATAAAATCGTTAATTTCATATTCAAGGCTGATTTAAAATGCGACAGATTGATGTTCATTATTATTCGCAAGTTATTACCTATTTAATCAATTTTTAATGATAGGATAGGATTAATGTGAGCTAGTTCTACACTTTTGGTTTGGCCTAGCCCCCTCTGGATAGTAAAATAATTTCCTACTTGTGTTTTCAGTTATTAACCGCCATTATAAGTCTAAAGGTGCGTCCAGACTATATAAAGAGTTGTAAATGAAATGTGGTTTATTTGTTTGCAATTTGAGTATGATGTCTTGAAATGTAGGCGACCTGCTCCCCAAAAGATTTCATCCACTGTAGATAAATTGTTTGTTATTTTATTACAAGATGATAATATATTTTTTGATATTATATGTTCATGTTGAAAATAAAACGCCAGATATTTTGGCACGCCACTGGCTATTAGGCAACTAAACTAAGGCAAGGTCGCATTGCTTCGCACTCGTGATAAATACGCTTAATTTATTGAATATTTTTTGCCACAATGTCTCGTAGATAATCCATTATTTATATAATTTTTATGAAAAATTCAGCAACTATTTTACACATTTTGTACAAAACATAATTTAAATATTATTTACAGTTTTTTCTTTCTTTCGTTCGCTACCACACAGGACCTAATCAAGATATAAGAAACTATCCTTAATGACTGTTTGGGCGCATGTCGTTTGGCATGCAAATATCCCATTATAATGTCATTGTCCTGCGTAAATTAAACCATCCCATTATTAGGGAACCAGATTTCATTTCTTTGGAGCTTGGTTTGGTATAGGACGCTATCACACAGGATCTAATCAAGACCTAAGAAACTATCCTTAATGACCGTTGACGCGCATGGCGTTTGGCATGCAAATATCCCTTCATAATATCATTGTCCTGCGTAAATTAAACGACCCCATTATTAGGGAACCAGATTTCAATTTTTTGGAGCCTTGGTTTGGTATAGGACGCTATCACACAGGACCTAAGAAACTATCCTTAATGACCGTTGAGGCGCATGGCGTTTGGCATGCAAATATCCCTTCATAATATCATTGTCCTGCGTAAATTAAACGACCCCATTATTAGGAAACCAGATTTCAATTCTTTGGAGCCTTGGTTTGTTATAGGACGCTATCACACAGGACCTAAGAAACTATCCTTAATGACCGTTGAGGCGCATAGCGTTTAGCATGCAAATATCCCTTCATAATATCATTGTCCTGCGTAAATTAAACGACCCCATTATTAGGGAACCAGATTTCAATTTTTTGGAGCCTTGGTTTGATATAAGACGCTATCACACAGGACCTAATCAAGACCTAACAAACTATCCTTAATGACCGTTGAGGCGCATGTCGTTAGGCATGCAAATATCCCATTATAATATCATTGTCCTGCGTAAATTAAACGACCTCATTATTGGGGAGCCAGATTTCAATTTTTTGGAGCCTTGGTTTGGTATAGGACGCTATCATACAGGACCTAATGTATCTGCTATGTGCTATCGCACACCTTGTATATTGAAATACAATAATTATTCACATTAGGTCGAGTTCTCACTATACGTGAGACAAAGAGGACTATAGCTAATCTCACAGCACGTAACGATGCATTAAATCGTTTCGACCAATGGTTCATCATCAGAGAAAGCAGTGTAAAATTGGTTTGCAGGTATCGGAGAGTGACGAATCACTTGTGGCCTACACAGTGAGATAGAGGCATCTTTTGGGATATGGCAGTCTGCCGAAGAAACCTCAAAGCTCCCCATACTCAAATAATTACATAATATTATTGTCGAATTAAAAACAATATGAGCGCGCTCATATATTTTTATTTATTTTTTTCTCCACATACCCATAAAACATAATAAAGGTATTATTACTTTACAAAATTGACCTTCATTTACGTTTCAATTATGTATGCATGGTACATTATGAACAAATTATTAAACAGTGAGTTTATTGTTATATTACAACAAACAAAATGCATGGGACTTTTTTTTGTGAACATTTTTTTTTTATCTTATCAACGTTATACTAATAAAAAATACGTAATAAATAATGTAATTTACGTTTTGTTTTTTCTGAAAAAAATAATACACTATAGGTATATATATATATATATGGTGGGTCTAGCCTGCAGCAGATTTGAGTTGATATTCAATGAGGTCGTGGAACCCCTTTTGAAAATACTCACAAAAAATTCCTCATCATTTGTACCTTATTGTTTCAATTATTGTTCTTTTAAGATCCAATATACAATGAGGTGCAACCTCCTGACGGCCGACTGCCGCCCTTCATATAAACATAGTTGCCAGCGTTTAATTGCACTAAGCATAGCATACGAATCTTGCCATTTTAAAAACAGCATAAGAAGCACGTTTAAATTTTATACAGAGAAAAATAATTACACAATAAAATAACATTAAATACTTAAATATTATTAATTTTACTGATTATTTACATGAAGCTTGATTCAATTTAGAATTTATATTGCAAATTTCAGAAACTTACAAATTAATCTTCCTAATTGTAGTTTATTAACTACCGAGACGTATTAACTAACTTTATTGGAAAAACCAAGTTATATTACGAATTAAAAACAACTCTGTGATGATGTTCAATTAAATTAGATGCTTGGGAAGCAGGTTTTAGTAGTAAATTTAATATTTAGAACGAAAAGCGCATATACAATGTTTATTTTGTACTAAATATATTTTTCTTTGTTTCAGAATTTCCAAACATCGGCTAAAAAGAAACTGATAAGAACTGAAAGTAAGTAAACTTCTTATATTCACTTCATTAGTACGTATACATAGTCGAATATTCGAAAAACCAATTCCTATTAAAGCAATATAGTTGAGTTTCCTTTATGCAAGTTTACTGTTGTGTTTACACAAACCCAGTGGTGTGCGGTGAAATCTGACAACAAATGCTTCGCAGAAATAATTTCATTCATCTAAATTTCTCATTAATAATTTTAAAAACGATCTAGCTAAGATATTAATTAAACTTTCTTAAACTAAAATAGCATTCTATATACAATCATTAGCATATATATAAGTATATTATGCCGAAATAACTGACGTCAGCAAATGCCGAAAATTAACAAATACTCGTATATTATGCAGCTACTAACTACGTCTTTAAATACAGGATCGTCATAAATGAGAATTTACAAAATAATACAAAAAATTCACAAAAAAGATAAGCATTATACATTCTGGATGTGTTCCAGCAAAAATACAACGTCGACAGGTTACACTTGTGTTTGTATAAAATTGTTCTTACTGCATTTTTTGCAACACATATTATGAGTTAGTTTATTTCAACATCATTCATTATTTATGAAAGCTTCTAATAGGTGGCAGTGCATATGCGGTGTTGTCAATTTTAACAAATTGCTACCTATTCATATATTTTTTCTTTTATAGTCCCGCAAGGGATTTCTTGTTAACTCTAATATAGGTGGGTCCCTTAATCACGTAATCGTAATGTTGCCAGTTCAAAACTTATTATTACTGAAAATTTTTCATGATATGAATTTACGGTTATCGTATAGCGCGGAAATTTTCAAACATTTTGATATATTTATGCCAAATATCCAAACAAATGTGCGAAATGTATAAAAAAAAAAGATAAAACATTAGTATTTGACGTGACTAATGTTATTGTAAACAAAACTGCCCACCAAACGAATACATTTAATTTGACGCAGGTGCTCAATATGTCAACTTTCTTTCTCTAATAGAGATACAAGAAATGTATCGATATATTCGATTTTCAGCCCATATTAGTAGAAAAAATAATATTCCACATACTTTTAAGGTTGAACTACTGGCAGTACGAATTGTATATATGAATTTTATGGTTCAAGTCGAATTAATTCACTTTTTCCGATTTACCTGATGATTCAAATTAGTTTTGAACGTACCTACGTATTATTTTACCTACAAAATTTATAGCTTTTTTAATTACTCCATAACAATAAATTAAACAAAACCAGAAATTATTTTCGTTTTTATTAACGCTAATACCAATAATTTTATGAACAAAAGCAATCTTTTTAAAACGAATTAGTTATTTCCAAATGATGTGGAAAACATTAATGTAATCGCATTCTTTGGCAATGGTCACATGAAAATGATTCATTACAATTTATATGTTGTTACTTGGCAAGATCTTCTTTTTTTTTTGTCATAGTCTTCTATACTAGTTTAATTTTTTTCGGGCTGCTTAGCACACACATCAACTTGCCAAAATGTTGTTTAAAGGCCACACAGCGCATTGCAGTAGTGAATAGAATTGATATTTTGATAATTAATGATATGTACAATCAATGCCAACTACATACATATCAAGAGATATCAGAATGAATTAAATATGACCTTCAAAATTTCGGACACATTCGTTTTCTTTAACCAATAATAAATCACCGTTGATCAAGGGTTGAATGGGATGAGAATAATCTACTCAAAGGCAGATCCTCCTTCAAACAAGTTCACTTTCATGTTAGGCTGAGTTGGGTGACCTTAACAGACAAATAAAAGAATTTAATTAGTTCAAGCATAAAACTGCCAACAATCTATTAGATGTGACGTTGGTTTTTAGAAATATGCATTCATTTACCATAATAATTAATGAATATTAATTCAATTTGCTTCGTACCTGTACAAAATAATACAGGTCAAGGAACACACATCAAATAATCACCACCAGTCGGTATAGAAATTGCGTTTTAAGAAAAAATATTATTCATTTTCAAGATCATGATTAATTAAAGAAAAAAAACAATAATATAATCATAATAAAATGACTAACTTTATCAATGAGAGGTTTTTAGATAAGAGGATATGTCTGATGGTTCTTTTTTTGTTTCGTATCTAATTTCAGCGTTTTTGTTGAGTTGATTTAAGGATGCATTTTTTTTTTTGGCTTTTTGTACAATATTGGTTTAATTCAATAAAATTTTGATTTATCAGTCTGCATCAATTTGAAAGTTGTACAACTTGTAACAATATGTTAATGTTAACGTATAAATTTCTGTGATTATATGTATATGGTCCATGCCTCTCGAAGATTAATTCTGGACGTGTTCAGCTCATGTGTGCGCTTAATTTTTGGTATTAGAAAATACGACCGAATCTCTTACACCCTGTCCACCACCATATGGCTTACTATGGCCAACAGAATGAAGTTACATTCGTTGGTCCTTTTTCACAAAATTATTTTCTCTATAAAACTCCGCCATATTTATATCAAAGGACTACCTACCGCACTGATGTTCACAATGTCAACGTCAGACGCAATGACATAATCGGAGGTCCTTCAGTTATAGTTTGGGCCAAGTTATATAATGAAATTGATCCTGATTTAAAGCCTTTCCTAATTTAAAATGTAAGAGACTTCTATTCAAAAAACTGTTTACTGAGAAAGTAATTAATATTGTTAAGGAAATATAAAACTAATCGATTAACTTACTTTAATACTTTTTTTTTCTAAAGAACTAGTTTTCAATCTGTTGTTCCCTATAACTCTTATCCTCACGAGGTCTGGCGTTCTACAACGACATTAACGATCAATAAACGCAGTCCCGTATAGTTTTCCAAGTAAAAAACTGGGTCGCACCCAAATATCTCGGCTGACACACATATTTTCCTTCTCCAGTCTGGCTAGCTAGAATAGCTCTGCAACGTTGCCAATAATACATAATACTCTATGAAGGTTAGCCTATATGTAGAATGTATAGCGTAATTTATAATTACATACTAGATGCGTCTATAAATAATTACTCATTTTAAATACCTAGGCATGCTCAATTTCCAGTAAAACATTGAGTAATAAGAAAGATACCAGGGCTAAGTTCTATGTTATATCTGTCTTTTTGCTTGTGTTGTTTTTTATGTTAAATTCCATTGAATCTAAATTGCTGATGGCTTAAAATTAGACTGAAACGTTGGCAATGTATTACTTGTACTACTTAAAAATAGGAAAATTAATATAATTCGAATAATTATATTAATTCCTGTATGAAACTTTAATTACTATTGAAAACGGAATTTATTTCAATTAGTAAAAGAAATAACTTTAAACTTTATATAAAAAAAAAAACTGATTAAACAAAAAGGCCTTCAATTAAAAGAATATCACAACTTACGGAACTTTATACAATTCACTACTTCAGAATGAGAAAGAAATGGACTCAGTCTTTATACAGATACTTTAAAACATAAAAAAAAAACTAGAAAATAATTCTTGATTGAAAATTATACCAAGTCCAAAAACAAATTAAAATATTTAATTTAACATTTTATAATTAGAGAAAACACGACTTGACTGAACCAACGCTAGAACGATTCTAGCCTTTCCAGAATTGCCTCATAAAAGTTACATAGTAGGTAATACAAAATTTGTCTACCTGGGCTCCTTAATATCTAATGATGGTGGCTCTAGTGATGAAATAAAACGCAAAAGTGCAGTGGCAAAGGAAGCAATGGTAAAAATTTCAAACATCTGGAAAAGCCACGACATCTCAATTAACACCAAAATGAGGTTGGTCAGAAGCCTGATCTTCTCCATTTTTCTCTACGGGTCAGAATGCTGGACACTGAAACAGTCGGATAAGAATAAAATAGACGCTTTCGAAATGTTCTGTTGGCGTAGAATGCTGAGAGTGTCGTGGACCGAAAAGAGGACCAATCAATCCATTCTGGATCAACTAAAAATGAGGAAGAGACTACGCACAATAGTAGTAGAAAAAATTGCCAAATTTTTTGGCCATGTAGTGAGGAGGAACGGATTAGAAAGACTCACTTTGGAGGGTTGGGTAAATGGCAAAAGATCCCGAGGAAGGTCCCCAACAAGATATACAGACCTCATAACGAATATTACAGAGAAAAAATTAACACAAACATTCAAATTGGCCGAAGATCGACAACAATGGAAAGCCATTACAAAAGATAGCCCATGATCACGATGCTCGCAGTCGAGCTCCCGACCAAGAAGAAGAATACAAAATGAAAATAAGCCAATCAGAAAAAAGACATCTTAAGAACAAAATATTTTTAAAAGCCTTGCACAATTTTTATGACGCAGATAACTTTTAGACCCCCCATGTTTGTCGTATCACATAATATTAGGGTACGTTCGTATTTATGTTTAGAAAAAAATAAGAACCATATGTCAACAAATCTATGGGAATATTTCGTGTTATCGTAAATATATGTATTAGAAAAAAGATCTTGTTAGATATTGGAAATTCTCAGAAAGAAGTGATCTGCCACCCATGTATTCTAGAATTAAGTAATCTGTAGCTTGCCAGTGGCGGGTTCTATTTTGTTACAGTTGACCAAGGTCTAATTTCAATTTAAATATACAATACTTTATATAACTCAAGTAATTTATTTTTGTTACAGATTGTACCTTAACTTCGTGAAGAAATCAGAGCACTTCGAGAAGACAGTACCAAAAATCATTGAATGATACCATAACTGTTACTAAAAATACCATCAACGCAACAAAGAAAACCCCAAATTCGAACGTAAACCAAATTAAACTTTAGAAAAAATGCATATAGAAGTACAAGTAGCACTCAACTTCGTGATATCGTACCTGTATAACAAACTACCTAGACGACGAGTGAATATCTTCGGTGAAGAACTAGAAAAAGCGCTTAAAGACAAATTCCAAGGTCATTGGTATCCTGACAAACCATTCAAAGGCTCAGCATTTCGATGTCTTAAGACTGGAGATCCAATTGACAAAGTCTTAGAACGCGCGGCAAAAGAAAGCGGTGTTCCCATTCAAGATATCTTGGAGAATCTCCCACAGGAATTAGCTGTTTGGGTTGATCCAGGTGAAGTCAGTTATAGGATAGGTGAGAAGGGATCGGTGAAAGTGCTGTTCAGTGACAAAGGTGATCCACAAGATGAGCATTCGGCAGATAGGGAGGTCACTAAAACGTTCAATCCGGAGGCGCAATGCTTCAGACCTATCGAATCTGTGAGCAATAGTTTGAATAATCTCAGTATTTCACCGAAATCTCAGACGCCGTTCTCAAATGGGAGTGGAGGTCAAGGCACAGCAGTCGGTCCACAACTCCAACCAGCTGTTGGTCAGCAACAAAACCAGGTAAATATAAATTTATTTAAACTTTTTCCTGAGGTTCTGAATAAGCATTATTGATATTTAATTTTTTTCCAGAACAATCACCATTTGGCTTCGCCATCGTCAGCACCCAGTCCCACATCGTTAACGAACTCGTTTAAAGGTACACCGTCGCCAGTACCTGCTTTTATACCAAGAACCACCACACCTTTGACATTTACTACAGCTACATTTGCTCAAACAAAGTTCGGTAGCACCAAGTTGAAAACTAGCAGCAAAAGAGCAAACAGGTAAGTCTCCTGCTAGCGTTTTGTGTTCATACTAGTTTTATTTATATTTATTTCTATTTACACGACTGGTTTTACCTATACATTGAGTTTGTTCGGCCTCTGCATGGTATAGGATATGCATTACTATGTACATGTAGATGATACGTGTTTACATGTGTCTACTGTTGTGTATCCTATTGTGCTTAAATGCAGGCCGATATTTGTAGATGGGCAACGACTATGGTACTCTGACGAGCTCATAACAAGAGCGAAACGAATTCGTCAGTATCTGTAGACCCATGCCTGGTTCTATTTAATTAGACTGGTGCCCTGCTAAATTAAACAAGATTCCTTGTGTAGGTAAAACTAACATTTTAGTCCGCTTTGCCACGAAATTATTTTCTTTTAATACCTTTTTTTTTGATTTCCATAACATTTTTCTTCCAGAATGTCACCGACAGAATTCTCCAACTACATCAAACAACGCGCCATGCAACAACAAATCCACCAACAACCACCCCACCATGGATCAACAAGTGGCAACCGTGCCCTTTCACCCGATCCATCCAGTTACTATTTCCCACATGGCAGCCACCACTACCCTCACCACCAGTTTCCGCCACGTTCCGTTTTTGAGTCTTCCAATCAATTCCTCAGCCCAGATCTGTATAATGCCACCAGTAAACTACCATTCGACCACACACCGCTAGGCCCATTCTATCATGGTAATGGAAATGGTATGCCTGCAACGACTACACCGACTGCGCCACCTAACAATTCTCCTCAGGACAATGGGAAATTGCTGGATACGAATACAAACAACTGGCCGTACACCACGTCCGGACAGTACCAGCATTTGTTGGTGGCCAATTGAGGTTGTTCGTAAGTTGGGATACGAATGTGTGCGTGACTTCTGGCGGTGAGCGATTCTAGGATCTCCTTTTATGCTGTGTATGATAATTATTATGTAGTAGTAAATTCAAAGATCTATTTATGTAGCGTCAAAATTTTGTGGTTAGTGATATTTCTAAGGGTCTCCATCTAGCTCAAAGTTATCAGTTGTTATAGAGCAATGTAGGTTAGGTAGAGTCGGGTTTTATTGTTCTGGGTTGTTCTCTAAAAAAGAAAACGTATTTTTCCAATTTGAAACTGTTTCTTTTGTGAATTTATAGTAGTATATCAAGGATTCTTGTTTTTAAAATGTTTACATCATTCGATAGTTTAAACTGTATCTTTTTCGATTTAGAATAGGCATTTTCTACAAGGTGATTCTGAATTAAAAGACCCCAGGATTAAGCCTGCAAAGATATAGTGTGCCCACACAAGTTATCACACTTTATATATTTTTTACTATTATTTTTTATTAGTACAATGTTATTAAAATTAAAACAGAAGCTATCTTGAATAAATGTATGAGAATTTAAACGGTATCTAATAAATTTTACGTATTAGTACTATACCAAAGATTCGCTGGCGAATCTGATGGTGTTCTAATTATAAATTTCTTGTTTAAATGTCAGCATTTAAATTTCCAAAATTAACTAAAATATAAAAAGAACAAATAGAAATAATAAAACCTTAAATTTTATTGTAAAATTATACATGAAGTATTCAAATGCGTGTTACGTTTATGTTAAAAAAAAAATAATAAATCCTATACAAAAAATTATTTAAATACAAAAAAATTTTTAATTAAATTTTGTTTATTGAATTCAAAAAAAAGAACACCATATTTTTGTTCTCAATACTTTTAGCAATTGCCTTTAAAGCAATGTAAGACAATGATCTTGCTTGCTTTAGGGTTCTTTGAAACTCTCTAGGACTTCAATTTTCTCTGATTAATCAGCATGTTTGTTGGGTACCTATGTAACCCCAGTAGAATCGACAAATTGTCTGTCACATACTGACATAGCATCACTGACTATGTCGTGGATCGACGAAACGTCCGTTTGGCACAGATTTAGTATTTGACAGACAAATTTCCGAGAAGAGAAAGTAAGCAGTTATATGATGATGTTATATATACCCCAATTTATCAAAAAACATGAGTCAGAATTAGTGGCGACTTGTGGCGTGCTTCTATGCTGTTTGGGCAAGATCCTTTTGGTAGGTGCTAAGGTCTTAGTGTAATATTAAACGCTGGCAACTATGTTTATAGGAAGGGCGGTAGCCGGCCGTCAAGAGGTCATATCTCGTGATATATTGTTTCATTATTCTACTGAAATTTCATTATTTCGTTAAAATTCCTCAAGAAAATCCTAGTAATAAAGAATAGAAACGTTGCACGCCATTTGAACTAACTTTATTTTTGTTTAGTTTTCATAAAAATTCAAATTAGTTGTTTAATTATAAAATAGTTAATAAGGTAATGTAGATAAACTAGAATTCTGTTAAAAGAAATATTTTTCTGATTGATAAATTAGGTAAATTTTACTAAATCACTTATCCTACGATAGCAAATTATGATAAAAGGAATTTTGATGATCTCTCTCTAAATAATTTTTGTAAATAATAATAATAATATTGTAATTTTTTATATATTTAAATTAATTAATATGTATTTTTATATCTAGCGCAAAAATGTTATCGCCAAGAAAATACTTAATAACTTTTATCTGTATTTAAGTAATATCAAAAAAGATGAATTAAAGAAAAATCTATTTTTATTATTGATTATTATTAAAAAAAATTTAATAAATAAAAACTACATACCTTATATTCGTACAAATTTTGTAGGGAAATATATTAATTATAAAAAGAAAGTTTATTTTATATTTGTAGCTAAATCAGGAGGGTCCCGAAGGATTTGTGTTACAAATTAAGGTTGCAGTAGATACACGTTCATGTTATATTAAACCAATAGCAGTTCTAATCAGATGTTATTTATTTTCGGCATACATTCTTGGGACCCACTGCATCTTATTCTTACTCTATGTAAGTACAGGGACACTTCGTAAGTAATTTGAACCATTTATATGATTGAATAACCAATTAATTGCTGCATTTCTTGAAACTTGTCGCAGTTCCTATTGTCGAAAGTATATTTTACCTACATTCTTCTGTTTAGAATATAACCTCAAATAGTTCACTTTACTTACAAAGCACCATCTGTCTATACCATTGAGGTGGGGGGAGACGCTCTAACGTGGTCAAAAGCGGGTGCAGGTACGCCATATTGGTATACGACCTCTGTCATTTGTCGTGCTTTCAAGTTGATAGTGTTATTTACGAGTATTTTACAAGTTTACTTAAGTTTTTCGTGTTTTTTGGACGGTTATTTGACAATATACTATAATGATGTCCTGTGCTGTGCGTAGTTGCAGTAGTAGAAGTGAAATCAACAAGAAAATATCAAGAATAACGTTTCATACGTATGTACCAAAGATTGTAAACATTGTACTTGGACGTATTTAGGGTTTATTTGTAGGGGTATTAATATATAATTTATAAAGTACTAACGTCTTTTATTCGTGAATTTAGGTAGCAAATATCAATAATTACCTATATTTAAGTATTTTGTACACTGCTTATCATTTCAAAATAAAGTATTAACCCAAGCTGCAAATTAAAAAACAAAAACGTCAACAAAAATAGTTAGTCCGGCTCTGGAGAATCCGCCATATTGGTATGCGCTTACGCCCCACCCAATGCACCCGTTTCTGTACAATGTAATATAATGCTTATAGCGTCTCCTTATATCTCAATGATACCTACCAATGTACATCGTAAAATAATCTTTATCTTTTAACTATTATAATTATTATCCTTTTTCAAGATGAACTAATAAAAAGTAAAATAGAAAAATCTAGATACGTTTAGAGACTATCATTAAAGGGGACATTAGAATCGCCAACTGTACCGGATGACCCAAAAACAACTACCTACACTTGTGTCAATGACTGTTTTCGTGTCGTCCGATATACATGTACTATTGAACTTAAAAACAAAGTTATAAATTATCTAATATTATTACAATAGTAATAACGATGCATATACACGGTGGTTTCGAGATTTCAAAAATTAGTAATAATGAATGAAGTGCACGTTTGTATTTACTGAATTTTAAACCCCCGATTATGTCTGAAATATTATTTTTTTGTTCACACAGTCAAAAATTTAATAGGAAAAGTAAGCATTCGTTCAAGTATTTTGAATTTAGAGTATAAACAATCGGGACAAAAAATCATCTTATAAATCAACCATAGTAGCTTGGATGATATATTACATAATTTTTTCTAGATTTTTATAAAATTCGTAGTTAATTATTAGAATTAGATGTTTCTTATATTTACTATATAAAATATTTAATATAATGGTGTTTTTTACAGTATTCTTTTTTAGAGTGTATAGTGTGTTAACTTATATTAATATATTTCTGTTTCTATATTATATTGTAGATATATTTTTTGTTTTCTCTAAATAGATTTTTTACATAATAATCTTATATTATATTATTACCTAATTAATAGTAATATAATATGTATTTTTTTATTTTTGTAATAAAAGAAAGCTCAAGCTGTCATCTAGTCCCATATTATTATAAATAAAAAAAATAATAATAAAATATTAATATTAATAAATAAATACACAGTATGTTATACATATAATTAATTATTATTGTTATAACTCACATAAAACAGAATGGTGTTGTTGATTTTAGCATATCAAGTCGAGGGGTCTTTAAAATAGTTATTATCAATCATCGAAATACATTCTTAATATATTACAAAAATCATGTAATTTGGAGCTAAACAAAGAGTTATTGCAGGTAGAAATATGGAAAAATTTGCCACATTTTTTGTAATTAATAGATTGTCAAAATACTTATATAACTGATTTGTAATATAAAATGTAATTCGAATTAATCACACTAACACAGTATTGCATGTGACCTACCATTTATATATATATATATATATTTGGGTCTATAAAACAATATGCTTCCTATTTCTCAAAATATTAATAATAGAAAAAATAATAATTGGGATATAGTATGTATAGGAATATATTTTTTAATAAGCGTATATTACGTTAATTAATTATTAATCATTATCATCTAATTTAATTACTATTATATTGTATTATATTATTATTTTAGTGTGCTATGAATTTTTTATTGCTTGAATGTTTTTATTATTTGTTACTTTTTCACTGATGTTTTTATTTTTAATTTGTATTTTTTAAAAAAGAATATATTGTTGATTTTATTAATATATATTTTGTTATTAATTTCTGGTTTTTCTTTTATTTATTTATTTATTATTATTATTATTCTATGCGTACCTGAAAAATTGGAAATGAAACACTAGCTATTTATATTTTTCCAAACAATGACTTTAGGAGAATTTGTAAATACTTAATATGATGAAATTATGTATTCTGAAGATGAAATTTGACAGAGAAAACCTGAGGGCTCAGGGAGGTATTATTCCCTCCTAAACATCTTCAGAATACTATTTTCCAACATTAACACTTAACGAAAAATAAAATCAAAACAACTGAAACGCTTACGGACATGTTAAACGTGTTTAGGATTAATTCTTATAAACCAACCGGAATATAATACACAAATTACATAAAGAGTAAAGAGATGCCTGGATCCAATTTATAATAAATAAATAACCAATTGACAAGAAGATATATGTGGCGACATCTAGCAATTCGTAAATAGATAACCAATTTGACTATGATGTTGGATAGGCCTGTTCTGTACCAATATGGTCACTAACTGTAATAATATTTTGCTAACAGAATTTAGCAGCACGTATCTACTCAAATTATTGATGGAATTATAAAAAAACCAGATAAACTACTTAATAGATAAATTTATTCATAGTATAGTCCAAAAAGATATTTTATATACTGGCTTTAAATATTAAAGAAATATAGAACATTTATAAGCAATCTGTATTATATCCAACGTATGTATTTAGCATAGTTTAATAGTAAAAAAATATTCGTAAATTAATACCTAATATAATAATAAATTTTTAAAATGGGTTTCTTTATATTTTAATTTATTCCAAAAATAATAATACATTAAATAATAACCAAAAAACAAAAATGTAATGCATCATAAAAATCTGCTAAATCATCCATACTATAAAATAAATTTATTGATAATAATTTTATTACTTTCCAAACTTAATTCTCAACAATTTCTTATCCTTATCTATAATACAGAATGTCCCAGTATTTTCCCAACAAACTTCGAGTTTAGCTTCTACATTATAAACATATATTATATAATACCCTGTACTTAAATATATTATATAATACCCTGTACTTAACTCCTCTAGAAGCCACTTTGTAGAAGCTTTTGTCGGGAAAAACTGGGACACCCTGTATACTGAATCTTCTAGAGAGAGAGTGGGTGAAAATGTGCCCATTAAAAATGGAATGTGATTTATCTTTTTTACTATTTGTAGTTAGATATCGTATACCTAATATAGAAATTAGATTTTAATTCATGAAAAAATTGGAGAAAATAAAATCTGGGTAATTATCTATAGCAATTACTTACTTATAGTATTTGCAGGCCTATTCAAATTTAAATATACATATTAATGGCAATAAAGAAACAAGAAACACTAATTATTATAAATCAATTTATAAGCATGCATCTGATCTCACTTGACGTGATAATAGTCTGTCTCTGCCTTGGCAAATCAAAGTTCTACTTGGGTATGGCTATGGTACGCTGAGGAGCTCATAATGAGAATGAAACTATTCTTCAACACTTTCATTTAAACCCAATGACAACATTTTCAAAATAAATAATGAACCAGGCTTTAGCTATCCTTAAATTTGCCATTAAAATGTAAATTAACATACATAAATGAGAATCTAAACATAAAACTATAAACTAGTAATAAAAAGCCCCAATTAAGGGTATATAAATGTCACTTATTATTATATCTACTTATCTGTGTGAGTAAATATTGTTCATAATAACATCTCTTTCTACTACATGCGTATTAATTGTTAAAATTAATAAAACCAAAACGTATTTGTGACAAAAGTCACACAACAATTTACTTATTAACATTATTAGATAATAATCAATTTATATATTCTAATTTAGTGAGATAAAAGTGGATATTTCAATTCCGTTCTTTAAATATTTAGGTGTAAGTATAAGAAAAATTTTAAAAAAATTATTAATGTGTAAAATAATATACTAATAATATTGATATAATAGTCTATAATTTTTCATATTGTTGTACGGTTTTTAAGTTTATATTAAAAATGTTTGTGCATTAATTATCGTTTCGTTTTATTTCGCTTCAAACTTTAAATCAGCTAAATTTACCTAAAGGAAAGTGGTTCAATTATGGATAATTTATTTATTCTTTTTATTTATTGTTTGCTCCTCAGAATGATAACAATATACAATATGACATGTCACATTATGGGATAGTCAATAATATTACATACAACACAAAAACAATAATATTCATACATAACCCGCTATAATTCGGGACTTAAAACTATTCATTAGTATAATTTAAAAACTCGTCTACAGAATAAAAACATTTCTCTATAAAAAAGGTTCTCAGCTCCAGTTTCAATTTTTTGATAGAAATGTTTTGAAACTTTTGTATTTTTAAAATTTTATTGAAACATTTACCACCTATGTAGTTAGGGTTCTTTTGGACAGTAGTTGATCTGGAGAATGGTAATACCAAGTTATTTTTATTTCTAGTATTGTGACTATGTATATCTTCTGATTTAGGCAATATTTCATTTTGTTTTTTTATATGTATTATAAGTGAGTACATGCATAGTGAAGGGAATGTCATTAACTTTAATTTTTTGAAATGGTCCTTACAGGAAGTAGTTTGAGAGATTCCCTGCATCGCTCTGATGATCCTTTTTTGATATTAAGATAAAAAGGGGGTTTTTAGTAAAATAAATTGATAATTATGTTGAAAACAAAAGAGCAGGCTATGTATGTTAATATGTCAAGGGTTATAGCGCGTAACCCAGAAGGTGTGCCGCATTTTCACTAGGCTCAAATTATTTCTCAGAGAGAGGACTATTAGAAAAAAAAAATAATAATCCAAAAAATCAGTTATACGGGGGTCGTTTCAAAAAAAATATCAGGCCATGTATGGTAAAATTTCAAGGGTTATGCCTCGTAATGATTTTTCAACACAATAGGTACCTACAAGTCAAGGGCGGGCATACCCATCAAATCCAACGTGGTGACTATATAAAAAATACATAAATAGGTCAATCGATATTAGATGCAGCACTAAAAGAGAAACACGTGCCGCCTCATATTAGACTTGCTATGTCAAGTAGAACCCATTGTGATTTTACTATTTCTATGGGTTATTGGAATATCATTTGTTAAGCTATATTTAGATATCATTAGTGATACGCTAGAAAATCATTCAATTTATGTAGTAAATATTTTACTTCAAGTCCATTATTAGAATATAGGAAATTAGATGAATCGATTAGTTAGTTATTTTAATAAAAGTACACCGAACTAAATAAAAATTGGATTTATAATCTAAAATAAACTTTGGTCTTGAGGATTCTAACTGATTAACACAGAATCGAATATAATTTCAATAAAATTTCAAAAATTGCATTCGAAAAACTTTTGCAATTAACCAACATATTAAAAGGGAAATGTTTCGAATGAAGTTACACTTCATCATCATCATCAATAAAAGCACTTCGCGATTTCTAATAATTTATTATATCCAAAAGTATTTGAACAAATAGCACAAGAAAACTTTAAAAGCACAATAAAAAACCCAATTATTTATGTTATATTTACTTAAATTTTAATTAAATAATTACACACTTGCACACTTAGTTATTAATAATTCAATCTAGAGTGATAATAATTTGGAAAAACAACCTACCAATATAGGTAGCTTCCGAAGGTTCTCACTGATGCTCAGTACAGAAGAATTTTCTTCAGGAGACTTTATAACATTATTTTTTCTAAAAACCTATTCAAAATAGGCAAAAAGTAAATTTACCCTTCTACAGGGCGTTAGCAAATAAGTGCGACAAACTTCAAGAGGTGATTTCGCATGAAAAAATAAAGACTTATTTACTAACCCCTGTATATATCTTTGGTTTGCGTTTCAACAATTTTAACGAGGCCCAGCCTCAGACTATCTAGAAGGTTTGAAATTTAAAAAAGCGGGACAAAGTACATTTATTGTGACCGTGGAACCAATTTTATTGCCCCCTAAGAGAGTTTTACGTGAAGAATTACATAACGTTTCGCTAACAAGTTCAGAAATGAAATTTAATTTTAATTGTCCACTGTCACCACACATGGGCGGAGCATGGGAACGACGGTCACCTTCACGCACACCTACAGGTCAATTACTCTTCAGCCGTTTTATAGCCGCAGATAAGATTATCAACTCAAGACCACTTACCATTGGATTTTCTGACTGGATCTTCAAACGGTGACAAACCTAGGTGCTGGCTAGATGATAATGCCAAAGTTTTGAAGTTCAATTACCTATACCGAGAGCAATTTGCCAACAAATGTTGGCGGCGTCTTGTTTTTGATGAAAGCGCGGAGTGGACGCCTAAACGCCAAAAAAAATCACAAATTGGTTATGAACGATCGCAAATTGAAGGTGCACGAGCTAGCTGACATTGTAAAGATATCAGATTGTAGTGTTTTTACCATTTTACACGAACATTTGGGTACGCGAAAGCTCTGTGCAATGTGGGTGCCGCGTGAGCTCACAGTCCACCAAAAATAACAACGAATTGGCGCTGTTAAACTGCAATAAAATGTAAAACACCAACGTTAGAAAAAAAAATACCAAATTTTGACAAACCAACGAACCAAAATAGAGAGATATGGTAGTCCTAAAAAATAACGAAACCAAATAATCGCTTGATAAACATTATCCGAACTCTGCTCCATCGAGACACATGGTAGAGAAGTGGATTGCTGAATTCAAGGTGGTCGTACCAGGACAAATGATGCAGAGCGCAGTGGACGCCCAAATGAGGCTGTTATTCCAGAAAACGTCAAAAAGGTTCACAAAACCGCAATAAAATGGAATTCTATCGTCGATATCTGACAATGGCTGAAACATGCGTTAACTATTACACACCAGAATCCAAAAGACAGTCAGCTGAGTGGACAGCAATCGACAAACCGAATCCAAAGCGAGCAAAAACGCAACAGTCGTCCGATAAGGTGAAGGCGGCTGTATTTTCGGATGCGAACGGAATAAAATTCGTCGACTACCTCCAAAAAGGAACCACAATCAACAGCGACTGTTACTGTCCACTTTTGGGTCGATTGAAGGCTGAAATTCCAAAGAAACGGCCACAATTGCAAATGAAAAAAGTGTTGAATGAATGAAAACGGCTCATTTAAATGTCTCTGTGATCACTCTAGAATGATATAACACAAAAAAACAATGATTCTAAACTCTTACCGTATCTACGCAATCTAAATAAAAATTTAATTCGACAAATACAATCTGTGATAATCATTGGCACCAAATGCACAATTACATTTCGGACACTTCCTCTGTCTCGTCTCATATCGCGTCTTAAGACAATCATAACAGAACACATGGAAACATTTCGACAGCACTGCATCCTTCCGTTTGACTTTACATGATGGACACGTTAACGTTTCCTTATATTCACGAATCTCTTCCATCATAACTTCATCAAGAGATGTGCCGGCTTGTTCAATTCTCTTCATACGTTCCGCTTTACGTTTGAATTGAGCAATTTCTTCTTGTAGGCGTTTTGTCTTGTATGCTTCAGCTTCTAGTGAGCTAGTCTTTTCTGCAACCACCTGCTGAGCCTCCTTCATTTGTGAATGATACTTTTCTGAAGTTACAATAATGTGCCCATGAAATGACTGGTACAAGGCTTAACCACAAATTCCTCTACTAAAAATAAGCCGACGTTGACTAGATCGGCTAATTTTTAGTTGGGGAAACTTACCTAAATGTAGCTTCAAATCTGCAGCAGACTGTGCAGACTCAATGGCTTTTCTTTTATGCATTTCCATCGCCTGCTGTCGCAACTGTAACTCCTTTTCAACTGTTGCTAAAGTGTTTTGTAAAATTCGCTCTTTTTCCTCCAATTTCCTCACCACAATGTTTGCAGCCTCAACTTGAGTTGTCAAAGTGCTAACCTAAATGTTTAAGCATGTATAACTGAAAATATCAATTTAAAATTAACCACCAACCTGTTCTTTCAACACGTCCTTCTCTTCCCGTGCTAGTTTATGTAATTGATTAGATTTAATTCGTTCTGACATCAGCTTGAAATTAGCATCATCCTTTTCTCGCAATTGCTGAATCAATCTAGAGTTTTGCTCCTAAATGTGGTAAAAATACTGGTTCATTTGCATAATACGAACGTCTTGTGATTATTCACCTGCATATCCTCAAAAGCCTGCCCTGTAACTTCCATTTCATTCAACAAAGCTTCCTCTTCATGAGAACCAACAAACGGACG
This sequence comes from Apoderus coryli, assembly GCA_911728435.2. Classification (NCBI taxonomy): domain Eukaryota; kingdom Metazoa; phylum Arthropoda; class Insecta; order Coleoptera; family Attelabidae; genus Apoderus; species Apoderus coryli. The sequence continues at coordinate 354,129 of OU452211.1, read as the reverse complement.
CATTTGGTGTAGTACACCTCCCCAATTTCCGTCTGTCGGCTTTTGTGAAGCCACTTGTTTCTGAAGCTCATACTTCTGCTCCTCTAATTGTTTTATCTTCTTCAGTGCCTCATCTTCTGCTAGTTTTCTTTTGTCATCTCGTTTGTTTTCCTAAAAGATATGTGTTACAACTTATAACGATCCAAATGCATCATTACTTACCATAAGTTTTTTTAATTGCTGTCTCAATTCCTCCAGATCTGTTCTTAATTTCTTTTCTGAAGCCATAAGCTGTGCTTTGTCACGTTGTTCCTTGCTAGATCCTTTATACATATCTAATAATAATTTCATTTCTTTTTGTTCATTTAAGGCTTTCCTGAAACAGACACAAGAACTGAATCTCAACTGCAGCCTAATTTAACTATTGAATGGAGTAGGAAGTAAACAAGAAACAGATGAAACCACGATGAGCCTAAATTATTAGTTTTCAGCGTCTGTGAAGTCTGAGACGATGGGGGGCCATCTGTGTACTTACTTTAATTGATTTTTCAATTCTCGCACCATTTCACTTTCAGCAATTTTCGCCTCTTTAGCTCTTTGAGCATCACGTAGTTCTTTTTCAGTTTTCACATGTGGTTCTTTTTTAATTGTTGGTTTCATCTCCTTTTTGATCTCACCAGAGCCAGAAGCCTGATTTTTATCACCATCACCATCCTGAGTTTGCTATACAAAGAAAACAAAATGAAAAAACATAAAAAATACTTTAAATAATCAATAATACCTACCTCTGAGTCATCTTCTTCCTTTTTAACTGAAGATACATTCTCTTCTTTCACTTGACCACTACATTCTTCCTTTATATCGCCTTCTTCTTTAATATCTTCCTTTTTAATACCTTCTTTGGAGTCCTGTTGATTGCCCTGCATTTGGGTCAGTTTATTTTGTAATTCCTCAATTTCCTTCCTCAATTTTGGCAATTCTGTATTTGCTTCTTTGTATTTTCTTTTATATCTGTCCAAAGAATAAGAACATTAGTAAACTCAAAACTTTAATCAGTAGTTTAGTTACCTGTGTACCTCCCCTTTGAGCTGCTGTGTGTTATTTTGCAATGACGTAATTAAATGACGCATCTCACGATTAATCGGCCCCGTTTGCTCATTTGCTGCCAGATTCTGTTCAAATTCAATACGTAACATCTCGTATTCTTTCCGTAACTGTGCTAAAAAGTCCTCCAGCTGCATAACTTCCTGCCTCAACTTCTTTTGCGCTATCAACTCGTCACTCTAAAAAAAAAGTCCAAACATTTATATTCATGGTATTTCGTTGTCACAGTTGTTGACTAGTCTTACCTCCATCATTTCAATGTTCCTGAGATTCGCATTCTTGCCCGTTTGTGATTGTTGTCTGGCTTCATCTAGTTGAGTTTTTAATTGCATGGATTCATTGTACAGTACTGAGAATTGTGATTGCAGACATTTATACTCTGTAGTTTCCACTATAACACTCTCTGGCAATTGACGGATCTTAAAGTATAAAATTAGAAAAGGATTTGATGGTATAGCAGAACTTCAAGATGAATTGGTAAATTGAACAATTACTTACGTCCATTTTCAATTTCTCGACTTCTTTCAATGTTTCTCTATGTGTCTGATGTAATTTATCGAGTTCTTGTAACCTGTTGTTTGCCAGCTCCTTCCATTCCTCAACTTCCTTAACTAAATCCTCAAGTTTTGCTTGTGAAACGCTGGTTTGTACAGCTGGTTTGTTGGGCTGTGGACCTCCTTTTTCTGGATCACCATGCATTTGATGGTAGGCTTTGATTTTTTCCACAGCCTCAGCCAAATGAGTTTCCAATTTGTCGTTCCTGAAAAATAAATCGTTCGAATATTAATTAAATGTTACAAATTATAAAAGTTGTACTGCACCTATTTCTAACTTTCTCAAGCTCATACTGCAGATCATCAATCTGATTTTTTAACTCGGCAATTTCAGTTTCCTTAGCTGTTACCGAATCCTGTAATTCAGCAACTTTCAAACTATTTGTGTGGTATTTTTCATGCAAAGAAGTGTGTAACGCTTGTAGATTACGATTCTCAGCCTGCAACTGGATGTTAGTCTGACGAATTGCCTCGTCTACAGACGGTGCATCCTCTGTAAAACACGATATTCGATTATATAAGATATTCTGATTCACGAAACACAAAATATAGTAACTTACGTCCCTCGAGCTCTCCTTTCAAGGCCAAAGTAATTTTCTCATTCCTTTGCATTAATCTGTCAAATGCTTGAATCACTTTTGCCACAGCACGTCTTGACACTTGAACCCTATTTGCTAACTTGTCATTAAGTTCATCCTTATCCCAAGTTGACAATTGCATTAAAAATGAAGTGGTTGCTTCGTTCTCATCTAAATGTAAAAATTAATTAGGTACGTACGTCTCAATCGTTTGATTAACTTAAATTAAGTAGGTACCTACTGATTTAAAGGATTATTTACTTTTATTCTCGGACTCATCGGCAGTTTCAGCATCAAACCTCTGAAGTAAAATACGAATATCCTCATTAAGTTGGTTCCAATATCTGTTAACTACATTTAACATAGCATCGTCTTGCGTTTGACGTTTTTCCAACTGTTCTATTCGTTGTCTAAGTTCTTGCTCCGTTCTACATCTTTGCTCAATCCTCTACAACAAACAAATAGTTAAACATTCTCCAACTAAAGTAATTTAGATTGCAAATTATACTTGAGCCAATTTCTTGTTTTGAAATTGCAGGACTTTGATATCCATTTCTTCGAGTGTAGACACAGGTCCAATTAAGTGAGGTTCGAAATGGATTTTTTTTATTGGTGGCTGACCAGCTGCACTACTACTACTGCTACTGGAGCCCCCATCATCTGCATGCCGTTTAGACATGATTCACAAAGTATTGTAAGACAGCACCTACAAAAACCGAATCAATAAATTTTTACATCTAAATATGGTATTCATACAATAACAAATATTCCCAATAAACTTTCACACCCTTGTTAATTTACCTGGCCAATATTTACTGATTCCTGATTCTATAACAAAAACGTCCAGAAATTCAGAAATACCTGCTGAGTCTAAAAAACATAACACTCAGCAGTATGTGCTGGGGTATGTTTTGTGGCAGTCAGCAGAACAAATTGAAATTGAAAGTTAAGACAAAAGACTGTTGATTAGTGACATATTTATGACATCAGACATTATCTTTTTACACAACTCAGATCAATTCAATAATGTGTTTCCTTTTATACATCAGCTCAGCTGATCTGTGGAAGCAAATCAACAAACGACTGAAGCGAGGCTTGGTCAACTGAATAAGGACAGCTGTGCCTCACTACTATTGGTCGTTCTACACGCCAATTTCCAATTGTTTACTACTTGATAAGGCTTCCTTCCACATTGATTAACAACAATTTTAATCACGTACCTTTTTGCATCGAGATTACACTCTACAATTAGTAAGTTTGTCCACCTGAGTTGAAATGTAGAAGGATATAAATGTCAATTATTCTAAAACAAAAAACGAGTAGGATATAACTTTTTGAAAACCGAGGGAGTAAGTGAGGCAATACTATGCCAATTCAGTCAGCCGTGCCTCGCTTCCATCGACAAATATAAACAACCCTTTTTTTAGATTGTGATTTGTGATATTTATTATTCTCCAATGGAAATGGAGCAGGAACAAAGCTACATTATGTTATTCCCTACAAAATAAATTTCTCTAGTAAACAAAATCAATATATGTATATCTGGTTGCATAACAATTTTAAAGGTAATTATGGCAAGGTCGAGAACTTTTTTACTGAAAGGCCAATGCGCCAAAGTAAAAGAAAAGCATCAAAATGGCGGTTTAATTATTAGATAGTTGTGATTTTTTATAATTAGATAAGACAATAGAGACTTTTAAGTGTGTTTAAGCTATTTTTACCAAATTTTTAGAAAAATTAGTGTTATACGTGATTGTTTAAGTTTATAGTTAGCAACAACATTGGTAGTTTCATTGATAAAATACGTATTTATATTGTCTGAAGCCAATGCCCCTTAGGGCAAGTGAATGGTCTCTAAGCTATGAGATTCTAAGGTAAATTTAATTGAATCCTAAATTTATTCTTGTTCACATTAAGATTTATTATTTCTAATTGTTTAAAAAAAATAAACAAATGCAATTACTTGCATACTGTATTAAACATTATAGAACTAATTAAGTATTGTTTGAAATATAGAAATCAGTGCCTTAGCAATTGATTTTTGTCACAATAAATAATTTAAATTGACTGCCTATCAACAAACTTAATAAGATAGGTACGTGTTTTGTATATTTTTAAATTTATTTAGCTTCATAAGTTTGCGTGAGTCATAATCATAAACAAAATTTGGAAGCCTTTTAAATTTTCTAATTTGGTAGGTAAGTAGGTAGTTTCTCTGTGGCTAAAACGCAGGTAATAATACAAATATTACGAGGGGTGATTCATTGTGAAAAGTGTTAATAATTATTAAATTATTGAGTAAATTATCTGTTCAGCTTTGTAAACTAATTTATCGCGGATATACAGAATATATGATAAATAAACATAAGTCTTTGGCCGTAAAAGATTTCGACCCCTCATGTAATTTCACCCCTATTATTATAGCAAAAGAGAGTTTTTTGAACGGTCGATAGCTAACTAGAAATGATGTTCGAAAAATAATAGCAGACTATCCTTGAAGGGTTTCCATTGTTTTCCTGTTTTTTCCTAATGAATACCATCATGTGAAAATTTTTAAGTGGCTTTTCTGCGAACTTCACAGTTTTTTTGTAAGCGTAGAACAAGGGATTATCTCTGTCATGTGTGTTCTCTTTTTTCCACAGTACTTGGAATTTTATATTAAGTCTACAGGGTAGTTTAATATTACCGACATCTATATAGAGAGAAAATAAAACATCGAGGCTGGTATCGACCAACCAACTGTCCCTTTAGGAGAATAATTGGTTGATGCTGTTGAGATTAAAATTTCTTGCAAATAAATTGAACTTGCATCAAGTTAGAACCCAAAACATGAACTTTACTTTGCGTTCTATGTATCCATTGATGTCCAGAGGGACGTTAAATTTCTTGAGGTTCTTTTGAGGACTAAATCAGAAGCCATATAGATTTATTATAAAGATTTTGTAGGTTTTAGTTTTTATTATTTTGAATTTGTTCTTTATTGTTATAATTGTAACTGTATCTGTCTGAGTCAAAAACCTAACGTTATCAACGAAAATATCATGAATATATTTTATTTTGTAGACTTGAATGTTGCGTGATAAATATAAAAATATAAGAATAATTTTGTAAGCAATCAAATCTTTCTCATACCTGTATAATTCTTATACTACCTATTTTGTCGGTTTTCTAGTATTCTCTTATCATTTTTCCCAGTATCTTTAAATAAATATCTCACCCTCTAAGGCAGACTTTTATTACCGAAGTTGCGCTGTAATTTTTACGTTGTTTTGACCAACATCTGCCTTCATCACATCACACGCAGTCGAGGGTTGCTTTCTGTTGGTGTCGGGGGTGTTAAGTGGTTTCGCTAATAAGGGTATATTATTTCGAGTGTGCTTTTAATGTACTATAGGGTAAGTCTATTATTTGAGATCCATTTCATTGCTATGCAAATTAGTTGAATAGTTGTTGAACATAATTTTTTACACTTATTATTTATTCATTTATTTCATTGGCCTGAGCATTCCAAAAAGATTAATTTTGTGATAATGTATGAATTAAGTTAGACCAGTTACTATTTCGCCGGACTCTACCAGAGCTTGATGAAGATAATTATACTAATTTTGATTTCTCAGAATTCTTCAGTTCATTTGTACAATATAAAATTATTTTTACTATTTTCCAATATCTTTTCTTCGATCGAATAATAGGTATCTAGGATATCCCATTCTCTAGTTTAGATTACATGACTGCTGGCAGTTCGCATTCTTTGCACTTCTCAACAAGTTAATATATTTTATATGAGAAAACTCCCGATGCGATATGATGTATTTTTAACAACAATCATGTCTCGTGAATTATTTATTGCACTTACAATTTCTCCTTTAAAATTGCATTAGGATTCAGAGAAACCTACTGAATAAAGTTCTGTACAAGTTCTGTTATAGCTACAACACATGAAGAAGAACATTGGCCTCTAGAGAGTTCCTTGGATACGGTTGGTTTTATTAAGTAAAAATCCAATAGCGTTTCAAATTTGGCAGAAAACATCTGTGCCAATAAGTTTTAGTACTGAAAGTTCCTTCCCATTGGTACAAAACGAAATTTGAGCAAACCCAATACATGTCTTTATTTTCCCAACTTTTATTGCATATAACTTGGCCTTTGTTAGACATTTCGATATACAGAAACAAACACAACTTTGTAATTTTCTAGCAGTGAAGCTTTTATTGTAATTCGATATCCTGGTTTTTTAAAAGTAAAATAAATGTAGGTACATACAGAATACGATTGTCTTCGTTATTTAAGATCTATCAGGAAAAGCTATAACTTTTCTTGTAAAAGGTAGTATATAAATGCATTTATGTATGTTTTTACTTAAAAAGGCTACTGCGAATAGAACTTGGGTGATAAATTACATTTATTTGTAAGAAACTCTATCCTAGAGTAATTTATTTAGTTTTTGTAAGTTAAATTATAAAGATATACAGGATATTCTCCTCTGTAGGCTTACTTACTGCTATACGATTTGTCCGAGCCACTGAAGATGAATATTATATGTCCGAAACAACAAGATTACCAAATCTTTTCGCATAAGAAAACTTGATAAATTGCTATAATAATTTTTGAAAGGAATTTCGCAGCTTTTTACGATGGCCCTGTGTAACTTGCTCCTAAAAGAACTAGTAAAAATTATTTTACAGCAATCTGTAGAGGGTGTCAGCATTAATCACTGTACTAAATTTCGTTCGAAACGTTTCGGAGTAATATAATAAAAATCATCATCAGCGCTTAACTTTTCAGGCTCAGTAGATTGAATTCGCCGACCTATTAGGTCATTCAAGTCCGTAGGAAAATTAAAACATTTGTTTAGATTATTTGTACTTCATAACCGACAGCTCTCTACAACTTAATCAAAAAAAAAAAAATATTGGAATAGCTTATCCAATTTATATCTCATAAAATATAGTTAAATTGCCATACGTAAGGATAATTTGAGCCATCCAATTTATTTCCCGGTTGATTCCAGCTTCGAATACTCAAAGGAATAAAAATCGATAATCGGAGATTGAAATTCCTTTCCAAATACCTCTTTCTGGCTTCCCGTTAATAATTTAGTCTTTTATTTTTTGTCAAAAATATTTCAACAAAATGCGATTTAATCTTCGTAAGCGTAAATTTGATGCGCTGGATAAAATTATGCTAGTAAAGAAATATATGTGGAAATACGGTTATCTAATGAAGTGGATGAATTCAAAGACGATGAAAGTTTCTTGAAAAAGTAATGAAGTAGAATAGTTTTTGCGAAAGATTGAAGTTGAAAATTAACTTTATCTTTGTGTTTCATTCAAATAGAAAGTAGGTATTTGAATATGCTCGTTGGTTCGCTCTGGAATTCAATCTACGAGGGGAATAATGATAATAATAATAATAATTTTTATTGGCCTTTTTTAAATACATAATTTTGTACATAGGCAAGTCAAATTATACACACAATACATACATAAAATTTACATACTAATAAAAACAGTAAACAAACGAAAGGTGGTGTATAAATGGACAAAAATTAACATAATATAATAATAAATACAAATAACAAATATACAAAAAAAATAAAATACCTATAGCTAAAACTCAGTCCGTTCACAGTAATTGAAAAATTCATCACAGCTATAGAATGCATTATCCATAAGCAATACTTTCAATTTCTTTTTGAAAACATTAATGTTTGTACAATTTTTGACGTATTCCGGCAAGGCATTAAAATAAAGCAGGCATTAAAAGAAACAATCCCAGAATGCGTACTAATTTTTCTTGCAAAGTTGCTTTATTTCATATGAACTGAATGATTGTTACAATTTTGTTTCAGATATGTGCCATGAAACTGTCTAAGCCACATCGAAGCGATTGATCATGTTTATCCAATCAAAAAATGACCAAAAACTTTTCTCTCATGGTTGAGAGTCACAATTTGATACGAATATACACTTTTTTATTAATTTCTTTTTACCTTCCTTTTTCCTACACATATCTGATACTTGTAGATGAGTCTTTTCAGCCAGGTGACGTAATTTTTAATGCATCTGTTTATCGATTGGGCTCTGAACGTACCTACGAGATTAACTATCATAAATCAGCACCCTTCGTCCAATCATTAATACATGTCGACTCCAAAAGTGGTCAGGTAAGTGGTTAAAATTAAATTTTAAAATGTTCTGATACCTGATTTGTGTTCTGTGCAGGTATCACTAATTGAAGGCCTACAATGTAATGGGCTCTACTATCCAAATCTATTCACAGTCCACGTAGATTCCACATCTAATAGAATTCGTGATATCGATTATTATAGCTTGCCATTACGCATATTTATTAGTGGCAGTGAATGTGCAGAACACAACGAAGAAAACTTAGAGTATCTAGATGAATTTGGTAGAGAACGTAGAAGTTTACCATTCCAAGGACTGAATCCATTCTCACGAGTGCATCCATCGATAAAACAAAAAATCAACGAAGCCAAACAATGGGTATCGGAGACTTATGCTTCTTTTGCCATACCAACCGCAGGAAAATGGCAAAAGATTTGCCTAAGACAGTCGCAGTACATCAATTCCATAACGGCGTTTCTTCCTCAAACTGTAATGACTTTTTGTAAAGTTGCATATCACTACGTTAGTGATGATCGTTTTGAAATTGAACGCACCCAAGGCGATCTTGTCGCTAGCAAAGATGTATGTATAGTTGAACCGTTATGGAAGGTAACGATATTATTCACAACGCAATGTAAAGATGTACCAATATTGACTTCAGAACATCGTTTAAAGATCGTTTATCATCATCAACAATTCAGTCACAGGGATATTGCGAAGAGAGTTAGGCGCGAGTTACGAAACCAGTCACCGTTTTTTGAACAACATCTCTATGTTGCTAGTGTTTTAGAAGAATGTCAACCACCAGTCGTTGTGACAACTGTTAAAGCTCGCGATCCAGAAAGTAGTCCGATAACATATTCTATGACGAGTCTTTTAGACTCTCGAACGCAAGCTATGTTCGATATAGATCCGAAAACTGGCGTCGTTAGTACAAAAGTGCAGTTAGATAGAGAACTAGTTGATGTACATTATTTTAAAGTAACTGCAATGGATGATACCTTTCCTCCACGATCAGGAACTACAATGCTTCAGATCAATGTGTTAGATGCTAACGATCATTCACCTGTGTTTGAGATGACTGAATACGATGCTAGCGTAAAGGAAAGTGTCAGTATTGGAACGACAGTTATAACTCTAAAAGCCACTGATCAAGATATTGGAAAAAACGGTGAAGTTCAGTATGCAATCCAAAGTGTTAACGGTGGAGGGACGTCGACAGAGGAAGATGATCGGCATGCATTTAAAATTGATCCTAAATCTGGTGTGTTAACCACTAGGATGTTATTGGATCGCGAGACGACGGAAGTGTATACTTTGGTTGTTACTGCGACAGATTTGGCGAATCCACAGATGACAAGAAGATCGTCTAGTGCCAGTGTTATTGTACATGTTTTGGATGATAATGATAATTATCCTCAGTTTTCCGAAAGGACTTATACAGTGTCGTTGAATGAGGATATTAATTGGAGTGATAGCCCTGTTATAACACATATAAAGTGAGTAAAATTACAAAATGGGAACAAATGACTCTATTCTATTGTATTCTAGAGCTACTGATGCAGATCAAGGAACGAACGCAGCAATACGTTACGCAATAATCAGCGGCAACACCCAATCACAATTCGCCATAGACAGTTTATCTGGTGACGTATCATTGGTGAAACCATTGGATTACGAAACTTTACGCAACTATCGATTAGTGATTCGTGCCCAAGATGGTGGCAGTCCAGCAAGATCGAATACTACACAATTGTTGGTAACTGTTAAAGATGTGAATGACAATATACCACGATTCTACACATCATTGTTTCAAGAAAGTGTACAAGAGAACGTTCCAGTCGGTTTTAGTATTGTTAGAGTGCAAGCATATGATGCTGATGAAGGCGCAAATGCTGAAATCAAATATACCATTGGTGCAAGAGATGCCACAGGTAGTTCTTTGAAATTGTCTAATTGTATTCGTATTAATAATGATTATGTTATTTTTAATTAGGTGGCAGTACCGATGATTTACCGTTGACCGTAGAGCCGCAATCTGGCTGGATTTACACCACTAGAGAATTAGATCGGGAAGATCAATCAAAGTTTATGTTTCAGGTGAGTTTAGAGCACCCTAACCTCAAATTAACATTGAAAAACACCGTACAAGTCCCTCGTCAGACCAAGCAAGGTTGGAATTTACCAACAGGGGTTTGGTCTACTTATTTTGCTAATGGTATAGAAGAAAAATATGTCATTTGTAGGTTATAGCTACTGATCAGGGAGTTCCCCAACATTCAGCCAGCGCCAGCGTTACAATTATCGTTCAAGACATCAACGATAATGATCCGAGATTCGAGCCGAAATTATACGAATCAGTAGTGGCTGAAGATGATCCCCCAGGCACTCCAGTAGCCACTGTGACAGCTACAGATGCAGACGAAGATAACCGACTGCATTACGAGATTACCAATGGGAATACTAGAGGTCGCTTCGCGATAACCTCACAAAATGGTCGTGGATTAATAACAATTGCACAACCACTGGATTATAAACAGGAGAAACGATACATTCTTACGATAACAGCCTCCGATTCCGGTGGAAGAACTGATATGGCAACAGTGTATGTCAATGTGACAGATGCTAATAATTTCGCACCAGTTTTTGAGAATGCACCATATTCAGCTAGTGTTTTCGAAGATGTGGTGGTTGGTACCACTGTGTTAGTCGTTTCGGCAAGTGATAATGATGTTGGCATCAATGCCCAAATTACATATTCGTTGGGTGAGGATCCGACAACAACATCATCACCGTTTTCTATCAATCCCCAAACCGGTGCGATTGTAACAACGAAACCGTTGGATCGTGAGACTGTTTCTGGATATTTATTGACTGTTACAGCTAGAGACGGTGGTAATCCCCCATTATCTGACACGACCGATGTGGAGATTAGTGTCACGGATGTAAATGATAATTATCCAGTGTTTAAGCAGGCCGCGTATTCTGGAAGTGTACCAGAAGATGCTTTGGTTGGGACGTCAGTTGTTCAGGTAATATGCTTTTGACAAACACTATTACCTATTTTCTACTTCCTGGAAAGACTTTACACAATTTTTGTTTGATTAAGGTTGCTGCCACTGATGCGGACGTCGGTCTGAACGGACGTATCAGATACACGTTAAGTGAAAGAGATCAAGAAGATGGGTCGTTTGTGATTGATCCAACTAGCGGTGTCATACGTACAAATAAAGGTTTAGACCGAGAATCTGTAGCTTTTTTTGAACTGGAGGCCTATGCAATTGATAGAGGATCACCCACATTGAGTAGTTCCGTACCAGTGAATATTCGCATCGAAGATATTAATGATTCACCACCAGCGTTCGATACAGACAAAATTGTCCTGTATATTGCCGAGAATAGTCCGATTGGATCCACTGTTGGGGATATTTATGCCAAAGATCCAGACGAAGGTATGTTCTGTTATGTTTTTATCTCTAAACGAATTTATTTTTATTGAAAATTTATATTTGATGTGTCAAAAGACTGGCATGACCACCTTTGAAATATCATTTGAATATTGTTCAATTTAATCGGAATCTTCTCTAAAGTCTCCGTACACAATTGGATTGGGACTACGAGCGAACAAAACGTAACAAACACGGTGCAAGAAGACCCCAAATGCTTGAGAGCAATCCATGTTGGTTGTTCCCAATAATATTCGCTTGTGATCTAAAAATATGTCATCTACAACTTTTAGGAGTCAATGCAATAGTGCAGTACTCAATAATTGGAGGGGAGGATTCGGAAAGTTTTTCGTTAGTAACTCGGCCGGGATCAGAAAAAGCTGAACTGCTAACAATGGCTGAGCTGGATTATGAGTCTGCTAAGAAGAAATATGATATTATTGTCAGAGCTGCTAGTCCACCGCTACGTAGTGATGCCCACGTGGAGATTATCGTCACTGATGTCAACGATAATGCGCCTGTGCTTAAAGATTTTCAGGTGAATATTCTAAACTAAAACTGAGTCGTTTCAGTTAACCAATTATTGTTTTTATAATAGGTGATTTTCAACAACTACAAAGACTGTTTTCCCACGGGACCAATTGGGAAGATTCCCGCTTTCGATGCCGATATTTCTGACAAGTTACACTTTAAAATTTTATCGGGAAATAACGCAAATTTGGTCGCACTAAATCAGTCTACGGGTGAACTCCAACTTTCACCACAATTAAACACAAATGTACCGAAATTAGCGTCTATGGAAGTGTCAGTATCAGGTAAGTTCTGTTTCCGCCGACTGTTTACGCAATATTTAAAATAATTTCTGCTCCTAGCTTACTTTAGTTTAAGCATATTGTGATATTTTAGATGGGGTCAATGAAATAAAAGCTGTTATGCAACTAACCGTTCGATTGATCAGCGAGGACATGTTGTTCAACTCTATTACGGTCCGATTAAAACAGATGACCAAAGAGGCATTTTTATCACCACTTTTAAGCTTCTTTATTGATGGTTTAGCAGCAATTATACCATGTCCCAAGGAGAATATATTTATATTCAGCATCCAGGTATATATTTGTAATTTTATTGGCTATACCCCTGCAAAATTATCCCGTTTAATGCTCCAGTTTCCAATATAAAAAATAAACATTTTAGATAGGTAAATTTGGTAGAAATCCCTCTGATCAGCAGCAGTCAGACACCTACCAGTGCGGTCCCACCAACCGTGTAGCGAAAATTTATAATATTCTTCCATTTAGTGGATGTCATACATAATAATTTAGATCATTTATAAAAATAGAAAAAAGCAATGCACCCCAAGTGGATCCCTGAAGAAGCCCAATACTTCTCTGACCTATAGCTGTTATAATATACATATTGGAGTCTGTTCTGACGATATGAGGTAATTAACGACTTCAAACCATCATCTAATCGAAATTGATCGAACTTTTGAACAAGTATTCGGTGATCTAGATGATCGAAAGCTTTAGCAACGTCTGGATACAACACATCAAATTGACCATCATCAGTGCGACCATAGACGCAACGAGACGGGGTTAATTTTTTTAATTATGTTAAAAATTCAATACAATTTTTGGGATAAGTTTGGTCTGGTACATGTTAAGCACTATATGTCGCTATATCCGTTTCACATAATCTATTTTGTTTTGGTATAGGATGATACAGATGTGAAAGTCAAAATTTTAAACGTTAGCTTCTCTGTGAGGCGCCCAGATATACCTAAAGAAGAATATTACGCTCCACAATTTCTACAGGAAAAAGTTTATTTAAATAGGGGTATCCTGACAAAATTATCTACCGTCGAGGTAAGTGTTCACATTTTTTTTTATATATTAAATAAAAGCTTTATTGACATTGCAAAAACTTTTAGATACTACCATTCGACGATAACCTATGTGTTCGAGAACCATGTTTAAATTATGAGGAATGTATCACTGTTTTAAAGTTCGGGAATGCTTCCGGATTTATCAACAGTGATACGGTACTATTCCGCCCAATTTATCCTGTGACTACATTTACTTGTCAGTGTCCTAGAGGATTTACAGGTATTGACTTATTGCACCCTAAAGATGTCCCAAAATTAACGAAGCAATTTCTTTTCCAGGCTCTCGGGAACATTATCTGTGTGATACTGAAGTTAACCTCTGTTACTCATCACCATGTAAAAACAATGGTGTGTGTAAAATTAAAGAAGGAGGTTATACATGCGTTTGTCCATCAAATTATACTGGCGATAACTGTGAAATCGCCTTGGATGACAACTTGTGTAAGCCAAGGAAGTGTGACAAAGATGCGACTTGTATTCCCAAACAAGGACGAGGCGGTAAGATACAGTACACAGGTAGGGAAAGAGAAGTAGTTAAAGTCTTCTATTCCAGGTTTTCTTTGTGAAGATTGTACGTTAGATACCGAAACACAACATTACACTCCCTCGTGCGAGCTCAAAAGCCGAAGTTTCTCAAAATCAGCGTTCCTGACATTCCCCAGCTTGAAACAACGCCATCGTCTGCATTTAAGAGTACGATTTGCCACGCAAGCTCAAAACGGGTTATTATTGTACAATGGACGTTATAATGAAAAGCACGATTTCATAGCTTTGGAGGTTGTCAATGGTGACGTCCAGTTTTCGTTTTCGTTAGGAAGTTCCGTGACTAAAGCAACAGCTTCTATCCCTAGTGGGGTTTCAGATGGAAAATGGCATACTGTGACCGTCAGTTATTATAATAAGGTAAGGTGCATGCATATTTCCGGTTTCTGTGAGTAATTCTGGATATTTGTATTGCAGACAGTTACAGTCTCAATAGACAAATGTGATACGGCCCTTGCCTTGAAGCACGGGGAGGAATTGGGTGGTAAATGGGCCTGCGCTGGTTTCGCCGCACACGAACTAGAAGCACGCTGTTCATCGCTCACTGAAACATGCCACAGATTTCTCGACCTCACCGGTCCTCTACAGCTCGGAGGTTTACCGTCCCTATCCGCAAAATTCCAGATTAAAAACAGCCATTTTGAGGGTTGCATCTCAGATTTCTACGTGGATCACCGCTTCATTGATCTAAACTCTTTTGTGACGGACAATGGGACTCTATCAGGTTGCCCAGAAAAACGGTCATATTGTAATTCGCGACCATGCAAAAACGGTGGGAATTGCATTGATGGATGGGCGACATTTCGTTGCGTTTGCCCGCAAGGGTACGGTGGACGGGATTGTGGTGAATCGATCAGTCCTCCATGGCATTTCTCCGGTGATGGTACGCTGTCATTCAATCCTTTACTGCGTCCGATACAGTTGCCATGGCTAAATGGGTTGTCACTACGGACGCTACAGGAAGACACGTTTTTAATGTCCATACAAGTTGGACAGAACAGCTCTGCTGTGTTATCACTACACCATGGATTGTTGGTTTATTCGTACGATGGTGAGAATTTATCGCTGACTTCCAAATATTTATCAGATGGGGAATGGCATACGATAGAAGTGACGTGGATTGGTACGGAGATTAAGATGTCGATTGATTATGGGGAGTATACTGTAGTTTTACCGTTTGCTGAGAAAATTCAAGGGCTATATGTTGGAAAGATTTTAATTGGTGGACCTGATAATACCTACAGCAGTTTGAGTGCTGGTTATAATTATTTAGAAGGTAAATTTCCGATTTAAGAGAATCGCGTTGCAGCTGGTATAATTTTTGCTTCCTTTTAGGTTGTATCCAAGATGTGCGAATAGGTAATCAACAGACCACACTTAACCGTCCTACGGTAAAGGAAAACGTTGAAGATGGTTGTTTCTCATTAACTGAATGCCAGAATCAGTGTCCTGCCTCGTCACAGTGTGTT
Organism: Apoderus coryli; assembly: GCA_911728435.2. Classification (NCBI taxonomy): domain Eukaryota; kingdom Metazoa; phylum Arthropoda; class Insecta; order Coleoptera; family Attelabidae; genus Apoderus; species Apoderus coryli. Next base: position 338,443 of record OU452211.1, on the reverse strand, counting down.
GTTGATTGGGGGAAATCCCATTGCGATTGTGATGAAGGTTATGTTGGTAAGAATTAAAATTACTTAATAATAAGCAGCAAGAATTCAAAATAAAAGTAACTCAATGATCGAAAACGAATTTAATTAAAGCAAGAGGAGCATTACACAACATAGGAAAAGTTATGCAGCTTTACCATAAAACTGTAATTTGTAGTTTTGTCTGAAGTAGGCTTTATGATATAATATTTAACTGTCATTTATGTGGGAATTAGAATATATTTACATTATTTTTCAAGTTCAAATAATAAAAGCTGATTTTTACATATACACATACATACATCATCATACATACAGGGTGGTCCAACGAAAAGTTTGCACCTAGCTTTTCTCTTTTTTTTGTAGTCGAATGCGAAAATGCTCGGACACGTCGATTTTGCTTTTGAGGGGGACACATTTTAAACATATTTTTCGATCTGCGCCTTTAACCCCCTAGCGGGGGTGAGTAACAACCCTAAAATTTTAAATGGAAAGAGGGGTCTAATGACATATCATTTGAAAGGACACAAAATTGTCTTTCTAATGATACCCTATTTGTCGAATTTTACTAAAACAGTTAATACGAAAACGACTTTAAAGACATTAAGCCGATAATTTTGGTATTAATGAGAAATACAAATAAGTTTTAATTATTGCGAGTGAAAACACCTGCAATCGTTAGTACATTCCAATGTTTGTTAGTTTTAACATTGCTTTGTAAAAAAAGTAAACAAGCTGTTAAATTGATTTATTAAAACGTTACATTAACAAATGTTGAAAATGTGACCCATTTGATTCCATACAATAATACAGATTTTGTTCAAATCTATTTCTAACATTTTGTAGCATATCAGGTGTTATGTTTCTGCACTCTTCTGTAATGCGTTGGCGAAGATCTTCTATGGACTCGGGCTTCGTGGCAAAACATTTATTTTTTAAGTGCCCCCAAAGAAAAAAGTCTAAAGGCGATAAATCCGGTGACCTGGCAGGCCATTCAATTGGGCCCCTCCTTCCAATCCACCGTCCAGGGAACCGGTCATCTAAGAACTGTCTTACAGGAGCCACATAGTGCGGAGGTGCTCCATCTTGCTGGAAATAAAGCCGATCAGCAGTATGATTTTGGTCATCTTCTATTATTTGTGTTATTAAAGGATCAATTGTGTCTTCAAGCATGTTTAGGTACACTTCACCAGTTAAATTTCCAGGAATAAAAAGTGGTCCTATAATATGATTTCCTAATATGCCACACCAGACGTTTATTTTTTGAGGATACTGGGTATGAACCTCACGGAATAAATGTGGGTTACTGTCATCCCAGTAACGGCAATTGTGCCTATTTACAGCTCCATTCAAATAAAATGTACATTCGTCGGAAAAACAAATGTTAAATAATAATTGCGGATCTTCAATTAAACGCTGGCTCATTGCTTCACAAAATTGCAGCCTTCTATCAGGATCATCCTCATTTAGTTCCTGTACTAATTTGATTTTGTACGGATGAAATTTGTACGCTTTTAAAATTCGTATTATGGACGAACGGGAGACACCTGAGGCTTCAGCTAGTTGACGGGTACTTTGACTATGATCCATTTCAACATGCCCTAAAACAGCGACTTCCACAGCTTCATTTCTGATCGGTTTCTGCGGCTGGTGTTTTACATTACAGACAGATCCGGTATCTACAAACTTTTTAACTAACTTGCCAACGTACACATCATTCACATTTTTATCGGGATGTCTCTCATTAAATAAGCGAGCCGTAAGTCTAGCACTACTATTATTTTGAAAATAAAGTTTAACAATTTCAACTCGTTCTAGAATGGAATAAATCATTTTGTACGGTAAAAGTAAAATAACTTGAGAAGCAACCAAACTGAATCAATGAAAAGACTAAAATAAACGGTGTAAATTCTTTTCCTACACGTATCTGCAGTTTTTATTTCAACAAAAAACGCAAACGATTAGTGAGGAATTTAGTTCTGATAAATAAGATAGTGTTTTTGAAATCCCGTTTTTCTTCAAAGTAAATAATTTAGAAATGATTGTAGTTGTTTTCAGTCGTAATAATTAAAACTTATTTGTATTTCTCATTAATACCAAAATTATCGGCTTAATGTCTTTAAAGTCGTTTTCGTATTAACTGTTTTAGTAAAATTCGACAAATAGGGTATCATTAGAAAGACAATTTTGTGTCCTTTCAAATGATATGTCATTAGACCCCTCTTTCCATTTAAAATTTTAGGGTTGTTACTCACCCCCGCTAGGGGGTTAAAGGCGCAGATCGAGAAATATGTTTAAAATGTGTCCCCCTCAAAAGCAAAATCGACGTGTCCGAGCATTTTCGCATTCGACTACAAAAAAAAGAGAAAAGCTAGGTGCAAACTTTTCGTTGGACCACCCTGTATACATATATAGAACGTGATACGACCACCTGACGGCCGGCTTCATATAAACATAGTTGCCAGTGTTTAATGAAAAATAAGAGTATCCGACAATGTAACAAGACACTAAAGTTATGTCGGAAATTTGTTTCACACTACCATGCTTTCACCAGACGCGTTGTTTCGTTGATCCAAAACGCATTATAATGGAAAAAGGGACTACACTCGTCTAACGGTCATCAATTAATTGCAGGTTCACTTTGTGTGCCAGTTTGTACGGTAAATCCATGTGAAAATGGCGCTACGTGTCGCGAAGATCTTACCGACGATAAACGATATCAATGTGTGTGTAATGCAACCGACTACTCCGGTGATTATTGCGAGATCCAACAGGCTCAGCCATGCCCAGCTGGTTGGTGGGGATATCCAGTTTGTGGACCTTGTCAGTGTGATATCGGCGCAGGGTACAGTTATTTAACCATAAAACTATGCTGAGGATATTGAAAATATTTTTTTCTGTAGGTATAATCCGGATTGTGACAAGTCAACAGGCAAATGTCATTGCCGTGAAAACCACTATCAACCTAGAGGTAGCACCCAATGTATTCCATGTGATTGTTACCATGTAGGATCTTTCAGTACCCAATGCAACCATGAAACTGGTCAGTGTACTTGTCGTGAAGGTGTGATCGGATTGAAATGTGACTCATGCCCTAATGCGTATGCTGAGATCACACTTAAAGGCTGTGAAGGTACATACACATATATGATAATACTAATTATTGAGATAAACGGTATTGATAATTTTCAGTTGTGTATGATGGTTGTCCGAGATCGTCAGCTAATGGCATTTGGTGGCCAAGAACACTATTCGGTCAATCGGCTGTTGAGAGTTGCCCTAAAGGCTCACATGGTAAGGCAGCAAGAAGTTGTGATAGTGATCTTGGTGGTTGGCAGGAACCTGATATGTTCAACTGTACCTCTGAACGATTTGTTGATCTACGTGAAGAGGTAAGTTATTCTTGAATCTTTTAAATAAAATGCTATAATGATTCTTTCTAGTTGGGCAACATAGAGCAGGGCAAACTATCCCTTAACACTTTCGTCGCAATCAAACTGGCTCATGATCTTTTTAAAGCCACAAATAGCACAGGTGATCTGTATGGCGCTGATGTCTTAATCACATACGATTTGATAAAAGAACTGTTGAACTATGAGTACCGTGTACATGGTTTAAATCTAACGCACAGTCAAGATAAGGATTATATCCACAACATTGTTTATTCAGTCAGTGTAATTTTAACAGAAAAATATGAGGAGCATTGGTGGAGAATTAAAGAGTTGATAGATGAAAGTGTGGAAGATTTGATTATGTTGATGGAGAAATATATTAATGTGTTGAGTTTTAGTCAACATGATACGTACACGAGTCCCTTTGAGATTGTTTCTTCTAATGTTGGTAAGGAAATTGAGTTTTTATCGATTTTAATGTATAAAAACATTTGTTTACAGTTTTAGGCCTGGATATTGTAACTTCAGAATCGATTTACGGCTACGAACCAGAAATAACGCCCCATCTTCCTGGCCAAACAACCTTCACAACCGAAAGTGTTATCCTACCAGACACATCGCAGTTCATTCAAGACAATAAAGTTGCTCTAAACTTTGGTCCGCTAGTTGGGTTTCCGAAATACAATAATTATCTCTTGGATAAAACGAAATTCGACCAACACAGTCGTGTTTTTATCCCACTCACCTTACTCGGTATAAAGCAAGTTGAAATCGGTGAAATAGTGACGAAACATAGTCTACCCCAAGACGGTGCTGTAGTGTGTTACGTCGAATATAGACAAGCTGGAAATTTACTACCGAGAGCGTATGACGAATCCGTAGTTCGGCGCTGGGGTGTAGATATCACCATTGGCTCGCCACTAATCTCTGTCAGTGTTCTTGTTCCTGAATATGTAAATGCTGTGCAGAAAATACCTACCGAATTACCACATCTCCATTTCGAAGAGGCTAACTTTCCAGATACGAGTGATATTAGGGAATGGAACAGTAAGAAGATATTTACAGAGCCAGATGTGCGTGTACATGAGAATGACGCATATCTGCGCACTAGTCGGATGCGTAGAAATCATGAATTCAGCAGGAAGTTGTTGTATAAAAATTTGGCAGGTGTAAGGCTTGAAACACCAATTAAAATCCAGTTAATGTTAGATTGGAATAGTACTGTGTTTAATGAGAGGTCGAATCCTCAATGTGTACATTGGTCTACGGCTAAAGGGTAAGAATTACAAATTGAAGCGCCATCGTCCACGCAAAATAGGGAGCCATACAAAATATTTTTTACAGAATTCTGTAAAAAAAGGTAGAATTGAAAGATTCCGAGTTTTTTACAGAATTCTGGAATAAAGTCAGAATGACAAAATACAGAAATCTGTAAAAAAATGAGAATAGAAAATTTCCAAGTTTTTACAGAATTCTGTAAAAAAGGCAGAATTGAATATTTTCAATTTTTTTACAGAATTCTGGACATAAAGTCAGAATCAAAAAATACAGAAATCTATAAATCTATCTATAAAAAAAAATGAGAATTGAAAAAATCCGAGTTTCTTACAGAATTCTGGAAATAACGTCAGAATGAAAAAAATTCAGAAATCTATAAAAAAAATTAGAATTGAAAAATTTCGATTTTTTTTCAGAATTCTGTAAAAAAATGCAGAATTGAAAACTTCCAAATTTTTTACAGAATTCTCGAAATAAAGTTAGAATGAAAAAAATACAGAAATCTGTAAAAAATGATAAAATTGAAAAAAAATTTTTACAGAATTCTGAAAAAAAAAGGCAATTGAATATTTTCAAATCTGTGGAAAAAAATTAGAATTGAAAAGTTCCTAGTTTTTTTACAGAATTCTGTAAAAAAGGCATTATTGAATATTTTCAAATTTTTTACAGAATTCTGGAAATAAAGTCACAATGAAAAAAATACAGAAATCTATAAAAAAAAATAGAATTGAAAAATTCCGATTTTTTTTTACTGAATTTTCGAAATAAAGTGGAAAAAAATACAGAAATCTGTAAAAAATGAAAATTGAAAAATTCCTAGTTTTTTTTACAGAATTGTGTAAAAAAGGCAGAATTGAGAATTTTCAATTTTTTTACAGAATTCTCGAAATAATGTCGGAATGCAAAAAATACAGAAATCTGTAAAAAATGAAAATTTAAAAAATCCGAGTTTCTTACAGAATTCTGGAAATAACGTCAGAATGAAAAAAATTCAGAAATCTATAAAAAAAAAATCGATTTTTTTACAGAATTCTGTAAAAAAGGCAGAATTGAAAACTTCCAAATTTTTTACAGAATTCTCGAAATAATGTCTGAATGAAAAAAATACAGAAATCTGTAAAAAATGATAAAATTGAAAAATTCCGAGTTTTTTTTACAGAATTCTGTGGAAAAAAAATAGAATTGAAAAGTTCCTAGTTTTTTTACAGAATTCTGTAAAAAAAAAAGGCAGAATTGAATATTTTCAAATTTTTTACAGAATTCTGGAAATAAAGTCAGAATGAAAAAAATACAGAAATCTGTGAAAAAAAATTAGAATTGAAAAGTTCCTAGTATTTTTACAGGATTCTGTAAAAAAAGGTAGAATGAAAGATTCCCAGTTTTTTACAGAATTCTGGAAATAAAGTCACAATGAAAAAAATACAGAAATCTATTAAAAAAAATAGAATTGAGAAATTCCGATTTTTTTTACTGAATTTTCGAAATAAAAAAATGAAAAAAATACAGAAATCTGTAAAAAATGAAAATTGAAAAATTCCTAGTTTTTTTTTACAGAATTGTGTAAAAAAAGGCAGAATTGAGAATTTTTAATTTTTTTTTACAGAATTCTCGAAATAATGTCGGAATACAAAAAATACAGAAATCTGTAAAAAATGAAAATTGAAAAAATCCGAGTTTTTTTTGCAGAATTCTGTAAAAAACCTTACCTTACTTTTTTCCAGTTATGGCGAATGGTCAAGAGTTGGATGTCGAACAGAAATTGAGGATAATTGGTTCAACGAATATAGTGATGAACCGCTATTAATAAATTGTAGTTGTTATCATCTAAACACGTTTGCTGTACTTGTAGATGTTGTCGATTTGGAGGTAAATATTACAAAAACACTTCACATTGAAATTAACTTAATTGTTTTGTAAATTTATTTCTCTTTTTCCAGTACATACCGGAGCCTTCCCTTCTTGAAGACGTATCAAGTTACAGTTGTTTCTCAATATCACTACCGCTACTGCTCGGTACCTATTTGATCTTGGCATTCATAAGGGGTCTGCAAACAAACTCAAATACCATCCGTAAAAATTTGGTTTTATGTGTTTTCTTGGCGGAATTGTTGTATTTTGTGGCATTAAAAGCCAGGAAACCCATGGTTGCATCAGAGGTAAACAAATTTAAATTATTTAGCAATCCTATAACAAAACAAATTTTGGGAAATCGGGACTAAAATAATCAAAGCGATGTCGATGAAGGATATTCCTGAAACTAAAAGTTGAAACAACTGATTTTTGTTGTGTGTTTTAGTTTTCATGTAAACTATCTGCGATCGGCCTTCACTATTTGTGGCTAGCCTCCTTTTCCTGGATGCTAGTCGATGCTATACATCTGTACAGAATGTTGACAGAGATGCGTGATATCAATCACGGGCCTATGAAGTTTTATTACAGTATGGGTTACGTCTTGCCAGCAGTCGTTGTGAGTTTGGCCGTTGGAGTCCGAGCACATCAATATGGCAATTATTACTTGTAAGTAGTCATAAAACCTAAAATACTCGAATAGTGTTGTGATTAGAGTTTCTTATTTTTAAGCTGTTGGGTATCGTTATACGAAAGCGTGGTTTGGAGTCTGGTTGGACCAATTTGTTTACTAGTTTTCTGCAATTTTCTTATCCTAGTAATGTCAATAAGAGCGGCATTTACACTCCAAGATCATGTGTTGGGTTTTGGCAATTTACGTACACTTTTATGGGTATCAGTAATTGCTTTACCATTGCTAGGTAAGAAATACAGATATCTTCAATTTTTGTTATTATGACTAATTTTGTGTTTCATTTAATTTTTTAGGGGCGACATGGGTTTTGGCGTTGCTAGCTGCCTCAGAAAGACATCCCCTACTAATGCCAATGCTGTCATTGGCTGTTCTTTTGCATGCAGCATTCGCGTTAGCTGGATATTGTTTCGCTAACAATAGAGTCAGACAAAATCTGCTAAGGTTGGTACATTAACCACAATTTTTATCATCCAGTTGTACCTTTAGATGACGAATACAATGAGAATCAATCAAATCATCTTTAAAGAAAGCTCTCTCTTAATCCTAAAGGCACTGTTTCTCAATTTCCAAGGAATTCTTGGAGTGTATCAGTTCAGGAAGATGTTGTATGTGTCTGTTTCGTCCTTAATTCTGAACTTCTCCTTGTATGTGCGTTTCTCTAAGCCGCAGAACAAAAGGGGTTGACACCCTACCATTTTGATCATCATTTTGCCTTCATGATTAAATTTACTTTTTTTTTTATATAGAACTTTCATGCGATGCATGGGTAAGAAAGTTCCATTGTTGGAAACAACTTCAGTAGTTGGAGTTGCCAGTACAAGCAGTCAGAATATCAACGCCCAATCTGTAAGTATGATTTTAAAATGCAAACTAGTAGAAAAAACTGTTTTTTGGTTAATTTTTAGCGTTCAGCGTTAGCATATCACTCCGGTTTAGATCCTACTAGACGAAATATTGGAATCTCTGCTTCAAGTACAACTTCGCGTTCTACTACAAAGACAGGTTCAAGTCCTTATAGGTAATTTTAATGGTTTCTTCTTCTACTAAAAGTGATAGTTCTAGGATTTCTTTGACATTTTAACCTTCTAATTACTAATTGTATGTTATTAGGAGTGATACTCACCTAAGACATACGTCTACCTCAACGTCAAACTACAATTCGAACAGTGACGTACCGTCTTATCTTAGAGGTTTTGAGCAGCAAGATGGTGGGTTAAGGCATCGTGAGGTGACAGAAGAGAGCAGAAGAACACCTCGAAGAGTTGGAGGTGAAAGAAATAGAGGAGCTGATAGTGACAGCGATTCAGATGGATCGGAGGGGCGTAGTTTAGATTTAGCCTCGAGTCATTCAAGTGATGATGATGAGAGTAGTACCAGAAGACATCGGGCGAGAGGTGGAGGTACTAAATTAAAGTAATTCTGAGATAACATAATATAATCTGCTTGTTTATAGGAGTTTCTAATGCCAGACAAGGTTATCTACCAAATATTACCGAGCATGTGGTATCACGTTGCGGCACCCCACCATCGTTGAATGTAGTGACTAATTCGCAACTGTTTCCGGCTATCCAACCTTCATATGGCTCCAGATGGTCAAGTCAACTGCCAGAGTCATATTTGCCAAATCCCAACGGTAAGTCTCTATCCTGCTATAAATTGATATTGATTTTATTTTGTTTCTAGTTCCAGAAATTGGTCGTTGGTCAGCTGAAACTGGATCGGATAATGAGTTTTTACATAAAACGAATTCACCTAACCCATTACCGCATCCGGATGTAACACCCGAGACTTGTCTACCGACTTTGCAGTCTGAACAATATATGGTTAGAGCACAGTACAATCACTACAATCCAAATATCGCCTTCAAAGGTAAGCGGATAGAGATTTTAGTGTCATTTTCAGAAACTATCCTTAATGGCGAATTCCCCGAATTTGGTTGGCATATATCATTGTCCTGTTTAAATTTCACAAACCATCGGACAAAGAACAGGTTTCAATTTTAATGCTTTTGCGGATGATAATAATTTGAGGAGAGAAGATTTAAAATCTATAAGCTTCAAAATCTGTAATGGTTGCACGCCAAAAAAGCTAAAGCTTATTCACGTGTTTCCCAAAGATCCAACTTAGGTCCTATACAATTTATAATTTTTATTAGCGGTCTAAATTATTATAAGTTGTTCTTTCAAACTGCAGCAGTATTTGTTCCTGAGCGATATGCAAACTGTTTTTGACAGTAATTGAGATGATTCAGCTTGGTCCGTGTTTCGATCAAATAACGTCGTTGATTGTATTTTTTCATTTGTTGTTTAGGTGAATATCTACCGAAAGTAATGCCACATGATAACTTGAATTATCAGGATTACGGAGACAGATGTTCTGACATTGAAGACAAACATCATCCCAATGACAAGTATCACTTCCCTTATACTGGTGAGTAATAATCAAGAGTTTTCTTGTGACATGATATGTTAACCTGGCGTATATTCTATTAAGCCCCTAAATTCTTAATTTTATAGAGGTATAAATAGAATTTTGCAGTTTCTATCTGCAATTAATTTAAATATTTTGTGCAACTTCATCATTAAAGATTTTTATGATATCTTTAGGCCAATTAATTAATTGTTGCTTAATGTTTTGTGCTGCCTTTAGGCAATATAATGCAAGGTGTGTAAACTTGTTATAAATTAGCAATCATTTTATTCACTTCCACCGAATTTCCAGCGGAAGAAGATCACTTGCCAACACATACAACGAACTACAGTCACACATTACCGTCTTCCCACCCGAGTAGTCGTGTAATGTCACCGATCACCAACGACATAAACAATCCCGGAATGGACTATCGGAGTACCACAATGGGTTCCCGTATGGGTTCCATATTAGGGTCTCTACATGGTTCCCAATATGGCGGGAGTACTAGGGGTTCACCGTCGCCGCTAATGGCGCCTGTTGTGTCCATGATGCATAGCGGAATGCCAGCGGAACCCAGTTCGTAAGTGATTTTAACTCTACAGTTGTAACTACTAATAATAATAATACGCTAAATATTTTGCTAAATACTTGTTACAGGTCGGTTATTGAAAATAGTAGAGTAGTGTTAAAAATTATTCACAATTTAGTAATAACGCACTGGTGTTGGTTTTTAATAACATAATAGTAAATTTTGACATTATTTTCATGCTGCCATTTAACAGTTGGTGTTGGGAATACACTGTGAACAAATAAACTATATGGTGGATTTTTTCCGGTAAGGCGTATGTGATATGTAAATTTCATACATTTTATTTATCGTAATCATTTTGCAGTAGCATTATTTTAATTGTTTGGCATTAATTTCAGGATAAAAGAGAAAGATGAGGAGACGTCAGTATAGTAACGAAAATATTTGGCTTTAATTTATAATGTACAAAGTGTTTAATTTTTTAGATATATTTGAACTATATTTAATCAATTTTTGGAAAATGCATTTTTTGTAAAAAAAGAAAAAGTATATTTATTCACTATTTTTTATAGTGATATACTTAATTTTTTTATTTTAATGCACTGGGTGTTACAACTAAGATAACTAATAATTTATTGATGAATTGCATTTCTCTAAACGGTGCTCGTTGATGAGTACTTTTATTTTACTGAAATAATAAATGTGGATAAAAGATATCTTGGTTTTAACACCCGATGAAATAAATTGCATTTATTGCTCCTTGAAACAAAATACTCAATAAAAAAAATAAGGTAAATAATACTAACATTAAAATTTAAATAAAATAAAGACTGTATAATAATATGCATGACAAAACACAAAATAACAATCTTGAAAACATTCCGAATTTAATTTTAAGAACAAACTAAATTAATAAATAAAAGTAATATTAATTAAGCTTTAATATAATCATAATTATTATTTTTGTTGGTCTCGTTTGCTAGTTTGACAAGACTATTTTTATTTGCATTATATGATATGTTCGACAGTTTTATTCATTTGCATCTTGGTCTCTCTGTAAGTGCCTTTCCATAATCAAATTCTATTGGAATGTTATTTTATGTTTTTTTAATAAACAAAACCTAAAATAGTATATTGTGCATCCAACATGAAATGACATATATTTCCTACGAGTATGATCGTTTGCAGCAGGAGCATGTGTTTCACACTATACTTTTTCTATGACTGTTTTAATGCTTTTGAATATCATAATTTTTAGGAAAATATTTGTTTTTCTAAACTTACCTATACTCGCCCTGTTGGCGTAAGCCTAAATACTATGAGTTAAAAGTATTAAATTGACTAGGTGGTGTTGAAGTATATTCTCTATCAGTATCACTGTTTTTCATTGAAACCTTCGATATTAGCGAAATAATTAAATAATAATTGTTATTGAACTATATTCTGTCAATTTAGACAGGAAATTTACCCGTGCAATTTAAATATTTCCCAGCATTAGAATGTACTACATTTTCAAATTATGATTGAACATATAACAAAGGCATTTAAAGACAGTCGTAGAAAAATACTTCTCTTATCAGGTTTTCTTGTCATTCTGGTAGATTTTTGCCATAATGTACTTATTTAAATTGTTTTTATTTTTATAACAACGGTAGTACCTAATATAGTCCGTTTTTTTATTAATTTGGCAAAGTTCAAATAAGAAGGAATTGAATTATTGGTAGTAGAAAAGTTTCATTTGTAACTGTGGAACAAAAAGAATTGTTGGCCAAACCCTACTTTTGCAAAAATATTTAGAAAACGAAAGTTTCCATATTTTCAAATCAACCGATTCATAGAAAATTAGAAAATATTTACTTGGAATTCATAATTCAAATTTTTGTTTTCGATCGTGTTTTTCTTTTCATTTTCAATACAACATCGATACCAAATTCAATTTACTAAAACGTGGACTGTATAATAATTTTATTAGTATTTAGATTTTTTTTTGTAGAAATATGTAGCCATTTGAAGGGAGTAAAAAAGACTTTATTTTGTATTTTATTATAGTGAAAAAAGAGTAATTTTCCATTTCATTTTAGACATTGTGCCTAAACAAAGAAATATATAAGCTTTTTACAACTTTATTTTATATATTGATGACTCTATGATCGTGATTGTTTTATATCGAAAGAGATTTTTTCAAACTTTTCAATATATTTTTTTATATTTACAAAACTAAAAACAAAACTTTATCAAGATGGGACTCGCGAGTTTCAATTCAGAGCTTGGATGGCTTTTGCCGTTTTTTTTTTTTTTTATTTTTCCCGCTAGGCTAAGGCAGATCTCGATATAAAATAATCAAAATTGTAATTGGTATAAGTATTTATAATAAGCTTAGGATAATAATTAGTTAAGAAATTGATTGTGTAGCGCCCTAGGTATAGTTATTTTTATATATTTAAGATTCCTTCCTATTATCTTTTTGTGCAATTTTTTTTATACATTCCATTTTATCTATTAGGTGTTTTAAGTTTTGTACTCATATTTATTGTGATGTTTTATTTTTAGAATTATTGTTTTTAATATTATATTTTTTTATTTAAACTAGTAATTAATATTAAGAAAGTAGTTTTTAAGTAATTGTATGAATAAATAATTAAAGAAAACATTCTACAAACATTCAAATGTATTTTTATTGATTTATTTTTATATTACAAAAGATGGAATAGATAAATATTATTCATAGGTATTTTATAAACAATTTTTCGATTTGGAAAAAAATTGAAAAATATTGGATTTAGTACAATGTTCTTGTTACGTCCCACAATTAGATAAGGCAACTCAAACGATATATTTTTAAAAATTATTTACTTAAAAAATAGAAAACGTTTTCAGGTAGGAATACTTATTTTTAGTAGTTCATAATTAGTCGTCACAATATATAACAGCATTCATTATCTATTGTTGTGTTACATACTTCAGCTAAGGTTATCAGGTGGATTCGGTGTATACCGACTTCGCCAAAGCATTTGATAGGGTGAACTTTGATGTTTTGTTGGCAAAGCTGGGAGTGTTCGGATTTTCTGACCATGCGTTATCTTGGTTGGAAAGTTTTTTGAGGGGGCGTACACAGGTAGTAAAGATCATGAATCACAAAAGTCATGAGTTTCGAGTAACATCAGGAGTCCCGCAGGGGTCCCATTGTGCCCCATTATTGTTTAATATTTTTGTCAACGATATCAGTGATGTATTGAAGTTTTCGATGGCTAATCTATTTGCGGATGATTTAAAGATTTATAGAAGAATTTCGTGCGAGGCCGATGTTGAATATTTGCAGCGCGATGTTGATGCGCTGTGGCAGTGGTCTGTGTATAATAATTTGAAATTCAATATCAATAAGTGTTCATTTATTAGCTTCTTTCGCAAGAGGAATAGATTTCCTAGTCGGTACACGATGGATGGTGATCAGTTGAAATATATGGATAAAATAAAAGACTTGGGTGTTCACTTTTCAGAGTCTGTTGACTTTAATGAACACATATGCCGAATGTCTCAGAATGGTCATAAAGTATTGGGATTTGTGATGCGGAATTCTAGAGACTTATCGATTGCGAGCTGTCGTTTGTTGTATGTGTCCCTGGTTCGTTCTTCACTGGAATACGCGTCAGTGATTTGGTCGCCTTATTATCAGACTTATATAAATATGATTGAGAGAGTTCAGGACAAGTTTTTGCGTTATGCTGCGTTTAGAATGGGGATACATATGCGCAATTATCATAGATCGGACCTACGAGGGGCGTTAAACTTGGATACTCTTGGTAAACGCAGAGTTTTAAACGACTTGGTATTTGCGTATAATGTGTTGAAAGGTAACATAAATTGTCCTGCTGTCCTGCATAGGATTTTCTTCAATGTACCAGTGCGTGATTTACGACACCATGATCTCTTCTTTCACCATACAAGTAGAAATAATTATACATATTTTTCTCCTATTGATAGAACTCTTCGCACTCTGAATGAACATGATTGTATAGATATCTTTTGCAATTCACTTTTAGAATTTAAGCGTCAAATTAATTGTTGTATTGAGTAGTACTCATAACAGATCTTGAATTTATTATGAATTTGTTTATTTTGCCTTAGGTACTGTCATGTATATAAGAAATTTGTTGTAAACATAATTGGGGTATCCCGTTAATTTAATAAATAAAAATAAATAATTATTTTTAATTATGTCTACTTCTTTTAAACCCAGTAAATTTCCAATTATACAACGTTAGTGATAATCCAATATGGCGTTTGACACTTCGAGGTTAGTTTCTCCCCATTCCGCTAGTCAAAGAATTTGACACAAACAGCTCAAGCTGACTTTAACTGACTCTTACAATGACTGTTCGTTTGGATTAGTAATATCGGGTCCGCCATCTAACGCTTTTTCTTCAACTAGTGCTTATTTGGTGAGGGTAACACTTAGCTCATGTCTGATTTGACAGATAATTAGTTTTATCTTTCCGCTGAACGAATATGGTTGTGTATACGCTTGAACAACGTTGGGAAATATTGCGACATTACTTTGAAAATCATGGTAATGTTGCAGAATGTGTGCGAAAATTGCGTACGGATTTTGGAAGAAGAGAAGCACCGTCAGCTCCGTATGTTCGTTATCTCGTGAAAAAAGTGAAAGAAACTGGCATGCTCATCGATAAACCAAAGAATATTGCTGCTGTGGCAGAAAGTGTGCGTGAAGCGCCATCAACATCAATTCACCGTCGGTCTCAACAATTGAACATTTCGGAGACATCATTGAGACGAATTTTGCATAAAGACCTTGGTATGACGCCATACAAAGTCCAATTGGTTCAGGAGTTGAAGCCAACTGACCATCCAATGCGTTTTCGCTTCGCTCAGTGGGCCTGCGATCGATTTACAGAAGATGCCGATGTTGCCAAAAAGATCATCTTTTCAGATGAAGCTCATTTTGATCCTGGCGGATTTTGGTCCGGAGGCATAATTGGGCCATTTTTCTTCGAAAATGAGCAAGGAGTGGCCGTTACAGTCAATGGCGATCGTTATCGGGCCATGTTGAACGAATTTTTGTTCACATAAATTGAAGAGGAGGATATTGGCAACATTTGGTTTCAACAGGACGGCGCTACGTGCCACACAGCCGAAGCTACACTCGATGTTTTGCGCCCTGTTTTTGAAGATTGCATTATCAGCCGCAGAGCTGATGTCGTTTGGCCACCTCGGAGCTGCGATTTGACACCGTTGGACTATTATTTGTGGGGTGCCGTCAAAGATAAGTGTTACGCCGACAAGCCAGAGACAATTGACGCTTTAAAGGACAATATTCGTGAAGCGATTGGTGAAATACAGCTGCACACAATCGATAATGTGCTTAAAAATTGGACCGATCGTGTAGGCTACTGCATGGCCAGCCGAGGCAGCCATTTCAATGAAATGATTTGTCGTTATTAACCGGAAGGATTGTACTTCAAATAAAAAAAGAAATTTGAGAAAATATTCAGCAGTTTTTCTTTTATAGCATTTTCAAAAAAAAAAAGTTACCTGGCAGACCCAATATTTCAATTAAATCTATTTAATGTTGTATTTTCACTAGATTTATAGGTATCATTGTAAAACGTATAAAAAGGTATTGCTTCTACAGTTTTTTTGTTGTCATATTTTAATAATAAAATAAAAAATAATCCTTTATTTCTTCCTTACACCCAAGAAAAGTACCTATAACAAAATTAAATATATCAACTTTTCCCTTAAATAATCTAAGTGTGGGACGTCGATGTTTTTCTTAAATTAATGTGCTCTTCGTCAAAACGGATGATCTCTTATAGTGTGCTGTCTCAATTCCTTAGCCGAACTGAACGTCAAATTGCATATTGAACAATTCATCATTTTCTGTCCTAAACCAGCTTGTTTCAACTTCTCATGGATCTTCAAATGTATCGACAATGAGTGAGCTTTATCAAAAACTCTATCACATTGCGTACATTTGAAATCAGTTTGTTGTTGTGGTGCTGACGATGCTGGTGATAATGTTTCGGGATGATTCATATTTATATGTGCCTTAAGCGTTTCCACTTGTCTAAATGCAGCTGGACAATGGTTGCATGGGAAGCGTTTTAATGGAGCTTTAAATGCTTGCATCAACTTGCTCTCTTGTTGGGTTTGTACTTCGTGTTTTTTCTGTCGTTCTAAAAAGTCGTGGAATCGCTTATGTTTCTCATATTCCTCCTGCGTACTGAAATCTTGATTACATGTATTACATCGCGGGATCAACATAATAGCGTTTACACTGCGATGCTTTTCTAAAATATGAATTTGTAATGCTGTGTCATTTGGTAGCTCAGCTAAACACGATGTACATTGAAACTCTGGAGCCTTAGTTGGCGGAGTGGGGATTCTCGCAGATATTGTCGCCAATTTCTTCAGCATTTTCGAATGTTTAACATATTTACCTTCAACACCGTTCGTCTCAACTGTCTTACCGCGTTTATGCCATCCAGCATGGGCATTTAAAGCGCCTACGGTAGCAAAAGCTTTCCTGCATACTCGACATCGATGCGGTTTATCAGGCTCTTTGGTTGCTTTTGGTTTAGCAGTTTCGTTATGTTCCAAATGCATATGTTTCGTGAGTTCGTTAATATTACTAAAAGCAATTTTACAATATTTACAATACACTGAAGTATTACTCGTTTTCGGTTGGAGATCTCTCATCATATGTCGTTCTTTGTGTTTTTTCATTGCTTGTTTAGATGAACAAGTTGTCGGGCAAATATCACACGTGTATATAATTGGTTTTGATAGGTCTACGTCCATTGGCACATCGACATGCTCAGATATTCCATTTGCACTATTATGTTCAGTCCTCTTGTGGGTAATGAGATATTCTTTACTGTCAAATTCAATGTCGCATTCTTCACATATGTGTTTTTGAGTTTGCTTTTTATTACTGCTTTTATCTGTAGTGATACCGTGAGATTTCATATGCATTTTTAAATTGTATCGTGAAGAAAATACTTTGAAACATCGTCTGCAGGCGTGGTATGATTCATCTTCCTCTTTCACTGTAACTTCTAAGCTTTTCTTCTGTACCTTGGCTGCAGCAGTCATTGTCGTCGTACCAGGCCTTAAATCATTTAACGTTAATTTTTCATGCGACTGTTTATGTCTGAAGAATGATGCTCCAGTTGCAAACACTTTATCACAATAATCACACTTTTTAGGGAACTCTGAAGGTGGTTTTTGGTTATGCATCTTTTTGTTATGCGACCACCAACCACCATACGAAGGATAAGCTTTATCACACGGTTCACAATAGTATTTCACGTCATCTTTATCATCATTAAAATATTCGTTCTCGTCTTCATCAGTTGTAACTGCTGGATGAAGTAACGGTACTTCCCCTGGATCATCTTCTTCATGTAACAGTTTATGGGCACGTAATTCATCTTTACTCATAAACATTTCATCGCATATCTCACACATCACCATCACTTCGTTATTACTAGTCACCGAACCTCTTGGACTAAGCATATCGCATTTCTTCAAATGTTCATTTATTTCCGATTCAAATTGGAACACTTTGCCGCAATTGTTACATGTTTGTGGTTGGTGATTCGCGTCAATATGCTGTAACCACTCGTCAGATTTAAAAACTCCACCACAATCTGGACAGGAATAATAAGATTCGTCGTCATTATCTTCTAAATCGGCCTCTGTTGGTGGTGCGAGAGTACCGTTCTCAATCTGCTCTAAGTGAGAGCCCTTGAAATGGCGCAACATGTTGTTGTATGTGGTATATTCCTTTTTGCAGGTGGGACATCGCGTTGGTCTCGACCTGAATATTGTTGTTGTTGCAAGATATTTTGACGGCGTAGTTGATTCTGGTTCAGTTTCGACGAAGAGGACCGGCATTCGTGTGGACTGCTTGCGTTCCCGTTTTCCTAAATGAAGAAAAAATGTTTTGAAACGAAAATAAAGAATACAAAAATTGAAAATCTGCCTTAAAATGAACAAAGATCGATACGCCTACGTATTACAGAAACAAACTCACCTGTTAAAACAAGACTCTGCGTCTCCGCGTCCTTATCAACCTTTATCGGGGATGGTGCCATCGGCTTCCTCTTCGCGTAATTATCATCCTGTAACAACAGGAAGCCCTCAGAAGCATCATGACACTCCTGTGCATGTTTCTGGAATTCGTCCAATGTTTTTGTTGTAAGGAAACAGATGTCGCAATAATACTCTACTCGGCAACTAACATAAACATGATCTTTGTATGCCTCAACATCTTCAAAAACACCTGTGCATGAACATCTATAAGGTGGTCCGCCTTCTAAATGCTCCTCGTCTATGTGTTTACAGAACTCATCGTGAAAACTGTATAGAAATCTGCAGGATGTGCATTTGTAGTTCTGATACAATCGCACTTTGACTTCACTGCGTTTACGGAGATTTGAAAGCTTCTTTACAGCTTCTAGAGGAGTCCTAGGACACACCTTATAATGTTTTTGAAAAGTTGAACGGTCGGTGAACGAAATCATGCAATTGTAACACGTAAACACTGGGAACCATATACGTAAAGCGCGCAAATGCGATAACAGCCCTTTAAGATTCGGATGTTTAACTTGATGACACGCACATTCTAAAGTCTGATACATTGTGGCCATTGCTTTACATTTTTCAATGTAGCTTAGCTCGATTTTCGAGAGATCCTCAAATTCGATTGGGGTAGAATTCTTTTGCAACAGTTTCAAACCAGCTGCAAATAGGATTTTTTGTTGCTCAGGATCTGTTGCAGATGTAGTAGTAGAACTTTGCGGATCATCAACTGCTCCATCATTATTTTCTTCAGCTTGGGAATTGGTCGTCTCTTTCTTAGGCTCTTGTGGCGTTGATGATGGCTTGTCTATAGGAAAATGGAACAATATGAGTGACTTTCACACACCAGGGTGATATAATTGCAAGCATCGTTTTATTTTTCAGCATAGTCAAATTATATCGACGTAAAACGCTGAACCCCGAGCCAAGTTTCTACGGGGAATACGGAGGTACTTCGTAGCCTAATTTTACCGTGTGTAATCGGGATAAATGAGCTAAAGCGTTGTCTTGGTGAAAGAGCATTTATGCGGGACCAAACGGAGTCACTTGTGCTCACCAATTATCATACCATCCTCGTACATGGAGAGATTTTGAGTCCGTATTACAATAAGTGAATACTACATTCTGAGTGATGCTCAAATTCAATAAACTAGTAATTATTGATGTCATTAGAAACGCCACACTGGAAAAGACACATTTTGCATAATTGCATGGATTTTGGAGCAGAATAATTTGAAACTTTACATAAAATATGTTTTGTTAGTAAAAACAAGAACCCACCTAATATTTCACACCTACTATAGCCTTTTCGGGGTAAATTGTTGTTAAAATTAAATGATACATTCAAAAGGTTAATCCGAACATTACGAAGCGATTCCATCACCAGTTAGTAAGTTAATTAAGCACTTGTGATCAATAAAAAATAATTTAGCAATGTTAGTAGTAATAGCAGATTAGTCAAAATAATGTTTGTCAGGTTCTATGACATACCGGCCAGATTAATGTACGGACTACCACTAGAAATCTGGTTCAAGATTGTTGTCCTACCTACATCCAAAGAATGGAATTGTCTTTCATGTTTTCTCCTATTACCAACTGTGCTGAAGACTTTGCTGCATACTGAGCACTTTTTCTTGTCTACACGAAAATCATCTAAGAGGAAGTAGTTTTGTCAATGTCATGAGTTTCATGATAGCATTTAACTTTAACTCAGCAAACGACTGTGAAGTTGTAGTGCAAATTTTGAAAAAAATCTTCGGCAAGACAGATTATAAAGGCTATTTATTGAGTGTCTTGGTTTATTTTGTGTAAATATAAGGACAAACGTAACGTAAATGTGGCTAAAATTAAGATTTATTTATTTTTTTGCACTATAAGCTCACAATTATTGATATACTGAATAATAAATCCAATTTCAGGGAAAGTATGTATTGTACAAATCTTTGAAACTTACCACTTGTATTCTGAGAGTAGGAACTATTATCCTGCAAAAAATGCGGGGCAAAAATCGCCGAATCCTCTTCACCTACATCACTGTTCTCAGATTTGATGTCTGTTAAAATTGCTGAGGAATTTCCTAGAGTTCCTTTCACCATTTCAACACCACTAGAATTTTCCTCAACATGGTCAATAGGTTCTTCTTTGATTTGCAGTGTCTGCAAAAATGTTTTGTGTTAAAGAATCGAAAGAACTTCGAAAACATTTGTAAGGATCTTACAGTTTCACAAAAATTTGTTGTAGCAATGTTATCAATAATTTGTTCCAGTTTCAGTTGATTCCTCAAGCAGTCCTGTCTGAAATTGCTCCAATTGTTCAATTTCTGTGTGCAAATGTTACAAACCATTGTCGATACCTTATCGTTTAAAGAAATCTGAAAAAGAAACGTAAAGCGTAAGAGTACCAACTACTAGGTGGGATTTCGTATCATCTTTATCTGTATGACTTTAGTTTTTAAATGCTGGTTGGTGTGTTTTGTGGACTGGCATAAATATACCAACAAATTAGAAGCGCTGAAGATGCAAAAACAACAACGAATTGATGCTTCAGAGGAGTGTTTGCGCTATACTTGTTGTATTGCCCTCGAAGGTAACTATGTTGAATAATAAAATCGATTTTTGTCAAAATTTTGTTTTTTTTCTTACTTATCCTTCTGACTTATGAATGACCTGATATGTACATACGTTTAAAAATCATTTACTTAGTAAGAATGCAGAGGTGACCTATTTAAGTATTTTCAATTAAAAAAAGTATCTAAGTATTGCAATAAAAACTAAAATCTTCAAAACCATAATTTAGTGAAAATTTTCAATCCCCATAAAAATACATCAACTATTCATTAATTATTCGAATACATTTTAATTGAAATCCTCATGGAATCTAGAATAATAAGAAACTTGTATGGTTTCAAAAGCAGCCATTTTCCCATTCTCTTTATATTCTGATTCATCAACTCAACGAATCAAACAAGCGTCACGTCCTTTTGCATGCCCTGCTGCACATAAGGTTGACAATACCGCGTATTCCTTATAGGAAACACGCCTTAACTGATATGTTGAAGATGTATATCGGCTCATCATCACTTAAGACGATACAACAATATTTATAATAAAATATCTCTATTTCTACATACCTCTACGGATACATGTTGAAGAATCCTTTCTCGTAGATTGAAATTAGATGCAGTTTCATCAAAAACTGACCTTAAGTCATCCTGTTTCTCAGACAGACATAGTCTGCAACAGAGCTGGAAATGGCCAGCCATGATTGTTGTTAAACTTAACACAGAACAACTGGTCAATGATTGCACTATAGTTTAGGCATAATACACTGTATGAAGTACAATTGTCACAATATTTAAGATATTTAGATACAGGATATATTATGATAACAAACAATTCTGAATTATTAAGTAACAAAACAAAACGCAACGGGTTGTTAGCACTATCACTTGTAAATTCTCACTGGCCAACCCCCCACTATGCTGCTGGTAGTTTTGAACATGGGCATGGAAGAAATAAGAATTGAGAAATTCTGAAACATATTCGCTGTAGGATCAAAACATCTTGAACGCTATGTTGCCATTTTTCTGTAACTTTCTTTTTCCCATCTCACATAATTTATACGAAGAACTCAAATTTTATTTTGTTATTATAAATTATAAGTATTTAATTTAATAACTTAACATTCAGCTGTTTATTTTCAATATAGTGTCTTCTTTGTTCATGATCATCTGATATATGGAAATAATTAATAATTGTTTTGTTTTAAATTAAATGACATACCTAATAGGTATAAATAAAAATCTTGTATTTACTTCGTTACAAGTAAATATATTATTATTATTATGTTCTAAGCATGATCCGAGTAAAAACAGAGAAAATTATTGTGATTTATATCAAGACTTGACAACGTTGCATTCCTCTAACTACAATTGTAGAAAATGTTTCGGGCTAGCGGCAAAAAGAAAAAGATGAAAATGGTAGGAATCGAAGTAATGCAATGATGGTGAGTTTCACCAAGAAGACCCAGTTGGCTTAATTAACTAAATACTCAAATTTAGTAGAAGAGTTCATTTAGAAATATGATGATTGGGAATTTGTGAACAATCAAAATGTTGTATCAATGAATGAATCAAGGAACTGGTTTAATTTCAGGTAGGTAAATTGTGGAGCATCTATGCCTCCGTACCCAGGTAATTATACCTATATCTACCTGTCTGTTGGGTTGAAAATTAAAAACAAGTTGCACTGTTTGTAGATAGGGTAGGTACCTATCTTCATCTAAATTTACAATAAAATTTTCTTTTCCTTGTATTTGTTTGAAACTCGTCTGTGTACCTATCCAATTATATTATCTGGGATCATTCAACAACATTTATTTCAATTTTTCAAAAGATATAAGTATGCCTTTGCGTATAATAATAATAATAAATAAATAGAATTCCTAAACATACTTCTTTCTTCAGCAGTGTCCTTTCTGCTCTCAGTAAACTTCAACTTCAATGATTTTTCGCGTTCATACATTGCTGTGCAGGCTTTTAGTTGCGTTGGTGTATTGCTTTTCTCAGTAGTTTATTAAACTTCTATTATGGAGTGGTCTAATGCACACAGGCCATGTAACTTATTGAACTTCATAAAAAAAGTACCTACTGATAAATGCTCTGATATTTTGAAGGTATATCAAGTGTAGGCAAGATCTAAGAGTCCTTAAGAATACTAATGTCGGCAACATCCTTCTGCAGATTTCTAGTGTAATTTTATGAATTCCCTTAATTTTAATAGTACAGTCTAATGCCCAGAAGAAATAGCTTCTCTGATCAACACTTCTGGATGTTCATCATATTTGTATCATGGATGTTCATGGAGTTTATATTTGTCATTTACCAATTAAAGTTCGCGCCTTTTTGCGTAGCTTCTGCTTCTTCTTATATGGCCTGCTATTTAATAGCAACAAGCCGGAATTAGAGTCTTATGTAATATAGATAGATATTATGATGTCTTTTATCTATAAAAAATGGCTGTGTTAATCAGGATGGCTGTACTTTATTATGTTCTTTTTATTGTCTTCGTCCTGTAAGTTCTCTGGACGAGATTTCTATTGCGCAGCTAATGGTTCTCGACTTAAACTAAAACGATTCTGAAATCTGAAGCTTCTTTATATTTGTAAATGTAAATTGTAGCTTTTCGAAAAATACGTATATTCTTTCCAAATGGCACTTTTTATTGAGGAATTTGCCGCTATTAATTAGGAACTGGAGCTAGTCAGATACTGCTTCTCTATCTCTCTCTCGTAATGACCTCAAACGGATTCTTCTTCTCTCTCTCTCTCATTATGACCTCAAGGATTCTTCTTCTTTGACACTTGTAATTTGGTAACTCAAAAAACTTTTTGTTTGCATTGCAGTTTTCTGCGTCTCTTATATTGACATTTGATTTCCTTGCGTTCTCGATTCGGAAATGTTTATTAATTAATAGCTGAAACTAACGTTTTATTTTGTAAATTTAAGGGTAAAATACTAATAAATTTGTTAACAACCAACACTTTTCTTAAGTGATATATTTATTTAGTGATTTCAACTGCAGTGTGTAAGGGCGCAATGTAAATTCTTTGAGAATCTCTTAACCTCACAATAATTATGAATCAAGTTCGCTGTAGAAGGTCGAACAGCAAAGACAGTGGTGTTTCTGCTTCTGCAAACCATTCAAGTTTAGATAACATTTCATCAACAATGTCTGATCTTCTCACAAATGGTAATAATAAAAAATATTCACTGAAAGTTAGCATACCTAGAACAGAAGCTATTAACAAAATATTAAAATTATATAGTTCTAGTAGAAATTATACAAAAGTTGTTGAAAGTGGTGATTGTGATTGCAATGTAGCGTTTGGTACCGGTAAACATTGTTTATTTTTTATGTATTATTTTTTATAGCGTATGATTAATCTTTCCACCTAGATATTTACTTTCCAGTTTTTTTAAATTTATTTTAATAGATAATTGTTGTTGTTTGAAGTAACTGTTTAGGTGGGCTTATTTATTATTTTATTTTGATGTTTTGTATGAATGTAGCTTAAATATATGGCTTAGTTTCCCAGATATCCTGTTCTGTTCCTTATAACATATATCGGTAGGTATTTAAAATGTAACCGTGGAATGAAAATCTTAAGTTAATTTAGGTAGCATTTGTTGGTGGAGATTTATTTTGAATTTACTAAACTTTCTGTAGATTATATAGGCACTAAATATTTGGGGTAGGGTTATGTTTACTCCTAGAACAGTTATGCACCGAGATGTTGGCCGAGGTTGGTGTTTTATTGTACTTCTATGTTATTAATGGTAAAACATGTTTATCTTCTAAAAATAAAAGGCGATAGTCCAGGAATATCTCTCTATTAATTCATGTTTCATAATATGTACACTCATCATCAGTATTACCAATTACCACTCATATCTAATGACAAGTGTGTGATTTAAAATAGAGAGATATTTGTCGAGTATCCAATTTCTTTAAATTCAAAATTTTGGAGTCGCTGAGGAAGCGGATGGACAGAACATGTTCAGCACCAAGTGAGTGTATACGTGAATATACTACAATTACCTGTGTGAAGAAGGGCCACTGATTCTGTCCAACCCGTTTCCTCTATATACCTAGTAGCAATTAAGGTCAAGGTGCTGGGTTTTAACATGTTTCAACTTCCATTTTCTTGCTGCTTAGAATTGCGCAATTATTACTTAATTTTATTATCGTTGATTATTTGTCTACTGCTACTTAGTAATAAATAATATTATACCTAGATGAATACGCTTTAATCAATTTGTTTGTTATTTTTAGCGTTCGCGGAAGTTGATAAGGAATCGTGAAATCAAGTTCATAGTTCCTTTATTATAGGTAGTTTAACAAAAATATTATTGTACTGGACATTTTATACGTCCTTATTTTATTTGAATTTGAAGTCGTTACATCCAAAATTTTGACAATTACTTAATTTTATTTAAATTATTGACAATGATGCGTACAAAAATTAGTCCCAGCAAACGCCATTCTCGTTCTCTTGTTTTGTAGGTAATACTGGTAGACCAAGACCAGGTTTCATCGCAGGTTACAATACAATCGAAAAAAAAAACCCTATCTTTCTTCAAAACGATAGTGAATCAAGAATCTTTTCGTCTTTTGTCATGTACCCTACTGTTTTGGCCCAATCAAATACTTGCAACTTTAAAACATTTTGGCTCAAATGTCTCTTGATTTTGTGCCTTTTTCTCCTTTAGAAGTTCTAGTGAATTGCGTATAGGATTTGGAACATAATCACAAGAGGCAAGTGCCTCCTAGAAATTTGACGTTTTTTAATAATGAAAGTATTAGTTATTATCGAATTTGCGCTTAATTAGAATTTTGTTATATTGATGTAGAACGGGAAGAACTTGATTTTGAGTATGATGGTGGTAATGAAGGTAACAACAATGGTTTTGTTGAAGCGGATACTTCAAGTCATTTGGGAGATCAGCAAAGGGAAAACGATAATAATATAAATACTAGGTGAGTCATTAAATGGTAAATTATGCTTATTAATCTTTTTCTGGAGGTTCACGTTCAACTCGTTATATCCATTATATTGTTGTGCAATTCTATTTAGGATTTGATTTGCAATATGGGGATATGCCGGAGTCTCCTGTATTGGCTATGGCAATAACTAGACATAAAACAGCCTCAATATTCATTTTACCTTATAGTTCGCCGGATTTGTATTCAGTTGTCTGTATTATTAGTCTCTTTAGGTCAATATGTTTCCACTTGTTTCCTTTATTTAATTTTGATTATACATGTTCCGTTGATTTTTAGGGATAATGTTCGTAAAAAGTATATATCCAGAATTCCAATGGCAGAAGACAATTTCCGAAAGTATTATATACCTTTTGTAGCAGTAGATGAGGAATCTAATTCTGCTACATTTATCGATAGTTCAAGTGAAGAAAGTGAAGATCATGATGACTTTAGGTATGAGATTTCAACAGATCCAATTAATATCCTAAAAATATGTGACGTTTACAGAGATGACCACCAGGAGTCCGAGGAAGAACTTCTGGATAGCGGGCATGAAGTCGGTGACTCTAATATATCCAGTAATTTGGAACACGATCTGTTGGATAGTGCAAGTGATCAGAGTGACATATTACCTAATAATAAACATTCGGTCTGTGATAGTAATTTAAAATGTAGTAGTAATTTGGCACCTGTACGAAAAGCGGCAAATTTTGCCGTAACTTTTAACATACAATCGCAGCGAAGGGACATTGTACCGCTGGGATCGACCGAGGTAAGTGTTTCGGGTTGTATTTTAAAATTTACTTTAAAATTTTGTTGGTTCTTATTTTGATTTATTTTAATAGAAAACTACAGGCGAATACGAAGAATATACATCAAACTACGGTTCGCAATTTGATCTCGAAAGCAATACGTCTAGTAGAGTACTAGGTCCTAAGCCAGCATGGAATATTAGATGTACTGCTGAGGTGATAAAATTAATGTCGTCGGACACCCTCATCAAATATGTACCGTTGGACACATCAGATACTGAATCATCAGAAAAAACGGGGTCGGGGTAAGTTTAAGTCCTACAGTCTCTTCTGCTGTTTGTTTTTTATTTTAACATACTGAAGTATTAGGTCATTACATATCGAAGTTAGTTTTTTAGCTTTTTGAACAGTGATCTCGTATCAAATATTGATTAGATACGGGCAAACTTACTGGTCAATTCAAAATGGTCCTGCAATATTGAATGGGACTGGGGACTAATACGCAGGCACTTTTTTTTTTGTTTAAAGGAAAGATATCAAGTTGGGACCGTTCAAAATGCCGTTAAAAAGGCCGCCAACTAGACAAAGAATAAAGGCTCTTACTACTACTGCATCGGACAGTTCCGCTTCTAACAATATGAGATTTTGTATCCAGAATAATGATAAGATTACAATAGATGATGATGATGCAATATCCATGTTGTAAGTTTATTATTAACTATACAGGGGAGCTGCTTTTAAAAACAGTCCAGAGTTTTTACCAGTTTAAAGGAGAAAACTGAGGAGTAAATGATGATTCAGAGAACAGCTTTATTTGTTTTTTTTTTCAGTACAAGTCTTGACGGTTTAAATTTTGAGGAGAATAAGTTAAAAACTGAGGTGATTGATGATGAAAGTGGTGAAGAATGTAGCCAAGATGTGCTAGACAGTGAACCGATTTCAAGTGACTCTAAGGTCGATGAATGGCTACAAGATACTCCAAGGTTTAATATATGTGAGGTACCAAAAAACTTCACTGGATTTTGTTTTTAGTAAGTATGAAGGGAATTCGGGCGCATCTAGTGTTGTCCGGCCATATTGCCTGCTCACACTAGATGTCGCTAAAAACATATTGTATTATTTAATTTGCAGTTACTTCTTTTGTGATAATTGTAAGTTCAATCAGCACTGCCGACAACCACACAGAATCAATGATCTACGCTTTTCGAATACTCTCAATGAAATGACCAAAGAAGACTTGCTGGTAGCCTATAACTTTACAATAAGGTATGGAAAGTTTTTTTCCATAGTTTACAGACATTTTGCAACAGCTTTTGCTAAGCGAAATATGCGAAATGACTTTTTGAAAATGTTAAATGATCTGATCAGTGTTTTGCGTACCGGTTCAATGTTGGGTACAATTAATTTGTTACTTCGACAGTTAATGATGCATGATATTAGTAAAATGAGTAAGTAATATCGAACATGGTTGTTAAAAGTTTGTAAATACTGACGATGTTTTTGTTTTAGGTGGTATTTTAATAGATATATTAATTACTAATGTTTCTGTAGAAGATTCTTGGAATATAATTAAGAAACTAATTCTCCATATAGATAAACTAGAAACTAAATTAGCCGATCATTTCGTACGTAATTTGATTGCAGTGAACAATACTACATTGGCTCGGGATGTGTACGATCACCTTGTTGGTAAAAATAAAATTATGACTAACATGGTAAATCAATCACTTATCAGTGAATTGAGAAAAATGGCATTATTTCCTTTGGAAAGACAAGATTCACGGTAAATATGTTCAAATATTTAATAATTTTAACAAAACCAAGCACTTCGTGAATGTCTACAGGGAAATTGAAGCTGCAATAGATATGCAGCTAAGAAAAGAACGCGCATCTGTTAGTGCGGAAAAACAGCTAATGAGTCGGCAGAACTTGGATGAA
The DNA here is from genome assembly GCA_911728435.2 of Apoderus coryli. Lineage (NCBI taxonomy): Eukaryota > Metazoa > Arthropoda > Insecta > Coleoptera > Attelabidae > Apoderus > Apoderus coryli. Next base: position 309,938 of record OU452211.1, on the reverse strand, counting down.
CTGTGCTCGTTCCAAAATAATGAAATACTAGAGCGGGGCATCACATTCCAACCGCCTAGGAATATCGATCCAAGAAATGCTGATGAAAATATTTACTCGCAACTCGTTCGTACACTACCACCAAAGATAGATAATGCTCCGAATGTTAGGTAAGGCTTTTTTTATATATACACTATTGGACAAAAGTAGAGCAACACTTTCGAAAAATTAGACAAATCTCGATTTAAATACGTCGTGTCTTAAATATCAACGTAGTCTGCTATTATCGACGGCAGTAGCTTCTTCCAACAATCAAAACAAATGAACTGATATTGACGTAAACTTTTAATACAATATTGTAATGCGTCAAAAGTAAAGCAACATTTTAATATTTGCCTAAAAAAGAAAGGTTTTAGCGACAGTAGAGGTTAAAATATTTTTGCTGAGTTTATTTTATGTTTAATTAATATTTCTGTGCTGGATTAATCAGACCAAGAGGTATTCCAATTTCGAAAGAATTAAAACAGAGGGTAGTGATTGCACACTTGTAAGATACAATACAAGCCCAATTGTTTTTACCCAGACACAGCGTAGCCAGAATAATTTCAAGTTACAATGAAAGGGGACATTTAGAGAATATACCGAAATCAGCAAGCTCGAGAAAAACAACAACAAAACGATCCTTGGATGTCTGCACCTAGAATAATTGCTGAAATTCCCGAAATTGAGGATAGTCCATGGACAGTTCAAAGAAGGTTGGTAGACGCAATGTTATTTAGTAGACGCCCGGCGAAAAAGCCGCTTATTTCGGCAAGAAATGGAGTGGCTAGGCTTGAATTTGCACGTGGACATTCAAATTGGACAGTAGACGATTGGCAGAAAGTGTTATTTAGCGATGAAACGCGTTACAAAATTTTCAATTCTGATAGAATGAAGCATACAAGATGGCCACTCAATCAAAGGTTTCATCCCAAATACGTTACACCCACAGGTAAAGGCAGTGTTTTCCATGGAGTTGTTGCTCATGGAATGGGGTGGGTCCTTTAAACTTCATTAATGACACCATGGATCGATTTGTCTATAGAGATCTAATGCAAAATGTAATGTTGCCTTATGCAGAGTGGGAAATGCCGTGGCATTTTATTTTCTAATAGGTTAACGATCCAAAACACTTCCGAATTGTTCAAGAGTGGTTTCAAGAAAATAACGTTCTGGTTTTGGAGTGGGCGGCACTATATCCTCAGACCTTTTATTTTATTTAAAATCTATGTGAAGAAGTTGAGCGTGGAATTCGTACACAAGTATTCACAAATATACCATCATTGGTAAATAAAATCAATGGAGTTTGGAATAACCTTTCCGAAAATACTGTCCATACTGATTGCTTCAATGCTGCGACGTTGCTGGCAAATAATAAATAATAATGGATATTCTATTAATTATTAACATAATAGTTCTAGCTCTTTTAATTAATAAATGTGTTTAATGTTTTTTAATCGTAATATGTAAAATAAAATACTGTTGACACAATTTCGTCGATCTTTATAATTATAAATATTTCTGTAACTGCATTTCGTTTAAAGTGTGCCAAAATATTGTGAAATATTACTAATATTGAGGATAATATTTCATTAAAATTAACTGGGGATTACAATAATATTTAAATAGTTTTTCAAATTCAAAGAAATAAAAGCACTTTGTTGCTCTACTTTTGTCCAATAGTGTATATAAATATTTTATTTATTTTTGTTACAGGAAATTTATAGCTTCAGTTTATGTAATATTTTCCCATAATAATAATAATAGCCTTTATTTGCCAAACAGTATAAAACCCATTACAGGATAAATACAATTTACAAATAAATAATAATTCAATCACATCACATTGATCACATAAAAAATTTTACCATAGGAAAAAGCTCTATACCTCTGCAAGAAAGTATTTGACCTCCTGCAGCGGGTGACCCAGGGCGAGGACATTTTTACGCTGAGGGATTTATGAACTTCTTAGATTGGTTCAGGGCTAGCCGAATTTTTCCATCATATGGCCCTTTGCCAAAGGCCAAAGGTTCTGTACCGCAAACCAAAATTTTATTAAGTTTCATGATTTTCATTATGAAACTATTTTTCTTGTGCAGGATTTCACCATGGATTTCTCCGCCCCCAAATCGGGAGTCGTTTAAGCGGAGACGAGCCATAAATGATGAAGACGGCAACTCCACTGGAGAAGACCACAGAAGTGGTGGTAGTAGTAGTAGTAGTGGTCATGCAGCGAAAAAATTGAATACAACACCACAGAATAATGGCAAGTATTGAAGCCTTGAAGCCATTACTTTCATCGGTTTTTTTTTTTCAAAACTTCAATTTTCTATTTGCAATAAGCACAATTTTTGAAGGACATGCAAGCGATCTGTCACGTCAAAGAATCATGAAAATTATTAAAAAAAAATTAAGGCGATATTTAACTATTTTCCGTTCAATATAGGTGCCATGTCAGACCGAACTTCCTCTAGTACTCATTCGGCAGTTGTACCCAATATGAAAATCTACAATAAACATGGACAAGTATATGATCCAGCAAAGGACTATGTACCCGTGGCAAATAACCATGAACCAAGGGTTTCGATATCTATTGGTTCCCGTAGAGAAAAGGAATTGTCCCCACAAACGAACAGAATAACTGGAGATGTTGGATCAACGGTATGTAAAAATGTATCAAAGTATTTTTATGTTTAACAAGTGTCCAAGTAGGGAAGGATACCAATGAGATTAATGACCTTTTATCCTTTCTAAGTCGTGAATTGTATACAGTAGATGTCACTATTTCAATTTCTTAAGTGATAGTTTCTGTTTGTTTGCAGTTGGCCACAGATAAATCGCAAAGTAACGAAGTTGTGGAAATATCACAGAATACAACGTTAAGTCCTGAGACATGTGATAAGGTAAATGTGAATTTGCTTAATAATCCTAGTAATATCTTTGAAATTGGAACGCTGAAGTCTGTGGGTTGTAATGTCACAGATGGGTCGCTAATATTTTGCCTTTCTGGCTGTTTGTTATTGCTTTCATGGTATAATGATTTATTGTCAATACTGATGTATTTTTCTGATGAATTTGAACTAAATTTACTGACTGTTTTGTTTTTTAGCTTCCAGCTACACCAAAATTTGGTCATATACTTTTTCCATCTGATTACACTGTGGAAAAATCTCTTCATATGTTGTATTTAAGCAACTTAGGATTAGTTGATATCGATGAGGATGATGTACTATTACTACATGGAGCAATCTCAGGAGGTAAGAATTTTCAATCATACCACAGCCTTCTCTAGACAAGCCATGAATGGCAACACCGGTGAGCGGTCGCAACAGAATTCTAAATTTTATTTTTAAAAATCCAAAAGACACTTCCACTGCTTAGTTAGGTATACGACAAACACTATGCCGCAGCTTATACCGTGTGACTGCCGTACCGCTACGAACAAATCACCGTATTTTATTAACAAACAGTTTATGCGGTGTTGTAACTTACAGAAAATTTAGACGAATTATTTGAACACACCACTATGTACTAGTTTTATAAAAAAACTTTTTTAATTAAGCGCACTGATTTAAATGTAAACCCAAACAATAGACTTGTATGCCATATTTAGAAGGTTGTGATCATACATTACTTTAACAGGTCCTTGAATTGATTATTAGTAAAATATCTTTGATACTGAAATAGTTATTAAACGCTTTGGAGTAAGGTGGTAGTCTAGATCCAGATCCAATACCTCCGGACGAATTATGAGATCTAAATAGTCTATAAAATGATTTAACTTTGTGTAAGTAATATGCATTTATTTCAGGAGATGGTGCGACATATTTAAGATTGCTTAACAAATATAAATCACCGATTACAATTCAAAACTTTATAACAATGACAATAGCGCATTTGAAAGGAATGAATCAGTTGTTGTTCAAAGTTTATAAGAAGTTGCTGACGTCTATCGGTACGTATTTTAGTCAAATAGTATGTTTACGGTTAAGCTGCCATTTTAACTGGTATTAGAAACCGCAACTATACTGGGTTCATTAAGAGTGGCGACCGGCTATATTTCGGACATGCCACTACTCTAGTGTGCCTGGCAAAGAGGGTTTGTTTCAGACAGACAACAAATAACTTTTAATGTTTCAATCGCCAACTTCCTCTATGATATCTTATCTGCCGATCGCCATCCTTATGAATCATTTGGGGAATTGATGTACATTTTAAAATTGCAACTTTCAACAATGATTTGATATATACATTTCCTTATTGTAAACACTGCACCATCAAGCTTAACCGGGCACTAAATAATGGGTGTCCGAAATCTTGGTGGCCAATTTACTCCTCATCTACGAGAAATAATGCGATTTTCGAACTTTTCTTACAAAAGATCCATTGTTTCTCTTGCTGAGTGACAAGTGGCACCATCCTGTTCGGATCATCTCCCTGGAGCGATTTCCATTGACCGTAATTGCTTTTCCATTTTCGTTTTCAAAAAAATATGGTCCGATGATTCCTCTGGTCCACAAACCACACCAAACCGTAACTTTTTGTGGATGTAATTGTTGCTCTAAGATAACTCTTGGATTCTCTTCACCCCAAATGCGGCAATTCTGCTTCTTGACGTAGCCATTGAGCTGGAAAAGGACTTCGTCGGTCAAGATTACTTTTTTTTTAAAAATTCTCATTTTCTTCTTGCTTCTCGATAGCCCAAGAAACGGATTGCCGGCGTAATGCCTGGTCAGCTGGTTTTAATTCTTGGGTCAGCTGGATGTTATAAGCCTTTTAATGGAGATCACGACGCAAAATAGTGAATAATGTGGATCGTTTGATGTTTAATTGCTGCGAACGATGACAATGGATCTTTTTAGATCTTCTTCAACACTTATGCTTACAGCTGCTATATTCTTGGGTGAACGTCCACTACGTTGATAAATTATGTGTCTGTTATAACGAACGGATCCAGTTTCTTCAAATTTCTCAACCATCTGCTTGATGGCACGATTTATTGGAGCATTTTCTCTACCGAATTTTGTTCTAAATTTCATAATTACATTTCCTATTTTCAAAAAATGTTTTAATACTAAAAACACGTTGTTCCTTCATGTAACGTACCATATTTGCTAACCGGAATGTATTTAGAGTCTGAAAATAAAAATTTCGAATAAAAATTACAAGAAGAGAAAAAATGACAGCAAAATTAAAATGATGCCTCACCCTTTATAACCATATGTATGAGTTGCAATATTATATAAATCTTAGATCAAATAAAACCTTCTAAACTCTATTCGTCTTGTTTAATAGAAACTGTTGTATTATGATCCAAATTTATGTTTGTATTTTAGAGACAGAATGCCCTGGCTGCTACGAAATCAAAGCAATAAGGGTTGTATTAGAAGTAGTCACGTTTAACGTATTCTTTCAGTTAGAAAAAAGATTATTATGGGCAAATTCTTTTGAGCTTTTGGAAAAATTTACAGATTGGGACAGCCTGATTACTTCCCGGGTATGTGCCGATTCACCTAGAGAGGGTGTAAGTAGATCAAAATACGCTTTTTCTTTATAATTTCCCTTTGATCTATTAGATTTGAATTTTTTAGTGATAGTTTGTTGTATTTCTTCGAAACATTAAGTCTGTAACTGCCAAATTTACAAATAACATTATTATTTTCATTAATACAAAATGAATAAAATTTACTCATGCGGTTAGATGCTCGATTGTGTTGGAATAAAGGGACAAGGAAATTAATTCAGTAGATGCATAACAAAACCTTAAAAGCTTGTTCTGAAACCGCTTAACATTTGTGCGACGGGGCATACATGAAGGATTTTAAACAAAATAGTCATTGATTACAATTATTGAATTGATAACAACGGTCAAAGATGTGATCCTTGTGGAACATCCGAAGTAAACTTTATTGGATTTTCTTTTATAGGGAATTTGAGCTAATCTTAATTACCAACAATTCTAGTTAAGACAACAAGATGAAAAATATTTTTGTGGTGCATATTAACCAAAAACTCCAATTCCCTCCTTAGGTAAAATTTCGTAACACATTTAAATTCAGGTGAAACATTATTTACACCCTCTTCGCAAACATGTAATGGTTTATAGTAAAATGCTTATGGAAATTTTATTTTGCAGGTTTATGAGGCATATCTCTCATTAACTGGACGATACTTCTTCATATTAAAAATATTAGTCAATGTGAAAAAGTTTCATGCCATGACTTATGCTTTTGACTTACTGCAATGTCCAAGTGAGTAAACATTTCGATATATAATTGACAGGAAGTTTGACCTTTGAATTTATGCCTAATCCTAGGAGGTTTACCGAAAGGCGTTGGTAAAACCTGGGATAAAGAGGCTGGAAGTAATATCCAACTCAAGAACTGCCATTTTCCCTGACACTCTTTAACGTCAAAAGTTTGACGTAATGTTTAAGTTAATCGCTTTCTTCTTTCTTTTATTATCGACAAAGATTCACTTCTTACAGGGTTATTTTTCACACCCTGTAAAATTCACACTATTATAAAAACAAAGGGTGTATTAGTGTTTTAATTTAATATTTTTATAGCATTGAAACTGTTGGAAGAACCGATAAAGTGGCCATTCTATTTTCCGGCGATTGAGGATTGTGACGTAAATCTTAGGGATATGGTATTGCGAGAATATTTCCGAAATGGTTATTTAGTGAATTTCTTAGTAGTGGATATGTTGTACAAAAGAGCACAACAACAACCAATCTATCACTATGGTAAGTCTGATGGTGCATACTAATTATTGTTTTGACTGTTTAATATTAAGCAAGGTGACAGAAATGGAATTTTCTCATGTAACAATAAAATAGCTTTCTTTATAAATACACTGCTCCAAAAAATTTACTCAGCACCAAAAAAATAACCAGTATGCTAATTTTTATCTAGCCCACGTATCCGATTTTGAGTGATGGTTGTTTTGTGTGTTTTTTTCTATAAACCCTGTGTAATTCCACATAGACACTAACATTGTATTGTCTTTTTTTATTCACATTATTACCTCTATTAGTACTGGAGAAACACAGGGCAGTAATATATATAGGTTCCAACTATCCAATTGCTTTAAACACAATTTTCTCAAAAGTGACCTATCGCTGAAAAGCAGATAAAAAATGCTTTAATATGATGTATCACTCGACCCCTACTGATATATGAAAATTTAGCTAGCGGTTGTGTCCACACCTATCACAGGGCTTAAGCGATTTCAACCAAAATCTAATGGCTTCATCCTAGGACTGCCCCAAACTCATATGCCAAAATTTAGCTGAATTAGTTAAAGCTTTTGGGCGCTATCGTGGTAGAATACACGTTCACAATACTTTCCCTTTGCGGGAAAATAAAATTAGCATTAAATATCTGCTTATTTTTTGGAGAAGTATATCAAACGGATGAAACCTTATTTACTGGAGCCTCCTCGTAAAAATATTTGATATAAATACTTTGTAAGCCAATAAACGTATTTTGTATCATGACATTTTGGTTTTAGACGTTACGCAACACATTGAATTGATGGTCTCAAATGTTGTGAACAACCGAGATCGCAAATTTTTGAAACAACTGATTAATTTTGGTTTGGATTTTTATACAGAACACTTAGGCAAAAATTATTTGCGTGCTATGATGATAATAATGTGTGATTTTCGAAATATAGAAGACACTTTCAGATTGTTTGAAAAATGCATAGAAAAAAAGCTGTATGACGATTATAAGGTGAGTGTTTCCTGTTTTGATTCATAGCTGGGCTTGTGGGAATCTTCGCTTTTTCAATCAGAAAACAAGCCTTGCTTTAACAGTCTAACTAGCACCTTTAATATTCAGTTAATTTTGTATTGACCTAGGGTACTGAATCTACAATAACATTCCGTACGCATATGCTGGACGAAGAATTAGAACTGATCCTGAAGTATTACTTTACCAAAATGACAACATCCCAAACGCGTCCCACAACAAATTTGTCATGTGTAGTACATCTGCCACAGGGTCCACTAATGAAACATCCGAATATATTGGACTTCAATAGAAGTGTCAATGACGTCGTTTTGAAACTTAAGGACATTCTGTTGAAGCAGGGTATAGACGTTGTTCAAAGATCTGTAACCAAGTTACAGATCAGTGTTAAAGAACTCGAATCTATGGTAAATGTTTTGAGTTAATATTAAGCTTTATTTGTTGTTGAGTATTTGTTAACACTTATTAAGAGGATTTAATCTCAGATGTCAGTTTTTAAGATTTGTTATTATTTCATTGCATTTTTTTTTAATTTTATTATATTATTTTTGAAGATGATCCTATTCTAACTTTTCTTGTTATAGTTGAGGTTTTTTTTTTATTTTAATTACAGGGCAGCCTATTTTTCTAAATTTTATGATTTAAAAAAAAAAAAGGGGTCGTTACGCCTCTGGAAATATAAGCTTAGTTTTTAGTTATGATGAGTTTACCAACAGTGGCGGCTTGTCATATGAAGCAAAGCTTCATCTAAATGGGTAACGCTGCCACTTCGGCATATACCCAATATACAAGGATATACAACCACCTGACGGCCGAATGTCGCCCTTTATATAAACATAGTTACCAGCGTTTAATTGCAGTAAGCATCACATAGCTGACTTTATTATATGACTTCACGCCTCACGACAGTAAACTGCCACAGTGGGCAATACTGCCACTCCAGCGTATACCCAGTATACAACGAGATACAACCACCTGACGGCCGACTGTCACAAAAATCACAAAGCCGAAATTTATTAAATGCTGCCAAATTCTAAGCTTTATACATAAAGGTTGTCTCAAAGTCATTAACCATGGAATAAAATATACATTTGATGCCCTCCACAACTTAACTGATACTGTCAGATAACGAGAGACTTTCAATTAACCCCCCAGAAATTTTCTATACAAATTTAGTTCATCGCATCACTGAAGAAAGGAAGCGATCTCTTTCAATGAGCCAAACCAAGTGTGAACCGTAAGGTCAGGAATTCAATAATTTTGCAATGTAATAGAGTTCAACAGTCGATGAGAGATCATCCCGTATATTCGTTTGTGCCTCATTGAGAGGAAGAGGGGATATTGTTCGATTATATAGAAACTACAATGTGGAATAAACTAGAAATCTGGTGTAGTACTAGTTTCTTGAAAATAGTTTGCCGAATTAGCCCCGTAGACCGAAGTACTACACCAGATTTTCAGAGTGTAGTTTCTCAATCCCGATGGGACACACTTTGTATATGTCCGAGATTGTCAACTTGACAGTATCTAGTTTGTCTATGGAGGCAATGAGGTCAGGTTTACAGAATATTTGATACAGCATGGCTACAACAACCGTTGTGTAACAATATACTAAAGCTTACATTTCCTAAGGTGAAAACTATCCCGAAATTAATAAAATAGAGTTCAGTTTTTAGTTTTTTAATTCCATAGAAATACAAATACTTTTTGTTTAGAACACAAATCATCTCTGAGCAGCTTTGTCTCGAATTAAGCTCGAGGATGTTTACTCGTTTAACTTGCATGCTTTAAACATGTGGAAGCAAAATTGTCATCCCTATTGGTTCTGGATTTTTGTGTTGATTAGAATACCGCCTCATTATTTGAATATTTCGCCACTAATTGTAGTTAAAATAAAATATCTGAGGATTTGATTTAAAAAAACTCATAAAATATAGAGAAATGTATGAAATCTTCCCTATAAACATGATCTTTAACATAGCCCCACAAAAAATACTCTAACGGTGTTAAATCGCACGATCTAGGCGGCCAATTGACCGTTCCCAAACATGAAATAAACTGTTCACCGAACTCGCTTCTCAATTGGGCCATTGTTTCGCGTGCTGTGTGGCTTGTGGCCCCGTATTGCTGAATCCACATGTCAGCCAAATCCAGCTCTTCCATTTCGGGCAAAAAAAATTGTAATCATTGCACGGTAGCGCTCGCCATTCACAGTAACGTTCTTGCCTTCGTCGTTTTTGGATAAAGTACGGTCCAATCATGCCACCGGCCCATAATTCACACCAAACAGTGCATTTTCGTGATGCATTGGCAGTTCTTTTAATGCTTTACACCAAATACGGCAATTTTGCTTGTTCACGTATCCATTCAACCAGAAATGGGCTCCGTCGCTGAACACAATTTTCCGATGAAAAATGGATCTTCATCCAACTTTGATAATGAAATTCAATAATCTACAAGCGTTGTTCGTTTGGTTTAAAAGTAACATGTAGCACGAAAACAGCTGAGCTGTTTTGGCAAAAGCAGTGTTGCCCAAAAAAGAAAGTTTAATCTTAAGCTTGAGGTGTTTGTGGGCAAAATTTTTATTTTCTTTCAAAATTTTTAAAGTGACAAGCGAATTAACAAAATGAGAACTACTTTGAAGTACTAAGTTGGCACTGGTACAAAATATACTAATTAGTGCATGGTAAAAGTAATTTTTTTTATAAAGATATATATTTCCCACATACAGGGTGACCTTAGACGTTTTGGCAAAAGTAACCATACCATTGTTTAGACTCAGGTCAACCCAATCTATCAGTCTATAATATTGTCATATTATACCGGAAATTGATACCTAATTTGTTATTTTAAATGGCACACCCTATATATTATATCAACGACCAGCAATCATCCTGTGTGTCCCATCTCACAAATTTTGAGCGATTTCAGACCAAGCTTTAAGGTTTTGTTATGCATCAACTGAATTGTTTCTGTTACGTCATTTGGGATGTAACTGGCTGTGTCCCCCATACTTTTTTACTTATTTGTAGCTACTTAATATTTAATTTTTTATTAGCATAATAATTACTTATTACCTTCCCAAATGATTTGACATTTGACAATCCAATCAAAATACATTTTTTTTGGTACCGCGAAAGATAGTTAGTTTTCATGCTAAACAAAACGACTCTCAAAGTGAAAAGATAATTATTTGTATTGAAGATTTAAAGCCTTTGTTTTTGATATTTTAAAACATGGGAACGCAGCTTTTCTGAAACATATTTTGGGTAGCTAATAATAAAAATAGAAATCATAATTATACACTCCTCACTTGTACTGACGGATGAAGGGAACTAAGATATTAATTTAGTTAATTAATAGTGTCAAGTAGCATGTTATTTTTCAGAAAAGTCCTATTAGCGTTTAGTAATAGTATATACAGGGTGTTTCAGAAAGCCATGGTCATATTGCTAGATAGAACTGTTAAAAATAAGTGTAGCTGGTTATTTTGCTGAAGGGGCGTTCCTTTTCGAGATAGAGGAGGACAATGTCTAAGCTAAATTTTCATTCATAACTTTTTTGATGTTTACTTTAGAGCAGTTCTATCACCTCTAACAATATGACCATGTCCTTCTGTGTAAAGAATATTGAAAACTTCTGTCTACGTACCAAAACTAATGAATTTTTCTATCATATAAGTAAAGTTTCATATAGTTATATAAATAATTGGCCATTCAAATTAAGTGTTATTGTATTATTTAGTTTAGTAGTATATTTTAGCCTACCACTGTTATTTTAAAATGTACATAAATGTTGAAATGAAAATGTTAGTTTAGGAAAAATTGAAAATAAACTGTTAGTTTATTTTTTATTGTTATTTTTTTACATGAATCTAGAATTAAACAATTTGTTTTATAAAAATGTGTTTTATTTTTTCCTGTTACATTTATACACGGTGATTCAAATTAGATGGGCTCTAAAAGAGAAGGGTAGTTAAAATTAACAGTTTTGAAAATTTAGGAACGTTTTGTTACTAGTGGCGCCTTTAACGGATGATATTTTTATTGAAAAATATGAAGAATTTCGGAAGTGTTGCAGATTTGACTTCAAACGCAAATATCTCGAAAACGGTAAGAGATATCGAAAAACGGAGTTGGTTCTTTATAATGCCGGCCTTTTCTGCTCCCAGGAGGACCCTCTATCACTATACCAAGTTTCAGCCATTTTGAAATCATCAGATTTTTTGAAAATTTATGAACTTCCTGCTTAGAATAAATCAAATTTCTCTCAATCTTTGAAACCCAAATGAGATATCGATAATTTACATTAAGAGCAATACTGGAGCCTTTAAGGCATGATATTTTGACTGAAAAATTTTGCAATTTTCTTTGAAAAAACTTCAAACGCAAATATCTCGAAAACGGTACTCTTACCGATTTCGTACCAGGAACACATAAGCTTGAAGAGGTGAATATAAAGTATCAGGAGACCAATTTCGTTAAGATTCAATTTCTAAAAATCTCGATTTCGTACCAGGAACACATAAGTTTTAAGAGGTGAATATAAAGTATCAGGAGACAATTTTCGTTAAAATTAAATTTCTAAAAATCACGATTTCGTACAAGGAACACATAAGTTTGAAGAGGTGAATCAATGTATTAGGAGAGCCACATTCTGCTAAATTTTCATTTTCAAAAAATATTGGTAGCCAAAAAGGCCGGAATTATAAAGAACCAACTCCGTTTTTCGATATAGAGATATGCTACCAATAGGACCCTCTATCAATATACCAAGTTTCAGCCATTTTGAAATCATCAGGTTTTTGTTTTCGTAATTTCTTAGGTTGTGTTAAATTATCGACATATTTCACTCAACTTTTTGAAATTCAAACGCAAATCTGGAAAACTGTAAGAAATATCTACGAGTCCCTTTTTTACATTAAATTTAAAAACGTTTTCAGTTGTAAATACTTTATTAGGAATATTTCCAAGGTAATGGAATAATGGTTTCTTAATATAACGGTAAACTAACCTACATCACTTGTTTAAGGTATCCCAATTGTAGTTTTGAGACTCATTATCAATTGCTGAAATAGCTTTATGGATATTTTCATAATGACCGTTAAAGCCATACCAACAACTAACAAGAAATCTGTCTCTTACCTAATACGTTAGCGTTCGTTAGATCCAAAATAGTCGAATGGTTCATATTACATCCGAATGTTCAATCTAGTCACAGTTTTCAAATAATTCGTGAGACTACGACTGAACATCCGTAAAAAATATGATACCAAATTTCATATGTGGATGCAATTTTCCACCAATATAAACTACTAATAAATCTAATCACACGTGCTACTTCCTTTTGTACCCTGATATGATGTTCATAGCTGTTGTAATGAAGTAACTAATGGCTGTGATATGAATATCAAAACAAACAAATCACACCAATAGTTCCTTCACCATAAATCAGCCATTTACCGTAGAGTTCGTACTACCAAACATCGCCCTTTCAAATGGTGATAAAGCCTTGTGGAATATCTAAATCACCACATGGCTAGATCACCAAAGATAAGGCGATACTTGCCCAACTTTAGAGCAGCTCCAAAATTAATATTAACCAATAAACTAAACTATAACTATTACTATAAAAGTAAAATATAAGTACAAATATATTTAACTAAATAGACAAGTTAACATATTCCCCTGCTTTATAAAATAAATTTTGTTGGACAATAGAAAATCAATTATGCCATGAAATTTGGTAGAAAGTGCAATTAAAAACACATTTTGTTGCTGAATTTGTTCAATTAACGAGATCATTAAGGATTAGACAATGCAAGGTAGTCCAGATTGCATCACCATTTAATATGGTAAACGTTTACAATAAAAAATGGGAGCTTGTAAAATGTACTTGGAAATTAAAAACTAACAAAAAAAATCCTGACAAAGTGTCCAGATCGAACACCACATGGTTTGCAAAATTCACAATTTTTACTTAAGTTACAATACAAACTACTAAAACCAATTATCAATATTATTTAATAATATAAAGACAAAATAATAATTTGGTAAGAAAATGTATCAAATAAATATATTATGAAGAGTTACTTACATATACCTTTCCAAAATTCACCAAACTGACATTACTTCTTGAACATCAACTAAGTGGTAAATGAAAAGTAGCAAAATGACCAGTTACTCTGGTTGGTATGCACAATTAACAGGTAGAAAAATAAATACCTGACCCAACAAAAAAAAGTACTAACAAAGGGATGAACAGGTAAAGGGAGAAGGGACACACAAACTGCGGATATCATATTCACTAAAGCTTCATGAAGTACTAAACTGAGTGAACGATAGTCTTAGTTTCTTATTCAATTAGCGTATTCTTTGGATTGGTAAGCAATCTTGAGTTTCTTTCTGTTTTTATTATCGGATGTCCAACTTATATAATAAAATCCTTAATCAAACATTCCATGTAGAGGCAGATTCAATAAACTAAAAAATATAAATTTACTCACCCCCCCAGAATAAACTGTAAATTTGTCTACAGTTCGGGTTTACCAAAAAGGGCTTGGGTACAAGAATTATTACCATTTCTTAGAAGAGAAATGTTATTCATACTCCCAGGTAAAGCAAGAGGCACTAATTACAATTTTAAGGTAGTCTGTACAAAAGAAAAAAGGTACCTATGTATTGTAAAGAAAAATAGTTTCCAAAGTCAATACGACATTTCTACAAAAAAAAAAAACCATAAATTTCGCTATTTATAACAGGCGGTATGTGACTTGGAACATTTGAATTTAAAACGCAATAAAAAAAAATCATATACAGGGTAGTACAACAAGGATTTTGTGGCCGCTCTCGGAGTGTCAACGAGCGCGGCCAATTTCTGCTTCTCAGTCTTTCCTTTCCATTCTTTACTTCAATACATAAACACTACTATTTATTTAAACATAAATTGAAGTCCTTAAAATAAAATTCAATATTCCTATTAAACCAAAACCAAAAATGAATGAAAAAGAATTGAACTACTCTTAAAACAGTATACCATTTGAAGTGCTGGAAGAAGGTGCCACTTTAAAAAATATCCAACAGTTTTAAATGGACCACGCTATATTAAATCTTAATTTACATAAACAAAAATAAATGTCACTGAACTTATATTCTGCGCATCGGTCTAAGAAGTAAATCAAGCCAAATATATACAAGATTTATAAAAAAAACATCTAAGCTTCAAAACAAAATTATTTTTACGAAACTTCTTGCGCAAATAAATATTGTGTTGATCAGAAAATTAGCGTCCGCTTAAAATAGATTTTTTGTAATATTAATACGTTTTGATTTAGAAGAAATTCAGTCATCCAGACAATATTAAAGTCCAGGTTTATATTCTAATAGTGCCTTATTTAAATATAAACAGATTGCTTCACTAAAAACTCAAAAATTTTTTTTTATTGTTGTAAATAGAATTTTAGGAGAAAAATATATTACAATGAAACATTAATAACAAATTTGTACGTAAACAATTCTTAAAAACATCAACAAAACCATTTTCTAAAGATACAAACTAGACGAGAATATAATATCCCGTTTAATTAGTTTAATCGCATTATTAAATTTGTCTTCCATTTCAATGTTACCAATTGTTTTTGAAGCTTGGACCATTTGTCTCAACAATTCCTCCAATCGCCGCATGCCTCTCACAATTGAGCCTTCAAATATATCAGTTTTTTCACAGAGATCTTTAAATGATGAGCCGTTGCACCAATCAAACACTACGTCCATTAGAAAAGGCTTGAATTGTTCAACATAGTTATCTTCGAGTAAAGGCAAGCGGGATTCGTTGCTTACTCTGGCTATACGCCTAGCCAAATCCTTTAGCAAGGAAAACAGATTAAATAGAAGAATGAAAACGAGACCAATCAAATGATATTTTATCTTAAAAGTTCAATACATGAATTTATACACTTTAGAATACACAGAACGTCAAAAGTTTTGGAATGCACAACTATTTTCTAATTTTGGGGTGGTAAATTGTGGAGATGTTAATTGCTCCAGAATAACAAGTTGGTGAGTCAGCTTAGCAGAGATCACTACGATTCTCACAAAATTTTCCTGGACTAATACTCTCCAGAAATTCCTTGGAAACCATTAAAGGTCCAAAATCTGTTTGCATCTCAGTAAGGACGGGCTACGTATTCTTACAGGACATCATCATTAGGCCTAGAAGAGGGCGACAAATACCGTTTTTTTAAACTGCCAGATACTTTTGAACAACTCATTATTAAATAAAAGATCCTCAAAATAATGTGCTTGAATGAACATCCAAAATAATGCAAAGAAATTCGACTTTTGTTAAAGAATATACTGTGACGAATATAAAAACGTTCCCAACGCTTAGACAGAAATAAATACATCCGACAACGCCGCGTTGGCTAAGTATAGCCATATATATATGGTTGGCCTTCTTTCTCGAACACTTCCAGTGAATAGTCGTTTGTTCTACAGCATTCTGACGCGCGTACGTCCATTCTAGATCCATACGGTAAGCGAGGCACATCCTACCAAATTAACACAGCATTACTATTACCATTGTGTTTATATAATATAGTGTGTCAGCGCTTGGTTAGTACCTGTCAACTAACAACAGATGGCGTTATCATATACCAGAAATTTATTAATAAACGACTGAAGTTGATAACGCCTTCTGTTGTTAGATGCTGGTACTAACCAAGCGCTGACACACTATATTATAATAAACACAATGCTATTACTATAGTAATCAGGTGATATATTCTCGAACGGGAGGCTATACCTCGTCGGTGGCAGCGCTGTGTTAATTTGGTAGAATGTGCCTCGCTTACAGTATGGACATACGCGCGCCAGAATGTTGTAGAACAAACGACTATTCACTGGAAGTGTTCGAGAAAGAAGACCAACCATATATATAGGCAACGTAACAGGAACAGAAGTCAGTTATGAAATGAACAGTCAATAGTTGCAAACAGTGTTGTGACATACAAATAATAGTGAAATAAATAGTGTAAATAAACACAACGAACCACGAAAAACGTTACAATACTATAAAGCTACTAAAAATAATTAAACATACCCGAGACCAAAACTTTTGACGTGTGTATTTATCATCTCACAATAACTACGGAACCCCTCAGGCTATTTCGCTATTAAAATTAACTCCCAACCTATTTAAAATTGCAACAAAATAATTATTATTCCCCTGCTATAGAAATTACGACAAAAGTGCAAAAACCTGTGTAAAATAATATAAACTTACCTGCATTTGCCTTAGAGGACCAGATAATTCGTCAGACAGCTTAATCTGCCCGGAACTCTTCTCGTCACACACGAAACAACTAAGAAGAGCGCATGCTTGATGGGGTGTCAACTTGTTGAAGACTCCGTTGAATATCATTTCCGTTATTAACAATTCATCAGCACTAATTGAAAAAATGCAATTTAAAAAATACACATTCCACAAATATTTATATATTTAACAACCCCTACCTGCTTAATTCGCAGGCAACTCGTCCTTTCAGCTGTATGACGTCCGTAGTGGTACAATAACCCAATCTACGCAACACACGTTTTCTACATTTCAACTCGTCCAATTGCAGAACAGACTTGGCATCTAACAACTTTTGTCGTGCAACTTTTAACTCGTTTTCGCAGACCACCTTCTTTTCATACTTTGGATATTCTGTCTTCAGTAATTCATGCTTATGTAAGGGATGTTCGAACATTCTAAATGAGAGGAGAAACTTCACTTTAATAAAACTGTATCGACCCTGACATCAATAATTAGACTTACGATTTTTCTAAAATCTCTATTTTATTGACAATATCTAAGAATTCCGGTTCGTTAATATTCATATGTGTCACGGGGTTAAGTAATGGTGGACCTTCTGGAAACCGTTTTTTGACTTCCTTTATCGCTTTGTACATGCCTTTTCGACTGTCTTTACTACGTAAATCGTTTGGACAATAGACTCGAACAGATGATATATGCGTTATAAATGTTGAATATACTGATACTACTTCTACTTCACCTTTCTGAAAAGAAACAAGAAACGTAAAATGCTACCACTTGCCACTGTTGGCATTATCATTAGACAATAGTGATAGGCTATTAGAGTTCGGGGCCACAAATGCAAAATAACATGGGAAAACGCTAAGGGCCAAAAACGGCAAAATGACATAAACGATGTAAATTACATAAACGAAGTAAATGACATAACGATGTATTTGACATAAATGATGTAAGTGACATAAACGACGTAAATGACATAAACGATATAATAATTGACATAAACGATGATTATGTCATTTACATCGTTTATAACCTCGCAGGGTCATGAAGCGCGTGGCCTTGAAAAGCACCATTGTGGCTTTTTGGACCTTACCAAAACTATGTCATTATAACTAAATATAAATGTAGTTCTGTAACAGTACCTTGCACTGAGTTATAAGAAAAGTATCGAAATGGAAACCCATTATGCAAGAGATGTAATCATGGGAATCTTGCCCAGGAAAAACAATGGTTTACAAGTGGCATGGACATTTCAAGCATGATAGCAATCACCAGACATTTGCATCAGATCAAATTATTTGCTTACCTCGTCACCTTTACAGGGTTTGGGTATACAACTGTCGTCACTGGATTCATCGGACATCACATGCAACAGCAAATCCACTTTGATCTTAGTTACTGCCTTCGCTTTGGTTTTTCCTCTGTTTTGAGTAGTATCGAATTCATTAACTTTTTTAAAATTCACCACGGCACCCCAATCATATTCATCGTCCTCTGTTTTTATCTAAAACACACTTCTATGTTGAACTATTCATTTTGCAAACTATTTGATTAACTGTTTCTTACCTTAATAAGTCGTCCAGGATGTAGGAAAGGCAGCAAATATTGCGATTTCGTTATATATGAGCGAAACTTAACACCGTAAGAATCAAGCGCCTGGCGTATATTATAATAACTAGCTACTTGATCCTCTTTCTCAATTTCATACGAATCATACTCACTAGACTTTTCCATATATTCTATAACAAACAAAACACTGTAATACAAAAAAAAAAACACATAACATTATATAATAAACATACTTTCATGTAACCCAGGGATATTGGTTTGATTCTGAAACTGGAAGAACGATCTTTCCAACATATATTCTGGATTAATTTCTTCCACACGTAGTAAATTCAATACCATATTGTAAGTAAGGTGGAATGCCGAGTTAATTGGATCCGGTAAACCTAAACAAGTTTTTATTATTATCCAAAACTAGTGAAAATATAACTAAGACGAATAAATCGTGAAAAGATGATTTCCAAAAAGCTAAAAATGTTTTGCATACCTTTAACAATATTTCTACCCGCTGCAGGTGGAACTTTCTCGTCAACCATTAGAATAACAATGCCTTTATCGTCGAGACCTCTCCTACCAGCTCTACCAGACATTTGAATATATTCTCCAGACGTTATCTATTAAAAAACAAATCAAGTCATGGTGATAACATTCCTACTAAAAATACATTAACAGGCTAATTGAAATTTATAAAAATATTGCATGTTACAAAAATTACAAAAAACCTCCAAATCATACTGGTATAATAAGATCATATTGGTTGAAAACTCACCCATCTGTACTCTCTACCGTCATACTTCTTCACACCAGTAAACAACACCGTCCTAGCAGGCATATTCAAACCCATCGCAAACGTTTCAGTAGCGAACAATGCTTTGATTAATCCTTCTCCAAACAAAATTTCGATCGTTTCTTTAAGAATTGGCAGCAATCCACCATGATGAATACCTATACCGCGCCTTAATAGAGGTAACAGATTTTCGACTTGGGGTAAATGACGATCCCCTTCTGACAGAACGTCCATTGCATTGTTGAAGACCTCGTCAACTAACTCTTTTTCCGCAGCTAGATAAAATATATTTTCATTTCATTAGTTATGATTGAGTTCAGCACAAACATAAACTAGGATTTTGACTTCAAAAGGCCAGACGGACAAAATTGCCATTACCATAATAATTATACATAACTCATAACTGTCAATCAAGAGCGAATGGTGCTTTTCTGTATTTTATGTAACAAGCAATTCACAAATAACGCCTCCCGCCAGGGAATTCGGGCGCATCTAGTGTTGGGCATAGGATATGATGGAGTTGTTGCTCTCCAGCAATTCTCAAAACCATTTGGACACAAAAAGGAGTTTTAGGAAAGTTATGAGAAGATGAAAAATAGCATATTAATCATTTGAAGCACCAATATCTTAACATTAAAAAGCGCAATGTGGTCTTACTTGTGTTAAAGTCTAACTTGGTCATCTGAGTGGCATACAACTCGCAGTCCTTTTTGCTGAAACTAAACACTATTACAGGTGCAAAATTCCGTTCCATAATCATTTTCACCACTTTGAATATATCCGTTTGCGCGGAGGATTTGTTCGCAATCCCACCTTTCCTACCCTTTTGATCACCCTTGGCTGCATCTCCCGCATTTTGTAACACAGCCATTGCAGTGTTGAAACTATCATCTTTGAAAGTACCCTGAGAACAAGATTTCAAAGTATTGACTCTTCAATCCTGATGAGTATGGTACAAATATATCGCTTTCATTGGAAAATTAGTTATTGGAATTATCTTTATTAAAAAATTCTTACCGTCTCATCGACAACCATATGTATACCAATTCCACCAGCGGGATATATAAAATGCTGTAACGGTGTTGGGCGATATTCAGTATATACAACGTGGCATGGCTGTTGATGTAAATACGCCACCCATTCAACAAATTGTCCTGCATTAGGAATAGTCGCAGAGAGGAAGACAAAATGCACATTATGAGGCAGCAAAATAAGCGTTTCTTCCCACACGACACCACGTTCTTTATCGCGCATGTAATGGATTTCGTCAAAGATCACCCAACCGACTTCACGCATGATTTCCGATCCGCGATATAGCATGTTACGCAAAATCTAGAAAACATAATTATATGTAATAATTATAAGGAATTAACAAACTTTTTATTATACCTCTGTTGTCATAATCAAGCACGACGCGCTTGGATTTATAGTCACATCACCCGTTACTAGTCCTACGTCTTTGAACTCTTCGAGAAACTCTCTATATTTCTGATTTGACAAAGCTTTTATCGGTGTTGTATAAATCACACGTTGGTTGGCTTTTAGAGACTTCGCCACTGCATATCTAAAACAATAACCATTTATTTAATAATAAAAACATCCATAGGTAATCGAAATTTTATGACGCATTAGCAAATCATCATGCTATACATTTTTTTTATTATTAAACACCTATTTGTTATGTAGTATGTACCTATAATAGATTTATTAGAACAATCATAGATATTACAAATTATCGTTTAAAAAAATGATACCTAAACAGAACTGTAAACTATATTAAACGACTTTTATACTGTTACGAGAAATGTTTATTTGAGGACATTTTCATATAACTTACTCTGCAATTACAGTTTTTCCCGCCGATGTATGAGCAGACACCAGAACCGACTGATTGTTATCCACACACAAAATTGACTCATTTTGAAATGGATCCAATGTGAATTGGTATAGTTTAGCTGGTGGCCCACGTCTAGGTTCTAAAGGGACATATTCAATCCCCGGAGGACATGCCACTTCATGTGTACATGAATCGAGTGTTTGAATACTATGAACGACTATCCTATTTTTGAGCTCCTCGAAACTGTAAATTTAAATAGAACAAGGATTAGGTTTTCATATCTACTCCAAAACTGATTACAAACGTTGTAAAATATAAAATACTCACTTAATATCATCAACATTGACTTCTTCAGGTCGGCCTCGTTTAGGTGCCACTGCAATGTCTCCGTCATTATCTCGCTTAACACCTTTGCTGCTAATTTCTGAGGTTCTAGAATTATAATCAAAACCGCCATATTAATAACGTTAATGTGCTTATTTACCGCGTAGGTTAACCAAACCTTTCAGTTATATTTTCCACAGTTACATTGGTTCTCTTGGTTTCTTCTGGTACTTCGTCCAAACATTTAAATAACTCATCAATGTCCATTGTGTCCATGTTTTATTTGTCCTTATATTTTTGCCAAAGTAGTAGTCTTGCTAATATAAACTGCAATTTGCTTTACAAATTTGTAAAGACGTTTTTATAGCATAAAAATAAAATATGAAGGATATAAAAAAAACCATGAAGAATGACGCCAGTGACAATGACGCAAGTGACAAGTAATAACTGACAGGCGTTACTCTTTAGAAATCACAGAAAAATAACACGGAACTTTCGGAATATACCCCTACCACAGAATAACCAATTCTGTGCCCCTACACTTAACACTAATTAACGGATATCCTTTTTTATTTAAACTAATAAAAAACCGAATGTCCAAAATAAGTCCACACAATTAAGAAATAGCAGCAAAAGTCTGTTTTAGTGAAAGGCATCACATGAACATAAAAACATAACCACAACAGTGTTTTGATTTTTTGACGTTTGTGACTAGAAAATGGCGGCACGCATAGTGTCGTCGGAAAAGTGGATGCGCATTCGTCGAGGCTCATTCTCCCTTCTTCCTATCTCTGACATTGATACGTCTATTTTGTTAAGATTTATGATCTACAGTAGATCTGTTTCTAACGATTTTATTTGACACTGACATTATCGGACCACCATAACTTTGTTACAGCACGTATAAAACCAGAAGAGTTTTGTGTTTACAATTTTACAAAGACAATGTTTTGTTGTTTTACGAATGCTATTAAAATTTGATAAAAAAATAAAATGAATGGCGGGATAACATCTTTAAAGTATTTTATCTAGAAATGTTTATAAATGTGATTTGTAATAACTAGGCAGATCCTTCTACATCTCAGCTCAGCTAATTTTAGAAACCATCTGGTATGTCACATTACGTTTTTTTTACTTGACCTATCCCATCTTCTAATATTTGGTACAATAATTTTCGTCTTGATCTCCGTTTGTTTTTAAATTTGTGATGAAGTCGTTAAAACAATTTGAAGATAAATAAGTTTTAGTAGGTCACCAATTTTGCCAGACACGATACATCTCACCACGTGATCATAAATATTGTATGTAACCATATAATACGTCATAATCAGTCTCAGTTTTCAACTCAAATGGTTTAATTTTGGTACCAGTTTTGTAGATAACCTTCGACAACAAAATTTGATTGTGAAACACTTGTTTTAGTCATTACTAAATACCATTCAATATGTTTTTATTATTGCTTGTGAATCTAAGCAAGTGTGTGTATTACAGATACAATGAATGTATTCCCAAAGACTTGCACAATTTGTAAAGAAACTAATAGCTGTTATCATAACAGTCTTTATCAAAATGTGGTCTTGGGACAACAAAACCAACCACATTACAAAAAATGGATACTCTTTTAGACCATTTAATTTTGAACGTATAAAACCCAACTCAAGTTCTGTAGTGCCATTTTCGCGTAGTGGACATCGAGTGGCAGCCGATTCAGCAAATTTTTACTCATTTGGTGGATATAATCCACTATTTGTTAATGACGAATATGAAAATGAGGGATATATCGACTCTTATCCATTGTTTCGGGAATTATGGAAATATAATTTTGCGACGAAGACATGGACGAAATTTACAAATAGCGATACTTTACCTAAAGAATTGGCTTCGAATGCAGTGATATTATATAAAAACTTTTTAATGGTAAGTAGTTATTTGTGGGTAGGGTAGGAAAAGGACTTTGATCGTAATATCTTTGATAGGATTTTAACTGATTCAATAATAATATCACCAATATTTTTTTCATAAATACTAAAAGCATCAAATTCATTTTCCATATTTGATAAGTAGATACTTAATGTTAATTTTATGACCATGATTGTGTAATATTTAGCAGTATTTTCTAATTGTTCTAGGTCAACGATGGTAAATAGGTATAATATTTTTGATTATATGTGATTCAAGGCTACCTAACACCATCGGCAAGAACTATGCAGATTGAGATGCTAATGTTCAAAATTTTACGAAGCAATATCAATCAGTTTTTAAAATCAATTCTAGTAGAAACTGTATCTTGTCGTTTTGTATCATAATTCGCAATCACTGTATCGATTAAAATAGATTCTCAAATATTGGGAAAGACAGGAATCTGACTGCTCTGGGTTCTTGAGATATCTGTTTTTGAGGCCGTCTCTCTGGCGAGGCTTTTGATATTATCCCTTCATATTCATTTGAATAAAGATATAGGATGTGGTCAGTCAAAGTAAAATAACTCAGCAAATGAAAATATATTCGATATTATAATAAAAACAGAAATACCTATGAGTTACTTAGTTAAGTGTATTACCTCTTGTTACAGGTTTATGGTGGAACTGGGTCTCCATTTGGAGCAAGATGCAGTAACCAATTACATATTTGTAGAATAAGTAATGAATCTAACCCCATGATAGAGGTGAAAGCATCAGGCCAACTACCAATAGCCCAATATGGACAAGCAGTAATATTCCATAATGACTATCTCTATACCATAGGGGGTACGACAGGTCTGTCATATACATGTGACATTCATAGGTGTGTAGCGTTGCCATTGACTAAATTATAGCTTTGAATAACTATTTTTTTATAGGTTATGTTTAAAGAGTCTTCGTTGGGAAGCTGTGTATGTATGTAAAGGTCAAGGCGATTACGAACCGGAAGGCAGATACCGGCATGAGGTAACTTTCGATGGTCGGAAAATATATATTTTAGGCGGTGGTACTGCTGTAGAAGCCTATGATTTTGAGCACATACCAACATTTGATGTGGAACTAAAGCAATGGTCAAGACAAAATTCATTGAAATGTGGTCGGCATGGTAAATATATTCTTTACTTATATGACAATAAACCTTCAATAATTGAAATTGAATTTCAGGTTATCCTCTTCCACGACGTTGCCACGGTGTCGTCCAAATCGAGCAGCAGCACGGCATCCAAGCGTTCATCACAGGCGGCCATGATGGCGAAAACATTTTCAACGACCTCTGGCGTCTAGATCTAGTCACTCTGCAATGGACATACTTCGAGTTCTGTCATTTGCCCCATAGAATATACTTCCATGCGTCTTGTGTAACGCCTGAAGGTCGGTTATACGTATTCGGTGGAATTTGTAATAGGTTTTCGGACATTAAGCGATCAAATTCAGTGTATTCAACGTGGCTGTGCGTACCAAAGTTAAGTGAACTGTGTTGGGAGGCCGTGTTACATTATAGTCCGCATATTGTTGATTGTGAAAGTGACGATTTAATTAATTTAGGGTTACCGCGACAGTATGTAAGGCGATTGGGAAACAGATTGCAATGCAGTGATAACGAGAAAATGGTTGTGTGCTAATTTTGAAATTTCATCCCAGATACAGATTGTAAAACTATATTAAGCATGTACTATTGATTGGAATTGAAGAAAATTTATTTATTCTGTAGTTTGGATAAAATATTCATTTCGAATGTGATACAATGATTGTAATTTTGATTTGACTTTTTGCTGTGTTGATAATTTATTATATATTGATCAAATTAATCAATTTTACTTCTTTAAAAAGGGAAAAATCAATTAGAAAGTCTCTGCGTTCTATTGAATCTCATCTCGGAAAGTTAAGGACCATTTTAATCCACCCACCTGGACTGTTAATCAACACAAGTACAGCATCTAAACTTTACTCTAAGCATTTAAAAATATTTGAAATAATATCAGCATATATTACTTAAAGAATAATAAAGAAAAAACAAGTATTGAATTAACGTTAAGTAATTATTTATTTCCCACAACATAAAGAGTTTAAAAAGTATTTTCTTTTCATAGCCCTTAATTCCAACCATTGCTCTTGATTGGGTACGTACATCTCAGCAGGCATTTGCTGTTTTTCATTATCAGAGTTCTCACTACCTGAAAGGCAGTTATAAAATTAACTGTTAACTAGCAGGTTTACATTCAGTAAAAGCTAAGTTTACAATATATAAATATAATTGAACCCACATCTCCCGATTGCCGGCCAGGTGTTTTGATATATACTTATATACGTAATATTTACAATATACCTGAATTTCTTCGCTTATATTTCTCCACCATTTTCAGTCTTTCCCCGGGATTGCGCAGTAATAATTTTCCAACACCTTCACACCGTTTCAAAATTTCATTTTTCACTAACTTCTTTTGCATATGCTGAGATATTATTGTACATTCCTGTATCCATTCGGTTACATAAGCAAAATCACGAAGTAACTGCAAAGCACCGTATTCGGAGAACTTTATTTGATTCGCGTAGACGTGATCCAACCAAGATTCACAGATAAGTGTCAGAATCATGTTACAGATCAGCTGATCCTCCGTAGCTGCCAACACGGGTGTTAAAATTCGGTCTGAATAACAATGATTAATAGTCAAGTTTTATTTTATCTCGTAATTATGAGATATATTGAATCTTACTAAGGTATATTTGGACGTAACTTCCAGGTTTATCAGGTAAATTGGACACCTCTCGGGACCAAATAGAGTTTGGGGGAAATATCATTTGTAAATTTGCTAGACTTATTGTTCTGCAAACTGATGCAAGACCATCGACACATTCCTTCGGTGCATCCTATAAATGATTTGAGTAAAATCGTCCTTACTAAACCCATTTAAGTACCTTTAATTTTTGTATGTTGACTTTGATCTCTGAGATCAATTTGTTCCTCATCAGTGTACATACTTCAACATGTACTCCTAAACCTCCCTTTTCGATATCAACACTATGATCGCTTAATTTTAAATTTGACAGCTGCGACACACAATTTACAATATCGCTGTGGGTAATTGCAAAAAATGCTGCCATATTCCAAGTGTTTGCAATTTTTTTGCACTCGTTTACAGCCCATAATCTTTTGGTATGTACCGAATGATCTAAAATTAATATAGATCTAATTTAAGTATACATTTCCTTCTGGCGCTTCCTTTTACCAAGTCTATGTAATATAGGAATTTGCTCCACCAAAGGCAATTCATCTAGTGGTGCTCCCAATATCCAATCTGGAGTAACTTCACATTGATTACTGGATATAACCAAATCTTGCAAAACATTCGAAAATAATCTTCCAGTATCAGGATGACATACAGTTTTTGATGCAACTAAAGCTAATCGAAAGTTTTGGTCCCATTTGGTTGTTGTCACATGCACAATTAATGCGTCTGAAAGACTTGTTAACGCTGACAAGATAATTGCTGGTACATCAGCTGCAAATATTGTGATTGTTAATTTACTTACAATTGAAACACTTGGTATATAATATATACCTGTTGGTATAAACTGCATGATCCAGTCTCGTAAATGTTGACTAGAATGTGGCGGTCGAGAAGCTAGTGCAGCCGAACTCCACCATAATACAATATGCTCTAAGAAATTACCCACTTCAGCCCATAAAATTTGTTCGTAATATTCGAATACTTTATTCTGAGCTTTTCCACTTATTCTATTGATACCTAAATTCAAAATCTGTGGACCATGCTGCAAATTTTTGCTTATATAGTCTTACCTCCATCCTTTGACTTTTTAATGCTATCTTGTCCTAACATATTCGGCGCTTCTTGTAGAGTAATATTCAGTAATGTCAACATACTGGTTTTTTCATTTGAAAGCAGTTCTTCCAAATGCCCGAAATTATGTTTATCATTTTCACCAACGTTTGATAAATGACGCCCGTCTTTTCTGTTGGTTAAGTCAACTTCTGTAGGAGGCGACATGTGCTTTGTTAGAGCCCTAATATCAAAAAAAAAATGATGCGGAAAACTAGTTAATTCAGACGATCAAACGTACATATAAATCTCCAAACTGGAATTGTCAGAACTGTTTTCTTCATCTGAATTATCATATAATTTGTAAGTCTCTAGAAGACAATCAATAAGCTTGTGACAACACAACTCTGCTCTATTGTAGGCGATAACTTGTAAAAACCTTGTTACTGAAAATTTCTTCAAAGGAAACATTAAGTAAGGACATGAATTGTTGCAGACAGTGGTATCTTTTGGCAGATTAAATTTTGCATCTAAATTCAAGAGACCGTTATAGGCGTTTGCAATTCTAAAATACAAACATTTCATATACCTAGTTACGATTTGCACTAATTTTGAGTCAATTATAATTGGAAATATCATACCTTAAAGTTACTGCCAGTAAACTCTCACCATAATAAACATACATCGGCGATATCTCACATATATAATACTCAAGTATATAACATAACTTTAACTTAGCTTTCCATAACATATCTCTATAAATATTCAACTTTTTCACTAGCGAAACATGAGCTTTATCAATTTTTAAATCTTGGAAACACTGGATAAATCTATCTACTATAGCTTGTGTTGAAGTCCCAATATCCTCGAAATTCTTAAAACAAACAACATGCAAATTATATAATTCAACACATTGATCATACATACCTGTATATCCAAATCACTATCACTAACCAACTGATTACTAGATTTATGTAAATCCATGTCAGTTAACAGCGATATTCTTGCAATTAGACCAAGACACACACATTTTAAATTTCGACAATTTCGAAAAGTTTTCTCTTGTGCTAAGATTTCTGTACTTATCCATTTGATCAAAGGTTGTAAGTTTTTTGCCATTTGAACAAATTACAATTTACTTTTATTAGAAAATTATAAGTTAAACTGCATAATACGGATTGATTGCAGATATTTCAGTTGCTAGGCATTTAGAAACTTATTTATACAGGGTGTGCAAGAAAATTCCAGTTTTATAAGGATATAGGAATAATTTTCAGTAATCAATTGGGGAATGCAATGGCTAAAGGGTTTTAAATAAAAAATTTGTAAATACCTAGTTATTTTATTAATTACAAATAAATTTCTCTATAAAAATACAATTCAAGTGTTATTAGATATATTTTTAGTGCTAAAATGGACAGGATTTGATTTGATAACAATCTTTGGAATTCGTTTCACACCAGCGTTAACACGTCTCCCTGCTGAATCTTTTTCACCATTTGCAAATGACACACTCTTAGAAGGCTTTAGACTCTCAAATGTTTTTTTGGTTTCATCATGACTCAATTTAACCTCATTGGTTGAAGATCCTTGTACTGAATCATTTTCTATTTTGATTGAAGCGTTCTCATCTAACGGTGCTTCGTTTTCTTTGTTAGTACTATTTTCTAGTTCTTTTTGCAAAGATACTGCAAGACTCTCAGGTTTTGTTGGCTCAATCAGTTGTTTTTTAAGAGAAAAATGATTTGACATACATTTATTCTCAATATGATCGAGTTTTTTAGTTTCACTCATAGTTTCGTACAACTTTTTTGAATTTTGAAAAATGGGATGTTGAGAGGGTGTGTTTGGATCTAAAAATATGAGTCAATAATTGTTGTGACTTCTTATATTTATGGTACTATAATCAAGGTAACACCCCTTTCTATAGAAAAGATCAAGGGCGTTGGCCTAAGTTTGTATAAGAGATCTTTGTTTTGTCATAAATATATGGGTAACAATAAAGAACAAATTTGTTTCGAATACTCACACAAATTAATCACCTCCCTTTCTTTCTTCAGCGTATTTAGATCCGGTAATATTGGTCCTTTATAAATTTGTTGCCATTTTTTGTCTGGTAGATTACTTTCCACAGATTTCTCTGCTTCGTCTAAATCACGCTCATTTCTCAGTAAAGTAAGTTCCCGTCTCCATTTACGTTTTTCGTTGTTGGCTTCCGCTAACGCTTTACTCAGCAAGACATGATTGAAAGCTTGCGAGGATAATTTTTGTTCCATCTGCTCAATTTGTTGACTAAAAATTATTCATAGTAATGTGCGAAGAAAGGTGCCTAATCTAAATACTTTATCTACTACTTTAATGTGATATAGTGAAATTCATTGTATAAAATTATTAGAGATATGATTACTCACTCTTTTTCTTTAATTATATTACTCAAATATTGAAGTTCCTCATACAAATTATCGCTTTTTTCTTTCTGTTTCTTCTCCTGTTTACTACTTTCCAATAGTTTCTCTAAAATCTCTATACGTTCTTTTACAGCTTTTTCTATCTCAAATTTATCAATTTCAATCTGCTCGATATCATCTTTATACTTTCGCGAAATATCATTTATTTCTCTACGGAGATGCGCTATTTGCTTTAGATGGTTATATCGCTCTTGCTTCATCGCTATATAGTCCGCTTTCATTGTGTCTATAGTTTTTTGAAGGTATTTCCTCCTGAATATAATAAGATTTAGCAAATTATGTATTGTTTAATACGAATCTCAAAGTTTGAAATAACCTTATTAAAATGCGGTCTTACCTATCATCAACTTCAGCAAATATAGAGTTTCCTTTACTATTCAGATCTAGAGGCTTGTTAATCAATGAATCCAATTCATTTTTAGTACATTTTAATTCATCATTTATCTTATCAATGACTTCATGTGCTTCCTTAAGTGAAATTGTTTTAACACTAAGACATTCTTTAGTTTCCTCTAGATCCTCTCGACACACCTTAAACAATAACAATGCGTTGCGATTTTAATTAAATTTTTACTACTTACTTTTATTACATAAATATTATCATTTTAGAAGTACTTACATTTAATTCCTCTTCCAACCTCAAAATATGATCTCCAACTTCATTTAAATGATCTTGTAATTCTTCTACACGGCTCCGCAAATTGTCGTTTTCTTTTCTTAATTCCGATAATTCCTCGAAGATTTCAGCATCGTCTTTAACAGAATATTCCGGTTCATTTTTCGACTTATATTCATTTATTTCCTTCTTCAAATTTGTTATTTCCAAGTCTTTGGTTGTTACTTCATTTATAAAACTATTAGTTGACTTCGCGTTGGCCGAACGTAATTCAAGAATAGTTTCTTTCAGTTGTGATATTTGTAAAGTTAATTTATTTGAATTGCATGAGTCCAATTCAGCTTGAAGTACTTCCAATTCGTGGAATCGTATGGCTTCGCTTTCTTTTAGTTTCCTTTGGCAGTCGTGAAGTTTCTGGTTTTTCCTGTCTAACTCTTTTTCTAACAAAGTGTATTTTCTCTGTAGGTCTCGATAGTCTTCTTCTTCTATTATATTATCCATAATAATTTATAGTACCATTCAATTTGAATCAATAATTTATTTCAGTTTTTCTAGTAGATTATAAAATTGAAACTTAACGGCTATTTTATTTTTTTATTTAAGTTATTTTTTTTTACCAAGGAAGTCAACGAAACTGTCAACTTTAAAGACAATGCTGTCAATTAATGTTCTAAAAGGAACATGACGCAATGCTATAAACTGGTAGTAGAACAAACGAGCGAAGTGAGGCACAGCCTACCAAATTATATCAGCGCTGCCTCGGTGAGAACTTCTACTCGCCGGTTTTCAAGAATTGACCCTCATATCAACTGTAACCAATGACTCTAATACTAAGGACGGCTTAATATATCTAAAAAACGTACTGATTGGGCGGGACTAACTTTGATACATGAAGACCATAACTAGGTTCCTTCCAGCATGATATTTGGAACCGTTTGAAAGATATTTATATAGTTTACATATGAGAGTAGTTCCGAAATGTTTCTACATTTCTTAATTTGATGTATATTTATTTATACAAAATAATATGTGATATATTGAACAAACTTTGTCATTGACACGAAAAAAAAAGTGGGAAGTTTGTCCTCTTTCTTTTTCTTACCAGCACAAGTTAGAGTTGAGTGATCGACAGGGATTTTCAAAAATCAGTGAAAAAAAATCTTCATTGTCTGCAATTAGTCTTTAGTTGTCAAGATGTCCTCAAGCTAAGTTCTTTATTTTAATTAAAATTAATTAATTGAATTATAACATATAAAAAGATAAAATATCTCAATAGTCCGCAGCTGTATTCGACAGATAGTCTCTTCTGCCAATATTTGAGGCCTGTTTGTTCTGCAACGCCTCCAATTTGGGACAATCGGTAATTCTGTGACCCAATCCACCACAATAACTGCAACCTCTCTCATCTACAATAAACAATAAATTTGTTTATAAAAATGTGATTCGTCAATTATTAGAAATAAATATATTCACCTCCAAGCTCAAGATATTTTTCATTTTCTGAACAAAGTTCTGAGAGGAATTCGGGCACTTTTTGTTTAGCCTCAATAAGTAGATGTTTGAGATCTAGGAGAACTGATTCATCATTGGATTTGTTTAAGAATGTTGTGGCTAGCCCTTTGTTTCCTGATCGCCCAGTACGACCAATCCTATGAACTATAATGATGAAAAACAATATTTTAAATCGAATAGTAGTTAGTATTTTAATATTAAACTATTTAGTTTGAGATCTACTAAGTTCCATACCGTAGTTTTCAACATCATCGGGCATATCGTAATTAATCACATGTTGAATATCAGGGAAATCTAAACCTTTCGATGCGACATCTGTAGCAACAAGTACATCCTTTTCGTGCTTTCTAAATGCCTCCACCGATCTTGATCGCTCCTCCTGGTCTAAAATGTGTTAGAGTTGTTAAGATTCTAAACCCCCATGTCGTGTTTACTCACAACATACCTTTACCACCGTGAATAGCTACAGCTTCAACACCTTTTAATAATAAATATTCATGAATAGCATCCACATCCTGCTTTTTCTCGGCAAATATCAATACTGGCGGTTGAGTCTTCTGTAGGCACTCTAACAGATATACAATCTTTGCTTCTTGTTTCACATATTCCACTTCCTAAAAATTAAGAACATTCTACATGATCACCTATACCCTTATACCCTATACTTTAATGGAGGTCTCCACATACCCTATACTTTAATGTGATATAGACATTAATTTTTATTATATATTACCTGCATGACATTAATAGAAGCTGCCCCTGCTCTTCCTACATTAATTGTTACCGGTTTTACAAGAGCTGATCTGGCAAAATTTTGAATTTTCTTTGGCATTGTAGCTGAGAATAGTAGAGTTTGTCTTTGACCCTGAAAACAAGCATCTGATAGATAATATAAGATAATCATTAAGGATGCCGTTTCTTCTTACATTAAAATAGGAAAATATAGTACGGACATCTTCTTCAAAGCCCAAGTCAATCATTCTATCAGCCTCGTCCATGCATAAATATCTACAAACGTATAATCTGACAATTTTCTTTTCTAACATATCCATTAGACGGCCTGGTGTAGCTACCATAATATGTACACCTCTGAAACAATCATAAATTCAAATAGTAATAAGGTGGTCTCAATTTTGATCAAGCTCACTTTTGTATGGTTTCAATGGCTTTCGTCACAGGCACACCTCCAATAGATAAACAACTTCGTATTTCCGGCAAACCAACTTTGCGTAAATGGCCGGTGAAATGTTCAATAATATCAAAAGTTTGTTTTGCTAGTTCTCTCGAGGGACATATGATAAGCCCATAAGGCCCTTCACTCTCTTTAAATGGTAATTTAACTTCCTGTTCCAAACAGAACATTATTAACGGTAGGACGAACACTAGAGTTTTACCTGAACCGGTAAAGGCTATGCCAATCATATCTCGTCCGGACAATCTGAAACAGAGACAACACTCAAGGTGAAATTTGCTACAAAACAATTTCTCCTGGAATACTTACACTGTTGGTATACCTTGTACTTGAATTGGTGTAGGTTTCTTGATATGTTTGTCTTTTAAACCATTTAAAATAGCTTGATGAAATTTCATCTCCTTGAATGTTTTTAACGGTGGAGGTATGTCATCCCCTTCGACTAATATCCTTAAATCATTTCGTATCTTATCATGTCGGTTACTTGGCATGTTTAAAATGTATCTTGGTGGTCGCCAGCTAAAGAACACATCTAATTAATAAATTTACATGTATGTTTAATGTATAGCGCACCTAGTTTTTATAGGATCATTATATTGTATGCCTTTCGCTAATTCCGAGACTCCCATAAGAGCTTTTTTCTCAGCAACAATTTCTAATATTTCTTCTTCTTTTTTACGTTGTCTTTCCACTGCACTTACTTTTTTAGCTGAAAGGTAGGTATATGATGCGATATTCTACGATTTATATAAATATAATATTTACCTTCCGCCAATTTCCTGAGTTCTGTATGTTGATCCAACAATGGAATGTTATTTTTTCTTCCCCAAACTTCATTTTCCTCATCTTCCTCACTGACTTCATTCTCGCTCGAAGATTTCGCTTTATTTTGCTCCGCTTCTTTGAGCTGAAATTTAATATGGTAAATACTTGGCTTGTATGTGGTTTAACTAATAATGACTGTACCTGGCCAATTCTACCTAACTTTAAAAGCTGTTGCTTTTTTCGCTCCTTCACTGGTACATAGGGTACATAGTTGTCATCATCTGATTCTGAGTTTGACTCTTCTTTTCGATACCTCTGGAAATATTAATGCAAAATAGCTTTCAAATAATAATTGTTATTGTATCGCAAACCTTGATTGGTGGATGTGATGCCATCTTAATTTGTTTATAAACACAAAATTGATAATTTATTAACCCATACTAAAAAAATAAACAAATTTAACCTATTTATTTTCACTTACAAGGACAAGGTGACAAGTGATAGGAATCAGCTGCTCAGTGTTGCTAAGAGCTGTTTTCATTTTTTTGGGGTTTTGCAGAACAACTCAGTTCATAAGTTAATACAAATGAGTCGTTAATTAGGGTCTGCTATATATTTATTTGTACAAATCAATTAACTGCCCATTAATTTTATAAAAGGAACGTGCTATAATTTAGTGAGCAGAGTGAAAATACTGAGAACGGAGGCAAGGCTATGCTAATTTAGTACGCTGTGCCTCGCGTTGCTGTATCGTTCTTCTAACCGGATTTCAAGAATTAAATACTGGGGATGGTCTAAACGTAAAATGTGCGTGTATTTTGTAGTAATTTTAAAATATTTAATAAATAAATTTGTGAAATAAAATTGTAGATTATAGGTATAAACATTATTACTTACGTATTAGAAGTAATTTTCATGAACTCAAAATATAAATGCCATGACTTCGTAAATGCAAAACTAAAAATATCATAGGAAATTTATCACGAATAAAAATGACCATAAAAAGGTTATTAAATTATGATATTATATAAAATTGACCTTATTAATATTAGATCATTATATAATTCACGAATTGGGTGTTACATAAGACTTAATTTCTCCATATTGTTATTAAGTAATTAATTATTTTCCACTTTAACCATTAAGTAATTACTTAATCTTTATTTGAATGATATTATGAACTTAAGATAACATTATTTGACCTGTAGGTATAGAATTTTTATTTTAAATATACAAATAACACTTGGCTAAAATCATATAGGTATTTGGGTGTATATTTTACTCTGCATTTTTTGGTTATTATATCATTCTGAGAGGCATAGTAAGTATTAAAAACTCTATTTTTGGTCAAGGGCGGTCACTAAGTAAAAGTTTATTTATTAGTTGAATTACATATTGGCTATTTTCTACATTCTAGTTGTATTTTATTTAAAATGCTAATTCATTTCATAATACATGTTTTGTTTTTATTTATTATAACAAATGCAAAAACTACGAGGCAAACAAATATGGGGTATCTATGCTAGAAATAAAAAATATGTTTTCATTTACTTAGGTACAAGTTTTTCTTGCAGGAAAATGGCATTAGCTCCGAAAATTCTAACAGTTGAAAAACAGAAATTGTTCCAACCTTCTTTAGAAGAAGTGGCTAACGGTAACTTTTCAGTTTATTGAAATCGTTTAATCTGTTTACTAACTTATAAAACTTTTTAGTTTTTAAAAATGAACTCAAAACAAACTTTGCGGAAGTTACTGTTGAAGTTGTCGACTGTCCTGATCTCACCCAAAAACCATTCAAGTTGGCTAGTAAAGGTATCGAAATTTTAATATTTCCTGTAGGTAACATTTATGATTAATAGCCTATTTTGTCTAGGTCTTGGTGGAAAAACAAAAGTACTCGAAGTTGGTGGAGTTCCCTATCTGTTACCACTTGTTCAAAGAGATCGTGTTTATGATTTACGGGATCTAGTAAAGTTATGTGATTCCGAAGAACCATCTTTTGTGATTGGAGCTGGTGCTGGACCTCATCCATATGCAGGAGTTAACTGTGAGGTAATAGTCACTAAAAACACCAATAATATTTAGCAACAGCTATTAGATTAGCAACACTGAGCAGCTGATCCTAATTCCTGTCACTTGCTTCCCTGAGTATGTGAAGAAATAAGACCGAGTTATCTTACATTACAGGGTATAATCAATTTGAATTTAGTAAATGGCACTGTTGACCAACAAAGTAGGATATCAAAAGTTGTTGGAGATGATGAACATTACGAACAAGAAAAGTTACCAAATAGCGAGACAAGAATTGCTTTGCTGGCTAATCTGTATCTTTCAGAAGGTCAAACAGGGAAGGTATGTACCAATATGCTATATGAACTACAAAACCCTCTTAATCGCTTTTTAATCAATAAGGTAATAAAAGTCCATGTTAAGAAACGTACTGGTGCCAAAAATTTTGTGGAAGCTTTACGAAATTCATTAGAAAGAGCTTATGGGGAGAAATTGGTTGGAGTAGGTGGCACATTTTTGATTAAAGAAGGTAAAGCAAAACAGCACGTTATGAGAGATTTTTCAAAAACTCCTTTGGACACTGAGGAACAATTAAATGAATGGTTGAAATTCTATGAAATGTCTGCTCCTCTTGTGGCTGTTGGTACATTTGTGAGCAACGATGGAGTAAGCGCCTATTCAACCAAATTTAGTTTAATAATAAAAAACGATTTTTTTAAATTTCCAGGGAGATTTGGACCTTAGAGTTCAGCATTTTCACAGCTTTAGTGATCACAACGAGGCCGGGCATTACCATTACGACACTACACCAGAGAATGTGGAATATTTAGGTTATTTCAATCTTGGTGCGGAAATTTATCGAATTGATAAACCAGTTGTAACGCATAAAGTTGGTAGAGATTGATTGTTATTATTGATTTGAAATATATATTACAAAATATTGTTAATATTTTCTTTTATTTTTTGCGTCTAACCTAGTGAACTTATATTTGTTTATTAAATATTAGTTTTGCAAAAATCTAGAACCAAAACATTTAAGATGAGTATATGAATAGGATAAATCCGCAGTTTGTCAGTACCTTCACATTTCGAATAGAATCAAACTTAAGATGAATAATATAATTTTTGTATCATTTATTATGGTGAGAAAAGCTTCTGTTATTAAAGTTATTGAATAGTAAAAAATTAAACTATACTTACCTAGTTGTTAACTTGCTGATAAATAGTTTGCATTAATCTGCATTTAAATAATTCTTTCCTACATAATGTATAGGTAATCTTAAATTAGTAATTTTAAATTACTGAAAATATATTTCTAAGAATAATTTGTCAAATCTTTTGTACTACTAATGGTTTCGATACATCAAACTTTAGATACTATAACAATTAATTTATTTAACTATTTTATTAAAAAAATTTGAAACTTAATTTGTAATAAGCAACAATGGGTAATTATTTATTATTGTTATTTACCGTAAGTGTTTCACTCTATACAATTACAAAACACGATTTTTCGTAGGTATATTAGTAAATTTCAATGTGTAAGAAAAAGAGAACTAATATCAATATTAGTACGTCATGTCATCCAAATATTGTATAGTTTACACAGCGTTTAATCTATAATTTTGTTTTTCGTTAAAATATTATATTTATTACTTTTCGGCTTTATTAATTTACCTTACAGGTAGCCAAATTTAGCAGGGTAATGGGTGGAAGTTTTCTATATTTCGCCTACGGAAGCAATTTGCTAGCAGATAGAATTCACATTAATAATCCAAGCGCTGTAAGGTTTGGAATTGGAAAATTAAATGTAAGTTTTATGCCATTAATATAAATACTCATTTAGATAATTTGTACATATTGTAGGATTATCAATTAGATTTTATAACTTACTCAAAACGGTGGAAAGGCTGTTCAGCTACGATTGTCGAGAACAGTGGCAGTCATGTATGGGGGGCACTTTGGAAAATCGATTCAAAACATTTGGAGAGTCTCGATAGGTAATCTTTGCTCAATAATTATTACGCAGCAAACTAATGACGCCATTATGCATTATTATGCGGATGCGGCATGATCCTATTCTCTATCTATCTCTATCCTACAATAATCATAGAATAATATTTATAGGGCGTTGACAATTGACAATAATTTAAGAGATTCAAAATTATTGTTAACGCATGCGCCTGCACAAATGTAAAAAATATTTTTGATCTTGTAAATTTAAATTTTGCGAGTAGCCCTATTTCTTTGCATTAGATAAAACAATAAAAGTGTTTGCGTCTGTGGGTAAATAATTTATAGCAGAAATTGTTGTGTGACATAGCGGAAAAAATAACTGACCCTATAGTATATCTATTGTAAATATGTAGTATTTAGAGATAATGTTTGTAATATAATTGGTAAACCATCTGTTTAGGCAAGAAGGTGTCCCATATAACTTATATAAGCCCTTGACAGTAGATGTGTTTGTACCTGCAGAAGGTAAAACCTTATCATGTAGAACGTATCAACAAACTGCTGTTCCAGCGGAACTAAATACCATAGAAAGTCTACCAGAAGATAGGAGACCATCCGTTCCATATTTAAATACAATTTTAAAGGGAGCTGAGGAATCAGGTTTACCTGAAGACTATCAGAGACTATTAAAAAGAATACC
Organism: Apoderus coryli; assembly: GCA_911728435.2. Lineage (NCBI taxonomy): Eukaryota > Metazoa > Arthropoda > Insecta > Coleoptera > Attelabidae > Apoderus > Apoderus coryli. Next base: position 271,375 of record OU452211.1, on the reverse strand, counting down.
GCATAACGGTTATGACGGTAAAGTCGATATTGGACTTCCATTAAATTTGAAATAAAGTTATGCCTATAATAAAATGTATTTATTATAAAAACTCATGTATATATTTTTTATTTATAATAAATTTAGGATACAGTAATTATTGTATTATTTATATGAGTCAATAAATTTTAGGTTGTTATTTATTATTAATTATGAAATTATGTGTTTATTATTCTAACTACAAATACCTAAGTTAGAATTGTAGAATTATACGCCAACGTCGTATGATAGGGCTTATGTCATATCAGCTGAACTAGTGAGACTTGAAACTGTAACCCAGTCTAATTTATCTTATGCTTTTAAACATTTCGATTACATTCTTGCTACACCTGCTTTCCATGTCCATAAGCATACACTCCTCAATAAAAGTCCCCCAAATATTGTATTAAAACGTATCAAAATTATTAGCAACATTAGGTGATATCCTTCTACGCGCAATATCAGCAATTTTCACTCACCAAATTTTAAATTTGAGACATGTCTGCTAACTTCACTTTTCTGTCAAATGTCATGAAATACTTATAAAAAATTTTAATGTTGTAGGGGCACGTCATCAGCTTTTTAATTAAAATATTGATATTGCCGGCTTTAAACAGCCTAAATTCGATATAATCCAATATTTTTCAGTTTGATATAAAATGCGTTTGTTACTCATTTCAATATTTACTTTAATTTCATATGCTTATGCACAAGAAAACACCTTGGTATTATTGGATAACCAAGTTATAAAAGAAACACATTCCATGTTTTTTAAATCTCTTCAAGGTAAGTTTTAATGGAATTATAAGTCTCTATCAGTAATGTAACTAATTTTAACAGAAAGAGGATATTCACTAACGTTTAAACTTGCGGACGATGCATCATTGGTTCTGTCAAAATATGGTGAATACTTATATAAAAATCTTATTATCTTCGCACCTTCCGTGGAAGAATTTGGTGGTAATTTAAATGTTGATACAATTACGCAATTCGTTGACGATGGTGGCAATGTTTTGGTAGCTGGTAGCAGTATAACTGGTGATGTTTTAAGAGAATTAGCTTCGGAATGTGGCTTTGAAGTAAGGAACTAAAAATACAAGATTATTCAGTTTCAGTAATGTTTGACGATTATAGGTTGACGAAGAAGGTGCGTTTGTAATTGACCATTTCAACTACGACGTGTCTGATGAAGGACAACACACCAAACTCGTTATTTCACCGGAAAATTTAATTGATTCACCAGTAATTGTTGGGCCCAGAGCTGGTTTAGCGCCATTACTGTTCCAAGGTACAGGTTTATTGGCTGATCCAGAAAATCCTTTAGTATTACCTCTATTGACAGCAGACAGTACTGCTTATAGTTACCAACCAAATCTGCCAATTAAAGAGGTGAGTATAGTGAGTAATGAAAATTCAAGATATCAATATTATCATTATTTATAGTATCCACATGCAGTTGGCAAAGATGCAGTTCTGATTGCTGGTTTACAAGCAAGAAATAATGCTCGTGTTGTATTCAGTGGATCGCTTGCATTCTTTTCAGACGAATACTTCACATCATCTGTTCAAAAAGCGCATGTAAGTTCTGATGGGATATTTGTTATATATTTGATAATGTTTTTTCTTTGTTAGGGTGGTAAGTTAGCCAGCAAGGCTGGAAATGAGGAAGTAGCCACATCTATTAGTCAATGGGTGTTTAAAGAGCACGGCCAGTTAAGAGTGAAGTCTGTTACGCATCACAAAGAGGGTGAGAAAAAGCCACCACAGGACTATACTATAATGGATAATGTTGTAAGTATAAGATTCACGCGTTGTACACTGTTTTCAGTGCATTTATTGTCATTTTTGTAGGTTTATACAATCGAAGTTGAGATTCTTGAAAACGGCAATTGGAAACCATTTAATACCGAAGATATCCAACTAGAATTCGTGCGAATCGACCCCTTTGTACGTACAACACTAAAGCGCAAGCCAAACGGTCAATACGAAGCTAAATTTAAGATACCCGATGTGTATGGTGTCTACCAATTCAAAGTAGATTATGACCGCGTCGGTTACACGAGATTGTTCAGTACAACGCAAGTTTCGGTCAGACCGTTGCAACATACTCAGTATGAGAGATTTATTGATAGTGCCTATCCGTATTATACAGGGGCGTTTTCGATGATGTTAGGCGTGTTTGTTTTTTCAATTGTATTTTTGCATCTTAAAGAAGATGAAAAGAAGAGCAAGAATGAGTAGATTGTGGTAGTTAGTAATCTGTTTTGTGTATTGTGAATACCTACATTTTGTAATAAATTACCAATAAATGCTTCAAGACCCGTTTTTAGTTTTAGACTAGTAATGTTTATTGACAAGTGATATAAAATTAAACATTTTAAATAATAAATTTACTAACTTAATCACAAATCAGTTAAATTTACAACTAAATGATATTTGATTATTTTTTATCTAATTTAAGAAATCCGGAAGTATTTGAAAAGTATTTTGCATTAGCTTCATTAACTTTCACTTCAGCAGCTTGTGGATTAACAATTTCCAGTCCCTTGAAAGAAAATATCGTTAATTTCCAAAGACTAGGTTATTAATGAACAAAAAATACCTGTAACGGTGTAAATGCTACACTAGAAGCTGTACCAGAAATTTGTTTCTTCACTGTTGTACTCCCACCCCAAATTTGCTGCTTCTGCAAATTTTTCTGTAGCGTTTTTGATATGCGTACTTTCGTTTTTTCGTCGACTTGCGGTAACCGTATTCGACCTGTTCCAGTTTTACCAATTGCTCCGCGTGAATAACCCAAATCTTCCTGATAAGCGTCATCGTCGATCTGCAAAAAAATAATTTAACAAAATGATGAGTATAAACTATACTACTCTTAAAAATGCTGTATAATACTTGCATCGGCAAAATTCATTCGGTTAGCATGTTTCCTGAATTCTGTAATGGCATATCTTTCTTTCATTTTTCTCACTCTTTTGCCGCCCCTCTTCTTCTTGGGTTGATCTATGGGTTTAGGTAATGGTTTTATAAATTTTACTGGCGGCGGCTCCTGTAATTTGTCTAACTTCCTTTCAATTTCTTCCTTTAATTGCCTACCGATTCTACCATCTGAGCTTTCATGACATGCGTCTACTCGAGCAGCTAGAGTACATTTCGTAGCTACAAGCCTGGCAGCTTTTCTTCGTAGGTCCTAAAAATAGGAAATGATTAATATCAAACGAACGAACTATTATGAATATTGAATTTACCGGAGATGTATTCTGTACAATATCAGCGTAATAAACAAATCCAGTGTTCGGCAACATGTTGGCCTGTGAGAACCCAGATAGAGTCTTCTTCTGTTGCCCCAACAGCAAAACATTACAGGCTGGCATCTTGGATAATCTAGTTAAGCCTCCTGCAACGCCCATAAGTTTTGCTGCAGTCGAGGCTCCCAAAATCACTGTTATATTTGGCGCGATAAAACTCATTCGACTTTCTACATATTCGTATATTCGCATTTTGAAATTATTGAGTTCAATAGCCATATCGCAAGCCTCATCGATTTGTTCCTTTTCAAATTTCGTCATATAAGTCCTAAAAATTCATATTATAATAACCATAACAAGCATACTTGAATTTGGTGCTAAAATATCTTACCCCTGTGTAGTTGATGCAGTTACTGACACCACCATAATAGTAGCTTGTGTCAGAAATTGTTGCAATATTTCGTTATTCTTTGCCTGATCCAGATCGTTACCTAATTCCTTAACAGTCCTTACATATTCTAAAGGAGTTACTACCAGCGATTCCAATTCTGGGAACCGTTTTTGATACTTATCTCTAACAAATTTATGGATGGTTTGTACCTCGGTATCAACATCCTGGGCTAAGTCATTTGCTTCTACAATTAATTGGTACTCTCGATCTGATTCTACCGGACCTATGATATCATTTGTCTGTCGCAGTTTTGTACTATAGATTTCTATTTGTTCCATAATATCGCAAAGTAATTTTGAATCCCTTAATTTACATAGTTCTCTGACAGACTGGATTTGTGCTGTGTCTATTGCCATTTGTAAGTCCTCGATTTTAGGTTTTTCCTCTTTCGGTTCGACGTCGGGTTCATTTTCCATTTCGTCGTCCACATCGTCGTGGTCTTCACCTTCTAAATCGGCTAGTAATTCGTCTGCTAAAGACATATCACCTAATTTTTATAAATAACACTTGGAATATTTATAAATAGTTGTATATTTACAAAAACGATTAGGATTGATAACTGGACAGAAAAATAAGAGGTTAACTTCATAAAAACATCAAACTTAACCTAACTTTCGTGTTTTTGTTAGCTTTTGACGAATTATAGTGATGTGCATATAGTACAATATTCGTAGCAGTGATAAGATCACAGTGGTGAGAAGCTTTTAGCCGGAATTCCCTCTCCATGTCCTCAACTTTTTTGCCTGATTTGACCTTTGACTATTATGGTAAGTTCGTGCCAATCATTGAATAAAGCGTTATCCAAATACCTTCAATTTTGACTCACCTATCTTAAGTCTGATTGACAGTTAAATGAGAAATTTATTCTCAAAATGCTGTAAAGCTAAGGAAGTAGAAAGATCGAAAGAAGCAAGGCAAAACTCCCAGGCATTGTATCTAATTAAATATAATTTTGGAATTGCCAACCCTGTTTCTAGTTTCAGTGGTGTGCCAATTGTCATTCGTCGTTCATATGTCAAGTCTACAAAAGTCGTTAGAAATTGCAATTTCGAAATTAATTTACAATTTTTGTGGGTTTTTAGTAGTCAAAAACAATAGTTAGTTAATATTTCCTTATAGTACTTAATATCATAAGGTAAGAAACGTTTTTTTTATTTATATTTCTGTTGTATGTGTACTTATTATATACTGATATAGGCATGAGAACGAAAAAAGCTCATTTTTCAAAATATACAATATCTTATAGTCGTGTGTTCAGTGAAAGACACTTACTTACCATAAAATAAAGGGAATGTATCACAGTTTTCTCCAATTAAATTGTTGACAAGTAAATGTAAATTCATGTAAAATAATATGCATTCATGCACAACTAATATAAGTTTTCTAGGTGGGTCTAGATAGCTATCTGTTAATAGAAGTTTTTAAAAATGATTAAATAGTTACTTGATTTTAATATTTAAATTTATATCTGGCATGCAAGGGTCGCAGTATTTTTGTTACAATGTAGGAAAATTGTTCGAAAATCTTAACATTTTCTTATTAGATAACCTCGGATAAGTATGAATGGTGTTATAAAGTAGTGCTAGTTTCATGAAGCTTTTATACGACGAATATAACTATTTCTACAAAAATTGATTGTATAAATCCCTCGTATATCAAATGCTATAAACATTTTTATTACTTCTATGAAACCACTTTCCATTTCATTGGTTCTCTTTCATTATTAATAATAGAGTCATATTTTTTTGACCATCTATACATGAGATATTTCTTCTTTTTTTTTCTATTATTTTTTAAGTACCCACGTTTTTACTTTCAGTTACAATCTATTATATTATTTGAAATTATTGGATAATCATTCTGTTGAATGGAGAATTTATGGAATACGAATACAGCACATAAAGTGTCCCACTGAGTATTATAATGACCAATAAGCATAGCAATCTTCTTTCAAAGCATATCGTATTATAATCAAAGCAAAGTGTCTAACCATGAATGTTTGCATGATACCTACCTATTTGTATTATAAGTAACTAATATAATAAGTATTATGGATCTCAGTTAAATTGTAGATTATTCAATACTACGAAACTGTTTTTACAGAATTCTTTCGTACAAATATGACTGATATAGATTAGGTTAACTTGAACAGACACTTACATTTTCAACACAATCGTGTGGTTACTTTTCGGAAAACATCTAATGTACCATTGACCAGCAATAACCCTGTATAGGTATTATCATTGTGTTTATTATAATATAGTGTGTCAGCGCTTGCTTAGTATCTGTCAACTAACAACAGATGGCGGTATCATATACGAGAAATTTATTAATGAACGACTGAAGTTGATAACGCCGTCTGTTGTTAAATGATGGTACTAACAAAGCGCTGACACACTATATTATAATACACAATGGTATTATGTCGTTTGTTTTGTTTTGTAGGTATATCTTTCTTAAGAATATGTATGGATTTTTTCTAAAATTATCTGTCTAACGTTAAGTTGCTTATTTTACGTAGTAGCTTAAAATAAAAGCATATTAGAAAGTAAAAAACTCCATGTCTATTTTTTCAAAACTGCTTTCGAGCAGAGAAAATTTCGCCTAACTTTCAAGCTTGATATATTTGGAATCAGACCAAATATCGACCTCCGGTTTTCACGGGCTGACAGATTGCCTTTTTGTGAAAGACATTGCTTTTTTAAAAATGTTTGAACTGTCAAATTCTTTTTTATACAGGGTGTTAAAAATGATGAAATGATTTGTATACCAATTTTGAATTTTATTTCCGATTAAAAATTATTTCTCAAAATATTTATATCTGCCTTAGTTTGAAAAATATCGATTTTATCCCATAACCTCAAATTTTTGCAATTTTCAAGCACCTAAACCATCTTGAATTGTTCTTATTGGTAAATTTTCCGTTTAGTATGCGTAGTTATTGTGATTAGAATTATCGAATACCTCATTGATACGTTGTAATTAATAATTATTAGCTATTTAAAATAGGATATGATTATTATTTTTTGATCCCATGTGTAGGATAATGATTTTCGAGTGTTTTTCAAATTATTTCTAAAACAAAACAATTTTCAAGATACAAAAAATATTTTAAAATATTTGTTAAAAGGAGTTTTTGAACATCACTGGCGTATGTATTAGAAAGAAACCAAGTTGATGATGGTTTTTCACAATCGAAACGTCGTAGTGAAAATTTATCCTCAAAAAGTAACAATGAGAATGTGCTTTTAATTTTTTTATATCTGTAAAAATAATGTCAGAAATAAATAAAAACTAAAATCACAGTATGATAAATAATGCAGTATTCTGAATTTCCGCTTGCGAGCCGTCCTGCGCATCTCGTCGCGCATGCCGCCATTATGGGTTAAAACGTCACAATAATCGCATAGACGTAGATAAATACCGTTCGCTCCTATGTTCAATATTTAGTTCATTGTCGGCGTGTGTACAAGATAAATAACTATTGTGTTTGTAATCTAATTTTGTGTTTTGAGTTTTTGGTATAGTGTTCGTGAGAATTAAAAGGATAATTTTACGTTTATAACAACTATTTGTATAACCGTAAAATTTATATTACTAATTGACAGTATCTAATATGTTTTTAAACTAAATAAAAGTAAAACATAACCACAAGTTGTCTCGTGGCGAGATAGCATGATAACGCAATCAGCTAGGGGTAATATTGTTGACAATATATATATGGCCCTTGTTTGACTAAAATTGCTGAGAACAGGATTCAGTTGATGCAGAATTCAGGCACACGCTTTGTATGTGGAATTCGTAGGGGTGAAAGAGGCTAGCAATAAGATTAAGGAAATCGGCTGGTTAAGAATGAAACAATGTCGGATTTTCATTCACTAATTTTGATTAATAAAAATCATCAGATGGAAATAGGCGGAATACTTATATGAAAGATTGAAGTTCCGGGGATCGGTGTATGATGTGAATTTTCCTCATAAAACTGTCATTACGCCACCGCCAGACTCAACGTCAATCTTTGAGCGGTCATTTTCCTATACGGTTTCAAAATATTACAACGCTCTACCGGAGAATATAAAAAGTTTACAGGGGTTTTCGTTTAAGAGCGCTGTCTGACACGTAATGGAACAAATTAATTTGTAAACATAAGCTACCTACTTAATTTAGCCAGCGATGTAAAACTATTTTCAGATAGGTTTAAGCTAAAATATAAGTTACGTTTAGGTTTAGTTAGGAAGCACTGCTTCAACTTTTATAAAAATGTCTTTTTTACTAATAAAGTTTATTTTTGTTGTGTTTATTATTATTAAAAATCACCCAATCATGTCAACATTTAACTGATACCACCACTCAACGCTGTTTTCAATCACTATGACACACCACAAATATTTCTGAAATTGACAGCGATATACAAAAATTAAAATACAGTACTGTGGTTAGAAACCGAAAACTATAATTATTCTTAGTCAGGACCTGACTTGTAACCCAAAATGGCGGCGTCATACGTCACAGTTTATTTCAAAGTGCCGGAATGCTGTGCTAAAATCGTAAAAAAATGGTCTTTTCAAAAATTCTCGAAAATGTTGGTTTACTTTTGAAAACACCATTTAAAAGGTGTTTAAATTGTGCAACTTTTCTCTTAATTTATCAGACATTGTAGAGTTGTATGAGTTGGATCGTATTCATTGATTTGCTCTCCTAATTCTCGACAAACTTCGAGTCATTCGGTTATGGTTGAATGGAGAAATGTCCGTCAAAACAAATGGAAGGTGTTAGCTACAGATAGTTATTAATGTAATGCTGTGTTTTAAAATTTGTTAATGGAGTCCACGCCTTGTCAGTGAAAGTACCAATTAATATTATCAAACCGTACTTGGTATTATACTCTGTAGTACTTGTATAGGTAAAACAACAATGTAAAAGCTGTGCCTCATCACGAAATTTATGTTTTAACCTGTTCAGATTTACTTTTTTTTAATTGGTTGTTGTTGATATTTAATATTATACACCTAACAATCCTAGCCTATTATGTTTGTGGGAAACATTATTATTTAGTATGGGAATTATTTCTTGAAGGAAAATATTTTTGATACATATATGAATCAAGTCATTTATCATTCTTAATTAAATATAATTTTTTACGCAACTGCAACTCGGGGTATTGACATTTGAAATTTTTTAGAACTAAAGGTTGGAACCCACTTGGCGTTACATATTAGTCTATTCAAAAAGGCCATAGATGGCGTTAATCAAATTGAAAAAAGTGTCATAATTCAAAATTTTTAAATGGCAACCTCACATTTTATAGTTTTTTTATTTTTTTGCATGAAAAATAAGGGCAAGTGTATGAAAGGATGTTTATCCCGAAAACTGATAGTTTTCAAAATATTGGCAATTTTACATTTTTCTATTACAACAATATAGTAATATGAATTTGAAATTTAATTAATTTTAGTTGGCCATGATGGCTTTAGATAGCAAATAAATAGGACACTTGACAAAAATAATCAACAATTATGACAAATTGTAGTATTAATAATCATGTTCAAAATTTTGACTTCTAAACACTTTTCACGTCTCAAAATTAATTGTTCATGTGTTGCCCGCCGAATAGATGGTTGACTCAAATTGGCAAATGCATTCCGAACTCTTTGCATACAGTCCTCTTTAGTGGTCAAATGCCTGCTGTACACTTCATTTTTGATCGTCCCCCAGATATAATAATCGATCGCTTTTAGAAAATCCAGACTCAACTGCAAATTTTCGCAGAGATATCGTAGGATATGCCGTGAAGTACCCCCGTTTTATTTTTGTCTTTAGGACCCGAAATTTTTGAAATTAGGGAGTTAAAGTTGTACATGAGACGAGACGTATCTATGCTGACGTAACGGAAATTATTTAGGATAAGTCAATTGAAAAATCTAGGACCAAAAATTAGTTAAAGTTTGATTAGCAACGTAACGCATTTCTCATAGGTTATGTTTATATTTGTTTAACTCGTTCGGATACCTCCGGTCATACAATCGAGGATTTCCGGTAGAATGCGGTCTCATCTGAATGACACGCAAACGAGATGACAAATTCATTTGCGCATGCCTAGCTGTCAATAGATACGTATACGTTCTTCTCTCATGAACAACTTTATTATTTATACGCCCGCCATGATTATTACTACTAATTATTGTCTACAATTTGTCATAATTGTTGATTATTTTTGGCAAGTGTCATATTTATTGGCTATCTAAAGCCATCATGGACAACTAAAATCAATTAAATTTCAAATTCATATCACTATTGTAATAGAAAAATGTAAGATTGCCAATATTTTTTGCCACGAAAGTCAGCTGAGCTAAATCTGTTAAAATACACCAACTTTATTATTGATGCTCTAGAGAGTGGATCGGAGATACATTCAGTGTATACCGATTTCTCCAAAGCCTTCGATCGTGTAAATCATAAAATCTTATTGATAAAGTTGGCTGAGGTTGGCATCGGCGGACGCATGCTCGAATGGATGAGTTGATAACAGAATTCAATACGTTAAGGTCAAGGGCTTTGTTTCTACTGTGATAAAAGTATCATCTGGCGTCCCCCAGGGATCACACTTGGGACCACTGTTTTTTAATATTTTCGTTAATGACATCGCCAGATGTTTTACTTCGAGCGATTTTCTCTTGTTCGCTGATGACCGCAAACTATTTACGATAGTCAACAAAACTGGAGATTGCGAGAGATTGCAGTCTGACCTCGGGGCTCTTCACGAGTGGTGTGTTGGGAATGATATGCATCTGAATGTTGATAAGTGTTGTTTTATGTCCTTTTCGAGATCAAGACGGACCACTCTTTTCGATTACTCACTGAACCAGACTTCCCTTAAATTGGTTACTACAGTTAAGTATATTGGAGTCATGGTTTGACCTTTATTCCACATATAACTTCAATGGTCTCAAGGTCTCTGAAGGTTCTTGGCTTCATTAAACGTTGCTCACGGGAGTTCATACATGTCGATTCTCTGAGGCTTCTTTACACAAGTTTGGTCAGACCGTGCCTTGAGTATGCATCGGCTGTCTGGTCTCCACATTATACTGTGCATCTAGTAAAAATTGAACAGGTACAGCACAAATTTCTTAGATACCTAGCCTACAAGCTGCATATAGACTTTATTTTTGAGAATCGTTTTGAATTATATGCCGACTTAGAGTCCTACCTTGGCATTGACACGCTGGGTGATCGACGACAGAGACATGATTTGATTTTATTGTATGACCTTATAAATGGAAGGTTGAATTGTCCTGATCTTTTGGGCAAGATTGGAATTCATGTTTGGGTTCAGTAGGGCATCTCTTTGATAATTGATACGTTGTGTTGTACCATATTGCTTTATAATAGTGAAGTATTGATCGTGTAGCTTATTATTATCCATTTTATTTGTGATTGATTTTTATTTGACATTTTTTGATTGTCTAATTCTTTTGAAGTGTTTTTTATTGTAGAACTATTTATATTTATTGTAATTTTGTATAAAATGGGCGTTTGCCCGTAAATAAATAAATAAATATTTTGAAAACTATCAGTTTTTGGGATAGTCATCCTTTCATAAACTTGCCCTTATTTTTTATGCAAAAAAATATACATAGGCGCCTAAAGTAGCTAATATCTCCTAGAATATTCTAACAAATTAAATTATTAAAGCTTCCATATAATAAAAAATTGTTATTATTCTTTATTCTGAAAACGTCATTTTTGACATAAAATTATGTTAATAAAATTAACCGGAAGTGCTAGATTCTTGAAAACATTTTAGCCGAATTGGCCCGTCGACGTAAGTACTACACCAGATTTTCAGATTATTCCACATTGTAGTTTCTCCATAATCAATCGAATCCCTTCCCGGTATTGTCAGGGATATTTCTGTTTGCCCCTTTAGTAGACGCCACTGATACACATGTATGCGCGAGGTCAAAACCCGTCCGCGCTAAGTCAGATATACCTCCTATATAACCACTTACTTATTTTATTTCTCTTCGATAGATACGATTGACCACCTTTTCAAACACAATTATTCGGCCTTTGCATATTTTCTTACCTTCTCCATCGACGATATACGCACAGGTTGAGGCACTTATTTATATAATCATAATAACACACAAAACCACACTCCAAAGGAATGCATTTTGTTTTGTTATCAACTCTCAACTCCTCTTCTTATTGTCTCCGCATTCTTTTCGTTAATTCAGTGTTTTACCATATTTTTTGTGTAAACTAAGAATGCGATATATTCAAAACTAATAGTTGATTCGTGAATATCCAGCTGATGTCAAAGACAACTGTCAAAAACCCGAATTTTGTGCACTAGTGTGGTCTAAAATCACAGGTGATCTGTGGTAAAACGTAAAATCATTTCAGTTTTTATCTTTTAACGGTCCGAGTGTAGAATTAGAATTCATTTAAGCGGTATATCGGGTGTCTTATTTTAAAATGGACAAATAAAAATATAATTAACAATAAAGTGTCGTATTTGTTGTGACTTATGTATGTTTTGTCGTGCCTTAATTTTTTAAAAGTTAAAAATAATGGCTAGTTTTAGTGAATTAGAAAATGATTGGTCGATGTTTATGTCAATATTGGAAGAAATTCCGTCAATTCAGAGTGATTCATGTAAGTGTTTTATTGTATTTAAATATTTGCAAATTTTCTCTTTTGTTTTTACAACTACTTATTTAATTTATTAATGAATATATTCTATTAACAAAAAAGTAAAAGGGTAAAAGTATCTGGTATAGATTGTTAAGTGAGATATACCTACTATATGTACATGCTTATTTAGGTTAGCTTGACATGCTCTTTTTTTATTGTTAATGGGACATAAATAAACAGTTTATAATTTCAATACGTAAATGATGGCTTACTAATCAACTTCTTCTTTAATATTTTGACGATTTTGTTGTACAAATTGATCGAAAAAGAATTTTTTACAAAACCGGCTCTATATAAGTATACACAGTGTCCGATCTTGTGCCAGTTTTTTTTGAAATTTTTAATGCAACAAACAGAATTCATCTAGCTTCTTTTGTCAGATTGGACCCAAAGTTAGTATCTACAACTTTTCGATCCTCCTTGGAATGTTTTACTGAATATTGGATTGTATTCAATTCTGTTGGTTGGCGTTCCATCATTATTTTTCTCAATCGTGAAATAATCTATAAGGCAATCAGCTGGTTCACCACCTCACCAAGCTAACTCAACAGCTATAATATGGTAAAAAAAATTTGTAAACCTTCTGGTGTACATTCATCCCATAATCCAATGATTCTAGCCAAATCACTTGAACTCAAATTTGATGAACTGCATTTTCATTTGTTTGGATCCTGCTGTATAATCTTTTACGTTTTGCATTTCTTGCATCTCGCGCATTTTTGAATATCACACTGGTAAACGGGTCGAATACAATTTTGAAGGCATTGAAGTATTTTTCCTGGAGTAGCCTACTCGTAGTATTCCAAATTGTTTTTACAGTTGCTTCTTTATTTTCAGTTCCCTCAGCTTTTCTCATATTTACCGCATAATCTTTCAATATATTAGCCAAATTATGCAAACTCGTTTCAACATTCAGTTCGTATTCTCTCTCTAGATGCAATACCAAATCTTCGCGACATTTTTAAACCAGTTGTCAGCTTGACGTTTAATTAATTTTTAATAAAAAAAACACCAAACTGAAAACACCACATGTAGGGTATTATCGCTGTAATCCAGAGGTGATTGGATGAAATTTGACACATGACTTATAATTAAGTAATTTGATTACTATACTATATTTAGTAAAAAATTATCACATATAATCACAAGAAATCTTATTTTTTTACCGTTTTTAACAACCATAATAACGATTATTACTTTCCTAAATAAACACTGAAAGGTTAAAAAAATGTACCTATTCATTTCTTTGAACCATAGCCACAAATAAAACTTAAAAATGTTAAATGCAAAAAATTATATATTTCTCAGTGAGGACTCTTTTAAACTAAACCAAACCTATTAACATAAACCAAATTAAAATAAAGCGATTTAATGCATTCTTCTAGAGCCCCTTTTTGAAATGAAATGAAAAACTGACCAAAAGTTTAAATAAGGGTAGGTATAAGAAGACACTTTTTATTTTACCACCTATTACAGATTTATTTCTGATTATAATTAAGTGTATTAGCGAAAAAGTAAAAGGGTAAAAGTATGTACCTCCATCAGATAACTTTTATTTGGGTCAGGCTGATCCTAGATATTTTTTTTATTCTTTCAAGTTAGTATATGAAGAAAAAGATAAACTTACAGATATGAATGAAGATGAAGAGAAGAAGACGTTTCTTTTGATTTAATATGCTGAGATCATGCATTTTAACTAGTTTAACTAGTCGCATAAATTATGGTTAGTCCATATAGGTACCTGCTATTTGTTTTTACTTTATTGTTATTAAAAATAAATACTTATTTTAATTATTGCAACTCATTAAAGAATAAGGTGTGGTTACAAAATAACGAGGTTATTGCTAGATAAAATTTGTATTCTAAATTTATATCTGTTTGGTATTACTTTCGATCATTTATTCATATGGGAATTTTCTGCTAGAAGTTTTTCTTTCTCTTTAACGCCTTTCCCGTCATCTTGACGTGATACAGATTCACTGCCGTTTACTTTTGTGGTAAAATGCTTCTAGTTAAGAGACAATCATGCCCTTTTTTTTTATTTCAAAATTGAGCTTGTAAAGAGCTTTTGTCTTAAAAATGATTGGTAACACCCGATATGTCCCCTATTCTGTGTTTTTGCGTGTAACATTAATATTAGGACAGCATGTATAATAAAAAAAAAAGCGACAGCAGAGATAATGTTGTAATAAGCAGCAGTATCAATCAATAAATTCCATTCTACGAAATGCCGTTGTATAATAATTCTGCTTGTAATATGGTACCTGTTTATGTAAATCACGTACCTATAGCACCTAAAACATGGCAGACATATTTGGTACCATAAAATAAAGTGGGTATATAGGCATAATCATCAATTATTATTTACAGTTCATTGTTATAAATATATCAAATTTAAAGTTAATCTGATTGATTTAGTAGTACTTTTATCCTAAGCCCGTCAATTGCAATGACCACTGAGGCTTGGACGTTTTCTAAGATACTAATACCCAGTGTTCCCAACACTTGAGACCGAAAATATCCCTGAATGAGCATCAAATTACCCCACTTTACACACAACATTGTTGCCATTGGCTAATTAAAAAGATTTAGATAAAAAGTAGCGGTCATGTCATGTCATATCCCAAAAAAAAAAGAAGAATCAAAAAATTTGACAATTAAAATCACTAAAAACAAAGCCGGCCAAATTATCCCAAATAATTTGTTGTTAGAAAATTACACACAGTGACCTCAAAATATCCCAAAACGGTGTAATTACACCCGAATTAGCAACACTGCTAATACCAGAGAACAACAGAGAATATGAACTCCCACCACTTTCTATTGTCCTGTGCGAGGCAGGTGGTAGCCATTTTTTAATATACTCGACAGATCCGTATTTACGTTTTATTGAAATTACAAGATGGGCAAAGAACAGGAGAGTAATAGAATTACATCTTTATTAATTATAAAAACAAACAAATACTTTTTTTTTTTATTTTATCAGGCTAGGTTAGGCAACTAGTGGGAAATATTATTATGCACGGGTAAATGAAAAACAGCATTACAATGTACTACATTTCCAAATCATGATTGAACATATAATAAAGGTAAGACACAAATAAAACAACGTCTACTCCACTAAACTATTTGTGTCTTACACATTCAACTCCTCTCGAAGATAGATTACTTCAGAAAATATATAATAAAGGCATTTAAAGCCAGTCGTAGAACTGATATTTGGTTCTAAAGAATAAATATTACTTCTTAACTTAAAGTTAGTGAAGTATTTACTATTTTTTTTTATGAGAGTTACTTAATATGTTCCGTAAACATTGCTAAAAGTTATTATCATAGTTATTTAAAGACATATTCACTTATAAATTCAAGGTGGCCAAGCATGAGGAAAATATTTACTTTAAAAATATTATAACGTTATTTTATTTTTACGACAACTCAAGGCATGAATATTAATATAAATAAATAAATAAATAAATAAATAAGCATTTATTTTCAACAGGATAAACCCATTTACAGAAAAATCACTTACAGAAAAATCACTTACATTGAGATGTAAATTAAAAATAAAATAAGCAATAAAATTACAATCAAACAATAGCTAATATGTTACCACTAACAGTACACATAGCAACAACAATACAATAAATAAATCTAAACATCACCTAAGTTAGCCGAGACAGCACTAATCAGTGCAGAAAGCGGGGTAACATTGATATCCAATTCTCCACAGAACCTATTAAAAATACTACACATATAGAATACAGGACTCTGCAGAGATATATTAGTTCTCGCTGTACCAAGAGCGAAGGGAACACCTCGCCTAGCCCCGAGACGCGGTACACGGAGTCTGACTCTACTCAGTAAATGAGGACAGTCGATAATATTGTGTAACAGTTTATATAAGAAACTCACAGCTAACACGTTTCTTCTAAGCGCAAGAGACGGCTCCCCAAATCGCGACAATAAAATTCCGTGATCAACACCCCTAGGAGGATAAACACCGTCACCCCTGTACGCCAAATACTTGAGGAAGCGCCTCTGAACAGACTCCACAGAACATACATGAACATTGTACAAAGGATTCCAGATAAATGAGACAAACTCCAACCTTGACCTGACAAAGGCGTAGTATAGCAATTTCATGGTATAAATATCATTGAACTGTTGACAGTTTCTAATGATAAACCCCAACACCCTACTAGCACTCGCGACAATTGTGTCAACATGACGAACAAAGGTGAGTCTGGAATCAAATAATACACCCAAATCCCTGATCTCACCCACCCTCTCCAGATATGTCTCATTCAGGCGATAGTCAAACAAAAACACATTTCTCAGTCTTGCATATGACACAACTTTACATTTAGAAACATTAAGTTGCAATCTATTAACGCTACACCAATCAGACAAGCTGATCAAGTCACGCTGAAGAGATGTGCAATCATCCTCATCAATAATCGTTTTGAAGATCTTTAAATCATCTGCATAGGCAAGCCCACTACAGGTGAACAATTGTAGAAGGTCATTAATGAAAATGTTGAACAATAGTGGGCCAAGGTTAGAGCCCTGCGGAACTCCAGAAGTTGCCAAAAATGTCGAGGACTTGAAGCCCTCATGTTCAACAAACTGAGCACGATGAAAAAGGTACGATCGAAAAAGTTTAACCAGCCCTTCCGAGAAACCAAAATTGTCAAGTTTTCTGAGTAAGATACAATGATCAATGCGATCAAACGCCTTTTGAAAATCAGTGTAGATCACGTCCAGCTGGCGGCAACCATCAATAGCGGAACAGATCTGTTCAGAGAGCACAGCCAGATTGGTTGCAATATTATATATGGTGGCTCGGAATATCGAATCCAGGATTTGTTTATTTATTTAATTACGATTAGGTCTTCTTCTAAGTTAAAGTTGAAATAATACTCCAAAAAATAGATAGTGAGAACTATTGAAATCATATTTTTTTTGGGTAAAAATCTGTCTTTCATTATATTTAGAAATTAATTAAAATTTAAGTTGAATACTGAAAATATTTGAAAGGTTAATGTGAAGTTAAAATTTTCATGATAAATCATGTACCTAGTGAAAATGTTTTATTATCGTTTACCTTCTAGTAATATTAGCATTCTAACCAAAGACTTATAATCTATTATTTATTATTTGAAGTAATCCTAAGACTGTCACAATTTCATTAAACAAATTTATAGTACAGTAAAATAATTGAAGAATGTACTTTCACACCTCGGGACTAAACTGATTGTTTTATTATTTTTTTAATATTTAGTTATTAAGTATTTTCAATTTCATTATGCATTTTCACTTTTTCAATCTTATTTTTTAAATTAAATATGAACATTATTTTTATAGGCCAGGTGGTATAATAAAACTCGATAGAATAATATAGGTGCGACATCAAATGTGTTATTGTGTTTTTGTATACAAAATCATTTTCAAATTTTAATTGTTTAATCGGTAAAACCCCAACCTACCCCTAAATGAGATCGTGTTGCATGAAGTTTTGTTTAACCATGTCAAGCGGCTCATCACGCCTATTCAGCACGGATTTTTTCCTGGCCAATCCACTGCCACTAATCTCGTAATTCTGAGCCAGTTTTT
Organism: Apoderus coryli; assembly: GCA_911728435.2. Taxonomy (NCBI): domain Eukaryota; kingdom Metazoa; phylum Arthropoda; class Insecta; order Coleoptera; family Attelabidae; genus Apoderus; species Apoderus coryli. The sequence continues at coordinate 253,348 of OU452211.1, read as the reverse complement.
GGCAGAAAGCTTGGATAGCGGGGGTCAGGTTGACGTTATTTATACGGATTTTAACAAAGCCTTTGACAGGCTTGACCACGGAATTCTGCTGCAAAAGCTTTCGGAATTTGGTTTATCTGTGGATCTTTAAAAATTTCTGTCTACTTATCTCCATGAACGTAATTTGTATGTGGACTACCGTGGTTTCAAGTCCGGTATTATCCGTGCAACATCTAGAGTGCCGCAGGGTTCTGTGTTGGGTCTCCTCTTATTTATGTGTTTTATTAATGACATTGTTAATGGCGTGAAATGTCGCTCCCTACTCTTTGCTGATGATTTCAAGGTTTATTCACTGATTACCTCAAGTTCTGACTGTCTTCAATTGCAGAATGATCTGAATGTCCTGCTTGACTGGTGCATTCAAAACAGGCTTGCCCTTAATTTGGATACGTGTTGTTCTGTAACTTTTACTCGTAAGGTAAATCCAATAAAATTTGTGTATAACATTGACTCTGTTCCGCTTAAAATATGCGATGAGGTTAAGGATCTGGGGGTGCTCTTTGACGCTAAACTTAGTTTTGTGGGGCATGTGATTGATGTGGTTTCGTCTTCCTATAAGAGTCTGGGTTTTGTTATGAGAAATACAAAGCATTTTGTGTCACCTAAAACTCTTATTTTACTGTATAATTCCTTCGTTAGATCGAAATTGGAATATGCGTCTGTTGTGTGGAGTCCTGGTTATGCGTTGCACTCAAATAGCTTAGAGAGGATTCAGCGAAGATTTGTGAAATATTTGTGGTTTAAGTGTGACGAAGTGTATCCAACCATGGGATTTCCCCATGATGAACTAGTGGGTCGTTTTAATTTTGTACCTCTTGATAAGCGTAGAGAATATGCCTCACTCCTGTTCCTATTCAAAATCGTGAATGGCATCATTGACTCTCCGGACCTACTTTCGATGATACCTTTTCATGCTCCACATACGAGAAGGCGTAATTATAGTTCTAGCTTTTACTTGTCTACCGCACGTACCAACTTGTTGCTCTTTTCGCCATTGTTTGAGATGTGTTCTGTTTGTGACTCGGTGAGTAACGATATTGATGTGTTTTTTAATACCATATCTTATATTAAAAAAGTGTTTTTTAGATAAATATTTGTTGTTAAACCATTCTAATTTTGACTATTTTTTGCGATTGTAATATTTGTATTATTTATAATTTTGAAACGTGTATTTATGTTAATTTTATCGCTTTGTAATGTACCTGCCCTGTAATTGGATGTCTTTCTGTCTGGGTAGATGTAATCTAAATAAATAAATCTCTGTATAGCCAGCCAGAAGTACACTGAAAAAAAGATTTGTTTGGATCAAAAAAAAAATGGAGTTGAACCAAACAAATAGTTCTTCGGTATACGACAAACAACCCATGTACTTGAGACAAATATAATATGGTTTATTTGAAATACCCAAGTAGTATTTATTTGATTTGAATAAATATTTATTTGACTTAGTACTTATACTTACTTGTTAACAAGGCCCGATAATGTAAGGATATATTTCTTTGCTTGAACTAACTAGAGTTATTTAGAAGAAAGATTCCAGACATCTACTACCCTTATTTTATCAATTCTCTACAATAATATAAGAAAAGGATCTCATTATAATATTAGGTTTAGGTATCTATACATACACTTACTTGAAATAATAATAATAATAATAATAAATGATTTATTGTGAAAATGCAAACAAAAATTACAATCACACAAAAGGTTAGAGGTTTGGCTAATGCCACTCTTCCACTCTACCTAAAAGATACAAATGTACAAAAAATAGAAAGATGTTACAATTAAAAAAAAAAAGAAAAAAAGAACCCATCCACAATTAACAAAACATTGAGCCTATGCGTAAATTCTTAGTTTCACTTCTCTCTGAAATAAGTTTAATGGTAAGTCAATTATATCAATCACTTTATTTAAAAGCAGTGAGGCCATATATGAAAAAGAACCCTGAAATTTTGATGTGTGATGCTTAGGGATTGTAAATGTATTAACCCGTATATTAACATCATATGCACACTCGAACGTCTACACAACAAACTATACAAATACTGAGGCTCTCCGGAATAGTAGATTTTATGTAGTAATGAGGTGTATAGGTAATCGAATCTGGCATTCAACTTCGGTACCCTCAATCTCTCATAAAAAGGAGTGACATGTGCACACAAATCGCACACAAATCGAACACATGAGTTCTGCACTCTCTGCAACTTCAACCTATTATACTCGAACAAAAAATAAAAATAAACAGAAGAACAATAATCAAGTTGTGGGTAAATTAGAGCTTTAATCAATTTGAGCTTATTAGACTCATCCACGAGATGTTTCAGATGATGTATAGAGCGTAATTTAAAAAGGGAATTCTTGATTACACTGCTGCAATGCTCGTTGAAATGAGAATCAATCACAACACCTAAATCACGAACTTGTTGAACCCAAGAGATAATATCGCTGCCAAAATAAACAATCATGCATTAGTACTCAAGCATTTTAAGGTTTTTCTATCACCGTTTTAATTATAATTAATTTACTAAACGCGTGCGCTATGGAGTTGAACCCCCAACAGCCATGAATTATTATTTATTTGATTCAAATAACGTTGGACTTGTTTTAAATAACCAGGAATTAACTTTAATCTGTTATTTAAATTAAATATTTATTTCTGCCAAAATACCCCAGGCCAAATAAATATTTTTTAAAAATCAAATAACTCTATTTATTCCGGACAAACACTGTTTATTTGAGTCAAATAAATTTTGTTTGAGTTAAACAAATAAAAGCCAAATAATTATTTATTAGGATTCATTTTTTTTTCAGTGTATAGGTTTATTAAATAGAAGCGTAATATTTTCTTCGCGTGTTCCAATTAAATATTTCTTCATGAAATAAATAAATCAATTTGTATATATAGAAATAAATAAATATAGAGACAATTTTAATTGTTCCGTGTATAATTAGATTATGTAAAATTTGTGTTTCGCTTCACTAATTTACCAAAGCAACAGAAAATAAATAACATAGCAATGCTGGTAATGATACATTGTTTCCTTGATGCGATGAATTGCAGGTGAACTAGTGGCCTATATTTTATTAAAAATCGATGAAATACATAAATAAGAAAAATCATACTCGGGGGTGTTTATACATAAACGTTAGAAAACTATTTAACGATTAACTTCATGGACGTGTTCCTTAAATTTAATTATTTGTCGATTATTGGGAGTAACATCACTACTTAACATTTCCTGAGTAAAAATAGTTCAGAAAAACCTTTTGGAAACGTTCAAACCTCAAAAAATAAAGAATTTAATTAGCAATGCATGGTCCAAAGTCCAACGCCTTAATATGGAGTCAAGACGAATCAATCTACCTTCTAAGTTAGCAAAGACTTCTTTATACGAGAGGTGCCTTTTATATTTCGGGATTTGGCAACTCTGGTATTGCAATCTGGGAACTGACAGCTCTATCGTAAAGTTGGACTTTTTTGAGGTTATACGTATTAAATCGACGTGGATTAGCTCAGCAACAGTGCATGGATGAACTTAATTAGTTAGGAAAATGCGGTTTAAAAACCATTTAATATTATGTGTATTTACATTAAAGGTTAGGAAGGTAGTTTAAAACGTATTTGGGCATTAAAACTTGTTCTTTATAGAAAGGGAAACTTGCTATTATGTATATGTAATTGGTTCAACGATGATTTGCGCAGGATGAGAGATCTGCTATGCACCATGCATTTGATTCATAAATCGGATTCTCAGTCTGTATCTAAAGTTGCCTTAAGACATTATAAAAAACAATATCGAGCTGAACTTTCTAAGGCCAAAACAAGGGCTTATTAGGAGTATATTGCATCCGCTATTAATAGGCCTGCTGCGTGTGGAGACTGGTCAAGGATTGGGAATCAACTCCAAATCTCGAGACAGCTGAGAACTTGACTGCGCATATTTTAAATGACTACTTTACAACTGCGGCTGCTGATATCATAAAACAGCTACCAGCCACATCGGTCACTTTTGAGAAATATATGTCTCCCACTAGAGCTGCTGGATTTAGTTTGAGAACGGTAACCTTTAAAGTACGTGAAAAACTATCAAGTATGAAAAACACAAAAAGCTCGGATTGTTATGAGCTTAATGTTAGGATTATTGGGACTTTAAAGAATCTGCTAGTGGTGCCGCTTACTAAGTTGATATACTATTGCATTGGTGACGCTGTATTTCCGGCGGTCTTGAAGGAGGCAAGGGTTATTCCAATCTACAAAAATACAGGATCGGTTGATGATCCCAGTAACTATCGATCTTGCCAATTTTTTCAAAAATCTTTGAATCTATTATTAAAAATCAAATAACTGAATATTTTGAAGCAAATAATCTCTTTATGCAAAGTCAATATGACTTTCGTAATAAGAGATCTACTACTCTTGCAATTAATAACCTTTTGGAATATGTTTCGGATGGCAGGGAGCAGGGCTGTGACACCTTTGCTTCCTTTTATGACCTCACTAAGGCTTTTAACTGTGTCTCACACGAGATACTTCTGCAGAAACTCTCTTACTATAACTTTGATGTTGACAGTGTTGCCTTGGTTGGCTCTTATCTCAGCGATCGTTTTCAGCACGTTTTGTATGGGGGACGATACTCGGAGAGACGAAGGTTTGGACGGGGTGTGCCCCAGGGGTCGGTTTTGGTACCTTTACTGTTTTTAATATACGTAAATGATTTATACAGATTTCAAGAAGACTCAAATATAATCCTCTTTGCTGACGACACAACTAGTCTGATTAGATATCGACCAAACGACCCTTTAGGGGAGTTGGTTAATGCTGTTGAGACTGACATAGGCAATTGGTTTCTGGCAAATGAACTGAGCTTGAATCAGGCTAAAACTCAGAGCATGAACTTTACTTTGTGTTCTGCGCCTATCGATCTTCAGAGTGATGTTCGCGTGAAGTTCCTTGGGGTTCATCTTGATCCTAAATTAACCTGGGAGAGTCATGTTCGAGCGCTTGGGTGCTCGCTGTCCAGGGTCATATATCTCATTAGAAGGCTTGCGCAGAGTGTTTCAATCGCCAGCCTGTTGACGGTATATCACGGTTTTTTTGTTTCCCGTATGTCGTATGGTATTTTGAACTGGGGACATAGTTCCCATGCAATGAAAATCTTTAAGCTACAGAGGAGATGTTTACGTACAATGTTGGGTCTCGGTTGGGGTGACTGCTGTAAAAAGTATTTTGTTGAACACGGACTACTTACTTTGCCTTATTCCTTGTACATCTTAAACTGTTTTGCCTACATTCGAACCAAGGCCTCGCATTTCACTCTTCACTCTGATATGCATAATTATGGTACGCGAAATCGAAATGACATATTGCCTGAATTTCACCGCCTATTGAGGACTATTTCAGAAGCGATATTGTAAGATTTTTCTAGATTTTAGTTTGTTTTATGTTGTTGCTATTTTAATTTGTTTGTAAGCCTTTCTTTGTTGCTGTAACTTTGATTGATTAATTTTTGTTCTTTTTTGAGGTACTATACATGTTTTGTAACATAATAATTGCGATTTTAATGTAAATTAATGTGGAGATACTAATAGTACAGCAGAAACGAAACTTTTTGTACTCTCTATCTGCATGCCAACCGACATGCGGGAAATTCGTCATTCTTAGGGATTGAATGATAGGTCCTATACCAAACAAAAGGATTAAAATTGAATTGAAACCGCAGGTTGCGAACCGTTGGTTTAGAGTAAAAGCATTGCAAAATCCATCCATAATTTCTCGAATCAAACACTCTGGTGGACGGTTATGAGCATCATAAAACGTAAGGATGATTTCCAAAGTAAATTTGAACAATTTGCCGACGTTTCTGTGTTACAATTTAAAGATCTCGGGTTCCACACGAGTACTAGTTGCTATACACGAAAGTCATGATTATCGTTATATTTTTAACATTAACGAAAAAAATATTTATAAAATATAACAGTATATCCTTACGTAGATATACAAAATTAATAATAACAATAACAACGTAATACAACTAATTGAACTGAATAATAATAGGTATAAGTACCTTTTTAAATATTGCTATAATTCCTTATGAGAATAACCGTTAGATTTTAATACTCTTTTGCTATTATTGTTGGTTATTATGCATTATTGTTGTTTATGTAGACTTATATAAATGTATTTACTCCATTGCAGAGTTGCTATTTTTCGAAATATATAATTTAATTACATTGTTAACTTAGATTTTGTTATACGCGGGTAAATCACGACTAAAACTTAAACAGTCGATGTTATTAAAATAATATAAAATTACAAAAAAACATCGCATTCATGGCATAATCAAAGTATAATTTATTTTGCAGTCTAGGGAAATTAACGACTTTACATTTCGAAATATTAAGCTACAGCCGATTCACAGAGTGCACAGAAAGTTTCTAAATCATTCTGAAGCAAGGTGTAGCTCTGTATTGAGTTAATTCGATGGGAATATCTTCAGATCGTCGGCATAGGCAATGATGATCATGAATATGTTAAACCATAGACGTCCCAGATTTGTGTCCTGAATAAGTTTTGATTTTGAGAAATCCCTCACGCACTTAAACTCTGTTTTCGTTGGGGATTTTATTAATCCTCATAATTTCTGATAGTGCTGTCTAACTTAAAGCTGCACCGGAGGTTCAGGGGCAGGTCTGTCTATATGGAAAATTGGTTTTTTGCTGCATCCCAACGGGTACTTATCAAGGGGATTTAATGCGGCCACACTATTTTATTATATAATTTAATTACATCTACAACAGTTCATTTTGTGTGCGACGCAGAGGGAGATATCAACTATTTCCCATCCATCTGACTTAGGTTATTGACAAACATATGATCACATCCATCCATCTGACGGCTCTCTGACACTGGCACTTTATGTTATTAACACTTTTTCAGTAATATTACTTCAAATACACAATGACAACTTCTAAATTTATTACAACTATTATTCTTCTTTATAACACTACAACATACAACATGTTGATAGAAATTGATCTTAAACATGAAAATAATGCCGAAAACTTTTAGACTATTAATGTAAACAAAACTAGCTGTTGCCCTCGAGGCACGAATAGCTCTCCATATTTAAGTGTAAAAGTAATAATTTTATGACCTTTTTGTCATTTATCTAAATTTTTGTTTTGTTTTAGACATCAGCTATTTTTTTTTTTTTTTTGTATCGGGTTTTGTGCCTTTTTCTTCTCTTTGGAGGCACTATATTTTATATTTCAGATCTAGGCCAAATTCTTGTACGCAAAATAATTGATTTTTTTTTAGTTTTATTATAAAATTTATTTTGCCCCCTTTTCTACTATTTACGAACGCCTATGTAAACAAAATTGTTATGCTGCATGTTGTAGGTTATCCGTTAAGTGGTTTTTGAGTTATCACGGATACAATTTTTTCCTGACCCTTTTATAGAATTTTCACGGACGCCTATGGAACATTAATTTTTGTCGTGTATTTTTAACACCAATTCAACTAGTTAAATATAAAATTTTTTACATTTTAATTTTTTTTTCATTTTACCCCTTTTTTTTACTATTTACGAACGCCTATGTAAATAAAAATTTTATGCTGCATTTTATAGGTTATCTTATATGAAAGCTATATTTAATTAGCCAATTTTTCTGGTATATTTGGGAAACATTTTTTTTTCGTTTTTGACCCTTTTTTAAGACTATTTTCGAACGCCTGTGTGAACTAATTCTTTTATGTAACGTTTTTTAGGTTATATTCTATCACAACTATAAAAAATTATTCAATATTTCGGATAAGTTTAAGAACTATGATTTTTTAAATTTTTGAACCCTCTTTTAAACCCCTTGCCTACGCTCAATGTTAATCACCACCTATAAATAGCCTGTAGTATTTTCGTACCAAATGTGGTTAAAATCCGTTAAGTGGTTTTTGAGTTATCACTCACGGATACAAATTTTTTCTGACCCTTTTATAGAATTTTCACGGACGCCTATGGAACATTAATTTTTGTCGTGTATTTTTAACACCAACTCAACTAGTTAAATATAAAAATTTTTACATTTTAATTTTTTTTATTTTACCCGTTTTTCTACTATTTACGAACGCCTATGTAAATAAAAATTTTATGCTGCATTTTTTAGGTTATCTTATATCAAAGCTATATATAATTAGCCAATTTTTCTGGTATATTTGGGAAACATTTTTTTTTCGTTTTTGACCCTTTTTTAACACTATTTTCGAACGCCTGTGTGAACTAATTCTTTTATGTAACATTTTTTAGGTTATATTCTATCACAACTATAAAAAATTATTCAATATTTCCGATAAGTTTAAGAACTATGATTTTTTAAATTTTTGAAACCTCTTTTAAACCCGTTGCCTACGCTCAATGTTAATCACCACCTATAATTATCCTGTAGTATTTTCGTACCAAATGTGGTTAAAATCCGTTAAGTGGTTTTTGAGTTATCACGGATACAATTTTTTTCTGACCCTTTTATAGAATTTTTACGGACGCCTATGGTACATTAATTTTTGTCGTGTATTTTTAACACCAATTCATCTAGTTAAATATAAAATTTTTTACATTTTAATTTTTTTTTATTTTACCCCTTTTTCTACTATTTACGAACGCCTATGTGAATAAAAATTTTATGCTGCATTTTTTAGGTTATCTTATATCAAAGCTATATATAATTAGCCAATTTTTCTGGTATATTTGGGAAACGTTTTTTTTTTTCGTTTTTGACCCTTTTTTTAAACTATTTTCGAACGCCTGTGTGAACCAATTCTTTTATGGAATATTTTTTAGCTTATATTGTATCACAACTATGAAAAATTATTCCATATTTCGAATAAGTTTAGGAAATATATATTTTTTATGTTTTGACCCCTTTTCCACTATTTACGAACGCCTATGAAAGTAAGTTATTTATGACACATTTTATAGGTTATGTTCTATTAAAGCTATAAATAATTAGTTAATATTTCTGCTATGTTTAAGAAGTACGTTTTTTTTAAATATTTTTTACCCCATTTTACACTATTTTCGAACGCCAATGTGGTCTAATATTTTATGTTAAATATTTTAGGTTATATTCAATTAAATGCGTAAAAAATTATGCCGTATTTCGGATAAGTTTAAGAACTATAAATTTTTTTAATTTTTGAACCCTCTTTTAAACCCTTTGCCTACGCTCAATGTTTCCCAAAATCTAATCAGCTCCTTGCCATGTCCAATAGTATTTTTGTACCAAATTTGGTTAAAATCTGTTAAGCGATTTTTGCGTTTTCGTGGATACAGACAGACAGACAGACAGACAGACATTTTTTTAAAACTACTTATTTATGTATAAAATGACCAAAAAGAAGTATTTCCGGTGAAATTAAAAAAAATTTTTTTTTCATGAAACTAATAGTCTCCATATATACATATATTACATATATGATATGGAGAGCTAATGAATAATATTTGTTTGATTAAAACTAATACATTTTGTATTGAAAATTATTAAACGTCAGATTGACAATCAAATTTTTGATATCTACAAAGTAAAAAATCATCTTATCGAATACTCCTCGGGCCTTGATAAATACTCAAAATTTTGTCATAGAGAATCCTTCAAGCGAGTTGCTCAAGGATAATAGCCATCGGCCTGCGGTCTTGGGCTATTATCAAGCAACACGCTTTCGGCATTCTCTATGACAAAATTATCTCGGTATTATCAAGACTAGGGGTATTACTAATGTGTATTTCCGTATCAACAGATAAATAAGAAATAACAACAATTTAAAAAATTATACACATTCTGCAACTGGTTTATAGATATACCCAAGGGTACAATATGCAGTCCACTATACCTTATTCTTAATTTAGTGAAAGTACCAATAAATTCATACAATTTGATCACTTTTTTTTGTTGGTAGGTAGGTACGTATACACTTGTAACTATATACTGATATTGTCAAAAACCATAAATTCATTTTAATGAATTTTACGTTCCGAACATATAATGAACTGATTACTATTGTACTGTGCATTTCTCTAGGGCAAATGCATTATGGATTAAGGGGCAAGTACGTAGAAATTGGACAAGACAGTTAAAGAACTTTCTCAATAATACTTCATTATTTGTTTATTTATACCAATCACATTCAAAAATAAGTACTACATTTTTTATTTACTTTAATGGCTCTAACAATCTAGGCATCGAGACACTAATAATTATGATCAGACAGGACAACCTGTACCAAATTTTATCAAAATGCGTCGAATTTATACAGTGCGGCAAAGGGATCTGTAACATCGCGGCATGCAATTGTAATAAAACATGGCTGACTTCATTCATAAAATTTCCAGCGGCGTGCGTTGTAAAAGTTTAGGTGACTAAAAAATTAAAATTAATGAAAAGTTCTTCACGTGTTTGTTTTATTTTAAATATGTACTAAAGGTAGCATACCAAAAATAAAACGTTCTTATGAAAAACAAAAACATTCTTAACGAAATAAATTAAATACTTTGGTAATCTTGCTTCATTTAAACAAAAAAAAATCTAAAACAACTTAACACTTCATATCAGGCCATGTATGTTAATCGGATCCAATTCAATTTTGCACACAGTGTAAAAATGTAGAGTCTATTAATACATTCACTTTAAAATGTAGGTGGAAATCTCTATACAAGTGGTTTCTTTGATCGTGAATAGTTGCCATTTTACTCTCACTTGTTACGTTTAATTTTCAGAACCGAAAATGGATGAATTTACAAATAACCTGGTGCTAACAAAACTATAACCTTTCTCTGTTTGGCACCAACATATTATGTCGTGTAAAAAATGATAAACAAATAATAGATGCATGAGAGTTGCAATATACACGTACAACGCTGGTTTTGATGCTCAGTTTCTAATCTCGATAATATATTGCTTCTTTTGCTATAGAAAATATTACTTAATTTTCTTATTTTTATTATTAAATAAGACAAGAAATCCCTTGCGGGATTTCCCAGTCGTTTTGTGGTAGTTTTATCTATGAAAAAAGTCATTGAGAGTTATTTAAAAAATACAGCAAAAAATAAAAAAAAACAAATTTAAAAAAAAAATATTTCCAAAAAAAAGTTTCAAAAAAAAAAAAAATAAAAAAAAAGAAAATTCAAAAAAAAAAAATTAAAAATAAAGAGCTGGGATTCGAACCCCTAACCTTTCGCATGCGAAGCGAACGCCTTACCAATGACGCCACAGAAACCTGATAACCAATATTGTATTTTAATTTTAATAATATAGGTCCCAACTACCTAACTGGTGAAATTTTAAATGGGACACATACACCCTGTATTTAAATTTATGAGCCCATTCTACCTAAAAATACTGTGAAACTTTAAAAAAATATATAAAAAACTTCAAATTAAAATTTTCTTGAAACATTTTTTAACCACCCTGTGCAATAATTTCATAAACCGATCTAAAAAACTAAAAAATCTGAACATTTTTCTATGACGTTCTACCGTACCTAAAAAACTAAAAATATTGAAAATTAATAGAAACATTTTTGAATTACCCCGTAGATCACCTCTAGGAGCTTATAGTTTAACTTTCAAAGAAATGTTGAATTGAAATCAAAAAATTACTGAATATATTGCTTTGTTGTCCTTAACAAAATAAATAAATAAATTTTTGACTCACCGCGTACATAAATTTAAAGTGCTTATGCTAAAAATGTATGAGTCCATTCTAACACACTAAAAAAATTTGAATTTTTTCTATTTATTAGGTCCTGCCGTGTCTAAAAGTCTTGAGAAATAAATAGAAACATTTTTGAGTTACCTCGTATATAACCTCTATGAGCTTATAGTTTCACCTCTAAAAAATGTTGAATTGAAATCTAAAAAAATCAAAAAAATACTGAAAATATTACTTTTCTGTCCTTAAAAAAATAAACAAATACATTTTGGACTCACCGTATATCAATTTAATTTTTGTTCTAAAATTTTCAAACTGAAATTTCTCGAAAACCTTTAAGTTTTTCGAGAAAAAACAATTATGCCTTTTTTATGTAGAAAACTTTATTTTATCACATTTTTGACACACATAGAATAAAAGTCACAAGAAAAAAAAGTCAGGTTATAATTAAGACAAGGAAGAATTTCAATTCCAGATCGGATTAAGTACGGTTGCCTTGTTAGGAGGTTATAAGCCCGGGTTCGTATTTTTTTTTTTGTGGTTTTTTCTGTTTTAAATGAAGTTTCTACGGATTCACTACAAACGACCGTGAATTTGAACACGGAGTAAGTAATTGAAGATATTTCTATTAAATCCGGGGTTAATATAACAGTTTTTTTTATACAGGGTATTCCATTTACAACAAGGGTTGTGATGATGATGATGATGATCATGGTGGCGGTACACCCTGTAGGTAATAAAACATAATAAGATTACCTATATCGATGTAAATAATGTAACTTTAACAAACTATAAAATGAGTTAATAGCCTCTAGATAATCTGTAACAAATATACCTAATAATATTATTTATGTCCGGTAGATACATATACAGTAATAATTTTTTTGAAACGATAATATGTAGTTAATGCAGGCTATTATTATAATATACTTATTTAAATTTATAATAAAATTGTTTATTAGAGCTGCATGTAAGAAAAATAAAATAAAGTAAATGCACACCTGCCGCGACTAACATAATATGTAATAACAACAATAATAATAATAATGAGGTACCTATTGGGTGACCCAGAATTAATTCACATTCATTCTTATTTCTTTTTGGACTAATATTCCAAGAAAATTTAATTGTGTCTTCCGAACAGATTGAAACACATCTGATGACAATATCCTGACCCATTTGATCAACTCGTAAAAATAGGAATTACTTGCCGTACTTTTGAAGTACCTACACTGAGTTTGCTTTCAAATGATGTATCATGTTATACTTTTTATATTCTCCGGTAGAGCGTTGTAATATTTTGAAACCCTATAGGAAAATGGCCGCTCAAAGATTGATCTTGAGTCTAGCGGTGGCGTAATGACAGTTTTATGAGGAAAATTCACATCATACACCGATCCCCGGAACTTCAATCTTTCATATAAGTATTCCGACTATTTCCATCTGATGATTTTTATTAATCAAAATTAGTGAATGAAAATCCGACGTTGTTTCATTTTTAACCAGCCGATTTCCTTAATCTTATTGCTAGCCTCTTTCACCCCTACGAATTCCACATACAAGCCGTGTGCCTGAATTCTGTATCAACTGAATCCTGTTCTCAGCAATTTTAGTCAAACAAGGGCCATATATATATATTTTAACTGTTGTGTTAGTGACCTCTAAGTGTTTTGAAATTGAAGTTCTATAGTCCAATACCGAGCAAAAGCATCAAAAAAAAAAAAAAAAAATAAACGACATGCGAAGACAGTGACATTAAGGATAGTTTCTTAGGGCTTGAATTATAGCGTTCTATAGTCCAATACCGAGCAAAAGCATCAAAAAATTGAAATTTTTCCGGTGCAGTTTTAGTTTATACACTATTAAAATAGCAAAAACTATGTTTAAAAGAAACCCCCTTTTTGATTTCAGCATATGTAAATGTCCTTCACAATTGAAAATATTGACAAAAGAAACATATTGTTCACTGTCCTGAGGATGACTTAATAAAAGTCGAAACGTCGACAGAGGAATTACTTTGTTTCCATAATTGACCTAAAACCAACCAACTTCAATTTCATATAAGTATATATTGTCAATAATATAACCCCTAGCTGATTACGGTATCATGCTATCTCGCCACGAGACAACTTGTGTTTATGTTTTACTTTCATTTAGTTTAAAAACATATTAGATACTGCCATTTCGTAATATAAATTTTACGGTTATACAAATATTTGTTATAAACGTAAAATTATCTAGTATTCATCTTTATTCTACTTATTACTCACCTAACAGGATCTGTGGGGAAGCGAAAAAAATGATTAGAGCAAGTGTAGGTACCGCTTATTGGGACAACATTTTGCAGCACAGACATGTCCTCCATGATTGTTCATTGTATTAATCATAAGATACATAATCTATGAGTAGAACCTTTGGCGTAGAACACTAAACTGACAATCGTTTTACCACTTCACCAAAACACTTCTTTTAAATCTCGACGCGCGTTTCATTGTTAGCGAAACGCGCGTCGAGATTTAAAAGAAGTGTTTTGGTGAAGTGGTAAAACGATTGTCAGTTTAATCATAAGATACGTTAATAAAAATAAAATCCTTTTAATTCTCAGGAACACTATACCAAAAACACAGAATTAGATTACAAACACAATATTTATTTATCTCGTACAAGCCGACAATGAACTGTATATTGAACACAGGAGTGAACGGTATCTATCTACGCCAATGCGATTATTGTGACGTTTTAACCCAAAATGGCGGCATGCGCGACGATATGCGCAGGACGGCTCGCAAGCGGAAAGTCAGAATACTGTATTATTTATTATACTGTGATTTTATATTGAAACTTTTGTTTTTGTTGTTAATATGAACCTAAACCCCAATAACAATATCCACATAATAAGTTCGGAGGATGACACATAGATGGCGTTACTAGAATTTTGGCTTCATTGGCAACCCTAGACATAACTTTTTCTCATATCTTAACGTGTATACGTATAACAGTGTCTATAGTAATTACTCAAATTTGAATATATTAAAATATTTGCGTATAATGTTTCGGTGTTATTATAATAAGGTGTGGTATATGAAATTTTGATAGAAAATTAAGATATTTGCATATTATACGGTCTTAGCTTAATTAGGTAACTGGATATATTATCTATTCTTTTAGTTTGTAAGCCTTCCTGTGTGAAAGCCCTAAATATAATATTACTAAATGCCTCGTCATTATTCGGAAGTCATTTCTATTTAATATTAATTTCATATTTAATATTTCCGCTAACATTAATAATACTTCTTATAATGAGATTGTTTATGAATAATTATTTATTAATATAGAAAAATATATTTTTCTTCTTGAGATAACAAAACATCAACAATATATTGTATATAATGTTCAATATATTGGGGTATAGGATAAAAAACTCTTTTTTACTATGCCAAGCTTTCGAAATGTTTTAATTTCTTCTTCAGGGCTGCAAATTACAAGAACAATGGTTTATTTATTTATTTTTTTTGTTTTCCTACAATTATATACAATATATAAAAAATATGTCAGTTTTAACACCAATGTAACTCACCTTTACATACATAAAGGTAATATTACTTACGAATTGTACTTTTTATTAAAAAAAAAACCGTTATTCTTGTAATTTGCAGCCCTGAAGAAGAAATTAAAAAATTTCGAAAGCTTGGCATAGTAAAAAAGAGTTTTTTTTACACTACACCACAACATTAGCCTATACCCCAATATATTGAACATAGTTGATATTCAAACAGTAGGCTACGAAAATACTGAATTTATATATATATGTATATATCTCAAGAAGCATTAGGTAAATGACAAAACATTGTTGAAGTTGAGAACTTCGAGTAAAAAAATTGGTGGGATTCCCATCAAATATTTAAGTCTAACTCTATGGTTTTTTTTTTATTCATCGTAAGGTAATTTAATACATTTTAGAAAATGAGATTTGCTAATGTTGAAAAGGACATACCTATACATTTTGTAGCTGCCCAACAGCTTTTTACAATAATAATTTTCGTCATTTTGGTTTGAGTTTTTTGAGCTTCAATTTTTAATGACAAACATAGATATCAGCCCTTTGGTTTGGAGATAATTTTAGTTTAAATATTTTTTTGATTACTTATTAGTAAAATTAGGTTTCAAAAAGTTTCTCTGCTTTTTTGTCAGCCCATAGAATGAATAATTGAGACCACAGAAAGCCGTTTAATTTCATGATTTAAGCCTCTTTGAGAACATGGACAGTCTGCTTGGATTAGAATACAAAATTTTGCTAAAAAGTCTATCAGATTGTTCAATTAGATATTTCTTTTTGAATTTCCCGCTATCTTGCTAGTTATCAAAATAAGA
This sequence comes from Apoderus coryli, assembly GCA_911728435.2. Taxonomy (NCBI): domain Eukaryota; kingdom Metazoa; phylum Arthropoda; class Insecta; order Coleoptera; family Attelabidae; genus Apoderus; species Apoderus coryli. The sequence goes on along the minus strand of OU452211.1, from coordinate 237,238 downwards.
TCTGTCATTTTTTGACAGATGACAAATAAAAACTACGCCCTTAATATAAATAACAATGCATCGAAATTATTCAGAAATTTTTCATAATTAATGGCGAATTTTTCCCTATCGAATCAAATAAAAATCAAATGATATTTTACAAAAATTACGTAATTTTCAACAGTAATATCCCTAGGGTCTTGATAATACCGAGATAATTTTGTCATAGAGAATGCCGAAAGCGTGTTGCTTGATAATAGCCCAAGGCCGCAGCAACTCGCTTGAAGGATTCTCTATGACAAAATTTTGAGTATTTATCAAGGCCCGAGGAGTAACCTATTCGATAAGATAATTTTTTGCTTTGTAGATATCAAAAATTTGATTGTCAATCTGACGTTTAATAATTTTCAATACAAAATGTATTAGTTTTAATCAAACAAATATTATTCATTTTTATTTAAAACTACAGTTGTGAAAAGTACAATTGGTAAATGTTAAATTGGAAGAAGAGTTTGCTGAAGTTGACGGATTGTTAATTTCCACTGTTGAAGAAATTCCTCTCATGGTGTTGATTATTTCACCATGGAGTTCTTGGTGAATATTCAAGTACAGTTTAATTGAATTAGCAAACTGAAAACACCACATGTAGGGTATTATCGCTGTAATCCAGACGTGATTGGATGAAATTTGACACATGACTTAAAATTAAGTAATTTGATTGGTTACTATATTTAGTAAAAAATTATCTTAAAAATCAAAATGAAACCCTTTAGAAACAGCAAGACCTCATATTATGTATGTTGATCGAGTCGAACCGCCGCGCCGGTAGCTGAATTCTTTATTCGGCCACAAGTTGATTGAAAAAACTATTCTGTTGGTATCTTTGTTGTTTCAATAACCGGTCCGAAAATTATTAGTTTTTTTTTTATTTGCAACATTAAACGAGAGTAAACAGGCTTCCCTGTCCTTCGTTACACGACCATTGTTTGTCTCATTGTTGTCAATTTGTGTAGGTATGGGTTCTTCTTATTCATTCATGATTCAAGTATGTTAAATAAAGAAAATAACAATGTGACTATCATTGTGCCCAAGGTCAAATGTGCATTTCAATCAAACAGTGCCCTTTCTGAAGGCGATAACGAAGAAAAGTTCAACCGAAGGACCATAAACATGACATGATTCTATTAGTTTTGGCAACGTTGTATCAAACTTGTGACTCATAATATTAAAAGCGACATTGATCGTCTCAAGTGCGCCTGCTTATTAATGAACAACAACATCGCGACGCCTAGCGTCTCCCGCACTTCTGTGCACCAAACAACGCAACGCGCAATACTAGATTAATACAATATTATGTCTACGCCGCGAATGTCACTTGTTTAATTTGTTTAGTGTTTTTTTTTTTCGATACCATTCCACAGCCCACTTAGTAATAATAAACAATATAATACCAGTCGCAATATACATAGTAACAGTAGCAAATCAGCTGTGCATTATGAGAGTACTGAGTTAACGCGTAATTTTGGCTACTTTTTTTGCTAATAATGTTATTGTTACTTGGGACAATTTTACCATGTTAAGTTTATAGTTTCTATACTACAATGAAGTAGTTGTGCAGTTAAGAGGGTTGTTACGCCCTTCGTTGTTATACTGGAGGGTTGATTTTTAGATTATTTAAAATGAGTGTGACATCGGGATTAAGTGATATGGTACATGATGAGTTCACGAGAAGTAGAATGTTAGATGGTAAGAAATACACACATCTATCCAATTATTGTAGTATTTTGCAGAGTAAAATATAACGCGTATAATCTACTGCAGTTTAATAGGGTTGCCATTTGTTTGAATTTAAAACTAAGCAAGTATTCGACTTACAGTTATATTTTCATGAGTTTTTGCCTTGGGGGGGCTTTCCGGGTTCGGATCATGATCAACCTCTTCCCGACTATCTAGGAAACATGCGTACCTATCTATATAGGATCCTTTAAATTGTCAATCAATGTTTGGAACCCGTTTTCCCCTTGAACATGGAGCATTTAAAGTACAATTTTGAGTCATGTCTACCCAACCGTACTTCACAGTATCATGCGTATCTATTAGCAGAGTGCTTATTTGCAGTAAAGTTAAGTTACTGATGTTGACTGTTTAGAATATTTATTGATAACTTGTATTAGCATACAACATATTAAATATAATATCACATAATACAATATACAGTGTGTATTACAATATACAGTGTGTATTCTAACACCCTCACTTTAGATAGGATAGAGGAACAGTTGCTTGTTTTTTGAGCACCAACTGATTGCACCCCCACAAGAGACAAATACATATCCAGTAGTCGACCTTCGATCATCCACATTGCCAGCCCAGTCAGAGTCACTAAAACCACGTATGTCATCTTCAATCCGTTTAAAAGTTAATTTAAAATTTTTGGACCCCTTTAAGTACCACAAAACTCTTTTGGCAGCTATCCAGTTCACTCGTCCCGGATTCTGATTATATCTTGATAAAACCCGCACTGCATATGAAATGTCTGGTCTAGTACACTGTGCAGCATACATTATGCTCCCAATGGCTTCCTGGTACGGTATCTTGGACATTTCTTCTTTTTCTCGTTCATCTTTTGGTTGCATATCTTTTGTTAATTTTTGATTTGTATCAAACGGAGTCTGTACAGGTTTGCAGTCATGCATCCCAAATCTTTGTAACAATTCATTTATATATTTTTCTTGATCAACCGTAATTGTTCCTTCAGCTCTATTTCTCGTAATTCTCATTCCCAAACAATAATGACCTCTCCCATATCTTTCATTTTGAACCTTCTCATGAGTGCGGATTTTATATCTGCTTTTTCACCTTGATTATTTGAGAAAATGAGTAAGTCATCTACATATACTGCGATGACGACGAGACTCTCTCCATTCTGTTTAAAATAAATACACGGATCAAGTTTGGAATGTTCGAACTTGAATTGTTTAATTTCAGAGTCCAACTCTTTATTCCAAACACGGCTCGCTTGCTTTAAACCATACAATCCCTTTAGTAATCGACAGTATGTTTGATCAGGTAACTGCATATAAATTTCTTCTGATATTTTTGGATTTAGAAATGCAGTTACTACATCCATTTGATCAACATCCCAATCAAATTTAGCTGCTAGCGACAAAAGAAGTCTGATTGAACTATAACGGACTACTGGTGAATAGGTCTCTTCGTAGTGTAAACCTGGTCGTTGAGAGTACCCCTTCGCAACCAAACGAGCTTTGTAGCGTTCGATATCTCCGTTGTGGTTCAATTTTCTTTTGAATGTCCATTTTCATTTAATTGCTTGTTTACCTGGGGGTAAGTCACACAACTTCCATGTTCCATTTTCCGCATGTGCCTTAATTTCTTCATCCATAGCCTTTTTCCACTCATCCCGTTCTTCAGAATTCAATGCTTCCTCAGAAGTTTTAGGTTCTAGCATATTTAAGAATGCTTAGAAATTCGAGTGGTCCTGCGGTGTTCACTTTCTTGTAACTCTTCATTTGATTCTGTCTCTTCTACACTGTTGTCAATTTTGATATCATATTCTGGTCTGCTTTCTTCGATTTCTATTTCTTCTGCCTCAGGATAATGTTGCTGTTGTTCTCTCCCAGGGACTTTATTTTCTTTATAAAAATTATGAATTGTTCTTCGAATACATTCATTTGAGGCATCGTCGTTTGATTTTTCCGTTTTCTTTTAACAGAGAGATCTACAATAACCCCTTTTCTAATAACTAGATTAATAGTAGAAACCGGAATCTTAGTTAATTCAAGCATTCTTTTTATAATAAGTGTAATCGTCACTTCATTATTTTCAGACCTTAACTGATGATAAATATTTTTGCTCATATAAATATTGATGCTTAAACTCCCAACGTGTTCCGCTCGTGTCGTATACCATCATAACGTATCGACTCACTGTATACAGTGACGGAAAAAGTTTCATCCACTTGAGGTGTGATTAAAAATTATTATGTAATTTGATAGATCTTCTTACATTTTATTAATCTAAGAAAAACTATTGAACAGATCATGGTTACAATATTCTGCCACCGAGTTTTACTGTCGGCCACACATTTTCTTCGTAAATTTCATATTAAGTCTTCGCCATTATTTGTTTCATTCATATTATATTTATTTGCAAACTCTAATCATTAACACAATAGTTTTGCCAGTCCCTGTAGTTACTTTTCATATAAGGCGGTTTCCTCTGACAAGCACGAGGGAGAAATGTATCGCTGAATTCGATGCCCATTTCTAATGTAAAGAGGCATGGGAACGGATAGCCCCGTTTAAATAAAAATTTAAATTTACTGTACTAAATAAAAATCATATGGAAAAAATTCCAGTAGCGCCATCTACGGACGTATTGAATAACCTAATACAGCCCCATTTAATTTAGGTTTTTTTCGCATGTGATCCGTGCTTAATGATGAAGTTTTTCATTGCAATTTGTTGTTGCCCTAGTTCATTTTTTCAGAAGCTCGCGTTTGGTTCTTTGCGACAATTCTGTTGTAGATTTGAGCGGAGAAATAATAGTTAAATCATGTCGATACGCCACTGCATTCAATAACAAATTATAGAAAATTATTACCCGTGAAAATGTATGAATTAAATTTTGTATCAGAATAGGAAATTGATATTTAGGTTGGTGGCAAGTTTGAAAAGAATTTCACACTATTTTGTTAAAAGTAGGTATACGTGTTATTAAATTTCAATGCATTCTAGTGACAAAGTAAAGTATTTTCTTACAAAACACAACATGCGTTTAGTACATGTAACTAGTAATTTTATATTTTGATAAAAACAGTACGAGGTTTTATCATAACTATTTGAACATATACTTTGCTATACCAAATTTCAACATTCAGAGTTCCCCACACATTTATATAGTGATAAACATGTTCAAATTCATCAGAAACAATACAAAAATACTGCTTACCCTTTTGGATAGTATACGAGTATTTTATAAAACTTCTATACTTATTCAAGATGTTTTCCCAACTTTCGGTAAATTTAAGCTATATTTGCCTCGGGATTTATATCAAAATTATAATAATAATAATAATCTCTTTATTGTCTAACAGGTATTGCTACCCAATAACAAGACAAAATCTTACATACACAAAAACAATTGCCTAGCATTAGCATACAAAAATACCCAACTTAAAACTAACTGAAAAATAGAAAAATACAAAAAAGGAAATACACGCATCAAAACGTAAGAAAATTGGGAGGATTACAAGAACAATTAATAATAACAATAAATAATTAACACTTGAACATAATTCATCAAAACAAATCCAAATCAGTAGCCCGCAAACATGTCTCTAAACTTTTCTTAAAAGAATCAAGCGATACATTAAAAAAATCAACGTTTTCATTAATAACTAATCGGTGGCTGTATTTACAAGCCCGAAATAGCGTTGCTTTAGATTCATAATTAGAACGAATCTGTGGCACCCAAAATAAACTAGCGCTTCTAGAGTGAACCCTAGGGACACGAAACCATAGCTGCTGAAGCAACCGAGGACAATCCAACATATTGTTGATCAACTTAAAAAGAAAGATCTGAGACGCGAAGATGCGTCTCTCGGCTAACGGCCGAAATCCGAACCTTGTCAGTAACAGGCCGTGACCACACCCACGAGGAGGAAAATATCCATCAATTTTAAATGACAAATATTTTAAAAACTTACGTTGGATACTCTCCAATCTCTGTATATGAACACGGTAGATGGGCGACCAAATGATTGTATCGAATGCCAAAATAGACACAACAAAGGCGAAATAGAGACTTTTCAGGCAGTCCATGTTGTTGAATTCTCTGGTCTGTCTAAAAATAAATTCTAACATTCGCAAAGCATTAGCAGAAACTTGCTCAATGTGGTAGTTGAAAGATAAATCACCATCCAAGTATACACCAAGATCTTTGATTAAAGCGCAGCGTTCCAACTTTGAATCATCGATGGTGTAGTTTCGCAAAAACGGATCTTGACGTCTTGTAAATGTCACCGACTTACATTTGTTCAGATTTAGAGGAAGTCTATTTAGATCTTTGGTAATTTGGGTAGTATGGTTGTAATAATTAAAACACTGTTTAACGGTATGTACAAAACTGAATATTTATTAATATGGAAAAGAGTGTGTTTGAGATTTAGGTTGTTATAAAGTCTAGAGAGAGAGTTTTGGCACGAGAGAGATGTTGACTGTTTTGATGTTGAAGACTGACTGGGGTAAAATTATAGAAAAAGCATCTCTGTGAAGAAAGTACCACATCTGCTCGGTACGTGGCGTTAACAATAACCACTGCTTTTTCTAGGTACGGAATAGGGATTTCTTTTGTTCCCGAAAATGAAAAACAGTAAAAAGAAAGCAGAAATATTTGTGCCAGATGTTTCGACATTTGGTGAAATTTAGAAAATATTATTTACAACTACTATACTAAATTTGTACACAGAAATAACTAAATTTAAAAAATTCATATATACAGTGTGGCAAAATAAAAAGGTTGCCACAGTATCTACAGAATAAAATACAATATATACAGTGTGGCGCAAGAATAATGGTCGCCACAGATCACACCAAGCTGAGAGCCGACACAGATCTGTTTGAAGCTGTGCGCAATCGTTCTCACAAACAACAGTGCGATACAATTTTAAATCATCCGCAAACAACAAATAATTGCTATTGAAACCAGAGCCAATATCGTTTACGAATATTGCAAAGAGAAGAGGAGCCATGTGGATTCCTTTTTTTTTTTTTGTATATCCCGAAAAAGGGAAACATTTTCTTACAATTGTAAGACTATAATTCAAATGAAATATTTGGTATTAAAAATTTTTTTCAACGAATGAACTTATGTTTGGAGACGTATGATAACTTATTCTGTATGAAATATCTTACCACTGAAGATGAGAATTCAATTCTCGAAACATGTATGGTTATGTAATGATTGATTGACAAATAGAAGGTTCATTTGTGGAGTAGACGAGTTTTATTTCATTAAAGTTTTATCTCCTCCCATCGAAATGGATTATTTTATATAATATAAATATAATTATGTAGTCATTAAATGAAATCAAAACTCATTAGAAATGAATCGGATTTAATAAATATTAGTTTAATGAAACAATCATTATTAGAAGTGAAATTTTATAAAAATGAAATAAAAAAATCTCATGCACATATTATGAAGCTGGAATAGAAGCGAAATCATATTATATAAAGTACCTATGTGGTACCAGCACAGCAACCGGTATTACCGGTGAGCTGAGCTCCCACACAATAAATAGCTAAAATATGATAGTGATAAAACAACTTCTAGATGTAAATAGTTATGTACCTTACAAAATAATGTATAAACATTAATAAGAATATTATTGAAAATTTGAATAAACATAACAACATGTAACTTGTTAAATATGCATGTGCAGATAAAATATATGAATATAGGGTATCCAGGTAGTTACGTCCCCTTGTACATGTACAATTATTATTATACATTACATAAAGACGAATGCTCAATTTCAATCCTTTTGAAGCTTCTTTATCTCTGTATTAAAAAATGACTGCGATCATCTGCAGAGTAATTTGTGTACGGTTAGAGCTTAATGTGCCTGATATCATTTACAAACAATAACGGCCCAAGGTGAGACCCCTGGGGCACATCGGATTTTCTTTCACTGTTTAACAGAGCTAAATTAAATGTAATTTTCCCTTGGTCAGACAATTACTGTTACCACTAGCCTCCAAAAACCTAATTTTTCTAAAAAAAAAATCTTCCAAATAGTTACACGCATTTTTGACGTTGGTTTAGCTGAAAATTCTAGTTCAGTAACAAACTAAATTAGGTACGAAATAATTAGTTTGATCCAATATACGAGGCATGTTTTTTAAGTAAGTACCGTTTTAGAATTAAAAAAAGACGTGCAAAGATATCGCAATAATTTTATTTTTACATGAAAGCCTGTACCTTAATCTACTTTTCTACATAATTTCCGTGAATATTGAGGCACTTGTCATAACGTGGCACCAGTTTTTGAATACCCTCCTCATAAAATTCTGCCGCCAGATCAGGGCTGTATGGAGGATGATCTAGAGTCTCCCATTTAAAAGATTTGATGAGATCTTTGGTCCGATTAGCCACATGTGGACGGGCATTGTCATGCAGCAAAACGATACCCTTACTCAACTTGCCACGTCTTTTGTTCTGGATTGCACGACGCAGATTGCTCAATGTCTCACAATAAGACGCTGCATTGATTGTCTCATTACGAGGCAGAAACTCCACTAGCAATACTCCTTTTCTGCCCCAAAAAAACTGTGCACATGATTTTCCGGACAGAAATTGTTTGCTTAAACTTCACTCTTTTGGGTGATGATGAATGTCGTCATTCCATGGATTGTTGTTTCGGTTCTGGTGTGACGTAGGCCACCCATGTTTCGTCACCAGTAACAATTTGGTCTAAAAAATCTTCACCTTCATTGTGGTACCGCTCAAGGAAAGTCAATGCACTGACTAAACGTTGGGTTTTGTGTAAATCCGTCAACATTTTTGGAACCCAACGTGAACACAATTTCCGGTAATTCAAGTTCTCGGTCACAATGCGATACAAAACACTACGAGAATATTGAGGAAAGCAGTCGCACATTGATGAAATTGTAAAGCGTCTGTTTTCTCTCACCTTTTCCTCCACTTTCTGCACCAAATCTTCATTAACGACCGAAGGACGCCCACTCCGTTCTTCATCATGCACATTTGTGCGACCATCTTTAAATGCTCTCACCCATTTCCTTACCATTCCATCACTCATAATGTTTTGTCCGTAAACTTCACAGATCTCACGATGAATATCGATCGGTTTTACGCCTTTAGCACTAATAAATCGTATAACAGCCCGTACTTCACAATCGGCGGGACTCACGATTGTCGGAGGCATGTTAAACACTCAGTAAACAACGTATACAATGAGGAATCAGACTGTAATGGCGTCAGTGCGTAGACAAGAGATGTAGGTAATCAGCGCGCGACCGTAGCGCTGCGGCGGCGGCATCGCAAAACGGTACTTACTAAAAAAACGTGCCTCGTACAATCCCAAACGAAAACGTCAATGCTTCCATGTTTTGACGATTACTTGATTAGAATGAAGTATAGGACCTGTTGAGGTGAATTTTAAAGTATGAGTAGACATGACTTAGTGGTCATATTGTATCTTCTGTTAACATATTATTACATAACCAGAACAAAAGCGTATAACTACATGTAAAGTAATTTTGATACAACAAAACTATTAATATATTATAATTGTAGTAAATTATTAACAAGAAAATGTCATAATAGCAATAATTTTAGTGACAGACAGCAACTTTCAAAATGATAAAATACAGAGCGTCCAAATACGCATCCCTATGTCGATTGCGGATTTTAATATGCACTTGTCTTTATAGTGGCCAAGGCAATGCATATGCAACTTTTATTTTTTGGTGTATGACACATAGATGGCCACATTTGCAAAAGAAAAGATTAAAGATATATTCGAGATTTAAATTACAACAATTATTATTGTTCTAACGTTGTGAAATGTCTGATAATATCAAGTCAAAGTCCAATTATTATGAATTTCTTTAATTTTAGCAAATATAGTAAACATGTCCTTGTACGGCACTGGCTTGAGATGATTAATCGCAGATAAGTTGACAAAACCTACTTAATTTTAAACTACCTGTGGTGATATTAGATGTATCTATAACTTATTACTTTTATTATTGGTATTAATAACAAACGTTGTAAATAGTTCCAGTTTGCGATACCTAATTTATTATTTTTTTATCTATACATTCCTCTCTCATTTTCTGCACACTTTCATTATTTCACTTGATTTTGTATCTGTTTTATATAAATTCGTGACTCCCGTCTCAAAATTTCTTAAAACACGACTTGATCTTTACATGAATCTAGAAGAGTGGTTTATATTAAAATTCGTCGTAAGCATGCATATTTGTTATTATAACTCAGTTTGAAATTAATTAGTGATATTTTGAACGACATCAATTTTTACTTGTAATATGGGAAATAATAAATAAACACGATTCGATTTAACGAGAATTTGTTAAAGATCAGCAGTCACAGAGCACCGCAGAACGGAGCGTTTGCGTTCTCTTTTATAAGTTGGTCAGCCGCTTCGTTCCCCTTTATGCCTTCATGTCCTGGCACCCATGTCAGAGTAATCTTTTTTCCCTGAGCTGCCACTTGCTTTAGGGTCTGTTTGCATTCCCATGCTAGCTTTCACGTGAAGGTGTAAGACCTCAGTGCTTTTAACGCAGCTTGACTGTCTGACATAATATTGATCTGCCGTTCCGGGATGCCTCTCTGCAGGCATTCTTGAGCACAACGATTAATAGCGTTGATCTCTGCTTGGAATATAGTGGGGCTTTTCCCGAGAGATTGAGAGCGCCTGCAAATTGGCCCGTATACTCCCATGCCTGTGTTCCCTTCTATTCCTTTTGAACCGTCCGTATACCAGACGGATGTGTTTTCTGGGAATCGTGGTTCCCCATTTAGCCAATTTTGACGGTCTGCAATGACCACTTAAAATGGGATTTCAAAATCATGTTTGCGTGGCAAGGCGTCCGACGGTTTTCTTCCTGAATCCAAAGGTATTAGATTCAGGATTCCCATGAGCAGTCTAACTTAGACGGGGATTATTACAAAATTTTATGAACTACTATGATCGAAAGTTTTGGCTTACTAAATTTTTATAAATTAGTTACAAGCTGCCAATAAATAGACTCAGTTGCAATCCTCTGTTGAATAGTTCAAACTTAAAAATATGTGGCATGGTTGCGTCTCTATATTTATGAAAGAAAGTATATATCGATATATTTCTTGCATCTCTATTAATGAAAGAGAAGTTGACATTTTGACCATCCACGTTAAATTAATTAAATGTATCCGTTAGGTCTGCAGTTCGTCATGTCAAATACTAATATTTAATAATTTTTTTATACACATGCAATTATACGAATTTCCACTATTTTGTCGTAAAACGATCATCTAAGAACCGAAGTAATCAGACTGAGTTGATCACGTGACTTTCGAGTTTTGTCAAAATTTTGTTTCTTATCCTTACATAAATAAATAGTAAATACAAGATTTAAGGATCGCACGGTCTTTCTGCGCTGAAAACATTTTTGAGTTTTAATTGAAAACGTAATTTGTACTAATTTTGAGACATTTGAAATTATTGGTTATTGAAAAATATATGATCACATCCATCCATCTGACGGCTCTCATGACACTGGCACTTTAGGTTATTATCACTTTTTCAGTAATATTACACAATGACAACTTCTAAATTTACTACAACTATATGGAATACCCATTTTATAACATTACAATATACAACATGTTGATAGAAATTGATCTTAAACAAAGAAAATAATGCCGAAAACTTTTAGACTATTAATGAAAACAAAGAAAATAATAATAAACTATTTGACACAAGCAATTTGTCTGTCGTTAGAAAAAACATCTTACCAAAACCACATTTATGACGTGAACTAGAAGTGTCAACGAAACTAAAATAAGTGACACCAACGTTAGAAAAAAATACGACCAAATTATGACAAACCAACGAACCATAATAGAGAGATATGGTATCCTAAAAAATAACGTCCGCCGCTATTAACGTTAACGTTAATTTAACACCAACGATTTTCAAATAGAGAGATGTGGTAGTTCTAAAAAATAACGTCACCTATGATGATAATCAGGTATTTAGTATAAAATTTAGTATTTAGTATAAAATTTTATAAGGTTATTGAATTTGACAAGTGGATTTAATATTTAAATTAAGTATTTATCAGATTATAACAACATTAATTAATAAGCAGCATGTACAGGGTGATGCAAAAAAAACATTTATTAGCCGCCATTTAACAAATTTTCTAGATTGCAATCGAATAAATTTTAAATGTTTAGAAATTTTTAGCATACACTTTAAATTTCTATACGGGGTGAGTCAAAAATGTATTTGTATATTTTTTTTAAGGTCAAAAAAGTAATATTTTGAATAATCTGTTGATTTAGATTTGAATTCATGATTTCTTTAGCGTGTAACTATAAGCTCGTAGAGGTGATCTACGGGGTAACTCAAAAATGTTTCAATTTATTTTTAATATTTTTAGGAGATATATAGATTTTTGATTTTTTTTTATAACCCTCAATGACTTTTGTCATAGATAAAACTACCACAAAACGACTGGGAAATCACGCAGTGATTTCTTGTTTTATAAAATATTTTTCACAAATATTAATTGACATGTCGTGACGTCATTTATTTCAATACAATATCTCGTTCGTTTATATTAAAGTAAATATAACATTAGTTAATTATTATCGATTAAACTAATAATACTATAGGACTGGGGTTAATTTTTATCGTGGTAAAATGTTAATCATAGCGTGAGTGTTGGATTTCATTAATTCAAATTAAAATCATCTTCATCTATCATATTATCATATTTGCATTTTTCTTAAATGTTGTTTTATATCTGTGTGAAAATTTTATTTAATTCTCTATTAACCGTTATAAGATTCCAATTCATCATATATATTGTTCTTAGTTTTTAAAAAAAAAAAGCCTTTTTCTCAAAGGAAAGTCGTATGTGCATAATAATGTGACAAGTTAATTTTTATAACTAAATGTATTATGCAGAAGATTGTTTATTTTAATTTGTTGAGAACAAATATAAAGCTATAATGTAATTCGTTTATATATTTATGTAAAAAGTTCAGTATAATGTTTGTTTATCTGCCAATTTGCGTTGTTTTTTTTAATGAGTTCACATAGAGTTTGTTTAAAACATTTATCTACTTATATACCATCTTGTTTAAAAAATCGTTTCAAAGAGTTGTCTTTAATTTTCCTGGGAATATACTGATTTTAGTTCCTATTATTTATTATATTTCATAAATAATCGTAATGATATATTGATTATAAGTACTGTTTATATAATTTTTTTTTTGTTTCTTTATGGTACGTTTTTCTTTTGATATACTTACCAAATATTTGTTGTGATTTTGTTTGTTTTGGTAATTTAATAAATATTTTTTCTAATTATTTTTTATCAGCATTTTACATTTCAAATCATTGCCAGTTTTTCGTGAAATATATTTAAAAAAATATAACCCTTTTTTGATTAAGAAACCTGCACGTAGGCAGCTCAGGAACGGACCTGCCTAATATTAGGGGTGCGCCTTTGGACTGGTTTCATTCTTATTTGACTGACCGAAGGCAACTAGTCAGGTTTGGGAGTGGTATGTCTGATAGTATGCGTGTGCCTTGCGGAGTGCCACAGGGGTCTGTTTTGGGTCCTGTTCTTTTTCTTCTTTATTTTAACGACATTACCACTATTGGACTAACGGGAAGCTTTGCGCTGTTTGCGGATGATACGACACTCCTTTGGCATGATAAAGATGCTGATGTTGTCAAAGAAAACATTCGAAGTGATTTGGGAAAGTTAAATTTGATTATTTGCTATTTGAAAATAACCATATTAATAGTCCTAATTTATTTAAAGCTTAAGTTTGATGAACATGTTAAACTGTTGGGCAGGAAGGTTTCATCTGGCTGTTATGCTTTGAGAGTTGTGTCAGGGGCTCTTCGACTGAAAGTTGCACGAAATGTGTATTTTTCTTTAGTGGAGGCGTATCTTCGATATGGAATAGCTTTCTGGGGTACTTGTAGCCAAACTTTGTTTAAGAGTATATTTTCACTGCAGAAGCGGACTGTTTGTTATATGTGTAAGACAGCTTTTACTGCAAGCTGTAGAGAATTTATATTTTAATTACATTAATCTTTTGTACTTGTATACGTCTTTGTTATATATTATTTTTTAAGTATAACTTTGTCTACAAGAACTTTTGGGATTCTTTTATGACAATAAAGTTAAAGATATGTTAAAAAAATAGTTTAGATTTGATTCTAACTCATCAAAAAATTACAGTAAATTAAAATAATCATATTATTTGAAAACTTTTGCAAAAATCTATTAATTATGTATATTTAGTGTTCTAAATTTCTAGCTTTTAAATAATAAAAAAAATATTTAAGCAAGGATTTATATATGGGAATTTCCGAGATTTAGGTGTCATAAAAGTGTTAACACTTTGTATATAGATTTATACGTTTTTCTACCCCCTTGGGCAGACTAGTATAGCTCCCTACATTCTTTTTATATCATGACATTAAAGTAAAAAAGAAGAACTTCTAAGTTGTGACAGTGTGAATAGTTATTTGGGTGCTAATCCATCATAAAAGATAAAGTTTATAATATAACTACCTACTCTCTACTATACTCTTATAGTACCATTGATGAAATAATAATAAAAGCTCCTTGTATTTTGTTATACTATACTATTATAATATACCGCAAGGTTCGACGTCAGGGTCTGTCTTCATGGGGTTTATCTTGAAATTTGTTACGAAGAAAATTGAGTTTATTTGTATTTATTTTTTAAATTAAGAATTAGAGGCAGAAAGCTTCGATATTATTAATTAGATGTACCACAATTCTCACAGTCGACTGCGCCAATGTCAGAAATAACTAAAAGTAAGTTTGATATTGATACATAATAAATGCATTGAGATATATTATCAATTTCAGCAATAACAAAACTTAAATAATTATTATAAACTACTTACATATCTTAAGTTAAAACAGTTAATTGTCCTTGGAATTTTAATATTTATTTCGATAACCGAAGATTAACAATAGAGAGTGACAAAAAACAGAGCTTGAATCTGTGAAACGGCGCTCTATTTTACGTAATTTTTTTACTGAACATTGTCCTAAGATTATCGAAATAAATTTTTAGTAGTTACAACGTTTAGATTTTATTATTGATTAATGTTAATTAAGTTAAATGATGTGTGCATTTGTCTAAATCAAAGGGATTCTTACTGGATATAATAATGTAAGAGCTAAAGCAATATTTCAATATTTATTATCCGCTATATCGTCTATACGGTCGCTGGTAGACAATTTTTTTCTTTTCGGAATTATCCCTCATAGGTAGGTACTCGTAAAACCCAGAGAGATAATAATAATATGCTCCATGCTGTTTATAGCCTATGGATTTCTTGATTATACGATACGAGTTGCGTTCAAATCTCAAATACCTGATTTTCTTTCGCTATCATACTGGAAACACTTTTTATTTTCTTCGGACAAAGTTTATGGTTATATTCAGCTAGTTGTTCTTCATTTTTTACGGATTTACCTTTAATAATTACTGACAATTCCGATACTTTTTGCGTTTTAAAATTAGTATGTAAAACTAAAAAAATGGATCTCTCTTTGCTATGCGAATATCTGGCATATTTACACTGCTTTTTGAGCGCACCATGTATAAAGTCAATTATTTCCAATTTCAATTGAGATTTTTATTGCATGTTTACCTTTGGACGACGAACCTAATATCGTACAGCATTTACCAACCAGTCAACAGCTTGAGCTCAGTGTGCTCACTTAGTATACGTTCAATTTAGATATCGGAATGACGTTATAAGTACCAACTGTACTAACTTGTAGATATAAATTTGTTTTTAATTAAAAAACACAAAAATGATTAAATATTATAGTAATATTGAGAATTATTTAATATATTTTTTAAAATGTGAGCGTAAAAATCCATAGTGAAATTATTATAAATGATAGTTTAGTTTAGTACCATAGTTGATTGTTTATTTTTACAATATTGTATCAACATTTTCGCGGTTATATTATTTAATATGGATTGATAGTTATATCAAATAAATATTATGGCAAGTGAAGAGAACGAGTCACGTTTTAGTTCTGCAATGAATTCATTGGAATGCTGGGATTATTCAATTGAGCTTCAGTATTTAGAGGGAACATCAGGTAAAACTTTGAAACTTTATTTTCTGTTTCATAGCTTCACAAAAAATAGGCTAACGGCGTTAAATCACACGATAACAAACAACAAATATTCTGCTCAAAAACTCAAAAAAAATTAGACCCAAGAAACAAATAACAAATATAAAAAACAACATATTATTTGCTCAAAAAAAAAACAAAATAAAATCATCAGGTCCAAAAAACAAAAATAAAAAAATAGCAGACCTACAACATTTAATATTTTATTTTTGAGTGTACCTCATTTAGGAGTTACTACAGGTTATTTATAGGTGTTGGTTAACATTGAGCTAAGGAGGGGTTTTAAAGAGGGTCCAAAAATTAAAAAAATCATATTTCTTAAACATATCAGACTAGTTATTTGTTGGGTAATAAACGAGCTATCATTTTTGGTAATTACCAAGTCTCTAAAGTTAACATCAAAAAAGTTATGAATGAAAATTTAGCTTAGTCATTGTGTGACGACTGGCCCTCTATGTTTTAAAGGAACGCCAGTATTTTTAATCGATTCTGAGATTTGGAGATGTATAGCTTGTCACCAAGAGTCTTACGAGAAAAGTAAATAATAAAAAGATTACAGAAATATTATTTTTACACTTGAATATGGAGAGCTATTCGTGCCTCAAGGGCAACAGTTTATTTTCCAGTTGTTGCCATCTTTTTCAG
Source organism: Apoderus coryli (assembly GCA_911728435.2). NCBI lineage: Eukaryota > Metazoa > Arthropoda > Insecta > Coleoptera > Attelabidae > Apoderus > Apoderus coryli. The sequence goes on along the minus strand of OU452211.1, from coordinate 220,622 downwards.
ACATACTGTATGTTTAATAACTTACGAAACTTTTTTTTGTTATAAACTTATCATAAATTTTATTTAAATAAATATGGATAAAATAAAAGTGTCTTATATAATGTTCATAAATTTATTTAATTATTTATGTGTCTGATCTATATTTTTCGCTCTACTTATACTTACGTTGGAACTTCTTGTGTGTTTTTGTAATCAAAGACAAGACTAACGAATTTTGAAATCTAAAATCATACAGTACATATTGTTGATATGGTATCTAGTTTATCTACGAGTAATATATGAAAATTTGTTGGGTAAATATGCTTTAAATATCTTGAAATATTTATTGATTTAGGTTTTGTTTAAATAAACTAATATCTAATAATATATATCACAGGAATTACTCTCCGTCGTGTGTTCTACGTTTAAATAGCCTGATTTGATTTGAAAAGATAGGTACTTACAATTTCTGATAGATATCTTTTTGAAAATTGAATTGTTAGTATACATTCTCTTCAATTATTATGCTTTTAAAACTAAATTGAGCATCCTAGTTGATACGCTTCACTGCTTTGAAATGCACCTAATATAAAAATATTTAAAATACCTCTAGTTTAGATATTATCGGTTTAATGTAAGAATTGCACAAACAGGTGTAGACTTTTACATGAAACGAATTTTGGCATAATTTGCAGTGGGACAGGGGGGTCGAGATGGGTATAGAGATTAAGAAAATATGATCTATGTACAGGCGAATCACTAGTTTGAAAATTAACGCATTAGCATACAGAACTAACTTAAAACTAACTGAAAAATCGAAAAATACAAAAAAGGAAATACACGCATCAAAACGAAAGAAAATGGAGAGGATTACAAGAACAATTAATAATAACAATAAATAATTAACACATGAACATAATTCATCAAACCAAATACAAATCAGTAGCCCGCAAACATGTCTCTAAACTTTTCTTAAAAGAATCAAGCGATACATCAAAAAAATCAACGTTTTCATTAATAACTAATCGGTTGCTGTATTTACAAGCCCGAAATAGCGGTGCTTTAGATTCATAATTAGAACGAATCTGTGGCACCCAAAATAAACTAGCGCTTCTAGAGTGAACCCTAGGGACACGAAACCATAGCTGCTGAAGCAACCGAGGACAATCCAACATATTGTTGATCAACTTAAGAAGAAAGATCTGAGACGCGAAAATGCGTCTCTCGGCTAACTGCCGAAATCCAAACCTTGTCAGTAACAGGCCGTGATCACACCCACGAGGAGGAAAATATGCATCAATTTTAAATGACAAATATTTTAAAAACTTACGTTGGTACTCTCCAATCTCTGTATATGAACCCGGTAGATGGGCGACCAAATGATTGTAGCGAATTCCAAAATAGACACAATAAAGGCGAAATAGAGACTTTTCAGGCAGTCCATGTTGTTGAATACTCTGGTCTGTCCAAAAATAAATCCTAACATTCGCAAAGCATTAGCAGAAACTTGCTCAATGTGGTAGTTGAAAGATAAATCACCATCCAAGTATACACCAAGATCTTTGATTAAAGCGCAGCGTTCCAAATTTGAATTATTGATGGTGTAGTTTCGCAAAACCGGATCTTGATGTCTTGTAAATGTCACCGACTTACATTTGTTCAGATTTAGAGGAAGTCTATTTAGATCACACCATTCTGAGAGCCGACACAGATATGTTTGAAGCTATGCGCAATCGTTCTCACAAACAACAGTGCGATACAATTTTAAATCAGTGTCATTAAGGATAGTTTCTTAGGGCTTGAATGATAGCGTTCTATAGTCCAATACCGAGCAAAAGCATCAAAAAAATTAAATTTTTTCCGTGCCTCAAGGGTTGTGAAATTTAGACAGGACAATGATTTTATGAAGGGCTATTTGCATGCCAAACGACATGCGAAGGCAGTGTCATTAAGGATATTTTCTTAGGGCTTGACGACGGTCTTTGGAACTGTGCAAATATGAGTTCTCAATCACTCGACATCTCCAAACACTTTTGGATAAAAACATATTCGAACGAAATCAAAAATCTTTTCGAAATCCAAATTGATACAGTTCAGTAATTAATAGATCTAGAATATGGTTTTGTATTGTTTAGAAGAAAAGCATGCTGATGAAAAGAAACTTCTTCTTTTTCAATTTAAGCAGAAAAAATGGTTGTTCAGCCATTTTGTTTCTTTTGATAGCTACAAAATGTTCGATACCATTAATTAATGAAACTAAACCCTTTAGTTACTTAAAATTGGACCTCCAGCAATTTGATCTGAGTGCTACCAAGTATTGATATAAATACACTTTATTTTAGATACTTATGCAAATTAAACTACCAGTTGCGGAAACTAATACTCTTTTAAACAAACAGATCACGACATATCAGTTACATAGATTACATAAATATACTTACAGTGTGTCAATTTGAAAACTTCCTATTATGAATGTAAAAAATCTCAGTTGAAATCGTCACATCTAGCACAGCTAGATTATGGGAAAATGTTTTAAAAAAACCCTCCTATGGGTGACAGGGTTTGGTACTTTAAAAGGTCGGCCTAGTATAGGTATGATTTACAAAACAAGAAGGTAACGTGTGTAGTTAAATCAACACTCCGTAATAACATATTAAGTCGCCAATATCCATAACAGTTTAAAATAACATTTGAAATACATAAATGTAGATTTATTATGTAATAATGTTTTAACATGATCGCTTACCACATATGGTACTTATCATATTAAAAAAAAAACTTTCTCCTGAACGAAAACAAATGATTATAGCTACCTATTATAAACATCATCTAAGATAAGATCTATAATCATTTACATATGACTACATTATGCTTCAATAATATCAATATTGTTACAGTTTTATGTAACAATATCATTTTTAATTATTTTTTTTAATAGAGTCAAATAACTCTAGCTTTGCATCCATAATATTGTGACGAATATAAAAACGAGAAATAAATACGGATGCGTTGGCTATACTATAGTAATCAGGTGATTTGTTCTCGAAGCTTGCGAATCAACCAAACGGGAGGCGACTCTGTACAAATTTAGTAGGCTATACCTCGTCCGGGGCAGCGCTGTGTTAATTTGGTAGGATGTGCCTCACTTACCGTATGGATCTAGAATAGATTTACGCGCGCCAGACTGTTGTAGAACAAACGACTATTCACTGGAAGTGTTCGAGAAAGAAGGCCAACCATATCCACTGTGTCCAAGATAAGAATTTTTGGAAACGGTAGGAGTTACGATGTCGGTTAGATTAGAAAAAAGTTGTACAATTTGAATGCCTTTTAAATGGTGTTTTCAAAAGTAAAGTAACTGAAGCCGTGTTCGTGAATTTTTGATTTTTCTGACGTTATTTTTACAGATATAAAAAAATTAAAAGCACTTCTCTCATTGTTACTTTTTGAGGAGAATAAGATAGCGTTTACAGATTTTCACTACGACGTTTCGTTTTTGAAAAACCATCATCAACTTCGCTCTGGATTTTTTATTGTTAAATTTAAAGCCATTTTCAATTCAAAAATAGGTGGTATATCACACGTAATGATTTAAACAAGTTTTCAGTATTTTTAGCTGTTATTTAATCTTCTTCAAGAAGAATCGCCGTATAGTTTGGCACGAAAAATGTTACAATATTATTTACTAGAAAATCTAATAGAATTAGGAGGGGACATCCTGGATTCTAAAACTAGATTCATATATTAATATTGAAACCGTTGCGAACTGACAGAGACCTAAACAAAAATATACAACAAATAATGTTAGACAAAAAAAAAGACGTTCAAGAAAGTTACGAAAGAAAGTAAATTAAAATTTCATTAACCATAAATAATGCAACTCGTCATCAATTAGTCATATATTGGTTCTGGTTAAGTCTACATGTTCAAAATCTTTTGATGTTGGACATGGCATGATAGGTGTACCTAATTTCTAACTCAAGATCTTAATATACTGTAATTCGATGTCCGCAATTGCAATTGTTATCTATCAAATAGATACCAGCTGAATTGTATGAATTAAAAAATATCTCTAGACGCATCAAACTTGAAATATTCATACTCAAAATACATAATTTTATTTATTACTTTGCGAATGTTAAAATTGTATATTATCTATCTAGGTATTAAGTATTCGAAAATAATAACGTTGGTAATTCATGGATCTATATTTAAGTTTAAACAAAGTCCAAGGATATGGCTTGTACCTAATAGTTTATGGTTTTTAAGCTGATATTCACAAAAAACATAAACAAATTACTTCCATACACATGAGATTTTTTTCCAATAAATATTAGTTCATTCTTTTTAGGTATTAAAAAAACATTATTTATAATATGTTTATATTTATTTAATGCACATTATGTTTAATTTATTTACATTATATTACACTTTTGGATGTATATATTAAATATTCTCTAAGAACATAATCATTTAACTAAAAGATCATTCTACTTTCGGCATCCAAATTGAACTTGCACATTCAGTCTTTTTTTTTTAAGTCTCAGTCGTTGACGTCTTTAGAGAGTGTTAAAAAAAACTACAGAAAGTTCAGTGCCCTCTCTGTTTGAAATCTTGTGTCATATGATATAATAATTGAAATATAAGTAATAACACACTAAATATTATAGCAAAAGTGTTAAAATAAACAATCGCAAGTTCGAAAGTACAATGCCCTTTCTACACTAAATATTATCAACATTAAAAAGTGTAAAAACAATATTTAAAATGCATAAAAGCATGTTTTTATGTTTATTTATTTATTTCAGATCTCCAGTTAGCAGCGGAATTGGGAAAAACTTTATTGGAACGCAATAAAGAATTAGAGACTACTTTAAAACATCAACAAAACGTTGTCGACGATCAAGCTCAAGAGATAGAGGTACATACAAGCAAACTAAGTTTTGTTTTAATATATTTAAACCCGCGAAATTTCAAAATTATCGCGTTTTGTGAATGGACTCCTGCAATCTAGAATAATTTGTTTAAATTAATTTTGCAGTACCTCACCAAACAGACTGTTGCGCTAAAAGAGGTGAACGATTCAAGGTTACGAATTTATGAACAATTAGAAGTCAGTATTCAGGATTTGGAACGGGCCAATCACCGATTAGTATTAGATAACGCTGCTGAAAAGAAACACGTTAAAACTCTCAATGCAACTATAGGTAAATAAAAAATCTTTGTGACCTGTGTTGAGATTGACATTACTGCTATTTAAAGATTATGTTTTTGTCGTACAGAATCCTTGGAAACCAAAGGTGAAGATCTGCAAAGTACCGTAGATGAATTACGTCTACAAGTGGATGTACTTAAGCGGAAAGTCCGACGAACTAGTGATGTAGTACCTGCTCAAAATCCCACAAAAGATATTGTTACACTTAGGCATGTTCACCGATATCATGAAGAGGCTCCAAATACTGCTCTTTTGTCGCCAGCTGCACATATTGACGAGGTAATCTGGATTTAGGTTATTGTCGGATCAATTTAAATAATGAACTACTTTCAGATTGATCGTGTAAGCACACCTGTGAATATCACCATTCCAAACCAAACATCACTAGACGAATGCGATGGCAAAAGTACGCAAACTAGTCCTACGATCGCATCACAAGTAGTAAATGACGATAGTGGTAATAGAAATGACGATGATGACATTGATAGTAAGAATTCAATTAATTCAATTTCAAAGATCATCAAAATTGTTTCTTCAATACGTTTCTGGATATTATAGATGAGGTTTTTCCTCACAGACTCAATCCAATCATACTTTTAGGACTATCTGCATGCCAAACGACAAGCGTGGGGTGGGTCATTAAGGGTAGTTTCTTTGGTTTTGAATGATAGCGTCCTATACCAAACAAAAACATTAAAATTGAAACCTGTTCGTGGCTTGATGGGGTGTGAAATTTAGGGAAGACAATGATATTATGAAGGGCTATCTGCATGCCAAACAACATGCGTGGGGTGGGTCATTAAGGGTAGTTTCTTTGGTTTTGAATGATAGCGTCCTATACCAAACAAAAGCATTAAAATTGAAACCTGTTCGTGGCTTGATGGGGTGTGAAATTTAGGGAAGACAATGATATTATGAAGGGCTATCTGCATGCCAAACAACATGCGTGGGGTGGGTCATTAAGGGAAGTTTCTTAGGTCTTGAATGATAGCGTCCTATACCAAACAAAAGCATTAAAATTGAAACCTGTTCGTGGCTTGATGGGGTGTGAAATTTAGGGAAGACAATGATATTATGAAGGGCTATCTGCATGCCAAACAACATGCGTGGGGTGGGTCATTAAGGGAAGTTTCTTAGGTCTTGAATGATAGCGTCCTATACCAAACAAAAGCATTAAAATTGAAACCTGTTCGTGGCTTGATGGGGTGTGAAATTTAGGGAAGACAATGATATTATGAAGGGCTATCTGCATGCCAAACAACATGCGTGGGGTGGGTCATTAAGGGAAGTTTCTTAGGTCTTGAATGATAGCGTCCTATACCAAACAAAAGCATTAAAATTTAAACCTTTTCGGAGCCTGATGGGGTGTTAAATTTACGTATGAGTCACTTCATAATATAAAGCGAAGAGAATCGTTTCATTGTCCTTCGGGAACTACCGATGGGGTGGAGCTTTTGAACAGTTGGTATATATTTTTTGTGACTGCATTTGTTATATGATTTTAAGCTGTCAAATTTAACATCCGCTGACGTTTGAACATTGACTTAAGATTAAGATTAAAATTAGTCTATTGTATCCCTATGTCTTGACTTACAACTCTCCAATAAGTTCTAGAGTTTCCAAGGAATATCTTGGAGTATATCGGTCGAGGAATATTTTGCCACAGTATTGCTTTGTCTGTTTCCTCCTTAATTCTGAACTTCTCTTTGTAGGGGTGTTTTCCTAGAGCCGCAGAACGGTTCAGACCCTACAAAAGGAGTTGACACTCCCTTTTTGGCTAACTTATTGGCATCTTCGTTTTCCTGATGCCAGAATGTCTGGTTATCCAAACAAGGGATACTCTGTTAACCATTCCTGTCCCTGAATATTTCCTCCTATGGCTTATTAGAATTTTCTCCACGGTTTATCTCCCTTGAAGAGGATTTGTTTACCTGTTCATCTCAAAAGTGTCACATAAGAACTGTGACTGTATGAGATGATCATTTAGAAATGTGTTCATAAAAATAAAAAGAGTCTACGATTGTACAAGGTGCCAGTAAAGTTTCAAAGAACAAGAATCGTTCGTGATTGTGATTACAATATATTTTTTATAGATTTAGAGCAGACATCACAACTACTGGCACAACTACGTGAGAGTCGATCGTTGGCTAGCAGATACGAGCGACGAATCGCCGAGTTAGAAGAGCAGTTGGCAACGATGGTTCAACAAAATCAATCGTTAGAAAATCAGTTGATTCAAGTACATCATAAACAGGATGAATTCCATATGAAAAGTATGCATGAAGAGCTGACAACGTTGGAGGAAGTCAGGTAATGTTAAATGTCTTGTTTTGAATGATGAAAAGAATGTTTGGAATTTTTCTTCACTAAAAATGAGAAACGGCAACGTCGCCAGAACTGTTTGACGTTTTCCGCTATTAATAACAGGATGATTGTTTTTCAGGCAAGGCCAAATGTGTAGCCGTTGCCTACGTACAGTTGACCAAAATGGTAGTGAAGTTCCCGATGACGATGATACCAGCATGCTTGACGAATTGCTGGATACAACGCATCAAACACAGAGTACGACGAATATTGAGCACCACACGTCGTTCAACATGAGCGTACAGGTGAGCAATATGCGCCTCTTACTTGCCAGACATATCGGCGTCCTATGTCTATCTGACAGCTTTCTGTGATGGGATCTACTACTAAATTGATCTTCTATGTTATGTTTATTAAAAACTGGTCACTAATAATTATTTTTATAGGTGTAGGATTTAGTTTTAATTATAGTATTGATTGTTGGGGGTAGGTATTAAGTGAGAAGAGAACTAAATTATTTATTTTAACGCAGTAAGTAGTTGTTTTATGCAATATATTGTAGGGCTTCGATAAGTAAGGATGACTATTTATTAATACATAACCAAAAATCATCTAAAACATAACCACACAAGAAACCATGGACTTCATCTGTCATTTCACAGTTTTTGACGTATCTCCTTCAATGTCAACGTCAACTGTCTTATTGTCAACACTTTGATCGTAGACACACTATACATACGAGAGACTCAAGGAATCTTGTTAACAGTAACAGGAAATCCAATACAGAAGCGCTCGTACATAAAAGTATACAGGGTCAATCGTGTAGTAGATAAACGTAATTGCACAAGTTTGTCTTAAGTAACTCCTTGTATATTATTAATTATTTTGATTCTCCACAATAAAATTAACCTAATGTCAACGGTTATTTATTTATTTATCGACATATAAGTCAATTTGACAAATTACGTTACATTGTATGAAAATATTAACAACACTAAAGGCCAATTTATAAACGCTGCCGTTAACGTTACCGTTTGACGTTTGACGTTTGCCGCTGCCGTTTGACACTTGACGTTACGCTGCAGATCGCCAAGTTTCATCTTTTCCCGTTTGGAGTTTGACCAATCATAATGCGGTGAACCGGAGCACCCAGTCTAATAATAATAATGTGCATGATTTTGCTTCTTAGTAGATTTGTTTCAGCGTTAATTTGTTTGCACCAGTGAGAGTCCTTTCAAATAGTTAGTGCACTAATGTGTGGGATGTTGCTTTTACAATATTTTAGTTGTTAAAAGTCAGGTGAAATCAGTTTATCCAAAATATCATTGTAAATATTATTTTATGTTAATAAAGAAAATCATTGTGAGTAAAACGTGAATGGTTGTTTCTATGTTAGTTCGATATCCTTCCATAAAATAGAACTACCTAGTCAAAAATAGCATTAACCCAACATTTTGTAACCAGCTTCTTCGGTAAAGGTTCCTTTTTCTACTCCTCAACTGTCCAGGTCCTCTACGAGTATAATATAAACTTTAATCAGAGATTTTTCCTTCTTACACATTTGTTTCTCTACCATGGAGTTTGTCTATTTACTATTCCTTCCTGCTACTCTAAGTCAAGTTTGGATGAGACGTCAGGCTGCAAAAACGCTAGGAAACGTTCAAGTTACTGCGGTGATGACCTTCGACTTATTGTGCAACACTGCACAGTCGGCGATACTGTTAGACTGAAGGGATTTAAAGGACTATGTACTGCTAGGTTCTTTTCCAGATTTTAAAGAGTTGAACAAGTCTGTAACCCCACAGAAATTAGTGCTACGCACAGAGAAAACTTCTTGGATGGACAGATAATTTCGTATTTAGATAATCATCAATAGATACAAAATATATCAAGACCCCAACTAATTTTAACTTCTCTCTAGCAGCCAAATGGTTTGAGATAGAGTGCATTTGATAATTTGAACCAAGAACTCAATTTGGGTCAATGCTATATTTGTCTAGTTCCGATATTATCTTAAGATAGCGGGTTACATTAATGTGGAAAATGCATTTTACCTGACTTGTAGGCTGATAGTAAATCTGCGCGCCCGGCATGCTGTTTTTATTTTTTCTTTCAACAGGGCAAATCCCATATGGAGGATGATCATATTCTCCGGCGGGACATGTCCCTATTGTGGTCAACACCACCGCCGTCCACAACAATTTTCTCGCTAATAGTCGACTTATGTCTGTATATCAAAGACGTGTACTTGATGCCGTATTTCTGCCGACCAATAAGACTACCTTTTGTTCCAGTGTACTACTGTTTGTTCAGACATAAGTTGCACTAAGACAGTGACAGTTTTTACAGTAAATCAAACCATCAAGGTATTATTAAGACTATTATAAGTATAGTTACCATAGTCTAGCGCTATAATAAAGGTATGTCGATTTTATTATTAATAACTAAATTGTAAGTCGAAATAAGTTAGATTCATAGTGATCTGTTAACTAACGTTATCGACTTGGATTGGAGTTACTCCGGATCGGATCCTGCTATGACGAATAATATTTATTATCAATTAATTAAATTGTTTAGTTTGTAGTGTTTTGTATTCGGTTCTTTTGGTTTCTTATTTACTGTATTTTAGTTTTATTTTTTTTAATAATGTTGCATGCGTTACTAATTATTGTAATGTTTTTACTAAACTAGATAAGTATTGATAATTTAAAATCTTAAATTTGTCGAATTAACGTCAATGGAAGTACAACGAGTTGTTATCGTTTATTATGTTAATAAATATTTTTATATAAAACTACTTTGGTTTTGATTTCATCGGTAACAATATTACAATGAGTTTGGAAGAGCAAAAACTTTTTTATTTGTATACTTAGAAGAAAAAGTCATTCTTTATAAAAATGTCTGCTTGTGTCGAAACTACAATTTCAAATACCAAATTTACAATTACTATACAGGGTATATCAAAAATGACATTTTTAATGATTTTGATTTTTTTGTTTTTTTTTTTAATTTTATGAAAATATTTTCAAAACCGTGATTTATGACACCAATTGTGCAAAAAACACTAATAAACTTTTTTCTCAAAGTGGTTAATTTCATAGCTACTATTAAAATAAAAAAACAAGAAAATCAAAATCATTAAAAATATTATTTTTGATATACCCTGTATAGTAATCGTGAATTTGGTATTTGAATTTGTAGTTTTGAAACAAGCAGACGTTTTTATAAAGAATGACTTTTTCTTCTAAATCTACAAATAAAAAAGTTTTTCTTCTTCCAAACTCTATCCAATGTGTAGAGTTTGGAAGAGCAAAAACTTTTTTATTTGTAGATTTAGAAGAAAAAGTCATTCTTTATAAAAACGTCTGCTTGTGTCAAAACTACAATTTCGAGTACGAAATTTACGATTACTATACAGGGTATATCAAAAATAACATTTTCAATGATTTTGATTTCCTTGTTTTTTTTAATTTTATTGTTTTTGATAGTAGCTATGGAATTAACCCTGTAGACAAATTGTAAGTTACAACAAACCCTATTGTGTTACAAGCACCAATAAATATTTAATAAAAATAACTTTAAATAACTCCCAATGCGTCAATATTTCCTAATCACAGAATAGCCGCGAATACATCTTTTGAATGGTATAGAGTTAATAGATATATTTTTTTTTCTAGGACACTACTGAAGCTTCTCCTATCCCTCGCAAGTCTCCCAATCCCTACAAGCAACTGGTTGAGAAATTCGAGGCCATGGAAGGACACAGAATACGGCTGACCAACGAGAACGATCCAGGAGAAACTCAAATGTCTGGTGAATTCAATTCAAAAGACACTGATGAGGAGAGTGGTCACGGTAGTAGTCTAAAGATGAGCGGAAAAAGTTGCCCGAAACCACGCAAAGCACCACACACACCAACAGATTTTTCGGAAACCGAAACCAACTCGTCCGGATTTATTGAGGAGACTTCAAATAAATTTACGCAAACTGAAGGTAGAGGTGGTTCATATTTGTGTACTATCGCTGATGGGGAGGATTGTAAGTTTAGCATTTACGATGATGCTATAGATTCCCGTTTCAAAGGTATGCCGGAATATCGTGGCATTTTCACAGAAATATTTAAGGTGTTAAAGAAAGCATCTGAAAATAAAGAGGAAGGGGAACCACTACCTCTATTAGACGAACGTACACCTGTGAAAACTACCCTTCCCTCTTTGCCCAAAGCGCCACCAGTGATGCCATCGAACGACCATTTACCTGACTTTGTGGATGACGATTCACAAAGTGTACTTTCCTCAACAATGTCTGAACTATCTGTAACGCAAATCGAAGGTACGAGAATTGTTGAGAACTTTATCCAAGCGCAAAGTCAACTTGTACCAGATGTTGTGGAATCTTCTAAGATAACAAATGTTAGAAGTAGCGAGCCTGTTCTTACACCGCTAAAGAGACAACCATTGGAGTATATATCCATTGAGGCTAAGAAAAGATCATCGTCACGGCGTAAGAGTCGACATGCTGAACAACGATCTGACTCACCGGCAGTGACTCACATAATCGGTAGTCCGAAAATCAGCTATTCATCCAGACCAAATTCGGGAAAGAAACGTCGTGAGAATAGAAATATGACCACTGAAAATGAAGTAGGTAGTTGGAACGGGAATACTATGCACTTTTGGGCGAATAATAGGAATAATACGGCATCACCAACACCGAGTCAAGGCAGTGGCAAGACAAATCTTGTATTTAAACCGAGTTCTGCTTCGCATGACTTGCAACAGTTGAAGAAATTGGATATGTCATATGCGGAAGTCTTGAGGAATGCAGACAGTAAAAAATGGGAAAAAATGAGACATCAACGAAGAAAGTAAGATTAGTTCAAGTTCTATTAGTCAGTCGCTGTTGATAAAGATACAAATTTAGTCATTAAACCAGGTTAAAGAGCAGATAACAGTTCACCTTTTAACAGGATTGGCAACTTTCCTAAACCTAAACCTAAAGTATCTTAAATCCACTATTAAGTCCAAAAATATACATAAAACCAAAGAGAGGAAGTTCATTATATGAAATGACAAATTTGGATCTTTTTCCCAGTGTGTATATTTATTAATTTATTTTTGCAAAAAGTTAGTTTAATATTTACAGTCTCTTCGTATTTTTTTTATATATTTTTACTCAAAGATGTGACTTCAAGCAATATATTTCGAATCAAAAATGCAATAAGTTCGAATCTATTCAAATTAATTATTTTTTATTCGTTATTTTGAAAAGTTTTATTTTTATCGTTGTTAGTTTTATTTATTCTTAATATTTTTATGCATATTATGTTGTGTTGTTGTATTATTATATTTTGTGATTTTATTTTCTAAACGATTTGTGTGCCAATGTGTATATTTGCAATGTTAAAAAGTATAATATATTACCTACTGCATTTAGATAAGAATAGTTAGATTTACATTAAGTATATGGGTGTCCTGAAAGTGATCTGTTTTTTGTTTTCTTGTGACGTTTCGAATCTCGGGTTTGCAAAACTTCACGTTTTAACTAAACTTTAAATAAACTTAGCTTAATTTGTTTGCAAGATATTAAGGTGGGCACAAGAAATGTTTAACAATTATTTATTTAGATTTCATAGCGTCCTGAAGGATAAATCACTTTGAGGATAACCATGTACGTAATATAAACAATTCACTTAGATAGTATAAAAATAAGTATTTATTACCCTTTCCGTTACTAGCTGTATTTTTTCTTTGTATAAAAATAGCGGTTACTGCTTATGTAAATGTCGTATTTTTACCTTGTTCTTATTTTATTTGTATGGAAAAAATAGTCAGATTGTGTTTTTTATTATGATTTTTTTGAACTCAATAAACAATTATGAAATATAGCACATGACTTTATTTTACGATATTCTATGTTTTGTGTTTCTGGTATGGTTGAAACTTGGTGTAGTGATAGAGGATCCTATTGGGCACAGAAAAGGTCGGATTTATAAAGAACCAACTCCGTTTTTCGATATCTCTTACCGTTTTCGAGATATTTACGTTCAAAGTTTTTCCAAAAAACCTTCAAAACTCTTTCGAATTTTTTGATGAAAAATATATGTGTAGACCACAGCTGAAGGCTTGCATCTCACCCCTGCTATCGCATTTGATTTTGGAGGAACTTAAACAAACAAATATAATATACAAATCGTCAAAATTTTCAAAAAAACTGATGATTCCAAAATGGTTGAAACTTGGTGTAGTGATAGAGGGTTCTATTGGGAGCACAAAAGGCCGGAATTGTAAAGAACCAACTCCGTTTTTCGATATCTCTTACGGTTTTCGAGATATTTACGTTTTTCCAAAAAAATCTGCAAAATTAATTAGTGCGTCTCCTGATACTTTTACATTCACCTCTTCAAACTTTTGTGTTCCGGGTACGAAATCGAGATTTTTAGAAATTGAATTTTAACGAAATTGATCTCCTGATACTTAATATTTACCTCTTGAAACTTATGTGTTCCTGGTACGAAATCGAGATTTTCAGAAATTGAATTTTAACGAAATTGATCTCCTGATACTTAATATTTACCTCTTGAAACTTATGTGTTCCTGGTACGAAATCGAGATTTTCAGAAATTGAATTTTAACGAAATTGATCTCCTGATACTTAATATTTACCTCTTGAAACTTATGTGTTCCTGGTACGAAATCGAGATTTTTAGGAAATGAACATTTAGCAGAATGTGGCTCTCCTAATACATTGATTCACCTCTTAAAAGGTATGTGTTCCTGGTACGAAATCGAGATTTTTAGAAAAGGAAAATTTAGCAGAATGTGGCTCTCCTAATACATTGATTCACCTCTTAAAACTTATGTTTCTAGTACGAAATCGAGATTTATAGAAAATGAACATTTAGCAGAATGTGGCTCTCTTAATACACTGATTCACCTCTTAAAACTTATGTGTTCCGGGTACGAAATCGAGATTTTTAGAAATTGAATTTTAACGAAATTGATACTTAAAATTTTTCCTCTTCAAACTTATGTGTTCCTGGTACGAAGTCGAGATTTGTAGAAAATGAACATTTAGCAGAATGTGGCTCTCCTAATACATTGATTCACCTCTTAAAACTTATGTGTTCCTGGTACGAAATCGAGATTTTTAGAAAATTAACATTTAGCAGAATGTGGCTCTCCTAATACATTGATGCACCTCTTAAAACTTATGTGTTCCTGGTACGAAGTCGAGATTTTTAGAAAATGAACATTTAGCAGAATGTGGCTCTCCTAATACATTGATTCACCTCTTAAAACTTATGTGTTCTTGGTACGAAATCGAGATTTTTAGAAAATGAACATTTAGCAGAATGTGGCTCTCCTAATACATTGATGCACCTCTTAAAACTTATGTGTTCCTGGTACGAAGTCGAGATTTTTAGAAAATGAACATTTAGCAGAATGTGGCTCTCCTAATACATTGATTCACCTCTTAAAACTTATGTGTTCTTGGTACGAAATCGAGATTTTTAGAAAATGAACATTTAGCAGAATGTGGCTCTCCTAATACATTGATGCACCTCTTAAAACTTATGTGTTCCTGGTACGAAGTCGAGATTTTTAGAAAATGAACATTTAGCAGAATGTGGCTCTCCTAATACATTGATTCACCTCTTAAAACTTATGTGTTCTTGGTACGAAATCGAGATTTTTAGAAAATGAACATTTAGCAGAATGTGGCTCTCCTAATACATTGATTCACCTCTTAAAACTTATGTGTTCCTGGTACGAAATCGAGATTTTTAGAAAATTAACATTTAGCAGAATGTGGCTCTCCTAATACATTGATTCACCTCTTAAAACTTATGTGTTCCTGGTACGAAATCGAGATTTTTAGAAATTGAATTTTAACGAAATTGGTCTCCTGATACTTAAAATTTTTCCTCTTCAAACTTATGTGTTCCTGGTACGAAGTCGAGATTTGTAGAAAATGAACATTTAGCAGAATGTGGCTCTCCTAATACATTGATTCACCTCTTAAAACTTATGTGTTCCTGGTACGAAATCGAGATTTTTAGAAAATGAACATTTAGCAGAATGTGGCTCTCCTAATACATTGATGCACCTCTTAAAACTTATGTGTTCCTGGTACGAAGTCGAGATTTGTAGAAAATGAACATTTAGCAGAATGTGGCTCTCCTAATACATTGATGCACCTCTTAAAACTTATGTGTTCCTGGTACGAAGTCGAGATTTTTAGAAAATGAACATTTAGCAGAATGTGGTTCTCCTAATACATTGATTCACCTCTTAAAACTTATGTGTTCCTGGTACGAAATCGAGATTTTTAGAAAATGAACATTTAGCAGAATGTGGCTCTCCTAATACATTGATTCACCTCTTAAAACTTATGTGTTCTTGGTACGAAATCGAGATTTTTAGAAAATGAACATTTAGCAGAATGTGGCTCTCCTAATACATTGATGCACCTCTTAAAACTTATGTGTTCCTGGTACGAAATCGAGATTTTTAAAACATGGAAATTGCGTATCCCGATACTTTTACATTCATTCACCTCTTCAAACTTGTGTGTTCCTGGTACGAAAGCGTGATTTTTAGAAAATTAAAATCTAGCTAGCATGTGGCCTAATACTTTAAATTCACCTCTTTAAACGTATGTGTCCCTGGTACGGAATCGAGAGGAAAATTGAATTTCAGCAATAAAATAAAAGTCAAATCTCTCAACAAAATAATCTATAATAGTATGATTGTCAATTCTTTAGCCAGACACGTTTCGGAACCTGACTGGTCCCATCTTCAGTGGTTGATAATTACTAACATATCTACTAACTATCGGTAATTGAGAGGTGAAGTCATATTTCAATAAAATAAAATTACCCGTTTTCAATACAATATCATTTATTTTTATAATTATTCATATTAAGATTATTTTACAAGTCAAACAGTAATAAAGCAGCGATATAAGTAATGATTATTCAATTCAAACCCAACAAAATAAACAAAATAAGAGAAATATTAAATTATTAAATTGGTATTAATACTTTCTTTGAAACAGTACTTTATGGATTGTGCTGATATCTGGAACTAAGGTATTCGACGATGAGGCGACTGTGGCAGGTTTTCTAACCGCCATAATGCTGAAACCAATAAAAATGTAAGTTAATAATTTAAATTAAAAAAAAAATCATCAACAAGAAGGTTAAAAAGACTCAGACTGAGCCTGTTCGATATTCGATGGGATGCATGGAATTCTATTCAACGATCTACCCCCGTGAATTGAGGAAATCATGGTTTCACAATCAAGACAATGTGCTGGTTCATTCTGCAACATTCCAGTGTGAGAGCTTCTGCCACTGAAGTTGTGAAAGAAGCAGCCGTACGCGTCTCGAATAAGCCCACAGAAGAAGACTTCCGGTGCTATTGAAATGCATGAATGCTAGCCACTTCACAAGCAGTGGAGCATAAAAAATTCAGCAAGTAGTCGCAAAAGTGTAGAAATCAATTCGAATAAAATAAATTACCTTTCTTTATCTAGTAGAGAACTAGTCAATGGGTTGGCAGGTCGTTTATTTACTAACAAACATTTCATTGGCTGCCCATCTAATTGTCTGTTATGATAGGTATCCACCGCTTTTTGAGCATCCTTTAAATTTTTGTAAATTACTTCCGCTACACCAGGGCGTACAAGTCTTGCTGTTAAAAGCTGACCGATATCTTCAAAGAGCTCCTACAAAAGAAATAATGTCTAAATAAAAAAACAATTTGTATACAAAAACCAATAAATAAGAAAGACATTTGTTGAAAGCTTAAAATCGTACGATGTTTCTCAGGGCTGTGTACTAAGGCCCCCATTTACTCAATGTAGTATTGATTTCGCTTCATTCGTACAGTTTAAAATATAATTTTAAGCTACACAGCATGACATTTTACATAACTAGAAATCGTACCTTAATGTCATCTTGGGTCACAGTATTTTGCAAATTCGACACCACAATTCTATGACCAGCTGGTACGACGACTTTTGTTTTCGTCTGTGCCAAAATACCATGTGTCTCCGATTGCGTAGGTAACCGATCTAAACGCGAATGTACATTTGTTACACGTGTGGACCCTTGTAGAGAAATTCGAGATGAAGCTGCTAAAGGCATTTCTTCATCGTCCATGACGTCCAAACTGGCGTAGCTGTTAGTAGATATCGGTATCCTGCCAGGTCTAAAAGGATAAATTATATTAAATAAAAGTAAATCGAGAAATTTTTAATAAAATATACGAAAGACACTTACTTGGGTGAAACATATTCCGCCCATCGGCTGCTAGCCATTAATTCCTCCCGCATAACTTCACGCATTGCTTGTCGTGTGGTTTCCAAAGAATTGATCATTTCTGATGCAGTTCTCAACTCAGGTCTAGTCCATTTATACACCGACTCACCATCATATAAACGTGGTGCATTCTCAAAGTCATTCAAAATCGTTTTCCGAATTGGTGCTGAGGTTTTTCTAATCGTTTGCATACCAGCTCGTTTTGGTGGAGTCTTTTTAATGGAACCACCCCTTCCTGTATTAGGCAATAAACCCAGCTGAAATGTAAAAGGAAGGAAATATTATAAACAATTACTGATAAATAAATAGTTTAAGCATTTTACCTGTTTCTTTATGGTTAAATTAATATTGGACTGCGGGCTACCAGACTTATTTTTGTTTGTCGTGGTCAAACTCTTATTTGTGACCAAACTAATCCTGCCATTTTTATCAGTTTTTCGTAATATATTTGTTCCAATAACTTTTATGTTGCTTCCATTAACTTGTGCTCCCTTTTTGTGATTACGTAGATTCTCTATCTTATTTCTAGCATCTTTAGTTTTAGCCATCTGTGCTAATACATCTCTAGCATCGTGTACAACTTTACGCTTTTTTTGTGTGATCTTCTGTCGGGCATCTTGAATTTTCGATTTGGATATTTGTTTTTTAATCACCCCTTTTGCTTTTACAGTGCCTCTACCTCTCACATTATTACTACGTTTTTTATTAATATTGTTCTTGGAATTTGGCTTATTTCTATTAGATTGATTTCTATTTCTAAAAATGTAAAGATGGATATTACGAAATCAAACACAAATGTTATAAAAAGAACTTACTGTCGTATTTGTTTACCCATTTTCTTATAATCACGTATTGTAGCGCACCAAATATTTGTTATAATACTATTAAACGTATTGCTTAATGTATTTAGTTATAAATAAACAGTCTTAAACAATCCTAAAATTATTATTTTTCCACTTTTCCCCTTTACACAACACAAATGACTAATGACACAACAAGTAAGGAGTAGACACCAATGACATTGACATTTATGTTGTAATGTCAAATGTCAATCGTAGACACAGACAGAAGAGAAGCATAGAATAACTTTCTTCTTCTTCTCTATGTGGCCACCATGCTAATAGAATTCCTTGTGTGGGCTTTGTTCGAATGTTGCTAATTAACAATCGTTAAAGTAGTTGTGTGTTGGGAGATACAAAACTATATGGAGTGGGGACAATGGCTTTTTAAAGTATCTAACTTCTTTGCGTTGAAAAACATGGAACTTTAATATCAGTTCTAGAAAAGAGGATATGTAGTGTGGATAATAACTTCTCTATAATATTTAACCTCTTTGGATTCAATCATGCGTGATTCAATAAAATGGCTTAAAACGTAATTTCAATTCATGGACATGGATGGAAAAAGACGACCACTCGATAAGCACCTGGTGGGCATTCTTTAAAACCGAAGAGTAGGACGATCGAGCAAAGTGAGGCACAGCCTATTCAATCACCACAGCGTTGCCTCAGTGGTCCCGGTTAATCTACTCGCCGGTTTACCGCCTGTACTAAAATTTTACAAAAGAAACTTCACTTCTCCCTTCAAGATTGATTTTTTCACGCTGTTGTTCATTTACAAAAAAAAAGTGATGTGAGTGCAGATGATCACATCAGTTAAACTGAGATGATATCTAAACGAAAAATGTCAAATCTAAGACAAAACTGATGTTCTCGACTAGAGATGTGACACAGTTATTAGTAAATACTGATTCTAGTTGCAATGGTTATTTTACAATAATTGTATAGACCAAGAGCTAGATCTTTCTTTTCAATCGAAACCCAATATCGATGTTTTAATTGTTTGGCGATGTATAAATACACTTTTTCAGTACGGAATGCATTAAAAATTAATAACAATAATTATTTCGAAGAGGTCGATGATTTTAAACGTGGGACTAGTAGTCACTAAAGTTATATAATAATTATTAGAATACCAATTTGTAAAATTAATAAACTTAATACAAAAAATAGAGAAATATTTGCAATGCAATGCATTAAAAAAACTGCTGCATGCTGATATCATAAGTGCAGAAACTTCCATTTCTTCTTCTTCAAAGAAATCTATGTAATTAGTAATAAACAGAATAAATAAAAGGGTGCTTTAGGCGATTATCAAGGGTTTCCACACATTTACCCAACCCGCTATAAATTGTAATACAACAAGTAACAAATACCTTTGTTGTGTGTCATGTCAATTAGTTTTGCAAAATGTCAATTACAACATTAAAATATGGAAATTTACTTACAACCCAAAAATGTGAAAAAGAACGCACAGGAAGAAAAAAGAACCTTTTTATTTACAACTTTAAAGGCCATCCTATCGGCGTTGATAAAAAATACGTCGAAGAATCATCGAAAACTTTACACGATGGTGTTCTAGCCATACTCCAAGATAATCCCGATAAAACAAACTTGCAAAATATGTTCCATTTAGTTGAAAATTTATACCCATTTGACCATGCTAGAGCTATGATTGAGAACTTAGAAATGGTTATTAAAAATTATTTAGAAGAGAAACTGAAATATTTTTTGGATTTACATAAAAATGACATATTAATCAATTTGAATGAATTTTATACGAAATTTCGTCAACAAATTGTTATTATTAAAAACATTTTTATATTTTACGATAACAAAAGGTTTAACTGCTGTAACAATAAAATCCTTACAGTTGAGAATATTTCTATTGAACTACTCAAAAATATCATTATTTTAAACCCGGAAGTACGAGAAAAATACAATTACAACATTTTCAAAATAATATTACAAGAACGAAGTGATAATGTGATAACAACTAGTGAAACCATTTCTAAAACAATTATTAAGCAGTTTCTTAATTTATTATCACACCTGCAAGTATATGAAGAGCTATTTCTAAACGAGTTTCTCGAAATATCTCATAACTTCTACATCTCCGAGTCAAACTTAGCTGATTCCATGGATATATGCAATTATTTAAAACATATTGAAAAAAGGATTTGCGATGAAGAGAGTTTTGAAAAAGTTTACGTTAATAAATCAACTACAAGCTTGTTGCTAGATATTTTATATAAACATATGATTCATGACAAGATTGAGAAAATTTTAGACGATGGTTTTAAAAAAATTCTCGACGAAGAGAATTTTGGTTGCTTGAGGTTGTTGTATAGACTTGTAGAAAAAGTAACCGGAGGTACCGCATTTTCTAAATTAGCTTTTCCAATTTAAGTTTATTTTACTTACTATTCCAGGTACGAAAATTTTAGCGACCCATTTTCAGAATTACCTCTCCAATCGCACTACAGAAATGGTAACAATTACCGATGAAAAAAGTCTAATCCAAGATCTGATAACACTTAAAGATAAAATGGATAAGACCGTTCACACATGCTTTAAAAACAATGACAACTTTCAAGAAATCATACGCAACTCTTACATGAAATCGCTGAATCTAAAACAGAATAAATCTGCGCAACTTCTAGCCAAGTTCTTAGACGTAAAATTAAGATGCAAGGATATTAGCGAAGACCGATTGGATACTCTTATGAGTAAAGTCATGGTTTTGTTTAGATATATTCACGGAAAAGATATATTTGAGGCCTTTTATAAAAAAGATTTATCAAAGAGATTGTTGTTTGGGAAGTCTACAAGTCAAGACGCTGAAGATAACATGGTTCGTTTCCTTTATATTAATTTTCTGTCAAACATCAAAATTGTTTGTTGCAGGTAGGGAAACTCAAACGCGAATGTGGTGCAGCTTTTACAGCAAAAATCGAAGGCATGTTCAAAGATATTAACATCAGCAAACGTATTAATGTGACGTTTAAACAACACTTGGGTAGTACTACGCAATTATCATGGTATAATCCGGAATTCTCGATTAATGTGTTGACCAGTAGTTTTTGGCCTAGTTATCCCATATTTGATGTTTCGTTACCAGAAGATTTAGCACAAGTTCAATCGATGTTCCATCAGTTTTTTACCAATAATCACAGTGGGAAGAAATTGATTTGGCAACCTGGGTTAGGTAGTTGCGTATTGAAGGCCGAATTTGAAAGCGGGAAAAAGGAATTACAAGTAGGTATTTGAATTTTATTTCTATTTCTAAATCATCAATATAGGATAACAAATTTTTTATAATAGGTATCTCTGTTTCAAACATTGGTGCTTCTGTTATTTAATAACACCGATCAAATAAAATTTTGCGAAATTTTGGATCAAACTGCCATTGAAGCTGAGGAATTAAAGCGCACACTTATCTCGTTATCCTGTGGGAAAAATCGAATAATATCTAAAGAACCATTTGGCAAAACCATTGAAAATGATGACACGTTCGCGTTCAACAATAAATTTTCCAATAAACTATTCCGAATCAAAATAAACCAAATTCAGTTACGTGAAAGTGTTGAAGAAGAACAAGCTACCGAGGATAGTGTTATGGCTGATCGACAATTTCAAATTGATGCAGCTATAGTGCGAATTTTGAAACAGAAAAAACGCATTACGCATAATGAATTGTTGACAGAATTATTTAATGTTCTAAGTATCCCTGTGAAGCCGTATGATTTAAAGAAACGAATAGAAATGCTGATTGAACGCGAATATTTAGCTAGAGATAGCGATAATTTAGCAAATTATACCTATATTGCTTAAATGTAAATTACTGTCATGATTATTTAATATTTAAATAAAGATTTTAGTTTACTTATTGTGTATTTATTAAACTTTCTTTGCTTCATAATATGATCAAAGAGTTTCCAAATTTGGTTCAGAATTCTCCATATAAAGTCCACTGCGCTCCAGAAGGTCGAATTATTAATAATTATGTTTATTAATTCTTCTTCTTGCTCAGATTCCCGAAAGAATAAGGAACCACAAACGAAAATTTAGAAGAAGTTCTCTATCAAAACATCGCGCTGGATCATCGGAGTAATCAAGGTGGGGCAACGCAGGCGTTCACCCTGAAGAGTGCTTCGGACAAGGGTACGAACGTTGCACTACCTGCGCAATAGAAAGATCTGCTGACAGTTTGCGTCGGATAGACTTGTTGGACTTTGCATGATGAGCGTCCATCGAAAATGAGTTTTAAAAGCGATGATCTGTTTGAAAAATAAATTTAGCCAGAATTCGATGAGATTCCTTGTTTTCACACTCTGGGCAACACCCTGGCTACGCCCATGCGATGGGTCATTCAGATTTTGATTGTGTTTGCTAGAGCAAAATGTCAGATTTGATATATTCATTGTCATAGTGATAGAACAAAGTAGTTTGCAAGACAGATTAATACAAATAATATTTAATAATTTGAAAAACAAACGTTCGTTTTGTATAATAAAGAAATTCTCTAAACTTTGGGACACAGACAACACATGCGCAGCTCTAAAATATTGGATCAATACCGTAAACGAAAAATGCAAACTTACCCTGTTTATTAGTCAAAATCCTATAGACGTGAAAAATGTGGTTAAAATTTGTAAAAAATAAGTGTATCTTAAATTTTAATTTGTTGGGTAAGTTCATTGCTTTTTTAAGTGCTAAGTTATTTTATCAAAATTACTATATCTTCTCTTGAAGGTTATTTAAGATAAACTTCGTATGCTAAAACTAGGCAATATATACGAAGAAAATTGACACCTAAGGGATGAATATTAAAAAACGCCTATTTTTGTTTACGGTATATAAATAACAAATATCAAATCATTTTTGAATTCCAGATTAATAAACTGACCGATTTGTATAGCTACACATTGTGAATGGAAATACAATATTTCAAGATATTTACAAATTGTCTTACCTTTTAGAAACTCCCTAAGGAACCAGTTCAAGTGTAGCTTTAAAATAACGAGAACAATGAATACGGCAAAAGGATCAAAGTAATATTGTACTTTTGACCCGACGTTACAACAAATTTAAATTTCTTCTTTTCTAATATTTTATCTTTCAGCGTTCCTCACAAAATAAGTTAGGAAAGTCTGTTCCATTTAAAAATATATACAAATTGAAGCGTTTCGTCTATTTAAAGCACCCCTACCTTAAAAGCACCTATTTGTTTCAGGTCAAGCACGGAATGTCGCCAGTTGCACAATTCCTGGCGAACCAAAATGTCCAGAAATAAAAACGGAAGTCCCTGGTCCCAAATCGAAGGAACTTTTGAAACAATTAGGCCAAATACAAGTATGTACGAGCGTGCGTTTTAAATTCCGCGGAATATGGGATAAGGGTAGAAACTGTTCCTTTTTCAAGACTTCATAAAAATGTTCCTTCACTTTTTTATCGCTCGTAAATTTCGTCCCACGGAGTCCTCTTCTCATTATATATTATTATACTAATTCTAAACAACTAAAACTACCCCCACGACTAACTCCATCCCCACAATTCTGCGGAATTATAAAAAGTGTACATGTGTTGTAACGTTTGTCGGGGTTCTTGTGCGAAATAATAACGAGTTTTAATTTAAACTAATTTATTTACACTTAAATAAACTAATAACTTAATAGAACTATTTATATTTATTTTCACTATATTTATTTCTACTATTTATATTTCACAACACTGTTCTTAACTATAGACTTCATGATTAGTTTTCTGTAGCTCTCACGCTGTCTTTATATATACGATTTGTTGTCTTCTACAGCATACAAAAACGTTCTGAAGTTTTATCTTCTCTTTCTATTCTCTTCTGTTCTATTCTGTGACGTTCTGCAATACAGCTAGCTCGAGTATGAATGGACGCCTGGCGGTGTTGCCAACAGATGCACTCTTTCTTGTTCGTTACAATATTATATGTTTTTAGCAAGCTGGAAGTACTCTACTCTTTGCAAATTATGACAAAAGTATTGGGAACTATTTGGTAGATGCTGATGGAAACGTTCTTCTTGACGTTTTCATGCAAATATCTACAGTGCCATTGGGATATAACCATCCGGATTTGTTGGAATCTTTTAAAGATTCTCATAACTTGGTACGTGTTTCTGCATTCATCAAGGATTTCTAAACCATTTAAGGTCAATTGAGTTTGTTTTTAATGACACCGGATTAAATTATTTCAGAAATCTTTGATTAACAGACCAGCTATAGGTATTTTTCCAAGTGAAGACTGGCCTAAGCGAATGCAAAATCTATTAAAAACTGTAAGGAATTCATGCATTTACCTACCAATGAATAAATATCTAAACAGTATTGTTACTCTCTGCACTTAGATTGCTCCTAAAGGCCACAATAGGCTCAATACGATGATGTGCGGCGCATGCGCAGTTGAAAACGCCTTTAAGCATGTTTTTATGGCATACCAACGTAGGGAAAGGGGCGACAAAACTTTTAGTGAAGCAGAGATATCAAGTTGTCTCCAAAATTTACCACCCGGCTCGCCCAAGTTAGCAATTTTAAGTTTTGTTGGAGGATTTCACGGTAGAAGTTTGGGAACATTGTCAGCAACACGGTAGATACAAGTGCTTCCTCATGTTTGAAGTAAGTAATTTATAAAAAAAAATTTCTAGGTCAAAATATATGCAGAAAATTGATTTTCCTGCCTTTGAATGGCCTGCTGCTCCATTTCCACGGTACAAATATCCTTTAGATGAGAATGTGAGTGAAAATGAGAAAGAAGATGGAAAGTGTTTGGAACAAGTAGAGTGTTTAATGGAGACATGGCGGAAGAAAGGAATGCCTGTAGCAGGTAACAACCAATTAAAATCCTTTCTTCGCCAGCTAAATTGACTGGTTGATTATGATTTAAGGTGTTATTGTTGAACCAATCCAATCTGAAGGAGGGGACAATCAGGCTTCTCCTGAATTCTTCCATCGCCTTCAACAGATTTGTAAGGAAAACAATGCCGCATTAATCCTGGATGAAGTACAAACAGGCGGAGGTGGTACCGGGAAGTTTTGGTGTCATGAGCATTTCGATTTACCCTGCCCACCAGATATAGTGACATTTAGCAAGAAATTACAGTTGGGAGGATATTTCTTTATAGACGAAATGACGTAAGTGAAAATCTATTTTAAAATATAATTATTATGTTAATTTTTGCAGGCCACAACAACCATTTCGTACATTTAACACATGGATGGGAGATCCGGGTAAAGTGATCTTGCTGGAAAATGTCCTTAAAGTGATTCAACGTGATTGTCTATTGAAAAACGTAGAGAAAACTGGAGCGAAACTTAAGAAAGGATTATTGGATTTGGAGTGCGAGTTTCCGAATTTGTTTCATTCAGTCCGAGGGCGTGGTACATTTCTGGCGGTCACCATGCAGACTGCAGAAGCGCGGGATAATATTCTGAAGCAATTGAGGCAAAAAGGTACCTACATGAGATTTATGCTGACATTTACCTAAAGTTAACTTACAAAATGAATTTGTGTCCGTCGTAAATATAAATGAAAAATAATTTCGTGGCATAGCGGACAAAATGACTGGTTTTACCTACACAAGGGATTTTGTTTAATTTAGCAGGGCCTCAGTCTAATGCAGAAGAACCAGACCGAGGCATGGGTCGACAGATACTTACTGACGAATTCGTGTCGCTCTTATTATGAACTCGTCAGAGTACCATAGTCGTTGCCCATCTACAATATCGGCCTGCATATAATTACAATGAGATATACAACAGTAGTTATATGTAAACTAGTGCCATCTACATATACACAAAAGTTAACATGAAATAATGAAGTTATATCCAACAGAGTAAAAATGTTTGTAACCGCAAAACTTAAGTTTGAAAATTTGTATACAAATTTTACAGGTGTCAATTCGGGTGGATGTGGCACAAGTGGAGTCCGATTAAGGCCTGCTCTTATATTGCAAGAATTCCACGCTGATATTTATTTAGACAAACTAAGAAGCGTATTGCAAGATGTGAATCAGAAAAAGAAGCCGTGTAAATAAATACATTTCACGTACACAATAAAAAGCGAAGTTAGCAACGAAAAAACGAAACAATTATATTATCTCTTTTATTTTAGTCTTAGTTAGTTAAATTTACATACGCTTAGATACACGAACAGAAATCATGAAATATTCAATTCGATAAACTAAATTTGGTATTGATTTCAGGAATCATTTGCGGAGGCTCTCACCCTGCAACATTGCGATTTCGACCAGCTCTAACATTTTCTGAACATCATGGCGAAATCTTTTTAGACAAATTTCGACAAGTTTTACGAGAAATGCAGTAAAATCTGCACGATTTTAGTAAGATATAACCACCGTTTACAGAATAACACAATCAGTTAACTGTTTCTAAATTCTTTGACACATTTGTTAAACTCGGAACGTGGTTTATATGTGATCCACAAGAAAGTTTCAACTAATTCGTATCAACTTTTAACGTAGTTAGATATGAATATCTTCCATTGAATTGAACCTACTGTGTTCTAAATGTCTTCCATTTTGATGTAGGTTTACAAAAATAAATGTATTTTGTTATTTAATAAATATGTGTATGAGTAAAATGGGTATACCTACTTATATTTAATACGAATCATCCCATACAGATTCCAGAAAACCATCATCATTGAATAAATATGCATAGATACATTAATTTATGAAAACCTAGAGATTCCATCCTCATTTTTTTTGTAAAATATGCAATTGGAGTCTTAGCGAGTCCCCTAAGTATTATAATTAATAGCTCTATTTCATCCAGAGCATCTCTTGAATGTTTGAAATCTATCTATCATTATTCTGATTTAATGCGAAACTAAGTAAGTACCTATTGTATATTATAGTAATCAAACAGAACTCACCAATTTGAGGAAGAAAAAGTTAAATTATATTTATTCTTTAATCAAACTTGATTCTTCTTTTTCGTTTTTATGTTTAAATTTAGAGTTTAATTTTATACTCGCATGAGATGCAAATTGCGAAACAAAAACAAAATGGCTTTGTTGTTTATTGCAAATTACTGGTATTTTTGAATATTATATGAATTACTCCCTCTAGTAGCAGATTCCGAAAGCTAACAAAATATGCAATATTCATAAGACAGACAACTGTAAAATTAGTTTTGACATAAATAGCACAATTCAGAAATCAACAACTTAAGTAGTGATGAACATAATATGATATTTATTCTACTATAAACCTCAATACACAACTCACACATTTAATTTGATTTGGATATAGTTTTACATATATATACTGTCATATAATGTAATATTATAATGAGATTTGTGAGTTGTTTGTGTATTGAAGTCCTTTTATCGAATAAATATATTATGTTCATCACTATTAAGTTGTAGATTTCTGAATTGTGCTATTTATGTCAAAACTAATTTTACAGTTGTCTGTCTTATGTATATTTTTCGGAATCTGATACTAGAGGGAGTAACATAATTTACAACAAAGCCATTTTGTTTAAATTTGCATCTCGTGCGAGTATAAAATTAAAATCTAAAATTTACAAATTCCAGACAATAAACTTACAAATCAGAGAACGTTTGTGATAAATGTTGAATACCAGCTGCAGTGATAAATGAGACATACATAGAAATATTCTGGATTAACGCAAAAAAATCTCGAAAATCCGTTTGTTCTAAATACCAAAACAGAAAAGGCAACAATTTTGGTTGACTAGCGCAGATAATATAAGACTAGTTTAAAGAGACATCGAAGTCGGCAACCGTTGCTGAAGGATACATTGAAGAATCTCTTAATAATAAAATTGAAGTACCTAGCTAATATACAATGAAACGAAAAGTGAAAAATCTGGTATTAATAAGGGTATATTATGAGGGCTTGTAAAACGGTACGGGAATAATTTTGCCGTTGCCCGATAACTTGAAATACTTTTGTAGCTTGAAAACGCTCGTAGAATATCAATATTTTGTAATGATTTCAGAAAAATACTATTTCAAGAAATGATACTATATACCGATTATTTTTATTAAAACAGTTGTCAGACAGATTTTTTTAAAAATACATCTTAAATACCTACTCGAAACTATCTAATTTATTAATATACATATAGTAATACTATTAATAATTATTATTATTACTATAAATACATCTATCTATCTTTAATATAATGGATAGAAAAAATATTTGGCACGATTTCTTTGAACACTACAAATAAAACACCACAATTATTATTTGATTTTTGTATGCGACTACAAAACCCTCTCATAATTCGTTCACCTGTTTACCTACTCTCACTTTTCTTTGGGGTTATTTAACATCCAATTCTGAAAACTACACATGTCAAATAAAGCTTCCTGTGGAATTCAATTGAGAAGAGTTATTCAATGATTTCAGAAGCTTAACTACAACTTTAGTTTCCATATAGATAACGGCCTTTGAAAAACTGTTACATGCCCCTGTTCTTTACCACCGAACACAAATACGTACGTGGCACTACAATCATCTCTCACTATCTGCTTTAATTCCACAGTATTACAACTGACACGCTGATCCACTCTTCCAGCACTTAAAGCTCTATGTTTATCCACAGCTTTACTACCGTTAAGCGGTAAATGGATAGGGGGTTTCCTCGTTCGTGAACCATGTCGAAACACTACTTTGCTGTTCCTATCGATAATACCATTATTGTAGTTTTGGAGTTCTAAAATATCCTCATCTTCTGGATTAGATTCCATTGTTGAGCTATTTTTTGGATCTAATGATAATATTTGAGCTAATTCTTTCTTTTCTTCACTGGTTAACATTGATTTCGTTGTGTTCGACGGGGCCAAGTTGTAGTTTGGATTACAAAATCCAAATGGACCTGTCAAATAGAAGAATCAATTGTAGAGATTCAACTGGACACGGAGGGTTCGACTGTACTTACCTTCTTTAATAACTTTAATATCACTCGAGACATTTGTCTTCATACTATAACTACTGGTCGAGGATAATCGATTCACTGTCTCAATACTAGCATAATCCGATGTGGAAGATACAGATTTATCCGTAATCAAGTGCTGATACAATGGATTATCAGCATAACCTAAATGCGAGCTATAACTGTCACCACGTTTCATTTCAGTCAATTCTATATCGTTTTTCATAGATTCTAGATCGTTCTCCTCATCTGTCAGATAGACCAATTTCGTAGCTTCTACAGGCGTCAAAACTGGCACCGGTAATGTTATTGTGGCGAAATTCGGGACTGAAATCGGTTCACGTGGTATCTTTTTGATGTTTGCATCGAATTCGACACGTTTTTTGGCTATTGTCTTTTGTGGAGCTTTAGTTGATTTTGATTCTTCATCAGATGATGATGATGATGAAGTGTCGAGGTACTTCTTTTTGATGACGTATGCTGATTTTGATTTTACCATGGAGCCTTAAACATTTCAAAAGATTTGTTAAGGGACTGGACGATTTCAAGGACACAATTAGTGCTTGGATTAGCGTGTGTCGACCCACCTCTTAAAGGCGTTGACATAAACTCATTCTCCATAATTTCAGCTCCTGCATGTGGACTAGAATGTTGTTTCAATAAACTTTCAGTACTATCTGTAGGCTGTTGTCGTGTTAGCACAGTATAACTACAATTATTGCTCAGTCTTGTAACGTTGAACTGGGAGAGTTTTGAAATTTCCTGTAAGAAACCTCTGGAAGTTTTCTCACCATTACCAGTATATTGTTCAGCTAAAGTACTGCCTATAACAAAGTTATACAGTATAATTCCCAAAATCTCTTAAGCACAACTTAAGACAACGTCGGGAATACATGATGACAGCCCCTCAACGTGGACAATTTAAAACCTGAACGCGTAAAGAAACTCAACAACTTACCATCATTATAATTGATATTGGACGGATCGAACACATAAGTATTTTCACAAGGAGCAACTTTATTGTGCGGCACATAGGAAGAATGCCTATTGCCTCTGTCCGCTGAGGCACACGTTCTCAAACGAATTCTTTGCGACCTGTTTTCCATTGACGTAACAAACTTATTGCTTATGAGTAATTCTGAAACTGCTAAGGCTATCGATTCCGATCGGGGCTGCGGTTTTAGACCAGAAATTGTAATTTTCTCCCAGCACTCTGTGTCTAGAAATTAACACATTCTAGTTTGACTATTTTAATCGAATTAACAACTCTTGTTTTGTTTACCATAGTTAAATTTCCACAAGTCGTTAGATGGCTGTCCATTTCTTTCACCACCAAACACAATCATTGATGGTCGGATGTTGCAAGCGGCATGACTATGTAGCGGACCTGGATTGATTTTTGCTTTAATGCAGGTCCAAGATTTGCAAGAAATATCGTATTTCCAGAGATCGCTGCGTTCCTGAAGATCTGTCATACCTGTGAGACAGTATTAATGATTATTATGGACTTATGATTATTTCGGAAATAGCTTAGGGTAGTTACTTACCACCATAAATCCATATCGCATCACCGTACAAAACGGCTGAATGTTTATGACGTGCAGGAGGCATTTGATCATAGACATTATTTTTTTGAGTCGTTGGTGACGAAAGCAGATGCCAGGACTCAGTTTCTGTGGAAATAAAGGAACCAGAAGTCAAGCACTTAGGTGTCAAAAAACAACTTACCGAAATGGAAGCTCCATAACTCATTAGTAGAACCACGTAGGTCTTGGTAACCGCCATAAATATACAGTGAACCATTGTGAACTAACGCAGTGTGACCTCGACGACCCTTCGGTGTAACAACACCTGAAAAATTAAGAGGTAGTTTTTTTTATTTCTTCAGGAAAAATATTTGTCTAACCTTTTTTGGTGCGAACTTTTTTCCATGAATTCCCCTTGATATCGTAGACCCACAATGGAGTTTCTGTACCTGCCGAAAATCCTACTTCACCACCAAATACATAAATGTTATCCTTGTATGTGATTGCTGTATGCTCCTGTAAACTCGGCAATTTATCGCCTGTTGGTTTTAACTGCGACCATTTTCCAGAACCTGAAAGAAAATCGTTCAAGTGACCTACTCATTTAAAAAAGGAAAAGGGAAGTTCCAATAAAACCCTATATTGAATAACATATAAAGAAAATTAGATAGGGTCACACAACTATAATATACATAAATTGGATTCAGTATGAGGGTGGCAACGTAATACATATGGAAACTGACTCTTCAATAATGCATTATTGATACTTGTACTCCCCTAAGGGACGCAATATTGGTACACACGACAATCATGTTGTATACCTCATACCTCGTATACGCTCCCTAAGGGAATGCGTGTACAGCAAGTGTTTTTCATAAATAATGATATTTTTCTGATACTGATATCGAACAATCAGGTTATAATAATACTTTATATTATATTTACATAATATAAAAACTGTTTCCTACCTAAATGATACTTCCAGAAATCCTTGCATGGTAAATTACCGTTCCGACCTCCGATTACATATACATATTCTCCATGTATAGTGGCACCATGTTTCGACCTTGCTGATGGAGCAGGATGTTTCGTATCCTCTGGAGCTACCGAAGTCCAAGACATTTGTAGATGTTCAAATTAACGATCCTAACGTAGAAATTATCTGAAATGTAATAATTATCATACTTATTTATACAAAGCCTTTGGTTTATATTTATAATAAAAAGTAAATATTTTTTCCTAGACATTCCCATTAACATAACAATTAGGCTTAATTGAGATTATCGGATTTTTAAAAGTGTTTTGTTTGTAAATAATTTTTGAAAATTAAATCAGAGACAGATCAGCTGGAATTTGTAGGTTATAAATTATTAGCGTTGTTGCCAGACCGAAAATCATTTTCGTATTATAAGGTAATTCTATGTGAATGAGACAAACAATGAACTTTATCATTGGAGTTTTGCTGAACGCTAAAAAAAAACTGTTACGATCAGATTATTTTACATAATTTATTTAAGTAAGTTTTTTTTTCTCCAAAACGTCCCAAATCTTGTACCTATTCCTAAAAAATGACGAAATAAATGTCGTCATGACTTCTATAGTCCCTAATAAAGAATCACCCTGTATAATATATTAGGTCAATCCGGAACAATAGCCTCATTATTAATTGTGACAAAGTAGAGCAAAAATTAATAATAAAACGTCTTATATAGCGGATAAAATTATTGGGTCAATAAACTACCTAATTGGGAAAAAGGTCAATAAAACATAAATTTACTTACCTCTGGATTTTATACTTGGGAATATGTACTAATTAGTATGGTAAATCACAACCTGATTAATATAAAGACGCAATAATTTCATTAAGAGCTACTTTTACTTCTATTAAATACTATTTAGGTACACCATTTTTAACTTATTTTGATTACTAATGTTTTTTATATTTCAGGAATTTCATCACTGTGGTTTTAGGGACGCGTGGCGTTCCCTGTTTATATTTTCCTTGTTATTATCCTGCTGATTTAGAGATGAGCGCAAACTCCTGTTAATATTATACATTTAGAGCGCGCGAGCTCTATTATGTAGAGCGTAGCGGAGGTATTTTGTGTGGTAAAAGGTGCTAGGTTACGAAGTCATATTGATTTTAGAGCATTTGTACGAGGTATGATCAGTGGAGTAGGTTTATTTTATATACTCTAGTATCTACAGCATGAATATTAGTTATACAAGGATATTCTAAAAGTAAAGCCGGTTATTTAGGTCTTTATAGTATAAGATTTCTGCAGTCTTGGTTGATGATTATACAGGGAACTTCAAAACAAACCTCCAAGGGTGATTTATTGTAAAAAATAACTGCATAGATGCGCATGGACTGGAAGCATATATTTGCGAAAGCTGCTTCACTTTTTTCTTGTTTTAATAAAAACTGTGTGGAGAAAACGCCTATTTGCTTTGTTTTGAAAATTTTTCCATATAAAAACTAAATTCAAATATCAAAGCACGTTGATAAAAAGAGAAGTGGCAGAAAAAAGGAGAAAAAAAATATTTGCAGATTTTTTGAGACCCTTGCAGTACCCTCCTCAATTTCAAAGATCGATCCCAACTGATTTTTTTTTTTAGTTACAATTGCACAACAAAAGCAGTGGCATCTTTATTATTTTAAAACATAAAAAATTGCATAGGTTTATAATAACATTTAAACCTATAAATTACAGTAATAAATACATATTTATTCAAAATCATATTATAATATAAAATTAACAGACAAAAAATATTATTATCAACATATAACAATTCAATATTTTGTGCCTAATATTATTTGTATACTTTGCACAATAATAATATAAAATAAAAAAAAAATACATTAAGTATTACAAAAATTTATTTTCTTGGATTTCGTTAATAAATAATAAAAATATTTCAAGCAGTTTTTGTTATCACATCTACGATATACTTAAAAATATTTTAGTTCTTATAACAAAGTTTTATTTCGATACAGAGTAAACTTCTAAAGTTCAAAAGAAAAACTTCTTTCAGAAAAAAACATATTTTGGTCGATATCGTTTTTATATTTCGACCGTTGTAATACTTTTAAATGAACTCGTTCCTCAGAAATTGTATGAACAAATCTGATGAAAACGCAAAGAACTCAAGCTTCAAAAGTCAAATAAAATTGAACTCAAGTTATTTTCAGTTACGCGAAATGTCAACTGTAAATCATTTTGAAAAACGAACTACATACATCCTCACTATGGCACACATTACCTAAACTTGAACAATACATATACAGCAACCACTATATTATATACAGGATGCACACAAAACTTATTACTTTCTCTTTGTTAACTCAAAATGTTTTTTGTGAACTCCCTGTACTTTACAACGCGTCAAAACAACATAATATAATTCGCTACGTACTAAAGAATTTGTGTTATCTTGTTTTCTTTAAACTAATTGTAGAGTTAGAGTAACATCACATTAATCTTAATAAAATAAATATTACCGAGTATTTTAAATTAAAAATATACACTTAATAATAATATAAAGATAGAAACATGAAATAAACTAATATTGTATACGAACTGAAAATATATGTTATCATTTTCTGACTGGATGATGAGCGAAACGTTATCTAGTAAAACTTGACAAAGGGTTTATTTTATTTAGGTATTTCAGAAGGTCACGTCCAGCGCGATAGGTTTTATTCGTTATGATGTTGTGAAATTGCATCATCAAAATTTTAATAGAATAAAAATTCCTTAGTAAAACGTAAAATTAATAGTCTAAAATTAAGTAATTATAAGAAGATTGCAATCAATTAATTACCACGTAATATATATTATCACAAGAATAATTGTAAATAAACTTTGGCAAAATATTTCTAATAGTAATAGTTTAAAATTCCAACCAATAATTCATAAATTTGGTTCTAATAGAAAACTACTATTAAAATAAATTTCTTTCTAACCCTTCATTGTTTCTTTATTCGTTGT
The DNA here is from genome assembly GCA_911728435.2 of Apoderus coryli. Taxonomy (NCBI): domain Eukaryota; kingdom Metazoa; phylum Arthropoda; class Insecta; order Coleoptera; family Attelabidae; genus Apoderus; species Apoderus coryli. Next base: position 185,481 of record OU452211.1, on the reverse strand, counting down.
GTTACTTGGGTTTAAACATTTTCTTTTGTACCTACTTGAATTATAAAATATTACTATTAGTTATCTATCTATATATTTGTATAGATACTAATAAAGCTTCGCGAAAACATCAAGAGATATACAAAAACGTTGAAAACATAGAAGTAGTAGGTAGTTGCATTAAATATTACTATTAAATAATAACACACTTGCCAAGTTTATGCATTTTCTTCTTCTTTCGTTTATCACTATCGTTTTGTGGTTGATTTCGTATTATTCTCACCACCTAAAAGACAAAGAACGTTATCTCTAATATGGAACAACAACAAAATCTGTTGAATAGTTTGATTTTCTAGTATAACGACCTGTAAACTTAAGTTTTTAAAACTCAATACTCACTTCATGAAATGTCGCATCAATATTTAACGGCGGATCTTTAGCACTAGTTTCAATATATGGAATTCCCAATTTGTGAGCCAATTCCCTACCTTGTTCTTCAGTGACTTTCCTCAAATGCACTAAATCGACTTTATTTGCCACTAAAAGCATTGGATAAGTGTCCCTAGAAACCATTGTTTAGTTTTAAACATGAATATCAAGTAATAACACTATAGCAGAAAACAAACCTGTCTTTAACTCTTAGTATTTGTGTGTGAAAGTGTATTATGTTCTCGTAACTGTTTTTATCTGTTACAGAATAAACAAGTAGAAAACCATCGCCCTTTCTCATATATTGTTCTCTCATAGCGCTAAATTCTTCTTGGCCAGCAGTATCCAAAACTAAAACAACAATTAGTTATAGTGAAAGACATGTTCGTATTGTGTAAATAAGTACCGTCTAAGAGACACCACTGTCCATCAACTTCAACATGTTGCAAATAACTATCTTCAATAGTTGGATCATAGTCAGTGACAAATAATTTTTGGAAAAATTGTATGGTTATCGCACTCTTGCCTACACCACCATCTCCAACAACGACTAGCTTAACTGTTGGTAGATTATCGTTTGGTGGTCGAGTCATAGCGCCCCTTGTGCTAAATTTTCTATTTTTGCTACCTATTTTGTGCTTTCTTTTAGTATAATAGGCTAGTATATATTTAGTTAGGCGCTGGTTATTTGTTAACAATTTAGACCGTAGATGCTACAAGTAATTAAATAATGTTAAACAAACTTAATTTAATTGCTATTTATATTACTAACTTTAGCATTTTATAGATAATTTGATAAACATTAAAAAATTCGGAGCAATAGTTAGAGTTTATTTAAATAATAACTTCGTTGTTTAAGAATTGAGGAATTAGTGAATATTAAGGAATTAAAGTACTAATTGCTAAATGAAAATAAACCACTTAATTTATTGTTGACAAGTATGTCAACACAATATGATAGTCATACCTTAAAAATATATAACCGACTGTTGCTAATTGTAATCAGTAGGTGTTAGCCTTCCATAAACTCAGTTCTGCTGAGCTGATATGACATGATAATCAACCGCTCACCTCACTTCCATTTTTTTTTCTTATAAAAAATAATGACAAATTTTCAAAATATCAGTGCTTATGAAACATTATGAGATTAATTGCTCACTTAACTTTCAATGAAAAATTTTATATCAACGTTGTCTTTAAATCAATTACACCGCGTGTCAACAACACTATGCGCAGAATACTGACTGTTCATATAAAATTCCCATAGGGCGGGGCTAATTTTGACTCTACAGTCCTAATATTAATAGGTTCGTTCCATATTAGGGTTATTCTTTCGTACTGAACTAAGTGAACAATCTGAAAATTGTCAGTTCATTCACGATTGTGCGTATTCTTTCGACATCGGTCACTCCTACCAAACTGATTAAAGTTCCTACCCCCCTTCCCGCTTACTGATCAACCTCAAGGTACCGGTTAGTTCGTTCAGTAGACAGTTAACCTCTAAAAGTATTGAATATTGAGAGATAATAATTGGAATATGTTTTCGAATCAAACCAATAAATTGTAAAAGTTTAAATCATGGATAATAATGTCATGGAAGAAATAATTTTCCAGTTTTCAGAGCAGGTTTGATTGTTTTCACAAGTCTTCGAGGTTAAGTGAAAGACAATCACAAAAAAGATGATCTTTGGGTTTCGCCAAATATTCAGTTCAGTATAATCACATTCACTTGTGCAGATCAATCACTACGAAAGAATAACCCTATTATTATTTGGATTCTGCTTTGTAGAGATGATCCGTCATTCGTATTGTTGTAACTTGTCACTGTCGCTATAGCGTCATATTTGTTGACAATTTTAATAGTCAATTTTTTAATTACATTTTTTGGTATTTAATGATATAAACCAGCCAATAGCCATTACATTATTCCAAAATTATAAAACCTGATAACACAAATTACTAATTGTATGCGTACCTAACGTGTGACTAATATAACTACCGAAGTAAATCTGAAGGTGCGTGTGCGTTACTTACTTTATTAATTGAGATAAGTCATTTTTATAGTTCTTACAAATAGTATTTATTATTAGAGAATGTGTAATTATTTTGTATAATTCGTAATAAACCGTAAGGTCAACGGCACAGAAAACATATAGCTATTTAACATTGCGGGAACGCCTTGCTATAATTATTTTGTAGTATTCTAGTAAGTAACATAATAATATGGCCAAAAAACAAACAGTGCAACCAGCCCTACACAAAGTGATAATGGTTGGTAGTGGAGGTGTCGGAAAATCAGCTTTAACACTACAATTTATGTATGATGAATTTGTTGAGGACTACGAACCAACTAAAGCAGATTCCTACAGAAAGAAAATACTTTTAGACGGTGAAGACGTACAAATCGATATCTTAGATACTGCAGGTCAGGAGGACTATGCTGCTATTAGAGATAATTATTTTAGAAGTGGTGAAGGATTTTTATGCATTTTTTCTATAACGGAGGATGAGAGTTTCCAAGCTACACAAGAATTTAGGTGAGTTTTCAAGCTATAAACAGGTACTTGATAGTAATATGGGTATTGTTTTTAGAGAGCAGATTCTTAGAGTTAAAAATGATGATAACATTCCATTTTTGCTTGTTGGAAACAAGAGTGATTTAGAAGAGAAGCGAAAGGTGTCATATCAAGAGGCTAGTGATCGGGCTAAAAGCTGGGGAGTTCCTTATGTGGAGACATCGGCAAAAACTAGAGAACATGTTGACAAAGTGAGTAATAGTTTGAATTGGAATCTTATATTTACTAAAAGACTAATGGCAGTTCATATTTAGCCGTAGGTTTCTAAAGTAGGTACTTATGTTCCACAATTTGAGCCGTGTAAAACTATTTTAAGTTAACCTTATTGCCAAGGCTAGTATACGCACTAACATCTAGGCTCTGTTGGATCCCTTGTTCATCAAATTGAGTCAATTTGCATTAGGTATACAGTTTTTAAATCGCTCTTTCAGATACTCACCCAAGTGCGGCAGAGATGACCTTTCAGAGCTTGTTTGGAAGTTTATCTTTTTTCAATCCTTTCGAAAACTACTTTAATTTATTAGAGACACAAAATCAATATTATTTCGACCAAACCGTTCCTGTCAGTTACTTTCGTCGCCGAAGAATTCCCATTTCAAGTCCTTTAGATAATAGTGTGTAGATTGCTTATCCAGTTGCTTATATTATATATGTTCTAATAGACTTAGCTTTAGCATTTTAACAAAGCTATGTTCCAAGGTGTGTAATTATTTTTACAACATTTCAGGTATTTTATGATCTTATGCGTGAAATACGAGCTCGCAAAAAAGACGAAAACAAAACTAGCAACGGCAAAGGTGATAAAAATAAGAAGCGAAAATTGAAATGTGTAATACTCTAAAAGATATCAAAACAATATAATATATTTTTTATTTAAATACATAGTATTTTTTTAAGTTTTTGTATAATGTCGGTTTTTGCATTATTGTACTTGTAAACCGACCTGTACATTTAATATTTAAAGAGTTTAAATAAAAGTAAATGTGTATTAAAAATAATCAATGGACTAAAAAAAATGTGTTCATTATAGCTTTGTGGTATATAAATTATGATATTTATTTTTCCAGCAATATGTATTCGTATAGAAATTTCTTGGTTTGGTAATGAATCAACTACCTACTGTAAGTTTTAAAAATTCAATAAAGTATCATCTTTGAAAATAATGTGGACTTAGTAAGGGTTTTGCAAAGCACTGTTGACTTGGTACAGTTTGGGAATTTTTGATAAATTTCATGAATATAAACAGATAAAAACTTTTAACCAAGAAAGTTTTATATGTCAGTTTGTATTTCTATGTGAATGGTAAAGAAGTTTTAATTCCTTTTATTTGTTACTATTTGATATTGTAATAATACGAAATATGTTTAAGCTAAATTACTAACCCAACATTTCTTTCGACCAATTTTAATTGTACCTCATTTGTATATACATATTTAATTTAGGTTTTTGTTCATTCTAAATTCATTGCCGAAGCATTGAACAAATTCGTCCGTGGGAAAATAAGTAGTACCCAATTTAAATTTTAAGTTTGTAGATTTTCTTTTTTAGCTTCTTGAATTTCGTAAATGTTCTCGTTGATAGTAAAGTGTTCCCTAATACATTTGGATCTTTTTCAGCCTTTCACACTGGCGTGAACAATAAAAATAATTATTTTGTATACCTTTTTTGCTTTGATATTTCCAAATGTATTGAAACAAAGGCAGAAAATCAATCAGATATTCAAACTCTTTTGGCGAAAGATACTTCTTTCTTTAACCCTTCTGAGTCGTGCCGAATGAATGAGAAAAGGAAATTTTTGGGGCTCTTAATTCTACTAAAACAAAGTTTTATTTTATATTAATTTTCAAAAAATGGAAAACTTTTTATTACTCTTTCTAATGTAATAGTTATCATCACAAATTTAAAGAAAAATATTTATTTGTATAAAGTTTCATCATTTTTAAGTGTATTATTAATATAAGTGTTTTTTATTTATCAAAAAAAAAAAATATGTTGTCGTTTTTTTTTGTATTGTAAAATAGAATAATATGCATTTACATAAAGCACAATAAATTTGTGATTTCACTACCTAATTAATATATTATTTTTTTATTCAAATACATTCATTAATTAATTTAGTTTTGTCATATATCACAGAATATTCATCTTCACACAACAAAACCCACTTTCAGCTCAATTACCTAATAATAAAATTATGTGATTCTGTAAGTCTCATCCGGTTTGTTTTATCAATTTAAATAACTGTATACGTCGTTATAATCTAAACTTAATTTCTATCTTCGTTAAATTAATTAATTATTTCTGGAAACTACATAATCTAAAGAGAAACATCGACAGGTACATCCAGTTGTTGGACATTCAAGATGGTCACTGAAATATTACAAAAAATTTAAATTTTCACTAGAATATAATATGAGCAGCTCTAGTGATGTTAGGGCATTTTTCCAAATTAGCTTTATTATTTTATTTTTTATAAAACACAAATATACCCATTACTTTAATAGAAAAATATCCTTGAAATTGCAAATTCGAATTCAGACTGCTGTTAGCGAGTTCGAGGAACGAAATATGGGTCCATGGTGCATTTTATTTATAACATCAAAGATTGTTAGAATCTTATGGAGAAGCATAAAAATGAATAATATACAGGAGGGGTTCGGGTAGGAAAAATATGCGATACATTACAGGACCTAATCAAGACCTAAGAAACTATCCTTAATGACTGTTCCGAAGAATGTCGTTTGGCATCCAAATAGCCCTTCATAATATCATTGTCCTGCGTAAATTTCACGACCCCATTATTAGGAAAACAGATTTCAATTTTTTGGGGCCTTGGTTTGGTATAGGACGCTATCATACCGGACCTAATCAAGACCTAAGAAACTATCCTTAATCACCGTTCCGAAGAATGTCGTTTGGCATGCAAATAGCCCTTCATAATATCATTGTCCTGCGTAAATTTCACGACCCCATTTTAGGAAAACAGATTTAAATTTTTTGGGGCCTTGGTTTGGTATAGGACGCTATCCTACAGGACCTAAGAAACTATCCTTAATGACCGTTCCGAAGAATGTCGTTTGGCATGCAAATAGGCCTTCATAATATCATTGTCCTGCGTAAATTTCACGACCCCATTATTAGGAAAACAGATTTCAATTTTTTGGGGCCTTGGTTTGGTATAGGACGCTATCATACCGGACCTAATCAAGACTTAAGAAACTATCCTGAATGACCGTTCCGAAGAATGTCGTTTGGCATGCAAAAAAAATGTCCTGCGTAAATTTCACGACCCCATTATTAGGAAAACAGATTTCAATTTTTTGGGGCCTTGGTTTGGTATAGGACGCTATCATACCGGACCTAATCAAGACCTAAGAAACTATCCTTTATCACCGTTCCGAAGAATGTCGTTTGGCATGCAAATAGCCCTTCATAATATCATTGTCCTGCGTAAATTTCACGACCCCATTATTAGGAAAACAGATTTCAATTTTTTGGGACCTTGGTTTGGTATAGGGCGCTATCATACAGAACCTAATCAAAACCTAAAAATAGTTTCGTGGCATAGCGGACAAAAATGACTGGTTTTACCTACACAAGGGATTTTGTTTAATTTAGCAGGGCCTCAGTCTAATTCAGTAGAACCAGACTGCGGCCTGAGCCGACAGATACTGACGACAGTAGATATAATGTAAACTAGTACCATAGAATAATAACTATAGATAAGAAGGGTCAGTAGACGCTAAAAACGGCATCGACTCGTCGCAATCCCAGCCACATTCTGGCCCGCTACTATATATACTATAAGATACTATACTTCTAATATAAGTGCAGCGAATTGCTTTGTAGACAGAGAGATAAAACGTTCCGACACGAAGTGAAGTAACTGTATTTTAAACTGTGCTAGTACCATCTACATATACACATAGTAATCCAATGTATAGGTAAAATTTGTAACCACAAAAATTAATTCTGAAGACTGAAGATGTATGTAAAGTAGATGGTACTAGTTTACATATATCTCATTGTGATTAAATGCAGGCCGATATTGTAGATGGGCAACGACTATGGTACTCTGACGAGCTCATAATAAGAGCAAAACGAATTCGTCAGTATCTGTCGACCCAGGCCTCGGTCTGGTTCTACTGAATTAGACTGAGGCCCTGCTAAATTAAACAAAATCCCTTGTGTAGGGTAAAACCAGTCATTTTTGTCCGCTATTATTTTTCATTTATTATTTGTAAAAGTAGGTAAATGATTTTGGCAAAATCAAACAAAAAACAACTTACTCAAACCACTGTATCATATGTTTTGAATGACCACCATGTCTACAATGCTGACACCATGTGAACCAATTGCTATAATCTGTCGGTTTAACAATACCCGAATCTCCAATCAAATTTGTTCCCATATTCATTGTACATATCGTACATCTAGGCATGGGTTTCCGACAATTTGGACAAGTAGACAACTAGAGTAATTTAATAATAATAATTATCATTAAACGAGGAATAATTTTAGAAACAAATACCTTATTTCCCGAACCGGTCCCCACCATTCTTGGGTAATGTTCTCTCTTCAAATTTCTCAAATGAGCCGATATACTTTTGCAACAGTAGCTGCAGGATATGTAAATCTGTTGTGATGGTTTGTCCTTTTTATATTTCAATACCGTCAGTTCGAATTCAGCTCGTTCAAACCAGAGTTTCCATGTATTTAGTAGTGTTTGGTAACTAAAATTAAAGAAATTATCATCATGTAAAAACACCATCTGAATTTCTAAAGAAAAATGAGGAATCTTCGATCATTTGATGATTAATTTTTGGCTAGAAATAAGTGATATTAAGCGATCTTACCTTTCTATCCAAGTTTTCATACTTTCGGAGTTGAAATCTTCGTGAAATGCCCGAACAGCTAGTAATGTTGTCGACTGTATATCTCCAGTGACATCCAAATATTTTTGGAGCAAATTCAATCCTTGCAAGCTGTTGCCTAGGAAAAATTCAGAGGAAGAAAGTTTTATGTAATGTGCGTTAGCTGCAGCTTTTCGGCTTTTGCCAATATGGTGTAAGCATCTTTACCTGTTAATAATAAACCATCTAAATTACCCTGTTGGTATAAGGTATCACTCATTGTTTTCAGAAATTCTATTAGCTTAACGTCAGGTAAGAATACACAAGCGAATGCCACACGATCATCAACAGCAATGTCAGTGTCCTGCTGTAAAACGTTTAAAAATATATGTAGTTCTTTAGGTTGGTTTGCAGTGACTTTAATTCATATGAAACAACATTATCATCCAACAAAAATACTTTCACAATCGCCACTTACCAATAAACTGTCATAATTGTCAGTATCACCCGTGAGAAATCCAAATACCGCTTTCAAATAGGCGTCCGTCAATTTCCCTATCGAATTGGCACAAAAACTTTTCCACACGCTATTTTGGTCATTTGAAAATCCAGCTAAAGCCATTGCCACAACATTCAAAGTAGCTCCATGTTGAGTGTTGCTTGGAGCTCTGCTCAATATCTCAATGGCTAGAGGTACTTTCAGATTAAACACTGCTATCGCAGCAGCTCTTGTGTAGGCACCTTCGCGCACTAAATTGTCTGTAAACGAAACCAGAGTCGCTGAATCACCACTTTTAGGCCAGCTGCATAGTTGGAGGGCTTTGTCTCGATCCTCATGTCTAAAATTATAACAGACTGCCAACATTCCGATACAAATTTATTTGATAATATGTAGGTACTTACTTATAATACTTAGCATATCCCTCACAATTTAAATGTCCTAAATCTGACCAGGTTTTTGTAATAGTCTCCGACGGATTATTATCCGATATTTTTATGACAGATAACACACCAGGATGTCGGTAATTTACCCCGGTTATTTTACCATCATCGACTAGTTTAACACTTAAATGTAACCAATTCCATGCATTAGCTAGTACTTCATCACTTTTGACGAATCTGGCATTTTTATAAAGTTCCTCCTAAATGTATCTTAATAAAAAACTGTTAAACGTTTATTACAGTCGAATTACCTGTAAGCCATATTTTAATTTCGCCCTTTCCTTCATTTTGCTGGACATATCCTGAACATCATTAAAAATCGCATAATCTTTGATGCATTTCAAAGTTTTCCTGCCACATGACCAAGTCAACTGCGAAATCGGCGACCAATTTAACGTTATCCGATCTAGCATTTTGTAATCAATGATTGTACCTACAACAGAGAAATAAATGGTGAAAATCTCGCATCTTAAGCTAGAACCATAGTATGATGTTACCTGATAAAGCCACAGTTAAGATTCGATCCTCGTCAACTGGATGCCATGAAAATGACGTTATTTGATGTGGAGAACCAGGATTTACTATCCTCTCTAATACTGTTGGTTCCACTTCTTCGTTACCCACGACTGGATGTTGTACATTATATAAACTTAAAACGTCACTTTCTTTTTGTAACGTTGTTAAAAGATTATTTCTGATAAAAAAACAAAAAATAAGATGATTGACAAATTTTAATATAAATGTTTAGTTACTTCGTAGGACACCATCCAATTTTTAACAGAAACTTTGAATGTGGCAATACGATAATTGGCTTTTCAATGTTACGCGTGTCCCAGACGTATGCTTGATTTTCGAAATAAGACGCCAGATATCTGTCGTCTCTAGGATTTGTGCAAACGCCATAAGCTGCTTTCGTTATATTATGATTTACCATCTTCTGTGAATCTAAAAATATTTACAGGTATTTGCATTGCAAACAAAAACTCAAATATTTATAAAAGCTCTACCTCGAAGATCGAAAATTTTTATGTTTTTACAATTCATTCCAGCGGCCAGTATGCGGTTGTTCTCGTGAAACCACGCGACATTTTGACAAGACTCGGACGCCCCAAACTCCCATATAGGTTTTATTAATTCAACCGCTGGTGATATCGTGTTTACCGCAAAATTTGTACTAGCATCATCTAATGTAGATAATTGGTTTGTGTCCCAGACCAGGACACAACTATCCGGTTTATATTTGTCTAAACCGTTTACTAACAGGTTATACTCGCGCGGATTGAACTGCAGTGAATTACACTGCCTGGCATACCTGGGAACTATATATTCATACACAACATTATTATTACGTAACTAAATGTGTTTTATAGATAATTTCATACTTAGTTCTTTTCCCGGTATTCCTTTAGTATCCCATTCAGAATACCCAAAAGTTGTCAACACAATTTTACCATTACATAGGCCTAAAGCTAAGAGCAGATCTTTATCACTCTTTGAACAAATATCTAATGCATTGACATACTCCAAGTTGCCTGTACATGCGAAAACATCGGCGCAGTGTGTGTTGGATATTTTTTTAACTAAAAATTTTTATTACTTCTAGTGTATGAAGTTTTTTATGGCAATTTTAGAATGAATTTGCTTACCATGGGGTGTTGCTTCAAGCAGAGATTTAACTTCATACAAATATATTGGATCCGTACCCCATGTAATAAACTTGTTTGAAAAAGGTGACCACTGTATTTCTAATTGCCCAGTCATTATAAATATTGTTTCTTTAACATGTATAGAAAAATTAAACTAAGTACGCATTATTGTCATAACACACACTAACAACTAACAAAAACAATAATGAAGATAGCAAGAATTCGAAAGGTCATCACGTCAAATGGAACTTGACCTCAGAAAAATAAACAGAGAACTTGACTTACAGCTTAGATTTCCCTATGATTGAAGACGAAGACTACATATTATCCCTTTAATGTATGAGATGTTTTCACTCACCTCACTTTATCCCAGGTAGTTTTTAGAACCAGAAAAACTTCAAACCCTTCTTTATTCATTGTTCCAACCCAAGGTTAATAGATGGACACCATTTATTAACGTTGGTTCCAACCAGCATATCAGTGAGTATAGGATCAGGATCATCATAACCTTTGACAAAGATCATAACCATTGTCTTTAGACAATGTTATAACCTCAGAAAAAGAAACAAGTTATAACCCATAATTTCAACTGAAATGAGTTGAAATAAATGATACTACTATTGAGAAAAGTAATGTTGAGTTATGGCGAGATGCGCGGGCGTCATAGACGCTAAGTTCACGGCAGTCATTGATATTTGAAATTGACATTTTCTTCAGCTTCCTGCTTCAAACAATAAAAAAAGTCGCAATAACAAATTAATAAATTATTCTCTGTTTCTAACACTCCAATACTAACAAACTTGAAAATAACAATTCATACAATTTTTTTTAAAACTGACGTAAACGCTAACATCAGCGATCCAAAATAACTGAGTAAAATCCGTTGGAAGTGCTGAAAAATCAGTGTGCTGCTCTGAATTAATAACAACTCTACTAATTGTCTGAATGCGCCCAGCGCCCATTGTTTCTCTGAAACTAACCATCATGAATCATGATATTTCTTTTTTGTATGTGGGTGTAGAGTGTAGATTTCAGTCCTAAATTCATAATCAAAAAAGCGGAACAGATTAGACAACTGTACAAATAACTCATTTTGGGGAATTTGAGATATAATTTCAAAAAAAAAACTCACTTATTCATACTGTTTGTTTATTTTATCTTATCTATTTTGCTTACATTTTATGTTAAAGATTTACTTGAGTAAATATTGCAAATTGCAAGTTGCAATCGATTTTTTGCGGTGTTTATATCCTTTTGGGAACTCTATTTTATACAAAAATTGAATGGGAATACCGCATTTTGTTGTGTATGCGCATATACGCCAATCCTTCTGCATTAGTGCTTAGTTGTAGCAGAAAAACAATTCTAATACAGCGTTGCCAGTTCATTAGTGAAGAAATTTATCCCGTTTTGTGATTGTGATGTTTGTGATTTGAATAAATTAATTATGTATATAAAGACAATTAATTATGAAGAATAAAGACAATGCCTAAATAATACGTTCTCTTTGCTTCATGATGCCATTATTACCAAAATTCAAATTTTATATTTATTTGCAATATTTCCTTAATTTTATTATTCGTAATATAGATCGAACCAGATTAGTAAATAAATAACAAAATATTTCAGCTGCTTCATTAAATTAAAAATGTATTTAAATAATTTCTCAGAATATTGATTATAAAGCAATCTGGCAATGTCGACAACATTCTGAAATTGTTTCTCGGCTATATCTAAACGTGTCTCATAACGATTGTATATGCGTATAATCATATCCATCAAAACATTCGTGTTTAGTTGATATTTGATATATATGTGAAAATGGCGGAAGCTACAGGTGCATCAACTATAAATCCTAATGCAGAAGTGGTTAGGGGGCAACCTTTTGAAGTAGGCCCTCGCTATACTAATTTAGCATACATTGGGGAAGGTGCCTATGGTATGGTTGTGTAAGTATTATCTGTAACTTTCCTACAATTTCCAATTCTAATACCCAATACTTACACGCCCTTAAACCGCATTTTAAATAATTAAATTCAACTGCAATGTATGTTTGTGATAAATTTAATTGAATTGTAACTTAGTTTAATAGCTTGAAGCTAGTTTTCTTATTTTACGTTACATAAACCGGTAATAAAGTAATTCATTTAATTAGGGCGAAATGTGAGGTTATGTCATTACAAATAATAACATTAATGAATTTCTATTAAATCAATTTATCGTAGGTAATTAAATAAAACCAAAAGTACGAACATTTTTAATAGATTGAATACCTCTTCATTTCACAGTATTAGAATTTTGAATGCTTTGATAGGTATATTACTGAAACATTTTTATATTTGATTAGTTCTGCATTGGATACAGTGACGAAAACCAAGGTTGCAATCAAGAAAATATCACCATTTGAACATCAAACGTATTGTCAAAGGACGCTGAGAGAAATCAAAATACTCACAAGATTCAAACATGAAAATGTAGGTATACCTACTTAAATTATTAATTTCAACTTTTACATTATTCTTATTTTCTAAAAGATTTCGCCATTCTCGTAATTAATTTATTTATATTTTTGTAGATTATAGATATTAGAGACATACTTCGAGCGGTTACAATAGATCAGATGCGAGACGTTTACATTGTACAATGTTTGATGGAAACTGACCTTTACAAATTGCTAAAAACGCAGGTGGGTGTTAAAATCTTATTTAATGTTATATTATTTGTGTCTTTCATTGTTTGTTTCTATTTTAGAGACTGAGTAACGACCATATATGCTACTTTCTCTATCAGATATTACGTGGACTAAAATATATTCATTCGGCAAATGTACTTCACAGAGATTTGAAACCCAGTAATTTATTATTAAATACAACATGTGATTTAAAAGTAAGTGAGAACAAATTATATATTGGTTGATGCTTAGATATAACGTTCTTGTTCTTAGATATGTGATTTCGGTTTAGCAAGAGTAGCTGATCCTGATCATGATCATACAGGTTTTCTGACTGAATATGTTGCGACTAGATGGTATCGAGCCCCGGAAATTATGCTTAATTCAAAGGTAAGTAATGCATTTTAGACATTCTGTTGAATTAATTTAGTTTTATCTTTAGGGTTACACCAAATCTATAGACATTTGGTCCGTGGGCTGTATTTTGGCAGAAATGTTAGCAAACAGGCCAATATTCCCCGGTAAACACTATTTAGATCAATTGAATCATATATTGGGCGTCTTGGGTTCCCCATCACAAGAAGATTTAGATTGTATTATAAATGAAAAGGTGAGTAACTACTATGTCGACACATATATTGATTAAATACTATTTTTTGAACTTTTTTTAGGCAAGAAGTTACTTACAATCTTTACCATACAAACCAAAAGTACCCTGGGTGAAACTTTACCCGAATGCAGATCCGCGTGCGTTGGATCTGTTGGATAAAATGTTAACCTTTAATCCCAACAAACGGATTGGGGTCGAAGATGCCTTAGCACATCATTACCTTGAACAGTATTATGACCCTGCAGACGAGGTATGTAGCTTTCACCGTAATTTGGACGAAATACATAAAAGGCTGTTTTTTTTTTCAGCCTGTAGCGGAGACTCCGTTCCGATTTGATACAGAACTGGACGATTTACCAAAGGATACTTTGAAGCGGCTTATATTTGAGGAAACGTTGCTATTCAAACAGCGACAACAGCAAGAACAACAGCAGTCAATGACTTCATAGTTACGTAATTGAAAGTGAACATGAGACGGTTCGTTTAAGCAGTAAGCATTTTGTTTTCTTAAGTTTTACTAGTAGAATGTTTAAACATAATTTAATACATAGTCATAGGGGTATTAGTAAAATATATCCTGCCGCTGCTAAATAAACGAAAAAACAAATGTTCATTCTTCATTATTTTAAATGAACAGCGAAATTTGGCGACATTGATTTAGTTTATCAAATTTGCAACAACACAGAGCCCTGGAATGATGTGATATTTAATAATCTTGGTATTAGTTTGCTGCGCTGCTCTTTGGTCAGTAATAATTAGTAAAAAGTTCGTGGTTTTCCACGTATTAGTAGTTTACCAAGTTTTACACACATTTTCTTCATTTTAAATCCTCATTTTTACTATCATAGATACTAATATAATAAACCTTTGACGTGCAGTAGTATTGGAAGACCCTTTTTCATGTTATAGGGGGTTACGAAAGCGTAGAAGGGCCAAACAAAATATTTTTTAGAGAATTTTTACTACAGAATTGAAAAATTCCAACTTTTTTACATAATTCTGTAAATAGAAATGACGGAATTGAAAAATTCCGAGTGTAAAAAAAGTGGTCAGAATGATAAAAAATTCCGACTCTGCAGAATTGAAAAATTCCTACTTTTTTACATAATTCTGTAAATAGAAATGACCGAATTGAAAAATTCCGTGTTTTTTTACAGAATTCTGCAAAAAAAGTGAGATTTCTAAGAAAAAAAAAATGTATGGCCCTTCTAACAATAGATGAGACTTAAATAGTTTTCATTATGCAGTCTGGAGGCCATAATTGTCAATATATCAAAAATTAACATCTTTCTACAACCCAATTTTGGCTTAGTTAACTTTCGCGACACACTAAGTGTTGTGTACATCTTCATAATTAATAAATTCTTGCTCATTTTCATATTAAATACAAATTATATCCTTCTTTAATTAAAAGGGGAATCAAATAACGTTGTTGCAACTTTCAGATGTGACTGCTTATTTTATTTATTAATTTTTTGCAGTATTTTGGTTTTTCTTTTCGTTGATTTTAAGGCGTGGAATGTTTCTCTAGCAATTTCAATTAATCAGTGGTAGGATTAAAATCGATATTTTATTGAACCTTAATTCTTCAATTAAAACTTATAATGTTCTTGTTCTTTCGAACTGAAGCCCATCGTGCCGTGGTGGAAAAATCTCAATAAACAACTGCACTAACAGTTCGAAAGAACCTTATTTGTTTATACTAAAATATAATAAAAAAAAAAAAAACCATAAAAACGCACATTTGAACTGTCAAATATGAATAAAAATATCAAAAAATTATTTTTTCGATATTAGGTTTTATATAGTTTTAGTTAACTAAACATTTATTTTTAATAGAGACTGGTGTTAGTCATAATGTTTTTTTTTTTTGTTGTAATTGTAACTTTAGAGTTTGGTAGGTACAATTTTTATTTATAAAGGATCCAGAAGGTAGTTAAAAAAAGCGTCGTTTTGTTGGAGGATTCTTTATTAAATTTATTATTTAATAACGATTCATAGTAATTACTGAGAATAATTAAAAAATATATAATATAAATGTAATATTTTATCTGTGATTTACTCATCTTTTTTTTATTGTATGTAAGATATTGTATTTTGAAAAGTAGTTTGTAACATACGGATAATAATGCACAGTATCTAATCTCTTTGATGCCCACTTTGTTGAAGGATTATTTACTGTAAATGGGAAATCAGCATTTGGTTATATTTATTTCTCAGATGACCCAACCAAAGCCAAAGTTTTTGGCTGTTATTTTGGAAAATAATAATTTTTAATGATTCAAATACGGAGTTTGTGTTTTACTTTTTTTTTTACAAAATATTCACTTGAGAACATGGTTAGTGTTTCTGAGAATTCGTGAAGATAGCAAATATTAACAATAATCGATACTGTGTATTATTATTATACATGCTGCTTCTTAATATGCGGAGCTTCCTGCAGATCGTGATTGATCGTGTCAAGAAATGGTACCATATCCCTGGGGGTCTATTCTCGATTCACGATAATAGAATGTCGCATGCGACATTATCAAAAGTCGACATAAATATGAAGATGTCGCATACGAGACATAATGTCGAGTGGTCCAAATTAGGTGACTTTTAATGTCGCACAAAAAAAATGTCTGAATCGAACGTCAACAACTTTATGACTTACAAATAAATATGTTTGGTCCTTTGATGCATTCCGTACATTAAATTCTGCACGATATAAAGATTCAGCTGTCACTAGACGAACATCGCGATGTCACAGTGACATTTATGTAACCCATATGTCAAATAAATCACCTTTACACGGTTGTCACTTCCTTTTATGTGTCGCATGCGCGAAAAAGATAAGCTAATCGTTGCGACATATGTCGCATGCTTGATTCGAGAATAGATATTAACACCCGCTGTAGTTTGTAACATAAGGATAATAATACACAGTATCTAATCTCTTTGTTGTTTTGATGCCCACTTTGTTGAAGGATTATTTACTGTAAAGGGGAAATCAGCATTTGGTTATATTTATTTCTCAGATGACCCAACCAAAGCCAATGTTTTTGGCTGTTATTTTGCAAAATAATAATTTTTGATGATTCAAATACGGAGTTTGTGTTTTACGTTTTTTGAGAACAAGGTTAGTGTTTCTGAGAGTTCGTGAAGATAGCAAATATTAACAATAATCGATACTGTGTATTATACATGCTGCTTCTTAATATGCGGAGCTTCCTGCAGACCGTGATTCATCGTGTCAAGAAATGCTATAAACATACTATATCCCTGGGAGTCTATTCTCGAATCACGATAATAGAATGTCGCATGCGACATCAAAAGTCGACACAAATATGAAGATGTCGCATACGAGATTTTTCCGTCGACATAATGTCGAGTGGTCCAAATTAGGTGACATTACAAAAAAAACTGTCGGAATCTAACGTCAACAACTGTATGATTTACAAATAAATATGTTTCGTCCTTTGATGCATTGCGTACATTAAATTCTGCACGATATAAAGATTCAGCTGTCACTAGACGAACAGCGCGATGTCACAGTGACATTTATGTAACCCATACGTCAAATTAAATCACATTTACACGGTTGTCACTTCCTTTTATGTGTCGCATGCGTGAAAAAGATTAGCTAATCGTTGCGACATATGTCGCATGCTTGATTCGAGAATAGATATACTTCTAAAGTAACAAAAAACACGGCTAATCACTTCCCACATATTGAGAAACATTTGTTTTAATTTTTATCTATATTATAATTAATATTAAAAAGAAGTATTTTAAAAAATTCTAATTCTAAGTGTGATGTAAATATTCTTAATATTTTTTTTAGTAATAAAATTAAAGATACCTGTGTAAGTAATAAAATGTGGACGACGAAATATATAGGGTGAATATTGAAAACTAAGTGTAAAGATTGTTTGTTTTCATGTTTATATCTTAATTTAAAGAGTAGTTTGTTCGGTTCTAAAACTGCGTAAAGTTGGAATTTTAAAGTGTTTACTTACTGATTATTATTTCAAAATAGACGACAAAAAGACCAAATTCTTTGAATATTTTGATCTGGAAGTTTGGATCATCTGTGCATCCTCAGCAACGAAACCCGAGAAAATCGCCCAGATCATATTCGTGGTTGGGTTGGGTTGGAAAATCTAGTTGGACTGTCGTAGATTAAATGCTCAATGATAGACGTTCAATATGAACTCCTGTTAATTAAACTTGTGTAAATAAACCACTCGGCTAACGGCTCGTGGTTTAAAGTTACAAGCCTTTCATTATGCTGTTCATATCGAACTAGTATCATTAATAAAACTATTAAAATCTCTGTTAGAGCAATAATTTCAACTAGTTGAATTCATCCTATATAGAAACTTAATAACACATATTTAAATATTATAATATTTAGATGTTTTACAATAATTCCTTTTCTATTATTCGTCTTCGTAAAGATTAATCATTAGTTAATGAATTTATTATATATTATTCGTAACCATTATCTCGACTGCCGTTGGAAGATCATTTATGTGAAGCAAATACTTAAGAATTCTATTCAGTCTATGCAGGAGGGCCAGACTCTCTTTTTAATCTATATGTAAATTAATTCATGAGTAGTATTAATAGAATGTACTTTGAAATTTTACAAGTTTTTATAGAAATATTAATAAATGGTTTATCATTCGAAAAAATAATTTAGTTTTATATTATTTACTTGAAATGTTCAGTGACATTCGGTAAACCATTATTAAGACATTTTGCAGAACTGTTTTCAAAGATTTACAGTGCAAAACTGGTTTGACTTTCGTAGAGAGCAAGACCAATTTTGTCTGAGCGAGAATAAATTGAATACAGTTTTTTCCATAGATTTCCAAACTGCCCATCATCAGTTGAGTTATCAATATGAAAAATTATCTGATTTTTATACTTTCCGTTATAGATATCTTTGATAGTGTATTAAACTGACTTCAATAGACAATTATTGTAAATTTGAAAACCCATTGAAGTATTTTTCAAAGATACGAATAATTATATTACATTGTAATGATCACAAAATAGAAATGAAAATCATACGACACAACAACTAATAAAAGTCAAATATGTTGATAATAATAATAATAATTTAAAGAAATAATTAATTAAAGAAATACCAAAAATATTTTTGTAGTTTGCAATATTAAAACTTAAAAATTCTAGTTAGATCGAAATAAACTATACTATGGTGTCAGTTCGTTTGGGAAATACCTACAAATATTTCCTTTTGGTGTTAACGGTTTTGAATATGGCCTAAAAATTATTGATTAACTTTTTTCCCTATTTCTAAATGTTGTTAAACGATATATTGTTATACTACTTATATTAAATAAAAAAACTTGAAAATGTCTGTTTAAAGAACAAAAAAAATCATTGTAGTTCATCTAAATGTACAAATACAATATTATTCTATGAATAAGAGGTTTAGTATTTATTTTCCTTTGTTTTATCCTATATAGTCCAAAATTAAAAATTTTAAAAACCCTGATGATTTCAACATGGTTGAAACTTGGTTTATTGATAAAGGACCTTAATATCACATTGAAGTATAGAATTTGCACGAGGATGGAAAAACTTGACAATTAATTTTAAAACTCTTATATTTAATCAAAAAATTACAGTCAATAATGGAATTTGAATATGTCATTTCAAAATAGTTATAAATAAATATCACATTGAATTCAATAAATAATAATAATTGAAACATTTAACAGTCTTTAAGTATAATACAGTTCTTTATCGTCTCAGGTTTACAACCTTCACTTAAACTTCGATCAATTTTCCTATTATTTATAAAAAAACTATTTTTTATCACATCTCTATTAGAAGAATCGAACACTAACAAAGCATTATCCGAATTTTGTGAGGAACTACACTCTGAAGAAACTCTGAGTTCCTCAATATAACTTCTATTCTTAAACGGAGAATAGTGTGTTGTGTCTATGTTATTCTCCTCTATAATATATACTTTGGTGTTACTCGTTGGTTCAATGAACACGTCATCCAGCTCATCGTCGTCAAGACTTGTATTAGACCCACAGTAATTTACTATTTCTTCAACTGGATTTATTTCTTTATTGGACCTTTTAAATCCGTGTACTTCACAGTACCGTAAGTCCTTATCATTAATGCTATCAATGTTTTTCTTTGGTTCATTGCTGTTTATCGTAAAGATTTGTTGTGGGAAATTATTATTTGAAGATTTAAATGAGTCTTTCGACGATGTTGAGTCTCTTATTCCCGAATCCTCAGCATTTTTATTCCAGAATTCTGTTTCCACTATTATATTATTACCAGTAGTTACTGCAGCTAACGCCGCTGAATTGTTTACTATCTGTGTTACTTTACTCGGTGTTATCATGTTCTTTCTCGAATTCTCATTACGCAACGTCCTCAATCGATATTGACTCATAAAGTTGTTATAGTATCGAGAATACTGATCATCATTATCCCGTTCCCAACGAAATAGGTCGTAGAAGAAGTTTTTCATTGCTGCTCGGAAGTCTTTTAGATGATATGCATATAGTAGGGGATTCCCCGCTGAGTTCATATGTGATAGTATTATACAGAACAACATGAAAGTGGAATCGACCTCAAATTCGTCATAGAATGCTATAATACAGTTGATAGTGTATAGTGGGATCCAGCAAATCATGAAGAATAGGACGATGATAGAGAGGTTTTGAGTAGCCTTGACTTCATTGGTTTGTTGGACGCCGAGCATACGAACCATCCCACTAGATGACGTTTTGTTTGAAGTGCCCTTTTCTGGATTCATTGTCACTATATGACGTAACTGAAAGCAAACCATGATCGAATCAAACTAAGTAACATGTTTACGAATTCATTCAATTTTACCTGTTTGAGTACAACCCTGTAGATATGTGCATAGAAGGCAGCTAGTAGTAGAGCTGGAGTGATGATTGTTCCAAAATATAGAAACACTAAATAGTTGTAATCCATGACGGCAAGAAAGAAACATGAATGGTCATCTTCAGTTTTCACAGATTTGTGCCATCCCATTAATGGTAGAAAACCAACTGCAGACCCAGCTATCCAACAAATGCCTATTATCACTGGAATAGAAAGAGTATAACCATTAATATTGCACATGTATTGTGTTCTGGTCCAGCTCTAGTTCTTCATTAAGAAGATTGAGCTGCTGGGTAAGTTTGAGCCGCGATAGACCCTCGGGCTTTGGTCGCAGTGGATCCACATATTTTGAACCTACCTACATACCGAGTATAAGTAATAAATACCGTAAAGGTACGTTAACTTTTGATACGGTCGTAACAAATTCTACTACATATCCATGTATTTTTGTTACGACCGTATCAAAAGTTAACATATAATAACTGTATGATGAAATGGACGATCGTATTGAAACCAACCCAGGATAAAAGAAAAATCTGAACACGTTTGCCTTTGCAAGTTTTTCTTTAAGGGGATGGAACATAATTTAAGGATGTCTAATATCTATAATAAAAATTCTCTTTTGTAACAATGTTATTAATCATTGTCAAAATTCTTGTCACTTCAAATATTTACAAACACCTATCATATGTTCAAATTCAAGTAAAACCGGTTTTTCGCTTGCAAAATTCAATGTGTTAACAATATCATGCGAGAAATAGTTTCTGTTCAAATTGGCCAAGCCGGAAATAATATCGGAAATAAGGTAACTATAAAGGAACTATTTAAAATATAAGCATTCTCCATCAGGCCCAGAACAGGTTTCAATTTTAATGCTTTTGATATATTTTACTTTTATTGATTCGGATCAAATCCATACCTGTTTACAAACAACTCGTAAATTAAACAGACTAACAGAGATTATCTCTATTTTTCACCCTTCTCTGGTGGCTAGAATTAATTGAATTTATTTATTAGATTTTTGTTTGTTTTATGTGGCAAAGTTTTGGGAGGTAATCTCCGATGAACACGGTGTAGACCCCTCGGGAACATGGCATGGGGATAGCGACTTACAATTGGAAAGGATCAACGTTTATTTCGATGAGGCACGTGGGGGTAGATTTGTACCAAGGGCCGTATTGGTGGATTTAGAGGAGGGTACAATGGATACTGCGAGATCAGGACCCTTCGGCAGGTACATGTTAAACTTTTAAGTTAATTGTATTGTTATAAAATGACGTTAATGTAAGAAAATGTTTAGATTCCAACCATACGCAGCGTTATTACTTAATGTTTAGCTAAATTTAGGGCAGCTTACAGTGTATAAAAGAGAGCGTATTATGTTGCAGATTGTATAGTCCGGATACAATGGTCTTTGGGCAAGGTGGTGCCGGCAATAATTGGGCTAAAGGGATGTATACGGAAGGAGCCGAATTAGCCGATAGTGTGCTTGATGTTATTCGACGTGAGGCCGAAGGGTGTGATTGTCTACAAGTAAATTTAATTTAAATACAAGGCGTTAATTTGGGAACATACCAACTATCTTCTTCATCCTGTTATGGCTGTTTTACAATGAAACAAAGATCAAATTGACACCCTCTGTGACCCTTGTTATTATAATATACACCCCAATTACGATCATCTGTATTTTATTAGATTACCTAATAAATTAGCCCTGTTCCCGTAATCGATTTTTTAAAACAGGTACAACATATTTATTTATAAAAAATATACAGGGTGACGTCGCATATAATTTCAGGATTTTTTTTTATAAGTTTTCTTCAACAGTTTTAGGAATAATGGATTATAATTTAGTACACTTGTTACACGTCAAAAACCCAATCCAAGGTTATTGAGAATTTTTCAAAACCTTTAGGGTGGTACATTTTTTGGGGTTCGTACTGAATTTGAGCCTCTCGAACATTTATGCGTCTGCTTTCTATTAAATAATACTTTAGAGAGTTTTAAATAAATAATATTATTTCCCAGGGTTTCCAAATAATTCACTCAATAGGTGGTGGGACTGGGTCTGGTATGGGATGTCTGCTGTTGGGTAAAATTCGTGAGGAATATCCAGACAGAATCATCAGTACATTCACAATCATACCAAGTCCTAAAGTATCTGATACCGTGGTTGAACCATACAATGCCACCATGTCGATCACACATTTGATTGAAAACTCTGATGAGACCTATATTATTGATAACGAGGCGTTACATGATATTTGTTTTAGGACATTGAAGGTTAGTATCACATCTTTCTTTAGACAGTATATTTGGCAACGTTGAGTTCCAGTCGATTAACTGTTTGTTAATGATATAAGGTGGTATAAGCTGCGGCATAGTGTTTCTCGTATAAGGTTCCTCAAATATCTTTAATAAGGATTACAGCAACTGACTTTTCTAGCTATCGAATCCAAGTTTGGGTGATTTGAATCATCTAATATCTGCAGTAATGGCTGGTGTAACCACTTGCTTTAGATTTCCAGGTCAACTGAATGCTGATTTAAGAAAAATCAAAGTCAATATGGTGCCATTTCCAAGATTACATTTTTTCATACCAGGATTTGCACCGCTAATATCCAGAGGTAATTAAAATGTTGTGCAACAAGATACTCTATATACTCACTGCGTTAATTACTAAAGGTAACAGACCCTACAAAGCCACCACAGTCCCTGAACTGGTGCTTCAATTGTTTGACGCGAAAAATCTTATGTGTGCTTGTGATCCACGCAAAGGCAAGTATCTGACAGTGGCGTCAATATTTCGCGGTCGAATGTCCACTAGAGAAGTTGATGAACAAATGGTGAACATTCAGGATAAAAATAGTTCGTATTTTGTTGAATGGATACCGAACAATGTCAAAACGGCTGTGTGTGATATACCGCCGAGGGGATTGAAGATGTGTGCCACTTTTATAGGTTTGTAGTAAAGAAAAATTAGTGAAAATCTTTAGAAATTATTCCGGAAAACCGATTTTAATTTGAAAACTTGGATATCGAGGTATATTTGCCTAGTTCGGCTAATTTTTTGTTGAGAAATTTGTGGTTAAGGGTTGTACAGTCATTTCATGGACACCCTCTATATCCCTTTCACTATATCTACAATGATATTTCTTTAGGAAATAGCACAGCTATCCAAGAGCTCTTCAAACGTATTGGCGAAGCTTTTTCAGCCATGTTCCGTCGCAAAGCATTTTTGCATTGGTACACTGGCGAAGGGATGGAAGAATCAGAGTTTCAAGAAGCGGAATCAAACATGATCGATTTAATATCCGAATATCAACAGTATGAGCGTGCATCAGCTGATGATGATGATGATAACGATGATGGGCATAATTCAGATGACAGTGACTACTGATTTTTTAAATAAAATTGTAAAGAACTTTAAATAAATTGACGATATTCAATTGAATGGATTTGTCAATGTTGTCTCTAGTTTTGTGCCAGGGTTTTTTGATTTTGTCTGTTAACTTTGAAGTATTCGATTTCAAAGTCGCATGTCGCAACTCCAGAGCACTAAGAAATGATAATTGTTAGTTTCAGATAACTTTTCGTTGACAAATATGAATTTTTCTGAACATTTAACTGTCACAGTCTGATGACAGATGCCAGTTGACAAATGATAGTTGAGTTGGGTTTTTGTGAAACTTTTAATGCGACAAACAGAATTCATCAAGCTTCTTTTGTTACTGAGATGTTTTCTGTAAATTGCTATATTCAGGAAACATTTCAGAATTGTACATTTATTATTATTTGTAATAAAAGTAATGACGTGAATAAATAGGGGTAGGTTAATAAGTACGTTTTGATTTTTATTTTATAGTTCTCTTTAAACTTATTGCTGGGAATAATGAAAAATAATGAAGGAATCCTTCTCTCCACTTCTTGGGATACCCAAGGGAGTTATAACCTTCTTTATAGATTACGTAATCAAAACGATATACCTACTTAAACTAATAATAATAAAAGAGTAATCATTTTAAAGGCGCAAACCCACTTCGAAATTAAATTTGGTGTTTTTATAACGCTTTAATTTTCATATATATTTGTTGTTGTATAATATTATTTTTAGATTATTTGAATTGAGCTCCACTTAATTAAAATCATGGAGATGGTGATTTAAAATTCATCAATTTTTGTTGAATAGTTATTTATTTTTGTGAAAAGCATAGATACCTATTACAAATATTGTTCTATTACAACATTTCTGTTATCTGATTCAACTCGCAATATAATTTTGGGTGGGATAAATTTATTTGACAAAAAAAAGCTTCTCAGTCTAGTACCATAAATTACTAAGATTTCCCCTGGTGGCAATTCTATCACAACATTATCCAGCGGTAAAACGGGCCTCGGTTGATAATCCTAGGAATTGCCCTGTATAACTAAAGAGAAGTGTAGTGAGAATTTATTTTATATAAAATCAACCATGAATTTGATTTCTCATCATGTGGAAAGGTCTAATTTTTCTTTTTAATTTGAATACCTATCACGCGACATAGTAATTACTCTAACGAAGTCTTGTTATGTACGAGTAGGTACATTTTACGCATTATGACACTTTTTTATCATGACTGATTTTTAATAGAACTTTTATTAGAAATATCAATGTTTTGCTAACACATTCGTAGACAATAAAAACGAACAAAGAAACTGTTGGTTTACATAACTTTCTTTTAACAGATTCAATAATGATATTAATGTTCGGGGATGATGAGGCTTTCCAAAATCACATCATCGTAAGCTTGAGTTCATACTCATTCTGCCAGCTCCGTATGTTCGTTATCTCGTGAAAAAAGTGAAAGAAACTGGCATCCTCATCGATAAACCAAAGCGTGAAAAGCAGTGCGTACACTCGAGAATATTGCTGCTGTGGCAGAAAGTGTGCGTGAAGCGCCATCAACATCAATTCACCGTCGGTCTCAAGAATTGAACATTTCGGAGACATCATTGAGACGAATTTTGCATAAAGACCTTGGTATGCCGCCATACAAAGTCCAATTGGTTCAGGAGTTGAAGCCAACTGACCATCCAATGCGTTTTCGCTTCGCTCAGTGGGCCTGCGATCGACTTACAGAAGATGCCGATTTTGCCAAAAAAATCATCATTTCAGATGAAGCTCATTTTGATCTTGGCGGGTATGTAACAAGCAAAATTGTCGCATTTGGGGCACAGAAAACTCGTACGCATACATTGAAAAGCCGATACACCCAAAACGAGTCACTGTTTGGTGCAGATTTTGGTCCGGAGGCATAATTGGGTCATTTTTCTTCGAAAATGAGCAAGGAGTGGCCGTTACAGTCAATGGCGATCGTTATCGGGCCATGTTGAACAAATTTTTGTTCACAAAAATTGAAGAGGAGGATATTGGCAACATTTGGTTTCAACAGGACGGCGCTACGTGCCACACAGCCGAAGCTACACTCGATGTTTTGCGCCCTGTTTTTGAAGATCGCATTATCAGCCGCAGAGCTGATGTCGTTTGGCCACCTCGGAGCTGCGATTTGACACCGTTGGACTATTATTTGTGGGGTTCCGTCAAAGATAAGTGTTACGCCGACAAGCCAGAGACAATTGACGCTTTAAAGGAGAATATTTGTGAAGCCATTGGTGAAATACAGCTGCACACAATCGATAATGTGCTTAAAAATTGGACCGATCGTGTAGGCTACTGCATGGCCAGCCGAGGCAGCCATTTGAATGAAATTATTTGTCATTATGAACCGGAAGGATTGTACTTTCAAATAAAAAAAGAAATTTGAGAAAATATTCAGCAGTTTTTCTTTTATAGCATTTTAAAAAAAAAAAGTTATCTGGCAGACCCAATAGTAAGAAGGTCTGTTATTAGTTTGGAAAATGTCCACCTTGAACTTGCAAACATCTCTGAATTAGTTTATCATGTGTGGTTCGAACTATCAAATATATTTGTTAACCATGCCATACACTCTTCCATTGTTGTGTCACCGAGAAACATGTGGAAAAAACTTTAACCCATTTGGTGGTGTTCGGCATGATACTCGTATAACTTTATCTGTTGTTTTGCAGTAGTTTGTTGAGACTTTTGTTTGGGAATAAAAAACTATTAGAAGCAATATCGTGGCCAGCAAAATTATAGTATTTTCCAAGAATTCGGAAGATGATTGATTATTTGAAAGTATCGCATTTGCATTTCGCTAGTTCTCATAAAAATTGAAACAACAGAACCAGATTTACTTTTCCAAAATGTTGAAGATAAGTCAGATTCGTAAGATTATATAAATAAATTCAAGACGCCACTTCAGGAACAAATCAAACAGCTTTTTGCAGCTAACTACCTTCTAATTATATTACCAGTCAACGATAGTTTAATATTTTTAATCGATTTGGTGATGAGACCGTTATAGGTATAGCTAGACGTAAAGTATAACCATTATATTTGCTTAAGTTTGCATGTTCACGCTGACATGTGCTGTTTAATTAACTTAATTACAAATTTCTATTTATGAGAATTTTAGCGAAATTATGTTTCCATTCACCTATTTATTGTTTCCATTTTGCATTCCAATATCGTGATTAGTACAATATCATTTTAGTTTACTTACATCGTACGTTATCGAAAAGTTCGTTGATTAGGAATACAGAAAAGTAATTGGAAAGCTCGATTCTTATTGTTTTGTTAAAAAAATAGAAAAAATTAATTTTCATTCTTCGCTTTATCGAAATTAATGTTTGCAATTGACAGTAGAGTTTAGAATTTTCATCTAAATAATAGAAATTCTGTGACATTGACTGTTGCACACAAACGCATTGTATTATTAAACATTTTATTTGTACGAAAACAGGAAATTACAAATCGAAATAAAAAATTAGCCAACAGATATTTGTTTGATAGAACTTGATGCGTTGCTATTAGGCATCAATACAAAACTAAATCATTCGGAAATGAAATTTATCATTTTTCCACAATGTAAACACGTGCTAAATTGAAAGAACTGTAATGATTAATATAGGAGGAAAGCTTTGGAAAAGTGAAAATGGATGAATTTACTTTGGTTTCAATTAAGTAACCCTTAACGAAAATGGCAATATATCATAGTATTGTTTCTTGGTTCATCGGCTCTATTACATTTAGTTCCAACTGATTTACCTTACATTGAGTTTCCAAATTCTGTTACACATACCTACAAAACAGAAACAGAATTACTAATAGCGATAAAATGGTGTGTGACGATATGATTTTCTCAGAACTAAATTGCTTTTAGCTATACCTACCTACCTATCCGCCTAATTGATAGAATAGAGCAGACCGGTAGACGGTATAATATTCGCGTTATAAACATACTTGTCATATCATATATTTTACATAAATGTAGGAAAATAATAAATCATATCGCAAGACTAACAAGTAACCTAAACCTTCACTTGGGCTGACGCAAAGGACTCTGATTTAGGTTGAATTTCAATACTAATTAGTACGTTGAAGAGTTAAATTTCATTTTTTATTGTACTTACAGGTCAAGTTCGCATAAAGTTGGAGACATACGAGTGTTAGAGTCTATCAAGCTCTATGACATTTTATTTCTTTTAAGCAGTGCACTGTTGTAAAAAGAATAATGGCTTTTGATTAATAATAACAATAACAGACTTTTACAAGAATTTCGTTTAATATCTATCTATTCTACGAAAAACACTTCTTGTTGAAGTAATCTTGTATAACCTTGGAAAAGTCAGAACAACAAATATCCACTTCAAAAATATACGAATAACCACAGATCTAGAAACTTTTCTAGATCTGTGCGAATAACGTTATGTGACCATAGAATAAGAAAGCTAGATTACTTATTCTATGATGTGACCTTGGCTATTCCTTAAATTACTGTCGGTCGACAAGTCGCGTGTTTTTGCCAGTGGTAAGATATTGGGTCTGCCAGATAACTTTTTTTTTTTTTGAAAATGCTATAAAAGAAAAACTGCTGAATATTTTCTCAAATTTCTTTTTTTATTTTAAAGTACAATCCTTCCGGTTAATAATGACAAATAATTTCATTCAAATGGCTGCCTCGGCTGGCCTACACGATCGGTCCAATTTTTAAGCACATTATCGATTGTGTGCAGCTGTATTTCACCAATGGCTTCACAAATATTGTCCTTTAAAGCGTCAATTGTCTCTGGCTTGTCGGCGTAACACTTATCTTTGACGGAACCCCACAAATAATAGTCCAACGGTGTCAAATCGCAGCTCCGAGGTGGCCAAACGACATCAGCTCTACGGCTGATAATGCGATCTTCAAAAACAGGGCGCAAAACATCGAGTGTAGCTTCGGCTGTGTGGCACGTAGCGCCGTCCTGTTGAAACCAAATGTTGCCAATATCCTCCTCTTCAATTTTTGTGAACAAAAATTTGTTCAACATGGCCCGATAACGATCGCCATTGAATGTAACGGCCACTCCTTGCTCATTTTCGAAGAAAAATGGCCCAATTATGCCTCCGGACCAAAATCCGCACCAAACAGTGACTCGTTTTGGGTGCATCGGCTTTTCAATGTATGCGTGCGGGTTTTCTGTGCCCCAAATGCGACAATTTTGTTTGTTTACATATCTGCCAAGATCAAAATGAGCTTCATCTGAAAAGATGATTTTTTTGGCAAAATCGGCATCTTCTGTAAGTCGATCGCAGGACCACTGAGCGAAGCGAAAACGCATTGGATGGTCAGTTGGCTTCAACTCCTCAACCAATTGGACTTTGTATGGCGTCATACCAAGGTCTTTATGCAAAATTCGTCTCAATGATGTCTCCGAAATGTTCAATTGTTGAGACCGACGGTGAATTGATGTTGATGGCGCTTCACGCACACTTTCTGCCACAGCAGCAATATTCTCGGGTGTACGCACTGTTTTTGGCTTTTCACGCTTTGGTTTATCGATGAGGATGCCAGTTTCTTTCACTTTTTTTCACGAGATAATGAACATACGGAGCTGACGGTGCTTCTCTTCTTCCAAAATCCGTACGCAATTTTCGCACACATTCTGCAACATTACCATGATTTTCAAAGTAATGTCGCAATATTTCCCAGCGTTATTCAAGCGTATACACAACCATATTCGTTCAGCGGAAGGATAAAACTAATTATCTGTCAAATCAGACATGAGCTAAGTGTTACCCTTCACGAAATAAGCACTAGTTGAAAAAAAACGTTAGATGGCGGACCCGATATTATATTTGCCAATACTTTACTGGAAAGCCTAAATTGTTAGGTAGGTACATATGGATGGGCTGCTGCTTTTGAAAATTAATGAGCAACATTAAAATGTATTTAAAAAGAACTGCCGACGCTTAATAATGGAATACATAAAAATAGTTCTTACCTAAAGCTGTTTTCGTACGAACATTCCTCGAATATCCCATTGGATGCAAAATAGCCCAATAGCGGTCAACGGAAACCGCTACCAAACAAAATATGGATATGGTACAAAGCACCACTAACAGTGAAACTGTAAACAAACATCCATGGAGGTTCGCTGGTAGACCCACTGACGACATTATAGCAAATGGTATTCCCAATAGACCCACCAGAAAGTCTGCTAAGGCAAGTGACACAATATAGTAGTTTGTTCTGCGTTGTAATCGTCGTTCTTTTTTGAATAAATAGATGACTAACGCGTTGCCGACAACAGCGACAACTGCCACAAAAACTTCAGCTGCAGCATAGTAGATGTTCAGTTCTTTTTGTTGGTATTCGTAAATTGGTACTGTTGCGTTGTTTGTTAATGTTTTGTTCATGGTTTGTTGTTCACTTTGCATTATGTTTGTTTAAGTTATACACTTAACTTTTAAATTTTATATTTCATTGTTTTTTATATTATAAAAGCATTTTAGTGGATTCTTTTTAGATATTATGTTGTTCATGTATAAAGACATTTTGGATTTTCTCTGCAAAAAAAAAAACAAAACCTTCGTAAATTTAAAACAAATTAAAATCAACTATGAAAAGCGAGACACTTGATGATGGGCCATTCTATTTTGGTTGCTCTATATAAATTGTAGTACGAAAATAATAACAACCACAATACCACGGCATTCAAACTCTAAAATACCAACCCATTTATTTCTGTGTAAAAATAATGACCAACCCCTAGCAACTATAACAAAAAAAAAGCACAAAAAATATCCTGTCGCCTTACGTACCTACATTTTCAGGTCCATCAAGATCAGAATGACGCGTCTAATGACACGTAAAAAATCGTCTATTGTCTTTTCGAGCCATTATCACATTAATTCCTACCCAGACATTTAATCTTTGCTGTTTCTACTCTGAACTGTTTACATAATGCATGATATTAATGTAATCTGAACTGTTCTTATTACTTTTATTAAATTACTTTGTATTATAAATCTTATTTTAGTTTAATTAATTGTGCATTTAATATTTGTCCTCTAGCTTTGCAGGGCATGTTCCCAGGGTTTATGTCTGAAAAAAAAAAGATACAAAGTTTATTACTATATTAGGGTGAAAACATAGAAGCTTTTCTCTGTGTTCCTTGCTTATTTTTTCTTTGATGTATCAAAAGTAATAAAATAAAGTAGGGCAATGTCTTTTCACATATTAGGTATTATTTTTATCTCATTTTCCGAATATTGGATGCTATTAGATATACCTAGCGGGTGGTCCAGTTTCCAAAGCGAGAACGTTAGAAGCACAAAATAGTTTGTCAACATTTTTATATCAAAATCCAAATTTATTATTATTTTTAAATCTAGTTTAGATATTTAAACGAAATTTGGCACGTTTGTATAGATAATTTAGATACATCTTTTTAGGTAAAAAATATTATTCTACTTCCACCAGTGGAGTGCGTACGGACACATCTTCGGGCAACTTTAATGACACAAAAAAAAATGGTACGCTACTGTTTTTTTTTTAATTAAAAATTATTTCTGGAATCCTTGTGCAATTTACAACAAAATAAGACTCTTCAGATTTCTTCGTTCGATACATAGTTTGCCAGTAAAAAATTAAAATTCTTTATGCAACTGGATATCAATGAAATTTCAATCTGTCGTAGTAGGCCATTAAAAAAAAAAAAGACTGCTACGGTCAGTGTTTTCATTTTATTCATTTCGAGCAATTTTTGTAATTTTGCCTTTAATTTTCTTTCACTTTGTTATTGTTGTTGAATTAAATTTCTTATTTTCGTTTTTGTTTAATTTTTTTTTTCAGACATCAGTAGGTATTTTAGTTTTTTAGTTGCAAAGGGTGTGTCAAACGGAAAAAAGTAAAGAGCCATTTTTTGTGGTAAATTGAACAAGAATTCTAGAAATATTTTTTGTTTCTAAAAAAACCAGTGGCGTGCAATATTTTTCATTAAAATTAGGCGAATACCTGTTCGTATGCACGCCACTGGTGGAAGGAAAATAATATTTTTTACCTCAAAAAATGAATCTAAATTATCTATATAAACGTGCCAAATTTCATTGAATATCTAAAACAGTTTTAA
This sequence comes from Apoderus coryli, assembly GCA_911728435.2. NCBI lineage: Eukaryota > Metazoa > Arthropoda > Insecta > Coleoptera > Attelabidae > Apoderus > Apoderus coryli. Next base: position 153,364 of record OU452211.1, on the reverse strand, counting down.
AAATATTATTAAATAAAATTCTTTATAAACATTTTGGCAAGTTTCCGATTTTGAAATTGGACCACCCTGTATAGCAATTCATCAGCTAATTGTACAAAACTACAAGTTCTAGACAAACCATGTGTAGACCCTAGTTTTGAGGAAGACCGCCCAAGATCAGTCAATAAAGAAGCCTGAAAGAGCAAGTTACAATTGAAATTATTGGATGTTGAGCTGTAATTAAAATTCTAAAAGTTAATTATTTGAAAACAACAAATATTAACGACTCGTATGCACATCTTAGCAGAAAAATAAATATATATTATAACACTACTCATAATATTATTGCTCATATCCTGTCATCTTTTAAAAGATAATTCTTTCCGAATTAGACCATAATGGACTATTAAGTAGGTATTATAACCGTTTCATTTTTATAAATATTTTTATTTTCTTTTTATATTTATGTTTGCGAAATTATATTATACTGTCCAGGTCATCAGCAATTTATTTAGAACCACATTTTTTATTACAAGTTTAACCAAAAATGGTCCAAATATTCTTTCAAATTCAAATATGCTACAAATGTTTCGAATTACCAAAAAATAAATATTAAAATTTAGAGAATTATTTCGCAACAACGTCGATAGATACGAGTATATTGTAGTTCTAGAATAGAAGTGATCGTGCGCTTCGTTTTGCATTTTTCCTTTCTCAATAGGGCCAGTTGTTGATCTTAACGCGCAGTAGTACGCCACTGAGCTATTTCAAAATAAAAATTATTTTTGAAATCTTCATTCAAATTGTGACAAAAAGCTCCCTTACCTTTTTTTTCGTAGGGGGCGACATTTTTATGTAAAAAAATAAAACATCTTAAAGCGTATTTTTAGGTAATTTTGATGGAGCTTTGCGAAATTAAAAATACGCGTTATGATGTTTTATTTTTTTGCATCAAAATGAGGCTCCCTACGAAAAAAAAGTTAAGAGAGCTATTTGTGACAAATTGTACGAGGATTGCAAAAATAATTTTTATTTGGAAATATCTCAGTGGTGTACCATTTTTTTCTTTAAACATATTGAGATTATGACCCGTATGCGCGCTAATGATAAACATGAAATATTTTTTCATGCCGAATCACCCCCTGAAGTCTGTCGCACTTATTTACTAACACCCTGTATATCTTAAAATTATTTTCCTGTTTCAGTTTTTTTTTTTGGAAATATAAAAATAAAAAAGTTTTCTTGTCAATTACCTGTTTTAAGTTTTCATTTTATGTTAGATTTAACGCAAATTCACTCACATAACAGTCAATAGTTGTTCTTATCACTCTTAATATAATTTATGGCATCACGATAACATACATTTTTCCGTTTTTCCCTTTCAAACGAATTTGTATTTGGTTGGGAAACGCGACTGGTATAGTGTTTTCGCTTGTACTGAAAATTTTTCTGGCGGAACTTTTCTCTATATATTACGCATACGCGGCTACACGCACGGCAAGTATTATAGAGGCAATTTGTCATATAGAGAAACATTTTGATAAGATATTTTTTGGGTCCAGCCAATTGTAAATAAATAAGAATCAAAACCAATTGTTATGTATTGTAAAATATCGGTCAAGCCCACTTGCCATAGGTACCATAAAAGAGCTTCAGGTTTTTGCAACTAGCACTTTTGGAATTCACGAAGCAAACTAGAAAGCACAATAAATTAAGACAATATTCATTGCAGTATTGGGATCTCGTAAACGGTTAGTTTAACTCTACCAAATAACTTCCCTTTTACTAACCACCCTAGTAGCAGATAAATATTGTTTTACCAAACTGGTATAATTTCCAACAATATTCCATTATTTCCAAAGCTGACAGTGACAATTGATTGTTAATTTATTGTAAAAAGCAAATGTCTCCAGAAGACGCGAAAAGTGATATTTACCAAAATGATCTACATCGAGTTATTTTATTAACCGAAGTGGGAATAAATTTAAAAGTAAAACTTCAAACTGTCCAACTTAAATTATTTTGAAGAGGGAGAAATAAGGTACGTGCTAATTTTTACTTAAAACTACCATTGAATTCTAGGATCGTTTTCTGGCAAGCGAAAAACACTTATGCTACCTAAAATCATTGTTGAATGAAGCTGATCGTTCTGTATCAATTTTACAAAACATCTCAAAATCTACACTACATCTGGCGAGACAATTAACATTATCGAAACTAGACGATGGCAATACACCAAAAGATCTTAAAGTTGACTACAACAAATTAATTAATGTTATTGAAAAACAACTTACTTTGAATTTGGATGACAATATTGACGATACACCAAGCATATTGCATTTAAGTGAGAAAATTAAAGCACTGGAAACTAAGCAAAGGAATTCCGACAATAATTTGCAGAACTGTTTAAATAACAGCAAATGTAAAGTTAGTATTATTCTTCTCCTCAATATTTTATACATAAGGAATAATTTACTGTACTGTAAATATTAGGCAGATGTCGATGAGAAGTATCCGGAAAACTTATCCCGAGAGTCTTTGATAGATCTGAGTAATCTTAGCAATTTGCCACCGGTACCAGAAGATATATTTACGAGTTTTTCCAATAAACCAACTAGATCATCTAGTTTATCTTCGTTGAAAAGCATGAGAAAGGTTAAATTGTTTTTACAAAAAGCTGAAAGCTCTGATGAGGAAGAAAGTTCTGAAAATGAGGAGCATGATTATTCAAGACTGATTTACGTAGGTATGGAGTTCTACGTCACAAAGCAGACTTCAAGTAATTTGTTTTTCAGGGCGACAGTGATGACAGCAAAATGTCAAACAGCCCAATATCGAAGAAACTGTACCTCGGGAATATCAAGGAAGAGTCAAACGATTAATATTGAATAAATTAAATAGCAAAATACATTATTTATTGTTCAAAATACAAAACAATATGATTATTCTTACAGATTATGAAGAGATACAATACAATAATTTAAAAAGTAACAAATTTAGTGAAATGAATCGTTAAAACTTATATTACCAAACCCCTCTGTGGGATAACTATGCATCGTCGATGCAATAATACTGCTTTCATCATTTCGAAGAGCGAGTACCATCTTGTAAAATAAAAACATAAACAAAATTGTGAATAGGAATGTTTCGATTTTGTAGCCGAAACATTTTGAGATGACTGCGCCAATTATTATATACACCAGCAGCTTGTAACTGGCTAGTGGACGCAAGGATACTCGTGGAGGTAATGTCGAACGCACTCGTGGTGAACCTGGTATGGACTTCTCGTATTTGTATATTGACTGTGGAGGACAAATTAAGCGTCGAGTTAGTCGACCACTGTACGTCGGGCTGTAGTAGAGTTGGTAGAAGTTTGGAGCGAACTAGAAAGCAAAACACATATGCATATGAACTACTCTAAACTCAAAAGTGCCACAATACCTTTTCGTTAATCCTTTGCGCTATTTGGTACAAAGTTCTTACAAGAAACGGACATTCATCACTTCTGATTGGCTGTAAATCTGGATCGCCTTCATATTTAAGGTATTTTGCCCTATTTCTAACTTTGTCTGGTGTAAGAAATCTAAAATCTTGCGACAAATCAAATGATCCATTCGACTGTGTTGTTGGTATTTCTGTTTCAATGTCGCACACCTAAGGAGGCCAATAATTATAGTGAGAACTCATTATTAGCTTCTAAATTTTAAATACACTTACGTCATCAGTAACATTAAACATATCCTTCAAGTTTCCGTAAGATACTTCCAGATAAATCGGTACTTTTCTCCTATCATTTAACGTAAATTCATCATTAGATATATTTGGTTGGAAAAAATACTTAACAGAACCCCAAAATCCTGAATAGTACATTTTTTCTTCAGTCTCTTTCATGTCTATTAATTCTTGTGCAAGTCTTATCGACCTTTTAATCTGAACCATCATGTCAACAACCTTGAACAACAGAGTAATTTGATAAACAAATAGGCATCACACAACCAATGTTAATACAAATATTTTAAGCACAAACCTACTTCGGGGGCCGGTTGGTCAGCAAACAGCGGTTTGTAAGAGAAATTTGGTCCCTCTAATTCAAATATCTTCTGTCTGACGATACCAGACCATTTTTTCTCTGCATAGTTTGAAGTATTATTTAGAAAGCTACGTTGTGCCATGGATGCATTTGGAATTGGTTCGTTTCTCACAACTGATGTGTTTAAAATGTTGGTCGACCAATTACTCGTGGGCGACAGAGGTGGAAGATTGCTTGTCCATTCGTATTTGTGGTGATGGGTTGGTGAATTTCCAGTGTTATCAATGCATTGTTCGACTTCCCGTAGAAATTCTGATAGATTTGGTTGGCTGAATACCTTGAAAACAAATTAAAATTAATAGGACAGGGTCTCCAATGTTCCTACAAGAAGATAACATACCTTTGTTAACCGATATAGCATCAGTGACATTTTTGGACTGACTAAATCCACTCGGGCAAATCTCGGCAACAATTGTTGAAAAATTACAGTGTAACATAACATGTTTTCGGCTATAAACGGTAAATATTCTCTGTCAACTGCATAATGTAGCGACGCCATCGCCATGTCGTCCGTATCAGGGTTAATTTCCTGTTTATTCCTAGAAAAAAAATGAATACAACGATGTGCAAATAATTTCATCAACACTCACAATTGTCTGATGAAACTTGGAGGATACCGCCATGGTTGTATATACGTCAGCCACAACTCCAGCACTAATCGAAAGGAGCCATCGAGCGGCCAACGATGAATTAGATTTCTCAAAAATATATAGAATTTTCCTTGTATCATGAGCACGGAGATCTTCTTCAGTTCACCTAAATGAGTATCATCAGCTTTCGCACTAGCAGCAAATGCATGTAATTGTTTTATTAGAACCCTTACGATCCTCATGTACTCTCCAGTTGGTAATTCGTTGTAATGCATCGGCAACTGTAAATGATTTTATATTATAAATGGAAAACGCATGCTTCTAGTGTTCGCAATCGGATCCATGGCACTTACCATTGACGGATTTTTATTGAAACCTGCATTCAAAGAAGCACAATCAGGAAACTGATTGACTTGGTCATTATGCAACCATATATCAGTAAATACAGTTAATACAGTCTCACTACGCCATATTTCATTTCGCGGATGATGTCTGTCTAAATTTTTTAAAAATGAATCATCAACAATTTTATTTAAATGTATTGGACTCACTAAACCTGACTGGTTGGGACTTGACATCATATGAGCCCCCCTAAAACAGTTAATTAATAATTATTAGAGTATTTCTTACAGACGTTACACTAAAGAATAACTTACTGTAAATTTGTAACTACAGACTTGTTGGGATTCTTTCCATTGTAATATATTTGTGGTAATACAACAATGCTAGGGTCTGAAGGCAAGAAGTGTATAATATAATCACAACATAAAGAATAATATACAGTATTCCAGCTAACAACTGATGATCCAGCTCTTTGTTGCCAAGGGTTTATTAAATGATATGCAAAGTGGAAAAAGTAATAATCAAATGGATCTAAAAAGTAATTGATGTAAACATTATTTTAAATAGTTATTTTATTAAACTTACTTAATAATAAAGAAACTTTATTTTGTTGATTAATATGAATCAGTTCTGAATAAAATGGATGGTCAACGTTACTTTCCAGAAAATTACTAATTTTCTTCTGTAATAATTAAATTTAAATTATGATTACAAATACCTAAATCAAAATAGTAAAACTTACCGGTAAATATGATAAAGAAAAGTCATATTTGATGTTCGGATCTTTTAGTAACGTATAAATAATTTTAAATAGTGGGCCGCAAGGTGAAAAAAAATGGCGTAGTTGTTTAAAATCATCATGTTGTGACTCTCCAATAGTACGTAATCCCCAGCAGATCGTTCCTTGAGGTCCAAAAATGTTGTTTATTAAAACAGGGAAAACGTTGTGCAATTCCAATAAACTGGCGCGTTCTAACAGGACTGTTAGTTCAGCACATCTTGCACGTTCCGGTAATGTAAGCGCATTTTGAAAACCACACTAAAACAAATACATTATGATATCTGAAACAGATGTGATGATGATATATTACCATAAAATTATCGTATTCTTGATACCCCATTTTCAATCAAATTGTTTATTGTACGGGAAAATCACTTCTTTTGTGTTTGTGTCGAAAACAAACTTTAAAATTTACAAAAACATAACCTATAACCTGTTACAAATCTTCTTCACAAAATAGCCAAATTGTCATATCAGTCAGATGAGAATATTAGGGATCTTTTGAGATTTTGAAAAAGGAAAATATTTGATATTTAGTATATTTTACGATTAAGTTTTGATGTAATTTAGTTCAAAAAATTATCTTATTTTCTTCGAGAGTAAAATAGAAATTCTGAGTCAGCTTTTTTAATTTTTATATAAAATTCCTGCGCATATTAGAGAGGCGCATGCGTATTGCCTAACCAGATAAATCATTCTGTTTAGCGTAGCGGGTGCGGTGCCGTTCAAGTAATCAAAATAATTATTTGTGTTAAGAAAATTGTGTACACTATTGACTAATTAATAAAGGATTAGTAGCTACAGGTAATTTGTATTTATAAATGAATCAATATCTCCTAATTATTCAATACATCTTCGAAAAATCTCAGTTTATAAAACCGAAGTCGATGAACTTAAAAAAACAACATGGTGGAATTCTTATTTCTTATCTCTTTGTGTACATGTGTGGGTGATTTCATCAAGTGCATCTAAAATTATTACATTACGTATTTTGCTTACCTAATAATATTTGAAAATGTGTAAATTAGTGAATGTGACAAAATTTATTTAACAATTAATTTAATAATCCAATTGAAATTAGTTTGTCCTAGTTTATGTTATGATCTGGAAATAATGCATATTTTACCAGTTGTGCATACTGAATACTACTGATGACTAATCTTATGCTAATAAGATGTTAATTAATAAATTGATTTTGTTCATTTAGGTGTGAGGATTGCACCATGAGCTACATGCAAAACAATCAGAACAGATCCAGTAAGTACAATTTCTCCTCAATTATACAGATCTTTAGGGATACTAGACTTTATTTTCATCAGTTACGTAGAAGTAGGTTTGATGCAAACAAACTACTTATACCTAAAATGTTAACTGTCGGAATTAATGATTAATGAATGATAAAATGTATAAGCAACACTTAAAATTTGTGCTTAGAAGTCTGTACTTATGTTATATAGAAAGAACAAGAACGCGTCATGCAATGTAAAAGATCTAATTCAGAAGGTACATTACTAGAATTGAAGGAATTTATAGATTAAAATTTAAATAGGTGGTAAACGCATTTGAATCGTGTAGGGACTAAACATTAATAACGAAAAAAGCCAGTAAATAAATAATACAACCCCATCTTTTTTTATTTTTAATTACGAATTATATATTATAACTTTGAATTAATTGTCGTGGTTCTGTAGAGATTTAACTAGCGATTATTTTCTATAGGGCACTACCAAGGTGGTCCTGGCGATCTACCAATGGCCAACTCCAAAGAACAGACCTTGATGTGGCAACAGAATACCTACATGGGTGATTCTGGTATTCATTCAGGGGCACAGACTCAAGTACCTTCATTGAGTGGGAAAGAGGAGGAAGAGATGGATCTGTTTGATTTGGATCAGAGCTACCAAGGATTCTCTCAGGATCAAGTGGATGATATGAATAATCATTTGAATCAAACAAGGTAAATATTGATTGACAAAATAAATTGCTATAGGGTATAGAAAAATTGTAATGATCATGATTGTTTCAGATCACATCGAGTTCGTGCCGCCATGTTTCCAGAAACGCTCGAAGAAGGTATCGAAATACCATCCACACAGTTCGACAATCAGAATCAGACAGCCGTTCAAAGATTGTCTGAACCAAGTCAAATGCTCAAACATGCCGTAGTTAATTTGATCAACTATCAAGATGATGCTGAATTAGCAACCAGAGCTATTCCCGAATTGATTAAGTTGCTGAATGATGAAGATCAAGTTGTAGTGTCGCAAGCAGCAATGATGGTACATCAGCTCTCGAAGAAGGAAGCGTCGCGACATGCTATCATGAACTCACCACAAATGGTATGTAATTTGACATACTTTTATCCATTTTACGAATAATGTTTGTAACTTTCAGGTTGCTGCTTTAGTACGCGCCATTTCAAACTCCAATGATTTGGAAACAACAAAAGGAGCTGTTGGAACATTGCACAAGTTGTCTCACCATCGCCAAGGTCTATTAGCTATTTTCAAGAGTGGTGGCATTCCTGCTCTCGTAAAGTTGCTTAGCTCGCCGGTAGAAAGTGTTCTCTTCTATGCCATCACTACCCTACACAATCTTTTGCTACATCAAGATGGCTCCAAAATGGCTGTACGTTTAGCGGGTGGTTTACAAAAAATGGTTGCTTTGTTACAAAGGAATAATGTGAAATTCTTGGCGATTGTTACGGATTGTCTGCAGATATTAGCCTATGGAAATCAGGAGAGTAAATTGATTATACTGGCGTCACAGGGTCCGATTGAGCTGGTCCGTATCATGCGTTCGTACGATTATGAGAAGCTTTTATGGACTACATCCAGAGTATTGAAGGTATGGAATCGATAATTGGAACCAGCTAAATAACTTAGTATATAATATGCAATCTGTTCCAGGTTTTATCAGTGTGTTCAAGTAATAAACCAGCTATCGTTGAAGCTGGTGGTATGCAAGCACTTGCCATGCATTTGGGAAGTCCTAGCACTCGTTTGGTACAGAATTGTTTATGGACTCTGCGTAATCTGTCTGATGCGGCAACTAAAGTTGACGGTTTGGAAAGTTTACTTTCGTCATTGGTGCTAGTGTTGGCATCGTCTGACGTGAACGTAGTGACATGCGCTGCTGGAATTCTATCGAACTTGACGTGCAATAATCAGCGAAACAAAGTAAGTACAATGTTTTAAGTTCGTGCCAAACTAATTTTGTATTCAAACTCTTTAATTTTCTTCGCTATTTCGTATGGGATTTGTATTTCTAAATTAGTTATTTTACATTAGGTAACTGTCTGTCAAGTAGATGGTATATCAGCTTTGGTCAGAACTATAATGAACGCTGGTGAACGTGAAGAAATTACAGAACCCGCTATTTGCGCTTTAAGACATTTGACATCAAGGCATGTGGAGTCTGAATTGGCACAAAATCAAGTTAGGTAAGTGTGCGATTGGACTGACACTCTCTCTTTATCTCTTGACGTACAAAGTACAGGTCAGACCTGAACATAACTGATAATATAATTACTTTAGGTTAGTTGGTGGTATACCAGTGATTGTACGATTACTAAATCCACCTTCACGTTGGCCATTGGTAAAAGCTGTGATTGGATTAATTCGAAATATGGCTTTGTGTCCAGCCAATCATGCACCGTTACGTGAATCGGCCGCTATTAATTATTTGGTACAATTATTGATGAGAGCCTTCCAAGACACACAACGAGTAAGTTTTGTTATTTTATTTTTCATTCGCGAAAGAAATCATTCAGATCAAGATGTTTTCCCGTTAGTTATAAAGTGATCAACCGGTTTTCCTGTTAATTACAAAGTTATCAACCTGTTTTCCGGTTAATTACAAAGCTATTAACTGGTTTTCGGTTAATTACTAAGTGATAAAAATGGTTTTCCGGTTAAATACAAAGTTATCAACCGCTTTTCCGATTAATTACAAAGTTATCAACCGCTTTTCCAGTTAATTACAAAGTTATCAACCGGTTCTCCGGTTAATTACAAAGCTATCAACCGGTTTTCGGTTAGTTACTAAGTTTTTCGGTTAAATACCTTGTCTTTGTTGTTTCAGAGGGCTAGTCTAGCAAGTGGTGGAAGTCAACAAGCTGCTACGTATGCTGATGGTGTTAGAATGGAGGAAATCGTCGAGGGAACGGTATGTTTATTCTGTTGATTTAAAAAAAAATTGCACACTCATAGAATGAAGTAAATATTTTTTAATAGGTTGGAGCTCTACATATTCTGGCCAGAGAATCGCACAATCGAGCAATTATCAGACAGCAAATGGTGATACCAGTGTTTGTTCAACTACTATTTAACGATATAGAAAATATTCAACGTGTCGCTGCGGGCGTTCTTTGCGAATTAGCTGCTGATAAAGAGGGTGCTGAAGTTATTGAGCAAGAGGGGGCAACAGCGCCACTCACCGAGTTGTTACATTCGAGAAATGAAGGTAGGTACTTGTGGTTTTTTGCTATTAAGATAAAAAATATAAATTTTGTGGATTTTTCTTTCAGGAGTTGCGACTTATGCGGCAGCAGTTTTATTCAGGATGAGCGAAGATAAACCGCAAGATTACAAAAAACGACTGTCTCTGGAATTAACAAATTCTCTGTTTCGAGAGGAGAATTTGTGGAATCCGGATTTAGGCATGGGCGCTGATTTACAGGTAATTTAAACTTTGTATATTCATTTAATAAGTGTTAAAATATATAAAAATATTTTTCTGCTACATTGCCAAATCGAATTAAGAATGATATATTGGTCTAAACATTCCGAACGACCTGTATATTATAAAGGTATGTAATTAAATTTATTTTTAATTAATTTTGAGAATACATTTGCATGGCATATGTATTTGTATTTTGGTTATTGGCGATTTTACGATGTGTTCTCGAATTACGATAGTATACAGGATTTTAATTTTCTTGATCAGGATTTTTGTAGGAAAACTCATGTATATAAAAATAGACTGGGAAGTGAAAGAAGTCATAAATAATAATGAAGTTCGTGAGAGACAAAGCCTTACTGAGGTCGCACAAGGGGATATTAACTTTAACTAATCAACTCAAGGCCTTCGCCTGGATTATCGCGCGCCTCTTTACCAAATCCAAACTGACTAGGAACGCGCTCAAGCCTAGATTAAAAATATACATCAAAAGTTAAAGATACTAAAAGCTAATAATCATTTTTCTTACCTAGTTCTACGTTTTTAGTTGCAAATTCGTGACCACATCGTAAACGTATATTTTCTTTTATTATCAAGAAAGTAATTTGTTTAAAATTTTGTAGTATGATTTTTTTTTGGTCTTTGTGTTGTATTTTTTATTTAATTAATTTATTTTGTTTTGCATCGTTTGTTTTTATAATTATTATAGGACATTTTGAGCCCTGATCAGGCCTATGATACTATGTATGCTCAAGGCCCACCTAGTGTACATAGCAGCCATGGTGGTAGACCGTATCAACAGCAAGGTAAGTTTTTATGGATATAATTGGTATAAAAAGTACTAACAAATTTATATATAAGAATTGCTTGTTACATAAAGCAACAAGACTTTAAGTTATGTTGGAAATTTGTTTCACACTACCATGCTTTCACCAGACGGCCGTTTCGTCGATCCACGACTCATCAGTGGTGATCGGCAGGCAGTGTGACCCAAATTTCCAACATTTACAAAGAGCTTATACTAGCACGAGAATTGACATCTCTCTCTCAAATTTATATATAATTTTTTGGGGGGTAGTTCAAAAATAAACAACATCTTCACTATCCAGAAAAAAAGTTATTTTATATAATTATTAAATATTTTTATACCTTTTCTGAGAAACCAATAGTCGTTTGTAACAATTTAATAGGTAAGCTTGTACCGAAAATTTGAGGTAGTTTTCGTATTTTATAGTTTCTTTTTTTGCATGAAATATATTTCATTTTTCACAGTAGCATCATGACATCCAGTGTAGTGTATCATGGTTTTTAGTAAATGACATTTTAGCTATCGAAAATGTATTCTTATATCAATTAACCCAAATACGAATCTAAAATACTGTAACGCTTTTCTGAGTTCGTTGTGGGAAATAATAACGAGCTTTAATTAAAACTAATTTATTTACACTTAATTAATAACGAACTAATATGACTATTTATTTTCACTATTATTTATCTGTTCTCAACTATTGACTGATTGTCTGTCCCTGTTCGTCTCCGTCTTTATATACACATGTCGCCTTCCACATCACACGAGAACGTTATGGACCTTTCCAGTCTCTTCCATTCTATTCTATAGCGGTCTACGACACAACCAGCTCGAGCATGACTAGGCGCCTACCGGTGTTGGCAACAGGTGTACATTTTCTTGTTCGTTACAATACATAAACACTGAAGGTTCCTTATATTTTACCTTTTACCTATCCGCTCTATATCAAGATACTCCATCAACTAGATTATAATGCCAGGACCGCGACAATCTGTTTTGCGACAGTTGCTTCCCTGTGGGTAATCTGAACCAGTAAATCGTCAAATGTCACATTACGTAGGGACAATACAACTATAATTTGATCTGAAACCATAATGCATTTTTTAATAATTTCGCTTATACGAGGCATGTTTTTTAAGTAAGTACCGTTTTGGAATTAAAAAAAAACGTCCAAAGATATGGCAATAATTTTATTTTTACATGAAAGCCTGTACCTTAATCTACTTTTCTACATAATTTCCGTGAATATTGAGGCACTTGTCATAACGTGGCACCAGTTTTTGAATACCCTCCTCATAAAATTCTGCCGCCTGACTTGTTAATCACTGTATCACAAATGTTTTGACTTCGTTATCGTCTTGAAGACGCTGACCACCCAGGTGTTTCTTCAAGTGCAGAAACAAATGGTAGTCGCTGGGCGCCAGATCAGGGCTGTATGGAGGATGATCTAGAGTTTCCCATTTAAAAGATTTGATGAGATCTTTGGTCCGATTAGCCACATGTGGACGGGCATTGTCATGCAGCAAAACGATACCCTTACTCAACTTGCCACGTCTTTTGTTCTGGATTTCACGACGCAGATTGTTCAATGTCTCACAATAAGACGCTGCATTGATTGTCTCATTATGAGGCAGAAACTCCACTAGCAATACTCCTTTTCTGTCCCAAAAAACTGTGCACATGATTTTCCGTGCAGAAATTGTTTGCTTAAACTTCACTCTTTTGGGTGATGATGAATGTCAACATTTTTGGAACCCAACGTGAACACAATTAATTCAAGTTCTCGGTCACAATGCGATACAAAACACTACGAGAATATTGAGGAAAGCAGTCGCACATTGATGAAATTGTAAAGCGTCTGTTTTCTCTCACCTTTTCCTCCACTTTCTGCACCAAATCTTCATTAACGACCGAAGGACGCCCACTCCGTTCTTCATCATGCACATTTGTGTGGCCATCTTTAAATGCTCTCACCCATTTCCTTACCATTCCATCACTCATAATGTTTTGTCCGTAAACTTCACAGATCTCACGATGAATATCGATCGGTTTTACGCCTTTAGCACTAAGAAATCGTATAACAGCCCGTACTTCACAATCGGCGGGACTCACGATTGTCGGAGGCATCTTAAACACTCAGTAAACAACGTATACAATGAGGAATCAGACTGTAATGGCGTCAGTGCGTAGACAAGAGATGTAGGTAACCAGCGCGGAACGCCGACCGTAGCGCTGCGGCGGCGGAATCGCAAAACGGTACTTACTAAAAAAACGTGCCTCGTAGTTTAATGTAATGGGAGAAATATTATTTTCCAAATAATAAACGTGGTTCTCTTTCTAACTTGAATTCGTTTGTAAGTGTGATGCAGGAACATTTCAATATAATTTATAATTTCGTATTCAGGCTATGACCAGATACCCATAGATATGCAAGGACTAGAGATAGGAGGTGGCGGCGGTAGTGGTGGAGGCACCGCACCCGCTCCCTTTAATCTCGACCATGCCATGGAGGTTACCAGTGCAGATGGGACTGATTTGAATTTTGACGGTATCGATCCGTTGCCTACGCCGCCACAAGATAACAACCAGGTAGCCGCATGGTATGACACTGATCTATAAGTTTAAACAATTTTCTTAATTAATAATAAGTACATCTTTATTGAGAGGGGAGACGTGTGTGATTTGTTTCTATTGTTTTTTTTTTGTCGGTAATCATTATGATATTTAATTTCTTCTTACTATTGAGATACATTTATAGTAATATTTTTTATACATTTTCTACTCTATAACGTTTATTATTGAGGATGACTCCGAAAGTAGTAAGCCCAATATCATGCATATTTTGCGTACACGTCGCAGACAGTGGTAGAACCACAGTATACTGTGGTAGAAGTTTTATTCTCTAAAATATATTAATACAATTTACACAATAATGTCAGAGTTTTGTCGTATATATCAACGTTGAACTGTGAGGAGTGGGCAGTAATTATTTTGGCTTAATGCATTTACTGTAAAAGCCGTCTCTGTTTACAGCAATGTTGAGGTTTGAGTAAAAACAATGGGCTTTTAAACATTGTTAATTATTTCATTTTTGGGTCACCTCATTATATTAAACAAAATATTTTTTGATTTTTATATACCTAATAGTTTTTTAAATCAATAATAATTGTTTTAAGCGTTTACCTATTTTTATTATTATTGTGTTTATATTCATTTAATGTTTAACTTTGTGCATTATTATTAGGTGATGATAAAAAAACAATTTTAGCAGTATTTATATTATTGTAATTAATTATTAACTAGGTAATAATGTAAGGTACATAATTATAGAGTTATAGCGTTTATAATTGTTTTTCACTTATTTTACTATTTATATCAATTATTTTATACTTAAATAATATATTGTTTAATAACATTCTGTTAATATTATAAACTTTTAGGACATTTTATTCAAAAAGCTCATTATGTATTTATTTAAAATATATGGTACAGTAAAATTCGTTTAACAAAAGGCTAGAGGCGTCATCCATGAACAGAAAAAGTTATTGCAGAATTATATATATTTCCCTACCCCTAAACTCAAACAATGTGAGATGGAACATCTATGAGCTAGGGAAAACGTTGACGATACTAGCCTGTTCTTAAATGAATTTTACATAGTTTATTGTCTAATTTGTGCTATATTTGTTTTTCTACATAATTACTAAGATTTTTCGGTTTAAATAGTTTTAAATCAAAAACAAAAAAATCAATACAGGGTAGAATTTTATGAAATTTGAGGCACTGCCTTGAATAATAAGATTATTCATAATCATATTATTACTTTATGAAGTTCGTGTAATTTGTATGTAGAAGATAATGAAAAAATATTTAAGTGGAATAAATATACTATATTCGACTATAAATAAGTTTGTCTCTATTATTTCAGATAAATCTTGTTTTAAAACATGAATCCATCGAGACTGACCAATATATCGAGGTTATCCTAAACTTTTTTGATATCTCGGATACAATTATTGACTTTTGAATGAACTATTGCGGTTCGTCGGTCGGATCCTCCTAGCCCACAAGATTTTACTACGATTTTAAAACTGCGGACATGAATCGGTTGAATGCCCATCTTAGTTTTATTGAGTTCCACCGTACGAATTACGGCCGACACCATTTTATCCCCAGAGTGATCAGATTAACCAATTCTCACCCTTTATTTATTTCTTTGCGCCTAGCGGTGAGTTTACTCAACGCTTGAAGTGTGGGCGTCGCGGTGACCGTCCGAGTGTCTTTCCGGGCCTTGCATGCGTCATGCGAACGGCAGAAGCATAATTTTGGAAACTGTTCATTGAATTAAATTATAAATTTGTATTATTGTTTATTATATCTTTATGCAGCTTGTCCGTGAATAAATAGATTGTCCCAGGACTTCCATCATATCGGTATGCGAAAGATAAGTTCTGGATGGTAGAAGAACCTTTTTATATGGTGACGCAAAGTCAAAATAAAAGCCATATTGTTACTAGAATATATCTAATGTAAAAATGATATAAAAGAAAACTACATAATGATTGACACATAATAAACTAATTCCAAGTGATTGAATACATAATGTAAAAAAAAATCGTGATCATTACTTTTTAAAATGGTCATTTGGCATGGTAATTTTCAACGGACTTCGATGATCAATTTTATGGCTAATCCTCTTCTTAACATTGTTAAATCCAGGTCGAACATGCACAGATGGTCTTTTTCGTTGATCTGTTGACGAATCACTGTCTGAATCATCATCACTACTACTACTTGAACTGCTGCTACTTTGTTCAGATTCCGACCCGGAGTCATCATCGCTATTAGATGAACTCTCATTACTTTCGCTGGCTCTATTAACTCTTGACCACACCGTTGAAGCTACTGTTGGTTTTTTTTGTGTTTTTATTACAACAGCAACTTTGCTTTTAGGCTTAGCATCGTATGAATGATGTTTACTCTCATATTCACGTGAACGACTTCTACGTCTTGCTTGTAGTCGCTTTCTACTCGCCACTGATATTCTGTCACTGTGTAACGTCTGAACTGGTGAGTGATGTCTTCTTTGTTTTCTTACAGATTCATTATTCCTTGTTTCATATCGTTCGAGTTCTTTAGATTTTTCAGATAACCGGTTCCTCTCAGAAACGCGTTCATGTCTATCGACTGCATGTAACCTTTGCCGTTCCTTATGTCTTAAGGCTAACATAGTTCTTATATCTGCTTCAACTTGTTCGTTGTCAATAATGTCATTATCAATAACAGTACGTTCAACCGCGAATATCATATTTTTGTTTCTGTTTTTCAATTTCGCACCCAGATCTGGAAGTTCAGATTCTTCCTCAATTTGATGATCTACTACAATAGGTCGCCTAACGTGACTTAAAACATTTCTTAAATCCTTTTTACTACTCTCATCTGGAATGGCGACTTCTTCAGCACGTTTAATTTTCTGCAAAGCCTTTCTGTGTTTCAATTTTTCTTCTTCTTCGTCTGCATACATCCGCATTCTAGGCATTTTTGTTTTCCTATTCTCATTATTAACAGTTGTGTGCTTTTCTATTACATTTTCCTCAACGTCATCGTTATCAACTTCGTCGATGTTACGCTTAACACCAAGTCGAGCTAGCAGCTTTGGATTCTTTACTTCAATACCACGTTGCTCAACTGGTATAACCGGTTCCCGTTCTCTAAATTTCGCATCGTGATCCCAGTTTCTTGCCAATGATCCCCAAGGATTTTTATCGTTTGATATCAAATCTTTGTTTCTTTCAAAAATACTTCTAATCTCTTTTTTCTTGTTTTCCGAAATTACATTTTTACTATTACCAAATTTTTTGTAATACTTCAAAAAACTTTCAGATTTATATGGTTGTTTATCAATTTTTAAGGCAAATCGAAGTAATATGCATTTCGATTTCGGATGCTTTTCACCTAATCGCCAGTAACCTGGTGGTACAGATATAGTTATTTCCGAAATATCTACACTGTTTTTCGGTTCTGGTTTCTTTACGATATCTACTTCATCTTCCTTTAACTGAACTTCACGATTTTTTAATAATATACTTTGTCCTGTTTCTTTTTCTGGTTCCTCAATGTCGTCTAAGAATTCTTTGAGGAAAGGATCGCTAGGAGCTCGAACAGGCATGCCTCTGACATGTTTAGAGTTATAATGTAAGGCTCTTGCAGCAGGGATATTTTCTAGCCACACAACATTACAACTATCTTCTGTTATCCATTCGATTTTATTTGGAGCATATTTTGCGAAATATTCTAGAATGTCCTCTACGATTAGTCCTTGAATACCGATCATATGAATTGCGTCGAATCTTACTTCATTCTCATTTTCTGGTGTAATACCTAAACTATCATACAAAACTTTTAAATCCTCATCAGTAAATGCATTGATTTCCTCAGGCTTCAAAGCGAAACGTTTGGCTCTCTCTTGTAGCTTCTCCTTTGTGTGTTTATCAAATATATTGATGCCAGTTGTAAAAACGCTTCTTGATTTACTCCAGTCCTACAAATTTATATAATAAGCCTATATAACATGTAATATAACTGAGAGAAGCAAACCTTATTAGTATATCCACCGTTTTCTTGCAAATCTTCGATTTCTTCGTCATTTTGTTCATGTATTTCTCCTTCTTCAGAGTCTGCTTTTACAGGTTCTTCGTCTACTTCCATGGTGCTCTCGGTCGTGTTATTTTGTATTTCTATACGTATATTTGGACGTATATTGGTTTCCATTTCTGTAGACATTTTCGATATTTTATCAAAACTACTTTACTTAATTATAAATTATGCATAACTTAATTATAAACACAAAAATAAAGCCTAGTCGGAATATCTGAATTGACATATATGTATTTGTCACTGTACTAACGTCAACGTCAGATATAACTGGCTGTCAAATGTCTTTCTTCTTTTATCATTTACAAAAATGATTTGCACTGCACCCTAATATAAGAGGAGCTCTATCCCTCCTTCATGTACTAAGGATTTAGCTTCAAAATGACATTAACGAACTACAAAATAAGTTTGTTCCAACACATCATTAACACTGTTTTTACAAGTATGCATAGGCATTGTTAAAACACAGTGGCATTGTCTTTCAATGGCATAGTCATAGATAAAACATTTATTTATGGCATAGGCATTGCTTGAAAGACAATGGCATAGTCTTTATGAAGACAAAAAATGGCATAGGTATTCGATTTTGCACAACACTAAAAAAATTTTTTTTTGTTTTTGACATTGACGTTTTATTGTTTATTTATTTCTGTTTGGTAATTTATAGCAATGATTTTGTAACCAATAATAATGCATAATATTTTAAGATTATGTAGTATTGCATTGTAAATCGTTCAATAGTTAGAATGTTTTCCAAATATGTTACTTGTAGAATGTTTAGGTTAAGCCAAAATGTATATAGACGCAATCTTGCGTCGTTCGCCAAAGACAAACATTATAATGTGGTCGTTATTGGAGGTGGACACGCAGGTACAGAGGCATGTGCCGCTGCAGCTAGAATGGGTTGCCAAACACTTCTAGTAACACACAAAAAAGGGACCGTAGGTTAGTATTTAAAGTAGCTTTACCAACATTTCTGGACTTTCCAAACTAACCCTTTATCTAGGAGAAATGTCTTGTAACCCCTCATTTGGTGGTATCGGAAAAGGTCATCTTATGAGAGAAATTGACGCGTTAGATGGAGTTTGTGGAAGAATGTGTGACATATCTGGAATCCAATATAAAGTGAGTTTCTAAAATATCAGCCTAAAGTTTATAAATACATTGCAAATACTTTTAGGTTTTAAATACTAGAAAGGGCCCTGCTGTTTGGGGCTATAGAGCTCAAATCGATAGGGATTTGTATAGACAAAATGTACAAAATGAATTATTTAACAATACTCCAAATTTAGATGTATTATTTGCACCTGTTGAAGACTTAATACTTGAACCTGACACTAGCAACTCAAATCGTAACGTTATCGCTAAAGTCAAAGGAATAGTACTTAGTAAGCAACAAGAATAAGTTATTAGGGAATGATTATTATATGTATATACCTATTTTAGATGATGGTACTGAAATTAGATCTGATTGTGTAGTTATAACTACTGGAACATTTTTAAATGGACGTATTAATATGGGACTTAAAGTTTTTCCTGCTGGCAGGATAGGCGATGAGCCAGCTATAGGTAATTAATTATAATATATCAGTCTTAGTGGAATTCATTCATTAGCATGTTAAGTATTTTATGTAGATTTGTTTTTATTTCTTATAGGTTTATCAAACACACTCAAATCTCTAAATTTAAAAATGGGTAGATTAAAAACTGGTACCCCACCACGTTTAAAAGCAGATACGATCGATTATTCAGTTTGTACTGTTCAGAAAGGCGATAATCCACCTTTACCGTTTTCGTTTATGAACGACGCTGTTTGGATCCATGTATGTAGGTATACCTTAAGTCTTAAGTGGTAGAGGTATTAAAAAAACTTGAAAAACTAATCAAATGAATTCTTTTTGAACAGCCAAAGGATCAGAAAGTGTGTTGGTTAACAAAAACTACATTAGCCATAGAAGATATTGTTAGGAAAAATATACATTTAAATCGTCACGTTTTTGAAGAAGTTACTGGTCCAAGATATTGTCCAAGTATTGAATCAAAAGTTCTACGTTTTGGAGGTAAATATATTACGCATTTAATGTTGAAACGAAAATTTACTGAGATATTTAATAGGTAGAGAGCATCAAATCTGGTTGGAACCAGAAGGTTTCAATAGTAACGTTATTTACCCGAATGGCATTTCTTGCACGTTACCAGAAGAGTTACAAGAGCAATTGGTGAAAAACATTGTGGGA
The DNA here is from genome assembly GCA_911728435.2 of Apoderus coryli. Taxonomy (NCBI): domain Eukaryota; kingdom Metazoa; phylum Arthropoda; class Insecta; order Coleoptera; family Attelabidae; genus Apoderus; species Apoderus coryli. Next base: position 133,203 of record OU452211.1, on the reverse strand, counting down.
TTGGAACATGCAGAGATATTGCGACCGGGTTACGGCGTTGAGTATGATTTTGTGGATCCCAGAGAACTTGTGCCAACTTTAGAGGTAATTTAATAGTTTTAATAGTGGTAAGAGAAAAAATATCACCCTCTCTCTACTAGTTAAATTTTGAAACGTTTATTTAGGTAAAAAAAGTAGACGGTCTCTTTTTGGCGGGACAAATAAATGGGACAACTGGATATGAGGAGGCAGCCGCACAAGGCATTTTAGCCGGAATCAACGCAGCTGCTAAGGTAGAATAAGATAAATAGGATTCTATTATCATTAACTGTAATAATGGAGTAGCTGCCTTCCCGAGAGGATGACCTGCAGAGTTCATTTGAAAATATCATGTTTTAGGCTTCAGGTACGACTCCGTTAACTATTAGCCGTACTGAAGGCTATATTGGTGTTATGGTAGACGATTTAACAACTTTAGGAACCACAGAACCATATCGTATGTTTACTAGTCGTGCTGAATTCAGATTAACTCTCAGACCTGATAACGCCGATCAACGTTTAACTGCTAAAGGCTTTGAAATTGGTTGCGTATCGAAGGAACGGTATGTATTAAAGACATTGATAACGAGATAATATCCTGTCTCAAAAGATTGGGGATGGCGTACCAGGAGAGCCACTGCATTGCATTAAATTGTTTTGAATAAATTCTCTTTTAAAGGTACATGAAAATGAAAAAGATGGAAGCTGAACTAAGAGATGGTATAAAGTTACTTAAGAATATATCAAAAAGCGCCAGCTTATGGCGAAGTTTAATCGGTCTGTCAGCCAGCAAAAGCTTCTTACAAAAAAGGTATTGATTGATAGGACTTTTATTTTCAAGTGTCACTAATTCAAACAAATATAATACCCAGCGAGGTTTTTGTACGTAAGTATATCAGTAACTTCCGAGCTCAATTAAAATATTTATAGTGCCTTTGCCATGTTGGATCCAGCCAATGGTAACATAACTTTAGAAATGTTAGCCGCAGCAGAACCAGAAATCTTACCATTGACTTATGATCGGAATCTGGTGAATCGGCTCCACATCGAGTCCATGTACGAGATTGCAGCATTAGATCAATTTGAAGATATGGAGGAAGTTAGACGTAATGAAGGATTAGTTATACCAGAGGACTTGGATTATAACAGTAATATTTTGTCGCTTAGCTTTGAAGAGCGAGAAAAGTTAGCTATTGTACAGCCCCAAACCGTAAGTAGCTGATTGCAGTTTAACTTTATGAGCGTAGTTTCAATTTAATTTAGTATTTAATGTTTTGCTAGATTGCAGCGGCAAGTCGAATACCCGGCGTAACGCCCTCATCCATTATAAGACTACTGAGATTTGTGAAGCAGAAAAATGAAGTATCGGTTAGTATTAGATAACGTAATATGTAAATCAATAAAACCGCTTACACATTTGTGCATGACTTTCATTCTTCGATAACACATATAGAATCAAGGAAGAATTAAACTATAAAATAATATAATTATCAAAATAAATGTATTTATTAATAGGGTAATATATAGCTATAAAATTTGGGGGAAAGTAGTACAATATTTTGAATTTTTCCACACAAATGAAAGTTACATCTTCCAAATACTACAAATTAACAACGTTATGGTCCTGAATCTTCGCCAATACCATTCCTCTCCTATCAGTGTTTTGAAATAAAGCCCTGATCAACTGTTTCAATTCCCTCGGTGTAAACTGTAAAGCAAGTGGTCCCTTTCCATCCGCCCATCTGTCATGAATATCCAATAAAGTAGCATTTAACACAAAATTTAATTCATTTAACTTGTACCAGCTCTTTGCATAAATACTGATTTCCCTTGGGTCAGTGAACAACTTGGGCGCTCTCGTTAAAACTAACTTTAATATTTCAACAAGTTGTTCAGCAACTTCAGACGAGATATCTTCAAATCTTGTTACAGTGTTCACAATATTGTCACACAGTGCATCTAAAACCACTCCCATAGTTTTGTTATAAATTGTGTAAGACAATACTTTATGCCACACAGTTTTCAACAATTCTTGTTGCCTTAAGCACTGTCTAATACTTTTCTCAGTCTGTGGTTCTAACTTATCCAAACTAGCACCGTTTAATCCAGAGTTTTTCATAATCTCGTTCAACTGATTGATTTGTCCTTCAACATATTTCGAGAAAATATTTCCACCGACAGATCGAAGCTTCAAAATTTGATCAACGAAGTTACAGTAACTAGTAATGTTCGATAATTTCATGCTATAGTCTTTCTCCCATTTAAGCAAAGTAAACGACATGTACATGCAGTTATTATGGAATAAAGCGACTTGCTGTGGAATAGTTTGAAGCAAGTTCTTGTGAATTTCAGGCACAACGCTACAGTATATCGTAAAAATGTTTTGGATAGTACAGATAAGTCTTCCAGCAAACAAGTCAGACGCTGTGTTAACTTTTTCTAGAATTTTTTCACATAAATTTATAATATCAATAGCACTTTTTGACACTGAACATTGCAGAAAGTGATCGCTAGTCAACATAGGTTTATCAGCACTGTACGGTTCACCAACTACAACCATGTCATGTAAGTCTTTCCGCATGAAAGATTCGGCTTCTAATAAATATTGCTGGCACTTTTTGTTAATAAAATGTATATCAATATTATTAGCATATTCCAAAAGCGATGTTGTGTCCTTAGCAAAAATTTGTATATCCAGAAGATATGATTCTAGCTCATGTGTGTCTTGAATTACTATTTTATATTCTTCTAAACCTTCTGCAGTGGAGGGAATAGTATCTTGAAGACAGTGTTTTATAATTAACTCTGATAAATTATCTCTTATGCTACTACCAATATATTCCATTAAACTTAATTCGTCGTCTAACTCATATGACAAGTTCGTTGAAAGAAAATTAAATAAGACTTTCAATGACTCAAAAACCGATTTATACGATGATTTATTTTTTGCATTAGTATGAGTTCCGTCTAATTTTAATACGTTGTAATCTCCATCGATAGATAACTCAATGTTAGGCGTATGATCTGTTATTTCTACTAAACTACTCCAAATACATTTAATGATGTCTTGTATCTGATACACATCAGAAGTATGGAAATACATTGCTAACAAAGCTTGTTGAAATTCATCATTTCGACTCTTCATTTTCAATGTTGAAACATCTGATTCACTAGAAACCATAATGTTATCAGAAAATACATTTTTTAACGAATTGTATACAATTAAACTGTGATTCTCATATATTCCTCTAAATTCTTGCAAAATATCTGACATTTCATCTGTTGGTAACGATCTAATTTTCACGTCCAGTTGATTCAGAATCTCCATACATTTTAAATAATTTTTTAAATCCAGTTCTTTCGTAAACAATAAAGCTAACTCATTACAAGATAACAACGCATAAACAACATTTAGTGTACTTTCAACATTCTTCATCTCCTCTAAATCACATTTTAACTTCTCTTGCTGACTGGGGATTTCTTTTTGTATTAAAACTTTAGCAGACTCTGATAGGCTAGACAACGATTTCTGTGTTTCAATACATTTATTTATTAACATTCTGTTCTGTTTAGGGCGATTACTGTATCTCACGTAAACTGTCTCAATGTAGTTTATAGTATCACTCTTAAGATTTTGTATTGTGGTTTTTAACTGGGGTAGCTTTGTATTTATATCGTCTAGTTCCACTTTTTCAACTGATGTTAACACTTGAGCTAATAGACTCATTTTGTACTTTGTTTAAATAATATTCACTAAATCAAAGATTACAACAACACTATATTTAAAATCGGCAATAACGTTCACCAATAATTTTTTAAGATTGAAATATTATCTATTTACTAGGGATACCAACGATATATCGATATATTAAAAATATCGATATATTTTTTTAATATATCGATATATTTCTTGCGATATATCGAAACAGATATCGATATATACAACACGATATATCGGTACATTATCAAAATAAATGTATCTGCTACAGCTGCTTTCTTTCGATAGCTAGTTTTCTTGATCCGGATTGAATAATCAGGATTTGTTGGATTTCTGAAGGCTCGATAAGTTTACTTAAAAGAGGCAAGGGGATTACGTATCCGGATCGCGATGGGCGCTAAAGTGGGGATGAATCAGAAATTGCGTTTTTAGCGAAAGAACATGTGAATCCAAATGCGTTTGGATCCTGAAATCAGTAGCGAAAGAAAGCAGCTTACATACACAGGTTTAAAACTAAAAGGTCCTTGTTATGTTGCCGTAGCAGTCGACGCACACAACAAAAAATCGAAATCGTCTAACTGGAAATAGATTATCAAAATTATTATTTCTAAGGTCTGTTCCAGAAAATTTTAAATTAATTGACCTAACCTAATGTAATTATTTCTAACAAATATTCTTACGTTTGTTTTGAATGCATATGTATTTTCAGGCAAATAAATTTTAATGAATACTATTTTATTTCATTATTTGAATCTTTAAAATTTGAAGTTTATTTACAACTACAACCCACTCTAAAATAAAAATATAGCAAATATATCGATATATGTAAAATATCGATATTTTTCATTCGATATATCGAGTATATCGATATATAGTTTCGATATATCTTTTGATTCAATATATCGATATATTTATTTATTTTGCCATCCCTACTATTTACACCTGATTTGGACGTTAGTGATCACAAAAGTCATAGACTTGATGAACTACCGTCCTTTGTACGTGGAAGAAGTGCTACTCTATGTCCTTGACAACGACATTAGCAGACCACAATTTTGGGTTTGTTCCAACGAGACAAAAAACAATTATTTTGGCTATTAAAAACTTTGGGATTATTAATTCATTGAAAAACGAGATAAAAGTAATAATATGTCGACCAAATATTTTAAAAAATATTTTGTATGTACCTTTCTATTGCCAAATCACAATTTTTTTTATAACTTGTGACTATATGACGATAACTTCATGTTGGTTTGGAGGCCTCACAAGTTGCAACACATTCCTAGCTTCAGTCAAGTAATAAAATAAACGTCAAAAATAAAATAAAGTTTGTCAATGTCACACGAATAATGGAAATAAAATATTTTAGTTTATGTATTAAAATTGTTAAATAAATATTACTAATAATTCGAAAAGTTCAATTCCTTAATAATAAATAATTACAAAAAAAATTAAATTAATCACTTAATTGATTACGTGCAAATTTACTGTTTTTCATCTCCAATAACTTTCACGACGTCAAGAGAAATGCAACTGTAAAATGTTAATAATGGTGACACAAGAATAATAATATGCTAGAAATTCTACAAATGTTTCTATTTCTATTCAAATCTAAATATCGTAGAAAATGCATTTTCATTGCATTAATAAATTATATTCTAGTGTTAAGTTGTGTCTTTAGTATCGTCTCAGCAAAATGCAATCAGACTACTTGTGGTGGCAACGGACTGTGCAAAAATGAGACTTGTGTTTGTTTTGATGGATGGCAGGGTCCACAGTGCCAGTTTTGCGGAGGCAAAGTCAGGTAGAACTAAGATAACATATTTAAGATTAGTTTTGTTTACTAATAACATATTTTATGAAATAAGACCTTAGACTTTATCACAAATAGTCTCATTAATTGCTATCTATCTAAATAATTTTCTGATCAACTCTTAAAACGTCTGTTCTATAATAAGGAATATTTTTAAACCGTTTATTTATTCTCAAGGAAATTACGAAAAATACATGTTGTGTTTAGCAACTATTAATTAGTCAATTGCAATAATATGCTATATGTTTATTAAGCATTGTTGTGACTAAATTTTTCTACTTATAATTTGAATTTGCCAATTGTTATTTTATAACAATAGTAGTAGTAAGTGCTACAATCATTGAAATAATAAACAATTCTTCCAACAAACATTATCGTATTGGGTGCATTGCATAGAGTTAAGCCACCTGTAATCTTTTCTAATTGTGCTTTAAATCTTTACAAAAATTGAAAACAATCATTTAGGTTGGGTACGTCGACCGGTACAATCCACGATGGTCTCGGCAATTATTCATTAACGAGCAAATGTAGTTGGTTAATAGATGCTCCAAATTCGTCGATAACACTACATATTGAGGAGTTTGCTACCGAATGCGGTTGGGACCATTTGTATGTCTTCGATGGCGATAGTGTGGACTCGCCTTTATTAGCAGTGTTTAGGTAAGGTAATTTTTCTTAAATCTCCCAATAATCCTTGCAAGTAATACGAGGTGTGGTTATAATATAGTCAGTAGTATTTTTAGGTAAATTAGCTAGCTCCAGCTTTGACTATTTGCATGTTATTTATAAACTATATTTTTGTAGTGGACTTATGTACAAGGATGCATACAGTGTTCGGAAAATACCGGAGGTAGTCGCACACTCTGGTGCTGCATTAGTGCATTTTTTCAGCGATGATGCCTACAATATGTCAGGGTTCAATGTTACATATAGATTGAATGCTTGTCCATCTATGGTAGGTCCATAATTAAATTTAATATTGTTGTTCTTTTAATATTAACCTACGAATGTAATAGATATCTGGGATAGATTGTTCTGGTAATGGCATTTGCATTGATGGTGTTTGCACTTGTGATGGCAGATGGGACGGTGTAGCTTGTCATTTGAAAAAGTGTCCAGATAATTGTGGATCAGCTGAGAATCGAGGTATATGCGAGCCTGCCCGTGGTTGTAAATGTTATGACGAATACCGTGGTGATGATTGCAGCCAGGTTAATGTTTTTTTTATAACTACAATAGTATAATTGAAGAATAGCGTTATCACATAATTTAAACTAAAAACTAGCACTACTCATCGAACATTAACATCAATTTAGCGCCACAAAAAAAATGTCATTGCAGGTCGCATATAAAGGTTATTGGGAGACCATAAGTCCTCAAGGATTCATCCCACCGGGATCTGCGTCACATGGAGCAGCAGTTTGGAAGGATTCAATGTATATTATAGCCGGTGAAAGTTATAATAGACGATATTTGGTCTATATGTATGATTTTAATGGTAAGAAGAAATATTACATCTAATTTACGAAGAAATTAAATAAATTTAAAAAATAGGTTATGTTTGGGAGACGCCCCTCATGCGTGAAGGTCCTTCATCGCGCTATGGGCATTCCACAGTGATTTACGGTGATAAAATCTTTATATATGGTGGTGTTATGGGCAATAGAGGATCATCAGCTGAATTATGGGCATTTGACATTAGCGCCAAAACCTGGGAGAACATTACCGTTAAGGCCGAATCGTGCAATGGCAGTTATTTAATGTGTGGTCCACTTAAATCGGCCGGACATACTGCAACCGTGGTTATTAACAATACGAATAAGAAGGCTGATAGAATGGTAGTGATATTCGGACACTCACCACATTTGGGTGAGTGGAAATTATCACCGAGTTGATGTGCAAATTTATGTTATTTCTATCACTTTATTTATTTTTCTTGCTTTGAATTTTTAAATACAAAATTTAATTTGCCAAATGATTTCTCCGTATATTTACTATTTTTAAAATCTCATAACAAAGATTTTTGTTAAACGCCCATTTTATACAAAATTACAATAAATATAAATAGTTCCACAATAAAACACTTCAAAAGAATTAGACAATCGAAAAATGTCAAATAAAAATCAATCACAAATAAAATGGATAATAATAATCTACACGATCAATACTTCACTATTATAAAGCAATATGGTACAACGTATAATGGTGTATAATCTCCGTCTTTATATACACATGTCGCCTTTCACATCACACGAGAACGTTCTGGACCTTTCCAGTCTCTTCCATTCTATTTGATAGCGGTCTACGACACAGCCAGCTCGAGTATGACTAGGCGCCTAGCGGTGTTGCCAACAGGTGTACATTTTCTTGTTCGTTACAATACATAAACACTGACATGAGCTACCTTTTACCTATGCGCTCTATATCAAAAACTATGGTATATGCAGTTTGTAGGCTCGGTATCTAATTATTTTTTATTGGACACGAACTGTTAGTTATTGTGTTATTTGCTATACTGTTTGACGTTTTCAGGTTATTTGAATACGGTGCAAGAGTACTATTTTGGAACGCGTGAGTGGTACATAGTGAGTACCAAAGGATATCCCGTCAAAGGCGGTTATGGTCATACAGCTAGCTGGGATCCACTGACATCGAAAATATATGTTTATGGCGGTGTGATTTCGGAAAGTGAATCTGCTCAATTGTTGAGCAAAAGTTTATACTCGTACGAGCCAAATGAGCGTGTTTGGACCCTGTTGAGCGATGCACCGAGTGCGCGATTTTTACATACTGCTTCCTTTATTTCAGGTAGTTGGAAAATAAAAATATTCAATGTGTTTTTGAACCACCGCATGTTATTTTTTAGGCGGGCTAATGATTGTTTTTGGAGGAAACACTCATAACGACACCTCGCATAGTTTCGGTGCTAAATGCTACAGTTCCGAGCTGTTGGCATATGACGTATTGTGTGACAGTTGGCAGACACTTCCGATCCATCACGATTTGCATGCCGATTTAGCACGATTCGGACATTCGGCTGTTGTTTTTGAGCATGAGCTGTACATATATGGCGGTTTCGATGGACAAATGTTGTCCGATATGTTGAAGTACACGCCAGGAGATTGTCGGTTCTTCAATAATTCTAATGCATGTTTAACTTCACGGCCTGGCATCAAATGTGTGTGGGATATTAAGAATTTGCGATGTTTCGATGTAATGCGATTCCCTAAAGAGGTACGTACCTAAATAATAATAATGACATGTGTAACTTTGATCCTCACATTTCTATTTTAGGTATTGAGGGATGATAGTCCTCTTAGCAAATGCCCCGAGAAAAATCGGTCATCAATACAGCACGCGATTATTCACAATACGGAAAAATGTGAACACATGGAAGATTGTTTGAGTTGTGTTCAAACAACTAGTGAATGTGTTTGGTGTGGTAGTTCTTGTACGTATCACAAGAAATGCAGAAATAATTCGGAACCGATAGCTTCGAAATTGGATCAGTGTTTGTTGGATCCAAAACCAATATGTAGGTAAGTCAGTGTCTTCTTTATATTCAATCAGTGGACTTCTCATTATTTAATAATGTAGCCACAGGCAAAATAAATCGGACTACCTGCCGCGATTTTACGCTTCCCACAGAAGACTTAAGCATTGAGTGCTAGTTGAACTTCTTATGTCTGCTAAACTTCAAAGTTTTTTTTGTTGTCTTCTTGCAGACAACTTCACACTTGTACAGCTTGTACATCACAACCGTTCTGCAGATGGCGATTCGAACATGCTAAATGTGTCACGCATCCACAATCTAATGCTACTCTGGAAGCTGCAGAACCCACACAATGTCAAAAGGTATAGTAGTAGGCTCGACTTACAAGATTAATTAATTAATTAGAAGTTTATTATTCTAGGTGTGCTCAGAGTACACGTCGTGCTTGAACTGTACTCAAGAGGAGTGCATTTGGTGTCAGAATGAAGGTCGCTGTGTGGATAAAAATGCGTATACCTCAAGTTTTCCATATGGGCAATGTCGTGAATGGACGACGATCAGTACTAAATGTCGCACTAGAGGTAGTGATGAGAATTCTCAATGTGGTTTCTATAAAACGTGTGCGAAATGTCGAGATGATCCTGCTTGTGGATGGTGTGATGATGGGTCCCGGACTGGTTTAGGTGTATGCATGCCAGGAGGATATGCAGGTAGGAAGTTCTACACATAAACAGGTTTAGGAATAAAGTTTTTGGGAATATTCAAGGGCCAACACTCGATACACAGTCATTACCTTCAAGCACCTGTCCTCCAGAAAGATGGCATTTTACCACATGCCCTTTATGTCAATGCAACGGTCATGCAAGTTGTAAAGGTAATAGCAGCCTTTGTGATACATGTCAGGTAATCACTATATTGCTCAAATTATATATTTTATTTTAATATTAGTTTTTATAAAACAAAACGTAGGATCTGACCACTGGTAATCACTGCGAGTTTTGTAAGCGTGGCTATTGGGGTAATCCAGTGAATGGTGGGAAATGTCAAAAGTGTGAATGTCATAATCATGCCGATGATTGTCATCGGGAGACTGGTAAATGTTTCTGTAAGACGAAGGGTCTAATTGGAGATCAATGTGAGAAGTGTGATGCTACGAATCATTATCATTCTGATGCGTTTAATAATGGTTCTTGCTATTGTAAGTATTTCACTGTTGAGGTTCTGATATTTGAAGCCACTCGACTCGATTTACATTTACAGTAAATTTTCTCTACCGCACAATCGCTTAAAATATTGACATTACTATTTACGTAAAAGTAACTTTTCTTTTTGGAGTATTTCTACGAAAGAAGGGTCATACAAAATATTTTTTTAGAATTCTGTAAAAAAAAACTCTGAATTTTTGATCAGTTGAACGTTTTTACAGAATTGTTTAAACAAAATTGCAATTTTTTATTATTCTAACTTTTTTGCAGAATTCTGTAAAAAAAACTCGTAATTTTTTATCATTCTGACTTTTTTACAGAATTCTGTAAAAAACCTCGGAATTTTTTATTATTCTAACGTTTTTGCAGAATTCTGTAAAAAACACTCGGAATTTATTTTCATTCTAACTTTTTTTTTACAGAATTCTGTAAAAAAAACTTGGAAATTTTCAATTCTGACTTATTTTTATTATCATTCTGACTTATTTTACATAATTCTGTGAAAAAAATCTCGGAATTTTGTATAATTCTAACTTTTTTTTAAAGAATTATGTAAATAAGCCTCAGAATTTTTTCCTGAACTCTAACTCTAACTTTTAACAGAATTCTGTAAAAATAGTCAACGATAAAAAAAAATTTGCGGAATTCTGTAAAAAAAAGTCAGAATGATACAATATTCCGAGTTTTTTTTTACAGAATTCTGTAAAAAAACTCGCAATTATTCAATTATGACTATTTTTTACAGAATTCTGTAAAAAAAAACTTGGAAAATTTCAATTCTGACTTATTTTTATTATCATTCTGACTTATTTTACAGAATTCTGTGAAAAAAATCTCAGAATTTTGTATAATTCCAACTTTTTTTTAAAGAATTATGTAAATAAACCTCGGAATTTTTTCCTGCCTTTTTTTACAGTACTCTAACTTTTAACAGAATTCTGTAAAAATGGTCAACGATACAAAAAAAAATTGCGGAATTCTGTAAAAAAAAGTCAGAATGATACAATATTCCGAGTTTTTTTTACAGATTTCTGTAAAAAACCTCGGAATTTTTTATTATTCTAACATTTTTGCAGAATTCTGTAAAAAAAAACTCGCAATTTTTTATCATTCTAACTTTTTTGCAGAATTCTGTAAAAAAAACTCGCAATTATTCAATTATGACTATTTTTTACAGAATTCTGTAAAAAAAACTTGGAAATGTTCAATTCTGACTTATTTTTATTATCATTTTGATTTATTTTACAGAATTCTGTGATAAAAATCTCGGAATTTTGTAAAATTTTAACTTTTTTTTAAAGAATTATGTAAATAAGCCTCGGAATTTTTTGCTGCCTTTTTTCACAGAACTCTCACTCTAACTTTTAACAGAATTCTGTGAAAATAGTCAACGATAAAAAAAAATTGCGGAATTCTGTAAAAAAAAGTCAGAATGATACAATATTCCCAGTTTTCTTTTACAGAATTCTATAAAAAAAAGTTAGAATGATCAGAGTTTTTTTTTATAGAATTCTGAAACAACTATTTTGGATGACCCTTCTACGCTTTCGTATATTTGATTAAATCATGAAGTGTATATATGTTTCAGATGATTTAACAATTGATTATCAATTTACGTTTAATTTATCGAAGAAGGAGGATCGACATTTTACGCAAATTAATTTCCGAAATTCTCCGATTAAAGCAGATATTGATGCAGATTTTACCATTACTTGTTCCGTATTAGCGAAAATGAATATAACAATAAGGCGGAGTGGTTCTTCGGAAGAGAAACCGATTTTTTCCGATTATAATTGCACTACATTCAGGTATTTTTATTGTGTTAGGTATAAGTTGCTATTATGACTAATTTGACTTTGATTTATGGTTCTAGATCGCGGTTTCTCAAATCTGAATACAACTTTGGTGTGGAGGACAATATGACGCTAACAACATTTTATGTTTACGTCTATGATTTTCAACCCCCGTTATGGATACAAATATCATTTTCACAATATCCAAAATTGAATTTACAACAGTTTTTTATTACATTTTCATCGTAAGTATTGTTGTTTATTACCCGATTCAAATAAATCAATAAATACAGCAAGATAGATAGAAATTTGTTTGTTGCAGCTGCTTCCTATTACTCCTTCTAGTCGCCGCAATATTGTGGAAAATCAAGCAGCGTTACGATATGTATAGGCGTCGTCAGCGACTGTTCGTTGAAATGGAACAGATGGCGTCCCGTCCATTCTCCCAAGTTCTAGTCCAATTAGAGGTTATTAAACAACACGACATCGATCTAGGTAGTTTAGAAAAACGTAAAAAGAAAGATGCACCGAGTCCTATTGCATTAGAACCATGCTATGGTAACAGGGCAGCCGTCTTGAGTTTACTTGTAAGGTAAGTGGGTTCAGAACATTCGGAGTGATAAAAATGCTTCGGCAATTGGTCTATGGCTACTTGAAATGTAAATTATTGCCACATTTTTTAGACTACCAACGGGTGGGGAGTCGTACACGGTGAAAGGTCAGTCGGCTGGACTGGCCATTGCCAGTGCATTAGTCACATTGGGTAATCCCCGAAAATTGAGTATAGATCAAATGAAGACAGAAACCAAATCGGGTAAATCCCGAAAATCACAAAGTCAACATCCGGATAGTTGTATTTGATTACAGGTAATGTCATACATAGTTTATTTTGTAAGTTTATTTATTTTTTTGTAATTGACGGTTATCGATATAAGTTGATAAGTTCTAAATTTAAACAAGTCGAGGAAATTATTTTTGATATATTGATTTCTTATATTAACAGTTATAGCTAATTTTTGAATTGTATTTTTTTAAATTTTATTTGTTTAGTAGGCTACACATTGTCATGCAAAAAGCAGACTCCCTTCAGCAGTAGGTTCTTGTCTTGTCCTTCTCCTATGGTCTGGAAGAATGCTAAGGTGTGTCCTGTTTTCAAGAGCGGAGATCGTGCGGATATAACCAATTATAGGCCTATATCAATTCTGTCTCATTTTTCTAAATTACTTGAAATAGTCCTTTACAATCGTATTTATCCAATTGTTCAACATGGGCTCCATGGGTCCAGTATCAGCATGGTTTCATTGCACACAAGTCCACACTTACAAATTTGTCTGGGACGTTGGATAACCGCGGTCAGGTTGACGTTGTATACACCGATTTTTGCAAGGCGTTTGATAGAATTTATTATTTATTTATTTATTTATTCATTTACGGACTTAAGTCCATTATACAAAACACAAATATAAATTTAATTACATCAAGATTACAGAACCATAAAAACAATAATACAATAATAAGCATACAGCTACAAAAATTTAAACATCTTGAACAGCTGAACATAAACATGAAATATCAAACAATAGCACATTAATAACAATAAAACAAAATGTCTTAGCGAATGTGATGACGTTGTCGCAAACCCTTAACAAACTCACCGTAAGTTGAAAAAAAATCGAGATCCGGATCGACAGCCAGGTGACGATTAGCCGATCTCAAAACTCGTGGAACAAATCCATGAGACGTACAATTTCTGCGACAGAACGGCTCATGAAACAGCCGAGTACCTCTGACCCGACGCACTGGAACGCGAAAAGTAATCTCGCACAATAAGTGCGAAGAGGAGGCTAAACCATTCAACACCCTGTACAAAACAATCAGATCCTTCACGCTTCTCCGCTCAGCCAAAATGGTCAATCTCAAATCATCGCACAGTGAAAGGTAGTCGTAAGTATAATCTGGCGGTGGAGGACGTCCAAGCTTAAAATGCATAAATCTTAAAAATTTATGCTGAACCCTCTCAATACTGTCCACATGACTTGCGTAAGACGGATTCCAAACCGCCGATGCATATTCCAAATGTGGTCTGACCAATGCATTGTATAGTAGTCTAATCGATCTTATATCTGTGAAATCAGAAGTAATACGTTTAATAAATCCTAACATTTTCAATGCCTTAGTTGTCATGCAATTTATGTGATCCACAAAGGTCAAGCAATGATCTATCCTAACACCAAGATCAACCACAAAAGTCCTACAAGTCAAGCGAGTGTCGGAGATAACGTACTCATACAAGAAAGGCTCCCTCGCACGATGAAAACCCACATAGAAACACTTTGAAGCATTAAGCACCATTTCATTTCGGTCACACCAATGCATAAGTCTAATCAGATCATCTTGCAGCAAATAACAATCCGTCGCACAGCCAATCTTACGATAAAATTTAAGATCATCTGCAAACAATTTAAAATTTCTATAAAGAAAACATCGTTCAATATCATTAATAAACAAATTAAACAAGAGTGGTCCCAAATGTGAACCTTGGGGCACACCTGATGAAACATGAATAGGTCGTGACTGGAACTCATTCACACGCACAATCTGCGATCTGTCCTGCAAATAACTCTGTATCCAGCGCAAAATGCCAACCGGTAAGCCTGTCAAGTGAAGCTTGCGCATCAGCAACCGGTGGTTCACCCTATCAAAGGCCTTGGAGAAATCGGTGTAGATCGAATGTACCTGGCATCCCTCTCCCAAGGCACGACACAAATCGTTTGAATACTCAAGCAGGTTAAGCTCTGCTGACCTTCGCGAAACAAATCCGAATTGTTGGTCGTTAACAAGAGGTTCCAAAATGAGCTTTAAGTGTTTAGTTAATATCTTCTCAAATAACTTGGGTATAGCGTTGATGATAGAAATGGGTCTATAATTAGATACCTCACTCTTGTTACCAGATTTAAAGATTGGCGTCACAAAACTAACCTTCCAACGACTAGGAAAGTGACCAAACTGGATGGAGGCATTAAAAATTATATGTAGAGGACGGGACAGTGCAAAACTGCATCCCTTTAATAGTCTTGGTGCAACACCATCAGGACCAGACCCCTTATTGATATTCATCGTACTAAGCTCATCAAATATGTCTGCAATGTTTATGTGATAATCGCCCAGTCGATCTCGCTGCCCCGGCAAGCAAGAAGCGCCACCCAAGGAATCAGCATCCCCAGGGGAATAGACGGACTCAAAGTAGGCAGTAATGTTCATTAATACTTGTGTAGTTTGGTTGATTTTCGTTGTTTATTGATGTACCTACTGTTATTTAATATAGTTAAGGTTTAGTTATAGTTGGTTTTTGTATGCATTGCTCTGTAAATGGAACTTGTTCTGTTGAGTAATAGGGCTATTATTATTATTCTCCATGCCTAGACAACATAGCAAAAAAATCCCTCTGCCGGTAAGGGCAATGCATTTTGATTGACAGTGTTTAGTTTAGGTAAAAGTGTGTCTTTTAAATAATTATTGTGTAGTAGTAATAAAGAAGACGAATTTTAATAGATGCGCAAATATTGTTAATATAAGGAATAATGTTGAAAAAATATTTTTTATTGAAATCATGCCATCAGAGGACAAAAGAGGTTGGTTTGTGTTGGGATACAAAAATAGTACAGCGACGAGGTTGGCTTTCAAACTTACCGCATTTTGTCTAAGGATGGCAGGATTTTGCGTTAAATAAATGATTTAAATTTTTAATACTTTAGAATATTGATCAGTTGAATTGTAAATGTAAATCATTTGCTAAAATTTTACAACTATTTTGAGTATATTAATGCATGTACAAAATGTAAATAATAAATTTAGTAGTTTTAATTATTTACCTAAATGTTTTTTTAAAATGATACAACACAATTTATTGCCTTAAATGTGTGGTACAACTATCTGTGTTTCTGTTTAAATTTACACTTCGCCTTTATAGTCTAGAACGGTAGTGATGCAAGTAGAAACTTCGATATACATGTAGGTTGGTCCTAAGAATCCTCCTTGTGTTTCCAGCAAGCACCCTTTCGAAAGTGGGAGAAGACGATTGGACATAAACAAAGTCAATCCCGAAACGCACCCCAACCTCTGATATCGACGAAAGGGATTGTTATTTACACGCTCAAACAACAATCTACAATTTTCGGAATTTTCTTCAAAGAAACATGAAATTTTATACTAACTTTGTTAGGTAAATTAAATTAACTAGCTTGTGATGTTTTTCATTGATTATGCGTGACATAAAATTTTTAATACTGGTCAGTACTTATCTAAAACGTTAAAAATAGCATAGATATGGATGTTGTACCCACAGAACTTTTTTTAAAAGTGTATTGATTTGCAGGGTAACATTTCTTAAAAACATAATATACAAATATATTATTATTATTGTAAGATTAGTAAAAGTTTTGTCCAAATTACTTTGGCAAAAAATTCCATTCTGTTACACAATATTTTCATTTATTGTGATTAAAGTGAATCGTTATATTTGCGTTTAAGTAGTCTGATAGAAGGAGGATCATTTAAACTTCTCACTGTATTTTTAAGAGTGTCTTGTTTACCCTTGAGCAAGTTTTAAAAATACTAAAAATTGCGAAAAACTCAGATGAGAAGCATAGTAAATCTTTTTTTTCCTTAATATACTTCATATTTCAACTTTTATGATAATTAAAGACTCCCGAACGTCTAAAACAGACTGATTTCCATATGCTACTCTTAAGAATCCGTAAGAAATATTCATGTTTCTGTACTCCAAAGACTACTACAATGTGGATATAGTGATCATTAAAATGTTATGGTTTTTATTCCTGCATGACATTGCAAAATACTAAAATATACAAAAAATTAAAATAATATGCATGAAAAATTCTATTATATTTGTTAAAGGAATACTCTATCAAAATAGAGTTAAAATACTCATTAGGAATATTTTTATTAAACAAGAAATTACGAAGAATAATTATTTACAAAAGATTTGCAACATAAATTTAATACTATATGATATATGAGGGGTCAAAGTCGGGGTATTATTTAAACAACAATATTGAACTATTATAAATTACAACGTGCCAAAGTGAGACACAAATTAACTGATTCAAATTTCCATTTAATTTAATTTTTTTTTCCATATTCTTTTGATCAAATTTCCCATCATCTTTGCAGCTCTATTTTATCAATAACGTAACCCTAAAGAAAAAAGCGAGTGGTGTTAAATCACATGAACTTTTGGGCGAATAGTAATCACCATTTCGAGAAATGACTCTGTCAGGAAAATTGTTGCGGCCTTATTGTATATACCCGCGATTTAGGTGTTTAAAGAAAAAAGTATCAACGGTAGTAAGGAATTATTATTCTGATATATTCGAACATACTTTTATTTAATTTTAATTAAAAAGTGAGTTAATGTTTTTTTTTTTTGGGGGATTTTAGTTCATAATCCCGTTTTTGACTGGTTACTTGTGTAACGAAAAAAATAAATAAATAGTGATATCATAAATTTGTAGCAGAAACATTTTGCAGCACACACATGTCCTCCCTGATTGTTCATTGTATTAATCATAAGATACGTCTCGCAAGCGGAAAGTCAGAGTACTGTAGTATTTATTATACTGTGGTATTACATTATTTTTAATTATACAGGGTGTCCATCAAATATCTAATGTTGCTTCGTTTTGCCTCTACAGGGTGCTAAAGTTCTCAAATTAATATCATTTTTCACTCATTTTGGAACAAACCATATTACTGTATTTATTTTAATATGATCACGCCCTGATCATTGTTTTGGTTTAGTATCTTTCTTCGTTAAATAGACAGGATCATTTTCAGATATTGTTGCCTGCTGCTAATAGTAAACATTTTTGTAGTTTTGGTATATTATAAATTACGTCCCTTATTAAAGTTCTATTGTTATGTTATGGTTACATTTAACTGAGTGAGAATTTCGTAAATTGACTTTAAGAATAATAAATAATACGCCAATAAAAATAAAAACGTTTATAAAATACCAAATCTTCTTAGATGATCAAATATAGGGTGTGTCAAAAGTTTAAGTTAAATAATTGTTTCTATGATTGTGTATCTAAAGTCGAAACATATAAGAATAATAATAATAAACACAAATAAATGATAGTAGGTAATACAGATCTATTATTATAAATTATGTCTAATATCTTTGAAATGACTTAAGATTTAAGAGCTCAGTGATCAGTTTGGCGACGAATTATATTGAATCGATCACAATCTTAAAAAATATACACAAACATATTGAAGCCTTACTTTCATGAGTGAATTTTCTTTTAAAAATAAGTTTATAATCATATTTTTAATTAAGTAGATTTATGTGAGACTGAAGATTATTTATTTTATTTTTTATATGTTATTTCTTGAATTTATTAATTTAATTATAGTGTAATTTTTATACGGCCTGTTATAGTTATAGCATAGATCTTCTTTTTTTTTTTTTTTAATTATTATTGAAAATATATTTGCAATGCGAATTGTTTATTGTGTTTAGTAATAGCCCCCCACACTAGTAATGTCTGATAATATGGTTATTTTTGATTTTATTATATAATTTTAACTGTATAGTTATATCTTAAATTGTTAAATTAAAAATAAATAATTTAACGTTTGTGTTTTAATTCACATCTATATGTTACATACATACATCAATAAAAAAATACAGACACACACACAGACAGACAGACTTCCATCTGGAAATGGTCTTAAGGCGGGTTTAGCCAACTAATAATGCATAATTTTAGTGCATAATGGATAATTTTTAAAACATGGCATTTACATGTACCTGTTTATACAACGAATAGTGTATAATTCATAATTTTCGTTCATAATGCATAAGGTTGGGAACTTTCAACTTTATGCACTAAATTATGCAAAAAATATCACTACGCATGCGCCGCAAATAAATTATAAACACTTACATAACCTCAATTTACAAAATAAACTAAATAAATAATTGAAAATGTGATAATTAACAGAATTTTTAATTTGAAAGCTATTAAAACATAAATAAGTCCAACACAAAGTAAAAGCATTATCTTTAAAGACAATGGTAATAGGTTAATCTGCTGTCTAGTGAATTGTCACTTTTCGCTTTATGCATAAAAGTTATGAGTTGGATAAACACCTATATTTTGTTGTGAATTATCGATTATGCACTATGTATTGAGCATTATTCTTTATGCATTATGCACTATCCATTATTAGTTGGCTAAACCCGCCTTTAATCGTGTCAGGGAACGTCAAGATGGTTATATGTCCGTCTTTATCTCATTTTTTTTAGCGCGTGGTATTTTTATTTTTCTAATTTTGAAGGTCATTTACTAGCTAACGAAGGACTTGGTCTTAAGGTAAGTTTATTAAATTATTTTGGTCATTATTTATTATGATGTTAGTTACCTGTGGTTGCTCTATATTCTCGTTTTTCTGGTAAGTATCCCATTACCATTAAATGAGGAAAATTGTTGCATGTTCATTATTTTCTTAATTATAATAATTGTTACGATAAAGAAAATAAGTGGACCTGTTTTAAGTTGTTTTCAATACTAGGTCAAAGGTTTCTACTAAATGTGCCAATTGAAGTGTTAAAAATTTTCTTTACGCTATATACCATTATGATTGGTCCTAATTAATGTTTTGTATCTAGACTATACTAGCGTAAACACGATCATTACATTATTATTTATGAGATGATTCCTTTCAACACAAGTTATTGTTAAAAGTGTTTACTTCAATCCAGTTCGTCAAGTAAATGTAACGTTTATATCTCCATATTAACCATGTACAGGATTTTCTACGCACTTGTAATGTTCTTGGCGATTTTTTCGTCTACAGAAAGTATAGTTTGTACCAAAAATTTTTGTGACACCGTGCAATGTAAGGAAGAAGTATGTGAAGATAGCAATCAGAAATTACAGCGAGGTGGATTGTGTGGATGTTGCATGGTTTGTTATACCATTTTAAGTAAGCATATTCTATACAAATGAAACTTAAATCATGTACCTACCTAATTAATTTGTATAATATAATTATAGATGAAGGTGAAGTCTGTGGTGGACCAATAGCATTATTAGGAGGACCACCAAATACAAGAATTTGTGGTGAAAACTTAATTTGTTTCCAAAGTAAATGCCAAAAGGAAGAGGATGTTGTTTCGAAAATATCTGGAGAAAAACGAAAATAACTATAAAAATAATAATTGAACCTACACATTTTCTATTTAAAATTAAAGAAATATTTACATTGTTCTATTACGTATAAGCTATATTTAAATCGAATAGAATGAAGTTAGCTACTTATCTTTTAAAATGGGAGTGTACGCCTAAAATAATGAACATATCTGTGTTATCTTTAATTACTTTGCAATTTTACATATTATTTAAGTAAATAAAACAATAAATATTTGATCATAAACATTTATCTATATGATTTGATCATTTATCACTCCCGCACGTAACAATTTATATAGTGATTTATTCCAAATAGTGCGAAAGAACAATATTATGAAACTCCTTATTACTTTTATAACCATTTTATCCGTAATTTTATTAACCCATTGTAAAAATAGTCCTTCAAATATCGTTAGAGCAAGATTAGAGGTACGTATATTATTCAATATGTAAGTTAAGTTACAATAATCTGACAAACTATAAATATACGGGGTATAGTTTGATATTTGTATTGGCCAGTTAAGGTGCTAATAGAAATCCCTACATTTTAGAGCTGTCCAGGATGTTCACTAAACAGACTCCATGATGTGAAAAAGTTCGCATACGAAGATATTCCACAATATGAGAACGTTGAATGGAAAAAGATATCGGGCGCACCGCCCGAATTAATTTTCCTTAATGAACTCGACGAAGAAATTGAAAGACACCCATTGAAATCTTTAAATAGAGAGGAATGCAATCAATTGTTGGACAGCAGAGGATTCGTCAAGCAGTCTAGAAGCGATAACGAATTGTAATGATGTAAATTTATGCAAAAATAAATATGGATCAACACGTGGGATAAAGAGTTTTCTTTATTCAGTAAAACTATTTAACATTTACAATACAAAGGATGTAATATAATATATTATTTACCTTACAAAATAATTTTTAAAATTACAACAGGAATTTTTAAATGCGAAAACCTTTTGGGGTGGTTGTTGAAAATAAAAGGAAGTTAGTAGATATTACCTGCAAAAATTGTTTTTAAAAATAACTATAAACCACGGAAGTATATATTATAACCATCTACAATAAGTAATATTACTTGTCCTTGTCTCCTAACACTCTTCCTTGCCCACCTAAACGTCTCAAAACAAAAGTTTAACTTTTAGATAAGGTGTGACAGTTTTTCTTCTCACACTTTTTACATACAACACTAAAATTGTGCAGAATTTAAATTAGGAATAACAATCTGTTAACTTTTCATGCTGTTTTTTAAAACGATTGCATTAAAGTTAGTATAGTAAAGAACTTCATTTGTGTATTTGTATAGATACCCATTCACCATGTACTATAAAATAAAATCTCTACTGGAGGATCAATTTTGGACACCACATTATTACTTACAGTCTATGAACTAACTTGATATTGAGTAAAGTCCAAATCATGCGAGATTGCCGTTTTGCAAGGGCAACCTTTTCTGTCTAAAGTTTGATTTTAAGCAATTTGTTGCACCTAATCTAGTAAAAGTAAAATTTGTATATTACATAAAATGTGTACTGATATAGGCATGTACATTTTGTTGGCTTTATGCGTATAATAACCAAGCAATAAACAAAATGGCTAACCAAAGAAATACTTTAGACAAAAATTGTTCTTCCAAATGCTGTTGTGAAGTCTGCGCCCGTCGTGCTTCCCCAATATTAAATGTTGACGTGAAAAACCCAAATGGAAACGCACCAATTCCAAATGACATGTGAAATCCGTTATCACCAAATCCAAAACCTGTTAAACAAAGTTCTATTTATTTATTTCTATAAGGGTTGTGTAGCAAACAACGTAAGTACCTGGGAAATTGGTACCTGGTTCAGGTTCCGTCCTTTGACCAGCAGGTCTTGGTGGTACTTTCTCTCGTGGATCATCGTTCTTAGTACTTCCGCGCCCGTATAGAGGAACAACCTTATCTTTGCTAATCACAGCCTTGCATACAGGACATACTTGACGATTAGGTCGTGTTTCTAGCCATTGATGAAGGCAAGGCCAACTGAAATACAATTATATTGTTCAATATTATTCAAAATGAACTGAATAGCATATCGTTAGGGATTACCAGAATAAATGACCACATAAGCTAACTACTGCATCTTTAGCTGTATCTAAACAAATGTTACATTCTAATAGTTGCTGTTCCTCTTTTTTATCATCATTTTCTTTAGCATCTGTTTGCTTCTCTTCCCTATCATTTTGTTTTTCTTTTACAGTTTCCTTATTAACACTTTCAGCACTGGCTGCCATCACAATGATTAAGTATTTGATTAAAAATTTGCACTAATTAACTTTTAAACTGACGTGGCCAGAAACTATTTTAGTTTGAATCAATATTTTCGACAAATGTTTAATAAATTTAAATCGCAGAATTTTTGTCACTATAATTTGAATACAAAATACAATTAGCTTTATGAACTTTAAATTAGATCAGGTGATCAGTATTTTAGTACCACAACAAACACCATTGTAGTCTGATCATTTTTTAATTTATGGGATTATTTTTTCAGTTTTTCGTCTCACCTCACGACCTTAATATTTTGACATATCAGCTGACAAATATTCCAAAAATAATTCGTAATAAATGATCCCATTGTAATTTAATTTTATGATAATTTTATCACTAATTAAATAACGTATAATGCAATAAAGAGTTTTCTCTATTACACAAATTTTGAAGAAAAATTGAATCTACAAAAAAATCTGCATTATAAAGCCCTATTCTTCAAAGTGAAAAATCAGAAATTTCCACTCACCTGTCATAAACGTGAGTTTTGATTTTATCACTTAATTGTCAACTAATTTTATATTAAGAATGGTTAATTAGGTGAGTGAAAATAAAGTGATCTTGTAAATGGAAAGTAGACCGTTGGACTGCAAAGAGGAGAGAATAGCAATTATTGTAAAGAAGTTAGTATCTTACTCCAGTTCCCACTGGTTCACACTGACACCAAGATGAGTTTGTTCCAACATAGAATAAGAGACATTGTGGTTCCAACGCGAATAAAGAACCACTCTTTATTCAAATGGATAAACCCGTGATACACACATCAGCTTATTTATACCATGCTTAAACCGATATCGTTCAGCTGCTACTCTAGGGCCCAGATAAACAGGACAGATGAGACACTGGGAAAAGTTGGCGGCCATTATTATAGTAGTTTTTATAGTGTTTGCCAAATGTATGAATACATGCTTGCACAATTATTACTTATTATTAATGATTAAAAAAAGTTTCAAGTAAATATGACAATACTAAATGGTATTAAATTCGTGAAAATTTGAATATTAGTTAAAAGCAAGTAAATATATGTTTTAGTAATTTTTTTATAATTTCTTCTTTAGTAAACCCAAATATTTCACACTTCTGCCGGACCATTTAACTATTTGAAACTATTTGAAACAGCTGGTATTGTTTAGTAAATTTTTGAGGTTATGTAAAAATATGTTTATATTCTTAAATTAAAGTGATCATCTGATTATTTAATAATTTTATATTCAAATTAACGTTGCTATTTTGTTATTAGAATTTATTATTAATAGTTTATTAATTTTGTACTTTAAATCATATATTGTTCGTAATATATAGTTACTTGTATAGGTTAGGTACATTCTAGATCTGTGGGTATATTCAGTAGTTTTTACTACTCTAGTATTTCTTCTTTATACCTATAATTAAGCTATTATAAAAAACATGGGATCAAAAACCGGTGGATTTTATTGTTTAGTACCTGGATGTATTTCAAGAACAGTGTTAAAGAATTGTTCATTTTTCCAATTTCCGAAAGATATTGAAAGGTTTGTTTACATGTACTCAGTACGTACCTATATGAAATTATACATTGGAAAGTCAAGTTTATAATAATAATTACAGCAGTTATTTTATATTATTAAAGAATTAAGATATTTTTGTTTGTTGTGGTTGTTTTTGACATATTAGAAAATATCCCTAAATTGCGGCAACACAAGTGAGAACTACAAGTTCTCACTGATCATTATTCTATTTTTAAACATCGTAAAAAATTACTGTTTAATGAACTTAGTAAAAATGAAATACAATTTGGCCTCTTTATTAAAGTGAAAGTGTCTACTTTCTGCCATTTTTACTGCTCTTTAGTCATTGTTTAAAATGAAACAATTAATTTGAAAAGCTTTGAAATAATCCTGGTATATATAGGTAGGTATCACAACCATATTTCATGAAATATGATGGTTCAAAATGCTGAGATCGCGCTTTTTAAATAAAACATGCAGATTTAAGAGTAACTAGTAGTAGAGTATTTAAAATTATAATACATTTTATGTTATTTTCAATTTTATGCCAATAGGATGAATGATTAAATATTAAATTCAATTTTGGAAATATTATTTAGCCCTTAATGCATACACTCCATATGTTTAAAATGTAAATACAATTCAAATAATTTTTAGTTTAATTGTTGAACAAATAATATTGACGAACATCGAGAATTTGGTTTATAATCAAATAATTTTACTAAAATTTACTTTATTTTTACTTTTATTATTAACTTAGATTTCAAAATACATTATAAAACAAACAATTGAGTACCTAGTTCCAATTGATGATAATGGTACTATACACACACTATGTTTAATTATCAATTTGTCGTCAACAAAATAGGTTTGAAATTAAAAGGAATATTCCGAATTGTTGGCATTACTTTATACTCAAACGAAAAGGCAAAAGGAATAAACCCGGAAAAACTATTATAATAATGGCGTCAAGGTCACGAGATTTAGGACACAAACATCAAAGAAATTCCGCCGGCCGTCGTATCTGATACTTTACTTTATCTGGGTCTAGGGTGTATTGAATTCAATTGAAAAATGTATTTTTGTTTGCCTATACATCAGGCGATTGATGACTTGAAAAGGACAGCGACCTAACCTAGTTCTTGTGTAGATTTTATTGAACGACGTTAACATTTTGTTATATTTTCGTGGTAATATTCGTGTATTAGTGAAAAAGAAATTAAACAATTATTTGTGAATGAATTAAAATGAGCGATACGTATGAATTAATTACTTTGTTCCTAAAATGATGTGCCTGTTTTATTTAATTTTGTGTTCTGTGGTTAGTGAGATATATTAGAATTTTCCCCAATGGCAGCCGCTAGTTGGGTGCACAGGTATCCAAACAGACTCAGATTTCGACCAAGTATGTATATATTTTCAACTAATTTTACCATGTATATCAAACTAGAAATTAATAACAAATTTTCAGGCAAATGGAAGAAACAGGAGGACCTACTTACATCCTGTTTGAAGCAAGGTTAGTCGTTGTTTCTGTTTCGTTATTATTATTATTACCTAGTTAGTATTATTATTTCTAATGTGTTGTTTTGTTGTTGTTCCAAATAAAAAGTTAGGGGAAGGGAAATGTTTATTCACTAATCTATTTCAAGATTTCAAGGTGCAATAGTTGAAATAGTATATTTATTTATATCTTGTTTTTTCTTAATAATAGCACTACAACACAAATAAGTAATGGTCCGAGTGCAAAAAGAGTCATTGTTACACACTTATTTGGGTACTATTTTCTAACTGAAATTTATTAGTATTGTATAAATAAAATTTAAATTATAATTGTGCCTTTATTATGAATACGTACCTACCTATCCTGATTTTCTTAAAAGTATATTTTAGGCCGATTTTTCAGGGATCAAGATAATCTTAATAATAATCTTTCAAAGAATATCTTGGTGTTACGTCGATTTCCTGCAACCTTTTTCTTGTCACCAAACATACCATGCTTTATAAAAAATAAAGGACTTTTCTGTTCGCGTACAAAAACTCAATTAGTTGATTGATTAGGGTACTAGAAAACTATATAAAAAATCTCGTTCAAATAGAAAATTCTAGAAGCATTCGTCAAATACAAACAATGTAAATAACAAATTTGTTATATAGGGCTGTTTTGAACATTGACATGGTAAATTTCCTACACTATTTTTTCGGTTTTTACAGAGCCATTTGATTGTTTCCACAGTGTTTTGGACAATATTTGTAGCAAAGCGGAGGAAGAGTCATTATTATTGAATTACTTAAATACATTCGTCAAAATTTTGTTACATTATGAAAATAAAATGGATAGTATTGGGTTCAGTACGAAGGACATCCTGTGCTGGTAAGAATTTCAAAACAGTATAGGTATCTATATATAATCAAAAAGTAAATACATTTTAACTGTTATTATTGTGATTTATATTTATAGCTTACGTGTTCCTCTGGTACATGAATCAACAATGATACGTTCTGCAAGTTTGAGATGTATCAGACATACTTTAAAGGCTGAAAATGATGTAGTTTTATTTGATCAACTACATATTCCATATCTTGTAGCAAGGTAACAAGAAAATAAAAACATTGTTGTAGGTACCTATTAGTATCATTCAAAATGTATTTTTCAGATCTTTTGATTTATTATTAAGAAATGATGTTGAGCGGATAGAGGCTATAAAACTAATGAGAAAAATTCTTATAATTTGTCCGCCAAAACTCAGTGTATGTTGTACTAGAAGTTTAGTGTCTCTAGCCAATGAAGGAAGTGAGAATAAAGATAGATTATTGAGAATATGTCTTGCAACCTTATCTGAAATAGGTAAGAGTTGATTGGCTTTATTATAGTAAAGCTGTTTACTACTATTACTACGTATTTACTACTATTACTACGTATATACTACTATTACTACGTATTTACTACTATTATTACGTCTTTACCACTATTACTACGTGTTTACTACTATTACTACGTCTTTACTACTATTACTACGTGTTTACTACTATTACTACGTATTTACTACTATTACTACGTCTTTACCACTATTACTACGTGTTTACTACGTCTTTACTACTATTACTACGTATTTACTACTATTACTACGTATTTACTACTATTACTACGTATTTACTACTATTACTACGTCTTTACCACTATTACTACGTGTTTACTACTATTACTACGTATTTACTACTATTACTACGTATTTACTACTATTACTACGTATTTACTACTATTACTACGTATTTACTACTATTACTACGTCTTTACCACTATTACTACGTGTTTACTACTATTACTACGTCTTTACTACTATTACTAGATCCTGAAAAAGGCACACCATATCTTGGGCTATTTGCTTGCTTGTTTAAGTTGATTTATTTGATATATTGGACTTCAGTGTGATATCTACTAAATGTTGTTTGTTTAGCAATCCTGAATTCGGATCTATTTATTAAATGTGGTGGTGTAGCGGCAATTACAAGAAATTTAGTTGAATGTCAAATACCGAAAATTGTGGAATCATTGTGTGGTGTTCTGTTATTACTATTGGATAAACCAGGTACACGTCGGAAAGCCGCAGTTGATCTGCGCGCAGTTGCTGCACCATTCTGCGATTTCCATTATAAGCAGGCTATTCGGGATTCCAACAGGTAAATACAAAATTTTTTCTACTGGTAAAACGAGGCATTAGGATTTTATATATTTTTTCAGATTTGATTGTAGTCATTTAGCTGTTTTATCCATACTACGAAGTTGGCCTGGTATTTTGCATTTTTGTAATCCACTAGATCGTGGAGGACTCAAGGCGATAATAGATGTCTTGTATTTGCGACAATCCGAAGTCAGAGTAAGTTCTATTTTATCCTATTTCCATATTTATCTATATGTATAAAAGGCCTAGATAGTTTTTGATGATATATTCAATTTACTTTCAGAAAGCAGTATTAGACGTACTCTCAGAAGTCGTGGGTCTATCTCAACCTGAATGGACAGATGAAATCTTGGTGGCATTAAGAGCTGCAGATCCCTGTGACCCACAAGCTTCGTGGCGATTAAGAGAAGGATTTGTAGCAGCAGAAGGAAGGTAAAATCAATACTTAAATAAGTTCTTAAAAAACTGGGTTATTCCAGTTTTAGTATTTCAATGTTTAAAGGTATGTATAGAATATTTTATTCCACAGATCAGTCTTACCACATCTGTCAAGAACCACAGCTAGTATAACGGATCTACACTTGTCTTTGCTGTTGTACTGTTTCTTAGAAAATGGATTACTAGTTGCTTTGACAGAAGTTATCGTGACAAGTGATACATATTTATCGGTGAGAGCTACAGTTCTTTTAGGTAATAAACTTAAAAATTGGAAGGGAGTTGGTTATTTATTGGATTCAATTCGATTTAAATTGACTTTTTTAGGTGAACTTTTACGGTTAATTCACTTACTACTACCTCCAGGATGTTGCAATTTATCGCCAGCATTGCCAGGCTTAATAGAATATGCTTCCAAAGGTGTTCCACAAGCTATGGCAGCCATAACAGCACTGAATCAATTACAAAAGTTAGTATGAATATAATATGACAGAAGTGAGTTTTAATAATAATAATTTGTGATAGTGCAGTCTTTGTCGTCGAAAACCTGCAAAAAAGGACCGCTATCTATGTGACTTAACTTAAAGCTGCACCGAAGGTGCAGCCGCAGGTCTGTCTATATGGGAATTTGTTTTTTGCAGCATCCCAACGGGCACTTTTCAAGGGGATTTAATGCGGCCACACTATTTTAATTAAAAGTAATATTTTGAATAATTTTTTGATTTCTTTAGATTTCAATTCAAGTTTTCTGTAAAAGTTAAACTATAAGCTCAAATTTATATACAGGGTGAATCAAAAATGTATTTCTTTATTTTGTTAAGGTCAAATAGTAATATTTTGAATAATTTTTTGATTTCTTTAGATTTCAATTCAAGATTTCTTTGAAAGTTAAACTATATGCTCCTAGAGGTTATCTACGGGGTAACTCAAAAATGTTTCTATTTATTTTCAATAATAGATAGAAACATTTTCAGCTTTGGCAATACTTTTTTTTAATTAATTTTTGAATTATTTTTTTTTGAAAATTTTTTTTTTATTTTTTTTTTAAATGTTTTTTTTAAATTTTTTTTTTTATTTTTTTTTTTGAAAATTTTTTTTTATTAAATTTTTTTTTTTTAATTTTTTTTTTAATAATAGAAACATTTTTTTCCTTGAAATTTTTTTTCTTGATTTTTTTTTTCCTTTTTTTTTATAACCCTCAATGACTTTTTTCATAAACAAAACTACCACACAACGACTGGGAAATCCCAAAGGGATTTCTTGTTATTAGAAATAATTTGGGTTATAGGTTGATGAAAAAACGTCCTGCATCATATAGTTTGCATTTGGATTATATTTTAAGAAATAACAATATTAAGCGACTGAATCAGAGACGAAAAACTGCACGACACAAAAGTCATAGTGCGTTGAAGACGAAGTTGAATCAAGTCAAAGTAAGTTGGATATTTTATAGTATAAGCAAACATTGATGTTTTTTCTTTTTGTTTTATTAGTCTGCATTAAGAGATGGTGATGATATGGTTAAAGAGACTGGTGTTTTAACGAACACTGATGCCTCCAAGTGGAACTTTGATCTTATTAAGATATTATTAAAGGTACACCTGTCCTATGAATTTCCATACGTTGCAAAATACTGTGAATAATGATTGTAGGGTGAATCCGATTCCAAACTCGACTTAACGGACTCGTCACACAAGTTTTTCCTCAAAAGACTCACTGAATTCTTTACGCCATCGCAAAACAAATTCTCACATATGGATCTGGGCCCGTCACCTCCAGCAATATCTGATCTAACCACATGTGGTGTGGAACTCATCAGTTTTCTCATCGAATTAAATGAACCAGACTATCATGTCATGGTTCAAGATCTGTTTAGAGACGTACTGTGCAATATTTTAGCTATCACTACCAGTAAAAGTGTTCATGATTGTTTGTTTAGTCCACAGCATATGATTAATACGCATTGTCAGAGTTATTTCTTGTTTATTGGACAGTTCATAAGACATCCTGCTGGAGCCAGGATTTTGAGAGAAATGGGCATGTTTGATACGTAAGTTCAATCATCATTAGTTATTTCTTAACCTATTGTCGAACTTTCTATTCTAGTCTTACAGAATTAGCTACAACTACCAATCACGACTGTTATGTGAAACTGATAGTTTCATCGCTGGATTATGCGACACCCGGTCCTAGTAGAGACCTATTAAAGGCGGTATTAACGTGTAACGTTGAGAGTTCTCGCTTGTATGGGACACAACTTTTTTTAGTCCTCTTAAGAGCGGGAAATCCAGATTTTGCTGAATGGGCCATAAAACTGTTGGTGAAACAATTAGAGGACGAATCTAAAGTTGTGGTTCTATCCGCATTAGAAACATTGAACGAAGCATGTGAGATATCGGAATGTTTACATGCATTATTGGAGATCAACCCCGAGTTGGGGAAATTAGGAGAGAAAGGTACATTGCTTGATATGCAAATGTTGCAGTAAATTAATTTTAACTTTTAGGTATATTATTGGGTGTAAAATTGCTGTCCACTGAGAAATGTCTGGATAAATTAGGCAAAGAAAAAGTCATCGAAGAAATAAAACGTTGGGAAGAGAACTTTCTCTATCGTTACGTACGGTTTTTTGAAGGTGATATATCCGATACATTAACATTACATCAACGTGACGAGGAAGGAAAGTACAGTCTGCGACCTAGTAATCAAAGATGCGCGAATAAAACAGAGATTTACGTACCGTCACATCTTTATGGTCAATTGAATCAGTACGCTAATGGGTTTCAATTATTGTTGGCACATGGATCTGTTAGTTCTATGATTGAGGTAAGTTTTAATAATAATATACACTCTTTGTGTAATTATTTTTCAATGCAATGCTGCCACTCCGGCATATACCCAATATACAACCTCCTGACAGCCGACTGTCTTCACATAAACATATTTGTCAATGTATATTTTTCAGTGTATAAGAATGGGTTTATGTGAAACAGATGAACAAATACTGAAATTAAAATCATCGATTTGGGCTATTAGCCATATGGGTACAACAAAACGGGGCTTCAATCATTTGAATCCTCATAACGTCATTGAAAATATCATATCGTTAGCTACTTCTGCTCCAGTATACTCAATACGAGCGACGGCATTTTATTCTTTGGGATTGATATCTACGACAGCCTTAGGAGCAGAAGAACTACAAAAGTAAGTAAAATACTAAAAACAGAGGCACAAATGAAGCTTGATTTCACTAATAAGAAGGTAAACTTCCGTTTTGAGTTTTGATTTTTATTTAGAATAACGATAAGCACTGGAAATTAAACCTCAAATATTTGTTTTGGTTTAGTGATGTCACATTTTGCTAAAAGAAACTTCAAAGTCTTTGTTGGTCGAGATTCTAAACATTTAATAAATCACTACCCATCCCAATCTTGTTACTGTATAACAAGCATTTGTTAGGTGTCTTTTGCTTCAATCAATTAAGTTATTTTGCATGCAATTATTTTATGAAAACACGATTAAAAACTGTTGATAAATAATAAGACGTATAAAGTTGTACCGGATTTGGCAACGCTGGAGTTGAAATAATAACCATAAACTTAACTGACACCTTTCAATATTTGTCCGTAATTAACGGAATCTTGCGATTTTAATACTGCGCATGCTCACAATAACGCCGCGCCTTTATATGACAGGTTTAACTAAAATTAATACAACACTATCGTGAGGTAACTGTCACTGAAATCATTCTTGTGTCATTTGCCTTTAGATGGCGTAATATTCCTAAATATGAATTTGTCTAGACATAGATGGTTGACAACAAAACACGATAGACACGACTATTGGCCGGTAATTAACGAAGAAATACAGGATACAGTTTATTTACGGAATTACACCACTTCTTTCTCAGATGAGGTGATGTATGTTGAGAATCCATTCCACACTAGTGCTGATATTAAAGATGATGAAACTGTCGCTGGGTCTAGCGATGAAAAATTGGACATTTTTAATTCACCAGCTCTCTCACCAGGTAATTTGGAAGTTTGTCCAGTTTTCCCAAACATATAATCGACAATTTTATATATTTAAGGTTATAAAATGAAGCAAAGAACGTTACCAGCCAATACGAATCCTTCAGAAATGTTCCACAAGCGTTCGCTGTCTGAATCTAAAACGTTTGATACTAGCAACGGATTTGATGATGCTAGGTATAGTAATTTCAATCATTTGGGCCTAACAAGACAGCGCAATGCATCGATGACTGAATCAACAACTTCCGGTGTGAGTTCGAGTGATTCTTCGCAACACAATAAGCAAAGGTAACGGACTTCAATTTAATTCTAAACTTTTTAATAATATTTGTATGTGATTTTCTAGTGGTGGTCCTACGGCGTATTTTTTGACATTAAGTCCTATTCCAAGTTCCTCAAGTCTGACAACATTACGGTTACAACAGAAGCGACGGTCTCATCGAATTTCATCGAATAGTAAGACGGTTTTTATCACCAATAATATCAGACTGTAACATTTTCCATTTTTCCAGGTGCTGGCTCGGAGGCTTCATCGTCATCCACTACGTCGAATGAGCTCAGTTTTGAAAACCTACTAGGTTACTCTGCCTTGAGATATATCCGTAGGCCTGAATCCTTTGATGTACCAGTTGATGCTGGAGATTATTTGTTTAAACCGCCACCTCTCAGGTATTTGCTCTATTTTATTTTACTCTTTGGAAGGGTTTCTTTGAAAATAATAGAAAACGGGAAAAAAATCGTTGATATTTGATTTTCCAGTGAAAGATCTCAATCCCTAATGGATACTTTTCAAATAGAAGATTCCGAAACGCCGGCCATATTCACATTGCAAAAAATCAAAACGCTATCATACAATAGAATACAAGAAGATCAAATTTATATGGGAGTGTGTTTGCCGAAATGTTTGTCAGCCATTTTCCCGAGTATCGACGAAATTCGTATTGAACCTTTTATATTTAGTGATGCAGAACTCGAACAAGGTTCAGACGGTAGAACGCCATCGGCTCATATTAAGTTAGGTGAAAGTTATCCGCATGACAAAACGTGTTGCTTCAAATGTTCGGAGTTGCGTAATGAAGATAGCATTGTGTTTGAAGGTGAGTTTCTTATTGAAGTTTTCAGGTTGACAGATTGTAATGAATTATTTGTTTCTCAGAACCTGCCCAAATCGATGTATTGAAAAGTTGCGAGTTGCTAGCCAATCCATGTTCCAGTCGATACATTAAATCTCACATACTTCGATTCAAACAGCGCGAACCGAGCATATTTAAAGATATTTGCATTTATTCTGAGGCTTGTAAAATGTGTTCAGAAAACTACTACAGACTGTCATCGCGACGGATGATCCAGGAAGTGTTCTTTGACATGTGTTATGATCATATGCGCGAGATAACCAATCATATTTTGCGCGAAAAGTTGACAAAGTGCAATGGAACGATTGAAAATGAACGTAGAAGTAGTGAGAGTAGTGATTTAGTAAGTCCGACATCCGAATTTAAATCATTGGACTCGTTGAAGTTCATTTACAGTGAGAATAAGTTTCCTATAAGTCGACTGAAGGAAAATAAAAAGTGATACTGGTTCTTAGATGTGATTTGGTGGATAATACTCGGCAGGAAAGTGTTGATTTATGATAATATTCCTACTATTTATGTAATAAATTATATATGATGAGTGAATGTGGATATACGAGGTCTGTTCAAAAAGTACCCGGAATTCTCATTTTTCTAAAAAAATATTTATTTATTCGTCTACATCTATATGGTCCCCTTCAAAGTAATCCCCCCTAGATATAATACACTTATGCCAGCGTTTTTTCCAGTCTTCGAAACACCCTTGATAGTCACTTTTTGTAATGATCTGTAGCACTCTCAGCGATTCTGCCTTTATCTCTTCAATCGATGAAAAACGCTGTCCTTTCATGGGTCTCTTCAACTTTGGGAACAGGAAAAAATCACACGGAGCGATATCTGGTGAATAAGGAGGTTGGGGCATGATTAAAGTCTTGTTTTTAGCCAAAAAATCACGAATAAGCAACGATGCGTTATCGCGGTGCAAAACCCATGAATTGTTTTTCCATAAATCGGGGCGTTTTTTTCGAATTGCTTCACGCAAACGTCACATTACTTCAAGGTAATACTCCTTATTGACGGTTTGACCTTTTGGCAAGAATCCTTTATGCACTATGCCATTATAATCGAAGAAAACAGTAAGCAAAACCTTGACATTTGATCGAACTTGACGTGCTTTTTTCACTCTTGGTGACGTTGAGTGCTTCCACGTGGACGATTGTGCTTTTTTCTCGACTTCATTACCGTACACCCATGTTTCATCACCAGTTATGACCCTTTCAAGCAAATTTGGATCGTCGTTGACGTCGTTTAACAGCTCCTGAGCGATGGTAATGCGTTTGTTTTTTTGCAGTTTTGGAACGAATTTTGCTGCCACTCGTTTCATGCCCAAAACCTTTGAAAAAATATGATGGCATGAGCCAACTGATATGCCAACTTCATCAGCAACTTCTCTAATTGTGATTCGGCGATCATCCATAATCATTTTTTCCACTTTTCCCACATTTTCATCGATTATTGACGTGCTGGGTCGACCGGAGCGTTCGTCGTCTTCAACGTCTTCGCGTCCATCTTGGAAACGCTTATACCACTCGTAAACACTTGTTTTTTTCATAGCAGACTCACCGTAGGCTCTCTGTAACATTTCGCACACTTGGTTACACTTTATTTCATTTTTCACGCAAAATTTAATACAAATTCTTTGACTCTTCAATTCTTCCATTGTTTAAACTAACAAAAATCGCCGAGCTCAAAAAAACACGTCTACACCAGCCGCTACAAGACAGAATGTAAACAATGAATACAGCTGAAAATTTCACCATACATTAGGGACATGTGTACCAACACAATAAAAAAAAAATTTGACCACCGGACTCTCCAGACAAGCGCAATTCAAAAATTCCGGGAACTTTTTGAACAGACCTCGTATAGTTAATTCGAAAGTAAAACGATTTTCTGTTTCTGTTACTAAAGGCAATTATTTAAGTTGGAGACCGTGAAGTATGCAAATCAAAATAATATACATCATCATACTTGATCAGGCTTTCCTTGTTTCAAAATGGTTCACCAACACAAGTGATCAGCTTTTTCAGGAGTCCGTGATCTTGTGTAATCGTCTCGCCTAACAACAGTTACCCTGCAAACCTGTTTGTATTAGTGGAAACATTACCGCCGTCAAGTTTTATTTACACCAAAGAAATATTAAAAGGATCTGTATGCAGGAGAATTTGCAACGTTGCACCCAAAACAAAGGCGCCTTTGCACGAAAGTGAGAATCAGCCTTAAAGGCTAATAGATTGCGCTTAATATTAATTATTATTACATTTTTAAAGTCATTTTTATTGGCTGTAATAATTTAACATTTTGATAAAAATAATTGTCTATTTCTGAATGTCTTTAATAGAGTTCATGGCTTGATGTAAAATGTTGAAAAGGTGTAATTTTTCGATCCAGAATGTTTAGTAGTT
Source organism: Apoderus coryli (assembly GCA_911728435.2). NCBI lineage: Eukaryota > Metazoa > Arthropoda > Insecta > Coleoptera > Attelabidae > Apoderus > Apoderus coryli. The sequence continues at coordinate 97,456 of OU452211.1, read as the reverse complement.
AATCCAATTCAAATTGAGTATTAAATAGATCAGGAACCTCACTGTGGCATAATATGTATAAGTACTATTTAAATCTAATAAATTATTTGATTTTTGAAGTTACCGTAATTTCTTTGGTGTGGAAACTTGATTTATTAGATATAAGTATGTCCATGTCATAAATACCCATTTATGACAAACGTTATAGGATTTATTATTATTATGGCAGGTGAATAAAAGTAATTGTAAATAAAAATATTAACTATGTAATTGTTGTCTTTTTTGCAATTAAATGGATTTTTTAACTGTACTTTATACAAACTTTTTCGAAGACTATTTGAAAGTATTTATTTATAAATAAACTATATTATATTTACTGGTTGATGTTATTTTTAGTTCAATACCAATAAAACAATGGATCTGCTCTACCACTAATTATTCTTAGTTTTGAAAGCAAACACTTTAGGAGGTTGGTGAGCCTTACAACGAAAGCATTGTTTTATTTTCCCCATAGTTCCTTTTTAACGTCTCTCCAACAAGTTTTTATGGTTCTGAACGGAAAAAATTGGATGGGGCTAGATCATTGAGATATAAGGAGACGCTATAAGCATTATTTTACATTGTACAGAAACGGGTGCATTGGGTGGGGCGTAAGCGCATACCAATATGGCAGATTCTCCAGAGCCGGACTAACTATTTTTGTTGACGTTTTTGTTTTTTAATTTGCAGCTTGGGTTTATACTTTATTTTGAAATGTTAAACAGTGTACAAAATACTTAAATATAGGTAATTATTGATATTTGGTACCTAAATACACGAGTAAAAGACAGTACTTTATAAATCCAATTAATTCGGACAGAAGTCCAGATATCTCTACGAGCAGGATCTTTAGGAAATCTAAAAACAAGAATGTTTTTAACACACATTTAGGGGTCTTTTTTGCCAGAAATTTATGAAAAAGTCGAGTTTGAGAGTAGAAATCAAGTAAATGAAAAAATAAACTACAATGCACGTGTCAATTGTTCACTGCAGAAATAGAATGCTACCAGACTCCTATAATAATGTGTTTTAATAAGTTCACCTAAAAAAACCCTAAATACGACCATGTACAATGTTTACAATATTTGGTACATACGTATGAAGCGTTATTCCTGATATTTTCTTGTCGATTTCACTTCTAATACTGCAACTACGCACAGCACAGGACACCATTATAGTATATTGTCAAATAACCGTCCAAAAAAAACACGAAAAACTTACGTAAACTTGTAAAATACTCGTAAATAACACTATCAACTTGAAAGCACGACAAATGGCAGAGGTCGTATACCAATATGGCGTACCTGCACCCGCTTTTGACCACGTTAGAGCATCTCCCCCCACCTCAATGGGCTAGATCTAGAGAAAGCAGAGCATGTTGCGTACTTCGTACCGTGGCGATTCACGATGAATGAGCATTGATTTGGTGAAAGAACACTTTTGAGGGCGGTTTTTTCTTCAATTCATCGGAAACGGGAGACATTTTCTGCTCACACGACATCGAACTCGTTTTTGTAGTGTTGCCAGGTGGTTTCGAGACTCACGAATTATCATACCATTGTCGTATGAGTCATGGGGGTACTGTTAGTCAGTTAAATAAAATTACAGCAACTGTTTATGTATTAGTCTTTTAATTTTTAACAATATTAGTAGTAACTATACTTACACAAGTATTAACAAGTTAGTAGGAATTTTAGTTTCATAAGTTAAATCAATCAGAATGACGAGACAGCTAAAATTTAGGCAAAAACTTAAACGGCACCCTGATCTCTGTGTACTTCGATTGGCTATTTTATGTCTCGACTAATTCCTTAGGGAAACTAATGCTCAGAATTATACGTTTACCTCATTTCACACAACACACAATAATACTCTCCCAGTGCGATACTATACACTCCTCGCATTTAATTTCAAATAACTTTTCCTTTAATGTTCACATTAGCCCTAGCCTTCAAGCAAAAGTAACAACGGTGAAAAAGTTCACTTGTGGCTACTTAGCTCGTTTATTATCTAGATGAAATTTTGGCAGTCACCAGCTGCCCACTAATTTTCGCTCAATCTTTTAGACAACGTTTCGATTTACTGCATAATAATGTCAGACCACGTGTTGGGAAAGGGTCTCTTACAAAGACACATAATAGCGGTCTTTAATTCCTTTAAACGTTGTTCAGAGAATTGCCTGGAATTGCACATTTCAGTCTTACCATGTAAAACACTAAATCTATACATATTTTGTTGTGAATTCAATATCAGACAATGATTCGAATGATTATTGAAATTTTAAACGTTATTTGAGATTAAATTTGACTTTTACAAAGACAGTTCCTTTGTTCAGGATAATTACAACCAAAGCTGATCAATATTTTGTACTAATGAGTATTTTTAATAATATTTCGGTTATTCAGGGTGTCCATGAAATGACTAAACAAAAATACAAACTTTTATTTAGGAATCACGCGGCATTTTTAAATTTCTAGGCATTAACCAAAGATCGCATTTGCGCCAAAACACGCACAGCTGAGGTATTTGTGGTTAAACGTTTCATGGACACCCTGACAATAATTATTAAAACTTCCGACATTCAGTTCAAGTCGGAGAGTGTCCACTAAACGTCATCTAACCTCACTACAAAATTCTATTAGAGAAACACCCTGATTTCTACTTTCAATAAAAATACATTAATTTGTCTTATAACTCAAGTTCCCTATATGCAGCTCAGACACATAAACATCAGAATTCTTTCCCTCAACTCCATCAGGTCGCACGCACAGATCTTTAAGTTTCATCCTAACATTTTCCATATTATGATCTAATGACAGATCTGCTTCGCTCACAGCCGAACTACTGGTTGCTATACTGCATACCTCGCACTTATCTAACTCACTGGCAATATCAGGCAATGATAAGTGTTTGCTTCTACTTGAAGTCGATGGTTCTTCAGTAAATGTGGTCGTTAATTCCGCACCCACCCCAGGCTCTCGAGGGAGTTTTAACAGATCTTCGTTGCGTTGACGTTTCTCGTGGATTTCGTTTGAGATTTGCTCCAAGTTTTTTAAGGTTTGAGAGTAGAATGTTTTTGTTTTAATGATTTCCTGTTTCAAGGATTCTATACGACTTAGTTGGGTATTTAATTGTTCTAGACATAAGGCCTTTTCTTCGAAGTATGGTCGAGACTTGATGATGGATTTCTGTAGTTTTTCTTCATGTTGCTTCAGTTTATCCTCAGTGGTTTTGTATATGGTGGCTTTTCTTTGATGTTCACGGCCCATTTCCGCTTTGTGTGCATCTGCCTCCATAACCTAAATAGACGATGGATTTTATTTGGCATACGAGGTAACTACAGATTTAACCAAATGTTAATCGATATGCAGTAAGTGTGACATACCTTCATGGTGGCATGATTCAGCATTTCTTGCCAAGCATTATCAAACTGCCATTCATGTTGGTTACTTAGAAATCTTTGTTCGGCGAGTGCTACAGTTTCTTTAGCGGCAGCGTGCAATCCTGAAAATAAAATCGTCAAAGTGTTTACAGAAGAAGTGCTCTAGCATTTTAGCGTAGAATGGAATTGGACATCTGATGATTAAATATAAATAATTAGGTAAAACTCAGGAATGTAAAAACTTCTGCAACCTCATAAACAAGTATATTATTCAAAAACTAGCCATGGATATCTGATAATACTAAAAAATGACGTCATGGGTTATCAAATCTTCAATCAGCATTGTAATTAGTCAACTGTTTATCAAAATTCTAAAATACTTATTGTTTTTGACAAAAATTTAAACAATTATCAGAGATTTAAATATTGATCATATCTGAACGATGATGCTCACTTAAGTACCTAATATACGTAGGATATTAAAAATGTACAATTAATTTCTGTATTAAAAATTAAAGCGTTGCCTTAAATATAATTCCGTTGCAGTTTCTTCCACTAATAAGTATTTTGCACTAATATTTAAGATCTTTTCGATTTCAAAGCACAGGGAACTAATTATTTATATTGCAGTACCCAAGTAAATTTAAATCGATCTTACCACTTGCTTTTTGATAAAGAACGGCAGCTTCCTGACATTCACGTTGCTGCTTTTTAGCTACCTCTAAAATATCATAATATGGCCGGGCTTTTTCTATGCATGATCCCAATTTTTTTGTAAATAATTTTAATCTTCTAGTTGTTTCATTTAGCAGCATTCGAAAGGTAGTGTTTGCTTCCTAAAATACCGTAATAAACAAACTAATAACAAAAGGCTACTTTAGATTACATAAACTTTCAAGAAGAAGTTGAACTTCTCACTTTATAACGCAATTTCTAACGCCATAGAATTAACATTTTTGAACATGTCAATACTTCAAAATAACTCATTCAATTAACAAGTAATTTGAAAATAGTTAGTACCTACTCACATCATATTCAATTTCTAACTTATTAATTTCATCTGTAGTTGTATTCAGCTTTTCCAATTCAATTTGTATTCGTGGATCCAATTCCCCATCAGACTCATCGTTGGAACTCATATTTACACGGTATTATATTTTTAACTAATAATAGGTAATAACTCGCAATTTATTCAGAAGTTGTATAATTTACATTATTTGTTTATAAATTGTTTTTGTTTATGTAGCGGAAAATGAATACTTTGGTATAGGTATGACCTATATTATATTAAAACTAAATCATTAATGATTTATGAGCACACTGTAATAAAATGTTGTTTACTCGTTATTTGCTTACTTAGTTTATAGTTGATCTTTGATTTATTCATTATAACTAGCTATTATAGGTAATAAAGGAATTTTAGAAGTACTAATACACTTTCTTTTGATTTTGTTTATCTAATTAAACACTTTCTCAAAATCAATTGAAACTTTTACTTTTAGTGTCTAATAAGTTTAATTGTTAGTAAAACTTATAACTTAATTTGAATACACAAAAACTAGCTAATTGAACATAATAAATAACATAAAGTTTATAAGTAAATACGACAATTAAAATAGGATTATTATTAAATTCCTAATTAAATGAATCAACTTAATACCTAACTGTACTAGTGTTTCATGTACTTATCAACATTAACAATAGAAGTTTGATCTCATATATATTACGTGTGTTAGAAAGAGACAGTTTGATATATTTATGTCTGTGATTCTACGTATGACCGAACATTACATTAGCCTAGGGGCAACATTGAATTTGCTCACTCGTTAGTGTGCGTTGGGTTTCGAGTAATTCCGTGCAGATTTAAATACATAATGTCAATGTCATATAATTTAATTTAAATTAAACAGTAATTATACGAACAAATCCACTGAGCTTGTCCTTTATTGATCCGGGTTGGTTAATAATGACATCATAGCCACTAGCAGATCATAGCTCATAGAAATAACACTGCATTTCTATGCCATAAGCCATAACTACTAGTTTCGTTCCAACATGGGCACATTTATACGGGAGCTATTGGACATATTTGTCTTGACATAGATATGGTCATTGTCTTTATATTTAAAAGACAATGCTATGGTATTGGTAGAAAAATAAAATAATGCTGTAATCTGCTTTCCGGTAATATAAAACTAAGCAAAAAAATGGAGAATCTGGAGTGGGGATAATAGCTTCTTTAAAATATTTAACATCTTTGTCATAATTAAACTCATATGTCAGATGGTGTCAGTGCTACCAAGCATATAAATTTCAGATTCTAATATGTAGTAGTTCAAATCAACTAACTTAACTTTCCCTTTATGACCAATATAATAGTACAAATTTCAAATCAGCTGTTTAACCTGTGTTGACATTTTCATGTATTTTATTTGTATTTTTCTAATTTTTATTATAATTAGGTAATTCCACTAAAACAAACATGTCTCGATTTAGTGGTGTCTTACAATTAACAGATCTAGATGATTTTATCACTCCGTCACAGGTAGAATACCCTAAATAATAGTGTGCTGTAATTTATTTATAATTTTCCAGGAATGTATAAAACCAGTAGAAATAAAAACTATAAAAACTAGTACAGGTGCTAAAATTACAGTTCAAGAGGATGGGTCGTATTTTCAAATAGATGAAGTATTGATAAATTCTTAATAAAATATAAATTGTTATTGATAGAAACTCTATATCTTTAGGAAGGCAGTAAACAGAAGCTTCAAAAAGTTGAAATAACCCTAGCTGACTGTTTAGCATGTTCTGGATGTATAACATCAGCAGAAAGTGTACTTATTACACAACAAAGTCAGGAAGAACTTCTTAGGGTATTTCAAGAAAACTTTACTGCAAAATTGGTATGCTAAACCTATGTTTTATAAGTATTTTGAAAATATTTTTTAAATTCATATTTTAGACTGGTGATATCGATAACTGTAAATTAATTGTTGTCTCCATATCAATACAACCTTTATTGAGTCTTGCAGCAAAGTACAATTTATCTGTAAATGATTGTGGGGCGAAATTAGCTGGATATTTTAAGAAACTTGGTGCAGATATGGTAGTTGATATGACGGTAGCGGAAGATTTCGCCCTATATGAAGCACAAAAAGAATTTGTACGTCGATATAGGTCAACTGAAAATGATGGTGTTAAAAATATACTACCGATGCTAGCGTCAAGTTGTCCAGGTTAATTTTAGAGGAGATTATACCTGATAAATATTTATTTGGTACATATTTTTAGGTTGGGTATGTTACGCTGAAAAAACCCATGGAAGTTATATTCTCCCATATATTTCAACGACTAAGTCACCGCAACAAATAATGGGTTCATTAATCAAATATTGGGTGGGTCAAAACAAATCAGTATATCACGTTACGGTAATGCCATGTTATGATAAAAAATTAGAGGCTTCCAGAGAAGATTTTTATAACTCTCAGAGCCAAATTAGAGATGTGGACTGTGTGATTACTGCAAGTGAGTAGAATTTAGAGAATTTATGAAGGTAATGTTCAGTAGTTTATTAGTTTTACTTCATTCTAGTTGAGCTTGAGCAAATGTTGACTAAAGATAACATTTCATTGGAAACGTTGGAAAATTCTACGTTTTGTAAACCATGGTTAAAGGATAATCCGGAAGAAATACCCCTCTTTACTAGCCGTATTGGTTCTGGTTCTGGAGGATACTCAGATAATATTTTTAGATACGCAGCTAAAGAATTGTTTAATATCAATTGCGACGAATTGGAATATAGATGTTTGAGGTAAATTTGTAGCGAAATTAAAGTTAGATTCGGTGTATATATCAGTAAAGTTGGGTCTAAATACTATTGTTGAATTAAAATTGTTTTATTTGTTTATTAGAAATCCCGATTTTAAAGAAGTTGTGTTAGAGCAAGATGGTAAGGTCTTGTTGCGATTTGCCATAGCAAATGGATTCAGAAATATTCAGAATTTGGTTCAAAAGTTGAAACGTGGAAAATCTCAATATCATTACGTTGAGGTTATGGCATGTCCTTCAGGTACATATCCATAAGTTTAGTAGAAAATAACAAACAAATATTTGTCACTTTTAGTCTCCCTATTTAATAATAATTGAAGAAAACACATGATAGTACATTTTACGTGGTTTTACAAAGAATATTGCTCACGCGTTGTCCCACTGGCTGTTCCTTTAGTTAGTTGTCTTAGGAATCTTGGGAGAAAAATATAAGAACTGTCATTGTAATACTAGGGAGAACAATGTTTCCTATAGTTTTCACATACAAGGTTGTCAATAATTTCACAATGTATATTGAAAGTTTGAGGTTACACTCACTGTACTATTTGTACAAGAAGATATTAATAATTTATTACAGAGCTACTTGTGATTTCATTTCAGTCATTTTCAATATCAATATCATTTATATTGTTGATATATTTGGCGTGTTGAAATTGAGTTAAATAAGCACATGTGTGGTAAAGTATCTAAGTCTGAATTTTGGTAGGTTGTTTAAATGGTGGCGCCCAAATACGGCCAGAAAATGGTGTTAGTATCAAAGAATTAACGACGTCATTGGAACATTTGTATAGATCACTTCCAGTGAAATTACCAGAAGAAAAAGAAGCAATCAAACACTTGTATAGTACTTGGTTGGAAGGGGAAGATAGTGATAAAGCAGTGTCGTATTTGCATACACAGTACCATGCTGTTGAAAAGACAAATAATGCATTAAATATTAAGTGGTAAAGTGTACAAATTTGTAATTAGGTAATAAATAAATAATTAGTTTTATAGGTATGTTTGTGTTTAATTTTTATATTTAGTGGTGGTTGTTATTTATGAAAGAAAACTTATGTATTAAGAAGAACACAAAATATGTAAACTTAAAATACTGTTCTCATAAGGTTATTGAAAATAAAGGCACTTAATTTACGTAAAACTTGATATAAACAACCGATAAATGTTTTGGATCGCACATCTTCTCTGGTCGCCGCTTCACCCACACCATTGAGGTGGGGGGAGACGCTCTAACGTGGCCAAAAGCGGGTGCAGGTACGCCATATTGGTATACGATATATATCATTTGTCGTGCTTTCAAGTTTATAGTGTTATTTACGAGTATTTTACAAGTTTACTTAAGTTTTTCGTGTTTTTTTGGACGGTTATTTGACAATATACTATAATGGTGTCCTGTGCTGTGCGTAGTTGCAGTAGTAGAAGTGAAATCGACCAGAAAATATCAGGAATAACGTTTCATAGGTATGTACCAAATATTGTAAACATTGTACATGGACGTATTTAGAGTTTTTTTAGGCGAACTTATTAAAACACATTATTATAGGAGTCTGGTAGCATTCTCTTTCTGCACTGAACAATTGATACGTGCATTGTAGTTTATTTTTTTTTACAAATTCTTTTACTTGATTTCTACTCTCAAACTCTCTACTTTTTCATCACTTTCTAGCAAAAAAGACCCCTAAATGTGTGTTAAAAACATATTCTGGTTTTTAGATTTCCTAAAGATCCTGCTCGTAGACATATCTGGACAGAATATGTGTCTCGAATTAATTGGATACCAACGAGAAATGTACACAAATATAATTTATCCAGATCATGATTATCTTCCTGGACCATTTTCTGAATTTTCAAAATTCAGTATTGTTTATATTGCTGGATTTGTTGTTTTTAGTTTAAAGAAGCAAATTATTTGCAGAGAATGTCGAGATGCATTAATAAGTGTTATTCTTTTATTAAAATGAAGGCAAAAAAAGGATTTACAAATTCCTTCAAAAGATGTTTTAGACGTTTGCTTCCAATCCGAAAAGATCATAAAAAATCATGTAGTAGCTACTAATGAAAAGTTGTCCGCAGGATTCATAATAAACCTTGTTTTAAAGGAATTTGTAAATAGTAATATTTTTCCTAATTTAGTTGTGCACGGTTTTGATCAAATCAGTGTTTGATAACCATATACATTTACTGATCAAATCTATTGCGACTAAATATGTTAATACCAGGATGTATTATTTAAGTAAAAATAAAGTGGATAAGCATAGCGCAACATTTAAATAAAATTGTTTTGTTTAAGGGGTATTAATATATAATTTATAAAGTACTAACGTCTTCTATTCCTGGATTTAGGTATCAAATATCAATAATTACCTATATTTAAGTATTTTGTACACTGCTTAACATTTCAAAATAAAGTATAAACCCAAGCTGCAAATTAAAGAACAAAAACGTCAACAAAAATAGTTAGTCCGGCTCTGGAGAATCCGCCATATTGGTATACGCTTACGCCCCACCCAATGCACCCGTTTCTGTACAATGTAAAATAATGCTTATAGCGACTCCTTATATCTCAATGACCCACACACATCTCTCTCTCTCACCCTTTTTCTCTCCTCGCATTAGGGATAGGATATCGATAACAGTTTTATAAGTCGATCATTGTAATTTGACAGACCAGTTTTACCATCGAGTCAATTCTGACAAGCAAAATAAGTGCAAAATATGCCATGTGTTTTAACATACGTTTAAATAGTCAGCGCAATGCAACGTTTATTTTTGTTGAGGCTTCTTTGAAGGGAAATATTTTTAAAGTAGTTCCCAAATTGTCACTTTTTTAATCAAAGTAATGTGTACAATAATAAATCAATGAGGCAACACATTTCTTTTTTATACATTTTAATTCTTATTTATATTAAAATTCGAGCAATTGCTAATATTGAAGAGATTGAATTTGTTTGAAATGACAACAACGACGTGATTCTTCCCGTCCTAGTCCGGGAAAAACGTACAGTATATAGGGTATAGGCATAGAATAATAACTATAGATAAGAAGGGTCAGTAGACGCTAAAAACAGCATCGACTCGTCGCAATCCCAGCCACATTCCTGACCCGCTACTATATATACTATATCTATATATACCTACTATAAGATATTATACTATAAGTAAGTATAGTAGCGGCCAATTGCTTTGAAGACAGAGAGATAAAACATTCCGACACGAGGTGAAGTAACTGTATATTAAACTGTGGTATAGGTAGGTATAGGACGCTATCATTCAAGACCTAAAAAACTATCCTTAATAAGCGTACTGCAGAATCTCATTTGGCATGCAGATAACCCTTCATAATATAATATCATTGTCCTGCATAAATTTCACGACTTATACGAAACGCGCGTTATTTTATTACATAATCTGTACCCCCAAAATCGAGCCGCCTCTGGACTTTGTTCTTTAACAATTTTTTGACATTTTCGTGTACTTCTATAGATAGGTACATCTACATATTTTGTATATCGCAATTCGCTTTGCTTTTCATTTTTATAGCCCCTACTCGTAATTTAACTTCAAACAGCTTCTTATATTTGCCACTTTTATCTTTGCAAATCTTTATAAGAGTGTCTGCGACGTCACTTTTTTTTTTCACCGCTGCAAACGCAAAAGAGAATCTGAAAAATTCAATTGGAATTTGGTGAAATATTTGGACACCCTTAGAGCAAATCAATATTACCATGCAACTTGGCAACTACCAATCAGATATTATGTGCGTTTTATTCACAGCAGTGTTGCCAATATCAAATCAAAAATTAATTACAGAAAAAATAGCTTATAGAACACATTTTACTGAAATTATGTTTTAGCACGTAACTTGCAATTATTAATGGTCTTGAATGCAACAAAACATGATTATTAGAAGTAAATCAGTTTATACGAGGGGTGCTCTATGATTATTACGTTATTTTGAATCTACAGGGTGTTTTTAAAATTTGTGTGCGCATTGGGGACGTCTAATCATGAAAAAAACCTATATTATAATTTTTCGAAAAATCCTTATTTACAAAGATACAGGGTGTTAAAGATGACTGCCTGAGGACGATTTTTTTAGAATATTTTCGAAACGACTAAGGATGAATTAATCAAATGTAGCATATTTATTCACCCAGTTAAATGTCGTAAACTGACATGAAACTGAATAAAAAAGGATGACCATAGGCGGGTAAACGGGGGACCCTTGCCTTAATTATAACCTAACTTTTTTTTCTTGTGACTTTTATTCCAATTGTGTCAAAAATGTGATAAAATAAAGTTTTCTACATAAAAAAGGCATACTTGTTTTTTCTCGAAAAACTTAAAGGTTTTCGAGAAATTCGAATTTGAAAATTTTAGGACAAAACTGGTCTTCGTACTAAGGACATTAACCTTTGATAATAGTCTGTAGTATTGGCTTAAAATGGTGCAATAAATTGAGTTAATGTAGGAATAAACTAAAAGTCTTGTCAGAGGCCGAAAAATTTGTTGTTGTTGCTCAAAGTATGGGGTTTTTTGCTCCATTGAGTCAAAGTTCATTTTGATTTTAGAGGTTACCTTTACAAGGAGAACTTAAGTTTTGGATACACGTTAATTGAACCAACTCTGGTTCAAACAGTATACGATGTAATGACGTTGGACTATTTTTGACAGGGATCCAATGATTACAAACATGTAATTAATTTCTATTTATTAATCAGTTGAAATAGGCCATTATTTTAATATTATTATGAAATAAAATGGTGCCTCGGATTGTGTTTGATAATTCCGCAAAATCAAAATTCACTTTCAGATAAATCTTATTTCCCCAGGCATCTAAATGATCTCTGGCAACACTTGTCCGGGGGCCGCGATTTTCCCTTTGGCGGTTGCGCCGTCCCGACGCTCACGACGCCGTCCACCAACTGCCATAATCGTCCCGGCGGCGACTCCGTTAACAAGAGACTTATACCGATTTAGTTTCTTCTGTATCAGGAACACACTTGTACCTGCATGTACTCGCGTCGGTTATTTGGAAAAGTTGTGACTTTTTTTATTTGTGTATTATTATCATTCGGTATTGCTCTCCAGTTAATGTTTTGTATTGGATTGAACGTTGTTGTTATGTACTTTCTATTTTTCCATGGTTCTTGTAGTCCCAACGCCGCTGTGGTATAATAATAATAATAATAACAATAATAAAAATCATATAAACGTTGGGTGAAATAGATTATAAAGCGCAGCATAGACACCCTTGTGTTGAAAAGGTTGATCTGAACATTTGTTGTCGAGGCGCAACAATACCGCCTCGTTGTGGATGGTGTAAAGGAACGTTGCCTCGGATGAGCTTGTGTGCGCTTAGAGTTGGTAAATAAATGTTTTCTATTTTTCATCTTAATAATAATTTGTATACAGGCTTATCTAGTTGAAGGATAGGTTTTTTTTGTTAGAAAATAATACAATTCCTGATTGGTATGTAGTTTTGAAGCAAACTAGTAAGTTTAAAGGCCAATTCTGAAGGGATCTGTTTAGTTTTGTATATTTTATCTCTTCGATTTCATTCTACTTTTTGTGCCAAAATCAAATGCTATCAAGCTACTGAATTGCATTCATATAAGTGTTAAAGTCGCCACTTAAAGTACTTACCTACCTGTTTTATACGTTTTTTTTTCCGTGAAATACGGAGATATCTTCAAGAGGGGCTTAAGTTAAGCTAAGTTTTGGAGGAAATTGATCACATTATAATAACTTTAGGACAAGATAACGACAGCAAGACTGATGATGGTTAAGTTGACGAAATCTAAAACATTCCCACCTTCTATAAAGTAATACTAATTATGATCGTTATATTTAATCAAAATATTTAAAACAGCGTGACTCAAAGCAACAAAAAGATCCAAGATATTTTAATTATTTGTGTTTTAAGTTGTTTTAGATTTTTTTTTGTTCAAATCAAGCAAGATTACCAAAGTATTTAATTTATTTCGTTAAGTTGTTTTAGCATTATTTTGTTTTTCATAAGAACGTTTTATTTTCTTGTTTTTACTTTTAGTATGCAATAAAATTAATAAAATACTTCTTGGGTAGCAAGCAAGTAGGTTTTTTAGTAACACATAAATGTTTATTAATTATTACTAAACTTTGACAACGCACTCCGCTGGAAATTTTATCAATGAAATCAGCCATGCTGCATTCCCCTTACAGATCCGTTTGCCACACAGTAGGTACAGTTGACAATTCAGAATGAGCCTTGATGAAGAACTTAGTCTTAATCTTCCACAAATCAGGTTGTGTAAACTCAGTGAAGGTCCACTGATTCCGTGGAAAGATAGCTTTGAATGTTGAGTTGCTTAGGACCTTCGAATGGATGGATTGGTATGATTTCGATCCGGTCCCGAGATAAAGGCATGTAAAGCATTCAAAATAAAATAGGGACGAGATAATCGGGCCTATTTTCATAGCAGATAACCTGACTTACTTAGAACTTTTAGAAAATGTATTAAATCCATTATACCAGACCGTTAAAAATGGAAACCTTACGCTGGAGGAAGACAATTTGCATTTCCAACAAGATGGAACTTCTCCCCATTACGTTCTTCGTGTTAGGTAATGTTTGGATGAAATCACTCGAGCTTATAGACAGATATTTCGGGAAAATACGTTTAAAATAATTCAATCTATAGATTTATTGAACCAAAAGGGAATTAAAACACTGTATTGCAGGTACGATTTTTAATCTCCAGAATCACAATCAATATCCTCCTCTTCTAAAAAAAACTTGATTAGCTATTCTAAATGCAATTATTTTGCTGGCAAACAAAAAACTATCGTTGTGACTGCAAGTGAAACTAAAACCAATTCCGTGCTATTTTTCATTTAAATTAATTAAAGAGCAAATAAATTTATGTCTCATTTATCACAAACGATCTCAGCTTTTTACTGTCTAGAATACCTACTAAATTAAAAGATTGAATCCCCAATCTTCTATATGATTCAAACTCAGTTTGTACAGTTCGTCATGTCGGATACGAAATATTAAAGCAATCTAAAAGTAATAACAAGAAGGCCTAAGCCAGGTTCGAAACCGATCGCAGATAATACTAAGTACACAAAACTGCTTTATTTACATCCTTGGAAGAACACACCCGTACTCGTTTTCGACTGCTTGGAACATTAGTTTTCTTCATGATAGTTTCGCCAGTTTTTACTATCAGAGATTTTTTTTCTTTCATCAGGAAAAAACAATAATTCAAAGACCCTTTTGTCAAGAATTTACCGAAAACTTTATTAGAAATAAAACGCAAAAGTTTGGGCTAAAAACACTAATTTAATATTTAAAACTAATAAAGAAAATGAATAATAACAAGAAATAAATATGTATAAATTAAAGAAAAAGAATAAAACAATTAAGCGAGAATGAAAATTTAGAAGATCTTAGACATTACTTAAAAATAGGAAAATTAATATAATTACGATAAATTATATTAATTCCTATACGAAACTTTAATCACAATTGAAAACTGATTTTATTTCAATGACTAAAAGAAATAACTTTAAACTTTATATAAAAAAAACTGGTTAAAACAAAAAGGCCTTCAATTAAAAGAATAACAAAACTTACGGAAACATTAACTTTAGAAAAATTCACTATTTCAGAGTAAAATGAAATGGACTTAAAACAAAAACTAGAAAATAATTCTTAACTGAAAAATCTCCAAAAACAAATTAAAATATTTAATTTAACTTTATACAATTAGAAAAACAAATCTTGACTCAACCAAGGCTAGCACGATTATAATTTAAAAGTCCTATTGCCTTTCCAAAATTGCCTCATAAAAATGACAAGTAGGTACCTTACGCGTACTACAGAATGAAAATATCCAATCAGAAAAAAGGGCAGGCTAAATTTGCGACTAGTAAAAAATTAACATCAAGTGTAATATTTGGACCCAATGTGTATGTAGGTATATATTTCTATTCACTAAAATTAGATGAAAAGCACATAATATAAAATCGTAAAATCATTACAAATAACACAGGAAAGTGATTGATTAATAAAAAAATAAACAAAATATCGAGTTAGAAGATCTAACTTGATATTTTTATGGCAATAGTATGTGACTTGCCAAAAGCAACATGAGAATTTCGAGCAATAAATTTTTATTTTTATGTTAGTTTATACAACATACGCTCGTTATCATGTGTCAAATTGTAAATTATATGATTTCAATAATAATTAGTATTTTTAGAATGTTAAAATGTCAACGAGATATTCGGATTATCCAATCCAGTGATTTCTGTTAAAAACTCCAGAGCAACCCGACTAAAACGCGCTGGTGGATACTTAGGTACGCTTAGAAATACATCCAATTCTTTGTGCAAGTGTTTATTTATTGTCCTTACATGTTATTACCAAAAAAGGTTTACACAAGTCATATTAACTACTAAAATATTACATAACACAACATAAAACATAGAAATGGATATAACTTAATCAAAACAGAAAGTCAGTGCTGAGGAATTCATCAATGGTGTAAAAAGCCTGGTCAATTAAGTAGTTTTTTAATCTATTTTTGAACATTGCAAGGTTCAGTGTTTTCAAACTATCTGGCAAATGATTATAGCATGTGGGACCATAATAATTCACAGAATTTCTGCTTCTACCCAACCTCATATATTCAGGAAGAATGTCATTTTTGTTTCTGGTATTGTGGCTGTGAACTTCATCATGCCTTATGTACAGATTGTAATTATTTTTCACATACATAATTGAATTGTAGATATAGAGACACGGGAGTGTAATTATTTTACATTCTTTAAACTTAGGTCTGACATCCTCTCTAAACTTTAAATCTGTCATTATTCGAACCACTCGTCTTTGGATTGCGAATACCCGACTAGCATGACAAGAGTGTCCCCAAATTGACAAAGCATATGAAGCCACACTGTGAAAAAGGCCAAAATATGCTGATTTCAAAACATTAAAAGAGACTTCACCCTTCAAGCTTCGCAACATGAACACAACCTTAGACAACTTGGCAATGGTAACCTCGGTATGACCCGCCCAGGTTAGCTTTTGGTTCAAAGTGACACTCAAAAACTTTACCAGACCATCAGAAACAGCAACATCCGTCTCACGTAATGTAAATATTTTAGTAGCTGGTTTATTGGCATTCATACAGAGTTTGTTAGCTGCAAACCAGTCAGCAGCCCTCGACTGTGAATTAATCATACTTGAGGCCAGAACATCACTCGACAGTTCAACATCGACAATAGTTGAATCGTCTGCAAACAATGTCAGGTCAGAGCATGGCAGATGTAGCGGTAAATCATTAATGAAAATCAAAAACAATAGAGGTCCGAGCACCGAGCCCTGTGGGACTCCACAGAGCTCAACTAGGGCTGAGAAGACTTTGATTCAAACATCGTTACAACATTCCTACCAGTGAGATAGGAACTCAGCAAACGAATCGAATTCACACTCATACCGTATCGCTCCAGTTTACCCAACAAGATATCGTGTGAGACGCAATCAAACGCCTTTGTTAAATCAAGAAAAGAAGTCCCCACAAGCCTTCTACTCTCAAAAGCGGTTATAACGCTATTTATAAAGTTTTCTATAGCTGCAACGGTGTTAAGTTTCGGTCTAAATCCAAATTGTTTCGGAGAAAGTAGTGATGAATCTATTAATTCTACTACTCTGATCTACGAATTCAGGGCTCAGGTTCCTAAAGTTGTTTTCATTCAAGTAAAATCCAACAAATAATGTGTCACTTTCCAATAAATTGCTTTAAGTTTCATGAAAAGCGCATCATACTATATACACTCCAACCTCGAATACAAAAATAGAACACCCTGCGAGTTCGCAAATTATAGATGCACTGGATGCAGATATCTGCACAAGAAAGGAATGATGCTCTTTCTCTTGCATCCCTTCAAATTAATTTAACAATGATACCGAAGCGCTTTGTTTGAATATTAAAAGCTAATGCTCCAGTCGCGAGTTGACGTCATCAGCAGCGCAAAATGGGGGAGCAGGAGTTTTTGAAGTTCGTCCATCAGGAAAGCATAATGGGACGACCTCCGGGGTAATAGGTACATTATTATGTTGCTTTGGGAAAACGGTAAAATTGCTAATTTGGAATAGTGTGAACATTTTATGGCGGGTAAAATTAAAATTAGATTATTTCTGTGTTATTAAATTTGAGGTCAACAATTGCCACAAGCAGAAATATATAGGGGTGTACAGAATTGGTTTAAATTGCCCGAAACGGTGCTGGGAATCTTCTGTGACTTGTGAGGCAGAAATGTCTTGACAGAATTGTCGTTGGAGAATCTTAAGATTTTAAAAAGGCATTTTAAAAGCACCAATTCCAAATGCTTTTCATGATTTTAGCGCTTAGAGATTTGCCTGTAAATCCAATAAAAATAATGTGACACACATTATTATACAAGCCAATTTAAATATATTCCTCTGCCACCAAAATTTTAACTTGGATTCTTTAAATTGGGTCCATGTTCATGTGGGTTAACCTGCATTTCACAGTTTCTGTGTTTCTATTTGATTATAATTAAAATTATTCATATAAAACGTGTTTCCGATAACCATTTAATTATTTCAAATTAGTTTATTCATTGAAATAGCGTATTCACCGAAAGGGTAAAATAATGATACAGAATTTGGTGACAAAGTTAAATGCAATGCAATAATAGTGTCAAATATATTTTTTTTATATATTTGGCTTACCCCAGTCTGCACTAATGGTTTTAGAGTTGGCGTAGGTTTCCAATTTTTGCTCGTAATTTAATTTGTTAAAGTCGTTGTTATGAATATATGTGTACGTAGTTGAGTAAGTGAGAAAATTTATTCCGACTCAAAATGGAGGTCAATCATAAGCCACGGGGAATTTGAAAAATTGTGACGAATATAATTCTTGACTTGAAAAAAAATACTACCTATAAGATTTTGGGAATTGTTGGTTCCTATTATTAGTAATATAACTTTAAGTAGGAGTTTTTTTTATTAAGATTTTCCACTATTTTCAATTCAACGATACATAAAAAAGGCTGTTTTTTTTTTATTTTATGAAAATATTTTCAAAATCGTGATTTATTACACCAATTGTGCAAAAAACACTAATAAACTTTTTTCTCAAAGTGGTTATTTTTATAGCTACTTTTAAAATCAAAAAACAAGGAAATCAAAATCATTAAAAATGTTATTTTTGATATACCATGTATAGTAATCGTAAATTTCGTACTCGAAATTGTAGTTTTGACACAAGCAGACGTTTTTATAAAGAATGACTTTTTCTTCTAAATCTACAAATAAAAAAGTTTTTGCTCTTCCAAACTCTATCCGTGGACACATATGGGATAGAGTTTGGAAGAAGAAAAACTTTTTTATTTGTAGATTTAGAAGAAAAAGTCATTCTTTATAAAAACGTCTGCTTATGTCAAAACTACAAATTCAAATACCAAATTTACGATTACTATACAGGGTATATCAAAAATAATATTTTTAATGATTTTGACTTTCTTGTTTTTTTAATTTTATTATTTTAAAAGTAGCTATAAAATTATCCACTTTGAGAAAAAAGTTTATTAGTGTTTTTTGCACAATTGGTGTAATAAATCACGGTTTTGAAAATATTTTCATAAAATTAAAAAGTACAAAAAAAATCAAAATCATTAAAAATGATATTTTTGATATACCCTGTATAGTAATCGTAAATTTGGTATTTGAAATTGTGGTTTCGACGCAAGCAGACGTTTTTATAAAGAATGATTTTTTCTTCTAAATCTACAAATAAAAAAGTTTTTCCAATTTTGGATAAATTAACTTCAAAACGATTTTTAAAAAATTATAAAATCTTTATTAACAGTAAAAACTTCAAATCTTTTCTTTCCAGCTATTAGTTTGAGAATGAATTATATTTAATTAGCAAAACAGTTTTATATGAAGTGAAATACAAACATAAGCGAAATATAATATTAAAGATAACAATAATTCTTAAATACTAAGTACTTTATTGGCTCGTAACTCCTCCCTCCTTAAGATGCGAAAATAATGGAGTTATTTTCGTCAGTGGGTTGTGGATTTGGCCTGTTTTTGAACATTTTCAAAATTTGGATTCTTCTATTCCAAATTTTCCATCCAAAATATGTGATGATTGTGATTGCTATGATGATGAGGATTGTAGTAAATAATGTAGACTTTTCTTCAGTGATATCTCGTAACATGAACCGATCATGTTGAGTTGCTTCGTTATTTCGTTTATTCGATACATTTCTTCTAAATTTAGTTTTGTAAAATTTGAAGCTTCGAACATTTTTGGACTTTTTAATTTTGTAATTTCTAATTTCGGTAAGATTAATGGTTTACCATGTTGCATTTCGTGATTGTTCATAAACTTTTCGTTATCGATGTGAACTTCACATGTTGGTGGTATTATTATTAATACTATGTTTTCGACACGATGCGAACTTGTTTTTGAAACCGCGCGTATCCTACCGACTGCGCCAATTTTGGATAAATTAACTTCGAAACGATTTTTAAAAAATTATAAAATCTTTATTAACAGTAAAAACTTCAAATCTTTTCTTTCCAGCTATTAGTTTGAGAATGAATTATATTTAATTAGCAAAACAGTTTTATATGAAGTGAAATACAAACATAAGCGAAATATAATATTAAAGATAACAATAATTCTTAAATACTAAGTACTTTATTGGCTCGTAACTTTCCTCTTCCAAACTCTATCCGTGAACACATTGTACATACTCGTATATGTTTTGATATAAACATAAAAAAATAAGTATATTAAAACGATGTATTGATTGATTGGCCTGTATTGATATATATGTTGCTAAAACATTCGATTTCTAGTAATATAAATGTTATAATATGCCATTTATTTATTGATAAGATATAAAACTCATTTATGCGGGAAAATATATAAGTAAGCAAATTATTATACGTCTAATCCTGTTTTAAACCCAATTAAAAGAAAATTGTTAAAATACTATTGGTGATGATGAAGTTTTGAAGCTTCGGTAACAATTAAATATCATTAATAATATCGCTGCTTATAGTCAGTAACTTCAGGATCGCTCTTTGGTCATTCAATAAGTTTTTTTATTATTCAACATAGTTTTTTTCTTTTGCAAATGTGGCCGTTTCTTTGCGATTTCATACAGATTTTGATGATTTCGTCGTTTCCCTTGTCAGAACACCATAGACATACAAATTTCTCTAAAATGCCACAAAAAACGGTTTCCTCGAAATATTGAGTCATGATGTGATTAGTTCCTACATGAATCAAAATGTTTGCATGTTCCTAGCTAATCAACCAGCTGATATGTTATTCCGGTATGTGACTGTAAACATGTTGAAAAGTATTATTATAATATATTAAAAGAATATAAGTCCGCATGTTACGCAATAATAATCATAAATAAATCTAGCGTAGGAGTAGGAGACATAACGACAGGAAATATCAGCTTAATTTGCAGCGTGACATTACATACATAAATATATGTAGATTGTGTATTAAGATTTAAATGAATAGGATATTTTTAAAGCATTTTCTTTATCAAAAGAATATATGAATTTCGAATGACCCCCGTATCTGTCAATCCCGTTTTTATTATCTATAGATTTACCGATACAATTTTTAATTTATGTATTTTAAAATTGAAGAAATAAGTCTTGTAAAGTCGCGACAGACAGTCTCTCCTATTTGGAGCTTTGGAACATTAAGGTATCTATCTACCTACATAACGTTGCCCGACTTCGATCGTCTAGATTAAATGTTATTTACGGATTTTGGCAACATACAATGCGCGCTCTCCTCTTAACAGATATTTATTTGTTGTGTTATCACCCTAGTGCTTTATCGTTATTTTACGACTTTCCAAATTACTCCAGAAACATGTTTATTGGGCTAGATACGTAATTCGACCTAAGACTCATAGTTCATAGATACCAGAAAGATAGCATTGTTTTGAAAGTTAAGAAAAGGTCTTTATCATTATCTTTAATTGAGTTTACTTAATCTACAGGGTAGATCAAAATTTGTGAGCGTATTGGAGACGTCTAATCATGAAAAAACCTGTTGGAATATTTTGGTATATAAGGGCATTGTACTATTCAATGGCCTGCAACTTGTTTATATTAACACACTTCATATTCTACTTGGTGTGTTATTGTATTTCAATAATTATATCATATAACCCAAGATTGCTTTCTGTTTGGTTTTTGTTTATGTTAACTCTCTAAACATGTCAACGACTAATATTTTGAAGAAGGCTGAATGTACAAGTTTTAATTTAGATGTCGAAAGGGAAGTGAACTTTTAGTCAGTCAGATGATTGTATTGTTAGAGAATAGTCGAGGATAGAAAAAGCTATTGTATTTAACGGATTAAATTCAATTATTTGTATTATTTTAGGGTTTTATTTGAATTTACTGTTATTATCCTTACAAACCTAAATTGTAATTTTTTGAAAAGTTCTTATTTACTGAGGACGAATTTTTTGAAATATTTTCGAAACGAGTAAAGATGAATTAATCAAATGTAGCATATTTATTTACCTAGTTAAATGTCCTAAACTGACATGAAATTGAATAAAAAAGGATGACCATAGGCGGGTAAATGGGGGGACCCTTGCTTTAATTATAACCTAACTTTTTTTTCTTGTGACTTTTATTCCATTTGTGTTAAAAATGTGATAAAATAAAGTTTTCTACATAAAAAAGGCATACTTGTTTTTTCTCGAAAAACTTAAAGGTTTTCGAGAAATTCGAGTTTGAAAACTGGTCTTTAGTACACAGCATTAATAAAATTTTGGGAAACTTTTCGTTAGCTAACTGTATTTCAATATCAAAATAAGCTCGAAAATATTTCATTAGCCAAATATAATGCTGTTTACCTAGAGCAAGATGGTAGCCCAAGTCATAACTCTAGGCTCTTAAGGGAATTCAGAACCAACGGTTAGATGGCTACCACAGTTTCGAGATCTTTCAATTTTAGATTTTTTTATGGGGCTATATCCTAAATGAAGTATATAAAACATAATATGACGGCATAGCAGAACCTAGAGAAGCAATTCAGTTAGCCTTTCGAAATCTCCGCATGAGACCAATGGTTCTTTTTAACGCTATTCAAAGAATTACCAAAATGTGCCAATCTTGCATCAGCTTTAAATATTTGTTTTTCCTATTTTTGGGGGAAGGGTGCACTTTTGGTTTGGAGTGACTGAATATTTGTTTTTGTTTCAGCTGTTGGTTGGATGATGTGGGGGTGAGCCGGAACATGATGGGGCGGGGGCAGAGCTCGCCCATGGAGCTCGGCTAGAGGAGTGCGCCCCTGCCCGGCTGGCTGGCCACCCCTCCGCCGGCCACCATCCCCCCACCCTCTATTTACAAACGTCCGCGGCACACGCATGGAGCCGGATCAGAAGGAAAACCGCTGCCTCAGGCCCAATAAAGCCTTCGACAAAGTGAGTACATATGCTACATTTACCTACCTTTCCAGAGATATGGAAACTTGCACGAATATACCTCATAACTATTCTCTCCAATTTCGCGAAGGCCTTGGAAACTGTCATACATGGAAAATTGTTCAACCAAGTAAAGAGTCGCATTAGTCGTGAACAGCAGCAAATGTTGCATTTTTTCTACAGGGGGTTTGCTAGGAGTTGAGGATGGTGTGCAGGTTGGACCATTCAATAATTAAGCACAAAATACGCTGCATCGGTTTCCGTGTTGACCTGATTTGCTTTTTTACGTCAAACTTGAGTGATACGTCGAGTAAAATGGCTACGAGTCTAATATTTTGCTTTCAAGATTGATCGTCAATTTGTAATTGTAACTGGGTTGGGTATAGTGTATTTATTTATTTAAAGTAGAAATAGTATTATCGCGT
Source organism: Apoderus coryli (assembly GCA_911728435.2). NCBI lineage: Eukaryota > Metazoa > Arthropoda > Insecta > Coleoptera > Attelabidae > Apoderus > Apoderus coryli. Next base: position 74,296 of record OU452211.1, on the reverse strand, counting down.
ATCGGACAAAATCACATCTTAGACTAAACATAAATTAGCAGAGGCCCAATTATTTCGTTTCATCTGGTTTATCTGATGTTGTCTATACGAAATTTTAACTTAACTGTCGCTTAACTAATCTAGTCGGCACGTAGTCCTTGTAATTTAAAATTCGTTTACAGCTTAGCATACGAGGGTTGTTCCGAAAAAACAGGCAACCATTTGCTTGGAAGTGCTTCGTGCGCGAACAACTTTTGTTGGATTTGGCTCATCTTGAAACACCCATACAGTCGACTGCTGTTTACTTTCGGGCTCATATGCGTAAATCCACGATTTATCACCTGTCACGATGTCATAGACGGGTTGCGAAGCACCGCGATCGTATTTTTTGACCATTTCTTGCGACCAATCGACACGAGCCTTTTTTTGAGCGATTGACAAATTGTGTGGGATTCAACGCGAACAAATTTTTTGACAGTCAAATGTTTATGCAATATTGAATGTATGCTGGTCCCACTAATGCCTAAGGTTGTCTCAATCTGTTGATAGGTCACATGACGATCTTGCAATATCAGTTCGCGCACAGCATCAATGGTTTTCGGAACAACAACTGATTTTGGACGACCTTCGCGAAATTCGTCTTGGAGTGAACTACGACCACGATTGAATTCACCATACCATCGATAAACACTGGTCCTTGATGGAGCTTCATCGCCAAAAATTGAATTAAGTTCATCCATGCACTGTTGCTGAGTCGAAAGTTGTAAAAAATCATCGCACGATCTAATTCCATTTTTGGACCGAGATGAACCTTTTAACTTACTGTAAACAACATAAATAGCGCTCGTATGTCAAAACGTTCTGAGTACGTATAACCTCAAAAATGTCCAACGATAGAGCTGTCAGTTGCCAGATTGCAACACCAGGGTTGCCAAATCCCAAAATATAAAAGGCAATCCTCGTATTTAAAAAATAAATAAACGAATAAAGTTTCATAGTGTACAATAAAACCAAAAAATATGCACATAAACTTATTTAAACCCCTTTGTTTAGCCAACCATGAAACCAAACTTGCAAACATTTACCTAGTTTTTTTTTTAATTCTAGCTTGACAAAGCTTTGTACATACTTGCACAAAACGGGGTATAATACTAAGCATACATTTATATTTTATATATAATGTTTATGAAAACTGCTTTGGTGGTTATTTTTAGTAGGCAAAAAAAATCTGTATTATAGAGACTATTTCTGCATCTATAGCGAACTGCTCAGGAATCGATATTTGTCATTTTCGCAGGTTTCCGCTTTCGATGTTGTTGATTAAAAATGCAGCGGCGGACGATATATATTTACCAACATTCACGAATAGTAAAATCACACATAACTTCACTCGTAGAGAACAACTCCAAAAGTAGTTGTTGACTTGAAGATGCCTTCTCGACATTTTGCTACTTGTTCTGCGCCATTCATGTAACAACAAGAAACTCCCTGTATATAAAGGGATAGATACTTCCGCACCAAAAGATATGGTCAATGAATTCGCGAACTATTTTAATAGTGTATAATGTATGTAACTTCTGCTGAGCAATTCAAGTGATGCGATTTATCGGCAATTTCTATTGATGTTAAGTTATATCCGGAAATGTGGAAAGTTTCCCGCATTGGAACCAATTCATAACTCCTCAGATCTTAATAAGGTTGATAATTAATTCTCGTCCCATTTCTATACTTCCTAACTTCGCAAAGGATTTTGAGATTACGCTGCGCACCGACGAATTTCCTATCAAGTGAAAAATCAAATCGATGAAATCTACAGTGACTAATTTGACCTGCTTCCTACAGGATAATATATTTTCGACATTGGGAAGAGATCTGCGAGAAGAAGTCAGTAAAGTAAACTGTACTTAATGTCCATTATATTCACTCACAATACGTTTTAGTAATTTATTGACATAATTTCAAAAAGGTCGCAGATAGCTAGAGCATGATTTAACGATTTGACACGACTCTTGGAGCGTCGCAAGTTTAATTAATTTTAAGTACAGTCATTCTGCGACTGGCTCGTGTCTTCTTAATGAACCAACATAGACATGCCCAATTAAAAGTTTTTAAGTCTCTAAAATAATCCACCCAGGAACTTAAACAGATAATTACTTAATAGCGGAGTTTTCTTGCCATTATATGGAGGCACTAATTAATTAAATTCGTGTTTTATCATCAGATTACGGAGCTGATGTACAAATTTTCAAATAATTTGTTTCTACTTATAATACAATTGCCTTATTGTGTGAGATGAATTTTTGGTCTAGATGAAGGCCCATCATCATCAAGTGATTTGTTTGGACTCTTTGACCGACGGTGGTAAAAATGGCGGGATATACACGGCCCCGCAAAAGTAGTAGTATTACATCAATTTTGACAATTTTTTTTGTTTGTTTTAGGCTGTTTTATTGTCATCATTTTTTCATATCGAAATTTCAAAAATTCCGAACGGATTTGTTGTTATACAGGGGTGAACAAAAAGTTACACTTTACTTTAAACTTTTCAACACCTTGTAGAAAAAACTCACGACCGAATAATGTTTTTTTTTTTTTGCAATTTTTTGAAGCCCCATCTTTTCTAAACGACTTGTTTTTTGATTCATACCGATATCTGTATTCTTGAGTCTCTAGAGCTTTGCGAACAAAAACCAACACTCCGGAAGCCCAGCACCGTCAGATTTGCTTCCTGTCAAAAAATATAAGACGTCCCATGCGAACAAATCCTTTTAACAGTCAAATGTGCATGCCAATTGAATCTTCACAACCGATTTTAGACATTGAGTACAGAAAACCGCAACTTTGGTCTAACTTTGTAACTCTTATGGTTTAAAATTTTACGACATTGCTACATCAAACGTGGAATATAAAACGTGACGTCGTAACTTCAAGCAGGTAATAACTTGGCTCCTTGAGGATATGCGATCCACCTCAACAGGTATTTGATTGAATCTCAAAGCTCATGCTGCAAGTTTTAATAGTCAGATTTATAAATTACGTGAGCAAGTTCGAACTAAACCAAGCCAAAGCCTTGATAATAAAATTTCCTCGGTATTGTTTTAATGTCGAATAATAAAATAAAAAAATCCACCTTTATTTCTTTGAAATTTATAAATTTTTCATGGCACAACATCAATTTAATGGTATGTACTTCATGTGATGCTATAGAGTAGAGAATTTGCGTCTATGGTTATAAGGAGAGTCGGAATAACGTTTTATCGATTTTGTTGGAAACGCCGGCCATTCTAAGCTTAAAGAGATAGCAGATAGTTTCAAACAAGGTACGAGTAGTCCTGCATTTTAATCAACTATTTTATGAAGAAAATTTGGAATATAGTTGAACCACAAGGTACATTTGTTTGCAGTTTTCATTTATAGTCATCATAAGCGGTTAGTTTTTCGACACAGGCGTTCAATTTTTCGTACATTCTTCTGTGTTGAACAGAAGACGATTTAGATTTAAAAATGTAGCTGGAGAAGGCAATTGTGCATTGCCGAAACATTTACTGACATGTAAAACAAGCTGTTTTTGATTTGGAACCTCATCCTGAGAACAAAAATTAATTAAGTAAAGAATACTTCAAAGTTGCGGTTGCACTAAGAGCTTTCCTAAAGCGATAGTCGGGCGGCTATAAAGCGAACAAGTCAAGAGTTCTATCCCGGGAACAGATACAGCAGTTTATTACTACTCTTGTAGACCTTACTTTTTGGGCGACCACACAAACAATAATCAAGATGAGACCAGTCAGGAAACTGTTGTAGAAATGGCGCAGAAAGTCCGTCGACATTACACACAGTGGCGTATTTATAGAGGTGGGGTCCAACGGGCATTGTTATTGTATAACCTATCACTATCTTTCGGTATGTCTACAACTCTTAATGTATTTTTCAAAATAGTAACGCCATTTCCATGTTCCTTATAGAATTTCCCCAAAACAAAACAACATATAGGATTGATTGCGTTAAAGTCTGTATATAGTGTCAATATATGGCACATTAGGAGCTCTAAAAGGTCTAAATTCAAACATTTACCTAATCTAAATGTCTGTCTACGAGATATTTGTTTAATGCATGAGTGCAAGGGTCATGAATAAGCAATAAAGGTAACGTTGACATCTAACCCCAGAGCTATATAGGTAATGTAGTTCGGTGCTAAATACCTACCTATCTCTACCAGCCTTAATATAGTGAAATTATCCTCTAGAGGATGATTATGTTAACATGGTACCTATAGTACATACAGTAAACATTCAAAATTGCCTTTAGCACCTACTGACGCATATTTTGTCTAAATCCCATCGTTTACCGCAAGTGTACAGGTGGTCCTATTTTAATTACAATCGCTCCCCATGGCGATATCATCTAGTGAAACCAGACAAGCTTGTATGCGATATACAAATCATACATAATATTCCTAGTCAGGAAATTGCAGACCTATTTTGGCGTTAAATGTTAAGCTGTGTACACACTAATATGGAAGTGTTATGTATGTAGTCCGCGTTCGAGACATTTCCTTGGTAAAATACCTTTGTATTCATAATGGTCGTACACAAAATTTATCAGCAGCTCGATCAATAAGCAGTTCACCGATTTCGTCCAATATTGATCGGTAAAATGTTTCTGATACTACGAGGAAGGTGGGAGAATTGGTTAGCCTTGAATCTATCTGGCAACACTGCATCGTATTCTTGTTATTGTTTACGTGAAATATCTTTGAAACTGGCCACGTTCACAATATTAGCCAATTCCAATTAATGAAATTATTAATATATTTTGTCAAACCAAGAGAGGTATTACAGTTTAGTTATGATGTAATATTCTTAAAATGTTGTATACTTTGAATTTCTTTAATTTGATTTATAATATATGCTTAATTATTGCTCCTTTTTTAGTTTTTAACCCATTTACATGCCTGAAAAACCAGTAAGACCCCCACAAATAAATTTCTGGCTACGCCTCTCTAGATTTGAGGAAGCGCCATGTAAAAGCTGTTTTTAATGAGTAAAAACTTTCATAAATCACACCTACATGATGAGGCGTTGGTATATTTCGATATATAGGTCGACTTATATTCGAATTTTCTTGCTGATGTACGTAATATAAATTTAATTTTCCCTAAAGTACTTACCTATATACGCAAAAAAGACATGTTAAAACGAAAAGCAGCTTACCCGGCACATGAGATAATATCTCTCTACCTTATAAGCAAGATAAGAAACGAAAAATAGAGCATAGTCTCATAGGTCGAACTTTCCTCTTTCGCTTGAATGGTATAATTGCAATTTTTGCTGATTTTCCCTGTTAATAATTTCTCTAGTTTGTTTTGTTAAATTGATTGATCTCATCTCATGGTTTCCAAACTAATTTAGCTTCCAACAGCTTCAAGAACAATCTTCGATGGAAGCTCATTTAAATAACCCTCTATACATAAATATATTTTTAAGATTTTCTATATTATAACAAACTGACATTTAAAAAATAGGGCTTACGTCTCGTTGAGCACTCTATTGTATTCAGCTCATTTGTTAATTGCCAAGAGCATTGCAAGCTAGGCTATTTGCAAATCGTTAGTTCCATTTTTTTTATCATTGCAATTTGCTACATATAGTTTTGTTTGGTATTTACAATTTGCAGAAGTCCTTTTGTTATTTATATATAAGGTTGTCATATAGAAGATATAATAATTAATATTGTAGCCATGAACTTTTCGAAACCACTTCTAATAGTAAAGCCATGTTACATCCATTGTCTCTTATTTATCGACGAGAGAGATCCATTTTATTGTGATGATGCATCAATAATTTGTGGCACCCACTTTGCACAGAGCTGTTTTTAGAAAAAACACTCCATGGTTGCCTTAACGTTTAAAAATTAAGTTCTCCTCGAATAAACATGGTTTTAGTGGTGCTCAATGTAGAGATGATATTTGAGATGTCTGCTGTTGCTGAAACAAAAATCGATTATACAAGGGTGCCCGAAAAAGATATGCAGTTTATGCAAATATAAAAGGATAAACCCGCTATAATTATTGATTTTTGGAGACCTTTAATGAACTAATAATATCTATACGTTGTGTTGTTTGATTACAGATGGAAGAGCTGGTTCGAGAGATGCAAAATACTGAACAAGGCGGTATTCCAGTTAGAAGTCAAAAATCATTTCTAACATCAATTCCAGCTGCTTTTATGGGTAAGTAACACCTTATCTGAGGCCCTTTTTTTGGTTTTCCATTGTACTTTCTCATCCAATTGTATTTTAAGCAGAAGTTTTAGCAATTTTGTAATAGCAAAAGCTCATATAAAAGCTCTAGAATATTTATATTTTGTATCCTAATCATTTTAGGTTATGACTTAATTGAATGGCTAATGGAACGTTTGGCAATCGAGGAATCAGGTATGCATTAAAATATTTATAAAACTTGTTTGGTTTATTTGCTTTAAATAAACTTCAACTCCAGAAGCAAATTTCTCAGAATCTCGTGAACATTTCAAGCAATTCCCTCTTGTTTTCCACGTAAAGTTTCAGTAAGTTCGTTTAATATATTTTTATTGCTGGTATAACATGAAGAAACTTCAAAACTTTGTAATATAGTTTTCTCCAAATAAGCAAATGATCTTCCATTTTTGTCCATGCACAGTATTAAATTTCTGAATTGTTTTACTCAGAGTGCTATTAAAATGTTTTGTGGAATTTATGCCATATTTCTCAATTTTTAGAAAGTTTTCGACTAAAGGAAGTTTAGGACGTATATTTGGCAATAAATTTTGTTTGATAGAAACAGTTTTAGATACTGTGCGTCGCTCTTACATTTGTTTTGTAACGGATCAATCGATAACGTAATATTTATCTTAGTAAGATTCAAATAGATAAAGCAAGCAATTCCATCTTTATCCGAAATTATTATTATTAAGAAGAATTTGTGTGTCATGGTTCAGTTTTCCTTGATATAGTTTTCTGAGACAGATCGGAATGTCTTGTCGTCATTTTCTGGTGCAGATCATCTTCATAATCAAATAAAAGAATGCTAAGACGAGCATTTTTTGGACTAGTCATCATAATGAACTAAATAAGTAGGTACATTACTGTTGATTTCATTTTCAGAAGCATTAAACATTGCAAATCAACTTTGTCAGTATGGTTACTTTTTTCCAATCAACGAGAAGCAAAGTCTTGTGGTTAAAGACGATAGTTCGCTCTACAGATTCCAGGTATGGTACTAAAATATAGCAAAAATATACGGGGTGTCCCACCAGGAAGGGTTTCGATCGATAATGGAAAAACTACACTGTGGAAAAATCTGAAAGCCTGCTGTAGTCGACGGTGAAATGTTTTCAATAATCTAGTACTTTCGGTTAGGTATAATTTATATAGCGTTGTATTTAAAATAAGGAAATTGACACCCAGTTCCGGTATAACTGAAAGTACTAGATTCTTGAAAGCATTTTAGCCAAATTGGCCCCAGAGGGTGGGACACACTGCGTATTGTTTAATAATAAGAAAACGAAGAAAACAAAACAATGTAGAACGCAAAACAGCATAATTTATTTAAATCTACTTCTGCTGTGTTTAATATACCATGATGAAAGATTTAATGAGTATTTTGTTTTTCAATTTACATACAACATAGAAGAGCTATTTTTAAAATTTTTATAAACAGAAAATTTTCAAGGGGAAACATAATCCATGCAATAATTCCGTGATCGTTTTTCTAATCTGAAAAAACCAACAATGCTTATTATTTATTTTTACTTGTGAACGCACTAAAAAAAATTTTTAAGGTCCTTGAGACGATTCCAGAGGGAAGTCTGTCTGTCTGTGTTCTTCCACGATAGCGCCTAAAGGCTTTAACCAATCAATTGAGCTAACTTTTGGTGTATAAGTTTGGAAGAGTTCGAGGATGAACAGTAGAACTTCCAGACACAATAACCTCCATTTGCATAGCATACAGATCATTTTCTCTGTTTCTTACAGCTACAACTTGATTACTTTTTATTGTCAAAACTAGAAATCATACCTTTTTCCATCGCCGATAACACAGAAAATAGATTTCTACTCACATGTGGGTAAGACATATCTTGTCGGGCAAGTTTTGAGATTTCAAGGTATACATAAGCCACATTATTACTGTTTTCCTACTATTGTGGATTGATGGATTGATTAATTTTATTCAGTCTCCCTACTATTGGCCGTGGCAGCATAAACCGCCTGACAATGTTGATTACGCCATTTATTTGGCGAAACGAACATTGAGGAATAAACAACGGCATGGGTTGGATGAATATGAATGGGAGGCAATGAACAATTTGAAGAGGAACTTGGCGAATAAGTGGGATATAATTACGACACATGCTGAAGAACAGGTCAGTATCAGTAATATTATTATTGCAATCAAGTTGAGATAACGTTAAAAATTACATAATTGAATGCATAAAGTTGTTACTTTTAATAACATATTATTGTTTATATCATTATTTTTTAAGTGAAGTTAAATGAAATTATGTTTGCCATTTGTTACACGGGGTTTTTTAAAAATACGCACCGCAATATTTATGGGGGTGAAAAAAAGGTCCTACGCCACTGTAATTTAATTTCGATATTGTCTTGAGATAAAACAACGAAAAGCACAACTTTTTTATCTCTTGTATTTTTTTCATATGTTGCTTAGTTTACGAGATAAAAATGTAATTTTAACACTTTTTCAACAACCAAGATAAAAATAAATAAATAAATAAAATTAACATTTCTCCCTAATACAAAAAATTACAAAAACTGTCTTCTCCTCATTGGAGAACTCTGTCAAAAATACCAGGGTCGTTTCGAATCAAATTACCTACCATAATGCGATTACTTAGGTCCTCGACATTTTCCACAGGAGTAGCCTAAACTAAGGATTTCAGGTGGCCCACATGAAGCCCACATGAAAAAATTCAGTGGATCGTACAGGCCATAAGTTAGGTCTCTAGAAGAAAATAAAATCTTAATTTCATTCACTAAGGCTGAGGTCAATTTTACTTCGTATAAAATTGAAAATTATTTATTTTCAGGTTAAGTTAAGTAAAGCAATGAAAAAGCCGGACAAATTGATCAGCGATTCGCAGGAAAAAGCATATTGGAGGGTACACCGTCCACCACCTGGTATACCGAGTTCCTTAGAACAAATCCCAGTGCCAAGTCGATGTTGGAATGGTGTCAAACAACGCAAGAAAACTATTGAGGATTGTAAAAGAGAGGTGAAGTCTATTCATAATAAACCTTGTCCTGCTGTCCATGCCACTGAGTTGAAATAAATCACTAAACTATATCTAATTCTTCCTTTCAGGTGGATCTGCTCAAGAACAGTTTCTACAGAACGCGTATCAAGGTATCTCAAGCATTGGAAAGTATGGTGCAACACGTAGAGACTTATACAGAATTCGATCCTTTGCTCACACCTGTGCTTCCTTCCAATCCATGGGTGACAGACGACCTCACCTTTTGGCAGTTAAACAGTCCTTTGTAAGTATATTCAGGTTTATTGCCCATTTCAAATTTTCAACCAGAAAATCCAAAATCCCATAATGTTAAGGTTAAAGACCTCGTCTCGTGTCATATTGTAATTACAAAAAATTCGAATTGAAATATTTTGTTCTTCAATGGTTCTTTTAAGGCAATCGCAACCTTGGTATGAACTTTTAAAGATTCTGAATGATATAACCTTCAGTAGAATATTCCTTTGCAAGTAAAATTGATAAAAAAGACACTTTCAGCACCAAGTTGAAAATACTGAAATTCCTACATAGAGATCAAAATGTTTTATTTTCTTTGTTTGTCTGAACTTGACATAAATCCTATATTATATTTATGTAAGTAAAGTAAACATTGTATGAGATGAATTACTATAATAAAAAAAAAATACAATTTGAACTACTCTGATATCTTATTTCACTTCCTTTATTGGATGGAGGTTCATCTCATTTTTTTTATTTCACTTTAGATATTATGTTAGGTCGTCTTTTTGTTGACGCATGTGTCCTTTGAGTATACGAAAATATATCTAGTAAATCTGAGGAAACGGGAAACGACTCTACTATTTTTCTTTTTGTATTTCATTTTGTAAATGTTGTGCATTTTTGTCACAGAATTTTATGTAATTGTGTGTGTCCAAGATAAGAATGGGATTGCATTGGAATCTTGGAAAAAGTTACAATACAATGTAAAGAAATTAAAAGCACTTTATTATTGTATGTATTGTACAAATTTTCCTTATCTCATACCGTTTCCAACGCTATCCCATTCTTATCTTCATACAGGCGTTGTCAACTGGTGATTTTTTGAGAAATTCCTGCTTGGTTTAAGTGTCCTTTGTAAAAATATTATGTTATGGACTTCTTCTAGCCTTTGTATTGTCCCAATATCTTCATTTTTATGCACATAAACCTCTTCAACTGTTATACAGTTTTGGGGTGATTGCGAGGGTTTTATTAGTCAAAATTGTCCCGATCTTGTGTTGGTACACATTTGAGAGTAACAACACACATTCATACATCCAATTTTCCAACATTCCGTCTGTTTCTGCCAACTGAAAAGCTTTTATACCAACCACTCGAAATATATCTGTACATATATACGTATGCTTTATGTATATAAATCTATAACAGTGAAACTCTATTCATTTCCTACAGTCTAATGGACTTCCGTTATGAAAGACAGTTTATTTTACGATTAACTTTCTAAAATTCTTATTATTGACAAATTGGAATTGCTGTTAACAATTGATTACATTTTGCTATGCGGCATTCTGTAGTACTTTATCAACAAAAGAAAACGCGTTTCCATTCAATATGGAATCGTAAACAATTAATTATAATTGGAACTTTGGAATATATACTTCATTTAAAATTTTCATTCGTGCATTAATAAGTGTGTTCGCACTTAATTCATTAAAAAAACTTTTTCCTACCTATAATAGACTACACAGTCCAATTTTTGTGAAGATTTTATCCCCTAAATAATGCATAAACAATAATTTAGAACTGTAAATAATGAAGTCCAACATATCTTCGTGAAATCACGTGATTGGAACTTCCTTTACATGTCAATCCATCCACACAACAATGGCATCTTCTTCAATTAATAAAGAATTTCTCGGCATATAATACGAATAAAATAATCAATGAAAATTGAATGAACAAACATAGACCAACCAGGATCCTGTTATTGTTTATTTTCAGGGTTGAAATTCCCACTGAGAAACGGGTAAGAAAATGGGGTTTGTCCATGGAGGATTTGATCAGAGATCCTACTGGGGTGCAAGAGTTTACAAATTATTTAAAAAAAGAGAAGAGTGAAGAGAACATTTTGTTTTGGTTAGCTGTTAACGATATGCGAAGATCGTCTCAGGGTCGAGTAATATGGAAAATCAAAGAAATTTATAAGTAAGTGTAATATAGCTTTGATTATCGATCATACTGTTCGGTTTATTTAATTCTGCATTTTGTTATAATATAATAAACATTGTTAACATACTATTTTTCCCAAATATCATCGACAAAAATTGAATTAAGTTCATCCATGCACTGTTGCTGAGTCGAAAGTTGTAAAAAATCATCGCACGATCTAATTCCATTTTTGGACCGAGATGAACCTTTTAAGTTACTGTAAACAACACAAATAGCGCTCGTATGTCAAGACGTTCTGAGTACGTATAACCTCAAAAATGTCCAACTTTACGATAGAGCTGTCAGTTGTCAGATTGCAACACCAGGGTTGCCAAATCCCGAAATATAAAACCAACCCTCGTATAATTTAAAAATGAGAAAGAATTAAATATTAATCCGACTGGAAATTTATCATTAATTTTTATTGATAGTAATTAATATGGAAATTATTCAATTTCAATTTTCTATATTGTGCATGTTTGTTATTAATTAAAATAGCTTACCTATTCGGAAACAATAATTGGATTTCACGCATTGATCACAATTTGTTATTAATACATAAAATAGTGAACAAAATATTGTTATTCTATATTAAATTCTTAATAAATAAAAATGCTTCGTCTTACTGGTTATTTGAAAATGTTATTCGTATCGTAAATTCCAATAATCCGACGATTCGTCGCCCTAAAACTCATCATTAATGTTGGTTTTGTCCCATATATCCGCTATTTCGAATTTGTCAATCGATATAGAGGCATCCCCTAGTTTAAGAAAGACAATATGTCTGCGACAATATGTCAGAGGCAAATTTATCATATCTTTGATGTTGGTTTTGTTCTGCATTGCCTGCGGTGATTCTATTTATCTTCTGATGGAAATTACGGCTTATCTATTATTAATGTGAATTCAATGAAATCGATCTTACACACTGTCAAGTGCTTGCCTCCATTTATGAAATATGATGTCTTTTGTCGTACAGATGTTCAATATAGTTAAGATACATAATAGATTTGGTATTTTTGATGTTCATTTCCGGCTTTAACAAAGTGTGTATTGTAAATGATTCCATAAACAATTTTTCACGATTGCTGCATCGAATTGCAAATTACAATTTTGATTCTGGTTGATTGTGAGGTATATTTTGTTTGTTTTTGTATTTTTTTTTTCTGATTTTTACCCATCGGTACAATTAAATGCCAGTAAAATAACGCAGCGTATGCAAAATTTAAATTGTAAATAAACGAAACAGGGAAATTGCTGAAACTGGATTTTAATACAGGATGTACACGGATAAAACCTAAACTATGGTTTGGCTACCCTCTCTGATGACTGGGATTTACTCTGGATTAATTAGTTTAGCTGTTTATATTATACGCCTAGATAGAATACGAAACAAATACGTTTACGAAGAAGACAGTAGTAGTGTCATGAAATTATGATTGTTCTATTTGACCAAAATGACTTCGGGCTGTGATGGTGTTCCTGCGTTTATCCTGAGGGACTGTGCTGGTGTTCTGGCTGCACACCTGCTTACTATTTTCAACAAAATTATTACATCCAGTAGGTTTCCTTCCTCCTGGAAACTTGCTCGAATATGCCCTGTTCATAAGGCGGGTCCAATTGATAGAGTAACAAATTATCTGGCCAACTTCTCAAAGGTCTTCGAATCAATTCTTCACGATAAAATATTTCAGCCAATAAAAAATCTGGAACAACATGGATTTTTTCATAGGCGATCTACTACGACAAATCTAGTTGAATTCCTACAGGCGGCAATTCCTGCTGTTTGTTTGGGCAAACAGGTCGATGTTGTCTATACAGATTTTTCGAAGGCTTTTGACAAGCTTAAGCACAATGTAATAAAAAATAAAAAGAACGGGATTGGGTTACATGAGAGCCTAATAACTCTCTTTGACTCATATTTATCAAATAGACGCCAGTTTGTTCAGTATGGTGGCTTTAGATCTCCTGAGTTCGTGGTCACTAGCGGCGCTCCACAGGGAATCCACTGATTTTTGCCGTGTACATTAACGACATCGTTCACGAGTCAATGTCTCTTATTCGCGGATGATTTGAAGGTATTTCGGACTATCTCAGAACCTTCCGATTGTAACGCTCTACAGAGCGATCTGAATGTTTTGGCAGAATGGTGTGTGGAAAACAATCTACCACTGAATATCAGCAAATGCAAATGTTTAACAATGTCTAAATGCCGTAGTCCACATGAATTCGATTGTCGGATATACGGTGCTTCCTTAGCTAGATGTGTGCTTACCAGGGATCTTGGAATCACAGTGGATTCTGATCTATCGTTCAATGATCATATAACGGATATATGTGGCTGTGCTCTGCGTAGTTTGGGGTTTATACTGAGAGTTACTTCGGGATTTGAGAACATCGATTGTCTTATCGCCCTTTACTATGCACTAGTTAGAAGCAAGCTTGAATATGCCTCAATTGTATGGTCTCCTATATACCAGACCCATATTCTAAAACTTGAGAAAATACAACGCAAATTTTTAAAGCATATTTGTTATAGAATTGATGGTTATTTTCCTTCACGAGGTATCGAACATAGACAGCTGCTCGACAGATTTAATGTCGATTCTCTAAAATTTCGGCGAGTGTTCAGTTATCAACTATTTCTATTTAAACTGATCAATTCTCTGATTGACTGCCCCCGACTTCTTTCGCAATTAAATTTTAACACCCCTCAATACCATTCTCGTAACCCCTATTTATTTCAACCACCCCGATTTCGCCACAATTATGAAGGGAAAACACCACTGACAAGGGCTTGCACGCTATGTAACGGTTGGTTCTTAAATAGACATGTAAATTATTTCGGCGGAAGTGTTTCCTCCTTTAAACGGGAACTAAGAGAGTATTTAAGGTCAGTCCATTTGTAGATGTTTTTCTGTATCATTGCTGTTGATGACGGTTCTAATCTTTGACGTGTATTTAATTTAATTTATATCATTGTCATATATATTTTTTTGTATTTTTGTGTTTTTTTCATATTTCTGGAAAATTTATGCATAATATGTTTTGTCTTGTAATTGGGCGTAAGCCTGTTAGACATAATTAAGATTATTATTATTATTTTATATCCACTTATTTATGGTATTAATTTTGTAGTGAATATGTGAAGTTGGGGTCTCCACATGAAGTGAATATTGACAACCAAACCATGGACAAAGTATTAGAAGGCATGCGAAATAATAGTAGATTCTGCTTTGATGCGGCTCAAGAGCACGTGTACAATTTGCTGTTGAAAAAAGACTGCTACCCTAGATTTGTACGGTCGGATTATTACAAGAATTTGTTAGCAAATGGTGTACAACCGTTGCAGAAAAAGCGGTAAGATATCCACATAATTTTGTAAAAATAGCTTCTTATTTTCATAAATGGAAAAGAACTTGATCTGACACTATAGAGCCCCATGCATGAACAAAGGTGTTATTTGTTTTGACTATTGCATTTTTATAGTGAGTTATTATTTATGTTATTCAGATTTTTTAATTTTGGACCTGCAAAAAAGAAAGTATCGACTAGCGCTACTCCGAATGCACAACAGCCGCAACAGCCACAACAAAGCACATCGAATGTGGTGATCAGCAGTACTGCTTTGACAAAACGACGCGGTAGTGACAGAAGTCTTTCAGGGTAATTATTGTATTTTCTTAACTCGTAGATATATAGAGTTTACCCTTGATTATGTTCACTCATATTCAAATCAATTTCAATCTCCAATTCAAGCGATTTTTTTAATTAACTTTATTGACTCTATAGATAGAACATTTTTAAAATAGTTCGCAAATCGTCAATTTTTTCATGAAAGTAAAGTCACAGATGTGTGTGCTTTAATTATGGAAATCTACTAGCCTAAACAACGTACTAACATATACTCTTTTGCCCATCTAATGCTTCCATATCATGCAGGAATTACTTTTGTGGCGGTTGCCTCGATCGTCTCTATATCGTCAAATCGGTCCTATATTCAGTCAAACCCCTTGGAGCATATTGGAGAAAATTTTTCTAGATTTATTGCCTATTTATCTTTAATTTATTTTAATAGGTCTGCACATGAACTAGCCGTCTCAGGTGTAAAAGATTCTAAAGTGCCCCATTCACATTCTCAGAGCAATTTGAGTGATATTCCTTACAGGTAAGTTGACAGTTGACCCACAACTTATTAAAAATGTTGATTTTAGTAAGATTTTGGTATGCTCAATTTAATATTATCGTAGAAATATTTCTTAGAAAAAAATACGCGTGCAGCACAGTACACGTGATAGAAGTGAATACTTCTTTTACGAGAGAGGAAGGGAATACGAATGACGGTACAAAAGAGACAACGATAGGCAACGTTAAACCGCTATATACATAATAGTGTATGGTATAGGATATAGTGCATCTCTCTCTCTCCCTCATATTTGTTATATGCTTCTCTCTCTTTTGTGGGACGAAAATTTTATAAATCGTGTCGTGACGCGACCTTAATAAATCACTCTCAAGAAGTATTCACTTCAAAAAGTTTAGAATATCATATTTTAAATATACAGAGTGTCCGATAGTTAAAATTTAATTAGGTTTAACTTCGGAACACCCTGTATGCGTAAGTTGCGCTTTATTTTAATTTTTGAAAAATCATGTTTATTCAATTCTGCATGGCTTTTTATGCCTAATGTAGTATTAAATAATAGTTTTGTATGGACAAATAAAATATTTTTCAAAATTTTCTTTGCAAATACAAATTTGGAACTTCAAACTTCAAAATTAACCGCCACTGTCAATCTAAAATTATGGTCGATATAAGGGACATTATATTGACTTATTATTAGGATATATAAAAAGAAAACCCTTTAAAAAACATCTTAATGTGTTGGTTAAGCTTAAGAAAAATGTTTTAGTGTTTATTGTTTATTTTATTTTTATATATTTGTCATTGTAATTGCGTAACTATGTACAATATGTCACTGATGATGGATTGTTGTCATACCGAAACATGTCTGGTCGCTACGTAAATTGAAACATATATACATAATTTTGTGGTCCTTTTTGTAATACAAAATAAATTGTTGATAGTAGCTATTATATGAATTTAATGTACAGCATAAATCTTTAGATTAATATAAGTACAGCTTTATTTTGGAGTTAGTTACTTGAGAGCTCAGATAGGCCTCCCAATTTACAGGGGCGATTTAGACCTGGCAAAAACGAGCTCAGCAGGTTGTTGTTCTGCTATGCCAAGTATATCTAGTCCGTAAGTTATTTATTAATAGTTTGGTTTGATCATTGTCTTTGATGTGTCACTTTGTTGTATATTATTTTCTATTGATTATCACATTTTAAATGTTATTCATAATATTAATATATTTCTCTTTCAGGTGTTAGTTTTGTGTATTTAAATTAATTTTTGTCATACGCTTCCAAAAATTGCTATTTTACTCATTTAAGTCCGTAAAATAGAAGTCTGCGCGAATTTCTCATTCGTTGACTGCTTGCAGCTGCAGCCGGAAATAAAGCCTCGGGCCAATGTGATCCTTCTATTCCCTTATATCTTCGGTGTAGAAGCATCAATCTCATGATGATAATTTATAATCACACATCGCATAGGCGTAACCAGTAGGGGGCTTTTAAGGGTTAGCAAAAATAAAAAAAAACATGCAAATTATCTTAAAAACACAATCAATTTTACTCCTTTCTGACATGATCTAATTGGTAGCTTCTAATGACTCTTATGACTAATAGCTAGCAGCAGATGTATTACTTAGGTACCTATTTATTCTTAAATAGAAGTAAAATAAATGATACACAAAACAAATTAATGTTGCATGAGGAATTGTAGATAGATATTAAATTATTGTATAATTATTTTGATCGTAATTATTGTGTAAAAATCTTTAACATAAATTGTTTTTAAAATTACCCCTAACTTAAATTAAAAGGATTTCATGTCCGTAAATTATTTTCATTTATTATATTTACGGAAATGAAATCCTTTTAATTTTTCATTATTTGGCATTAAACATCGACAGCAGAATGCTTGGAGACCACCGTCCGAGCATTGCTGAAACCCAAATATTTGGGAGATGCTGGCAGAAGGATAAAATAGTCTCCTGCTAGCGTTTTGTGTTCATACTATTTTTATTTATATTTATTTCTATTTATACGACTGGTTTTACCTATTCATTGAGTTTGTTCGGCCTCTGCATGGTATAGGATATGCATTACTATGTACATGTAGATGATACGTGTTTACATGTGTCTACTGTTGTGTATCCTGTTGTGCTTAAATGCAGGCCGATATTTGTAGATGAGCAACGACTATGGTACTCTGACGAGCTCATAACAAGAGCGAAACAAATTCGTCAGCATCTGTCGACCCATGCCTCGGTCTGGTTCTATTGAATTAGACTGGGGCCATGTTAAATTAAACAAAATTCCTTGTGTAGGTGAAACCAACATTTTAGTTCTACACATCTACACTACTATACAGGGTGTCCATGTAATGACTGTACAACGCTTAACCACAATCCAATGTTGCTTAGTTTTGCCGGAATAATTTCTACGCCTTTATCGATTTTCACAACAACAAGAAAAATGTAAACATTTATTTACGCTCGCCATTTGTAAATTTATAGGCATGAGCAAAAGATCGAAATAATAGCAGTGATTCTTAGTTCCAAAATTCGTGAAAATCGGAGGGGAGGAGTTGAGAAATTATTCCGGAAAAACGATATTAATTAAACGAGGCATTAAATTTGAGGTTAAGCGTTGAACAGTAATTTTGTGGATACCCTGTAGAATTAAGAAGCTTCGTTTTTAGGGTAAAAAAACCGAGTATTGTAGCTGGTGCATCGACATCAGAAGAAGTATGTCCATGGGAATCGACTGCCTCGCCACCGAAAACCCCACCGCACCATCGAGCACGAAAAAATTCGCACATCGATTCAGAAAGTTCATCGTCTGACATTAGCACTGCTACGGCCGAAATGACAGAGAAAGTAAGCTATTAAATAAGTTGGCTTTCTACATTTTTGTTTATACTAAAACAATATAATGGGCGAAAATTCGGAGAACGTGTCAGGCTCCTCTTCTTTCAATCCGTTGTTCGGAAAGGTAAATGGGTTTCCAATTGGGATAAATGGCAGGTTCTACTAATTCCAGATTCATTTCTCCTGTTAAATTGCCAGGTAATACAAGGGAACCTGTTAGATGGTTACCAAAAATGTCAGCCCAACAATCGCGGATTATTTTGTGGCTTCTCAGTCATCATTTTACAAAATTGTCATCTCTTATCATCATCATCAATCTTTCAGGTGCAACGTTGCCTGCTAACCCAACAGAACACAGTGGACTGTGGCAAAAAACTGACAGCGGACTTCTTCGATCTGCCACGCAGAGCTAGCGTTTCGGTACCCATAACGCACTCATCATCAGACGCTTCCAGCACAGGCACCACCACTAAACGTAAGGTATCATCTTTTGAAGACAATATCGCGCCGCCGTGTACCTCATCATCCCCAAATAAAGCGTTAATCGTGAATCCTAATAGTGACAAAGACAATAAATTGACTCTGAAAAAGAGCCACAGCATAGTAAAAACTACAACCACAACACATGTTGTGCCAATAACAGTGGACGGGGTTAGTTCGGGTGTTACTTCCGCTACTGTGGCACCAATTATTAGTGTAAGTTCTGTGGTTGATGATCCTGAAGAGGAAGAAGAAATAGAACATGGAGGAGATGTGACACCGGAAGTTCAAAGTAGTGATGTTGATGCAGAAAACCATAAGGAAGAGATCGGTAAATAGAATACTAATGCAAATTTAGTTTAGAATTATTAATATTAGATTGTTCTCTAGTTCAGAGAGTGGAATCTCCTCTAGCTGCCAGCAGTGATACACTTATAGAAATTCAGCAGGAACCACTGGCACCGCTAGCAGAGCCTGACAGTGAATCGCCAACCAGTGAATTTCCACCATCTGAAATTGCGGAAGATGTTAGTAAAGATGAAACAGACCTAGACGAACGGCCTAAAGATGGGGAAGCTACAGGAGAAACGAAAGGCAATGATGTGTGTCCATGGGAAGATGAGTAAGTAATTAAATAATTGTGCCAGAGACAATATTTCATTCGATTTTTTTCACAGAGAGTCGTGCAAAGTAGATGCACCCTTCGTAAAAACGTACGCAACTTTGGGATACCTGTAGCGAATAGTTTTAGTGAGAAATATAACCCCCGAAGCATTAGGTGTAGATATAAATTAATATATTGATTGAATAATATATTTAATTGTATGCTGCTTGCTACCCAAATTTTTTTAAAATTAAACCACAATTTCTATTAAATTAAATTGTGAATACAACCAGTGGCGTATTAACGCAGCCCCAGGCCTGTGCTCCAAAGTCATAGTCGGGCCCCCGTTTTTTTAATACTTATTATGACACTGCTAGATACGCCACTGCTTTGTACAATGTAATATAAACTTGTTTCGTACTATATAAATTGAAACATCGAGATTTCCACACATAAGCATAATAAAAGTTACCCCTGTACATTGAATTCATTCATGATTTAGGCATGAATATACCCCTAATCCATCTCCAACCGCCAGCAACAATAACTGGTGTCCCTGTAAATTGAATTGATAATGGGACAGTCGGTATAGGATTAGATATGTTTAAAAATTTGATAATAACATGTTTAGCAGTGATAACATTATTAAATTTATATAGACAAAACAATTTATAGATATATACTAAGTGGCACAAAAAAGTATTAACACTGGTGAATTGTTAATCTATAAAACTTTGGTTTTCTTTGGGATAAAAAAATATCTGTTAGTTACTGTTAACATCGTTCAAATCACAATAATCCAAAAGAATTACATTCAGAATTGATCCGGCTATTTGTGCCACCATGTATAGTAATTTGTATTGGCCTTTGGTGTTGATAAGCTAAAATAGACTTTGCTCACGTTTGTTAAACAGAAAACAATGCAACAATATACAGTGTGCTCAAGATAAGAATGGGCACTTCCCATGGTCCACATGGGTTTTCTGACGAATTTTGCTAATTTGTTGAAATGTTCATATTTTAGTCAGAGGGGGCCTTAAATGATTTATTTATGAACCCTAGTTATTTTTTTATGTATTTTTTTCTAACTAAATAAATAATAATAAATGTAAGTTATATTTACTGATAGAAAAATAGCAAATTACACATTTTCATGACGATTCTTGCGAAGACTCAGCACCGGGCTATAAAAGATAGCACTAAAGATTAGCTACTTATTCAAAATATAAACAATTATATTAATTTAAACAATCAGACAATTGGGAAACACACATTTAAAAAAAAAAATGCTTGCTAAATATTTTTTTTTGGATATCGTTAGGTTTAGGTTCGTATTAACAACAAAAGTGAAATAAAGTTTTTTTATTTCATGTCACTTCTTTTTTCCTCGACGTTTCGACAAGCAAATTTTTGTCTTCTTCAGTATTTTGTTTTTGTTTTTATTCGTCTACAAACATACAATTATTTATCATTACTTTTTAAATTATTTACTATTTAATTTTTTTTAAAAATACACATATGATACAAGACTACTAAAAACAAAATTATATATATATATATATATATGGTTTAAGAAAATTAAGAAATAAAAAAGCTTGCTACATAGTTTTCTATAAAAAAATACTTAAACGACATTGGAAAGAAAATAGTAATTTAATAGGTACTAAAAACAAAACGTTACTAAAATATCGGAGAGCTCGTTGAGCGTCAAATTCATTAATATCTTTATTACCCCTTCAGATTGATTATCCTGGTAATATTGAGTAGTTTAAGGGGTAATTCAATTAGAATATAATTAGATTCGATTAAAATTTGCAAGTCAGTATGTTAATTGGTCAGAACAAAGGTGGTGAAACGTATTGTTGCGCGTGTCGTGAGTTTTTGCATAAAGTTGCAGCCCAGATCTCAACCGAATTGAGTTTCATCAAGCCTACAACTTTAGCAGACCTCAACTTAACATTAAATAAAGAATATGAAGCTACTCCTCAAAAAAAGATATTCAATATCATTGATTCAATGCTAAAAATACTTCAGGCTGTCATTGCCAAGGAGAGGAAGGAATTGAGACGCTTCCTTTAACCGTCAATTCTAGTGAAAAAAATCATGAAATACAATCAAAAATAAACACATCAAAACTGTTATAAAAAATTTAGGTGCCGTTTTTTTTGATTGTTTTTTTAATTGCATTAAGGTTTAGACAAAATTAATTTAATGTAGGTCAACTACCGTTCAATTTCAACTCGGAGTCATCCTTTAAAATGTTTGACTTTTATTTTGAAACACACATAATTTAATTAATAAAGGCAGTACCAAATACTAAATGATGTCGACTAATGATGCTGATGATGAGCCCTTATCACATTATCCTTCGACAAAACTTTGGATTTGGTATTGCTTGTTTAAGATAAAAATAAAATATATCCAAAAAATAACACGTCTCAAGGTTTAAAAAATATAAGTATATAATAAAATAAAAGAAAAATTAATATAGAAATAACCAAAATGCGAAAAAGTAACCGCACAAATCAAATGTAAAATTATTAATTATATTCATTAATTAGTTATTAATTTAACGTGAATTATTATATACTTATAAAATATATTAATTATATATATCCAAATATTTATTGATATCTATAATTGTTGAAAAAAAAAAAATAAAAAAAAAATATTTAATCAATAGATTTGAGAATCTAATGTCACAATATTAATAGATGTTAATTGTATATTTAAATATTTATGTCGATTACATGTTTCGGATGTCGATGGAAATCATCAGTTGTTTTACTAAATATGTGCAAACCATTCTATTCATATTCAAGATTAATTAAAAGCTCACATTAGGAAGCACAAACCGAACTGCATATTTGCATCCGTTTTTTATGTTATCATGTAATGCTTTAAGCTAAAAATGTGCTGTGCTTTGGGAATACATCCAGCAGACTTAATTATAATTAATGCTGCTAACACTGGCGTGGATATAGTTTCATTTTAGTTTGGTTTCAACTATAATAGGAACTGCTTTGGCAGCATTTTAAAATAACTAACAATGATGGTTGTATATTCCTAAGCTTACAAGAAGGTTCTTAGATGAATTTGGATTTAAATATGGAGGAAACTCTTGAGAAGGAGGCGGGATCCAACTTTTATAGCCGTTAGTAAGCATCTCGATACAATGGAAAAGAAATAAGTTGGCGGATTGTAGTTGAGTGTGTAGATTGTCGCTTAAAAAATAGAAATATTTCCGAAGAACTTCCAGGATTGATTAAATTTGAAAACTAGGACAACCTTAAAGGTGACTTCTAGAAATAACCATTAATAGATATGATTTTACAAATAATTCTTATACTATATCCTGAAAGAGTTATAGTAATTTTAATTTGGAAGTTATGAGTCAATATCAATATTTTTCTGATAATGTGAATCTAAAAATAAAATGTTTGTAGCTCAATATTTTGTTTAGATATTAATCCACATTAATCCCATCGAATATCCGATTATAAACATTATTAAACTAATAATTTAAACTAATAATAAATAGAAAACTACTAAAAATAGTTAAATAATAATTAGAAAAAAAACTATTCGATAAAACTAAATCTATTCAAGTTGAAAATTGGTGCAAATTTCAACTTGATGATACTTTATCGAGATTATAATATTAAAATTATGTAAGTGTTTTAAAAATAATATTATCAAACATATTATACAAATTTAATTAAAGTATTAATTATTAATGACAAAATATAATATAATCTTAAATAATATGTAGTAGATGTTTTAGTAAACAAAATAATAGAATGATAGTTGTTTTGATTAGAAATATATTATATATTTGTAACGTATTATTATTATAGTCGTGTGTTATTGAAAACAAATCTTGAGACGTGTGTTTTTCTTTGGAGATGTGTGAATATCTGACTATGTGCTATGAGATACTAAATATTGATTAAAATCATGAGTCCCGTCCTTCTTTAGATCTGGAGGAATTTTAATCCTTTTGCTTTTATACTAAACAATAACAATTAGTTTTTTCAGTTGAATTTGCACAGATCGATACAGCAATAAATCTATAAATTGATATAACCGAGTTAGTTGACGTTAAAGTCGTAAAGTAAGATAATAAGATCCAAATACACTGATGGCTAACAGTTTAGATATTTTATTTTAACTTTATTTAGTGGCAAAACACCCAAATAATGATCCGCAATAATTTTGCGCCACAACAAACACATAGAAACTATTAAACACGATAAAACAGTTTATGTTTTCTTCTCCTCTGATGTTCACTGGCGTTGAATCCTTTGATAGGAAAATGGATCGGGAACCCATCCAACCATGACCATGTTTATATATGTATAATATAGTAGAGCTCCAATTTCTAACGTTATTTGTTTCAAAAGGTTTATAATATAATTTTAAATTACCGAAACATTTTTTAATAGTTTTTGAATGATTTTAAAAATCTGAAAACGCTTATTTTTGCTGAAAACTGGTATCTATATGGGTAAAAAAGTAAAATACAAACAACTTTCCCCTTTGACTTCTTTTGATATTTTCAAAAATAATATCATCTTTGTTTGAAATTTGCCGTAAAAAATGTCAATTTTGACAGGCCAGGAAAGTTACGTGACTGGTCATATAGATGTCATTTGGCATCATTATTAAGGCAAAAACAGATGGCATGTGATGCGCACTTTCGGTTTTACACTGTATATCGAAGAAAGCACATGAATTAAATATATGGAAAGAAGAGATAATTCTTTTGAACAAATTAAAAAAGTGTTTATTAACAAATTGTTCTGACACCGATGCAAATTAGCAAACGTTGGCAAAATTAGTGTATCCAACAAGATGAAATCAGTGTCTCTATTATTGTTAAAAATATATTCAAGTTTTTAGATGCAAGATCTAAATAAAATGTTGATATTGTGACTATAGTAACATAATATGTTAGAGACAAAATATCAAAGCAAAGCAACAATACCTCTTATGAGGGCCATAAAATAGTATATTGTGCAACGAACATAAAATGACACATATTTCCTACGATTATGAGTATGATCGTTTGCATCATACGAGCAGGAAATGGTCATTTCATGTGAGTTTCACACTATACTTTTTCTACGACTGTTTTAATGCTTTTGAATAAATTAAACATCATAATTTTTAGGAAAAAACTTACCTATACTCGCCCTGTTGGCGTAAGCCTAAATACGATGAGTTAAAATTATTAAATTGACTAGTTGGAAATGAATAACAGCATTACAGTGTACTGCATTTTCAAATTATGATTGAACATAATAAAATAAAAGCGAAAAAAACATATTATGACTACTATATTCACACTATTGACGAGTAATCAAATCAAAATGAGATTTACTTATTATAATGTAATGGCATACCTAAATATAATAATAAGTATTGTTGAAAATAATAAAACAATTGATATTTAATAAAAAAAAAATAAAAAAAAAAAGATGTAGAATGACTGTTATGTGCTTATTTTAATAAAAAATCCAAAACTATACATTATATGTGTATAAAAATGACGGCCTCATTAGATTATTGTAGTTTAAATAAATTTGATGTAAATATTATTCGTTTAATATAAAATTATAATAAGCTAGATTAAGCTGTGTATAAAAAATACGATTTCGCTCCTTTATAAGTGATCTTCAAACTTTCAAATTTGGCACAATTCAAAGTTGCTGAATCGCTTTGGCCATTTTTTTGTTTAAATTGTAGCTGGAATCTTTAGGAATGACTTTGTGACACATATTTTTATTGAGATCAAAGTTTGAGGCGTATACAGGGTGTTTTAAAAGAAACCAATTTTTAAATTAAAATGTCCAAATCGATTCAGCAGTTTGCGAAAAAATTAACTTTGTAATTCTGCCAAACTTTAGCTTTCTGTATAACGTCAGTTTATCACTTATATTGTGAGGACGTAACGCTATCTAAAATCCACAATAATATACAGGATGTCCGCAAATAAATATGGTCACATTATATTCCTTGAATAAATTTCCTAGGGATTTTATTATCTATGGTTTTTTCAGTATCTGCATACGCCATTGCCTTTCAAACGATAGTTGATGGTTCATTTTAGTTTTTAGCTGTTTTAGAAGTTGGTAACGTATTGACAAAGAAGAAGAAGAATAATTTCTATAACAGGTTTTAATTTGCATTTATGATATTATCAAGATTACAACCTATTCTAATTATTGTATATTTCGTTACTGATGAATGTTAGTTTACTAGAAACGTGGGGTAATCATGACAAACTTCACAAATTGGTACAGTTGACATTGGTTCTGTTCAGTATGACTATTAGACCTATATCAAATATAGGCAATGGCATAATAAAAGTGCTTTTAGTTTATCTCAGGGAATATGATCTCTTATTTGCAGACATTTAATAAAATTGAATGTGCAACAGTTTCCAGTTAAATAATCCAATCTAATCTATTTGCAATGTAGTTTTACAATTTAAATAAAATAAAAATATAATAATATTGATAATGATTCAGTCCTATATATCGGGTAGGAGGCAGGTTGTGGTCCTCGAGGGGGGAAGAGTATCACAAGAAAAAAGTCTCTTAGCAGGGGTGCCTCAGACTCTATACTTGCCCCAATTTTATACTGCTTTTATACATCACAACTTATCTGCAGTGTTAAGCATTCTTCAGCTCATTTATATGCAGATGATACTCAATTGTATGCGTGTTTCGATCCTCAACAACTGCAGCCGGCCGTTAACCTGTTTAATGGTGATATTAATAATCTGGTTAAAACTTCGAATGGGCACTGTTTAGAGATTAACAAGGACAAGACCAAGGTGTATTACGTTACTTTTCTTCTTTCTTTTTTTTTGATTACAGTAAGGTAATATAAGCTTTATAATTAAAGTAGGTTAAGCTATGAGGCATAATGGCTCAACTTCGCCTGTTGTAAATTTTTTAATTTGCAATAAAGACATTATTATTATTATTATATTTCAAAAATGCCACTTTGAGATATTATTATGTTTTTATTTTATTTAAATTGTATATTATCCTATGGCCTTTTTGATTGGTCGGATTGGTTTATAGAACTTAATTGTTTAATGATACATTAGTGCTTTAATTGTTTTAGTGTTACAAAGAAAAAATTGTTTGTTTTATTGTTAAACATTGAAACATTTTGTTTAATTTTTTATGGATAATACAATACTCAATGAGTAAGAGTAATTATTCATGTGGATCCAGCTGACGACTACAAAACTAGGTAAGATTTCGCGTAATAGTATTCTTAATAAATGGCAATGTAAATTTTCACGCCCTATAACTGCCAGTTAAAGATTAATAATAAAATACAATCTCCCAACTGTGCAACTTAATCATTGGACTATATAGCTACCAATGACTTTATTTACTTCATATCAAACAGTTTTTTTAATAAATCAGATTAACTTAAACAAAATAGATTTACCTACACACTTTTATTTATTTAATTTAGCTGTATATTATAATTAATTTTGTATCTGAATAAGAATACTTAATAAATTATATAGCAAACATATTTATGTAATTGTTATCAATGTAATTATTAGTGTTTGCTAATTATTATTATTATTATTATTAGGTGAATATTTTAGATGTATTTAATGTAATTAATCTTGACGAACATATCAAATTAGTTCGAGGGATAACGGCAATAATATATTTACATTGTCAACTAGACTTGTTTCTTTAAGATTACTTATAATGTGAAATACGTCTAAAGTACTCATAATATGAGTCATATATCTACTATACTTTGTCTCATAATCAAAAGATATTTAATAATAATTAAAGTCGCATTTCTTCAAGACTTATATAAGGTTAATACATGTAAAACAATACAAAATTTGAAAAAAAAAAATAATAATTAGAAACATTATAGCGATGTATATAGTTTTATAAAAAATAAATAATTATTAACTATTGAGAAATTCATAAAACAAACAAAAAAAAAAAGAATGTGGAATGTTACAAGCAAATTAATATATAGAAATTATTATTCTTACTTTATAAAAATCAACAATAAATTTAGACATTTGTTAGTAGATCAAAAATAAAATGTTATTAATATTTATAATAGATATTGTAGAATATATATAAATAAACATTGTGATGAAAATATTAGACTCATTTTTATTTCGCTACTTTTGTTTTTACACAAAAAAAGAGAGATCCCTGCTAAGCTAAGCTAAGGAAGCTGCTTAAATTTTAATTTAAAAACATAATTTTAAATTACTAAAAGCTTTCTGCATACCATGTGAAACCTGCTTCGTAAAACGCAAGGCTATGTCCTACAATACACCCAGGTTTCTCGCACAGTTAACAAAATTGATCTGGATTCCATCAATTTGAATAGCCAAGCGCAACTCAAACCGCTCTCTTAAATTCGGTTTGCAAACAGCATGACCTGCGATAGTTTGGGGTTTATTGTTAGACAAAATTTAACATCATGAGGTCGAAGGTCATGACCAGAGAACAACAGAGAATGTGATCTTGCTGGTGGGGGAAGAGATTGCGCATATTATTGCGCAATCAAAATCGCCATGTTTTCTTATACTCTCATTGTCGTCGGGATATTTTATTTATTTCAAGTGATTTGTTTTCCAGTGCCGTGTTATATAGAGTTATATTGTGCGTTTTTGTTTTATAAACTTTTGATAGTGATATTGTTTATTTTGAAATGCAAAAAAGCAGAGGCGGAATGATGTGTGCTGCGAAGAATTGCAGGAATAAATATTATAACTGCAATTTATCATTCTTTAGTTTCCCGATGGATAGTAAAAGGTAAGATATTTATGTAGTATTTGAATTAGATGCATATAAAATTAGATTAAATCAAATTACCAATTGGTATTTTGAAAAACAAATATTTCTAAACAAACTGTTTAAAAGATTGAGCTTACTTGCCTAAAAAAATCACACAAATTTTTTAAAAAACATGAATAATTTCGCAGCACAATGGCCCTTATCTTTTATAACTTGGTTCAGTCTATTTGCCCATAAAAGTCCAATACATCTTAAGCATTCTAAAAAGAGAGCTTAAAAATCTTACTAGATGAGTGCAAAAATTCTATTAAATTCTGACATTTGAATTACATATTTGAACTATTATAGATATTAGCAGGTAGTAAATTCACGTCTCAGGTTTTATTGCCCATTTATTGGGGGTGATTTTAGCATGTTTTGTAGGTATATAATGGGAAATTCGCAACATGTGTTCTTGCGTTGTTTTTCTGAAGGCCATAAACAGGTAAAATATAATACATTCTCAATTATACTTAAGGAATTGAAAATCATCATCATATTTTACAAAAAAAATTTCCTGTTATTCTCTGGTCATGACTATGCCGCCCAATTTTCCATACTCTCTCGATATATCATAGAATCGGTGTGACTTAAGTAGTAAACAAATAAGAATACAATATTTTTCTAGGCTACCGTATACAAGACAAATATAACGCTCCGCATGTCGTTTTGTTCCACTCGGTAGAAGAACACGTGGGTGACTGCTAGCCGCACTGCGTTTAGCGGGAGCAAGAAGTAAGGGGCAACGGCAACCGGAACGTTTCGGGTATTTTCGCGCTTTTAGGCGAGTGACCCTTCTATATGTTAAATGTTTGATGCTTGTACAGTTTATCTACTATTAAACAATATTTACACTACGATAAGAATAGGTCGTAACCCCCGTATTTTACAGATTAAATTTTTCAGGGGCGTTACTAGGGGGATTAGATGTAGGTTAATTTTATAAAGTACCTACCTATTTTAATCTCCTCCATGTCAAACTTAAAATCCAAAATAAGGTACATGTGTTTATTCCGAAGAAACCCTCAAAATATGTGGTTCGCTCTTGTTGAATGTATTAGGTCATTCAATATATCTGTAGATGGCGTTACTAGAATTTTTTCCATATGGTTTTTATTTAGTACTAACCTTCGAAATTTGACAGCAATCTGACTATTTAATGACCTGTTATTGTTGAGGTATCTGACTTCTTCAATTTTAAATTTGGATACGCCGCTGACCCCCATTTATGTGACCTTTAGACATTTAACTTTAATTAAATTAATCAACTGATCTCCCTCTATTATTTATGTATAAGTCCTTAGTTAAAACTAATAATTTGAATAGGAAATACATACGAATTAAAAATGAGGTACTTATTTCAAATTTCCGCATTAATTTTCGTAACAGGTATGTTTTTAAATAATTTATCATCTTTATTGTAAAGACTTTTTCTTCAATTGCGAAATTTCATTAACTTTAAATTACAAAAATAAATGTTACATTATCAAGAGAAACGTAAACATGTTATTTAATTTTAGGGCTATGTTCTGCCGAAATAATCCCTGAGAATCTACCAGACCTCGATGGAATAGGTGATGCCGTTAAAAACAGATGTGATAAAGTTGGTAAACCTGACAGTTATGAAAGACTAAAGGTAAGGGAGAGGTACAGTACTGCCCTCTAAATAATACAGTCAAATCAAAGTTTTCAACCATAAAAGAAGTTTCTAATTTATTTCTCGTACAGACCGCTCAGTCAGAAACCAAAACATGCGTCCAAGGACTTATTAATGTTGATACAGTAAAGAATGAAATTGACGAAGCCAAGAAAACAGGTTCAATGGACGAAGTTTTTGGAAAATATTGCAAAAAGCGTCCAGAGTTCAAAGAGTGCATCAAAAAAACCGTAGATGTCGCTAAAGAATGTATGGAAGAAAACGAGAAAAATGCTTTGAACGTTACCACAAATATAATAGAACAAATTGGCGACTTTGCCTGCTTCAGAGATGGGGACAGAATAGCGAGTAATAATCAAGTTAATAAATATCAATAACGTATTTAATATTGTACATTTTTCAGTGTTCGTGGCATCTGGAGGTGTAACATGTTTGCAGTCTCGAAGTGAAGGTGTTAAAGCCTGTTTGAATTCAACACTGCAATTCAATCCAGATTCTTTATCATTAAATTCACTACCAACTTTTTCTATTGACAAAAAGAAGTGCGAGTAAGTAAATTACAATATCAATCGAAATAATTTATTCGTTGGGTCTAAATCTACATTGAACCATTCCTCTCGGAAGCACGCTTGCTTTTGCATACATACTTTCATGTAGTACTTTGAAAACAACGCTTAAAATAACGCCCTGGACAAGAATTCAATGAGAAATAAAGAATTTTCTTTGAACTCCCACAGAAAATTATCCATGCATTTGAACAAAATTGATAATTGAAATATCTGTTACAATTTACAGTGATTTAACGAAAGTCCAAAACTGCATAGTCAAAGATTTAGAAGACAACTGTGAAGACTCTACACCGGCAAATATTGTGGACGCCCTATTTAAATTTGTGAAGAAAATGGCATGTAAAAATATAAAACGGAGCATTTATTAATGACTTTTCTGATAACTTTTTTATTATAAATTCGAATATCAAAACTATATCAATAAAGCAATACTAATGAAGACGTGTTTTAGTATAAAACAATAATAAAAAATCAATAATTAATGTAATAAATAAAAAATATATTGTCAACGAAACCTATTTGTCCAATATTTTTTCAATTTCTTCAAGAAAATGACTTTTATTAGAGTTTTCTTCACTGATATGATCTGAATTTTCACTACTGTCATCAACAATCTTCGTAGATTCTGAAGCAGCCATTATCGTCGATTGAGGTTCCTCCTGATTAGATTTCTCTTCGTTTTTAGAAGCAGTTGACTCGATAGGCTCTGTTGTTGTTGTTATGGGTTCTGTAATCTCTTGTATTTGTTGTGTAACATTCTGATTGGGCTCTATCATGTTGTGAATAGGTTCATTTTGTGTAGCTTCTCTATCATTTTCAATTGGCTCTCTAATATCTTGAATACGTTCTCTATGATTTTGTATAGGTGCTCTATCATTTAGTATTTGAGGTTCAACATTTTGTACAGCCGCTAACTGATGGAGTTGATTACATACCGTATCTATTAATCGTTCAACAGCTCTGCCTAAGGAATTCATAAGTAAGTAGTGTATAGGTAATATTTTTCATAACAATTCGCTTATTTCTTATTGATATCAATCAATCACTTACCCGATAAAAGACTGTCCATTTGAAAACCATTGCTTTTGCCAAACTTCATTTTTACCATATAAAAGAAGTTAAATTCAATCGGTTGGTCAGTCATAAAACTCATAAAAAATATGGCCATTATACAACAACATAACATCATTACAGGCCACATGACCAAGTTTAGACCCCATGGCAAGTTAACTGGAAAATATACGTATAAAGTAATCACTACTTCAAAGTTTCAACGACACACCATTGTAAAATTACTTCTGGTTTGACTGTTAAGTACTTACTGAACATTTCTTTTCCGAAACCACCCATGCCAGTACCTAAAGCATGTAATGGTACTATAATTAAACTTTTGCATTGAAACAGGAACACAGACAGTGGGGTGACAACTTTTCTCTCACAATCCCGAGAACCTAAAATAATAAACTAAAAGAGCTGTGGGTGTTGCTAACAAACTACTTACTGGTTAGAAATTGAATATATTCATACCATTTCATGTTGTCAGTATCGCATAAAGCAGAATACGTAAGTTTGGCGTTATGCTCAATTGCTTCCTAAAATCAAACGTTCTTAACTTGCTAGCAAAAAATATGAAACTACGCTTATGTAAGTACCTTTTCTAGTTCAAGGTATCTCAAATAAAAATCGACCATTAACATGATAGTAAAGAGATATCCAAACACATATCTTAGCGAAAAATTCCTTTTAAACAACTGGTATACAATATACAACAAAACACATACACCTAACAGTCCTAAAGTCTGTACACTAAATATTGCATAGTACAATTTATTGTGAAAATCAAGAAATACTTCAATATAAGCATTATCAATAGATTTTCCAAGGCTTTCACTGAAAACAGCATCTAATTTACGTAAAATATTCTCACTAGGGTTTTGTTCATTTCCAAATTGTCTTAAAAATTCGTAGTTTTCCTTGTCCGATGTAAAGAGAATATGACCATGGTAGTGTAATGCATCGCTCTTGTCTAATGTAGCTGAATGTAGAAGCAAACTCGTTAATCGTTTTAAATAATATAGGTGAATTGAGTTGTCTGGGGTTTGTTCACAATTGCAATTATTGTTCCGAATGGCTAATTCTGCTTGATTGATTGGGCCTCCTGATTGAGGATTCATATCGTATGGATCTACCCATCCTCTCTGACAATATGTATTGGTAAATTGGGAAAACACAAAAATTAATAATATACACTTCATAATTAAATTATAGCTTGAGTATATCTGTAGTTCTATAGTTAATATATTAAGTATAATCTCAGAATTATAACAAGCTGAAAATCCCACACGGTAGATAATCACTTAATTAGATATGGTGTAAGTACATATAAATAAAACTATGATAAATAATATTAAACTAATACACTTAAAACGTAATATTTCTGATATAAAAGATTGTCTATTTTTAAAAATTGTTAATTTTAATAATATCAACGATTGTGGATAGAATAATGTTTATATTTTTATATATATGACATGTTAGGTTATTCTCTTCTTCTTCTTTCCAACAAATGTCAAATGTGGAAAAATGAGCCTTTCCTTTTATACCAAATGATGTGTTTTCACTCAGTCTCACTTATTAGGTCCAACACGCAACACATCACAAAACGCTTATTTTGTGCTATACGATGCCATTGTGTTATTATAATTAACACAATGACGATGCCATGCCAGTGTCATTGTCTTTATAAATAAGGCAAGAGGTCAAATAAAGAGCTAAGATACATACGATGGCGCTACTGTCAATAAATCAATAATTTATTGTATATTTTTTCTTAATTCTTTCCTATTTATGCATTCCTGGTAGAAAATTATAATCCAGGCAAAACTAAATATTCACAAAGTATTAAATTAGATTCATATAAATTGAAGACTAGAAACCTGTATTTTGAGATAAAATAGTTCGTGTGTTTTGAATATGATGGCGCTACTGTCAAAATATCAATAACTTGTAATATTTTCATTAAAGACTAGAATCCTGTATTTGGTGGTAACATAGTTCGTGTCTTTTGAATATGATGACACTAGTGAAACTGAAAAAATACATAAAATATGTAAAAACTGATTTTTATTACGGAAAACATCAAAACGTATAAACTGGATAATTATGATACTTTTTACATTGAGCAATTATGAAATTATACATAAATTATCGACTTTAGTCTACGCTATATGGCCAAAATTACTATTTTTGATTAATTTTTCTAATAATGGCTTCAAAAACGGTCACAAAACAGCCGGTAAGTTGTCAATATTACAACCTAGGAAATAAAATAGCGTTAGTTAACTTTGTCCAAAATTTGCATTATTATAAATTATAAAGTAAAAGAAAAACCTCATAGTGTAGACAATTTGTCACCTCACTTGCTATATTTTGACAATGACTAGATTAACTTAGTAACACTGACTTATTAACTAATGTTTAAACTACTTATATAGTCATACACATAAGATGATCAAGCTTTAAATAACGTTCGTTTCAAACACAAAGCCCCTTGTATTGTGAAAGCTAATTTAAATTGAAGTGAAATAATATTTATTTGTGATATTATAAGTGTTAAAAGTACATTTTCATTCTTCAAAAACTATATTTGCTTACGAACAATGAATATTATGTTGTTTTTCTTCAAGCATATTTAAATATAAGTTTCAAACATTCTCTACCATCTATGTGTAGGTAATGGAGCCCTTAAAATATATTCCATTTCCTCTACGATTAAGACTACTTCAGCGTATGTAGAAAACATGGGTAGCTCGAACCGCTTAGAGAACGGAATAGATGAGGTACCTTTCCATTTCCTATGCGACTTTGGCAACGAGTAGTCGCCCGAATAAATAAAAATAATTAACTAGAAGATGGCAGT
Organism: Apoderus coryli; assembly: GCA_911728435.2. NCBI lineage: Eukaryota > Metazoa > Arthropoda > Insecta > Coleoptera > Attelabidae > Apoderus > Apoderus coryli. Next base: position 39,782 of record OU452211.1, on the reverse strand, counting down.
AAATCATCTTATGTGATCTTATTATAACTACCCTATTATTATCAGTCATATCTTATACCACTAAAACTAGTATAATGTAGATTAAGAGTTAAAATTCTAAATTCACCAAGACATGATGTGAAGACTTGGAAATGATTCAATACTGTACAAAATTTGACAAAGAGACATGTAAACCAACTGTTAATAGAGGACGATTGGGAAACAAGAGTTTGTTATGGCAACTTTTGAACGTTATAGACTACTATATACAGAATATCCACTTGCTTAACTTAGTAAAACAGCAAATGTCATAATATCGTCATAGCGTTTTGCTTTATCGATTTAATCTAACATCGATAACGAAATGTCAAATTAATTAACTTTTTTATTATTGTCTCTTACGGAATTACAAAATAAAAATCGATTTGGTGTTACACGTACTTTCAGAAGAAAGATATTTACATAAATCAGAAAAATAGAAAAGATGAGGATTAAATATAGCCCCACACAAAGGATTTCCTCCACAAAGCATTCTGTGCATATTTTTTCGATAATTCAGTGTTAAGAGATAACTGTTATTACAATTTTTACAAAATCAACAAATTTTTTGGCTTTTTTGATTCAATAACGAACTAATATTAAAAATTGCAGTAAATTGGTATCACAACTTATAGTATGCAGACAAACAATCTTAAAAGTAACCTAATACAAATTCTTTTACAGAATTAAACGTCAAAATTTTGTCTTTCAGTTCTTGTAACTTTGATAAGTTCTCTTTGTGAACTTTTGTGTTCACGTTTTTGTACCTTAACCCACTTCTTCGATCCAAAGATTTGTCTAAAATGTAATGCAGCCACAGCACATTTGTGTGTGGCTCGAATTTTCGCCAATTATTTCTGCAAATAAAATTTTAAAAAGTTAGAACGTAGCAATAGGAGAATTCCTCAGAAGTGTGTGGCCAGATCTGAGGCAACGATAACGGGAACGTTTCGGGTGTTTTCGCGCTTTCTTCATTATTTTTTTATAATTGTTTATGAACATTAAAATACATAATTGACTGCAAAACGCTCCATTTATTTATTTAAAACAATACTCACTTATTTCGTTCTCTCATCATTCTGTATATATCAAATTGATAATCACCATGCGAAGAAAATAGATCTTCATCATTAGACAAATCATTATACATAATAACACCGTCATATTCCATTCTCGACAACGTAAAGTCAATAATTGTACTCAATGCGCCTTTAGTGGATATCTTATACTTTTTTCCATTCAAACAGAATAATGTCTTCTTAGTTTTAACCACATCTGTTATTAGTACATTGCCCCAGTGCAGATCCCGATGCTCGAATTTCAATTCTTCTTCAGCTACCGCCAACGCAAGTGCCACCTGTAAACCAATTCACTTCAATACTACTTTCATAGGGAAGAAGACAATCTTACCTGTTCAAAGACAGCTAAAGCCTGTTGAGCATTGTTGAAAACATACGCTTCCAAGTCCGTACCGGCATTGGCAAGATCGAATACAACGTATAGTTGATTGTCGTCAAATACCGATGGAGAATCGTTTTCAGAACCTCTTTCTTCATCAAAATTATTCCATAATTCTAAGAGGTGATTGGGATAACGACCGGTAACGCAACGTACATTTTGTACTTCGGCAAATGCAGTAGTTTGGTTCAAAGATTTCGTTCGGAGATTACTTAACTCTCTGTTACAGAAAAGATAACGTATATTCTATTAATTAGAAGAAGAATAGCTTGGAGCTCGTGAAACATAAGCATTTAAGACGCGAGAAAGATTGTATAGAATAAAACTTTAAGATACATACGTAGTAATCACGACTTCCGATAGAATCTCCTCGAATTTTTTCTGCCGATCGTTATTAATAATTAGAGTGCCTTCCACTGGGATCACCTTCATAACAGTTGTTTTTGATTTATTACTGTACATAAAAACTTCCCCATATACACCTTCACCAATTTTTTTACAATTGTGGAGAATACTGTAAAAAATATAAAATGATTACATTTTGCCACGTACTTATACATGTTTAATAATTACGTGTTAGAATAACATTCACTAAATCTCAAAGGCTTTGTCAAACCGCATTTCTGTAAAACCACAGACCTAGCGGACACTTCTCGTATTGCTGGCGGTAAATGTATCGAGCTCCCAGGACTCCCATCAATTGTTTGATCATTTTTTAGTTCTACAATTTAAAAATTAAGTTGTCAAACTAACACAAATGTTTATTATTTACCTGTTTCCCTTTGGTTATGCTGTGCGTACTTTTCCAAGAATGAAGTTCTTTTATGTGTGGTATTTGATGCCGGAACTATCCTTATTGACTGACGACTAGTAATTATGTCTAAAATTACAAAATATGGTCTTTAATTCTCATTGTAATTCACAAATTGAATCAAAAAAAAGAAACAAAAAGATAACTTACCAAATCCGCTCGACTTTCGCAAAAAACTTCCACGTCTATAGTCCACTAAAGATCGCCTCCACGATTTTCCCGATCTCAAATTAATTGTAGTTTTAGCTAATTGAGGACTAGTATCATTTTTAATTAATTCATCTTCATCATCGGAAACTACTACTACCGAAGGTTCAATAGATCTCTCAGTGATATTAATCAGATTTGGTAAGAAACGTACATTGCATATTGGTCTAGGTACATTTTTTCCTTCATCTATTTCAGGTGTCTCTAATTCTGTTTTGCAGTAAGAATGATCACTCTTAATACTATCAATTAATAGACTGGATAGTTCTAATTCATCTGTTCGGCTTTCCTCCTGATATAAATGCATTAAATCCTCATGTTTTGTTAAGTTAACGACTAATTGTTTCTTTAATATTGGCGTTTTATTGAGCTCTTTTTCTGGCAGTGAATCATATTCAGTATAATTTTGGTTAGTTAAATTAACTATTAGTTCATTACTTGATGGTATACTTCTACTTAGATCTACTATTAAATCTTTTTCGAAAAGTGTGCGTATATTTACACTACCATTTTCATCAAATATATCATTTGATATTTTGCTTAATTTTACTATACAATCTCTCGGTGATACTTGTTCAGAATCACGTGAAGTTTGACGACGTTTTCTGTGCGTAATATAGTTAGTAGGAAACTTTTTTGCTACTGAGTCATCAGAAATAGATAATTTGTACCTTTGTGACCCCATAAAATCTTGAAACTGATGTAACGAATATGTTGCAGAATGTCTCTCCGTCACTAATTCTGAATGTTTTTGTCTGCTAAACGAAAATAGTACACCTGAGGACACTGCAGCATGTTCAATATCAGTTTTAATCTCATTTTCAGTAAATCCCACACAACAATCTATCGAATCTAAACTACGTCTCCTATTCCTAATCTCAGTCTTCAATGAATCACCGGTATTCCAATTTTCGATTTCTTCCAAAGAATGTTCAATCACTTTTTGTAGCTCGCTACGTATAGGTGATAACGGTTGGTTAATTATTTTAGTTTTTCTATTATGTAGTGGAGTACTACAGTGGACTAGTACCTTTTCTCGTAAGGACTTTGAAAATACTGTACTAATATTATTAGTGTTATCTAAACCTGAAGTTTGGAAATTATTTAGGTCTGAACGCACAAATTTTTGGGAAGCATTAGCTTTCTCTATACACAAACTATTATCGATACGATCTTCTGACTTAGTCGGTTCTTTCAATCGGGATATGCTGATGTGATTGTCATTAACGGTTAATGATTTAGATGTAGTAAAGGTGCTCCTACTTCTAGACCTTGTGATAATCGGTGAATGAATTGTTGAATCGCTTGTAATTAACAGTTTATTGCGTGAAGCGTTTTTGAATTTAACATTGTTCAAAATTGGTGCTTTCAGTAATCTATCGAATGTATTATTCGTTGTGACATTTAATGATGTTTCATTGAGTATGCTGTCTACAATTCGTGCTGGAAGTTCTTTGATTTGAATTGAATTCAATCGTCGTTTAGTTATGTTCTTAGCAATTAATTTGTTGAAAGCATCAAAAGATTTTAGGTTTGATCTGCTGTAGGTTCGTTGAGTCGGTTTTCTAGGTGCCATAATGTTGATATAAACTTCAGAGATCTAAAAAATTTATTTATTTTCAATTTACTGTCACATGTATCACGTATTTACTAAAAATTATTAACTTATCTACACTACCTATTTCAAAGTAAAAGGTGAGGGTTGAAATATAAACGGTTATGTTATAAACAATAATAATAAATAAATAACATAATTTGACTTTTGACAGAAATTTTGTAGTTTTGACTCACCTCACTTAATTAATTATCTGAGAAATTTCAAATCAAAAACTCTTTCTGGCCATCGTAATTTTCACAGTTTCTCCTTTTCGTTTATTATCGTCTCTAGTTATTTTCACCTTTTCCCTCATCACTTTTTATGGCATTCCCATATTATTTGTTAAATAACAGACATGTTTTGTTGGAACAAACTTATTCATTGTCCGCAAAAGCAATAACTCATCTACCGCCGTTACTGGCCAAAGTCATTGAATATCACTCATCTAACTTAACTCAGCATTCCACATGCAATAATTAGTTATCAAATGGGTGATATGTGGAATACATTTCAGCTGGGACAGCCGTCTTGAAAACCAGCGAGTAGAACGATCGACAAAAGTGAGGCATGACCTACTGAATTCGCAGAGCGGTGCCTCACTTCCCTCGGTCCCTGGGTCATGGGCTAAAATGTAGATCGATCTTTGACAACTAGTAGAAAACACAAAAGGCGTTCGTTATCCTTGAACGAGACATAGCAATTTGTACTCAACTGGCTGTGACACCCTTTCCATTTACCACACAAAAAAATATGAAGTGAGGCTGGCGACTGGCGACTTACAAAGCTCTTAACAAAGAAGAAAGTTCAAAATTGGACAGACCAGTCAAGAGATGTTTACATTTTACATGAAGTTTTGTGTAATAAGGAAATAATTATAATCATTTGATTCTAGAAAGTTGCAGTGTAATAAATACTTACCGGCAGTATTTAAGTCGTAATTTTGTTGTTAAGAGTTCGTTTTTATATCCTAGAACTGTTAATTTAAAGAATCGGTAAAATGAGTTGTCCAGTAGATCAAGCAAGCCTTGATAAACTAAAAGCTTTTTTAAAGTTTGTGAAAATTCAACCTGACATTTTGCACACCCCACAACTGACATTTTTTAAAGAATTTATTGAAGCTTTCGGTGGTAAATTACCTGAGAAGACGAAAATGTCATCATCTCCAGACGATGGTGTAAAGACTGAAGCATCTCCAAAGGAACCTGAAACTGCTGAGGAAAATATTGATTCTGATCCAGAGTCTGAGCTGGAACTTGACATGACAGGTAATAATTCACTACTAATTTAATTGAACCATCCAAAAACAAACTTATTTGCAATATACTACTTTATTTTATCGCAATTTTAGGATGTGTCGAACCAGACAGTGTAGATCCAAATCAACGGATGGGTGACCCTAAGAAAGAAGTGTCTGAAGAAGATTCTGATAAAGCTGATGAGAAACGACGTGAAGCGGTTGCAGCATTTGCTGAAGGCGATTTGGATAAAGCAATACAACTGTATACTGAAGCAATAGAAATAAACCCTCAGAGTGCATTATTATATGCCAAACGTGGTCAAATATATTTAGCCTTAACTAAGCCTAACGCTTGTATTCAAGACTGTTCTAGAGCCTTAGAGCTCAATCCTGACTCAGCTGTAGCATTTAAATGCAGAGGTCGAGCTCACAGACTCTTAGGTACGGTACCAGTATGAATTCTTATATAAATTACAGTTAATTTATAAATATCCTATTTTATTTTCAGGGGAGTGGGAGTTAGCGGCTAAGGATCTCCGACAAGCATCAAATATTGATTTGGATGAACAGACCAATGAGTGGTTAAAAGAAGTTACTCCAAATGCGAAAAAGATTGAGGAGCATTTGTTAAAAAAAGAGAGGAAACAAAAAGAAAAGGAAGAGAAAGAGAGACTGGAAAGGATTCGAAAAGCAAGAGAGGCACATGCAAACGCATCTGCTAAAACTCAGGAAGAAGACAACGATGAGGCACCTGGTGGAGTGCCGATGGGGGATTTCTATAAATTGTTCCAGGATCCTGAAATTATGACTGCGTTCCAGGATGCCGAAGTAGCTAGCGCGTTTGAGGATATTTCGAAGAACCCTGCAAATATAATGAAATACCAGTCAAACCCCAAAATAATGGCGTTATTGACAAAGTTATCCGGCAAAGTATCCGGTGCAGGATTTCCAGGAGCTGCTGGTGGTTTTCCAGGATTTCCGGGAGCAGGACTTTTTGGAGGCGGTGCTAATGCACCACCAACTACAAACAAACCAGATGAAGATAATTTAGATTAGAGACATTTTTATCCAGCCAATCATAAAATATTTTAATATTTTGCTGAATTATTGTCATTAATGCATTGTTAATAAATAAAATGGTTGAATAGTATAAACTATATTTTATTTTTAATAAATAATATAATATTAATTTATATATTATGACATAGGATTTTGTTTAAAATTGATTGAATATCCTCCAGTATTTGGATCTTGGTTCATTTGAAAATTCGCTGTTGATAAACCAAACGGTCTTAAGATTACGTTCCCCAAATCTTTTAGTTTTCCTATTAAACATAAAACAATCAAAATAAACCAGTTCAATTTAAAGCTAGTTGAGATAATTGTAAACGAGTTGGTCCTGACAAAACTATATCCGAAATTCATTTAAAATTATCTCAAATGACTATAAAATATACCATACCTAACATTTCCGTCTTTAGTTTTTCATTTCTTTCATTAATTAACGGTGGTAACCGAATTTGTGCTGCAGTTGCTTCTTTATTTCCAGGGTCTAATTCTAAAATTTTCTTAAAATCTTCTAGTGATTCATCTAATTTGTCAGTGTCTTCATATAATTTAGCTCTTCTTAAATACGCTTTTACATATTTATTATTGAACTGAATAGCTTTACTACAGTCTTCGATTGCTAACTTTTTCCTATCTAACTTTGCTTTGCATGCTGCTCTGTTTGCATATAAAATAGATCTATCTTCGGAATATTCCATAGGACATAATCTCAGTCCCTCGGTATATATTTCAATAGCTTTATAATAATTAAGTACCTTAAATTCTTCATTACCCTTATTTTTGAGTTCTGTACTTTGCTTCCTTCTATCGCATTTATCCTCGATTGATAATGTGGTATCTAAATCAATTAGTTTCTGCTCATCTACAAAATCATCAAAACTATCGTCTTTTGTGACACGTGTTTCTTCCTCGTCTGATTCCTCAAAGTCTTGGGGTACTCCACCATTTTCATTAGTTTTATATTCACTATTAGCTACAGGACAAGGATCATTTCGATTAGTACTAGTACTAACATTACCCAAATTGTTACTGAAATCTTTGATAAGATCGTCTATTACTTCAGAATTTGTAGGAACAGTGTTTTCAGATGTTGAAGACATTTTTGAACTTATATTTTGCTAAAAGTATTAGACGTATATTAACTGTTGTAGAATTTACAACCAAGTAATCATTACTCATCCAATTTTGATAATATTATTGTTAACGCAACTACTTCAAATCAAAAACAACATGAACCTTAACCTCACTCTCACATTACCACTGGAACAATGTTGCCAATACGAACACAGTGAAATATACTACGAAAATGTACAAAATCATTCTTCCGCCTCACAATCACGATATGTATTATAGTCACAAAATATATCGTATATCGTTCTTGTTCCGCAAAACCAATTTACTAAAAAAAATTAGAACAATTAACAAGAAATTGCAGAAATTTGTTAAAAGTGTTTACTACATAACTAGATGATTTTACACTAGATCTGGCAACATTGTATCTTTTAAACCTATGAACTACTAACTTCAGTTTTTGTATCATATGGTTACTACCACTGTTCCACAAATATAAGTTTTGTATGGTTGGTGACAATTTGTTTGTTCTGTCCAATCAAATTAAAATTTGAAAGGCGCGTTAATTATAAAAATACCATTTGACAATATTTGCAAAGTTTAAATTATTTACACTCACAAATTAAATAAATGGCAGAGGCAGAAGTAAAGGAAAAGACAGAAGAACCAAAAAAACTTGTTCATACCTACCCATTAATCAGGGTGAGTCATTCATTCAAATCTTTTATCGATCTAATAAGTACTTTTCAATTTGGATGATTTTAGCACTCAGATATGCCAGAAGAAACAAAAACTGAGAGTATGGAATTAGTGGTTACAGCTTGTGAAAAACACTCCAATAATAATGAAGTAGGTAATAATAATATTGGGACAAAAATTCACGCTCTATATATTTGTACTGTTTTCTTACCATTTATCGAACCCAGCGGCGTGTTGTGTGGGTGAAATTGGGGCCAAAAGATACATTTTTAAGAAATCAAAAAATACACATACATTTTAATATTATTTGAAGTACGTATGCAGGAGGGAAAGATAAATAAATATGGGAATTGAACTTTTTTTACAGGCAGCTGCAAAAATGATAAAAGATGAAATGGATAAAAAACTAGGACCACCGTTCCACGTAGTCGTTGGTGAAGATTTTGGATTTGAAATATCCTATGAATGCACAAACTTACTATATATGTTCTTTGGTGGTAATTTAGCTATAGTTATATGGAAATGTTGAAAAAAAAGATAAAACAAACAACATATTCTAGTCATTTTTTATATAATTATAAATAATCTACAAAAAAAATGTATTCGTTTTGTAAATTGCATAATAACAACAGTATTTTAATATAAAATATTTAATTAGTATACATAATACAATAAAACTAATCGATAAAATATATAAATAATAAAAGTAAATACTTCTTTTTTATATTTAATAAAATCTACTACTACATACTTAAGAGTCAGTCAATTTATAATTATTAATAATAAAATAGGATTTAAAAATAATAATTGTATATATATATATAAAAGAATGTTAAAATTTGGCGACAAGAGTAAAAAAAACATTGCACGAACTCGATTAAAACAACCTTAATTTGGTACGTAAAAATAATTTGCAATCTGAACAACTAATGCATAAATTTCGATGTTAGTGAATTAACTTTTAAATGCACATCATCGCATGATAATGGATGGTTTATTATTATTTGGAAGTTATTAAATGTATAATTAATTCATAAAATTATTAGTTACAATGGAACTTTCTAAGTTCCTGTGATATATGGAATTTTCTTGGACTAAGTGTGATAGATACTCTCTCATACTACCTTAAAATATAAAGAGTGAAGATAAATCATAAAGTTATCTATTTTATTTATTTATAACATTGGGCCCCTATTGCATTACCATAAAACCGTTATTTTGTCTGGAGCAGGCTTTATGGTATATATATATTTAACTATCTGCTCGTGTCTTTTGTCATATATACTCAATATACAACAACCTGACGGCCGACTGTCTCCCTTTATATAAACATAGTTGCCAGCGTTTAATTGCAGTAAACATAGCATAGCACACTTTATTTTTTGTTATGCTTCACTGCCACAAGCCGCCACTGTGTGATGTATTAAAAATAATCATAATAGCAATATATGCATTAGACCAATACAAATTTAAACATTTACTCTTTCTCTCTTCGAAGGTTCCTAATGGTTTCAATTATTGTAGTTCGAACATTCCACTCTAATTAATCACTTTGATATATTTTTAAATTAACAATATTTAACAAACATCAATAATTAAAAAAATAAATAATTTCTCTTATCATATGTTACTTGAATATTTCGTAACGATATTTTTGGTAAATTTAGCTATATGGAACGCCATATCTCTAATATTACTAAAATGTAAGTCGACAGCTTTGTTATCAGTTTTCTTACGCGCCGTTTGCAATGACAAACACTCCGGTTGAAGTCTATTTACGACCTCTAACATCAGTTTCATTCTATCACTCTCAGAGTCCTGAAATATGCAAAAATTGACGATCTAAACTGTGGAAATTATGCTACACTTACATTTGGCAGTATCGATGCTAATTTCACAACAGCACATTTGACTCTTTCCCCACTAATAACGCATTGCTCCAGTTCAGGTTCTTGAATACTTTTACATAATTCCTGTATGGTTCTCGTGATTTGTTCAGTGCACTGTAATACTGTTTCTCTATCTTGGGGTGTAGCGTAAAGACTTTGAGTTGTATTTCTCGCTTGATCATTTTGTTTAAGCTAAACATTAAAATAAGCATACAAAAAAAAAAACAATCAAACAAAGTGTTTTACGTTATTTACCTGATTTTTCAATACATGCCAATTGGGCACTTTATTTATCCCTTCCCTAGTCTCATACATACTCGTTGGTCTCTGTGGTTTACGTGACTGCCTGATATCTACTTCATCAGGCACACCATTTAATATTGATGATTTTTCGTCTATTTGTTGATTCTAAATAAGTAACTGATAATTTCTACATTCGTTTTCAGATATCTTTCGACTCACCTCAGCAATAAACTCCAAAGAATCAAAGCCACTGTCTCCATTCATCAATCTATTTGACGTTTTTTGTGACAGTCTACTTCTTAATTCGAAATTTTCATTCTGCAATGTTTTAACACACTGTCGTAACTTTGTTACTTCCGTGCGTAAATCTGTGATTGTACTATCAGAGGTTTTTAACTGTCTTGTCAACTGTTCTAACACCTGATTCGTCTTACTTATACTGTCTATCGATATAATACTGTCATTGTTTTGATTAGATTTCTCAGAGCTGAAACTGCTGTCCTTCTGAAATTAGAGGCATATAATAATTGTTCATGATAACGAAAATATATAAGTACCTCATCCTTAGTCGGTGGGACCATTGCATAATCCTCATCAGAAGCCACTGAATCATAAAGTGGATCATCATCTAGTATTTCTGAAGTTTCTTGTAGTTGTATTGTACTACCTATTAATAATATTAATGAAGACCAAAATCAATAAACTATAATATTAATGTTACCTTTTTCTGACAACATCTGTCTTCGTTGTGTGTCTATAAGGATATCATAAACCAGGCTCTTTAACTCTGGCGTTGAAAATCGAGCCAATTTTTGACGACCCTGATTCCTTGTTGTCGATAATGTATTATCGACAGGTAAAAATGGGACATCATTTAATTCTGTTGTATCAGCACAACTTAGCCAAACTTGAACAGAAATGATAATTAAACGATAAGAATTGGCTGCAACCAGTCATTTATTATTAATAATTGCAGGAAAAATCAATTTTCTTTTCGTAGCTTTATACATACATTTTAGTTCCTATAGTAGGTAACTTACTAAACTAGCGTAAGTACCTACTCCTCGAAAAGCATAAATAAAGAAAAATATAACTATTAATCGATCTAAATTCAAGACTCATAACAATGAGTTAAATGGGATTCATTAATAATGGCTATTATTTAATATAAAGGCCACTTACTAGATTTAGTTTCTCTGCGATCAACTTCGTCATAAACGTCCATAACTAACTCCTCGAAAACGGGATTTGGTAACTGAAAACCAAAGGTCAATTGAGAACTTAATATTTACAGACATTTGTATGTTGTATTTGTTCTTCGACCATGTCGTCATTTAACTTCTTTACCTTTTGCAATTTAGCCAATGATGTTGCGTTCGATTTAAAGCCAGTATCAGGTATTAAATAGTGTATACCATTTTTATGATCAGGTTTCCTCAATGAGAGATAGTAAGTAAACGTATCGCTAACTTCATATTGATTTTCTTTCAATCTTACTAACAGCTCCTTGTTATTCATGTGCCTAGAAATACAAAAAGTGAAAGCTATGGTCATCTAATATCAAAAACACATAGCTAAATCTTGTATTTTGTACCTGGCATAATCCAGAGGAGTATTTCCTTGGTTATCAGGACACGTTGGATCAGCCCCGTATACAAGCAACAACTCAACTTGTAGTTTTTGGTCAGATTTGACTGCAACATGTAGCGGAGTCGAACCTTTTTCCTGAAAAGTAAACTTACAAATAAAATATAGCTCAAATATTAAAATACAATTCCTCACATCGTGGAAATAATTTGGATCCGCTCCCAACGCCAATAATCGAAACGACGTCTCCAAATTTGGTGTTCTAACACTCGCGTGCAATTGTTTTCCCAGCTCGTTTTCAACACTTAGTAAACCGTCTTCGTAATTTTCACGAAATGCAAATGCACACTGCTGATGTTTTGCTTTAATATAATCATGTTTGACGCTGAAAAATAACTTAAGTTATTACAAGATTCCATCTAAGGGTATATAGAATATGTACTGTAAAGGATCTTTAGCAGTAGGTTTCTTCTTCAATAGTTTCGAACCATTTTCTAACAATGCATGTTCCCAAATATTGTTTGCACCATTATTGTTTAATGTACAAACCATCTAGAATTAATTTTAGATATATGTGAACACAAAATAATATATTCAAACATGATTAAACATACATTAAGTTGATTCGGATGCCAAGTACTTTTTAATAAAGATTTAACTTGTGAGATGTGTCTTCCCAAACTTCTATGTATGCTGCAACATTGTGTACATAATAGTATACCTTTATTAACACTTGCCCACGTCGCATCTAATAAATAATAACAAATTAAGTCATTTTTATTTATGTATAGGTAGTGGCCTATTATAAAAATATGAGTAATTAAATCGTACCTAATGCCCCACAATCACCACACATTTCGACATTTTGCCGCGACTTGGCACGAGACATATTACAATTTATTGATATCTATAACGCAGTGGTATTATAAGTAATAAATGCAAAAACACAAATTACAAAACACATGAACATTTACAGTATTTTTAAACATTAATTTACTACACCCACATCTATCTTCTCTTTTCCGACATTGTTTGTTTTGACATATGTCATGTTTCATGTTCTCGTCGTCTTGTCGTTCAAAGGCAACCAACTAAAAAAAAGCCATAAGTATTAGGCAAATGAACTAAAATTAGAAAATAAAGTAAATGACAAATATCCGAAGAGACAATTCAATTCATAGTTCCAAGAAAAAGGAAATTACCAAAGAATGTAGAGAAAATGGGACGACGTCACGGTCTACATATCGAAGTGTCCTTTTTATCATCTGCTTGTCAATTTTTGAAAAGCGTGGAGTACAACGATCAAGACTGGAGTGAGGCACGGCTTACTGAATTATTATAGCGTCACCTCACTTCTCTCGTTTGTTCTAGTCCTCCTGGTCAAAGATTAACGTATTAATCTTTTATGTTTGTCATCAGTTCAGCCATTGTCTTTAATATGTCATGTGGCCCGTTATTTATTTTAGGGTTTAGTTATGCCTCTAAAGAAAGAAGATGATGATATTGACATTTTTTAGCCTTAAAATTAAATTTGTGATGTAACTTTCATAATCATTAAAAACATTAAATAATATTCACATTATACAACTAAAACTTTAATTGAGCAATAAACAATACATACATGGTATAGGATTCATGACAATTATATATTTAGATATATCAAAATTAACAGTGCTAAATAGGACAAATGGATTTTATAGCAGAGACAATCGCTCTTGGCGTAGATTCCATAATTTTGGTAACATGTATTAAACAATACTACAAAAACAAACAAGCAGTTTCGATGATAGAGGTACTTAAATATATTAAGACTACAATCAACATTTTAATTATAGTTGGTTAACCTTGTAGAATGCACCAACGCTAACGATAAACAAAGATTTAAAGGAACTAGTTAAAACATGTCCAGATAGAAAGATTCCATACACATCTATCAGAGGAACAGTCAAACCTTTAGGTAATCCAATAATTAGTAATAATAATCCAAATGTTACTGGAGTAGTGCAGTTATTACGAATAAAAGAACATGTAATTCAAAGGAGTACCACAGGATTCTGGGCTGATTCCGAAAGAACCATTCAAGAGGTTCATAATGTGATGCCTTTTGCTTTGGAAACAAACGGCATCGTAGTTGAAATAACAGATCCTTTAGCAGCAGATATTCTGGGTTAGTTGACACTACTTCTAACACTTCATTAGGTATTTGAAATTGAGATTTTCGTAGATATGGACGTAATATCTGATACATTTCACCCAACGGTTCCAAGCATGATGGATCACATTTGGGGTTTCTTTGCGGGTGTAAGACAGCGAGGTGTTCAAAGCACTGAAAAGATGCTTAGAAAAGGGAGTGTTCTAACTGGTATCGGCGAATTATTCTGTGGTGAAGACGGTAACTTACGACTACAACCGCCATGTAATGGAGCACCATTTTACCTTACTACAATGCAACCAGTTTCATTAATTAAAAAACTGGACACATCAAAGCGAAATTATAAATTACTGTGTTTGTTGTTTGGTACAATTGGTGTGATTTTGACCGGACTTATTGTACGGAAGTTTATAAAACAACGGAAAAGTTTGAAAGAGGAAGAGGAGCGAAAAGTGAAATTAGAGGAAGTTAGGAGACAAAGAAGGAGACGGATTAGGGATGAGGAACTAAGTGATAATCAACTTTGTATTGTCTGCAAATCGAATCCAATTGAGGTAAGACAAAAGAATAACCTGGAACAATTAACGCTCACCATCATGGTGTTGCTAAAGGACTATTTTTGTTGTCAACCATTTCAAAAGTTCTTTTTTCAGCTCATTTTACTACCTTGTGGACACGTGTGTTTATGTGAAGATTGTTCAGTAGATATAACAGAAACCTGTCCAATATGTCGGGCAAAAATTGAAACAAAATCTGTTGCATATGTGATATAATTTTAATATACCGTTTTATTTGTTACAAAAAATATACTTAGTAATGTATGATTTATTTAATTATTGTACATTTTTCATTATAATTTATTTAAAAGTTTATTTTTTTTATTTAAATTGTCTCTAATGTAGCAGATTTGATTGAAGTAGTCGCATAACTATTTCTACAGCTACATAATTTATTGCTATCCGATTTTTCACAGTATTCTTTTGTTGTAGCATTATTTCCCTGTCTAGTTTCTTCCAAAACTCTTTTAACTTTACTAGATTTTCCTATGCCTAATCGCGGTAATCCTTTGTTAAGTCCTTCCAGAAGTACACAAGCCTTACAAATGCTCTGGGATGAAACGTACCCACATTGGGTACATCGTGTTATTGTAGGAATTTTTGCTTTTGCGTCTACTTTCAGAGATTCACCTGAATCCGTAAAACTATAACTATAAAATTAGTGAAATGCGATAGAACACTGCTTACCTGAATGGATTATATTCATGATAATAGATGGGTCGATTTTCTCCAGATCTTTTAAAAGTATTCTTGCATGACCTCTATATGCATTTGGTGCATAAACGCATTCTGTAGAGAAGTACACCAATTTCTTAAAATATGCATACATAACAATTTCTTTTTCATACGCGTATTTTAAAGGTTTAACGCGAGGAATTCCGTCTCCACTGTCCTAAAATATCCGGATAATATTGAATTATAGTATTATTCTTCACAAAACTTATACTTACTGTTATAATTGACGTACACCTTTTCAACCTGGCTAAATCTCCTCTCAACACATTCATTATAACCGTCTCTGCTATATCATCCGCATTATGTCCAGTTGCTAAATAATCTACTTTTAACAAGTTTGCCCCTCTATCTAATGCTTGTCTTCTAAATACACCGCAAAATGTGCAATTATTTTTACGTCCTATCTAAGTAAAACAATATTATACTAAAACATAATGGATTTACACTACCTACTTACCTCAGCTACAATCTCATCCATGTTCCAACCATACAAGTCCTTATAAGACATTATTTTTAACGACATAGCGTAGTCATCACTATTTTGCTTTACGGTATCTAAACTATCATCTCGATAACCTGTGATACCTTCGTCAATTGATAACAACGTTAAATTTAAACCATAATTGTACGTTTCGTTTAATAATTTTAAAACATGTGCTAGTACCGTTGAATCTTTTCCACCTGATGCTGCAATAGCTACTGTGCTCCCTGGTTTGAATAGTTGTGCTCTGGTAATTGTGAAATGGATCTCGTTCTCGAAGGCTTCGAAGAAACATTCTTTACAGAGAGTATCACCAGTTTTTGGTCGCTAAAAAAACCTTAATTGGAGAGTATTATAATATATAAAATTAAAAGTAAAGTACCTTTAATACGGCATTTTTACCACATTTTGCGGAACAGTTAGGCATTTTAAAAGATAAAAATATTTAATTAATAATGAAATAAAAAATAATTTATTAAATTTGGAACATAACCTACATGTTCTTTTTCTTTTGGCCACTTGCTTAATTAAGCATTCGGCCACCTTCGTGTATTTTGGCTCAATGCACAGATTAGGGAAATTTAGCTGAATGTTTACGAAAGCAATTGACTATACGACAAGAATTGGAGTCATGCTGATGTGCTCATGCATTCTTTTTACCACTCTGCTCAGTTGTGGGAATATTCTTTAGGAATGAGCACTAAAGTGAGGTTATAGGTTATCGGAGATAATCCACTAGCTCTTTAATTAGTAAAGAGTAAAGTAATTTTTAGTTCCAGATATTTTTGTATTTAACTTGATTCATTATTAGCAACAAAGTAATTAGTCCGCGTCTAACTTCAAAATAAAAAAAAAACATTATGGTATATGCTCCCATCTATCATCGAATAGTCAATACACTGGCCGAACCATTTATGCATTGTTTACGTTTGCTTGTGACTTGTGACGCCATATTGTCATTTTAAAATCCGTGTTGTGTTTGTGCCGGTTAATAATTTAATGTTTTTGAATTGAATTATTCCATTTAATTAGGTAAGTTATATTATATCAGTTTTATTACAATTTTTTCATCACCTTAAACACCTTTAACACATGCATTTTATTCAAGCAATGTCGTACAATTTGACGCAAACTTTTCGCTATGGTATGTGCCTTTTTGGAATTAATTCAAATTAATTATAGTACCTGAAAATTGACATTCACGCTTGGATTAATTTTCTAAATTTGCGTTATCTCTTTCAAAACATTATCATTTTGATAAAAATTTATGTTTATGGTTCAATAAATACTTGGATGTATAATGTATATGTATAATTTAACTTAGCCATGACTGTTGAGGCCTTTGTTGAGCTTTTCAACATGGTTCGTGATTTTAAATAATTGTTTCAGAACACACCTAATTATTGTTTGTGTATGATGTGTATTGGGACTATAACTACCTATTTTTATATCTATGAATGCCTATTTATTTATTGTAATATTTTATATACTTAACTTTAAAAGACATTGTTACTATTGATAACACTCGTTTAACCTCAACTTGTTTTGATAAATAAACCAGAGTTATTTATCAGCAGAAATGGTTGTTCCATTGTTGAAATTACAGGGGTAAATTGGTCTGTTTTATAACCAGCGATTACGCGTTAGGATATATTAGAAATTTTAAATATTAATGTAGTAATTACTAATCTTATAAAGTAGATTAGACTGCATTTATAAAATTGTCCTTGTAGGTATAGTAGAATGTTTTTATGTCTGATCGCAAACTTTGTAATCTGCCCTGGTAAACTATTTCAGTTAAATTAAGTGTTTTATAACTTCTATAACAAGAAATAAGTGTCCTGTTTAAGTAATTTACATTAATAAAAATCTGTCTGCTGTTAATGTACTCCCAGTCAGAAACCAGGCCTTCCATTTAAGACGCACCATATTTTATTTATTTACGTTTACAGTAAAATTAGGTATTTTAAACAGGGAAACGGCTTCCCAACTTGTTTTTTTCTTTCATAAATAAAATGGTGTTACTTAGTAGGTTTTGTATGTATGTAGCATCTTTCCACTCAGTGTGACACTTTTAGCTTAAAATATATCAAGTGTTTTGTGGTATGTACTTGAACGGTTCTAAACATAGTTACTTCTCCGCATGAAGAATGTGATGGATTGCATTTAAGTACAGTGTGTGTTCGAGAGGATGTTGGGTGTGCGGAGGCACTTTTGTGTTTAATATTCTTATTTTTAATATATTTAACTACATAGGAATTGTTGTAATATGGTAAAACTTACAAGGTCGGGGTCTTTAAAAGGTAATTATATTCATTTAATTATGGATTAAATTCTTAGTATTTTAATTTAATATAAGAGACTACCTATGGTGTGTATATGCGAGTTTTTTTATAAATTGTGTTAAAAATTGTACTTACTTCAGTAGGTATCTAATTTTATTGCGCCATTTTATAAGGTTTCTTCCTTCTAACGGGATTTTAGTTTTGAAAAGCGTAGCAGTAGGTACCTATAATAGGTATAATTTATTTCCAGTTTTCATTCAAATTTCTTTAAACAAGTTTAATTTGAAACCATAATAAGTCATAAGGAAACTATACAGGGGTTTTTAAATAAATTACATGATTTTCAGAATTTTGTAAAAGAATTAAGTACCTAAAAAATCTGTTGATGTGAAGCTTCCACTTTGAAAGACAGACTAACCTACTTAAGACTGGAAAAAAGTCTTAGTTGTTGTCCTTTATAGTAGAAAATAAAATATAATTTTAATTAAGTAACACAACTTTCAAATGTTTAAATTATCATGTTTTTCAAACAATTTACACTAAAATCTTGTTTCAGACTCAGTCCCAATGGATGTCGAATTCAAATCACCGCCGCAGGACGTTAAAGTTGACACAGAACCAGAAACTAAGGGTTTGAAAGAGAAGGAGCGACCTGCAACTCCCAAAAATACCCCGAAAACTAGAAGTCGACCAAGTGAAAATGATAAGGAGAAAAATTCTCACTCGACTCGGAGCAGTTCAAATACACCACAGAAAAATTCATCTAAACATCACTCAAAGAACGAAAATAAAGTGATTTCGGTGAATTTGACGAAGTTGGACGATAGTAAAGTTGTAGAATCAGAATCTCAAAATGGCGAACATAACGGAGTTAATGGTGAAAATGAATCTACTGATAATGGGATTTCTAAAGATAAGGAAGAAAAATCAACTGAAAAATCAGATGAAGATTGTGCGAGTACGACAGAGACTGCAGTAGTGATTGTGCAAACATCAACCACAACAGTAAAAATCACACAAGAAAATGTCGACATGGATCCGTTAATTCTTGCTGCTGACGAAGTGGATCCAGAATTACAATTCGATGAAACATCTGATGTAGATAGCGGTAAAAATTCTCCAGTTATATCACGTTGTAAAACTCGACGATCACATACTCGTAACATCCCAACTCCAAAAACTCCAAGGTCAGAATCTACATCAAATACACCTGAAGTTAACGATCAGGAATTGGAAAAAGAATGTTTGAATGAGTCCGTGTCTGAAGTACTGGATTCTGCTGATAATTTGTCAACGCTTGCTGAAGTTGGTAGTGATATATCGCGTTTAGAGTATTGTGATCGTGAGAGTTCAGTTACGACTGAAGATTCGAATTATTTAAACGCATCTAGAGAACGTAGCTTAGCTGACACACTTCGTAACTTGTCCGCGCGACGAAGCATTCGTCCAATGAGTGAAGGTTATCTTAAACGGGTAGTTACAAAAAACCTCAAAGAAAAGTCTGAGTTAAACTATTCTTATTCAAATGTTACTGAAACAGTAGTTGATTGTGGTGTAATTGGTGGTAAACGGAAAAATCGGAGTCTTTCCCCGGAAGATGAGTCAATAAAGAAGCGTAAATCAGATTCACCGAGTTTCTTCTCGTCGCCAATTCAAAGTATTAAGAATCGATTTTTAGGTAACGAAGTATCTTCTAGTACGCCGAAGTTGACAGGTTACAAGGATTCAAATAAAGATATTAGAGACGCGGAAGAGGATGAGAGTATTGAGGTTGGACAGGAGGCAGTTGAGGATAATAGGAGTTGGTGTACGATCATGTGAATTGTAGTGAAGTTTTTGTTTTTTTTTTATTGCGTAAAGTTTGGAAAAGTACAGAAAAGTTAGATTTAAAGCTGCCATTTTGTTTGGTTAATTCACGGAAAAAGACAACAAGTACAAAATTATTTTTTTATTTTTAAATGATAATATATGTATGGATTAGTTTTATGGTATGGAGTACCGCAACAATCAAGGTTAGGTTTGGTCGAAAATAATAGCTGGAATTTAACTTATGACTACTTCGTTAAAAAAAATACTTTTGTGTAAAGATTAGCTGGTTTCAATACGTTCCAACGATTGGAGGTTCAGTAATTTGAATGAAAAATACTTTAATGTTGAATATGTTGATTAAATTTTAAACAATTTTGCTTCCAAAGCTTTATTCACTTCAAAATAAACAATATGTTCCACTTTGCATACCCAAATGTTTTTTTAAGTAAGTACCGTTTTGGAATTAAAAAAAGATATCGCAATAATTATATTTTTACGTGAAAGCCTGTACCTTAATCTACTTTTCTACATAATTTCCGTGAATATTGAGGCACTTGTCATAACGTGGCACCAGTTTTTGAATACCCTCCTCATAAAATTCTGCCGCCTGACTTGTTAACCACTGTATCACAAATGTTTTGACTTCGTTATCGTCTTGAAGACGCTGACCACCCAGGTGTTTCTTCAAGTGCAGGAACAAATGGTAGTCGCTGGGCGCCAGATCAGGGCTGTATGGAGGATGATCTAGAGTTTCCCATTTAAAAGATTGGATGAGATCTTTGGTCCGATTAGCCACATGTGGACGGGCATTGTCATGCAGCAAAACGATACCCTTACTCAACTTGCCACGTCTTTTGTTCTGGATTGCACGACGCAGATTGTCTCATTACGAGGCAGAAACTCCACTAGCAATACTCAGTGGTTAACAAGTCAGGCGGCAGAATTTTATGAGGAGGGTATTCAAAAACTTGTGCCACGTTATGACAAGTGCCTCAATATTCACGGAAATTATGTAGAAAAGTAGATTAAGGTACAGGCTTTCCCATCTTCTGGTCAATAAATTTATACATTTTTCTTCAGAAGCTGTGGGCGCCTGATGTGCTGAAACCTTCTCGATACTTCGTTTACCTGTATGAAACTTTAGGTGTTCATCTTTTTATTTTCCATCGCATACTTTTCAAAATAAAAAATTATTTAAACAATATTTTGATTTTTAATAATTTATTTTTATTAAAAATTGTTATTTAAATTAGGTATTCGAGAATTTGCATTTTTTCAAACGAGAGAAAAATAAAAGATCAAATTCAAAAAAATGGACAGACGGCTATGGCCTTTTTGAATGACCGATACTTATGTAAATTTTAATAAATTCGTTTTTTGTTTTTCTACATTAAAGAGTTTAATATTATGAATTTCCATTTATTCAATTAGCAGCAATTATGACCCTAATTCTTCTCAGTTTTTTTTAAATTAAATAATATTTAAAAAAAGTACAATGAATAGTTTCTTTATTATGTACTCTATATTATAAAATTATAAATAATAAAATAAATAGTAAAACAAAATATGAACCTAACTAATGACTATTTTGAAAGTTCATTTACTTATATATTTTTAGAATTTAATATTATGTGTATTAAGTACTACAAATATAGCAAATATCACATAGAAATAGATATTATTGTTTATACCAAAAATTTGTCATTTTTTTCGTTGATTTTAGAGTTGTTTGTTGATTACAATAATATTCGTTTGTATTTTTTAGATGTTTGTTTTATATTGAGACTTAGAAAATAGAATTTTTTTGTAATATTATTATCTATTAGAATTATTATTAAAGTGTATTGAGAAATATTTATTGTATTATTTAAGCACCAGCATCTCAATACCTCAGCGACCGCCAGACCTGGGCCAAGTAAGGTGGACTTCCCTCCGGGCGACTGTTGCGACAATCGCTCAGCGATCGTCCCTGGCGACGGTCGCTATGATACTGCTACCGTTGTTGTTTTATGGAAGCACTGTCCTCCACGCGACAGCCGCCGGCGATAGTCGCTCGGCCTAGCGATCGTCGCAAGCCGCCTGCTCTCAAGGCAAATATAGTCGCTGCGGCCAGCGACTATTCGTTAGTTTCGTTTGGTTTTTAATGTAGTGCGCTATGTGTTCACAATATAAAATCTTGTTCAACGCCGCAGAAGATGAGAAATTGGTCGAGGCAGTAGGTAAACATCCCTCCCTCTTTAATTTGCATTGTCCTTTATATAAGGATCAAGTTGTAAAGGATAATGCTTGGAAGGAGGTCGCATATAGGCCACAAGTAGTTTGCGCGTTAAACTCATCTCAAAAATTTGTGAAAACTACTACACAGCCACAGAACGAACGAACAACTGAAGTAAAATTACCGATACACGCGGGAAATTTAATCGTCGCAAACGCTGAGAGGAAAACATACCCAGCGACTATCGCCAGCTACAGTCGCTTGGAGGGAAGTCCACCTTTAGAGGGGAAGTTGAATAGATAAACTGCACCAATTCACTTTCTTGTAGTGTGGTGTATTGGTAGTCTGGTACTATGATAAATTTACTGCCGTTCTTATATTACGAAAAATTTAGGTGTTGTTAATAAATACATAAATAAAAGACTTTACTCTTACAATTATAACAGTCTATTTGGCTAGGTATTCTTCATATTTAATTAAGTACATTTTCAATCTACATCAATATAGAAGTGCAAACATTTTATTTATTTCTTACAAGTTATGTCTCTATATTTTCTCTAATTTCGTGCCATACGTTTAATATTAATATAACAATAATTTGTTGAAGATTAAAAGAACAAATTTGGTATATGTATAACATTTATTTTACATGATTTTACTTAATTATAATATATCAACAATAAGCCATACATTGCTGTTTAATAATCATAAACAGGAAAGGCTAAAATTCTATTTAACAAAAATATATAGTTAGAGGTATTTTTATACCATACTTACGATGTAGGTACTCTCGAATTACTAAAAGACTTGGGCAGGCTTTCGCTTAGCAAAAATCAGTTAAACAACTTGTTCAGAAAAATAAACAAAGTGCTTGAGACCAGATGAATTATTATTGTTTCTTGAGAAATATATATATATATTGATTTTCTTGATTACCTACCTGTAGTCTTGTGAAGTATATAAATCAAATCTTTATAGGACCGATGTGCAGATTATTTTACTCTGTCTGGTATGAATTTGTATGAACACACTCTAATTAGATATTCCTAATGTTAGAAGATGTACAATGGAATAATTAGTCAAATAAAATTAAAACGAAATTAGTTATAAATTTATAAAAAAAAAAAAATACCTAATGTAGCTGGCAAAAAAAGGACATTTGAGATCCTTTTATTCCAATTCTCAGTAATTTTACTACACCATAATCAGTTCATCTGAGAGTTGTGGTAAACGGAAAAAAGTTTCAACGCTAAAATAAAATAGTCCGGAAGATTTCTAGGAAGCTTTTTTTATAGGATAGAAAGATAGTTAATAACTAAACATTTTAACCAGCATTCTTCAAAAACTTTACGTTATAATAATTGGTATTAATTTTATTTTTTCTTCCCCTATTATCTATGCGAAATTATATAAATCAAATATTTTCCATTTAAAACTTAAGATCTAATAATTCAATATAATTAAAATTGGGTTCCGAAAAAAATTAAAAGGAAGAAAAAATCTTTATACTTAAATTAATTTTTGCGTCTCAGTCGGAAAACATTTTCTCTTTTTAAATTTGTGCCAATATTACGGAACCCTTCTTTGTGCGAGACTAAGTCGCTCTTGACCAAGTATAAATTTTGTAATAATAATATTTAAGGCGTATAATTATTGTCTGTTGGTTTCGCTAATTACTCCTACTTAAATAAAGTTAATCAACAAATAAATACAAAATAATTTATAATCTACTTATAAGTAATTACGCTAATAAATATACTTATATTGTACGTTAAGAATTTTAAAATAAATTAGGTACTATTTCGATGTTTTATCTTTAATTATTGATTCTCAGATTTAAAGTTAAAATGCGGTCTCAAATAATTATATGGAAGTGTTCGAGAAAGAAGACCAATCAATTATAGCGACGTTTTACTTTAAGTCTGAGAAATTCCAATAGTGTTTATATAAACATATAAATATCTAAACATTGTTACAAACATTAGTTATCTCTATAAAATTTCTTCATCATTGACAGTGTATGTTGTCGTAGCTTTTAATTGAACCGTTTGTCCAGATAATTTGACTAACATTATTACTAAAATTTACAGAATTGTATTGGCAACTGTTAAAAGGACAGGTTAACCAAAAGATCATCTAAAAACACTATTTTTTTATGCTATTCCTGGGTTACATAGGTTAGCCTGATTATTTTCCTGGTACCAGAAGTTTTTTTTATAGAATTCTGCAAAATAAGTAGAATTAACTCCCAAAACCCCGCTCTCGGTGCGCTCCTGCTCTGAACGTTTAAAAAGGTAAACAGTGTTATAGTCTCAAACTTATAAAACAATGAGAATCATGTTACTATGTGTCATAATATTCTATGCTAGGTATGGTAGTTTTATTAAGCTTTCTTCAGAATGATAGTTAATAAAATTATATTTAGCTTTTGGATAAAACCACAAAAAGGCATAAAGATCCCTACCTTAGACTATAACAACTAATATCTCTTAACATATAAGAGCCTCGTAATATTTCTAAAAATGTTCCTGGGCCCATAGCCGTATTTAAGAGGTGACTAGATACAGGTAGGTATGCACAGAGCGCCATAAAATATATTGCAAAAAAATTTGAAATCAAAATTTGACTCCTACTATTTCCTCTTAGGTTTGAATAGTTGAAAGTAACGAACTATTTAGGTTAAGAGATAATAATTATATTCTTCAAGTTTGATGCCTCTTGTTCTTGTGCATTATTGCTACCAATTTACATATTTTAACCTACGTCATCTCTTTACAAAGCAATTTTTATCCCCCTGATCAAATTTAACATCAAATTACACTATTTTTTATCGTTGGTCTTTTTTCTTTTAACAAATTTATAATAAATCTAATTTTAGTTTAGGTTTTAATACCAGTTTTTACCAATCTGTGATACATTCTTTTGGATTCCATTCTCCAAATATGTTGAGTTCGTATAAACTTGCGAATGTAATAAATACCAAATACCATATCATGAGGACAATACCGAAACGTCTGTCCAGTTTCCAACCGTTGAAATGGATGGCCACTACGAGGAAGATTACAGTGGATAGAAGAGAAAATGTGGAGTAAGTTAAACCTGGAAAATAAGTAAGTGCATTTCCTGCAATCATGAGAAAAAGTTTGCGACTTTACCTTTACTTATAACGGAAACTCTCTCGTTTGGCTGGACAATGGCAGTTTTTATAAACCATGGTAAGCCCAGGCAAACCAAAATATCGAACACATTGGAACCAATTGCATTTGAAACGGCCATATCACCGTATCTATATTGGAACAAATTAATTAAGCTATAATTTAAGACATTAAGGGGAGTTTGTACTTGCACACACACTGCGCAATTTCTTACATTTAAATTGATTAATGATTGTAGTTTTCTTACCCTTCTTTGATTACAGCTAAACTTGATAGAGCATCGGGTACTGAAACTCCTGCCGCTACAAATGTTAGACCCATCACCGTATCCGGAATATTTAGTGTATAACCTAAAATAATGCCTTGTTAAATTTAAATCTTCCTGAGAAGACGACAGGTCGCGGTTTCCTCTAGGAAAGCCTGTTTATAGAGTTATAAAGTTTATGCGACGTTGCATGCTTGTAATTAAGTTAACTCACCAATAATTGTGATCATCCAAACCATAAAATATGAGTAGAACGATATCCACAACATTGAAATGAAAAATGTGAATGGGTACCAATTTTTGTACTTCTCTGTACGGCAATTCGGCATTGTTTTCATACAGAAAAAATGTATGGGATAGAGTAGTACCCATTTACTTAAAACATAATATCCACCTTCTGCAAAATTTCAGATAATTTAAAGTCACAGTGACGATACTCGCCGGAACAAAAAGCCAGTCCTACAAGAACCGCAGCCTTCTTTAGAGAAGCCAGGAAATAGTATATTTGGCAACGTCGAGTTCAAGTCTATTGTTTTTCGTCTAATTAAATCTTCCTCTTGTACCGGCACGGCATAGGGTTTGTCGTATAACTAAGCGGTGCGAGGGTGTCTTTTCTGCGATGGTTTGTATGTATATTATTTAATAATAATTATTATTAATAAATTGCGGTTGTATGTCCATGGCTTATCTAAAGAAGGCTTTGGAATTACCTACCAGTCGGTTTTATCAATGGATTTACATAGCTAGCCGGATCATACTCCTTAGGCTTATAATACTCTTTCTGATCAACTGATGGAGCGATTTCATTGTTTGTGACTTGGTTCAATGTAGGACCGTCCAGATTTTGCTGTTGTTGCATACCTATTGTGAATAGCATTAACATAGTAGGTAAATGAACTGATGAATATCTAGCTTACTACATGTTTAATCTACTACCTTGCTCTATCATTACAGGATTGCTTTGCGGTTGAGTTTGAGTATTCCAATCATCCCATTCCCTTCCTGGTATCCATTCTGTTTCTTGTATAGCATTGTTTTGTACCACCGGTGGGGGTGGGGGTTCTGATCCGTAATTCGCATACTTCGATTCCTCGTTCAGTTGTTTAAAGGTAAATAGGCCCGATTGTTCATTTGGTGATCTTTTTCTAAACGGTACATTCCAAGTCATGGCCCAGCTTTCTAGGAATGTATTGTAATGGAGTACTATGCAGTATATGATGTATGTGATCAGCATTATTAGCGCTTCATACCTAGGAATATTTAATTGTAAGAATTATATAAACCTTGGTATCGTTGGAACTTACCAAGTTATGAATTTATCTGCTATCACTGCTAACATAATTAATATTGAAATAGCATAAAACGTACAATCTCTGATCAGTGGCCACCAATTTAAATAAATTTCAACGCCAGTTGCTAGTGCACAAACAGATATGACAAACATTATGTTAAAAACAGCGGATCCAATAACACCAGATATCCCTAAAGGCATATAAAAATTATAATTAGGGTACGAACAACTGCCATTGTATTTACATTACGTAGGTACAACCCTACTTACCAATGTCATCTTCCGCACAGAATACACCTATGATGACTGTGGCTAATTCTGGAGCTGAGCTGCCGGCAGCCATAAATGTAGCACCCGCAACATCGGGAGCCATCTTTAACTCTACAACAATACACATAAATAAACAACGGACTGATAATCAGAATATAATATATACCTTCACATATTCGATCCAAAGAAGCCACAAAATATTCATCACAAACAATCGCTAGGCCAATAAACATATAAACAGCCACAATTATGTGGATAATTAGTCCACCATGACGACGAGTCGATGGTGACATTAGTGGATGTGGAAACTAAAAAAAAATATTTTTTTAATTCACATTTCATAACGATATTTTCGAAGGTGCGTTCTTAATTCTGCCCCGGCCGAGCATCGACTTCGAGTGATGCTTAAAAAGCACATGCCACTTGTAGGCGATTGTCTTTCCTGGGTAAGATTCTCCTTAAACCCATGACATCTTTTCCATCATGAGGGTTATTCTTTCGTAGTGATTGATCTGAACAAGTGAATCTGATTAAACTGAAAGTGATTATACTGAACTGAATATTTGGCGAAACCGAAAGAACATCTTTTTTGTGATTGTCTTTCACTTAACCTCGAAAACTTGTCTAAACAACCAAATCTGCTCTGAAAACTGGAAAATTATTTCTTCCATGATATTATTATCCATGTTTTAAACTTTTACAATTTATTAGTTTCATTCGGAATCATATTCCAATTATCATCTCTCAATATTCAATACTTTTAGAGGTTAACTGTTAACTGAACGAACTAACCGGTACCTAGAGGTTGATCAGTAAGGGGCAAGGGGGTAGGAATTTTAATCAGTTTGGTAGAAGTGACCGATGTCGAAAGAATACACATAATCGTGAATGAACTGAAAATTTTCAGATTGTTCACTTAGTTCAGTACGAAAGAATAACCCTATGGTTTCAAGAGACTTTTCTTGTTTAGGCGCGCTGTTCGATTTTCTTCCCGATTGCGTTGGTTGATCAACGATATAGTTATAGTTCGAAGATTAATAATAAGATAAAACTTGGTACCTACACTAATGATAAGTCATAGAAGATATCCCCACCACCAAGCTCCAACCCCACCATTCCACGGAGTTAAAAACGCCCTCTCGTCGTATAAATTACTACATTAACGATAAAATTTTAAATTTACCTGTTTTATGGCAGGCGGAATACATTCATCTGATGAATTTTTCTGCAAATGAAATAACAGACATAAGTATTCCGGTAGGTACAGGGTAATTGTTTTTTTATAGCATAAGTTAGATCTTTAAACAAGTACCTAAGCCAAGCGTCAACCAACTTTTCTCGTGTAGACGGCAGAAGACGTTCCAATGAATATTTAGTTGACACATCCTTTTTTAAAATTAAACAAGGATTGGGATTAAGAGAAAACCTTAACGCTATGGCACCCAATTGACGTACACTATAAAAAAACAAACCTTAAGTCAGATGCCTGGAATGAAATGGGTGAAGCCTTGGGTAGTACTGGGGAAATTTGTTGAAAACAAAATGTGTGTGGCTACTAATTCGACGAATAACATAAGCCCTAAATTATAATTATTGTTATTGAGAAGAATCCATTTTTAATCCACATCTGCATGCCAACGCAGTCTGGAAACCACTCCAAACATGTGCGCGCATATGTACGAATCTCTATCGTTGGATGTCCGTCCACGTTGTAGATGTAGTGTGTACAAGGCTTTACGTATAAATGACCGAATGCTTATTCAAAACTAATTTAAAGGTCCCGGTAATGCCTATAGCAAGATAGAGAGCTGCTACATTGATTCTATGTTTTAGTTCGCTATTAAATCTATGGATATCTTTGATGACAATAAACCCAAGTTAAGCAAGAATTAGAGCAAAAGTAGGTTGAATCATTGGCTTCCATTAACTAGGGAAAGGAGTCTGCATTCACAGTCTACATCTTTTGACAATCTGTTACCCTTATATTCTAAAAAAAACATTGGCTCTTACCATTAATTCATATGAAGAATTATGGAGTATATCTCCAAATAAAACAGCTCCATGTAGTTCATGAGTAAATTTATTCTTTGTGTTATGTGTTTTTATTTCATTTTCAGTATTGTCTTTGTTGTGTTCATTGAGTTTTGTGTTAACATGTGCTTGTGACAGTGTGCTCAGTTTAAACATACTGTGTAGTCCATGTGAGAATTTGCTTTTTGGTTTTTTTGTGTTTTCCTGGTTGAATAAATTTTATGATTTTTCGGATACAGTATATGTTAGAAAAGTATGTACAATTTTTCGTGAAATTTGTTGCACAAATGAGATGAAAATCGAATGACATGTTACATACCTCTTTTGGAACCTCAGTTGTAGCACTTGTATTACTATATTCTATCACTTTTATAGATTTTTCTGTATCACTCGATTGGGTAGTAGAATATGATTTATTGTGATTGCTCATATTACTCTTAGATTCCTTATTTTCTCGGTCGTGTCGAATCTTATTCTCGTGCGTACTGATTTTAGTTGGTAAGGCAACTTCAACTTCGGCTTGTTTCTCATCAGAGTGCACTTGAATGACATGGTATATGGAATATATTAGGAAAAATATGGAAAGCTTCAGAAATCGATGTCTCCTTGCCCTTCTCATGGCCCTGAAAACAATATCAAACAATTATTATCATTATAGTTTGAAAAAATTTGTAAATTGGCCAATATTTTAATTGATCTCTTTTGAAAATGCAACTAAAAGAGCTATTTTATTGAAGCACACTGTAGAAAATAATACATGATATTCGCTTTCGTAAAGAGACTATGTTATCGTTGTATTCGGCAATATGACAAATCAATAAACTTCTAGAGGAAAACATAATTCTTGAGAGCCACATTAAAAGCCTGTATTATTTATCATATTGCGCCTTATAGAGACATTATCAGGCATATCTTATGTCTAAAAGGGACATATAACTAAGCATCATTTGGCGGCTGGAGCTGCCAAAAACTAGAGATGCTGTAGGTACCTAAATACTTCGTAGCAACATCTGTTATTACCGCTATTAAAACAGATGAAAATTATGCATGAGTATTAGGTACATACCTACTTTATATTATCTAGTTTAATTCATTTATTCTGAAATAAATGTATTAAATAATTAAAGTTAATTTGATAGTAATATATTCATTTGTTTGTTACACTCATTTCATTTTTTATAATATCACTTAAAAAAAGTTAATCAGGTAATAACGAACTCAAATAGACCTTCTCGAAATAGCGAAAATTTACTAGAAAATGAATTGTCATGGTACATTCTCTCAAAAAGACATATTTGCTGTAATATTCTGAAATTCGTAATCGTAATTGTCCTGCCTAAATTCAAATATTTTATTTCCAATAAAAATTTAGTACGCCCTCTATTTTCACTTAAATTCAGAAACTAATACTCAAAAGCTCTGTACAAATTTATTGAGATAAATTATAGAGCGAAGAAAGCTATTAAAGCGACGACGGACGTTTAATAATGATGAATAGTTCTTGTATATAGATATATTGATTAGATAAGACATGCTGTATATATTATACTTATATGTTGTGAAACGAGCGCAACGGACGGCGGCATGAAGTCTCCATCTTTTTCGGGTGAAATTGATTGTTATTTGGCTTATATAAAGGTCACCAAAAAAGAAAAGCTGCATATATCCATATATGCGACAATTCGATATAAAGTTTATAGTAAATTTTACATGGAAAATTCATTAACTTTTCCTCATTCTAAACGAATGAATCCCGATGAAAAAGTTTTCAATATTCCCATAAAAATATGGACGGATTGTGGAGTTAAATTTTCAGAGACCGTGGATGAATGGACAAAGATAGTTCTTATATTCTTCATCATACATTCCTGAAATCTACTGATCAGATCGCTGGGTGATCGACGACAGAGACATGATTTGATTTTTTTTTGTGTGACCTTATAAATGGAAGGTTGAATTGTCCTGATCTTTTGGGCAAGATTGGAATTCATGTTCCATTTCGTGCAACGCGTACGAGGAGTATATCTCACCGGACACATTCCAGAACAAATTATGGTTGCAATTCACTTTTGGCGCGCTCAATGCGTCTCGCCAATGACAGTGAAGAGACACTGGATTTTTTTGTCCCGAGAAATACCTTTTTGGGTTCAGTAGGGCACCTCTTTGATAATTGATACGTTGTGTTGTACCATATTGCTTTATAATAATTGATCGTGTAGATTATTATTATCCATTTTATTTGTGATTGATTTTTATTTGACATTTTTCGATTGTCTAATTCTTTTGAAGTGTTTTATTGTACAACTATTTATATTTATTGTAATTTTGTATAAAATGGGCGTTTGCCCGTAAATAAATAAATAAACTAAACCAAACTATTGAACAATCTGCCCAAGCATTATGAGAGCTGTGAATACAAACTAAGACAACTCAAATTTGGTTAGAGCTAAGATTGCTGGAGCTGTGGGTAGAAGTCAGAAGACTGCCATGAAGGGTTCTTCTCAAGCATTGTATTGGCGCATTCGCTGAAGACCCTCGCTGCTAAAATATAAATAAGGACCAGGCAGACTATATGTCTCACTAGCAATAAACAAAAAACTAAGGTGGGTTCAGGCAGATGACGTTAATGTTAGCTAAAACGTTTTATGGAAATATTGACAAACATAAACGGTAAACACAAGTGGTTCTATTGTATTTGACCAAAGTTTTTCAAGTTTAGAAAGATTAAAGAGATGAATTAGGTATCTCAGTCATCAAACTATTTGTTGGAAAACTTTCCAGTCCAATAATAATGTGAACAAATATATTTATAACAATTAATTATTTATATTTCTTCGTAAAAAATCAAATCAATATCTACTAATAATTGCCTTTGTATACAATAATAATTAAAGGAATTCAATACATTTATTGATACTTAATTACCTATAACTTGAACAAAAAATATTAGTGTATGTACCTATACTTAGAAATTCAATAGGTATACAATAAAACCACAATATCTCTTACATTAAATATATTTTCTGTTTTAAATTATTGATGGTTGAATTTTTAAAAATGTTATATAAAGCAATGCCCATTAAGACATTGTTGCAAGGGTCAATTTTAACCAATTAATCTACAACATTTTGTATGAATATTTTTCCTAATATTGCCAACGCGCGAAATATACAGGATGTTCAAAATATGTCAAAAGTTACATCAACCAAATTCTTTCTCCATTTTCCCCAAATAGTTATCATGTTTTTCAAATCAACAATTGTTGCTATAAACAAATATGAAACTTAGTATTCAAGTTACATAATGTTGTTTCTAATAGCTGTACAGGGTGTCCCAAATTCGAAAAAGTATTGTTGATTTTATTTATTTTTTATACATGGCCGCTTAATTTTATAAAAATAGGTATCTATATGCAGTCATTGAGATGGACAGGAAAAAGAGAAGAGAGAGACTTCCGGTTTTCACTGTTTTCTTTATTTTTATATGCTCTTTATATCGAGTGAAGACTAATAGTACCATTCCATTTGATTTTTCTAAGAAAATTGACAAAATCGGAACATTGTTATATATCTCCATCTAGCGGCCATATATAAAAAATAAATAAAAGGAGCAATACTTTTTTAATACTCCCAAACATCACCTTTATACTGAGCCTAATTTTATTAAAATCGGACTAGCCATAAGAAAGTTTGATAACTTTTTACAAAACAATATTCTCCGGCACCTCCACCATTTATTTAAGAAGATAGAGAAAAAAGCTTTATATGAAAAAGTTTTAGAATTGTACTTAGATCATCCTCATTAGGTTTAACACTTACGTAATATCAGTATGTTTTTAAGTAAACAGTGTTTTTAAATTTAGAGTTAAATTTACGCCCTCTAGCGGACATTTTAGGAAACTAAAACTATTTTCCAGCGATTTCCCTTGTCCGATTTTACTAAAACGAAAAAAATCCTAAAACCGTACCATGAATAGTTTTCGAGATACAGCCGGCTTTCTTTCTTATCTGTGCACCCGGTATACAACAGAATAATAACGTGTCTCAACTAAACTCAGTCGGATATAAGATAAAAAACCTGTGAAAAAACCCATTTAAATGTTTCACAACCATCCACTAACACTGGAGCTGTCTGCTAAAAGACACAACTTCCTACCAAATTATCGACTAACATACTTAATATTTCCAAACTAAATACACATGAACTTACCTTTTATTATATTATAATTCAAAGCTTACACGCGCAAACTATAATATTTGTTTTAATTGGAGAAGAACTATTACAAAACACAACTTCGGAGTTTTCCAACCCGGAAAAGGAAGTTTTACACACGGAGAAATTATTTGTGTGGAAACAGAAATTATACAACTGATTTTCAAAGGCCGGAGCCAAGAGGTATAGAGCTCTAGAGTTTCCTATGCATGGAAAATTGCGCATGGCACTTGTATGTTATTGTTTCTTTATCTAATACAGTTCCATTTTATGCAGAGGCGGTTCTTGTTAAACGTGAAGGCGGCATCGGTTGTGTTAACGGGTGGTGGTAATTATTATTCGGTGTTTCTATTAGAAAATAAGTTTGTTCAATTTTTACTAGTCTAGTAGATACAGTTAATAAAAGGATGCTTTATTGGGAAAGGGGTTTGTTTTTCAATAATCTGGGAAAAATAATTTCTTGGGCTTTTTATTTTATACACTTTTGCAAAGGCTCAAACCAGTTCTTAAAACATTTTTTCCACTCTGAAAGTTGTATTTCAGAAACATCTGGAATATAATTTTATCTACGGCGCTGGGGACGATGTACGAATTATCAGTCCTCGCTGTATGTTCAGAATTGGTTAGATAACAACATGGGCAATATAACGTATATACTCACTATCACTTGCAGGCCGTCGCAGGGGCGTACCAAAGCCTCAAAAGATAGCAGCCAAAACCCTCCTGATGGTAAAAACTTGATAACTCCGAAACTATTGAGCCTGCCATATCGGGTTTTCTATAACCAGCAACATCTGATGGTATACTGTTCTACAACAGAGCGAAAAAAAAGTCGACTATGGCTTTTTAGAACCAGTAACATCTGATGGTATACTGTTTTACAACAGAGCGAAAAAAAGTCGACTATGGCGCCATCTCGTGACTAACGCTCAAAGCTTTGGGTGTCTAGAAACAGAAACCCATAATCTGTTTTGGCTTAGTTCCGCTATATTCCAAGGGATGGCGCCACAGTTGTGAAAAATCTAGATACAGAATCCTATAATCTGGCTTGTCTTAGTTCCACCCTTTTCCAACAGATGGCGCCACATATCACACAGACAATGGATGGATAGACTTTCAGAGTTGAATAAAACCAAAATTTTTCATAGTACATTATTTTATTTACAGTTAAACAAAAACAAAAGAGAATTGGTTAGATAACAACATGGGCAATATAACGTATATACTTGCTATCACTTGCAGGCCGTCGCAGGGGCGTACCAAAGCTTTAAAAGATAGCAGCCAAAACCCTCCTGATGGTGAAAAAATAATTACTCCGAAACTATTGAGCCTGCCATATCGGCCTTTCAGAATTGGATAGATAACAACATGGGCAATATAATGTATATACTCCCAAAACCCTCCTGATTGTAAAAACTTGATAACTCCGAAACTATTGAGCCTGCCATATCGGGCTTTCTATAACCAGCAACATCTGATGGTATACTGTTCTACAACAGAGCGAAAAAAAAGTCGACTATGGCTTTTTAGAATCAGTAACATCTGATGTTATACTGTTTTACAACAGAGCGAAAAAAAGTCGACTATGGCGCCATCTCGTGACTAACGGTCAAAGCTTTGGGTGTCTAGAAACAGAAACCCATAATCTGTTTTGGCTTAGTTCCGCTATATTCCAAGGGATGGCGCTACAGTTGTGAAAATCTAGATACAGAATCCTATAATCTGGCTTGTCTTAGTTCCACCCTTTTCCAACAGATGGCGCCACATATCACACAGACAATGGATGGATAGACTTTTAGAGTTGAATAAAACCAAAATTTTTCATAGTACATTATTTTATTTACAGTTAAACAAAAACAAAAGAGAATTGGTTAGATAACAACATGGGCAATATAACGTATATACTTGCTATCACTTGCAGGCCGTCGCAGGGGCGTACCAAAGCTTTAAAAGATAGCAGCCAAAACCCTCCTGATGGTGAAAAAATAATTACTCCGAAACTATTGAGCCTGCCATATCGGCCTTTCAGAATTGGATAGATAACAACATGGGCAATATAATGTATATACTCCCAAAACCCTCCTGATTGTAAAAACTTGATAACTCCGAAACTATTGAGCCTGCCATATCGGGCTTTCTATAACCAGCAACATCTGATGGTATACTGTTCTACAACAGAGCGAAAAAAAAGTCGACTATGGCTTTTTAGAATCAGTAACATCTGATGTTATACTGTTTTACAACAGAGCGAAAAAAAGTCGACTATGGCGCCATCTCGTGACTAACGGTCAAAGCTTTGGGTGTCTAGAAACAGAAACCCATAATCTGTTTTGGCTTAGTTCCGCTATATTCCAAGGGATGGCGCTACAGTTGTGAAAATCTAGATACAGAATCCTATAATCTGGCTTGTCTTAGTTCCACCCTTTTCCAACAGATGGCGCCACATATCACACAGACAATGGATGGATAGACTTTTAGAGTTGAATAAAACCAAAATTTTTCATAGTACATTATTTTATTTACAATTAAACAAAAACAAAAGAGAATTGGTTAGATAACAACATGGGCAATATAACGTATATACTTGCTATCACTTGCAGGCCGTCGCAGGGGCGTACCAAAGCTTTAAAAGATAGCAGCCAAAACCCTCCTGATGGTGAAAAATTGATAACTCCGAAACTATTGAGCCTGCCATGTCATCCTTTCAGAATTGATCAGATAACAACATGGGCAATATAACGTATATACTCACTATCACTTGCAGGCCGTCGCAGGGGCGTACCAAAGCTTTAAAAGATAGCAGCCAAAACCCTCCTGATGGTGAAAAATTGATAACTCCGAAACTATTGAGCCTGCCATGTCATCCTTTCAGAATTGATCAGATAACAACATGGGCAATATAACGTATATACTTGCTATCACTTGCAGGCCGTCGCAGGGGCGTACCAAAGCTTTAAAAGATAGCAGCCAAAACCCTCCTGATGGTGAAAAATTGATAACTCCGAAACTATTGAGCCTGCCATGTCATCCTTTCAGAATTGATCAGATA
Organism: Apoderus coryli; assembly: GCA_911728435.2. NCBI lineage: Eukaryota > Metazoa > Arthropoda > Insecta > Coleoptera > Attelabidae > Apoderus > Apoderus coryli. The sequence continues at coordinate 3,390 of OU452211.1, read as the reverse complement.
ACAACATGGGCAATATAACGTATATACTCACTATCACTTGCAGGCCGTCGCAGGGGCGTACCAAAGCTTTAAAAGATAGCAGCCAAAACCCTCCTGATGGTGAAAAATTGATAACTCCGAAACTATTGAGCCTGCCATGTCATCCTTTCAGAATTGATCAGATAACAACATGGGCAATATAACGTATATACTCACTATCACTTGCAGGCCGTCGCAGGGGCGTACCAAAGCTTTAAAAGATAGCAGCCAAAACCCTCCTGATGGTGAAAAAATAATTACTCCGAAACTATTGAGCCTGCCATATCGGCCTTTCAGAATAAGTTAGATAACAACATGGGCATATAATGTATATACTCGCTATCACTTGCAGGCCGTCGCAGGGGCGTACCAAAGCCTCAAAAGATAGCAGCCAAAACCCTCCTGATTGTAAAAACTTGATAACTCCGAAACTATTGAGCCTGCCATATCGGGCTTTCTATAACCAGCAACATCTGATCTATTTATTCTAGTTTAACTAGATGAGTCACTATTTCTCGAGAATCAGGAGCCCTGCCTCTTACCCTCCGCTTTCAAGGGTAGTTCTACTGAAAAATGCAGCATCAGCTATTCTGACCACCACCATCTAAATAAACGCGACGTAGGGGTGGTGGCGCAATATAATTCTTATATTAATAACCAATTAGCAAAGAGAAATCAGAAAACCATCTTTGATTCAATTCAACCTCCCTCATTATCATTGGTCACACAGGGAGGATTTAGGCGCAAGATTGTTTAAGAGAGGGATAACTCTTTTATTATAAATTCTCCTCTCCAGAGAAATAAGTTTAGTTGTGTCCTGATTTTAAACTAATAGTAAGAAAACCTAAAGGCAGTAACAATGTGAACCATAGTGCATCTTGACCGTATGTGGTCTTATATTTTAATGTAAGTATTATTATTTGTATTCTATTATTATAACTCTATAGTCTCTAATTTAAGTTTCATCATTTTGTAAACTCTTCTCAACTTTCTCAACTTTAACTATTTAAACTTGGTATTCGGTGTTTCATCTTTTAGATAAGGTCCTTATTTTCGATGCCCTCGTAGTTCACGTTAAACCTAAACGTGACAATTGGTGGAGGCGCCGCTTTGAAAGTTCGAGCACCGGTATCAATTGTTTCATTAAAAGCAAAATAAATGAATTTTCTATACAGAAATATTTTACTCCTTCCAACCTTGTTGATAGGACTGAACTGCAGCAGTCTTGTCTAAAATGGGCACAACTCGGTGTAACTATATATCAATATCTAATAATTCTGGTTATACCTAAAATAAAAGTTTCCGGAAAGTAAAGTTTGTCTAAAAGATTTTTTTTTAAAAGAAGATAATTAAGTATCCTATCGTATATTTACTAGCTAAATTGGTCAAATAAATTAAATGTTTAAAGAATAGTAGACCAAATTGTATTAAAATAAGACTAGCTGGTTAAAACCCATAAGATTAAAAAATAAAATAAAAAGGAAAACAGTTTGAAATTTGAACATGATTCCAATGAATTCAAAAGACTACAAGACAGTATGTAATTTATTTTTAATTAAAAAACAAAAATAAAACATTAATGTTACAGCAGAAAGCTGCTCTAATTGCTAAATTTTAGGTTGTTTTTGAATTGAAAACATTAATAAAAACCAAAAACATAAAATACTTAAAGGAAAAACAAATATGCCGTAAGTTGGGCCATCAAACTAATGAATTAACTCGAAGTACCACGTAAATTTAAAATATATCTAGCCCATAAAAATAGGGATGAACATTGGATTTTTTAAATTTTAAAAATTAAAACATATAAGAACTCATATAAGCTTTACTTATTATATCCGAAAGCACTATTGTAATCATGAAAGTATCTATGAAAAATAAGGTTTGATTTGAATTAAGAAAAAACCTACTAAATTAATGGTAAAAAGTAATTAAAAGTTTTTAGTTTTAATTATTTATTTAATTAATTATTTAATTATTTAATTATTTAATTATTTATTTAATTAATTATTTAATTATTTAATTATTTAATTATTTAATTATTTAATTTAAATTAATTAATTAAATAAATAAATAATTAAATAAATAATTAAATAAATAATTAAATAAATAAATAATTAAATAATTAAATAATTAAATAATTAAATAATTAAATAATTAAATAATTAAATAATTAAATAATTAAAAAATTAAATAATTAAATAATTAAATAATTAATTAAATAAATAATTAAATAATTAAATAATTAAATAATTAATTAAATAATTAATTAAATAAATAATTAAATAATTAAATAATTAAATAATTAAATAATTAAATAATTAAATAATTAAATAATTAAATAATTAAATAATTAAATAATTAAATAATTAATTAAATAAATAATTAAATAATTAAATAATTAAATAATTAAATAATTAAATAATTAAATAATTAAATAATTAATTAAATAAATAATTAAATAATTAAATAATTAAATAATTAAATAATTAAATAATTAAATAATTAAATAATTAAATAATTAAATAATTAAATAATTAAATAATTAAATAATTAAATAATTAAATAATTAAATAATTAAATAATTAAATAATTAAATAATTAAATAATTAATTAAATAAATAATTAAATAATTAAATTAATTAATTAAATAATTAATTAAATAAATAATTAAATAATTAAATTAAATAATTAAATAATTAAATAATTAAATAATTAAATAATTAAATAATTAAATAATTAAATAATTAAATAATTAAATAATTAAATAATTAAATAATTAAATAATTAAATAATTAAATAATTAAATAATTAAATAATTAAATAATTAAATAATTAAATAATTAAATAATTAAATAATTAAATAATTAAATAATTAAATAATTAAATAATTAAATAATTAAATAATTAAATAATTAAATAAATAATTAAATAATTAATTAAATAATTAAATAATTAAATAATTAAATAATTAAATAATGAAATAATTAAATAATTAAATAATTAAATAATTAATAAAATAAATAATTAAATAATTAAATAATTAAATAATTAAAAAATATTAAATAATTAAATAATTAAATAATTAAATAATTAAATAATTAAATAATTAAATAATATTAAATAATTAAATAATTAAATAATTAAATAATTAAATAATTAAATAATTAAATAATTAAATAATTAAATAATTAAATAATTAAATAATTAAATATTAAATAATTAAATAATTAAATAATTAAATAATTAAATAATTAAATAATTAAATAATATTAAATAATTAAATAATTAAATAATTAAATAATTAAATATTAAATAATAAATATTAAAATAATTAAATAATTAAATAATTATTAATTAAATTAAAATAAT